>OY728164.1:703964106-706364106 GCA_963277665.1 Viscum album | reverse complement strand
CTCTAAATATTTTAATATATGTAATGTAATTTAGATAGAATAAATCGACGTTATGATTTAATATAAATGGTTTTTTTTAATATTTGGAAAAAAAATTGGTAAAATATTATTTTTTTATTTATTAATGATATAATTACCTTATATTTGTACACTACAGTGATACAGTTCTTATGAAAGTATTAGAAAAATCAAGGTAAATGATTTTTAAAAGAATATAATTAATATGATTGGGATGAATTATTGTACTTAATGAATTTAAATGTAATTATATTGTATACATGAAATAATATGTTTTTATATAATAATTTCAGTAATCTATTGAATACTTTGAATTTTAATTAAATGAATATTCAAAAAAATAATATAAAGTTATTTTTTATTAAATAATATTTTTTAAAAAATATTTATAAAATAAGAAAAATACAGAATGAAGAACAGTTGAATTGGAATCTGTATAAAATGTCATAAATTTACTTTTTCGAGCAAATTTTCACCTTATATGTAATATTATAACCCTAAAAATTAAGAAATTGTGTTGTCGCAGTTGAGGATAGAAACATTTAATAAAGGGGATAAAAAGGATAAGATTTAAAATGAAACAGAAAACTTTATAATTTTTTTGATGTCTATATTTCAACATTGGACTTTTTAAATTCAAATTGAATTATACATTAAAAATACTTTAATTATATTTAAATATCTTACGTAATTCCTTGTGATTCCTCTCTTTACATATAATGTGGTACCTTGTATCCTCACTTATTCCAAATTATTGAGATTTTTATCTTTTCAAAATCATAGTATAGTACCATTGTATCTTAAATTTAATCATTATTTATCCCATGTAATTTTTCTAATAAAAATATTTCAAGGCATATGTTATAGTCCAATTAAGGTATCACAAAGAAGATATGTGAATCTTAATAGAGAACGTCCAATTTTTTTTGTTCTTCCTCATTCTGTAAGCATTTTATGTCAATCCAAACATGATAAATATAGTAACATAAGTATAATGATATGTTTATTCAATATGGTACAACCATTTTACACATTTTTCATCAAATTATGAATAAAAGTGTTTATCTTGCACATGTTTGGACTACCTCATCACCACAACGAAATGAAACATTTTACATCACAATCATTCATGGATGGTTATTATAATGGGACTAATGATTATGTATGATAGTTCTGAAATAATTAGAATTATTTGATTATAATATATAATATTTAAATTTTCATGGTAATTCATTGGAAAATATAGTAACATCGCCTATGTGTGTGTGCGGAGTATCACCTCCACGCAATGATGTAACTAATTATTCATATTTTCTCTACATGGCTAGTCATATGGATATATTTAATGAATAAATGAAATAATTATAATATAATAATTTTTTTATAATGGTGAAATATAATTAACCTATCATTTGTTCCACACATAAAAAATCAAAAACATCACTCATGCATATGTACAAACTACCATCTCCATGAAGTATTGTAATTTATCTCTCATAACCTCCCTATATTAATGTTTTTAAATAAATATATAATAAATAAATACAATACATTTATCTATATTAGGACTCTCTATATGATGCATCCCTGACGGGGGTTCATGTATAGGAACTATAAAAATCAAACATACATGTAATAAAAACCAATTTTCTCCCAAAGGATCAATTTAATGATGAATTTTATAATGAAAAGATAATTATAAATTATAAAGGAATGATAAATAGTAAATTATGAAGTAAAATGGTCATTTAATATATTTAAAATAAATATTTAATTATTATGTAGGATATTTTATTTTTCATTAATCATGAAGATACATGAGGTTCGGGTATTTCTCATTACACTATTTATTTCTCTGAAATTTTTTCCATATTAACATATTTCTTCATTCATGTGGTGTATACACTTGATATATATATAATATCTTTATTTTAATGGTATTTTATGTATAATTTTATTATATTTATTTCTATCGGCATATGATTCAAGTTTTACAAGAGTCTTGAGGGTTTTATATAAAAATCTCATTTTTTTCAGGGTTGTTTATGTCAAATATACATTATGAGAAATTATATGGACAATTTATGTAAAAAATAATTTAATTTATACACATATATTTATTAGTGAAATTTTAATGTGATAATACCACTTCCATGTCTTTGGTACTTTCAATGAAAAATAATTTCTTTTATGAAGAACAGATTTTTTTCATCTTCAATCTGTAATATTTTTATTCCTAATACATATTATATTTTAAATATTTTTAAGATGTTTTTTACTTTTGAAATGATTGATTAGTTAAATATTTATCTAGTTTTAATATTTTATGAAATGGTTTAAAATGAGTTTTCTTTTCATTTTACTAAATGGGTAATTTTTACCTAAGGTGTGAAGAAAATAATTATTTTAACATATACTACAAAAATAGATTTTCCCACTATCATGAAAACCCATTTATTTTAAAATTAATTTTAAATAATCTATGATTATATTGAATTTAAAATTTCTTCATAATATTATTATGTTTTTTATATTTTAAAATTTTTATTGTAAAATGAAAACATTTTTTCTTCAAAAACATTTCTAGTCATCTTATAATGGAATTTTAATTTTTGAAAACAACCTTCTATGATACTTATACTTAATTAGGTGATTGATATAATGATTTCATCCTTTTTACCTCTATATATGGTTAATAATTTGTAAGAAGAAATATTTATGAAATTAATTTTCTTTTTAAAAGGATAGGATATGATGAAATGAGGATTGTTTTCATGACCTCGTGGAATATATCTGAGTGGATAATGTTTATGTGATGGTTAGGTCTGTTGTATACATCAAATGCATCTGGTAATGTGAAATTAATATCGTATAGGATGGTGGTAATAGTTTATGGGAATTATTTCAAATAGCTATGATAAAAAATTATGATTTCGTAAGTTTATTATACCACATGGTTATGTTATGAATCCTGAATGATAATTAATTATTTCACACCATTATTAATAATGGTACTAGATATTAATTTTTTTGGAGTTTATAATAAATAATTTTTTGGGTATGAACATTTATTTAGAGAATATGCACTTTATTGTGTTAACATACCATTATAATCATCTTATTCCTTACTATGATTTATATCTCCCATATTAACCCTAACTGAGAATTTTATATCACCTTTTTTTATGTTATACTTCCCTAGGATTAGATGAAATATTATAAGTATGATAATTATATAATGATACTAATAAGAAGATATATGTCGGAGAAGGTAATGGTATTTTATTAAACACATTGATTGTGAATATATTCTTCTAAGAAACAAAACCATTAGGATCCTTTCGAGTTTAAAATTGTGATATGTATGATTATTCCTAAAAAATGATATAATATTTATTTTTGTAACGGTCGGATATTTATAGTTGATATCAGAGCACAATTTCATTATTTTTGGAGATTGGGATTATAAATATTTTTTTGAAACCCAAGGAATAATACTATTTATTGGATAATATCCCGATGTTTTGGTACATTATAGATTTTATGATTTTTCTAACAAATGAATCATGTTCTTGATACTAGAAAGTGGATGTTTTTTTGTAAATATGAACATAGGGTTAACAACTCAGAAAGGGTTTGACTGTGTATTAATTCAATCAGGATACAATTTTGCCGAGTGGGTTTAAGGCTGCACACTTCACTAGACTCCCCTAAGTTGTGTTTTTGGGAAAATTCAAATTTGGAGTAAAAACTATTATGATAAATGAGAGGATAGAATAAATAGAAACATTTCATATTCCAATGAAATAAGGGATAATGTTTTTTTCATCGGTTGATATGTCAATGTTTGATCATAAATTTAAATAAATATTTACCCCCTTTTAAGGTTTTGTGTGATTGAAATTTAATATGAGTAATCTTATTTTGAGAGACATTTATTGGAATACATATCTTACATTTTGTATGTATTTTTTTTTTGAAAATGATATTTAATAAAGAATATATTTATATTTTGTAGAAATAATTTGATCGATATTGACAAAATTTAGGCCTAATTTAATAATTAGTTTTAATTTGTATAATTTGGATAAAAGGGTTATTATATTTTGGGAACTATATATGATTATGTTAAAAATAATTTTTGGAATGAAGATTGAGTTAATTTATGGGAGCATATATGATTTTATTGTTGTATTATAATGACTCAAGTTACTTTAAGAATGAATTAACATGTTTTAAAATAATTATTGGTGTGTGAAAATATAATAATTTTTTTTGTTTGGGGATAAATATTAATGTTGATCATGGAAGAATATTTTATAGGATTATTATATCCATTAGGTTTAAATTTTGGTAGATAATATTTTTAAAAGTTTCTTAATTTATTATTTACAGAATGATTTATTAACATTTGGTGTTATTATAGATATTTTTGAGATTTGTGGATGAAGATTAATTCTTATTGGATAACTTATTCTTACCATTTTGGTTTTTGTTAATATTTAAATATAGTCAGAATGACTTTTCAAATTTTTGCGGATCTTATGAGTAGATAAAAGTTTATTTTAGATCATTTGGAATAAAAAAAATCAAAATGGTAAATTATCATATAGAATATGAGAAGAAAAAATGATGGAATGATTCTTGAAAATATCAAAGAATGAAATTTTTCTTGTTATATTGAAATAAATATCGTAATCTCATCATCTCTATATTAATGGTAAATGATTTCTGTAACTCAATTAAGAGGAAGATAAATCTTTTGAGTCTTCTAGAGAATGTATTTATCCACAATCTATTTTTTGTTTTAGAAAGTCATGAGTCTTATTATGATATATACTAGTTTTATACATTTTTAATTAAAAAATACTTGTTTCCAAGCAGGGACATCAAAATTAATTATAATGATATAGTATACATCAAGTATTATTAATTTATAAGGTTAAAGAAATTATACTAATTTATATTTAAAATTACAAGAGAATAATAAATTTATGCAGGGAATAATGCAAAACCCTAATATCATATAGTATATTTCACTTTAAATAAATTATATGTATTTAATACCTCTCTTTGCATACAACACTAAGATTAAAATAAAAAAAATAAATTATAACATTTATTTTAAATTAATATTCATGGATAATATTAACCAAAAAAATAAATATATGTATATATATGGATTAAAATATATGGTTTAATTCATAATCTGTATGTACTGAATTAGTAAAATCATTTTATGCTTTAGAAACAAATTTATTTATTAAATATATTTTTTATTTATTATTTATGAGTTAATATTATAATTAATTTATATCAAATTTTGAAATATTATTTTATAAAAAGGATATAATTTTTAAAATTATAAAATGAAAATATTTTTAAGGGTGAAATCATGTTCTTTTCAGAAGATATTTATTTTTTAGTGAATTGTGAAAAGCACTAATTTGGATGAAAAGTGTATTTTATTTTCATAAATTTATAGAGTCCAATAATATTTTGAAATAATTATAAATTTTCATAAGAATCATTTATTATAATATTATTTAATTAATTAAAAATGAATCACCATTATACTTGATTTATGTATAATTTCATTTTATGGATTAAAGGCATTTTTCTAAAACTATTTTTTGTGGTCGTTTATGGATTTATACATATTTTTTTTAAATATTATATAAATTTAATAGTTTAAATTGTATTATATATTTATAACCATAAGTCTGAAATTATAAAAATAGGTCCCTTTTATTTTTGTTCATTTTAAATAGTATCTATTCTAAAAATTTGTGAGCTTGCTACGGAAAAATGAGTAAATTATTGTGAAAACGATATGATATGGTCTTAAAGTAAACCCAAAAGATACTGTTATCTCATAGGATGGGTGGAAACCATCAATATACTTCCTAAATTTTAATATATCACATCCTGGTGAAATTTTTGTTTGAACTGAAATTTTTATTATTCGAAGTTAATAAAATTAGAAAAAAATTCTCTACTATATTTTCACTACGATACAAAGAAGTTATATTAAACTATAAATATTTTCTTTTAATATTAATAAATTTTAAATGTTATTAATTTCAATTTAATTTATACTGATGATATACTTATATTAAAATAATACAAAAAATGGTAAATTGATTTTTTATGCTTTAGGATATCATGGTTAAAGATTATTAAATAAAAACCTATTATTTTTTAAAATAAATATGGTATGACCTGAATTTATTATGAAACTATAAAGAGTAAATTAGGGTAAATGAGATTAGATACCAATTATATCATTGATCAAATTTATTTGAAGTCAAAATAATTTAATAGTCCAAAAAATGACTATAATGATATTTTATGTTAAATAATATTTTATTAAATAATAAAAAATCCAAAAAAAAATTAAAAGAGGACAGGTGTAATTTTTAATGGTCTAAAATTTCATTCATGGAATATTTTTAGCTTCTTTTCACATTATATATAAACTTATAATGTAGAGACCCGAAAGCTTGACGTACATAGACATTACATTACTTTTACGGAATACTTAATACATAAAAAAAACAGACACACGAGGACCATAATAGTTTAGTGTCTTTGGAAACTTGGAATGTAATCTTCTAATCTTGGTGAAAGATCTTCAAAATATCCCATAAAGATCTTCTACTTTTTATTTCCTTACCTAAAACCTTTATTTATATCCTGGGGAAAAGAAAACATAAAAGGGTGATCTCAAATGCTCAGTAAAGGTAAACAAAAGAAATATCAATCACATCATATTCATAAGAACATAACAATTTGGAAATCGTACCCTGCAAAAGAGATCATAATTTCATAACATGGGATAAATCATGGTAGTGAAATGTAATCCCAATAATCATAACATAAAATATGAAACTTTGTGGCATACACACATAATCATAGAGAATCATTTATTATTAGTCAAGACTCATTGCTAAGACTATCTTAGTGGACAAAGACCATTTCTGAACCGAGTTCACTCCTCGTTTCAGTCCTGTTTCACTGAACCGGTTTAACCTGCCGTTCCAGCCATGTCTATCTCATGAGATATAAAATCCTTACCCAATGAATTGAAGGGAGATATAGGTCCCACCCATCTCATAATGATACCATTCTTATGTGTGCCACAAAATCATAAACCATACATCATAGCATAATCCATATAATAAAAATGGGAATCTTTAAACATCATGACATCATAAAACAATTCATATAAGATAAAATAATTCATAAAAATACTTACATCACAACATAATAAAATCCATGTAATAATAGGTATAGAAATAGAACCCTTTATTATCTTAGATGGAAAATAATTTTGATAAAACACTTGAACTCCATTCTTGAGGAAAATATCCTTTCTACTTCAAAAACATTTTTCCTTTCTTAACATGTCATACAATTTTATACTAAAAGAATTTGATTAAAAATAAACTTGAAAACTTGTAAAGGAATATTCTTGGAAATTTTGTATTAAATATCCATTCATGCCGTATAAGTTAAAAAAAACATTCCTCTCGTACTTTTGTCGAAAAAGTCAAAAAGTAACTCGTATGAAAAACGAAAAAAGATTCCTTTCATATCTTTTACTAAAAACTCGCCGAAGGGTAAAATTGGATTTAAAAAATTGTAGGTGGATGGAAATAATATTACATATTGAGGAAACATGGATGTGGATGATAGAATACACCCCAGTAAATACCAAAGTATAAACAATCTGAGATAAAAATGAGATTGTGATATTTCCCTTACCTTAGGTCCGATATGCATTGTACATGTCCGAAACTTCTGTATAATGATTTAAATAATGTTATTGACTTATTACAGAATCATACACATTGTTATGATATCATATATGGTTCACTTATGACTTTATATTACCCGTTCTTTTGTAAATTCAATGTTAAAGAGCGTTTTGGGTAAAATCATTTCATTTGTCCTCCGTGTTTTGACTTGTAATTATTCATATGATTACTTAGATCAAGATTAATTTATTCCAGAATATAAAACATGATTCATATATAGTATATATTCAGAATATACATATATATAATATATTAGTAAATGGAATGAAATACACCGTTCATGTAGACGGTAGGCCGTACGTACGCATGAACGCTGTTTTCGTTTCCTTATTGATTTGAATGGAATTAAGTAGATGACATACATATATATAAAAATTAATCCAGTATCATTATTATGTCATATATTTCATGATTACTTATTATATATACTTTATAATCATTCATGAATGGTTAACGTGGAGAATGAATCTCATCACGTCGTGGAGACGGTAGTCCGTACGTACACACGAGCGATGATATCATTCTCATGACCGTGGAATTGTATTGGAGTGTATGTATACTATTTCAGAATCAATATCAATTTAATATAATAATATATAGTTATTATGTACACCATTATTACCATCCAAGTAAGGTGGTGGTGGAGAATAGATTACACCACGGCGTGGAGACGGTATTCCGTACATACGCACGCGTGGTGATTTCATTTTCCATAGGATGGATAGATGGTGAAATAGGGTTGTTTAATAATCATAATAAAATATCAGTATATGATTGATACTGATGTTATTACTTTATAATGAAACAACCTAATAATAATAAGTGGAAGAAGAAATAAAGTTGAAAGAATCGGTAACTGACATTACCTCTTCTTTGAAGCGCCTCTTTGAGTCCTCCTTTTAGGGCACTAAAATTGGTCTTTAAAGAAGACCAGGACCTCTAGGATGTTTCTAGGGAAGTGGAGAAGAGAATTTGGCAGGTTTTGGCTGAGCTTGAAGGCTCAAAGTGGTGTGAGGAAGAGAGGGAGGAGGTTCCCTTTTATAAGGGAGGAGAGGGGCACCTTTGGAATAACTAAAAATATTATTTTATTATAAAGCCAAATTCGGTTTTAAATAGCTCAAAATTGATTTATTTCGAATCTAATGTAAGGATGGGTCTAAATAATCTCATCAAATAGAATTTAGACAAGTTTAGGTTCCTATTTTAACCTTATCATTTAGATTTAACATTAAGTTAGATAATTTTACTTTTACCGTGTCTTTTTGTGTTCTTACACTATAAGGTTAATAAACTTACTATAAGAAGACAAACGAACCCCAAGTTGTTTATTATTAATATATATAACCTTATCTAAGTCAGTTGGCCGAACCATATATTTTTAGGAATAAAATAACAATTAACAATATAATATTTGTTTTAAAATCTATTTTATGTGAATTTTGACACTATTTAGTAATTGATTTTTGTGAAAATCATAACAGAATGATTAGTTCTAAAAAAGTTAATTAAATAAATAATAACATGTCATATTAACCTATAAAATTAGTGGGATTATTAAAAAGTCTCAAATTACATTTATTTTGGAATTTATTACATCAATTATGTCAATATTTCATTAATAAGATAATTACTGCATCATCTTTGTGTCATAAATAAATTAACTTATTTAATGTCTAAAAATTACAAATAAAATACCACTATGTAGGAAATCTATTTATATTTCTAATGAATATTTATAGTCGAATTTATCTTATGTATAACCCTTTATTAAAAAGGATATACTTATTAAACTTTGATTTTAACTATTTTAACCCTTCTTTAAATAAATTAATAATAAATGTCCTAATCTAATCCAAGTGGGCCTAAATGGTCATATTTTATTCCTAAGGTTGTTTTTGGTCTTATTTAACTTATCCAATAGAATTAGGACATGTGTTAGGGTAATAATAATATAATTTTTACCCTTAATTACCCTATTTACTTTTAACCGTGGTAAAAAAAGTAAAAAGTTACTATTCACCAAAAATTATTTTCATCTCATTGAACCAAATTTTACTTACTGACATCAACCGTGTCTCTTGGATTTTTTAAATTCCACTCACAGAAGCGGTAAAATTACGTTTTATGAAAAATTCATTTTTTTAACTACCCCTTAGTGGTTTCACTATTCATCAAAAAATGAAAGTTTCCAGAAAAATACCAAAAATTAGGCCTAAGCTATATTTGATATTATGAAAGGAAAAATGATGTCTATTTTACCAAATTCAAAACATATTAGTTGCATTACTTAATTTAAAAATTAATTCCCGTCGTCAAAACAAATAGCGTGTTCTTAAGAGATAATAAATATCAAAAGATTGACACTTGTTTATGTCTGGTTTAAATGTGAAATTACATCCAATGACCAACATTGTATTAAATTGTAAAAATATATTCTAAATATACTTTAAAACCACTCAAATTAATAATTTATCACTATTAATTATTTCGATTAAAAAGGTTGTTTTTAATTAAAATTTAGTAATTTTCACTATTTATCAGAAAATGAAAGTTATCCGAAAAGTACCAAAATTTCACCCTAATATAATTTCGATATTCCGAATACAAAAATGAAGTCCATTTTGAAAAATAATATTTACAAAATTTCAAAAAGTGGTTATTAATAATCATAATGGCTAGTTTTAATAATATTTTAATAGCATATTATTGTTTAGTGAAACTCGTTATTGCGTACTACACACGCTATAGAGGAAGGTCGCGATTGTGTGTAATGCAAGGAAATTCAAGGATGCGTTTTGTGCAAGTTCCTTTTAGTGTAGCGTACAACACAAGACATTAATGAAATTAAAAAGAATATTTTTCATAAAATCTCGGGGTGTTACATTCTACCCCCCTTAAAATGAATTTCACCTTTGAAATTCGTCGGGGTTATGCATGGTTTTCTACTTGAATGTTTCTTTAATTAAAACCCACATCATTAAAATGAATACCAAAACTTAGATTAAAAAACTAAAGTATGAAATGTAACGGTTACCCAAATTAACTCATCACTGGGTTTCCACGTAGGAGAACATAGGTGAAAATATGGATATGGAAGAGAAATCTAACCATCATGTTCTGATAGAGAGTGGTAGAGAACATGGCTATGAAAAATCCAAAAATCAAAAAGCCATAGATTTGTGATGATCTCAGGTACCATCTGATTCATCGGATATAAGGTCACTAGGACAACATTTTTGGTTTTGAAGATCATTTCCCTGAAGTTGATGAAATTGCAAATAGAAGAAATACTTTCGTGATTTCGGTACAGTGTCACCGTTGTTCATTATTTGGACAATTTACACTTCATCTCTTAAAGAAATGAAGTTGAATTTGTCATTCGTGAAGTGTTAGCAGCTCATGTGATAGAATGATGGGTCATTCCATCTGTCTCAAACAGAAGGTTATAAAAGTTATCAAAAATACATAAGTCCATCTATAGTGAGATTAATCATATATGGTTCCTAAAATGGACTTATACTTCATATATAATACTGATTAATATAATAAAACTAGTTTCTACTAAACAAGGGCTTGCTGTAGGCCAGTGGTAGGCGATAAAGGCAGTCGCACTTCGGTTGTGGGTTCGATTCCCACAGCCTTGTCCAACGCGATGGGCTGTCGCCCGTCCTGCAGGTTGTCCTTTTTCTAAAACTACATTACTATAACATCCCATCAATAATATCAAAAAAAGTTCGATCCTTAAACAATACTAACTTATGTCCAACATAATCCATTCCAATCTTTAGGCTTATCTAAAATACTTCGGTCCAAGCTCATAGTATAAAGAAAATGATTACTTGAAATGTCACATAACAATCACGTGAATGCCATCATTTATCCCCCATATGTCGTAAGATATATCATTTTGGTCAAATTACAAACATGTGAATACCTTAATCATGTATACCCATTGAACCTTAATGAAAACATGAATGCAGTTAAAAGTTAACACTTTTCACAAACCAAAATCCTTAAAATTATTTATACTCAAACAATGATATAGCCTTCTCCTTATATCAGTCATGAGCTCATGAATACTATCAAACATTTAATTTTCTCCTTATCCCTTCATTATGCGCCTGTCATCTTTTTTCCAATAATATCTCAATCACTTTCCATGGTTATCAGTATCATAAAATTATTGAAAACCACTATAGACCAATTCATAAATATTCCAATATTCCACGATACTATATACAACATTATTATGGAATCCCATTACATAAACACTTAATCATTCCACCACATCGTTTTCATATTCAACATCGCCAATAGTGAACGCATGTGACTTCCCTTTGTCCTTTGCCTTAAGTGGTTGCTCATGTCGATCATCACTAACCCTTGGATTAGGGAATTTATTAGCATAATGCCCCATTTCCTTTCACTTGAAGCATTGAAGTGTTAGTAGTACGTTCTCTGCATTCTTTTCTTTATTCACATCATTTGAAACCCTTTTTCCATTACTTCGACACTAAGCTGCTTGATGACCTTATTTTCCACACTTAAAACATTTTCTAGTCCCTTTAAGACAATCTCCACCATGCTTCTTTCCACACTTTGAGCATAAGGAAACAATCATCTTCTTTTCACCATTATTCAGAGATTTCTCCTTGAACTCCATCTTTCGTTTCTTGTCAAAACCATGAGATGGATATGTAACACCAACTTCCATTTATACCTTAATAGAAAAACGCACAATTTCTTCATAGCTACTGAAGTATCTTATAGGTATTTCCATTAGAAGATTTTGTTTTAAGCCACTGAAGAATCGATCAACTTTACTTTCAGGTTGGATGATAAAGCCAGATGCATACCTTGCAAGCCTTGTAAAATTCACTTCATATATACCAACTGATTCATCATCCTTTTGCTTTAGTTCAAGAAACTCCTTGTCCATCTTTTTTCGAATAATATGAGGGAAGTACTTATTGAAAAATATGTCCTTGAACTCGTCCCATTCCATGGACTCAATTTCATCTCTTGGCCTTGTATTCTTGATAATATTCCACCATTAATCAGCTTCACCTTCCAAATGATATACTGCTAAGATGAATTTATCATGTTCAGAACATTGAAGAACTGAAAATATCTTTTCAGTGGTACTGATCCATTGTTCAGCAACAACTGGATCAGAAGACCCACTGAAAGAAGGTGGACGTTGCCTCATGAAGGACTCAATAGAATATTGTTCCCTTATATGCTCATTTGGAAGTACAGAATGATTCATAGCTTGTGTAAGTATATCAATAAGATTTTTCACTCCATCTCCCATAACATTTGTTTGTTCAGGAGGACAATCATTCCATTTTCCATTTCATTGATCAACACGGTTCCTTCGGGTTCCAGCCATCATCTAAAACCCAAAAAGAATAGTGTGAGAGGCAAAAATCATGCTAGGGAAAACAACATAATAAAGTGGGAGTACCTTTAATATCTAACATCTTAGGTATAATTCTAAGATCGTTACCGTAATTCCAGGACTATAAATTATACGTATACTAATCCTTAGGGACATCCCTAGACATACCTTAGAAATATTTCTAGGGATTTCACTAAAGTTTTCACATCCTAGTTTCCAAAGGTTGACTAAACCTTTCCTCTGATACCAACTGTAGAGACCTGAAAGCTTGACGTACATAGACATTACATTACTTTTGCGGAATACTTAATACATAACAAAAACAGACACACAGGGACCGTAATAGTTTAGTGTCTTTGGAAACTTGGAACGTAATCTTCTAATCATGGTGAAAGATCTTCAAAATCTCCCATAAAGATCTTCCACTTTTTGTTTCCTTACCTAAAACCTTTATTTATATCCTAGGGAAAAGAAAACATAAAAGGGTGAGCTCAAATACTCAGTAAGGGTAAACAAAAGAAATATCAATCACATCATATTCATAAGAACATAACAATTTGGAAATCTTACCCTGCAAAAGAGATCATAATTTCATAACATGGGATAAATCATGGTAGTGAAATGTAATCCCAATAATCATAACACAAAAGATGAAACTTTGTGGAATACACATATAATCATAGAGAATCATTTCTTATTAGTCAAGACTCATTTACAAGACTATCATAGTGGGCAAAGTCCATTTATGAACCGAGTTCACTGCTCGTTTCAGTCCTGTTTCACTGAACCGGTTTAACCTGCCGTTCCAGCCATGTCTATATCATGAGATATAAAATCTTTACCCAATTCATTGGAGGGAGATATCGTTCCCACCAATCTGATAATGATACCATTCTTATTGTGCCACAAAATCATAAACCATACATCATAGCATAACCCATGTAATAAAAATGGGAATCTTTAAACATCATGACATCATAAAACAATTCATATAAGATAAAAGAATTCATAAAAATACTTCCATCACAACATAATAAAATCCATGTAATAATAGGGATAGAAACAGAACCCTTTATTATCTTAGATGGAAAATAATTTTGATAAAACACTTGAACTCTATTCTTGAGGAAAATATCCTTTCTACTTCAAAAACATTTTTCCTTTCTTAACATGTCATACAATTTTAAACTAAAAGAATTTGATTAAAAATAAACTTGAAAACTTTTAAAGGAAGATTCTTGAAAATTTTGTTTTAAAAATCCATTCATGCCATATACGTTAAAAAAACATTATTCTCATACTTTTGTCGGAAAAGTCAAAAAGTACCTCGTACGAAAAACGAAAAAAGATTCCTTTCATATCTTTTACTAAAAACTCACCGAAGGGTAAAATTTGATTTAAACAATTGTAGGTTGATGTAAATAATATTACATATTGAGGAAACATGGATGTGGATGATAAAATACACCCTAGTAAATACCGAAGTATAAACAATCTCGGATAAAAATGAGATTCTGATATTTCCCTTACCTTAGGTCTGATATTCTTTGTACGTGTCCGAACCTCCTTTATAATGATTTAAATAATGTTATGGACTTATTCCAGAATCATACTCATTGTTATGATATCATATATGGTTCACTTATGACTTTATATTACCCGTTCTTTTGTAAATTCAATGTTAAAGAGCGTTTTGGGTAAAATCGTTTCATTTGTCGTCCTTGTTTTGACTTGTAATTATTCATATGATTACTTAGATCATGATTACTTAATTCCATAATATAAAACATGATTTATATATAATATATATTCATAATATACATATATATAATAGATCATTAAATGGAATGAAATACACCGTTCATGGAGATGGTAGGCCGTACATACGCATGAATGTTGTTTTCGTTTCCTTATTGAGTTGAATGGAATTAAGTAGATGACATACATATATATACACATAAATCCAGTATCATTATTATGTCATATATTTCATGATTACTTATTATATATACTTTATAATCATTCATGAATGGTTAACGTGGAGAATGAATCTCATCGCGTCGTGGAGACGGTAGTCCGTACGTACGCACGAGCGATGATATCATTCTCATGATCGTGGAATTGTATTGGAGTGTATGTATAATATTTCAGAATCAATATCACTTTAAAATAAAAATATATAGTTATTATGTACACCATTATACCCATCCAAGTAAGGTGGTGGTGGAAAATAGATTACACCACGGCGTGGAGATGGTATTCCATACGTACGCACGCGCGGTGATTTCGTTTTCCGTAGGATGGATAGATGGTGAAATAGGGTTGTTTCATAATTATAATAACATATCATTATATGAGTGATACTGATGTTATTACTTCATAATGAAAAAACCTAATAAGAATAAGTGGAAGAAGAAATAAAGTTGAAAGAATCGGTAACTGACATTACCTCTTCTTTGAAGCACCTCTTTGAGTCCTCCTCTTAGGGCACTAAAATTGGTCTTTAAAGAAGACCAGGACCTCTATAATGTTTCTAGGGAAGTGGAGAAGAGAATTTGGCAGGGTTTGTTCGAGATTGATGGCTCAATGTGGTGTGAGGAAGGGAGGGAGGAGGTTCCCTTTTATAAGGGAGGAGAGGGGCACCTTTGGAATAACTAAAAATATTATTTTATTATAAATCCAAATTCGGTTTTAAATAGCTCAAAATTGATTTATTTCGAAGATAAGGTGGGGATGGGTCTAAAGCCTCTCATCAAATAGAATTTAGACAAGTTTAGGTTCCTATTTTAACCTTATCATTTAGATTTAACATTAAGTTAGATAATTTTTCTTTTACCGTGTCTTTTTGTGTTCTTAAACTATATGGTTAATAAATTTACTATAAGAAGCCAAACGAACCCCAAGTTGTTTATTATTAATATATATAACTTTATCTAAGTCATTTGGACGAACCTTAGATTTTTAGGAATAAAATAACAATTAACAATATAATATTTGTTTTAAAATCTATTTTATGTCAATTTTGACACTATTTAGTAATTGATTTTTGTTAAAATCATAACAGAATTATTAGTTCGAAAAAAGTTAATTAAATAAATAATAACATGTCATATTAACCTATAAAATTAGTGGAATTGATAAAAAGTCTCAAATTACATTTATTTTGGTATTTATAACATCAATTATGTCAATATTTCATTAATAAGATAATTACTGCATCCTCTTTGTGTCATAAATAAATTAACTTATTTAATGTCTAAAAATTACAAATAAAATACCATTATGTAGGAAATCTGATTATATTTCTAAGGAATATTTATAGTCTAATTAATCTTATGTATAAACCTATATTAAAAATGATATACTTATTAAACATTGATTTTAACTATTTTAACCCTTCTTTAAATAAATTAATAATAAATGTCCTAATCTAATCCAAGTGGGCCCAAATGGCCATATTTTTTTCCTAAGGTTTTTTTTCGTCGAATTAAACTTATCCAATAGAATTAGGACATGTGTTAGGGTAATAATAATATCATTTTTACCCTTAATTACCTTATTTATTTTTAACCATGGTAAAAAAAGTAAAAAGTTACTATTCACCAAAAATTATTTTCATCTCATTGAACCACATTTTACTTACTGAAATTAACCGTGTCTCTCAGATATTTGAAATTCCACTCACCAAAGAGGTAAAATTAAGTTTTATGAAAAATTCATTTTTTTTAACTACCACTTAGTGGTTTCACTATTCATCAAAAAATGAAAGTTTCCAGAAAAATACCAAAAATTAGGCCTAAGATATATTTGATATTATGAATGGAAAAATGATTTCTATTTTACCAAATTCAAAACATATCAGTTGCATTACTTAATTTAAAAATTAATCCTCGTCGTCAAAACAAATAGCGTGTTCTTAAGAGTTAATAACTATCAAAAGATTGACACTTGTTTATGTCTGGTTTAAATGTGAAATTACATCCAATGACCAACATTGTATTAAATTGTAAAAATATATTCTAAATATACTTTAAAACCACTCAAATTAATAATTTATCACTATTAATTATTTCGATTAAAAAGGTAGTTTTTAATTAAAATTTAGTAATTTTCACTATTCATCAGAAAATGAAAGTTATCCGAAAAGTACCAAAATTTCACCCTAAGCTAATTTCGATATTCCGAATACAAAAATTAAGTCCATTTTGAAAAATAAAATTTATAAAATTTCAAAAAGTGGTTATTAATATTTATAACTGCTAGTTTTAATAATATTTTAATATCATATTGTTGTTTAGTGAAACTCGTTATTTCGTACTACACCTGCTATCGAGGAAGGTCGTGGTTGCGTGTAATGCAAGGCAAGTCAAGGATGCGTGTTATGAAAGATTCTTTTAGTGTATCATACAACACAAGACATTAATGAAATTAAAAAGAATATTTTTCATAAAATCTCTGGGTGTTACATATAACCTTTAAATACTAACAAATCTATTATAGCATTTAACGATTAAATGGGTAAAAAGGGATTCAATAAAATGATATGTTATAAAATGACACCAAAACTAGTAAAAAAACTATTGGTTAAATTTGTTTCATAATTAACCTATTTTTAACTTAATTCTATTCAATTTGGAATGATTATACATGAGAAAAGAAATAAATATATTTAAATAATTTAGTTAAATCCCAGTGCATCCTCCTTTCACTTATAGAAGGGAAACTTCTACCCTCCATTATTCAAAACATTTGATCCATATATACTATAAAAAATCCAAAATAACATCATATATTCCTTCCCTTCATCTTTAACACCATGTTACTATTCTATGAAAAATATTTCAAGTATTAATGTGTATACCAAAGGAAGAATCTCAAAGAAGATTTATAAATCTTAACTGAGATATTTTAATATTATTTCTTCATCCAAATTTAATAAAAATATTTTATATATCAAAAAATAATGAAAAAATTATCATAAATATAATAATATTTTATTATTATTATGGTACAATCATTTTCACCATCATTCATTTAAATAGATGATTAAAGTATTTCTTTGGCGTACATGTGGACTACTACCCTCACATAGAAGTTTGATTCATATTCCATAAAAATAGTTCATGGTTTGTTATTTTGAGAGAATTAATGTTTATATCTGATATTTATTAAATAATTATGATTATAGAAATACATCATTTTTTTCACCTTATTACCTTCTCATTTTATGGAAAATGATAATGTAGATCTTGTGTACATGTGGACTACTACCTCAATGAAGTGATGTGATTCTTTTTTTTGCATTTATATTCAATATTTATTGTAATAATGATATATTTAATGAATATATATGATATTTATAATATAATAATGAATATTTGAGAGGTAATTATAATTTAAATTTATTTCTTTCTGTCCATCAAATAGTAAAATCATCACCCATGATTACATACAGACTACCGTCTCTAAGAATTAATATAATTCATTTTTCATCATTAAATAATATTAATGGTTATAAAAGTGTATATAATTAATAAATACAAAAAATTTATCATTATTAACCTTATTGATATGATAAAACCTTAACCAGTGTGAATGAAATAAAACCATAGAACTAACATACATTGAAAATAGACCAATTTTCACATAAATATTCATTTAAATAAAGAAATTGATAATTAAAGTGTTTGAACCTCCTTGTTTCAATGATAAAAATAAAATGATTGTTATTATATTAATTAGTTTTATATGTAATGATAAAAATATATGACATAATGAATAATTTCTTTTTTGAATGAGTATATAATAGTTCCACCACTAGACATCACTCCCCATGTAGTTGATTTACATCCAGTAATGACTCACCATTGGTGAGGAATCACCGTTAGGGTCAAAATATGGTTATGTATTGGAAAGTATCACTGTGAAATATTAGTCACAAGTAAACTAATAAATTTAGAGTGTGTTGAAATCACCCACAAAAAGAGAGAAGTCACCATCAAGAGGATAATTTTTCTAAGTGTCAAAATTTCCTATGAAAAGTGAGAATTCACCTTTGAGATGACCTACCAACAATGGATGACTCACTATTAGAAATTAGTAACCTCCAAATTTGGGAAATTTATGAGATGAACTAATGCTAGAGATGAGTCACAATTGACCCTGAAATATTAACAAATCAAGTCACTGCTAGAATTATATCACCATTCAAGAAGACTCCCAATTACAATTTTTGATTATTTTGAATTAACTATTTAAAATAGAAATATTATTTAAATTATTTCAGAGAATATTTTTACAGATTTTTATTAAATTATTTCAATGTTAAATTAAAATGTTTAAGGGTTGATCAGTATAAGGATAAAAAGTTCCAGATTATTATTCCTCAAACTAATAATAGTTCATAATTCAATAAAATGAAGAACAAAAATACCTTATGAAAAGGATGAGAAGAAGAAATGATTGAAAACAGAAAATTAATAGGAATTTAACATCTATGTGACCTGAACCTCACACTATGAGGAGATGATGACTTTGATGTGTTCCCTTCACAAAGAATATTTTCCTTTGATCAAAGGTAGAATAGTGAATCACATTTAAAATAAAAAAACCTTCTTAGAGACTCACTAAAAAGAGTTTTTGACACTATTTTCAACCAATATTTTATAAAACTCTACATGGACTTCATTTGAAGTTACATTCAAAGAGTCACAAGATATAGTTCATACCAGAAAGTGCAACATAATATTTCTACATTGTTTTATTTTATTTTTCTTTTTTATTTCCATTAAATTAGTGTAAGTATGGGTTAAATTTTTTATTTACCCCACACTAACTCTCATAGTTATATTTTTAAATGTTTATACCCATGGTTACCCATAGTTGTGGTAGAATAGGTCAACATGTTTCCTATGTTTTATCTTTTTGATAGTTATTTTGAAAGAGTTCCCTACATTTTTTGGATAGCTTGTTTGTAGTTGTATACCCAATATATGTCATGGATCAAAAATTATTTTATATAATCTTCATGGAATCATGATATTTTCAATTGGAGAGGATTATGTCTCATATTGAGACTAAACCTCTTCATTTATTCCATTGTGAATTTTGTTTTGTTATATATATATAATTTAAAAAAAATTCATTTTAAACTTTAAATAACACCACTAATCATATAGTTAGTCTTAATTAGTTTTTATATAATGATTTGAAAAAATAAATTAATTTCAAAAGTTAATGTTATATTTATAAATTATTTTAAAGAAGAATTAATCAATCTATAAATAATCATTTAAAAGATCAAAACATAAATCAGTATTTTGTTTTGATGAACTGTGTCAATTTAATTAAATTGGGGAATTTTATTAAGAATTTTTTATAAAGAAATTTTTTGGAGTACTCAGTTCATCCCCCTCTAGGGATAAATACTTAAACCGACATTTGGTATCAGAGCCACTTTTAAAAACATTTCAACAATAATTTATGTTGCCTTTAAAAAATCTGAAATTTCTATTATTTTAAAATTTATTTATTTGAATAGATAATACAAAAGAAGGTTCTTCATATAAAATAAATACATTCCTTAATAGAGATAACTATTATAAATGGAAAATAAAGATAAAAATTCATAGCGAAATCATGGGTTTTAAAGTATAGTCTACTATAAAGGATAGAAAGAAATTACCAAATACTCTTATGAGTACGATGGATAATGCTACTAAATTTTATTATAACAAAATATTAAAAAATATTAATTCCCTTTACATTGACTTAAGAGTTGAATAATTCAATACAAAATCTTATTGTAAAAGTGTTTTTTAAATTCATGATACATTAGCTATTTCACATAAAGGAATGACGAATGATAATGAAATGAGACTGAGTATATATAAAATTATATATGATACTTTTAAAATTAAAACTGATGAGTTAATGTTTTATATGGATATTATGTTAAATTAAATAGTCAATAGAATGAGGTCAATAGGAAATATTTTTTTAGATAAAGAGCAAGAAACTACTAATATGTCTTTTAGAAAGATGGAGAGGGACATCTGTGTCAATAAGGAAATCCCACAACATCAATAAAATAAATTTCAAAAAATGTATTGGGACTATGATGACATATAAAAAAAATAATAAGGTCAATAATGAAGAATATGAGAAATGAAAGATGAAAAATGTTTCTTTCAAGACTACTCTATCAAAATAGAAATAAAGAGAAAATATACAAGATGATAACTCTAGTGACAAAGAATCACCAGTAGACAATGTTATGGAAATAGTACATCAAGCCCGATGCTTTAATAAATTATACAAGTACAATAAGTTATATAGGAATTAAAGTTACAATGAAATGTGTAAAATGAAGGAAAATAGAAAAAGGAATGAAAAAAATGACAACTCAGATGAGATTACCATTACTGAATGTAAGAGAAAAGGATATGTTATGTCTTAGAGTACTAATTTAAAATACAATAAGATGTATGAGAAAAAATATAGAAAATATAGGAACACCATGAAAGCCACATGGAGTTCCATGATTACATCTTTATTGATGTAGATTAACTAATGATGAAAATCCTGATTGAGAAAAAAATTTGATTCATGATAAAAAATATCAGAGGTATATGTTGTATCTCATGTAAATTAATCTGATCAAATATGAAATGAAAATTTTGATGATATGTAAAAATAATAAATTCATGAGTACTAAAATATTCTTTAAGATAAATTTAATGGGCTTAAAGACAAATACAAAATTTTTGAAGAAACATGTTGTTTTATATACTAGTGATAAAAATGGTCTTATAGTAGAGAAAGAAAATAATGCTCAATTATTAAAAGAAAATACCAAAATGAAAATTTCAAACGAAAAGCTAAAGAAATATTTTTAAATATTTAAAAATAGAAAAGAAACTCAAAGTACAATATTACATAAAAAAATTCTCCTAAGTACATTACTGGTCCAGGCTATTAACCTGGACAAGGATAATATGTTAAGAGTAAATTTATTCCTAATTCAACTTCTAGAACATGTAGGATTATAGGAAATTCATTAATGAGATGTGTGTTTCTAATGCATTAATAACTAACATATTTGGACCCAAGAAAATTTGGGTACTAGAGGCCTTTTTTGTATAATCATTGTTTTGTATGAAACCTGTTTGAAAAGATCATATTGAAATATTTGGTTCACGGATAGTGGCTATTCTAGATATAAGAAATTTGACTACTCAAGATTTAAGAAACAAATAAATATTTTTGGTGTAAATATCACTAATGTTGAAAATGATAAAGTAAATACCATTTTACTTAGACGAATCCATAAAACTAACTTAGCATTAATTTCTATATTACTTTTTTTATGGTAAAAACTTTAATCTTCTTATAATCTCAAAATTATGTGATGATGGTTTTCATGAAATCATTGAAAACAATACATGTATTGTTTTTATTTTTATAAGAAAATTTATATTTATTTCATTCAGAAATGAGAATTTACATGTTATTAACCTCATTTCAATGATTTATCTAAAAGTCTCTTTCATAAGTTACATTCACAGGGAATCATTACATTGTCATAGGAGAATATCCCACTATAATATTCAATCCCATAGAATGATTAATAGAGAAGGATTAGTTAATGATCTACCCAAAGTTGATTTCCTAAATGAAAAATCATGTAACCCAATCAAAAAGGGAAACAACAACAAATATCTTTTATATTAATGTTTTATGTTTCAGTATCTCACCCTCTTGAGTTGGTTATCATGGAAATGTTTAGGAAATCTGGAAATTTTAGTTTAAATGGGATGCAATTTGTTTATGTATTTGTAGATAAATTTTCTTTTTTATACATGGATACTATTTTTATCTCATGAAAGTGAAGATTTTTTTTACCGAGTATTCTAAATATGAAGAATATCTAGGTTGTCATATAAGTATTTACTTAAGAAGGGACCATGGCTATGATTTTGAAAATCAAGACTTTGAATACTTTTTCTCAACAAATTTATATGAGTAAAAATTATATTCGCATAGGACCACTAAATATAAAGAAGATGTATAAATAAAAAATAAAAACCTTCAAGAGATATCCAATATTATTCTTAATGAATATGAATTACCAATATACTTATTATTAGATGAATTAAACATAACATTTTACATAATTATTAGAGGGTTTTCAGAATTATCTTAAAGAAAACCCCTTCAAAAAATTTGAATAATAAAAATCCTACTGTTAATTAATTTATAGCTTTTGGTTGCATAGTCTTTATTCATAATGAATAGGAGAATATAGAAATGTTTTATTCCAAAAGTGAGAAATTAATTTCCTATAGTTATTCAGCTCCTACTAAATTGTATAGTGTTTTTAACAAGAGATCTTAGAAAATAGAAGAATCTGTACATCTCAATTTTGATGAGAGAGATCATTGTTAGCCTAAAATCTCTTGAAAATGTATTTATGACGATTTATCAACTTCAAATATAAATACCAAAACTTATAATTCATCAAAAAAATAAAAAAAATAATCTAACTCTGAGGAACTTCTATGACATGTAGTTGAACCATTAAAGGACTTTGAAGTGACCAGAACATCATTTTCTAGAGTCGTTTGGACATTTAAATACCATCCATAGGATGATTTAATTGGATACACAGATAGTGGTACACAAACTAGTGATTCATTATGAATCTAGGTATAAATTCAATCATTCTTTTCACAGATATAAACTAAGAACATCACTTATTCAATAAACGATGAATTCTGGGTAATGGCTGTGCAATTCAAATATAATCAATTTGAAAGAAGTAATGATTGGGAACATGTTTATAGAACCAAATATACCTTGACTATAGGTACTTAATGGTTTCGTAGAAACAAGATAGATGAATATGGAATGATAGTGAGCAATGAGACTAGAATAGTTGGATATGGCTGTAGTCAATAAAAGAGTATAGACTATGAAGACACATTTTCACACATATACAGACATTAATCCATTAGAATACTACTTTCCAATGTAGTAAGTTTATATTTCATATCATATAATGTGGATGTAAAATGTGAATTATTTAATGGGTATATAGTTTAGGAGGTTATTGAACAACCCCCCCCCCACATTTCAATGTCCCCATTTTTCAAATCATGTTCTTATGTTAATAAAATATTTATATGGTTTAAAACATGATCATATATCTTGGTATGATAAGATCAACTCTTTTCATATTTCAAAATGATTTTAAAAAGTTATAGCTGGTCCTACACAATTTATTAAATGATATTTAAAATATATTTTCATTATTCAAATATTTTTAGATGCTTTTATTCCTGGATCATCTATAAATTCATTATGTACTAAAATTTAAAAAAAATGATTCAAAAAGAATTTTCAATGAGTTAAATGGGTGAAATAAAATTATTTCATGGTTTTTATATTTTTTCAAAAAAATAAAAGAATTTATTAAACTAAAATATGTTCACTGGAGACATTTTATAATTATTTGGTTTAGATATCACAAAGAGTAGTGATACTCCTTTGAGTACCACCTATAAATTGGAAGTTGATGAATCTAATAAGTCAATGGATCAAAATAGTTATAGATGTATGGAGTGTTTTCTTCTATAATTAACTTCTAGTCGACCTGATATTTTGCGTATTGTGTGTATGTGTGATAGTTTTCATGGAAATCCAAAAGATTCACACATAATTTCTGTAAAAATAATTTTAAAATTCTTCAAAATTACAACCAATTTAGGATTATTAGATCTAATATGGAAATAGTTTTATTTAGTTAGTTATTAAAATATATATTTTTGGGATGTAAGTTAGATAAAAGAATCACCTCTATAAAATTTTATATTTTGGAAAAGTATACAGATTCATTGTATAGTAAGATACAAAATTATATTTAATAGATTTCTACTGAAACTGAATACATTTCTATAAGTAGTTTTTGTGCTCAAATTTTGTGGATGAGACACAATCTGCAAGACTATGGATATCAATTTTGACATGTCCCTATAAATGGTAATAACAAAAGTGCTATAAATAATTCTAGAAACCCTATATCTTCATGTAGGATAAAACATATTGATTTAATTCATTATTTTTTGATAGACCATTTTTAAAAGGGTAATAAAACTCTTTAATACAATGTTTCAGAACATAAACTTTCTTATATTTTTACTAAGCCTTAAAATTATTAGAAAATAAACTACATCAAACAATAATTATTCATGATAAGTTTTTTAAGTCTACATTTATTGGGACTTTTCATTATCATTTTACATACCATTGGTCTATTACCTACAACTAATGTATTAAAAATCATTTAGTATTACCCACCATTACCCACTATTGAGTTTTACCCCCCATTTCTGTTTACCCACCATTGAGTTTTACCATCCATTGGCTTTACCCACCATTAGAAACCTCATGAATTTATCAATTTATTATTGTATGTTTAATGTTTCCATTTATAATTACTTTTTATGAGTTATTTATTTATTTTTTCCTTCAATTTACGTATTATTTTGAATTCCGATTTATGAATCCTAAAAATTAAAAGTGAATTAAATCATACATATTTGTAGTTTCAAAAAAATAAATTCCATAAGACTTTATATCAATATTTTTCCTGAATATTTACCTACCAAACATTGTCCTTCATTTGCCTTAACCCTAACCTTTCTACAAAATCAACATGATTAGTGTGAAGGAAGATACAAAATCTTTTTTCAAATGAGTCATGTCCATCAAAGAATAGAAAATTAGCGTCAGATAGTTATGCTATAGATCTAGTAAATCCATAGATTGTTAATAATGGTGCGGTTCCAAATAAATATGTTCATTCTGAGTTGTTTATGTCTAGAAATTATTTAGTAATCTGAGTTCTCTTTGACATAAGATGGGTGGAACAGTTCTCTGATAATCTAAGACTTTTCTAACCTAGTTTAGTGCATCCCTTCTTTTAGTATGGCGAGTATAGTTTCGAGAAAGGTGAAGACTTGGTAAGAACTAGAATAAATGTCCATAATGATTTATTTTCACCATGGAAATTGGAATGTTTTCTTAAAGACCATCATGAGGTGTATCAAATGAATTTCAAGGTATTATTACATGATATGCTGATGAATTAATTTATGAGGATTCTTTGGTAGAATTAACAATAGATTTCATAATAAGAAGACCTATTATTACTGAGATTGATAGTGAATGAAACCATTTTTTCAGTTTTATCCATATTATAATATTCCAAAGAAAAGGTGATTCCTCTACTATGAGGTATCAGTATGTTTATCTTTTGTGTATAATGAAGAGAGGAGAAAAGATAAATAATTATTCATATCTGATTAATTATATGATGGAAATTTTAAAGCCTTATTCAAGGTCAAACACGTTTATTTTACCAATGTTTATCTTGACCATACTAGGGGAAAGGGGATAATTATGGATGTGAAGTTCCCAGTCATGATCCAAGTATCACTGAGAGGGGGGGAGGGGGTGAATCAGTGATATCTTTTTATTTTTATGTTTCGTTCGTTTGGAAACAACCTTTACCTCCTGTTAAAGTGTTTCTTCCCTGCTGAACACACACAACCAAAGGAACACAATATTTACAAGGTTCACTACTCAACAAGATTAGATACATCCTTGTAAAGGTACAGAAACAATCCAATACCACACAATCCACTAGAAAACAATCCTTTGATGTGGAGTACAACAAGTAGGATATACCCTTACAATCGTTTAGCACTTTGAAAATAATCAAATTGTGTGTGCGCTCCATATTATCACAAATAGGGTAATGTAATGATAATGTTATTATTAATGAACTTTCAAAAATCCAATCTTTAAATACAATTATTCAATTTCCTACCCAGAATCTAGTAAGAACCTCCTGGTGCAAACAGCTTGTGTGCCACTCCCTACTTGTGCGCCTCCCTGCTTGTGCGCCACTCAGCTTGCGTGCCACCTACTTGCACGCCACTCATCTTGCTCTCCACTAACTACTTGCATGCCACTATTGTGCATAGCTCACAAATTGTGCGCCACCTTTTCCTTCGACACAACACACTTGTTGAAAACACCTCCCAGCTTGCACACCTCTGGAAACTTGTTCTCTGCAACTTGCGCGCCAAAACGTGCATGCTAAAACTTGAGCACCTTATGAATAACTCTCAGCTTGCATGCCACTTCAGTTTGCACGCCACATTCTACACTTGTACTATCAGATCTCAAATTATTCACTTATGTGTTGAGAATTGAGAAATGAGGAGGCTAGTCGTCTATGTATAGGAATTTTGGTGACTTGCGGGCAACATATACATGCGCGCCTCACTTGCCTGCCACTCCATCACTTCTGTGCCCTTCCATTACTAGCACAATCCTTTCTTGCCTTTGTCATATTTTTATATGGAGATGATGGAATATTACTTGCGTGCAATATGCAGTTGTGCGCCAAGACTTGCGTGCCAATACTTGCGTGACACTCTTGACTTCCGCAACACTTTTTAACTTGTGGGCCACTTTATTTCCTTTGTCATATTTTTATTGGATGATCTTTGAAAAATGACTTGCGTGCCACTTATACTTGTACACCAATACTTGCGCGCCAAAACTTATGTGCAACTCTTGACTTGTGCACCACTCTTTTTCCTTTTCCAAAATCACTTATTTACATTATCCGATTTTCAGGCCCAATAATTTGGAAAACACTGGAAAATGGCGCCACCTTAAACTGTTCTTTTGTGCCACCTCTAGATGGTCTGTTCCTTTGTCATTTATATCTTCACTGCTTCTCACAACCATTCTTCAACTTTCATCACGAACTCTACTATCGTAATATATATCCTTTTATAGATTAACATTAGCATCATCTGGTTTCCAAGTCATTTAAAATGTGAATTGATTTAGCTTCTTTGAAAACAAAAGACAACACTCTATAATAGAAAACTTTTCTTACTTCTTTATCCGTCCAACATGGTCCCAACTGGAAGGAGAAGAATCAGTTTTAATGTGTGGAGGTTTATATATTACAAAAAATATTTTTAAAAGGATGAGGATTAGGAAGAACCCATGGAAGAGGTAGGGGAATGATGATTATAAATGAATCTATGAAGAGTTCAATCTTGTTGATCATTGAACTAGAATGAAGAACCTTGTTGATCCAATTTTGGAAAAAGAAAAAGTTGTTGAGAATTTAAATGAGGAAGAAGAATATTCTTTCATTGGTATTGAGGAACATGAATATCCAGTTGACGAATGAAGTGACCCAAATTTTACTAAGGGCTCCCCAACTATTACATATTTTAATCCTGGTCTACCTTGGACTCTCACTGTGAGAGAATATATTTTGAATGAATGTAGTGAATAAGAAGAAACTAATGTTTCATATGTAGATCAGCTCAAAAGGACCTCTAGGTCTTTTCAAGAAAATGGTGACCAAGAAGGAGAAGGAGACGGAGTTCTAAAATAAAAAGAAGAAGGACATATTGAGGAAAATAAAAATGGATATGGATATGGATATGGACATATCGATAGAGATAAATATTATAATGATGGTGGTTCAGACCATGATGGTCCTGATGGAAATTATAGAGCTTAGTCTGTTTAGATACATCAATCAATTATTTATTATATTGGTTTATCAAGTGTTTATAGATCTGAAGTATGACCTATCTTTGTTAATGGTATGGAAAGAGCTGCTAAAAATGAGAATGAAGCATCAATTGAGAGAGAGAAATATACAAGTCACGAGATTCATCCTACTTGTTATAACTTTGATAGATTTCAATTTTGGAATATAGATGATGTATAGATGGTTTTTGGGAAGATGATGGTCAGATAGATAGTTGGTTAGATGATGGAGGTGGAGCTTACTATTTATGAGAATACATTTGTATTGCTAAAATCTAATAATCATTTGGGTGTTTCACGTGTCATTTTTTGAGTATATAGATAATAATACAATGGTTTTTTACACATTTGGTGTGTATTTAGTTAGTTAAATGGTTCTGGTTCTTGAAGAATAGAATAAGTACTGGGGTATGTTAGATTTGGTCTGGACTGCTCTAGTACGAATGAATAGGGACCATTTAGAGATGAGGTGGAACCTATAGGGTATTTGGTAGAAAATAATAATATTATAGGGGAGATACAGTGGTTTAATTCTGATATTATAGTTCCTACAGTTGCCTATATATCCTTTCCTTCCCCTATTACATGTTCAGTGCCAGCTGGTGTTTACACCATTAGTGACCTATAATTATTTAGTGAAATGATGCCCTCAAATTTTGGTTTGGTTTTGAGAAATCAATAACCTCACATCACTATTTTATGTATAGATGATTGAAGGAACATATTTGAGATATTGATATGTCATATTCTACCAAACATTATGTGTCACATTCATGAAGTGGATATTGAAAATAGAAGACTTTCTCATGAGATAGAGTATGTAAAATATGTGTTAGAGGGGATGCAAATTTCTTTTGTAGCTATTATAGATGATTTACATGGGATGATGGAGATTATTCTTTCAAAATAATATACTTCAAGTTCTCCACCACCTCTTGATATAAATTTGATTAAATTTGGTATTATAGAAGGGTTTCATGCTATCTCAAGTGATGTGTAATGACCAGAACTATTATGATTAAAATTACCCTTTTTGATTCAATTAAATTTTTTATGGTTATAGAAAACACATGATTTTATTTATATTATTATATCCAATTATATTTTAATGACCATTATGTATCTTTACAATTGATAATATAGTGCTCAAAAAGTGATCTGAAGATTAATATAAATATAGGGGTTTATGAAATCCAATTATCACAAACAAAGGAAGTGACAACCTCAACCAGTAGAATCATAACCTATGAATCCCATTTATCAGAGCTTCATAGGAAGATAATATTTCATGAATTTTCCCAAGACCCACCCCTAGTTTATATCCAACAATTTAACCATGAGATAAACCATTTATGGGAGACGATCAAGCTCATTGAGTTCATGATCTGAACAATGTTCACCGAATGACCCCTTGAATTCCCCAATATCTCACACCATACACTTAAGGAATAAGTAGGGTTATTAAAGGGATACATATCATGATACAAAAAAGGAATATTTACATTATTTTTTATAGAATAATGAATATATTTTTATCCTATTACTATTAGTTTATAAATGATGCTTATATTTTCTTTAATAAAACACAAATTATTTTTTTTGGTTATTATTAGAATTCAATTAAGATATCAATGAATTAAAGGATTTCAGAAATAAATAATATTTTAATAAAATATAATATTCAAATAATGGTAATTAAATATAAATTATCTATATAGTTTTTATTAAGTCAAATGTAATTTTTATAAGGGTTAAAAAAATGTTATTTCCAGAAACCAATCATTTTCAATAAATGCCAATCATTATTTTAAAATATAAATTCAAATATTTAGAAATTTATTTAGATAAAATTTATAATATTTTTGAATCCGGACATCAAAATTATCCAATAATGATTTTTTATAATTTTCAGAGGTAGTTAATTTTTTAGGTAGAAATTAAATACCTTATAAATATAAATTGTTTTTAATGACATCAGAATGTCCTAAAGGTGATGTAATAATTACTATAAATGGGATCCATGTCAAAATATATGTTTTCTCTTTAAAATAATCTATTTTTATGATTATTTTATTTATTTTGTAAAGCCATTATGAATCCTTCAAGACTTATACTTTATCATTTTAAAATCATTTCATTAAGAGTGTGACTCACCTCAACATTACCAATTGAAATATTTGAATATGTTCTATCATTTCCCCTCTAATAAAATATAAAACATTCCCTTTTGGAAAAATCCTGTTTAAAGAACAATTACATTTTTTGAGGATTGGGATATTTTATTTTGTAGTCCAAACATAAATAATAAAAAAGAACCCTCATATATTCCTATAAAAACCCTCCAAATTACCAATTTATCTTCACTCAAAACTCTTTGAGTACATCCATACTTTACCTGCACTCCCTAAAGTCCTACCAGGGCACAAGCAAGCTCTCAAGAAGCCCATCCCAAGCCTTATTATTTACACATTCTTATAAGGGATCTTCCACTCTCCTTTTTTAACAAGCAATGATTTTATGTTTTGCCTTTTAACTTCCATTTTCTTATGTTGGGATTGTTATATAATATCCCACATAATTTCAATTTATTTTTAAAAGGTGATACGCCCTTTCATTTTCTTAAGATGGGATATGTTATTAAATATCCAACATAATGTCCATTTTATTTTTAAAAGGTGATACCCCATTTCACTTTCATTTTTCCATCCTATGAACCTTTATATACCCCCATTACTATGCCAACACTCTATAATAGATAATCACTTTCTCTCATTTATTCCTAATTATTCATGAACTTATTAATTATTTTCCCATTTAATAAAGTTAGTAAATGTATCTAAATGTCCCTATTATAGAGCATTTTTTTTGTAAAAATGATGAGATACCCATTCACTCTCATATACAATTTTTATGAATTTTTTTGAAAAACTTTTATGCTGCTGAAATTTCAATGCTATTTTTCTTGCCATGACAATTGTTATGAGAATAACATTCTAATTTTTCATTTAAGGGTATTCACCATCATGCACATATAATTTTTTACATGGGGATTTTCATGTATGTATTCCAAATTCTTTGATTTTGGAATGAATTAGTATGATGAATAAATACATGTTTTATGATATATGTGGCACACAAAAGCATGAAATTGAAATGATTATTAAGGGTGCACCCAGATATCACTCCAACTCAATAGGTAATGATTATAATCATGTTATGACATGTTGGGATAGGGTGTACCTAATTCTGTTATGGGACTTTCTCCACCATGATGTATTGGTGGATTTATCCTTGACATTTGGTTATGATCCAATGTTTTATATTGTCTCCACATTTCTTAGGTTATGATTATGATGCTATATCATGTCCCTTTGTTCAAGATTATGATTAAAGCAGTTAATATGCCCTATTAATATTCTTTTTCTCTAACATGTATCATCTTCTTCATGTTATTTCATGATTATTCACTTGCTAGTATTTATATATAAAACCTTTATTATATTTTTCCAGAGGTTATCCCATGTGGTTTTACATTTGAATTATTAATTTAAGAAAATTAAAGAAGTTTTGAAATAATGATGGTGTATTCATTATTTTATATTGGTATTTAATGTAATAATTCTGAGATAATATATAATTATTGATCATTCATGTTGTATTAAGTGCAGTCTTAAGTAATAAATCAAGTACTAATGTCTAATAAAGATTAGGGTTTTTATTATTGGTATTAGAGGAATATTTTAGTTATTTTTGGGATTTTGATTAGAAAACTACCCCCAATGCCATTGGGATAAGACTATGTATAAAAAATATCCTCAAATTTTGGTAATTATAGTGTAATTGGTTTATTAAGAAAATAAGTCCAGATCTGAATACTACAAGTGGACGTAGTTATGGAAAAAACCTACCAAGGGGTAACAACTCTGAAATGATATTCTAAGACTAAATCAGGGTAATTTGGTATACAACAACAAGCTTTACTGTGCACCAAGTTTGACACTCTCGAATTATATTAATTGGTAAATTTATAAGCTCATTACGAACACTTATTCAAGGAACAAAACAATTTCACATAAAAATAAATGTTAGGAAATAGATCATGGATAAAATAGATTGAAGCCTAGAAATTCATATGGGAATGATTTTAATTTAAAAGATTTCATGTTAATGTAATTTTATTCCACTTTATGTGTTTATTTTTTAAAAATACTCATTAATAATTTTCCTTTTATTTGTCCAATGGCCAAAAAATATTAGAAATCAGGAAACAATAAATGCGATAGGAAATGTGATTAATTCCCTAATGAAATTTGCAATCTAATTAGAGTAATAATAACAAAAAATTTCATGATACACTCTCAATTGACTCAGATTTTGAATAGAAACTTGGATCAATAGGAGTGTCCCAATCCCCCAAAGAGAGAACAAGTAGTAATGGATTTCTTTATGTGACAATGGCCTCTTACTTTCAATAGATTATCTAATCCCATAATTGCGGAACAATGTATCAAATCCATTGAAAGGTTAATCTTCATCCTTCAACGTTCCAAACAAGGGAGGTTTTTTCTATCAGTTTATTTTGTGTTAGGAAATGATGATTAGTGGTGGAAATTGATCATAAATACAAAGCTATCAGAAGAGATCAAATTGATTGTGTGTAAGGAATTCAAGAAATTGTTTTTTGACAAATGTTTTCCTCATACTAATTATTTTAAATTATAAAGGGATTTTTTTCCAATCATGAAAAAAATATGATGAATCTATTGGTGAGTATGAGGAAAACATTAGAATACGTTCACAATACACCTATGGGTTTTTTACCTCTATGTTTAAGGTCGACCAATATTTGGTAGGATAATGCATAGTCTACAAAAATCCTTGGATAACCATGACATTAATAGAAAATAGGAGATTGTACGATGTGCCCTCAATGTAAATATGAATATTTGTAAATCTCAAGGGTATCATAGGGATAAGGATATTAAATTAGAGTTTAATTCGGGTGTCTATATGGATAAATCTAATAGTGAAAAGAAATTCCATCATCCCACTTGTAAAGGGTTTGGGAAAAAGAACTTCATTAATTTTCTAAAGGGAATAAAGAAATTTCTTAGGTTTGGAAGATAAGGGAACCTCCCCAAAAATTCTTTTCATGAGAAACCCACCAATGTGACAGGGGAAAGTAATACTCCATTCAACCCTCAACATGTTGTTCATTGTTTTAACTACAAGAAACTAGTACACTTTATGAACCAATGCACTAAGCCAAGTGTATTTAGAGGAAACCAATAACCTCCAAGGGAGAAAGTCCAAGATTTTTCTATCACTACCATGTAATTGAATCCCAACAATGAATTTATCATATGTATGGTAGTTATTAATTCATTAATAGTGAACATACTTATTTATTTTGGTTTCACGCATTCTATTTTACCAAAAATGTTTTGTAGAACTGTCCCAAAACTGCCAAAAATTAAGAAATTAGATATGTCAGTGAAAAAGATAAATTGGAAAATTATTGCAAGATTTGTATATAACTCCTCCACTATCATTTTTTTTGGGATGAACATCTCGGTGAACCTTTTAATACACACCTTGGTGGAATTTTATGTAATTCTAGGCCTGTATGGGATTTCCCTTTATAGAGAATAAATAAATTTTTATGATATGGAAATCACTATCCTTACTGCGAAATAGGCCCCCGATTCTCTACAAGTATAAGGAGGATAAATATTCATTAGAACCATTTGATCAAGCATGGATATTATTTCATTATTAAAAATAATATCTTCCTCAAATTATTTTATTTAATGAGTAAACCATCCTCTAATACATGCCTATTTTTTAGGGAACACATATAAATGTTTCAAGAAGAAGTTTTAGTGCTTCCTCCAAGCCGAGAGGTCAATTTTTTTGATAAACTTATACCTGGGAATTTCTCATATCCATGACTCCGTATTGGATGGGTTTTTTTATCTTGAGGAACCTAAGAAAAAAATATGAGAATATGGATAAAGTATTCATACACCCATGTGCATTACCAATGGGTGCACCAGTCCACTTCTTCATGTAGAAGGATGAGTAAATGTGCATTTTCTTTGATTATCTTGAGATTGAGAAGATCGTGATAAAGAACATGTATCATCTAAAACATTTTGGTGACTTGTTAAATAATCTACATGGTTCACAATACATCTCCAAGGTGGATCTATGGTCAAGATATTACAATGTTAGGGGGATAAAGGAGGATATCCCCAAGACATCTTTTCGTACAAGGTATGAGAACTATGAGGTCATATTTATTCCTTTAGAGCCCCATAATGATCCAAACATCTTCATAGATGATATGAATAGAGTATTTAGATATTATATTGAAACATTTGTTGTATTCTTTATATATGATATTATAATATACTCTAAAGTAAAGGAGGAACGTGAAGAGAATCTATGCATGGTTCTAAATCCCTTAAGAAGGAAGAATCTTAATTCCAAGTACAGAAAGTATGAGTTTTGGTTGAAGGAAGTCTCATTATTGGGTAATATCATTATAAGAAATAGTATATTTATGGATCCTTCAAGGGAAAAAATTTAAGGATGTATGAGGCTGACATCTATGACAGATATATGTAGTTACCTTGGGTTACATGGTTATTTTCACCAATTTGTGAGAAATTTATCATGATTTTCAAATCCTCTTAACAAGTTTACTTGGAAGGGATTCATGTTTTCTTGGAATTAAGAATGTGAGGAGAACTTCAATGGGTTGAAAAGTAGTATTATCAATGCCCCTATGTTCACACTACCCACAAGTGGGTAACTTTTTCATAATTTTCATGGATGATTCAATGAAGGGACTAGGTTGTGTGTTGATGTAAAATGACAATGTCATTTCCTACACATCAAGGATAGTGAAAATTCATGATCAGAACTACCACACACATGATATTGTTTGGATACTGCGCTATTTGTATTGAAAATATGGTGACATTATCTATTAGTGGAGAAGAGTGAAATATATACATATCACAAAAGTCTTAACAATATATTCACTCAAAAATAGTTGAATATGTTCCAAAAAATAATGTTTGATCTCATCAAGGATTATGACTCCACAATAAACTACCATTCGAGAAATAAAATAAATAAGTAGATGTTGTACGTATAAAGGATCCATAAATTCTATCATCATTAAGAATTTAGATGTATCAAATATTCATATATTTTAAAAGGATGTACATGGTAATCATAAAAGAAGGAACATCATCTATATATTCACAAATTATTTATCAACCACCACTTGTTGAATGGTTAATGGATTCTCAAAAAGATGAAGTACAAATATGGAAGAAAGATGAAACTATATGAAATGGTAGATACTCATAGTTCAATGGTAATTATGAATAAATTGTTAGATTTGGGACAAGACTATGTGTTCCAGCAAATCACGACTTTCAACAGGAACTATTGGATGATGCACATAGCTAAACTTTATTATATTCACCCAAGAAACATGATGATGTATTGAGATATCTGGGAGAACTATTGGTCAGATAAAATGAAGAAGGCGATCACTTATTATATATCAATGTGCTTGGTATGTCTACAGGTTAAGCCTAAAAGGAACAATTCCAATGGGATGATGCAACCATTACCCATACTAACATGGAAATGAAAAAATATGACTATGTAATTTTTAACTGGACATTCCTAGACATCTAAAGGAAATAATTCTATCTAGGTTATTGTGGATATTCTTAAATTTATTACACAAATCATTGCAATTTGATAGTATTTATAACTGGATTAACTAGAATTATATACACCAGATAGATGGTAAGGATGTATGGAGTACCAATATTGATTTTCTCTGAAGGAGATCCGAGATTCAAATCTATGTTCGAGAAAAGTATCCAACATGCTCTAAAAACTATGTTGATGTTCGTTATGTCTTATCATAATCAAAATGATGGACAATATTAGAGGACTACCCAAAAAAAATATGAAATTTTGAGATAAAGCTCAATTGACTTCAAATGAGGATGGGACCTACATCTTCATCTAGTTGAGTTCTCTTTCTACAACAATTTCAACTCAAGAATCCAAATGGCTCCATATAGAGACCTTTATATGAAGAGCTAAAGAACATTGGATTTTCGGGGTAATTTTTGGGAACAAGAACATCTAGTTCCTAAAATGGTTGAGGAAATTATGTATAAGGTTAAGAACATTCATAAGATCATCATGGATGGTCAGAGTTAACAAAATAGCTATATTGTCCATCATAGAAGAGGCCTAGAGTTTGATATTTGTGAGATGGTATTATTTTGTATATTCTTACGGAAGAAATTTGTGAGATTTTGGATGAAAGAAACTAATATTCCAAGGTACATTGTCAATTTTGAGATCATTGATTGCATTAGAGTAGTGGAATACCCACTAGCACTCCCACCAATCCAATCTCAAGTACATGATCTATTCCAGGAATCCCTCTTGAGAAAGTACATACCAGACCCCTAACATATACTGAATCTATAGGTTCTAAAATTGTAGAATAATCATATAGTGACCCTCATATCTTACACATATCATTATAAGATTTTAAGCATAATTAAACATCAAATTATAAGCTAAGGATCGTAAAGTATAGTGTTCAATACAATAGGTACATAAAACTGAAAATGTGGGACTAAATAAAAAATTCATTATTTATAATCCATTATGAGATACTAAATTCATTTTATCCATTACATATATATATGTAACCTGGGGATCACATGATCAAAAGGATGAGATAAAAATCCTGGTAAAGGTATAAAAATTAAAATAATGCTTAGCACATGAGTTAGAAGACATAACAAAATGACATGTCATATAATGGAACATGGTTAATCATAAGGTATAATAATATGAGTTCATATAATCATAGATTTATATTTATTTATTTTTAATATAAAACATGAATTTAGCATGATTCAAGGCTCATTTCACATAGAGTTTCAGGAGTCAAAGCTCATTGCACAATGAGAAGCATGAGTCAAGTAATCCACCAAGCCCTTTGCACATAATGTCTCATGAGACAAAAAATTAACTAATGCAATGGAGCCCTATTTCCGAACACCCATCATATCATATTCATGAATATTCATTCCACCTAAAGAATCATATATGATTATTCAAAAATAAACATGAGGGTTACCCATGGAAATAATTGGGTATCATAATCATGTCAAAATGAAAATAAATTGGTGTATCGTAAAAATGTCCATGAATGGTAATAATTAAATTATACATTGACATTTATAATTCAATATAGTCATATATCATGATAACTGATTTCTAAATTAATGGATAATATTGTTTATGAAACATAAGAAAAAAAACATTACATGACGGTTTATGGTAAATCGTTCAAGAAAATTTTAAATGGAAAGGGAATAGTTGTTTGTATAAAATAAGAACTGAAAAAATATAGATGTTAATGTAAAAAATATTTATTTTATAAAAATATTGGTGTATTAAAATATATTTTGTAAAACACTTTAAAATCTGTAAGAATTTGGGATGTTCCTTTAAATCAACTTTGCTTATCGGGATGAATTGAGTAGGGAATGTTTTAATAGAATGCATATACCCAAAAAGCATGATGAATGAATCATGATACCTGATTTTGGAAAATATAAATATAATTTAGAGGTTTTAAATTAAAATAATGGATAATATAATTTTTTTAAAAATATTGGAAGAGTATCTTGATGGAATACTGGAGGTTCTGGTAGAATCCCATACATTAAGTATAAAGGTGTTCTTATGTGATCATAATGTAATAGATAATCAAATTAAATTCATTAATTAATAATTTTAGAAAAATATATACATGTATTTTATTTATTATAACTTCATTAAGTTCATTTATGGCCTTTTTTGGGTTAAGATGTTTAATTTTTTCATTTGGAAATATTTGTTTCCATAGTTTTCATGATCCGTTAACTTTTATAAGTTTATGGAAAATCATGTTTAATGAGGATATTTGTCCAAAATTAAACATAATAATTACCAATTAAATTACAGAATATTAAAATACTATTTTTTCAATAAGTGATGATGATTCATTAGATAAATCATTAATTATAACCATTTGGATTAATTTTTCATTTTTGGATCTCCATTACTAGTTTTTTTATATTTATAAATATCATGTATATGTACTAGTTAAATAAAATTAAATAGGTTTTAATATGTATAATATAATCCAGTTCAACCATATAAAGTTTTTCCTAAACAGACGTGATGATTGAATTGAAAGATCAAAGCACGTTGTCCACGAAGGTGGTAAATTGGCACCTCACAGACGATGATTTCAATATTAAAATAAAAAGTAAGGGTGAAGGTATTTGATGAATAATTATTTTATATGAATGATAAATTTGAAGAATATTTATTATATAATATTTTTATAACCATACAGTTGAGGGTATGTGAGGAGAGTAAATAAAAATAAAGGAAGTTGAAATGAAATTGAAAGAAAACGGAAGATGAGTATACCTCTTCATTCTTTCTTCATGAGAACCACACTAGGGGATTGGTTTCGGTATTTTATTTAGAAAAAAAGGTCTTGGTATTGGGGAAGTGTCTTTGGATTATATTTGAGCATATTTTGTATAAGGCTAAAGTCTTGAGATGATTGAGGATAAGAGATGGTGAGGGGTTGTATTTATAGTAGAAGATATGGGTGTTTTCTCATTATTTTACTCAATATTTTATAACTTTCCTTAATACAAGAAATAGTGAGGATTATTAAGACTAAATATAATAATTAGGTCATGTGAGTTCTAAGTAATTTTTCTTTCATCATCCATGAATCAATGAATATTGTATTTGACATCAAACGTATATATACCATAAATTATAGTATTTTATTATTAAAAAAAATTCATGTATTTCAAAAAATTCCCAAAAAATTACCATAACAATATTTAAATATGTATTATTCATAATTTAATTCCATTTAAATAAATTTTTAAACAAATATGATAATTTTTCTTTTTAATTTAAATCATCATTTTCATCGAAAATACAAATTTTAAAATTAAAAAAGCTTTTATAACACTTTAAATAATTAATTAAGCTCTCATAAAATTATCTAATAATCAAAATTAATCAAAGTATTAATTTATAAATACATTTTAGGAAAATATATTTTCTTTTAAATTAGTTGATTTTTCATTAAATTTTAATTATATATTTATGACTTACAAAAATACCAACACTTAATTTATTTTTTTAAAACTATTATTTAATTATACTATGATATAATTATATAATATTTCCGTTTATAGGATGATTAAAATTTATTTATAACTTCATCGGCAAGGGTGCCTTTCCATTTTATGGTTTACTATTCATAAGGGTTACATTTCTATTCAAAGGTCATGTCAATATTTCACCACTATCAGTTCTTTAACATCATGAAATACTTTTTATTTCATTTATTCTTCATTTATATTGTTTATATTATATTATTTATGTGATTTAATTTTATTTATACTATATGAAATAATTATAAGTAGGTAATTTAAATTGAGAAATATTTCGATCATTACATTCTTCACCTTTATAAAATTTTACCCTTGAAATTTTATTTTACATTTTAAGCTAAAAAAATGGTGAGGGTAATTCTCTTTAATCACATGATCTGGTTCCCATGTTACCTCTTCATACTTATGGTTCTGTCAAAGTACTTTAATCAGGTGAGTATTCTTGTTGCAATGAACTGCATCTCTATAATCTAAGAACTTCAATGGTTTCTCATTGTAAGAATGATCATTCTCCAATTATACCACCTCTGAAGTCATTACATGTGAAGTATCTAGTATGTACTTCTTTAAGATGGATTTGTGGAATACATAGTGTACTTGGGACATACTTGGTGGATGTACTAGTTGATAGGCCACAACTCTGACATGGTCAAGTATCATGAAGGGGATGATGCACCAGGGATTAAGCTTCCATTTAAACCCAAATCTCATGATCCCATTTCATAGAGATATGTGGAAGAATACTATGTCTCCAACCATAAACTCCATATCCCATTAATGATTTTCTGTACAATTTTTTTTTACTTTGGGATTCCTTGATGTAATCCAGAATGGTTTTCACCTTTTCTCCGATTTTATCAACTACTTTATGTCCTAGTATCTTACATTCACTAACTTCATCATAACATGCCATTTTTCTGCACTTTTTCTCAAAAATGGACTCATATGGTTCCATTTGGATGCCAGGGTTGAAACTATTATTGTAAGGGAATTTGACCAGTGGAAGATGTTAGTCCCATCTTCCTTTTAAGTATATAGAAAAAACTCTCAACATGTCTTCCGGTGTCTAAATAGTCTACTCATATTTCATATTATTTTGATTATGATAGTCCATATTTATGTTCATCTTAGTTCTTATAGAATATTAGAGGCTCATCTAGATCATGGAGTTGAATCTCGGTTGTTGATCAGTTACATTTGATAGTGGTAATCCATGCATCCTAATCACTTATTTGATGTATATATATGAATGTTGATCTAGTGAGAAGTCTGCATGAATTGCAATAAAGTGATATGTCATCGTAAGAAAATCCATAACCACCCCTATAACATTATTTCGTCTAGATGGGTTTGGGAGTCTGGTGAAAATTTCTCTTCTGATGTTTTTCCATTTCAATGTTGGTATGGGTAATGGTTTCCTCATCCCTTTAAAATTCATCCTTTCATCCTTCACATTATGACATATCGGGCACATTTATGTATATTCAGAAATCGCTTTTTTCTTTTTATCCCACCTAATGTCCTCCCGGAGATCCTAATACATCGTCAGGCTCCCTGGGTAAATATAGAATGTTTATATATGTTTGTCATTTAGAAGCTATTTCTATATCTAGGGATTGAATTATACACATAATGATGACCCAAATATCATGACACTACCCTCACTAATTATTTACTCATGTGAGTTCCCAATCATAATAGATTATATATTGTTCGGAATTTCCATCTCATTTCATTGACCATCCTTTAGTTTATCCTCAAGGGATGTTTTATCAATAATTTAATAAAGGATTGATGATGTTCATCCAATAATGATTCCCATGTCCATCCATTATATGTCTATGAAGATTGGATCCTTCAAAATTTTCATTATTGATAATGATAGATGATCATTTTTACTTAGAGCATTGACCCACTTATATTCATTACTAGGATAGTAGTGGATTGATCACAAGAAACACTTGATAAGATCTAACCATCTTCACTAATTTATATTAATATTTTTCCCTATGAAAATATATTTGAGTCTATTATGATCAGTTTATCTCTCACACTTCTCCCCATAGTGATAATACCTCCATATTATCAACAAAAATATCACACCTACCATCTCCATATCATGTGTATGATAATTTTTCTCATGATTTTTAAACTGACTTGAGGAATATGATATCACTTTATCACTTTTCATCAGTACATAGCCTAAAACATTTTTTGATGAATTTTTTTTTACCACAAATAGTTCTCTACATGTCAAGATGGGAGTATTGGTATAATGATAAGCCTCTTTTTGGGAGCCTTAAAGCTTTCCTCACATTCCATAGTCAATGAAAACATTAATCCCATCCATTTCATCTTAGTTATTGGGTTTGAAAATTAGGATAAGTTCTTCATAATTCATCGATAATACCTAACAAGGACAAGAAATCTGTGAATCTGCATTATAGATCTTGGCCTGGGGCACTCAATGATTTCCATTATATTATAAGGGTCCACATATATTCCTTTTTTATTGATAACATGCCCCATGAATGATTCTTCCTCCATCCAAAAAAAACACATTTACTTTACTTTGGATATAATTTCTATCTTGGAAAATATTCAATGTATTATTCAAATTCAATAGGTGTTCTTCAAATCTCAATGAGTATGTCATAATATCATTGACAAAAACTACCACAAATTTTTCGATGAAATACCTAAAGACTATATTCATTTAATCCATCAAAATTTTTGAAGCATTAGTGAGTCCAATTGGAATCACTATGAACTTAGTTTCCAAACCTTGTTTGAATGTTATTCTTGGAATATATTCCTTTTTTACCTTTAATTAGTGATATCCCGACTAAAGGTCCACCTTAGAGAAATAATTGGCCTGACATAGTTGATCAAACAAGTCATATATCTGAGGAAGGGGATACTTGTTCTTTACTATGATTACATTGAACTCAGTATAATATATCTAGGGGTGCATTGATCTATCCATCTTCTCAACAAATATGACTAGTGCACCCCACGTCGAAGCACTCAGGCATATAAAAAACATTTCATGATTCTAAGGCAACTACTTATTATGTTCTTCCAGCTCAAGGGTGGCCATTATCTTAGGTGTATTTGATATAGGTAGAGATACAAGAATATGTTAAATTGAGAACATGACTTTTCGAACAAGAGGAAGAACATGAAACTTTTTGGGGGAATACATCAGTGTAACCCTTCGTGATGGGTATATCATTGAAAATTATAATCTCTATTGTCTCAATCAATTTAGTTAGATATTAATTCTCATATGGTAGTAATATTAATATGTAAGATGATGATTCTGAATGAGTTTCTTCTTCCTACTTACACTTATAAATAATTATAGGATTCTTCATGATGTGAATTGTGATCCCTTTTTCCATATAGTTGATGTTGAATTTGTATAAAGATAACCAATCCGTGCCCAAAATAAAATAAAACTCTACCAAATGGAGTATGATAGGGTTTTCAGGTAGTTTCAGCCCACAAACATTATCCGAGGAGGATTTATGTACATTGGATTCAATAATTAATAAATTATCTGTTCTCAAAGATAACTCAACCTCAAATTTTTTAGGTAGTTTTTGAATAGTTCTACTAAACATTCATGATATAAAATAATATATAGAACTAGAATCAAATTGTATGTTTTATATTCTATAATGAATAACCAGTGTATATGTCACCACATTTTTTTTGGATAAACATCTGTATTAGTGATAGTATAATCCCTTCCCTATTTACTTAGAGGATTCTTTTTATTGCATCCAACAACCCTCAACATAGGAAATTGGATCGAAATATTCCCATCTTTCTTATAGTTTATAAAATTCACTAGTGGATGTTCATTGATATGAACCTTCCATTCTTCTTCCATGTTAGTGTGATTATTCATATCCCATCAATATTTCATATCCATATTCAAAATTCCTCTAAATTTTAATTATATCATAGTTTTCTTTAGACAGTTCCCAGGATGCTTCTTCCCATAATTTTCACATATGGGATATTTGGTCTTATTTCAATGAGCGGATTTATTTTTTTATCCACTCATATTAAAATACATATTAATCATTTTTTACTAATCACATCAGAACATTAATAGTCTCAAATACCCATTTCAACTTTGAGGGAACAATGGAAAATCTCCTCATAAATATCTTAGTTTCAAATCACCAACAATTTTCATTGGCTCGATTTTAGTTTGATTATGGAGCGATCCAGATTTCTTTCAGTTTCCATAACAAAGCCAAAGGCATATTATTAAATCCTTGTAAAATTTTCTTTCAAAATAACTGATAGAATCATATTCCCTCAACTTAATTTTGAGGAACCCTATTTTCAATGTGATATGGAGGTTTAGGGGAAAATGTTTATTTAAAAACATTTTGTTTAATTCCTCCAAATCCATGGAATCAATTTCTTCCATGGACATCCTATTTTTGACTAGTTTCCACCACTGATTAGTTTCCCCATGGAAATGATTGATCGCCAGTACAAGTATATATTCTTTTGCGTAACAGAGGATATAGAATATCTTATCAATAGAGTTTGTCCTATGTTGCATGAAGATGGGATTAGAATATTTGATAAACATGGGAGGCCTTTTTAGTGTGAAGGATTTGATGAGAACATGATAATTCCATGGAAATGTAGTTGGTTCGACATGATTAAATTTATTATTAATAACATGATCTAGTTGAGAAAGTCTTGTCATGATGTTTTGGGAACCCATTTCTATTATATTTGTAATATCATTAGGGAATTCATTACATTACTAATCACATTTATTTTTGGAATGCGTTTTTCTATTTCTCACCATTAACTATGAAAAATAAAGTACAATTAGGGGTCTTGAATACTTAGATAATAAGCATAAACAAGGAAACATTAAAAATAAAAGGATAAAATCTGAAAGGAATAATATATACTAACATGTGATTCCATAGGTTTAAATCTAGGTAATGCATGATATATTTCTTAATGTATATTCTTAGGGGGAATTTTTTGTTCCCTTAATAATTGTTTGTAATGAGTTTATGAATTTATCAAATAATATCTCAAGGGAGTGCCAAACTAGGTGTGTAGTGAGGCATGTTTCCATGTACCATGTTACACCATATCAGGCCCTAAATAACATGCGGATTGGTTACACCTTGGTAAAACTATTCCAAAACCACGTTCAGTTATAGTATTCAGAAAATGGTGTGTTTTCTTTATAATCTACTCTCCCTACAAATACCAAATTTTAGGGATGTTTTTATAGACAGATCTATATCCCTAAGGTTCTTAATAATGTTTTATATTTATAGTATAAAAGAATTACTAATTTTTTTTATGATACTGACTGTAGAGACCCTCATATTTCACACATATCATTCCATGATTTTAGGAATAATTAAACATCAAATTACCAGCCAAGGATTGTAAAATCTGGTGTCTTGGTTTACTAGGCACAAGAAACTCAAAATTTTTGTATAAATAAAAAAATTATTTATTTATAAACCATTATGAGATTATAACTTAAATTTAGCCAATACTGCTACATAGGATAACATGGGGATAAGATGAACATAAGGATTTTCAAAAATCCCAATAAGGGAATAGAAATTAAAATAAATCTTAGCACTTAGATTAGAGAACTTATCATAATGACATATAAAGGAATGGAACATGATTGACATAAGGAATTATAACATGGAATCATATAATAATGGATTCATAGTAATGTGAAAGAAATATAAAACATGACTCTTGCTTGATTCATGGATCGTTGCACATAGATGAGCATGCATCAAGCTCAATTCACATTGAAGAGACCAAGTCAAATCTATAACCAAGATTGATTCACATATCGTCTCACGAGACTAAAAATAACCTAATGTATTGGAGAACTATTTGGGATAACCCATCATAATATGTTCATGAATCTTCTTTCCACATAATTAATCATATATATGTAATCAAATATAAAAATAATGGTTACCCATGGAAACATTAGATATCATAATCTTATAAGAAGAAAAACAAATGGGCGTATCATAAAATTATCCATGAAATAAATGAATTAAATCTTACTTGGAAATTAATAAAGGAATATTTTCATATATCAAGATATGATATGTAAACCTGATGTTAAAAGAGTGTTTATGAAACTTTATAAATAAATCAATTTAGGGTGTTTTAAAATAAAAAATTAAAGATTTTTTAAAATGGACACGTTATAATTGTTTGTATAAAACAAGAATTTTAAAAAGGTCATTTTTTAATTATAAAATGTGTTATTTTATAAATTCAATGGTGGATGAAAAAAATATTATGAAGCACACTTGATAATATGTATAAATTTGGTTAGTTCCCATAAATTGGGCTGGCTAATCAGAAACAATTGAGTTGGGAAACTTTTAAAATCATGTAAATTCATGAAAAATAAGGATGAATGGATCTTGATACAGGAATTTGGAACATATACCTTAAATTTAGGAGATTTACATAAAAATAAATGATAATTTCATTTAGGTAAAATGACATGAAGAGAAACCAAATGGAATAATGGAGGTTCGAGTAAAGTCTCATACCATTAGCCCAAAAGTGTTCTTCACATGATCTTAATTTCATGGATACTAAAATTAGATTCATTAATTAATAATTACATAAAAATTTATATATTTAATTTATTTAGTGCATATTTATCATGTTCAATTATGGCATTTTGAGGAGTTAAAAATTTCAATTTCATTGTTTGGGAACATTGGTTTCCTTGGATTCCATGATCGGTTTACATGTATAATTGTATAGAAAATAATTTAGAATGAGGATAGTTTAATAGAAATATAATTAAATGATATTATGTAACTTATAGAATATTAAAACACCTTATTTTTCTAGAAGATTGGATGATTCATTAGAAAAATCATTAATGATAGTCATTTAGATTAATTTACCTGTTTTGATTATCACAAATATTTTTGTTACATTATTAAATATCATATATATATACTGGTTATATAATGTTAAATATATTGTATTACATATTATATAATCTTTTCAACCATAAAAATGGATTCATGACCATACATAAAGATAGAATTGAATGATAAAATCACATTATCCATGAAGGTGCTAAATCACTTCCTCATGGATATAGTTTTCTTTATAAAAATCAAAATGAGAGGAGAAGGGATCTGATGAAAAAATATTCTAGTATAGTATATGTAAGAAAATTAATTTTTCATGCCATATATATGTGGGGAGGTGAGGAAATAAAAATAAAATAATGGAACTGGAAAAAAAATTGAAAGAATGCGGGAAAAGGTTTTTCCGTTTGATTCCTTCTTCAAGAGAACCACATTAATGGATTAGTTTTGGTCATTTATTTAGACCTAATACTTATAGTTATGTGTTATGTTCTTTGGAGGATATTTTAGAATACTTTCTACATGGTTAAAGGATTGATAGGTGTAAGGAGAAGAGGTGGTGAGGGGTGGTATTTATCATGGAGGGGAGGGGTGTTTTCTCATTATTTTACACAGTATTTTATTATTTTTATTATGATAATAAATAGTGTTTATTATTGATAGTAAGTAATGTAAATACTTCTTTTGATTTCTAACCAATTTTCTTTGAAGGAAGCAAGGAACGAGGAATTTCAATTGCATGGCAGTAATATCCACATGCAGTGTTTGACCCCTATTGATATAAATTTGAATACATTAAAGAGGTTCCAATGGACAAGAGAGGAAAACATCATGACACATGACCTATGGAAGGTGATGTAAAGTGGGGTGAGGCCTCCAATAAAGGAAATGAAAATGATAGTGATGGATCTAAATTTTTATACAGTGATTCCATTCTAGGGGAAAAGAAAAGAACCATTGATAATGAGGATGTATATTTTCATATGATAAATGTGAATAAAAAGGGAGAGCTTCCACTGCTCCACCGAAGAGGAAACCTATGAAATATTATTCCAATATTCCGAAGACCGTTTCTACTAGGTCCTCTTGAAAAATGGAAAGATATGGATCAATGGAAGGGATAGAGCAAGAAATCATCAAGTAAGTCTTTTACCCCGAATGAATTAGGTCTGATAAATCATTACATCACTTTGTTCAATAGTTATTCTCCTCAATCCGAATGGGAATCGGCAGATTCAGAATATTTCTCAAAAGATGGTAGTGCTAAGGGGTTTGACACTTTCTAATTTATGTTTTCATTGGACTTTTCTTTTGTTTCCTTTCTTTGTACTCTACACTTTATTTTTTTTAATATATATTTGGAGGGATGGGCACTTTTCCCAGGCCTGAGCCTTCCTCGTTATATATACTATATATTAACATATTTTACTATTCACATAAATTCATGCATTTTAGAAAAATCAAGAAAATTCACCGAAATTTTTTTAGATGTGTATAATTAATAAATAAACTACATTTTATAAATATTATTTTATAAATATGATAATTTTAAATTTTAATTAAAATAATCATTTAATTAGAAAATAAAAATTTTAAAATTAAAACATATCTTATAAAACATTAAAAAATTTATCAAGGAATCAAAAAATTATCGTATAATCATAATGCATCAAACTATTAGTTTATGAATACATTTTAATAAAATATATTTTCTTTAAAATTATTAAATTAATCATAAAATTTTAATTATATATTTCAGACAAACAAAAATACCAACATATATTTAATTTATTTTAAAAAGACATATTTACTTATTCTATGATATAATTATATAATATTACAATTTATAAGATGATTAATTTTTATTTATTATTTAATTGGTGTGGTCATTATTCCATTCTCAAGTTTACAAGGGTTACATTATTATTCGAAAGGTCTAGTTACTATTTCATCCCCATAGGTTCTTTAACTTCCTGAAACACATATTATTTCATTAATTCTTCATTTATAAAGTTTATAATTCGTTATTTATGTTATTTAATTTTTTTATACTTATTAAATAATTATAAGAAGTTAATATATATATACCAAATTTTGGTCATTACATATCAATCCTATTAGGGGAAGCTAGTCAAGATCTTAGATCACATTGAAATGTTTCTACAAAATAAGACAATTCCCCTCATTATATTATTATTGAGAATACACAAGTTTGAAGAAGCAATTTCAAAACTGAAGGAGGTGATAATAAAGAATTATCCTCATCCATTTTAGTTTATAAAAAGAAAATTTCTGGGTGAAATTTCTAAATGGGGGAAGATAGTAATGACCCGAACTGTTATAAATATAATTCACCTTTTTTATTTAAAAAAATTTATTTTGGAAATAGAAGAACATGAACATAATTTTTATTATATAAAATAGGAATTTTAATGATCACTAAATATATTTACCATTTAAAATATAGACTTTGAATATTGAACATAAGATTAGTATAAATTTATGGTTTTAATAAATCCAATCGTCACAGACAAAGGAATTCATGGAATCAACCATTTGGTTTATAACATATGAACCCCATTATAGGATATTTGGTGGGAGATAGAATTTATTGGATTTTACCTAGACTAATCCCAAAATATTATCTAAAAACTTAATCAAGAGTGAAACTATTAATGGGAGATGTTCAATCTCATCAAGATGACAACCCAAACCAGGTTTGTCGACTTGATCCATGAAATCCACACCATCCCACACCTTACTATTAGGGTGTATGGTGGTGTATTAAAAATATGTATATCAATAACCCATATAAAAGAATATGTATATTATTTTTTTATAGAATAATGAATATATAATCATCATATTATTATTACATTATAAATGATTTTTTATTCAATAAAAAAAAATAATACTTTTGGTAAAAATTAATATTTAATAAAGATATCTATGAATTAATTAATTTTTTAAATAAATAATACTTTAAAAAATATCATTATTAAATAATTATAATTAAATATAAATGATCATATAATTTTTATGTAATAAAATGTAATTTTTATAAGTGTTTAAAAAATACTATTTTAAAAATCCTTACATTTTCTGTAAATTTTAGTTTTTATTTTAAAAGTAAAAATAAAAATATTTTGAAAAATTTTATATTATTTTTGGAATAAGGATGTTAAATTTATCCAATGATGAATTTTTTATAATTTTTTGAGACAATCAAATTTTTACGTAAAAATAAAACACAGTATAAATATATTTTGGGTTTTACGACATCGTAATAAACTAAATATAATTTAATTATTACTATAAATGGGTTCCACAACTAAATATATTATTTCCATTTAAAATAATTTTTTTATGTCTATTTCATTTAATTTTTAAAGTCATTATGAATCCTCCAATACTTTTAATATATTTATGATTTTAGAATCATTTCTTTAAAATTGTGACTCAACTCCACAACACCAATGATAATATTTTATTAATATTCACAATTTTATAAAAACAATTATGAAAATACTACGTTAAATAACTAACCATTGGTATAAACAGTGGTATGGTTTGTGTTTTTGGATATTTTCTTATGTAGAGCCCAAAACCTAAATAATAAAGAAATCCCTCCTCTACCCTATATAAACCCTCCCAAGCTCACATTTATCATCCCTCAAATTCCTAGGAGCACATCTATACTTTGACTCCACTCCATATAGACCTCATAAGGGGAACCTAATCTCTCAATAAGCCCCTCCAAAGACATTGTAGAAACACATTCATGTAAGGGAACATCCACTCTCTTATTCTATCAAACAATCCTTTTATGTTATATTGTTTAATTTCCATTTAGTTTTGTTGGGATATGTTATTAAATATTCCCCATAGTTAAAATATTATTTTTAAATTTTTATAACTCCATTGACACTCATTTATATATCATATAAACCAATATGTACGGCTATTACTATGCAAAAATTCCATAAGGGATCCCCACATTCCCTTCTTTATTAAAGATTCATTATGAACTTATGAATTCTATTTCAATTTCCTAATTTTGGGAAATTTCTTCCCATATATCTATTACTACCCATTTTATATAAGAAACATATTCTAACCATTTCACTATCATCTACCAATTTATGAATTTTTATGTAACGTCGTTATGGTACCAAAATTACACCATGATTTTCCATGCCAAAACAATTTTTTAGTGAATTCCATATCGATTTTTATATCAAGGGTATTCATCATTATGAACATATATTTTTTGATATGGGGATTCTCATTTATGTATTCCACATTCAATGATTGTGGAATAAATTATTATGGTGAATTAATCCATGTGGTATGATCTACATGACACACATAAGCATGATAATGAAATGATTATGATGGGTGAGGCCAGATAGTGCTCTAATGCATTGGGAAATTTTTATTATCATGATACATCATGTTGGGATAGGGGTGTACCTGATTACTTTGTGTGAATTATCATTATGAATTCAAGGAAGAATGAGCCTTGAGTTGTGTTTATGAGGTAGTGTTTTACAATGTTTCCATATTTCTAATGTAATGATTATCATCTTATAACATGTCCTTTGTTCATGTGTATGATTCCAACTCTTTTTATTCCTTATTTTTTTTCATATTGTCTAACATGTATCATTTTATTCCTATTACACCTAGTTTATTCTTTTAATGGGCATTATATATCTCCCCTTTATTATGTTTTCCCCTGGTTATCCCATGACGTTTTAAGTTCGAAGGAGTGTTTTGAGAATGATAAAGCTGATTTTAAATAAAGATGTTTCATTCCATGTTTTATGTTGTCATTTAATGTACCTAATTTCCATAGACACTAGACATATCGATCATATATGTTGTATTAAATATAGTATTATTTAATAAATCAAATTCTACTGTGTAATAAATAGCTGGGTTGTTATATGATGTACCCAACATGCCTCAAGAATGGTTGAGGAAAATCAGACATAATAGTGATCATATACATATGATTGTTAGAGAGTACATGAAGGATATTTAAGATTATTGCACTATTATCAGAAAGGATATTAGGTATAATTTTCATTGGATCTACGCTAATCATAACAAGAATTATCATTTGATGTTTCTTTTCTGAGAACCTAAGAATACATTCTGTCAGTCATGCCTTTAAGGAACAAGTGAATCAGTTGAAGGTAATGAACCTGATGCTTAAGATTTTTGTAGAGTGAAATGAAGATATATTCAGTTCTATGGAAGTTTGTGGGAACATAATTATGGTTTTCATAAATATGAAGAAACCATTGCTAAATGTTTTTGGAACTACTATAGTGGATCAGGATTCCATTCTAGTTACATCCAATTTGACACCTCCAGTTTCTGATGAAGATTTCTTTAGAAAAAGTGTCACTAGAGAAGCACATTTTCCCTTACTAGCTCATTTTTAGGCACTAAACCTCCATCCTAAATAAAAAATCCAACATAACTCGAAAATAATCATTACAGAAGCTCCATCGCTACCTTCCATTCCTACATCATTACTTGTTGTTACCTCATCCTCAATTGTTTATCCTTATGGTAATTACAATGGGAAGGGAAAGTATCCCCTTGATCCTACTACCTTGCTTCCAAATCAGTGATATTAGACTTTTCATCATTGATAGGAATTTTTGTCTCACTTTTTATTAAATACTTTTTTATGTATTTCAATTACCTTTTTTAATAGAATTTCTCTCATTATTCATATTCTGTTTCTTTAGATTTTCTCTTTTCAATTAGATTATTTATAATCCCAAAATAGGGATAATGGATATATGGAATTTATTTATTCTAATATAGTCAAACAATCCTTTAATTCCTTATCAATGGTTATTTCTTATATTTTACACCATTCTTCTATTTGATACAAATTTAACATTCTATGAAATTCTATTTAAATTTTTTTTTTCTATACATTTTGTATAAAATATAATGATTTGTGATCATCATAAAGGGAGATATTTTTGGAACATAATTGTTTTAATAACCACAAAGTAATGTTTCCCATAATAATAATGAGTTTTATGTGTTAATATAACATTTTATGACAAAAGGAATATTTGACAAAGTTTGACTAATTCTGGGAAAGAACTATCACAAGACATTACTCGCCATTGAGGTTGAGTTACAACCAGCATTGACTCACCATTGGGGATGAATTACCATTAGGTTGAAATTATGTTTATATTTAGGAAGGACTCACCATATTATATAAATCAAATTTTAATGATGAAATTTGTCGATGTATTGAAAACATATACCTTCAGAGAGAATTCACCATCAAGATGAAAATATTTCTATGTTTTGGAAAGGCCTACTTCTAGGGTGAAGTCACCAATGAGATGAAATACCACTAGAGGATGAATCATCATAAAAATGTAGACAACTCTAAATTTGTAAAAAATTTAGAAGAATTACCACCAGAGATGAGTCACCGATGATATTGACTCACCACCATCTAAAGTCACTACCAAAAGTATCTCACAATCACTATTTATGATTATTCTAAAAAAACTATTTCCAATGTATATTTTATAGAATGTAATTGTGAGAATTATTTTAAGTAATTTTATTAAACCATTGCAGACATTCCATAACCTTTGTATCAGTTGTTCATTTTGAGGAGAAAAACACTGGGATGATTATTCCTCAAATGCATACCTGTGATTTTTCTTATTAAACGAAGAAGCATAATCCCTCGTTAGAAAGGTGAGTAGAATTAATGATTAAATACCCACAAGGAAAATGAATAGAACATCCAAGAGATTTGAACATTTTAAGACCAAAATATATTTTCTACAATGTTTGGTTTCATGAGGCTTATTTAACTATTAACAGCTGTAGAAGAGTGATGAAAATTGATCATATAGATGCCTTCATATAAACTCAATAAAAAGAGTTTAAGAAACATTATTCATCCAAACTTTTTATGAACTCATATAGATATTCTTTTTAAGAAAAATTTGTAATGTCTCATGTTTTTTTATCAGGTTGAAATCCATTCCCATTTCGAATTTTTGGAATTGGTGTGTATGACAATTTCTTTTTCTATCATCAGAACACAATTCCATGATTTGACTGAATCCAATATCCTTATTTTTGATGTATTTATATATTTAGGAAATGAATTAGTTGTTTATATGGGGTTTAGGTGAAACAGAATCTTGAAGGCCATGTTTTGAGGGATGCAGGTCAAGGCGCACAATTTTGGTAAACAGTGTGTCCTCTATCCACTAACCGTGCAACCGAATTATGAACTACCACATATTTTTTTACACCATGCAGGTTGGGTTGAATGGACATGTGTGAAGTTCCATATTTTTTTCAAATGGATTTCACATGGATTATAGATGGTTAGAGAAATAAATGTGCAATCCACATGGGTTGTGCCACATAGATTGTACCTCAACATTGTATATCAAATGGTTTTCACACTATTTAGAAAATTGTGTGTGCTAAATGTGTGACCTATTAATGAGGAGATATTATTATTTTTACACTCTTTTATATTTCTTCATTTCTCCCCTCTTCTCCTGTATTGGTCACATGTACAGTATTAGGGGCACCATTTTCTTCCCCTCATTGGGATTGATCCATATCCTTCATCTGACCTCGGTTCTTCAAGCCATCTAAGGCATTGGATATGTCTCATTAAGGCTCTACAAACCATGCCTTTCTTCAGCTTTTCACTCAAATCATGTAGTGCTAAATATTTTTGATTCATTTCACCTATTTTCAGGGTGCTAATAAGAAACTCCAATTTCTTCCAAAATTATTTGAGTTAAAAGCTAATAATAGACATTCCTACATCTATGACTCCAGTATATAAGGTTCATATATTTATTCATGTTTTCATGGTATATTTTGTGGTAAATATTTTAGAACACAATTTGTTAGTTGAGGGAGACCCTAAATAAATAGAATGATTGGTGTGAAATTGATTTAATGACCTTATTGGATCTCATTGGGAATACCAAAACCATATTATCTCATGTGAGGCTGGGATAGAGGTCATAGACCACCTGGGTAGTTAGGACTAGTGTTCTTATTTAATATAATTGAGTAGTTTATTTAAATTGAAGTGAATTATTTATATAATTGATATTTTTGTGATATATAGTTATCTATTTTATTATGAAGGGATTGGAATGAGGAATTGAGTTGGCATGGCCATTGGTTATGAGGCAATTTGATCGCTTGGTTGGGCTTGGACTAGATATTTTGAGTGATGATAATCATAGGATTGATTGACCCATTAATTAGTTTGAGTTTTAATGGTCATCAAGTTTAGGTCATATCCTATATTATTGGATGTAATGGCCATAATACATGAGTGACATGGTTTCATGGGTCACGAGGTGTTGGTTGGATGTTGAATAGCTACTAAATTTGTGAATTTAGATCACCCATGATTGATAAAGTTCTGATTGAAGTCTTATTCACATATGTTGACTCAGTTATGATGTGGTTTTGACAATTCATGTTGGTAGAGGCCCCAAATAATCAAGGATAGGCAAATTGGATTGGGTGTTCTTTCCTTAGAATGCTACCAAAAAGATGATGAGCCTTTATATGATATACTTAAGGATATTGGTTTGGGGAAGAGGCTCACCATATTGAGGTTATTGGTCGATGAATATTTTTGGAGGATAGAGTTTATCATTCCAAGGGACTTCATGGAATGATCCGAAGGTTATTTTAATTGAGGATAGATAACGTTGTGCCTCTATATATTTAGATTCAAGATGAAAGGTTCTTTTGACAAGGGGTATGAGGGAACAGGGTTCTACATGGTTCAGCATGCCTTCCGGAGGGAATTGAATCTATTTAGGACATTAGGTGTCAGTTGGAACGAGGTTTTGGGTCACTTTAATAGAGGTGTAACTTGGGCGTTCAACTAGGATATTTGATATTAGGGGATATCATAGGCCATGTTCCATGAATCCTCTGCTCTTCAAGGATTCCATCATTAGATGGAGTATGTGATTGCTTCCCAGAATCTTTTAAGTACCATGGAAACGTATTTGTTTTATTTAAATTGACTTAGTTTTTTCTTTTTTATATTATACACCTTCTTAAAAACTTATATTTGGTATTCACATGTGGGTCATATCCTTCTGATACTCATTCTCACACCCTATACAGGCCCCCTAGGAAGCATATAGTCTTTATGATTTTATGTTTAGTTAAAGGATTTGGTTCTAGAGCTAGATATCATGTTGAGTTGATATATATGGATAGCCAGGGGCCTCAAGGTTCCTATAATAGTTGGAGTTCTCCTATTTGGTTTACTTTTCCATTATGTATCTACATTCTTATGATATTTTTGTATGTTTTGGTTAGCCATTGGAAACCATTGTTGATATTGTATTGTATGACATGTATTAAAAGCCTACTCTATTTTAGTAACTGAAAGTTGTACAATTGGTTGTTTATTAATTTTCACTTCATTTTTTATTGTTTCATCTAATATTTTCAAATATAATATATGTTTCTACAATTGGTGGGTCTGGTTCTTTTTCTACTGATTATTTATTACATCCACTACAAATTATATTAATCTACTTGGAACATTAGTATATTTTTTTGTTAGTGTATAACATCCCCACTTTTTCCTCTTTACACCCTCATAGCTAGTTTGCATCCTTTGGAATTTTGGGAGGTTCACCTAAGGCCAGTTCCACCCCAATCGACTGTAGCGTTTGCAAGGATAATCCAATCAGGGATGGTGCAATTGGTATCATATCCATTCTTGACTGGGAATTAGTAGCAGTGTATGACGAGATGCTAATTTTATCGAGAATTTTTTTTATTTCCATTTGTTTGTACTATTTGTGTTCTGGTAGTTTAGAGATTAGGATATGGTCTGAAATAGGTTCATAGCTCGTGTATGGGTACCAACATCCCCATGCATAGCGAATGGACCATGTTACCTTGGGAGGGAATTTTTATTATGTATTTAACATTTTATATGATTTCCACTATGGGTGGTATTATTTTAATGTGATTTGATAAATGTTATGTCATATAACTTATTACCTTTGGCCTAGTACAACAAGGAAGGGATATTATAACCTTATCCTAGCAAGGCAAGATGTTTTTTCTATCCTGGTTATTATTTTTGTTTAGGAACATGACACGATGTCAAACTATATATATTCTTATTAAAGGATATGAAATTATTGTGAAATGTAATTTTCCATGTGATATATATAATATCTATCCAGGATCATGTAAGACCCATAAATATTGATTACCTGAGGTGATTTCTATCACAATGTTGGGAAATGTGGTTGTCGGTTTGAGGCGATATGATCATCCGGATGGGAATTGACTAGATAAAATTGATACATGGATCTATTGAGGGTGGGTAATAAGGCCAGGATGGTACGATATAGTGAGACATGGTTGTGCTGGGGGAGAGTTAGGGTAGTGAGTAGACATTTCATGTTACTATTTTTCCTATTAGTAATTTATTTATATAATAATAATATAGGATGTATAAACATGTAATGGTATTCAACGAGTTTCCTTCTAGACATATCTAAACAGATAAGTAGGTGGGTTATTGTTCAGTTCCATAAGATAATGTGCATGTTGAGGCTCCTAGGGTTCACGACGAATAGGTTCCGGCATAATCTCATTTTCCAGTGTAGGTGAGGGAGCCTCCAGAGTTGACTAATTTTGGTCTATTTCTCGATGAGAAGCTCAAAGAGAGCCTAGGGTGGGATATCCTAGGTAATGATAGGGGATATTATAGAGAAGAGAATTAAAGGGTGCATCTGACTCAAGAACTCCAGTCAGCACACCAGCCACTTTTTCAGGGTGAGGCTGGTCCACTGGAGACTGATAAGTGGATCGAGTCCATGCAGATATTTTTTATGTGGCTAAAGATGCATCATGGGTGGAGGGTGAAATTATCAATGTACATTCTCTTAAGACTATCTAAAAAATTTGTGGGATGAGAAATATCTAGTAGGAACACTTGAGGGACTAGCCTGGATGAACATTGAGGCCATGTTCTTTTGGAACTACTTCCCAGAGACACTGAGGGAAGAAAGGGATTGGGATTTCTTTAGACTTAAATAGGGTGATATATGTTTCATGGACTATTTAGTGACATTCACCAACATTTCGTTCTTTTCACCGGTCATAGTGAGAAATGAAACCTAGAGGGTGAGACACTTTGAGTATAGTTCGTAGCACACCATTCAGGTGAAGGTAAATATATTTCGGGTGGACTCATTCACATAGGTGGTGAACCAAGTGCATATAGGTGAGGGAAACAAGATAGATCAGTCAAATTCAAGTAGGGTGATGAATCCAAGAGTTTTCTGGGTTGATTATTCAAATAGTATGAAGCGAGGCTAGAATGAGTTTCAACAGGGTTGTTGGGCCAAGGACTCGAGTAGACCACATATGAGTTGGGTGTTAGTATTTTTCTTCCAATGTGGGAATCCATGACTTGCCCATAATCAGTGTTTGCATCCTCTAAAAGAGTTCCTGGCATGACGATAGGTTGGGCATTTAAAGAGGGTCTGCGGGAAGCCCTCTTAGATAGTTGTATATTAGGGAAAAGGTTGGACTAAGGTGTCAGAGATTAGTAACTAGTGAGGGTATCCAAGATTCATCTACATGTTGAGATCATGGGTGAAAATGTGGTATCCAGTAGTGGGGTAAGTGGTTGATGGCTAGTGAAGCACCGCAATGAGGTCTAGCTTCAAGTAGTAGGTCCTTAGGTTTGGTTCTTTTCGTCTATCTGCTAGGTGGGGAGCAGGATGTGGAGGCGATGAAAGTCTAAGGTACACTGTGGGCTTAGCGATGTTCTCTATTTTTTATTATCATGACCCATTTAGACATGTATTTCTTGGGATCACGTGGTTCATGAGATATCTGTGTGGACTAACCATAAATCAGTTAGTAGGTTGGAACCCACATAGTTGTTATGTATAAATATATATATGATGTGTGTGGAATTGGGATTTCTACATGAGCATCACTGGATTCGTGACTTGTGATGTTCATTGGAATTGGGGTATTGAGGATATGAGGGCTACATAAGGTGCATATGTATCTAGGAATTGTTCTGATGTGGGAATTGATTGATGATTGAGGAACCATGATTGAATTGAGCATATGTTGAGATGTTGGGCCTTGATAGTGCCACGTGTGACATGGGCATGAGTCAGGCATTGATCTGGTGTAGGGTGTGGATGGGTAAAAAGTGTGACACAAGAGTACCTGATGAGGTGAAGAAGTGATGATGTTTCATTGGGGGAATTTTGAGTCCATGAATGGCCGGTGAAACATTTTATTGTTTTAGTTTTTGGTTGGGATGTGACTAGGGTATGTCACTCCTAATGTGGTGAGCCCCCTTGAGTCACCCTTAAGGCTAGGGTAGTCGATGTTAATTTTATAAGGATGGATATGTTTTATACCATATTATGGTTTTTTATAGCTCGATGAAGTTTTATGTTAAGGTGGGGAGATTTTAACTTCCTAGGTTTTTGGATTGCGTCGAAATCCTCACCAATTTTGATGTTTTGGAATTGGTGGGTATTCCAATTTATTTTTCAATCATCAAATCTTAATTATAAGATTTTTTTTCAATCCAATAACCTTATTTTAGATGGGTTTACTGCTTTATCCAATGCCTTTGGTGTTTTTATGTCTTTTAGGTGTGTTAGAGGTTTGAAGGCCATATTTTGGTGGTTGTAGGTCAAGGAACAATGTTTAAGTAATCATTGCAGCCTCTCCCAAATAATAGTATATCCCCATTATAAACTACCACATGGTTGGGAATAGAATGCGGGATGGGTTGAAATTCCGGGCATGAATCTCTATAGTTTTCATAATGGGATTCCACATTGGTTGGTTATGGTTATGAAAAAACTTTCAAAAGTCGTATGGGTAATGCCACTTTGGAAGTACCTCATCAATGAATCCCGTATTTTTTGTGCACAGTTTGGAAAACCATGTGAGCAATCCATTTGGCCTATTAAAGAAGTGAAATTATAATTTTTCCCTCTATTTTATTTCTACTTTCCTCCCCTTTTCTCATATCATGGTCACACATGTGGCAGTTAGGGGCACCATTTTCTTTCAATCATTGGGATTGATCCCTATCACTCTTATAGATTCCATTCTTCCATCCATTTATGGTGTTAGATCTGTCTTGATAATTCTATCATCACCCAGGATTTTCTTACCCTTTTCTCTCACCTCATGGAGTGAAATATCTGATTGAGTCATTTTTCCTTATTTTCAAGGTGATGGGAAGAAACACCAATTTCTTTGGAACTGACTTGAGTTAGGAGACAATACAAGAGGTGCCTATGACTTTGACTCCATGGTAGGTGGTGAACACCTTTCATCGTGTTTTTGTAGTCAATTTGGAGGTGCGTCTTTTAGAAATCCATTGGAAATACTTGAAAATGGGACATTTGTGATGGGGCCCTGTCGTAAATTCCTAGTTGCCAAAAATGGAAGAACAAATAAAGTTTTTTCCCATGGTTCGTCACAAAACAAAATATTTGTGCTGATATACGTATCCATCATAAAACCCATTCTCATTTTTTAAATAGTTTTTTGCGACGTGACCCATCGAAAAAATTATAAAAAAATAAAATGATTATAAAAATGAAAATAATAATAAAATATTAATATCAATAAAAAATGTTATTAATATCATTAAAATAAAATAAAATAAAAAATAAAAAAATAATAATCATATTATGATAATTACAATAATATGGATAATTTTTTAATAATAATATTATTAATATTAATAAGATAATAGTAATATTATTACTAATATAATAAAATATTATAAAATAATAGAAAATTATATAAATAATAACAAATGTAACCAAAATATAAAAATAACACTATATAGAAATGTAAACAAGTTAATATTGTAAATAAAATTTTAATTCAAATGTTTTATCATAAAAAATAAATAGATCTCTAGGGGGAGGGTTGTCTAAAGGAGCTGGAAGAGATGGTTGAGGGAACTCCATCCCTAAACCACATGTTGTAGATCACATGTACTCCAAATACTCTTCCTCTTACATCAACCACCATTATCACATCTCGTCCTGCATATCCTCTGGTTTCTCCTACTGTCGTAGGAACTCTTAATGTTGTTCTTGCTTCCATTGATGTATCTTCTCCAACTCCCTAAACATTATCTCTTTAATATCACTCTGTGCTCACATATTATCCTAATACTGTGCAAAAAATGATGATGAATCTCTACGAGCTCCTCTCGAGATGGATGCTAACATCACAGTGGTGTCATAATAATCTGCTGTCATAAATCGAGAGACGATACCAATAACTTGGCCTTTCTCAAAGGCATATTGGGCCTCCTGCATCCATGTAGTTTCATAAAATCAGGGGCAATAGTCTGAGTATCAGTCTCAACTTGACTCTCAGTTTGTGTTTGAGACATCATGATCTCATATGATTCTTTCAATTTTAATTTAAAATTAAAATAGTTAAAATATTATTTGAATTTATATTTTAAAATAAAAAAGGAAATATATTTACCACAATCTAATGATGGGAGCACCTCTAATTTCTCATGTTGTCGGGTCACTATACATTCTCTTATAAATGCTGAACTCCAATTTATAGGTATGTTTGACAGTCTATAAGAATATAAAATAAACCATTTACATTTAATGTTATATAAAATATTTTTTTAAAAGTACCTACCATATGCTTCCTATGCATACTGAATGTATGATTGTCATCTCGATGTGTAACATACTATCTCCCCCAGGATTGTTGACCTACTAATGATCTCCTCTGAAAAAATCCTTCTAACCTATGTGAACATAACCCATCCCAAACATGAGATTAAATGTAATCAGGTCTGTGAGTTGGAAGTGACTCATCAAACTTAGTTACTATTGTTTTCTCCATTTCTTTCCTTCACAAATTATGAAGAAATAACTGCGACATTAACATATTGTCACCTACCATGCCTTCCAGATATCCCCACACATGTTATCATCAGTGGGATACCAAAAACCAAAAAAATAATTTATAATATCATGTTATTAATTAAAGTAATTTCAAAATAAATATTATTTATTTATGTACCAGCCAATGATCAAACATGTAGTAATGCACATCACTAGGAATCTGATCCCATGAGTCCCATAATTTTAAAAATAATTGTGAAATATAACGCTCCCCTTTCAAGTAGATATATTAATAAATATGTAAAAAAAGAACAAATAATAAAAAAATTATTATATAAAAAAATTATTGTAAACAAACTATATTATATAGGTAAACATACCTCTGCTCATGTGGATCGAAGCCAAGATGTGGGCATTACTCGGTGATCAGTTCAAGAATCATTAAACGCGCAAGACCATGCCCCTCTGAGTCCCCCATAACTTCTATTATTCAGAGGGTCAGATAACCCAACATCCTTCTCATCAAAAGGTAGACCAACTTCCTGATATAGACGATACAATTCAACATCCATCTAAAAAATGAAATGGTTGTTGTTAGGAAATAATTTAAAACAACTATTATATATATATATTATTCGATTATAACTAGAATTTAACTATGCCAATGTTCATCATCATTATCGTATTCATATCGGGAGATGTCAATGCCTTCATATTCCCCCTCAACATCATCAATTTGTATATGAGATTCAGTTTCATCATCTCTTGTCATTTCAAATTCATTTTTAACATCATTAACATCATCATCACCATCGACAAATAAATATGGGGTGCCATCATGGATTTTCGTGTCTCTTCATGAAATATATGGATTTAAAGAAATCTATTGAATATTTCCAATTATTTTCCCTTCAACGGAACCAAATTCACAATGAGTAAATTTATTTTCAAACAATTTAATTTTTATCATGATCCACCAATCACTCAACTCACATTAAGTAGAACAATATTTTGAATAATAAATTTTATGTGCCTGATGAGCCAATAAAATTTTTCATTTACTGTAGGAATATTTTTATAATTAACTTCAATGATTCCATGGGTCAGATGAACATGAAATCTTCTCTCAATACCCAACCAATGAAATTTAAACATTTTTATATAATGATTTCCCAGATTAGACAGTTCAAAATTTTCTTCCAACATACTGTAAAAATCAACTTTTGTTTCTCTATGATAATATCCTCTCAAGAACCCACCATTAGTCATTGTTTTATTGATTCCCCATATTTCTGTTTATGAAATAAAAAACCATTCACCCCATATGCATTATAATATTTTACCATTTTTTATTGTGGTTTACTCAATTCATGAAATCGATTATTAATATTATCAGCATGTTGAGATACCTGAAAATTTGTAACCTCAATGATTCCATGGGTCAAATGAACATGTAGCTCTTTTTCCTGACGACTCATCTCTAATATCTCCGACTAAATTCACTAAGAAAAATCTTCTCAGATGTATGAATATCCATTTTTTAATGCATAAGGATGGAGCGTAGGGAGGCCTCACAACACTTCTCTCTACTCTCGTGCATACAAAAATGGATATATGTATGTCTGGTGAGGTTTTTCATAGTGTTTTCACTCGAAGAAAGTTTCAAGGAGATGAGTCATCAAGCAAAAGTGAATGATTTTCTCAGTGGCCCAACTCCTTGAAACTTTCTACAACTGAAATCAGTAATAAAAATCAGCTCTAATATACACATACCAATTTTCCTACGCATGAGAATGAAGAGTAGGAAGGCCTCACTACGTTGTACTCCAATATCGTGCATAAGAAAATGGATATCTTTATGTTAGAATAAATTTTTCATAGTAATTTCAGTGGGAGAAAATTACAAGGAGATAAGGAATCATGAAAAAAAGAGCCACCAATCTATTGGAAATTATGTCAATTATTTACAATTTTTTATAATTTCTGACTAATTATTTTTAATAATTTCTAATTACTGATAATTATTGATAATTAGTACAATTTTTACTAATTATTACTAATTATTATAAATTATTAATAATTATTAAAATTTGTTACAATTTATTGCAATTTCATACTAATTATTGCTTGTTATTTCTAATTAGTGCAATTTATTACTAATTATTACTAATAATTATAATTTAATACAAATTATTACTAATTAATAGATTTATTTTAATTAATACTAATTTATCCAATTTTTTACCGTTTATTCCAATTTAGTACTAATTATAACAATTTAGTACTAATTATTAATTATTTATTACTAATTATTACCATTTATTAGTAATTATTAGAATTTATTACTAATTATTAGAATTTTTTACTAATTATTAGAATTTATTACATTTTTTTTGAATTTATTAATATTTATTATAGTTTATGGCTAATTATTACAATTTATTAGAATTTATTACAATGTATTATAATTTATTACAATTTATTAAAAATTGTTACAATTTTTTTATAATTTGTTACTAATTGTTACAATATATTACAATTTAATAATAAATATCATAATTAAATACTAATTATTAGAATTTATACTAATTATTACCATTTATTACTAATTATTACCATTTATTACAATTGATTAAATATTATTGCAATTTAATAGAAATAATTACTGAATATTTCTATTTTTAAAAATTATTACATTTTATTACTAATTATTATAATTTATTACATTGAAATACTAATTAATAAAATTTAAAACTATTTTTTAGAATGTAATACTAATTATTTGTATTTATTACTAATTATTAATGTTTATAACGAATTATTACTAATTGTTGCAATTTAATAATATTTATATTTATATTTTATAAATTTATTACTAATAATTATTAATTATTTTAATATTTTAATAATTATTACGAATTGTCTCAGTTTATTAGTAATTATTACTAATTTTTTAAATTTATTACTAATATTTAGAAAGGTTTTCAATTTATTACAAATTATTACCAACTTTTCCAATTTAATACTAATTATTAGAATTTATTTGCAATTATTAGATTTTTTTATTAATTAATTCTAATTATTCTAATTTGGTACTATTTATTACTAATTATTATAATTTATTACTAATTATTACAATGTATTATAGATTATTACAATTTATTACTAATTATTACAATTTATTTCTAATTATTATAATTTATTACTTTTTATTTAAATTTATTAATAATTATTACATTTTATTTCTAAATATTAAAATTTATTACAATTAATTACTAATTATTATAATTTATTAGTTATTATTATAAAATTTTAATTTATTACCATTTATTATAAATTTTTTACAATTTAATACAATTTATTAAAATTTATTACTATTTTTTACAATTTATTATAATTTATTTCAATTATTATAATTTATTACAACTTATTACTATTTATTTGAATTTATTAAATTTACTACTATTTATTAGTATTTATTACAATTAATTAATAATTATTAAAATTTATTACATTTTCTTCAAATTCATAGGATTTATTACTAATTGTTACTAAATATTGCAATTTATTAATAATTATTATTAATTGTCCCAATTTATTACTAATTTTCACTAATTATTGCAATTTATTACTAATTATTCTTAATTGTTAAAATTTATTACTAATTATAACAAATTGATGCAATTTATTACTAAATATTAGAATTTTTTACTATTTATTATAATTTATTACTAATTTTTAGAATTTATTACTATTTATTACAATTTATTACTATTTATTATGAGTTCTTATTATTTATTAAAAATTATTACAATTTATATCTAATTATTATAATTTACCACCAACTATTTCAATTTATTACTAATTATTAAAATTTATTACTAATTATTACAATTTATTATTAATTATTACAATTTATTTACCAATTATTAAGCTTTATTACTAATTATTATAATTTATTACTGATTATTACAATTTATTACTAATTATTAGATTGTATTACTAATTATTACAATTTATTACATTTTTTATGATATATTACAATTTATAAAAAAATTCCAAACTATTATAATTTATTACTAATAATTAGAATTTATTGCTAATTATTACTACTTATTAGAAATTAATACCAACTATTACTAATTTTTTCAATTAAATAATAATTATTAATGTTTTTTAAATTTATTTCTAATTATAACAATTTATTACTGATAATTACATTATATTACATTTTATTACATTTTATTACTTTTAATTAGAATTTATTAGAATTTATTTGAATTTATTACTTTTTATTACCAATTATTACAATTTATTACTAATTATAACAATTTATTTCTAATTATTTTAGTTTATTTCTAATTATTTCAATTTATTTCTAATTATTTGAATTTTTTACTAATTATTACAATTGTTTACTAATTTTTTCAATTTATTGCAAATAAATAAAATTTGAAACTAATTATCACAATTTAATACTAATTATTATGATTTAATACTAATTATTTGGATTTTACACTAATTATTATTATTTAATTATAATTAATACTAACTAAATTAAAAACTATAAAGTAATACAAGTTCATATTAATCACATGTAATTATTTGTAAAAATAAACACAATCAATGATAAATAAAACCATCTAATTCTATCTTAATTTAAATGATGCTAATTAACAATAATTAAACCTAAAATAAAATAAAATAATTTAAGTAAAAAATTAAAGAAGTAGGTAGATACCTTAAAACTGAAACTTTCGAAGGATATAAGTTATGAATAATACCCAGAATTAAAATTTTATACTATGATAAATTTTGAGAGAAAAATTTCTAAGTAGAGAGGGAGTTGTAGATAATTAAGTGGAATGAAAAAAATGGGTGGGGTGAATATAGGTTAGATTAGTTGCAAGTGGCCCTGTCACAAATATTACGTGGTTAAAAAGTAATTTACGATGAGATCCATCGAAAATACCAACCTGCTGACATACTATTTGGGACGGGGGACAAATCCAGTCGTAAATACTAATAATGCCCGCTGGATATTTGCAATATGAATAATCACCCCATTGAAAAAACCATATTATTCGTGATGGGATGGTTCTCCCATAAAAAAAGTCTCTCCAATGGACTATTTGTGAGGGGTCACTGACCCCTCGCAATGGTCTGGTTACAAAATCCCAGTATTCTCGTAGTGTGTCTTGTTGAGTGATACCCTCAATAAATTGAATTCTTGAGGTAAAATTCATTGTATATCCTTATAGGAAGTTGTTGGGAATTCCCAAACCATATTCGTTATTGCGAGGCTGGGTTAGTGGCTGTCAACCACCTCGGTAGTTTTTTCAAGTTTGTTAATTTACATTAATATAATTTTTTATTTAAACTGAATTGAATTTTGTATATAATTTAAATTCTTATGATTTCTGGTGATCTATGGGATCCTGATGGGATCAGCTCATGGAATTGAGGTGGCATGGGCATCAGGTTTGAGGTAATGAGATTGTCTAGTCAGGCTAAATGTAGATATTTTCAGTGATGTTATTCCTAATATTGGGTGACATGATAATCGATCTGAGGTGGCAAGACCATCATGTTTCAAGCACGACCAGTGTAATTGGATGGCATGGAAAAATAACATGAGCATCAAGGTCAAATGGGAATGAGGTGCTTGTTGGATGTGGCTTAGGTACTAAATTGGTGAATACCTGTCACGACCCATCCTCGGGGCCCGTGCCGTGACTACCCCAATCCCATCTTCCATAGGCCAGGGGCTGGTGACTAGCACCAAAGGTGCAAATCCCAGTAAAAGAGAAGGCATTGCCTTTATAAATGTTTTCACGACCCGTCCCACGGGGCCCGTGTCATAACTACCCCTAGCCCGCCTTCCATAGGCCAGGGGCTGACGACTAGCACCGAAGGCGTAAATCCCTATAATTGGGAAGGTGTTGCCTTTATAAACGTAAACAAAAAAAACAACCAGAGTACAAGAAGAAAAAAACACTAAGTACAACAGTAAAAAAAGTGCTGAAAGTACAAAGGGGCCGGAAATACAATCCCAACAGATAGGTACATCTACAACTGAAAGTAAAGTACAACAAAAAAGACAAGCAGCTGGAAGATGACACGCAGATCCTAGTCCGTCCACCATGGATCCTACCTGAAGGGTAGGTACAGATGTCACCCTCAACACTCCATGTCCGATCATCCGTCCGTCTGTCTCCTCAGGGTACCGACTTGTCGTGAGATCCACCTCAGGGTACCATCCAGTCCTCGAATGCTCGACCTCCGTCAGTTTTGTTCATCATCTGCATCCAACACAATGAGGTGCGGGCAAAACCCGTGCAGGGGTGAGTATAACGATACTCAGTAGGGACCCTGAGACCCTCAAGGTCTCTCTAAATCCAACAAGGATAACCACAAAGCAGAATCACAACAGATAACCCTTACTTAAGTATAAGTCCATACTTATACATACGTTATCAAGTAACCCATCTCAATCATGAGGAAACACAGAGGTTATGAAATCAACGGATAACCACTACTTAGTTATATGCCCATACATATACATATGTTATCAAGTGACCCATCTCAATCATGAGGTAAACACATAGGTTATAGACTCAACTCAAACTAGGATTTTCATTATCGAAACCATAACAGCTGAAGAGCTCGGTCTCTGTCGAGTACAGTGATCATGTCATGACTCCGAGGTACTGCTCACTAACCTAAGACTGCTGAGGTACTCCTCCTGTCGAGTACCGCGGGACTGCTACCAAATACCGGGCGCTCTGTCCACGGTGGGTCTGTCGCCAAATACTGGGCGCTCCCCCTAATAGCCTACCGAGGTACTCCTCCTGTCGAGTATCGTGGGTCTGCGGCCAACTATCAGGCTCTCCATCTGCCGTGGGTCTGTCGCCAAATACCGGGCGCTCCGTCCACTGGGCTAGTCGACTCACTCCAAGTCGAGTCGGTCAAGCAGTCGTCAGGACTCAGCTGGCTACACGGTCTCCGTACTCCGTCTGCTCATCTTCGGGAGGGTCCATTCCACGAGCTACAGTTTGATACTCCAAGTATCACAAAATCCCACGATGATGTATCTCAAAGGACCGCCTCGTCATAGGGGTCTCAACGCAACAGACGACACGTCAATCGGACGCCCGGTCTATGAGTTATTAGCCTTTTCATCCCAGGGGCCCAGTTGGTTTTGTGTGCGAACCAACCCAGTCGTTTCTCAACTGTACCCTGAACTCTCATAGGGTATACTCATAGGGACCTTTTCTCAACATGATTTCCAATGCAGCTGACGGTTCATCAAACGGACGTCCGGTCTGGAATTTATCGGCCTTTCCGTTCTAGGGGCCTAGTTGGATTTCGGGTACAATCCAACCCGAACTTACTCCAACTGCGTCCAAACCTCAGGTGATGTATTCCAAAAGTTCTGTCTCATCAAGAGGAATCCAACAAAGTTGACGACACGTCAATCGGACTTCTGAAGCTCATGTTATATGTGTTTCCGCTCCGAGGGCCCGGTTGGTTTTGGGTTCGAACCAACCCGACGATACTCAAAGTTCCCCGAAACCTTGAGTGTAATACACCAAAACGACCTTCTCAATCCAAAGATCTCATCGCAACTGACGGTGCATCGATCAGAGGTCTGTAGCCCATGTTATGGGCTTTTAAGCGAACTTGTCCGGTTTTAGGGGGTTTTGGGCCCGGACCGACCCGGCTCGTGCCCCCCCCTGGGTCGGCCCGGACCGGTGGGCGTGGCCTGGCCCAGCTGGCGTGGCCCAGTCCAGCCGGCATGGCCTGGCCTGGGTGGCCTATTGGCCTGGCGTGGTGGGCCCCGCACGGCCGGCTTGGTACTGGCCGAGACGTTGCGGGAAGGGGGGGTGGGGGGGGGGTACCCCCCTTGATTGAAACTGCGGCCCCCATGTGGGGGCCGCTCCTTGCCAGCTGGAAGTTACGACCCCCGGTCTTTACTCCAAAATAGATGTCCCGGTCCGGCCGGCCGGTACTGCCGCCGCTGGATCGTCGCGGTCCCGCCCCTCCGAGGTGCCGGTGGACAGCGGTTCCGGCCGCCCCGCCTTGCTCTGTCGCGACTTTGAGCCATGACCTTTTCCGACCGGTGCGGTGCAACGGTGTCGCGCCCCTCCATCGTGTCCCTTCTCTAGCCGCGGCCTCTTCGTGGTTCTCCGGCGTGGCGCGACGGTGCCACGACTTTATTCGACCTCAACGGCGTTGCACGACGGCGTCTCACTTCTTCTCCCATTATTTATTGTTTCCACGCGGTGCCCTTGCACCGCGCTGCCTTTGCTCGTACCGCAACAAGTACAATCACCAAAGGGGGAGGAGGGTCGGCCATGTTCGTGTGGTCCGACTTCCTCCTGTTATTATGATAACAGGAAGCCCAAATACAAGTCGATGAACAGCAAAGAAACAATTCAAGGGAAAAAACAATTAACCCCTACCTGATGAAGTCGTCGAACGAAGGTCGTCGCGGGAAAAGGAAATTGCGGAAAATGGAGTCACGGAAGACGGCGTCGCGGATCGAGGCTTCCTAAGCGTTGTCGGCATCACGGAGAAGACAATTGTTGGCGTCGCGGTACACGGATTCATGTCGTCGATCTCCGAGGATCCAACATTCTTCGTCGTCCATCATTGGAGGCCGACATTCTTAGTCGGAGACGGTGCGTTCTTCACGTTCTTCGACGAGGAAGAAGGTGTCCAAGACTTGAGCTCTCCTCTTCCAACCCTTCTCTCACAACAAAACAACCTAATAAAATAATGCTTTGCCTTATTTTATTTCTCATGCCAAACCTTTTTGAAATTCAAAATGAATTCCTGAATTAATTACATTGAAAACTTAATCAATTAATTAATTAAGAGAGTTGACTTTTCATTTAAGGGGGGGTGCGGGTGTGTTACACAATTAATGGGGGGTTTGTGAAAGTTGAAAGGGGTGGGGCTCTTGTGGGGCCCACCTCACATTTATCCACATGTGGGTAGTTAGGAACTAGTGGGTCCCACCCCAACTCCCTTAAATAGGATATAACTAATTAGATATAAAAAAAAATTAGTTGCACAAATTTTATTTTTATTCATTACTTAACCCATTATTTCAATAACCACACCCGAGTAAATGCAACTCCAGAATAGGTGTTCCTAAGAAATTATCGGTGATGCAGTTTCATCGGTGCCCTCAGATTTTGTTTCCCAGCACCGATTCAAAAGTTAGAAAAACCTGCTCATTCGTTCACTGAATGTACCTGAGCTAAACTTAGGAAATTGATTCCGGGCACACCGGGCCTCGGAATCAGGTGCCGTTAGAAACTGCATTCTTGTAAAATCCCAAAGAAATTATTTCAAAAAATTTCCTTGAAATATTTGGGTCTTTAAATCACTCCCACCTCAAGGATTTACGTCTCCGTAAAGCTATAACACAAACAAAGGAAAAAAAGTGGTACTAAGCACACATCTAATCCTTCCACTCCCATGTGCTCACCTGGAGGTTCCCGTCCTGCCAACGAAAGTGCACAAGAGGAATAGACCATCTTCGTAGGACACAATCCTATCGATCCTCAACCACTACTGGAACCCCGCAGAAGTCACCCCATCGCCAAAATCCAGCTCCCAATGGTCGATGATATGCGTTGGGTCAAGCACATAAATCCTCAGTTGAGATATTTGGAAGTCGTCGTGCACCTGGTGCAACTGAGGTGGATGGGTCAAACGGTAATCCACCTTGCCTACCCTTATGAGGAGCTAAAAAGGTCCGCTGAACCTTGAAGATTACTTGGCGCCTCGGCCACATCTCCATAGACCTCGTCAAGGTGAGACCCGTAAGAAAACGTGGTCGCCATCCTCAAATTCCAGTGGTCCTGTCTCCTACCAACATATGATTTCTACCTGCTCTGTACAGTCTTCATCCACTCCTGGATGATTTCCACCTTCTCCGTCATGGCCTGGACCATCTCTGGTCCCACAAGAGCTGCTAAGATTTCTTCTTTTCTGATAATAGAAATTCGGTCTCATCCCCTGGATGAACAACGTTCTTTGCCTAAAACAGTCAATCCTATCATGAATAGTACTAATCCATGCCATGGATGACATCGTAAGGCCTCGATGCTACTACCAAGAGATCCAACTGTTAATCTCGCCTCCAAGGGTTGAGTCACGCCGTCTACATCAGTGTCTGGTCACTGGGACTCCTCTAGTAAGAATCTCAAAAGTGAGGGTCAAGTCAATAGTTTTAATTGGAACCTCTTAGTACACAAAAAGAGAAGAAGCAAACGTCACAAGAAAAAGTGTCTTTTATTACTGCAGCTCAAGTACAAAGACACACAACAACCACAAAAATCAACAAAAAAACTAGAAGCACCAATATCAAAGGTCCCATGCCTGGAACTAGTCTCGCTCTTGTCTTCCAGCTTCCGAAGCTCCGTAGTCGTATGCTTATGTTTCTTGAAGCTGAGCTCTCCCATGTCCACTTTTTCCCTGCGGTCGGGGTGGACCTCCTGGTGGTGGTGGTGGAAACACCTCGAAGTGTCGTCCACCTCCAGTTGCACGACCAGCTCCCCTGCCTCGGTCTTATGCTCCTTGCGGTCCGCCTCAATCGAACCTTTGCCTCTGTCTAAGGGGTTCTTCATCAATCTGCTAATCATCTGTACGGCGGGTCGGACAGTCACATGACATGTGACCAAGCCCGCCGCAGGAGTAACTATTCCCACTCTTAGAATGACGGCTCTGACTCCACCCCGGTTTCCCGGCACAACTGAACCTGAGTCGTGCAGTCGGCCATCAGTGAGTCTAGTCCTTTTGGACCTCTGCGTCAACTGTCTACTGCCATCCGTAGAAGAATCCGCTATATGTAGACTAGTAGAGGGTTCTGCTGGTGGAGATTGCTCAGTAAGGAAACTCTCCACTAGGACGGCTCGCTCCAACACCCTAGTCTATGTCGGAATGCTATGACAAACAATAGAAGCTCCAATCTCTCACCTGATCCCCTGCTCGAAGTTTTGGGCCCTGAAGAACGGGTCCCATACCATGTCTGTAGAGTAGCGTAAGAGGTCTGTGAACCTCGCTGAGTACTGAGCTACACTCATGCTGCCCTGCTGCAGATTAAGTAGCTCCTGGATCCGCACCGCTCGAAGGGTGGATGGTACAAACTCTTCCCAGAACAGGCTCTCGATGTCTGCCCACATAAGTAATGCATCGTCATGAACCTGGAGAATCAGGCTCCACCATCTGCCTGTTGCTACCTAAAGAAGGATGGCAGCAAGGATCACCATGATGTCTGCTGGCCTCCCCACTAGCCTGAAGACTCTCACCACAGCCTCCAGCCAATCCTCAGCCGCCTACAGGTCCGTCACTCCCCTGAACCTGGGTGGCCTCTGGAAATGGAACTCATGCAGTTCGCTCAAGCGACGTGCACTCTCTGCTGCTGGGGATGGTGGAATCGGTGGCCCAACAAGTGGTGGTACCGCTGGTGCCTCCGCTGGATCCTCAACTGGGATAGGGCCCTATCCTGAGGCCTCATCGCTCGGTGGGCTGTTAGTACGTACCACTCTCAGGGCTCTAGCTGGTCGTCCACGAGGAGGCATCCTGAAAGAAACAAATGTGACACGGTCAAATGATTAATAACTGGTGAGCTGACCTGGTTTGAGATGACTTTTAAATTTTTTTGGAAACACACAGGCAATCATTGTTTTTGTGCAAAAAGTCGGAAATCAGTTGTCAGGGTCCTGGTGTATGGATACGTTGGCCGCCCACACCAACACTGGACTCCCTAAACTGAAAACCACACTCGGTACCCTTAACACTATTGCTTCACAGAAAGAAAATATCAGAGTTATTAGTTCTTCGGTAGAACTGACTCCTCTGAAACCAATTTTTCATGACCCATCCCCTGGGGCCTTAGTCGTAACTACCCCAATCCCGCCTTCCATAGGCCAGGGGCTGGCGACTAGCACCAAAGGCGTAAATCCCTATAATTGGGAAGGCGATGCCTTATAAACATAAACAAAAACACAACTAGAGTACATGTGGAAGAAAACACTAAGTACAACAGTAACAAAAGTTCTAAAAGTACAAAGGGGCTGGAAATACAAGCCCAACATATAGGTACAACTACAACTGAAAGTAAAGTACAATAGAAAAGACAAGCAGCTGGAAGATGACACGCAAATCCTAGTTCGTCCACCATAGATCCTACCTAAAGGGTTGGTACATATGTCCCCCTCAACACTCCACGTCCGATCGTCCGTCCGTCTGTCTCCTCTGGGTACTGACTCGTCGTGAGATCCACCTCCGGGTACCATCCAGTCCTAGAATGCTCGGCCTCCGTAAGTGCTCTCCATCGTCTGCATCCAACACAACGAGGTGCGGGCATAGCCCGTGCTGGGGTGAGTATAACGATACTCAGTAGGGACCCTGAGACCCTCAAGGTCTCTCTAAATCCAACAGGGATAACCACAAAGCATAATCTCAACAAATAACCCTTACTTAGGTATAATTCCATACTTATACATAAGTTATCAAGTAACCCATCTCAATCATGAGGAAACACAGAGGTTATGAAATCAATAGATAACCACTACTTAGTTTTATTCCCATACATATACCTATGTTATCAAGTGACCCATCTCAATCATGAGGTAAACACATAGGTTATAGACTCAACTCAAACTAGGATTTTCATTATCGAAACCGTAACTGTTTAAGAGATCCATCTCTATCGAGTAGAGTGATCATGTCACGACTCCGAGGTACTGCTCACTTACCCAAGACTGTTGAGGTACTCCTCCTGTTGAGTACCGCGAGACTGCTACCAAATACCGGGCACTCTGTCCGCGGTGGGTCTGTCACCAAATACTGGGCGCTCCCCCTAATATCCTACAAAGGCACTCCTCCTGTTGAGTACCGCGGGTCTGCGGCCAACTATCGGGTGCTCCGTCTACCGTGGGTCTGTCGCCAAATATCGGGCGCTCCGTCCACTGGGCTAGTCGACTCACTCCAGGTCGAGTCAGTCAAGCAGTCGTCAGGTCTCAGCAGGCTACACGGTCTCCGTACTCCGTACACTCATCTCTGGGAGGGTCCGCTCCACGAGCTACATGTCGATACTCCAAGTATCACAAAGTCCCACGAAGAAGTATCTCAAAGGACGACCTCGTCATAGGGGTCTCAATCCAACAGACGGCGTGTCAATCAGACGCCCGGTCTGTGAGTTATTAGCCTTTTTATCCCAGGGGCCCGGTTGGTTTCGTGTGTGAACCAACCTGGATGTATCTCAACTGTACCCTGAACACTCATAGGGTATACTCTTAGGGACCGTTTCTCAACTTGATTTCCAACGCCGCTGAAGGTTTGTCAAACGGACGTCCAGTCTGGAAGTTATCGGCCTTTCCGTTCTAGGGGCCCAGTTGGATTTCGGGTACAATCCAACCTAGAATTACTGCAAGTGCGTCCAAACATCAAGTCAAGTAGGCCAAAAGATCCGTCTCATCAAGAGGAATCCAACAAAGTTGACGGCACGTCAATTGGACGTCAAGAGCTCATGTTATAAGCGTTTCCGCTATGAGGGCCCGATTGGTTTCGGGTTCGAACCAACCTGGCCAAACACAAATTTCTCTGAAACCTAGAGTGTAATATACTGAAACAACTGTCTCGATCCAAGTATCTCATCGCAATTGACTGTGTGTCGATCGGAGGTCCGTAGCCAATGTTATGGGCTTTTAAACGAACATGTCTGGTTTTAGGGGGTTTTGGGCCCGAACCGACCCAACCCGTGACCTGCCTGGGTCGGCCCGGCCCACCCGGCTTGGCCTGGCTCAGCCGGCACGGCCCGGCCTAGGTGGCCGATTGGGCTGGTGCGGCGGGCCCCACATGGCCGGCTCGGTGCTCGCCGAGCCGTTGCGGGAGGGGGGGGGGGTGCGACTACCCCCTTGATTGAAACCATGACCCCCACGTGGGGGCCGCTCCTTGCTAGCAGGGTGTTACGACCCCCAGTCTTTCCTCCGAAACGGCTAGCCCGGTCCGGCAAGCCAGTACCGCCGCCGCTGGACCGCCGCGGTCCCGCCCCTCCGAGGTGCCGGCGGCCAGCAGTTCCGGTCGCCCCGCCTTGCTCTGTCGCGACTTTGAGCCACGACCTTGTCTGACCGGTGCGGCGTAACAGCACCGCGCCCCTCCGCCGCGGCCCTTCTCCGGCCGCGGCCTCTTCGTGGTTCTCCGGCGTGGCGCGATGGTGCCACGGATTTATTCGACCTCAACGGCGCTGCGCAACGGCAACACGCTTCTTCGCCCGTTCTTCATTGTTTCAGTGTGTTGCCGTTGCACCGCGCTGCCATTGCTTGTACCTCAACAAGTACAATCATCAAAGGGGGAGGAGGGTCAGCCGTGTTCGTGCGGTCCAACCTCCTCCCGTTACTACGATAACAGACATCCCAAATAGAAGTCAATGAACGACAAAGAAATAATTCATGGGAAAAAACAATTAACCCCTACCTGATGAATTCGTCGAACAAAGGTCGTCGCGGGAAAAGGACGTCGCGGAAAATGGCATCGCGGAAGACGACATCGCAGATCGAGGCTTCCTAAGCGTCGTCGGCATGACGGAGAAGAGAATCGTCGGTGTCGCGGTACAGTGATCATGTCACGACTCTGATGTACTGCTCACTAACCTAAGACTACTGAGGTACTGTTCTTATCGAGTATCACGAGACTGCTACCAAATACCGGGCGCTCCGTCCGCTGTGGGTCTGTCGCCAAATACCAGACGCTCCCCCTAATAGCCTACAGAGGTACTCCTCCCATCGAGTACCACGGGTCTGCGGCCAACTATCGGGCGCTCCGTCCGCTGTGGGTGTGTAGCCAAATACCGGTCGCTCCGTCCACTGGGCTAGTCGACTCACTCCAAGTCGAGTCGGTCAAGCAGTCGTCATGTCTAAGCCGGCTACACGGTCTCTGTACTCCGTACTCTCATCTCTGGGAGGGTCCGCTCCACGAGCTACAGGTCGATATTCCATGTATCACAAATTCCCAAGAATAAGTATCTCAAACGACCGCCTCGTCATAGGGGTCTCAACGCAACAGACGACGCGTCAATCGGACGCCCGTTCTGTTTGTTATTAGCCTTTTCGTCTCAGGGGCTCGGTTGGTTTCGTGTGTGAACCAACCCAGCTATATCTCAACTGTACCCCGAACTCTCATAGGGTATACTCATAGGGACCGTTTCTCAACGGGATTTCCAATGCCACTGACGGTTCGTCAAACGGATGTCCGGTCTGGAAGTTATCGGCCTTTCCGTTCCAGGGGCCCGGTTGGATTTCAGGTACAATCCAACCTGGACTTACTGTAAATGCATCCAAACCACAGATGAAGTATTCCAAAAGTTCCGTCTCATCAATAGGAATCCAACAAAGTCGACGGTACGTCAATCAAACGTCCGGAGGTCATGTTATAAGCATTTCTGCTCCGAGGGCCCGGTTGGTTTCGGGTTCGAACCAACCCGGCCATACCCAAAGTTCTCTGAAACCTTGAGTGTAATATATCGAAACGACTGCCTCGATCCAAGGATCGCATCACAACTAATAGTGTGTCGATCGGAGGTACTTATCCAAATTTATGGGATTTTAAGCGAACATGTCCGGTTTTAGGGGGCTTTGGGCCCGGACCGACCCGGCCCGAGACCCCCCTGGGTCGGCCCGAATCAGGTCGCCCCGACCCGGGTGTGGCCCCGACCCATTAGGGCGCGGCTCGGCCCGGCCCAGCTGGCACGACCCCACCCAGCTGGCGCGGCGTGGCCCGGCGTGGCCTGGGCGGCCCGACCCGGCATGGGTTGTCAGTTGGCCTGGCGCGGCGTTCGCCACACAGACGGCTCGTTGCTGGCCGAGCCGTTGCGGGAAGGGGGGGGGGGCTGCCCCCCGTGATTGAAACCGCGACCCCCACGTGGAGGCCGCTCCTTGCCAGCAGGGGGTTACGACCCCCGATCTTTCCTCCAAAATGGTCGGCCCGATCCGGCCGGCCGGTACTGCCGCCGCTGGACCGCCGCAGTCCCACCCCTCTGAGGTGCCGGCGGCCGACGGTTCCGGCCGCCCCGCCTTGGTCCGCCGCGGCATTGAGCCGTGGCCTTGTCTGACCGGCGCGGCGTGGCGAGGTCGCGCCCCTCCGCCGCAGCCCTGCTCCGGCCACAACTTCTTCGTGGTTACCTGGCGTGGCACGACGATGCAGTGGCTTTATTCGACCTCAAAGGTGCGGTGCGACATCGCCTCGCTTTTTCTCCCATTCTTCATTGTTTCCACGCGGTGCCATTGCACCGCGCTGCCTTTGCTCGTACCGCAACACATACAATCATAAAAGGGGAGGAGGTTCTGCCGTGTTCGTACGGTCCCACCTCCTCCCGTTTTTACGATAACAGGAAGCCCAAATAGAAGTTGATGAACGAAAAAGAAATAATTCACGGGAAAAAAAATTAACCCGTACCTGATGAAGTCTTCGAACGAAGGTCATCGCGGGAAAAGGATGTTGTGGAAAACAGCGTCGCGGAAGACGGCGTCGCGGATCCAGGCTTCGTAAGCGTCATCGGTGTCACGAAGAAGAGAATCGTCAGCATCGCAGTACACAGAGTCGTGTCGTCGATCTCTGAGGAACCAGCGTTCTTCGTCGTCCTTCGTTGGAGGTCGGCGTTCTTCGTCGGCGACGGTGCATTCTTTGCGTTCTTCGATGAGGAAGAAGGTGTCCAAGACCTGATCTCTCCTCTTCCAACCCTTATCGCACAACAAAACAACCTAATAAAATAAGGATTTGCCTTATTTTATTTCTCATGCCAAACCTTTTTGAAATTCAAAATGAATTCCCGAATTAATTACAATGAAAACTTAATCAATTAATTAATTAAGAGAGTTGACTTTTCATTTAAGGGGGGTGAGAGTGTGTTAAAAAATTAATGGGGGGGGGGGGGGTTGTGGAAGTTGAAAGGGGTGGGGTTCGTGTGGGGCCCACCTCACATTTATCCACACGTGTGTAGTTAAGAACTAGTGGGTCCCACCCCAATTCCCTTACATAGGATATGACTACTTAGATATAAAAATAAAAATGGTTGCACAAATTTTATTTTTATTCATTACTTAACCCATTATTTCAATAACCACACCCGAGAAAACGCAACTCCAGAATAGGTGTTCCTAAGAAATTATCAGTGCTGCGGTTTCATCAGTGCCCTCAGATTTTTATTCTGGGCATCGGTTCAAAAGTTAGAAAAACCTGCTCATTCGTTCACTGAACGTACCTGAGCTGAATTTTGGAAATTGATTTCGGGCACAACGGGCCTCGGAATTAGGTGCCATCAGAAACTGTGTTCTTGTAAAATCCCAATGAAATTATGAAAAAAAAATTCCTTGAAATTTCCGGGTCTTTTCAAATGTAAACACAACATAGTACACAAGTGATGTAACCACTAAGTAAAACTGAGTACAAAGTAAGTGATGGAAAGTAAATGGGCTAGTATACAAACCCAACTGAAAGTACAATACAACTGAAAAGAAAGTACAACAACTGCAAAGTAAAGTAGAAACCACCAAGTTGTCCTCTGGATATCCCACCTAAAAGGTGGGTACAGATGGTCTCCTCAGCTTCTCGGGTCAGGCCGTCCGCTCCGAGAGTTCCCCGCCATGTGGTCCACCTCTTAGTAGCATCCATCTCCAAAAGTCTCTACCTCAGTCAGTGATGTCCATTGTCTGCAACCAACACAACGTAGTGCGGGAAAGACCATGCAGGGGCGAGAATACGATACTCAGTAGGGACCACGCGACCCCAGAAGGTCTCCCAGAATCCACAAAGGATAAACCACAAAGTAAAGATACAATCACGAAGTATCAACCAACTCTACTTAGGTAAATTTCCATACATATACCTAAGTTATCAATCACAGTTCGGCTCCAGCTCCCGAACCCAAGTACAACCCAATCCACATAGGAAAGAAGTCAATCACACATTTGGTAATGATTTCAATTCAAGACTCATCTCAAATAGGTATACACCTTTCGTATATTGATAAAGTTGATCAGATGTAGTCACTGATTCATCTAAGATGTTGGACCCACACAGGATACATGACCAGCTAAGCTGTCGGACCCACACTAGATACAAGACCAACTACTCTACCAGACCCATACAGGATACAAGTACAGATGTCAATAATACTAGACCCACATTGGATACAAGAATAGTAGCCATCGCCGCTAAACCCATGGAGGATTCTAGTAAGGTTGTCAACACTTTCGAACCCACAGAGGATTCCAGTACAGTAGTCGATGCAGTCGCAGCAAGCTCTAGGGTTTCCCCACACAACACACTCGGTTCTGAGAGGTTCTGCTCCTTGAGCCAAGGGTTCGATAAATCAACTGTCACGAAGTCCAGAGTTGATGTATCCCAAAGTTCCGTCTCGTCAAAAGAAACCTAACGCGACCGATGGTGCGTCAATCGGACGCCCGTTCTGAGAGTTATTGGCTTTTCTGTTCCAGGGGCCCGATTTGTTTTTAATCTAAAACCAACCCGACCATACTCCAGCTGCGTCCAAATCTCAAGTGGAGCATGCCAAAAGATCCGTATCATCATAAGGAATTCAACGTAGTTTATGGAATGTCAATCGGGCGTCCGATCTTTAAGATATAAGCGTTTTCGCTCTAAGGGCCAGGTTGGTTTCAGGTTCAAACCAACCCGGAAATACCCAAACTTTCCCGAAACCTTGAGTTTAATATACTGAAACGACCATCTATATACAAGGGTTCCTACACAACTAATGGTGCGTCGATTGGAGGTGCGTGGCTAACATTATGGGAAAACGACCAAAAAACGGTCTAAAGTGGGGGGTCTGGGCCCGGTCCGACCCGACCCAACCCACCCTGATTCGGCCGGAATCGGGGCGACCCAACCCGGGTCCGGCCGACTGGGTGTGGCCTGGCCCGGCCTAGCTGGGCGCGGCCTGGCTTGACCGGCGCAACCCGGTCCGCGTGACCCGCCCGACTCGTCCGGGGGGGGGGGGTGTGCTGGTTAGGCCAGTTGGCCGAGCGGGGGGGGGGGGGGGGGGATGCGGTGCTAGGATGGCGCCGCTGGTCCCCCACGGACCCCACGTGATAACATCATTTTTCCCTCACCGCCACGACCGATGCGGCGACGGGCTACTTTTGAAGGCGCGCTAGGGCGCAGCCGCCTCCAAGTTGCCGGCCGGTGCTGGCCGCCGGCGACCCGCGCCACCGGGGCCTTCCACGGGGCACCAGAGTCATTCTGGTTGTCTGTTTTTGCTTCCGACTTCGCCTACGGTCATCTCGGGATTCGTACTTCACTAAAAGGCCCCAAATCGCAGTTGTGGTCCCGTTTCGTCATCACCAAACACCCCACGCATAAAGAAAAAATTAGCGGTGAGTCCGAACTTGTTCGTTAGTCTGTACCCACTGCGTTATTTGGTTCAACATCACCCAACAATTTAAACGCCATGTTTGAGAGTAATAAACAAGTATAAAAAATATACAAAATTCCCCCTACCTCGAAGTTGTTGTCGCACGTCGTCAATCCGCGGAAGATGAGCGTCGCAGTAAGCGGCCGTCATTGAAGAACAGTGTCGTTCCGTCAACGATGGAGGAAGGGTCGCTGTCATAGGTGACGTAGGCTCCTTGATGTCGACGTGCATCCGAGGAAGAATTTTTTCGCGTTCTTTACTGGGGGTGTTCTTCGTTGAAGAACGGTTTACCACCCTTTTTAATTAACCATGGCCTTTTTCCCAAAGTGTTTCACTAATGAAAAAAAGAATAAGGTTGATCACCAATAAATAGAATTTCAATGAAATATATATTAATTCAATAGCGGTTCCATTAAATTAACGCTGACATTAATTAAAAGAGTTGGCACATTTAATGGGAAGAGGGAGGTGGTAAGGCTCCACTATTAATGAGGAGTTATCAAAGGAAACATTAGGGAATTATTGGGGAGTTGATGGTTAGTGATCGTATAGGCCCCACCTCACAATTATCCACACATGGGAGGAAATTACCATCTCACAAATAAAATCGTTTACCACATAATTTTATTTAGTTTAAGATTATATCCCCAAATATAACTTTCGACCCGCATAAAACGCAACTGCAGTAAAGGTCCCTCTAAGCAAATACAAGTGGTATGAGTTCATTGGTTCCCTCATAATTCAATTCCGGGCATCGGTTCAAAAGATAGAAAAACCCGCTGCTTCGTTTTCTGAACGTACCCGAGCTAAACTTCAGAAAATGATTCCGAGCACAGAGGGCCTCAGAATCAAGTGTCATTAAAATCCACATGCTCGTAAAATTCCAAAGTATTTGGAAAAACATTTCTTGAAATTTACGGGTCTTTGCATTACTCCCACCTCCGAGATTTACGTCCCCGTAAAGCTACAACATAAACTAGGGAAACAAATGAGGGTACTGAGCATGCATCTAAGCCTCCCACTCCCATGTCCTCTGTTGGAGGTTCTCATTCTACCAACGAATGCGCACTAGAGGAATCGACCGTCCACGTAGGACCCGCTCCTGTCGATCCTCGATCTCCACCGGGACCTCTGTGAATGTAGCCCCATCATCAATGTCTATCTACCCATGATCAATGATGTGTGTCGGTTCCTGTGTGTATCTCCTCTGCTGAGGTCCGTGGAAGACTTCATGCACCCGGTGCAACTGAGGTGGAAGGGCCAAGCGTTAAGCTACCTCGCCTACTCTTCTGATGACCTGGAAGGGCCCGATGAAGCACAGAGATAACTTGCCGCCCCATCCAAATATCCATAATCCATGTCGAGGTGAGACTCGTAAGAAAACGTGGTCACCATCCTCGAACTCCAGTGGTCTCCGTCTCCTATCATCATAGGACTTTTTTATTCTTTGTGCAGTCCTCATCCTCTCCTGGATGATCTGCACCTTCTCCATCATAGCCTGAACCATCTCTGGTCCTACATGTGTTTACTCCCCAGGGTCAGTCCAGCACAGAGGTGATCTGCAAGGTCGGCCATACAGTGCCTCGTAAGGTTCCATCCCAATGGTGAAGTGGTAGCTGTTGTTGTACGCAAACTCCACCATGGGTAGGTGATCCTCCCAGATGCGGCCAAAGTCAAGGACACATGCACGGAGCATTTCCTCGAGTGTCTTAATGTCCCTCACAGTCTGGCCATCCATCTGAGGATGAAAGATGGTGCTCAGGCATAACTGCATCCCAAAATCCTCCTGCAACCCCTTCCAAAGCTGGGGAGTAAAGCGAGCATCTCGATCGAAGATGATAGATGATGACACACAATGATGTCATACGATCTCTTGAAGGTAGAGGCATCCCAAGCTCTCTACTAAGCCCTGCTCTCTGATTGGAAGTAAGTGGGCTGACTTGGTGAGTCAGTTTACGATCACCCAGATGGAGTCGGGTCCTCTGAAGGTACGTGGAATCTTTTTCATGAAATCCATGGATATCCCGTCCCACATCCACTCCAGAACCTCTAAGGGTTGTACCAAGCCTACTAGTACCTGGTGCTCCACCTTCACTTGCTGACAAGTGAGGCATCGTGAAACAAACTCTGTTACAAACTTCATCATACCTGTCCACCAGTGCTGTCATCTAAGGTACTGGTACATGTTTTCCACTCTTGGATGTACCTCTATATGGGAAGTGTGAAACTCCCTCAACACTTACTCCTGTAGTGCAACTGGTACCATGGTTCGTCCCTTGAAGAGGATGACGTGCTCTCCTCCTTCAGAAAATCCATCAGGCGCCTGACCTGTGGAAATATGAGCACATCGGGTCTCACAGTCAACGTCCCCACGCTGTGCCTCTCTAACCCACTAAGGTAGTGGAGGAGTGACTGTGAGGGAATATAGAAAGGCTGCCCCATCTCTATCCACGAAGGATATCTGCAAAGTGGATAACTGCTCCGTCGCCTCTTCAAGTAGCTGAATACCCGATCTCCTGCTGAGTGCATCAGCCACAACGTTCCCTTTCCCAGGAGTATAGACTATCTCAAAGTCATAATCTTGGAGGAAGTCAAGCCATCACTCCTGTCTCAGGTTTAGGTCCTTATGCGAGAAAAAGTACTTGAGACTCTGGTGGTCAGGGTAGACTGTAAAGCGCTCGTCCATCAGATAGTGCCACCACATCTTCAGGGCAAAGACCACTACTTCTAACTCTAGGTCATGAGTAGTGTAGTTCTGCTCATGCTGCCTCAACTACTGTGAACCATAAGTGATCACTGCTCGCTCCTACATCAGGACACACCAGAGTCCAGTCCCTGATGTTTCATAGTAAACTACATACTCTACACCCTCCTCAAGTATCCTCAAGATGGGTGCACTGGTCAATCTCCATCGCAGCTCCTGAAACCTTTACTGGAATCTATCTGACCACATGAAGGGTTCCCCTTATTCATCAAAGCTAAAAGAGGTGCTACAACTTTGGAGAAATCTGGCAAAAATCCTCGACAGTACCCAACCAGACCTAGGAAACTCCGCACCTCCGTCATGCTCCTGGGTGGCTCCCAAGAAAGTACTACCTCGATCTTCGCAGGATCCACTGCAACTCCAACCTTCAAGATGACATGCCCCAAGAAGTTAACCACTCAAATCCAGAATGGGCACATCGAGAGCTTACCATAAATCTGGTTCTCTCGGAGTGTGTCCAGTATAACTTGCAAGTGGTAGGTGTTCTCGTCCTCAGTAGCTGAGTAAATCAGTATGTCGTCAATGAAGACTACAACTAACCGATCGAGGTAAGGTTGGATGATCCAGTTCTTGAGACTCATGAACACTGCTAAATCATTGGTCACACCGAAGGGCATAACCAAGAACACGTAGTGGCTATACCAAAACCTGAAGGCCGTCTTCTGCACATCCTCATCTCGAACTCTGAGCCGGTGATAGCCTGATCTGAGGTCTATCTTTGAGAACCATCATGCTACATTGAAATGATAGAAGAGATCTTCAATACACGAAAGTGGGTACTTGTTCCTCGTGGTCACCTCATTCAGGCAACGGTAGTCGAAACACATTCATAAGCTCCCATCTTCCCTCTTGGCGAACAATATCGGAGAAGCCCTGGGTGAAACACTGGGTCAAATGAATCCATTTCCCTGTAAGTCCTCCAGCTGTACCCGCAGCCCACGAAGCACGGTGGGAGCCATCCGATATTTTGGAGTAGTTATCGGTGATGTACTGAGGTACAGGTCAATGTATAAGTCTACCTATCTACAAAGAGGTAGTCCTGTAACTTCGTTAGGGAAAACGTCCGCATACTGATCCACCACAACAAGAAAACTCAGACTCCACACATCAACTGCTCTGAGGATGAGACTAGCCAACTGATGTTTGATTGGTTGTCCTTTCCTCTGTGTAAATCCATCCTATGCTACAAAGGCTCCCTTCTCATCGGTGAAGGTGAACTTGGTCCCATCCATACAGACACACCGCACTTTGTTCCTAATACAGTTGATCTGGGCATGGACTGTAGATAACCAGTCCATACCCAAGATGACGTCTTAAGGCCTCAGCGCCACTAAAAGAAGATCCCAGCCGAATCTCTCGCCTCCTAGAGTAAGATAACACTGCCAGAACCAGTGCATAATCATCGAGTCTACTCCCATAAGAGTATCTAGACATAAGGATTGAGCCAATGTCTCTGTCAGAATCTCCGAGCTTCGAAAAAGGGCAGCGACAAAAAAATAATGACTCGCAACTGTGTCTATAATAACTACATCAAAGGTGGAGTAGACACAGATAATACCTCAAATCATCTTAGGTGTGCCATGGTCATATGCCTCCGCTACCTAGAGATGAACCTTCCTTTGTCCGCCAGCTCCCTCTGGTCGGGGTGGACCTCTTTGGGGTGGTGGTGGTAGAGCCTCGAAACGTCATCCACCATCCACTGCTCGACCTGCTCCTCGGCCTCATCCGCCTGCTCCCTGCGGACCGCCACAGTCGAACCTCTACCTCTGCCTGGGAGGTCCCTCCACTGTCTGCTACTCATCTGCATGGCGGGTTGGGCAGTCACGAGCCATGTGGCCCTGCCCGCCGCATGCATAGAACTGCCTTCTCCTTGTAAGGGTGGCTCTGTTTTGTGTTCCATACACAACCAAACCTATATCCTGAGGTCACCCACCTGATGGCCTGGTCCACATGGACCCCTGTGACATCTGTCTACTACCGGCTGCAGAAGACTCTGATATGTGTCTCCCTACAGTGGGTCTCGCTACAGGTGGCTGCTCAGCGAGAAAGATCTCCACTAAACGGGATCGCTCCAGCACCCTGCTAGCGTCGGGATGCTGAGGGGGAATCGTCGAATGCCTGATCTCGTGTCTTAGTCCCTACTCGAAGGTCCGGGCCCTGAAGAACGGGTACCGTACCATATCCATGGAGTATCATGAGAGGTCAGTAAATCTCCCCGAGTACTGAGCTACTGTCATACTGCCCTGCTGCAGATGTAGTAACTCTTAGATGCGCACCACACAGAGGGTGGTTAGAACAAAATCCGAGCATAATAGACTCTCGAAGTTGGTCCAAAGTATAGATTCCTCGTCGTGCCCCTGGATAATCAAGATCCACTATCTACCAGCTTCTGTGTGCAGGAGACTCGCCGTAAGGATCACTATAAGGTCGGATGGTTTCCCCATTAATCTGAAGACTCCGACGATAGCATCCAGCCAATCCTCGGTTTCCTGAGGGTCCGTCTCTCCGCGGAACCTGGGCGGCCTCTGTCGTTGAAACTCGTGCAATGCACTTAGGTAGCGTGCACTCTCCGATGCTCAGGATGGTAGCATCGGTGGCCCAGCGAGTAGTGGTACCGCTGGTGCCTCCACTGTGATTGGGCCCTACACAGAGGCCTCGTCGCTCGGTGGGCTGACATCTCCCACTTAACTCAAAACCCTATCTGGATTCCTTTGTGGGGCCATCCTGAAAGGAAACAGGTGCGCCAAGGTCAAACAATATACCTGGTGAGCTAACACAAAATAATCACAAATAAATTTTTTGAAAGGAAACACACACGCAAATAGTGTTTCTACACACTAAGTCGAAAATCAGGTATCAGCGTCCTAGTGTATGGATACGTCGGCCGCCACAGCAACACTGAACTCCCTAGACTGAAAATCACACTCAATACTCTTAACACTATTGCTTCACCAAAAGGAAGGTTCAGAGTCCTGAGTTCTATGGTAGAACTGACTCCTTTGATACCAATTTGTCACAACCCGTCCTCGGGGCCCGTGCCGTGACTACCCCAAGCCCGCCTTCCATAGGCGAGGGGCTGGCGACTAGCACCAAAGGCGTAAATCCCAATAAATGGGAAGGCATTGCCTTTATAAAAGTAAACAATGCAATAGAGTACACAAGTGAATTACAAACTAAGTAAAACATAGTACAATGTAAGCGATGTAATGTAAATGATCCAGTACACAAACTCAACTGAAAGTACAATACAACTGAAAAGAAAGTACAAAAGCTGCAAAGTAAAGTAGCAACCACCAAGCTGTCCTCCAAATATCCCAGCTGAAGGGTGGGTACAGATAGTCTGCTCAGCTTCTCGGGTCTGGCCGTCCGCTCTGAGAGTGCCCCACCAAGTGGTCCACCTCCAGGTACCGTCCAGATCCATAATTCTCCACCTCAGTAAGTGTTTTCTGTCATCTACAACCAACACAACGTAGTGCTGTCAATCTCGTGGAGGGGTCAGTATACGATACTTAGTAGGGACACCAAAACCCCCGAAGGTCTCCCATAATCCACAAAGGATAAACCAAAAAGGAAAGATACAATCATGAAGTATCAACAAAATCTACTTAGGTATATGCCCATACATATACCTAAGTTATAAATAACAGTTCGACTCCAGCTCCCGAGACCAATTACAACTCACTCCACACAGGAAAGAAGTCAATCACACCAATGGTAATGATTTCAATTGAATACTCATGTCACACAGATATACACATTTCATGTAGCTGTAGAGATAATTAGATGTAGTCACTGATTCATCTAAGCTGCCAGACCTACACAGGATACAAGACCAGCTAAGCTGTCGGACCCACACAGGATAAAAGACCAGCTACTCTGCCGAACCCACACATAATACATGTACAGAGGTCAATACTGCCGGACCCACACATGATAGAAGAACAGTATCCATCGCCGTCAAACCCATGGAGGATTCCAGTACGATAGTCGTCGCTGTCGAACCCACGAAGGATTCCAGTACAGTAGTCGATGCAATCGCAGCCAGCTCTAGGGTTTTCACACACAACACGCTCGATTCCAGGAGGGTCCACTCCTCGAGCCAAGGGGTCGATACATCAACTTTCAAAATGTCCAGAGTTGATGTATCTCGATATTTTGTCTCATCAAAAGAAACCCAACGCGACAGACGGTGTGTCAATCGGACGCCCGGTCTGAGAGTTATTGGCTTTTCCGTTCCAGGGGCTCGGTTGGTTTTTAAGATAAATCCAACTCGACCGTACTCCAGATGCATATAAACCATGCGTGGAGCATGACCAAATAACCATCTCATCATAATTAATTCAACACAGTTGATGGAACGTCAATCGGATGTCCGGTCCTTATGTTATAAGTGTTTCCGCTCCAAGGGACCTGTTGGTTTCAGGTTCGAACCAACCCGGCCGTACCCAAACATCACCAAAACCTCGAGTGTAATATACCAAAACGACCCCCTCAATCCAAGGGTTCCTACTCAACTAATGGTATGACGATCGGAGGTCCGTAGCTCACGTTATGGGAAAAAGACCGAAAACGGTACGAAGTGGGGGGTCTGGGCCCCGTCCGACCTGGCCCAACCCACCGTGGGTCGGCCCGAACCGGGTCGACCGGACCCGGGTCCGGGTCCGGCCTGGCTGGGTACGGCCCGGCCCAGCCAGCGCAGCCCGGTCCTCGTGACCCGGCCTGACCCAGCTGGGGGGGGGGGTGTGCTGGCTCGGCCAGTTGGCCGAGCGGGGGGCGCGACACCAGGATGGCGCCGTTGGTCACCCACCCCTATCCCGCGCAGCCGCGAGATACTTCCCTTGCCTCCGCGGCAGATGTCACAGCGAGATACTACCGTCAGCGTACTGGGGCGCCGACGGGGCCTTCCGCGGGCCCCGAGAGTCATTCTGGTGGTCCGGTTTTTTCTTCTGACTATGCCTGCGGTCGTCTCGGGATCCGTACTTCACTAAGAAGGCCCCAAATATCCGTTGTGGTCCCATTTCATCATCGCCAAACACCCCACACATCAAGAAAAAAATAAAGGTGGGTCCAAACTTGTTCGTTAGTCCGTACCCACTACATTAGATGTTTCAACATCACCCAAAAATTTAAACGCCATGTTCGAGGGTAATAAACATGTATACGAAAAAAAATCCCCCTACCTCTAAATTGTTTTCACACGTCGTCGATCCGCGAAAGACGAGTGTCGCGGTAGGCGGACATCACAGAAGAAAGTTGTCGTTCCATCAACAATGGGGAAATGGTCACTGTCGTAGGCGACGTAGGCTCCCTGACGTCGAGGTGCATCCTAGGAATAAGTTTTTCATGTTCTTTGCTGGGGGTGTTCTTCGTTGAAGAATAGTTTGCCTCCCTTTTTAATTAACTAGGGCCTTTTTCACAAAGCGTTTCGCCAAAACCAAAAAGAATAAGTTGTATCACTAATTAATAGAATTTCCATGCAATTCATATTAATTCAATAGCGGTGCCATTAAATTAACATTGAAATTAATTGAAATATTTGGCACATTTAATGGGAAGAGGGAGGTGGGAAGGCTCCACCATTAATGATGAGTTGTCAAAGGAAACAACAGGGAATTTTTGGGGAGTTGAAGGTTGGGGCCCGTGTGGGCCCCACCTCACATTTATCTACACATGGGAGGAAATTACCATCTCAGAAATAAAAACGTGTACCACAAAATTTTATTTATTTTAAGAATAAACCCCAAAATTTAACTTTCGACCAACATAAAATGCAACTGCGGTAAAGGCCCCCTTATGCAAATACCGGCACTGTAAGTTCATCATTGCCCTCAGAATTCAATTCCGAGCAACGGTTCAAAAGATAGAAAAATCTGCTCATTCTTTTACTAAATGTACCCGAGCTAAACTTAGGAAATTGATTCTGGACACCCGGGGCCTCTGAATCAAGTTTTTTTAGAATCCAAAAACTGGTAAAATTCCAAATTATTTAAGAAAAAAAATTCCTTGAAATTTCTGGGTTTTTACAATACCGCTCACCTATGATGGCCGAAAAGCCGATTTGAGTAGTAGAAAAGTATATTGCTTAGTGATGGTGTGGCTTACCCACTCATGTGTTAGAGGCCCCTAATAGTAAAAATTAGGTATGTTGGTTAGGGGGTTCATTACATAGAAATCAAAGGGAAAGGTGATGAAGCTTAAGATGATATCGTTGAGGCTATCAGTTAGGGGTAGAGGCCTATCGTATTTAGGCAGTTGGGTTGAGACAATTTTTAGAGGAATGAGATATCCATTCCCCCAGACCTCGTGGAATGAGTCGATAGTGATTTTAATTGAGGGAAGATTCTGTTGTGCCATTGGAAATCAGTATTTATAACAATAGGTGATTTTGAATAGGATTTTGAGCGACCTAGGTTCTATTTTCATGGGTGTGACTTCAGGACATCAATGACTTGTTTTAGGAAAGGAGGTGTCGATTGGAACAGGGTTCCAGGTTTCTAAAATTGAGTTGGAACCTGAGGGTCCACCTTGGATATTTGACATTAGGGGATACCATAGGCCATGGTCCAAGGATCATATCCTCCTAAGTAATTTTGGTGTTGGGTAAAGAAAGTGACAACTTCCCGATAGTTGTTGAGTTCTAGGGAAGCATTTTTATTTTATTAAAATTTCAATTGTTGTTGTCTATGTTGTATTATACACATGATTAAACACTTATGTTGATTATGAAACCATAGGTGTTATTTTCTTATACTAATGGGAATTATTCTCACACACTATTAGGGCCCTTCTAGACACGTGTAGACTTCATTCTTTAATGTTCTGGTAAGCGTTACGACTCTGGAGTGGGATCATAGGTTGATTTATAATGGATGGATGGAAAGGGACCTTGAGGATCCTACCTCATTTGGTGTTTTCCTTTTTGGATTACTTTTCCAATTTTTATCATCATTTTTTTGATATATGTATATGTTGTGGTTACCCACAGTATACGATTATGAATATTTCATTATATGACCAACATTAGAAGCAAGAACTATTTTAGTATATCATAGTTCTATGTTTGGTAGTTTATTTAGTACTATTTATTTTGTTTGTTATAGGTTATTCTACTTGGCGGATATTTAATATGTTTCTCCATTGGTAGGTCTGGTTCAAATCTGCTGAGTCATTCTTACATCCACTTCATGATATAAATATATACTAGGACCATTATTAAATTTTTACTTGAAGGTATAGCCTTTACACTTGTCCCTCTTTATTCCCTCATTATCATTCGAAATCCATTGGATTTTTTTAAGGTGTGCTTAATTTTAGTGGAACCTAGGCGGAAAGAATTTTTTGAGTGGAAAATCGGGTCAGGAAAACTAAAACATTAAAGGAGTCACAAGATAAAAACTATATCAGATAGAGTAACACAATCATTCTCTATATTTTTTTCACTTTTTTTCTATTTTCATTACATTATTATTAGTGTGGTTTACCCTATGTATTTATTGCACATGGACTCCTACCCCTTCACTAGAAGATTCTAGATATCTTAAAAAACACTTTTTTATAGTTTTTTACGTAGGATTATTGTAGAAGAGGTACCTATGTGGCATGTGTATCTGTTTTATAACTATTATTGTGAAAGATGTCCATACATGACTTGGAAAACTTTTTTAATATTGTATACCCAATCCAGGATGTCGATCAAAGATTATTTTATATGTTATTTTTTGAATATGATTATTAACAAAGGAAGGGGATTAAATATCATCTTCTAATTGAAGCTCACTATTAATTCTGATGATATTTGTTTTGTTTCATTTCATTGGTTTAAACTGAATTCAATTTTAACTATAAAAAAACCACTACTCTGGTAGTTAGCCTTAATTAGGGTTTATATAAAGATTTGATCAAATAAACTAATTTCAAAAGATAATATGATATTTACATATTGTTTTAACTATTCTTAATCAATCATTGAGAAATATTTTAATAGAGAAGAACTTATATAAATCAGCTACTTAGATTGAATGGGATGTTTTAATTAAATTTGATGATTTTATTTAATCCTCTTTTAGAGATAATTTTGTTGAGTACCTAATTCACCACTCTATTGAGATACTCACTTTGATAAACATAATAGATAATTAGAAATTATATTTAAATTAAATAAATTATGTCATGTATTAATATATTTTATTAATATATGTATTATAAATATATACTTATTATATAGGATAGTTTATCTTGTGTGAATCATGATCTGGTTTGTGGTATAGGGATTTACCATCTATCATTTTGTTTTTATGATAAATAATCCATATTCACCACCTGTTTCATTCCTGTGGTCTATGCACTATTACATTGATATAATATATCATTTATATTTTTATATTCATTGCAGTTAATGTTTAATTTGATTTTTTTTCATTCATGAGGGTTATTATTTGAACATTAACAAAGCAACAAGGGGTTTATTTAACAATCTCATTTCTTTCCAAGATGGTCTATGAAAATTATCTATTGCAAGGAATTATTTTGATATTACACTTTAAACTTAGTATATAATATTATCCCCTATTTTGTCATGTATTTCCCATATTCCATTACAATTTTTATCTCTTTAGAAATTTAAATTATTGATATTTTTTTTTTGAAAAATTGACTTTATTTCTACTAGGGTTGAAAATATTTTTCTTACACCACAATATTGTATTAAAAATTATTCATGAATTGTTTTACTATTCTACAATTTTTATATTGATACATTATTACACATATTTTAACTTCTATAAAAAAATTTAATATAAATCTCTTATCATTTTCTTGAATAAGGTACTTTAGTATCAAAGGTGTGAATAATGTAATTACTTCAACATAGATTACATTGAAAACATTCCCTCATATCATGACTAGTCATTAAATTGAATAATACTTTATAATATTAAATTTTTTATTTTCAATTGTAATTTTTTCTATTATTCGAGATATTTTTATATTTTAAATAAGTGATTCTAAAATTAAAAAGTTATTTACCTCATGAAATGTTCTTAAGATATTTAAAATTAATTTTACTTTTTGAAAAATTCAGTCGATGTTACTTATTCTTTGTTAGGGGCATGATTCAATGACACAATCCTTATTATTTCTCAAGATAGTTATTGATTATGATGATAAAATATGTATAAAACCACTGTTATTTTACATATGTTACGCAATAATAAAATCCTAAATGTTTTTATGACCTTATGTCATACATATGAGTGGGTTATGATAATGGTATGGTTGGTTCTATTATAGTCCTCCAACACATTAGGAAATTGGCCCCAGATATGTTATTAGAATATTTTGATAATCATAGAAATGATTGTGAATAGATATATTCATATATTAATGCATGAGTAAGATTTAATAGACATGTGCTCACAAGATATTGAGTGGACCTTATTGAAATTTGCATTGTTAGGAATGAGTTTGATTTTTTGAAGATATTCCCAGAAGAATGCCATAGACATGATTCCCTATAACTATGTTCCCCAGATTATGATTTCCTATTCTTATAAAGCCACATTACTATTTCATGACTCTTGAAAGATTATTATTTATTTTATTCCCTTATTAATCATGCTACTATATGTGATTTTATTTTTGAGTTTATGATATATAAATTACTGGGTAAAAATATTTATGTTGAGAATAGACACTTGATTATGTTATCATATACTTTTGATCACCTTAAGATTGAGATATAAAGTTTTTACCCTTATTGATCACATGATCTCTCCTTTTATTATGTATTATTTAATCATGTTTTAATTAGTGGTTCTACGTATGATATTTCAACAAGGGAACTAATATGAATATCTTTATGGGATATCTTGAAGGAATTTTTAGAAATAGGTTGATTATGTATCTTGTCTAGAAATAAAATAATCCATTATGATCATGAGTAGTGTAAAATTGTGATATATATTTAATATTGATAATAAATGTTGTAATATTTATGTCTTTTTTCTCAGATAAATATATTTGGTGCCCTTGACCATTGAATAGTGTCATGGAATCAATTATATGTAATCAGTATTTAAAATAAATTTATTATCCTCTACTTATAAATGGGGTATCTAATTACCCCTTATAGTAAAATATTCATTTTATTTTATTCCTCAAAATCTATCTAATTTACATCTATGAGATATATATTTAATATATATTATCCAAAAGTATCTAGAAGTTGTCCTCTTCCATTAATTTCTAGGAATATTTTTATGAGAATGTTCAATCTCTCTATGTGAGTAATTTTTACTCCTCACTATGTTATTTAAAATGTTGATTTTCCTACTAAAATACTCTCTATACATGATGTTATTATATCATCAATTGTATTAATATGATTAATTTTTTTTATCATACATAATCTGACCCTTCTACACCACTAAAACAATTCTGTACATAAAGACGACATCAAGTATTTGTTTGGATGACCACATCCATGAACAATGGGTCACTACATTGATGACTCAAAAGAGTAATTTAATGAAAAAATAATATTTGTAAATTTAATATAATTATGACATGATTAAATATTTTATTTTTATCTAAGATCTCAGTCATTAGATAATGATTGTGCCGTTATTGTGTGTACAAACTATCACCTCCACGAAATGAAATAATTCATTTTCCCATTACCTCCCAAAATGGGTGGATTTTAAAATATATCTCATATTAAACATTTATACTTGTGACACAATTAACATTCTATAATGATAATGTTTGAAAATATATAATTAATATTAACAAAAATGTTTATTATAAGGTTAACTAAATTAAATGAACATCTCAAGACACCATTATTAATTATAGTACATTTTTGAAACCTTTGGTACTGTATATGTTTTGTGATTATTGAATAATAAAGATATACAAATGTAAAATTACAAAAATTATGAAGCTATTTCACAACAAGTTTCACATTGACCAATATACCAAAAGATATTCATAGAAATTAACTATGAAACCTCAATCAACCGACATTAATGAAAATTATATAGTTAATTAATAACATATGGTAAAATATGGACCTTATAATATGAAATTAATATTAATACGTGTAATAAATAATATTTGAATAATTATAGTTTTATTATGATGTCTATTAGAAAAATATACAAAATGAATCAGGGCATAAGGTAAAGGTTTTTGGATCCAAATTTTCATTCATAGAGACATGATTCTTGTTATATAATTGTTCCTTTTATTAGGGTTCTTGTATTAGAAATGGTTTTTAATATTTCATAAATCTTGTTACTCATCATTATTTAAAAATATTTATCATATTTTACCTTCCATGTATTTTCAATTTGAAATAATTTGATTCTTAAAGACTTTTTATTAACTGAAACCCCCTTTTCTTAGGTTATAAGGTCTTATCTTGTACTTATTAATTCTATGAATGGTTCTATACACAAAAATATTTTATATTAAACTTTATATTTATCTCTAGGAAAATTGACAATTTTTATTCAAATATTCATCCTCAAAGAATTTAAACTCAATAATGTATGAAATGGATAAAAATAATTCCTATTATTCTCAAGGATGGGGGTTCCTCCACATATATGTTTTCCCATATCGAAAACTATATTATTTAAACTTGGAAGAAAAATTTTGGTTTTCTCATGCAACCTATATTTTTCCAATCTAATATTTTGAAATTATTATTATTTTTCCTATTTAATGATATTAGATTTTAGAAAAAGTTATTTCAAAACATAAATTATGATACTCCAAACCTACGTCATTATTTTTAGGTTGCATATTTTCTTTCTACTACCCCTTTAGTTATAATTTCATCTATTTAAATTCATAAATTTTTTATATATTTTCATAAAAAACATACTTAGATTATATTTCCATCTTTTTTTGGGGGGAAATACATGTTTTATGTTACCCTGACTGTTCTCTCCATTTTCTAAATCAGTTTAAGGTAACATTAATATTTCATATTTTTTTATACCAACCTCATAAAATGTTTTTATCATTAATATTTTTAGAAAAATATTCTATTTTATGGAAAACCAACCAACCTAGATTCCTATTTAATGTAAAATTATGGGAACATTCCATCCATAAATGATACTTTGGTCATTTTGAAAAGCATCATATATGTGGTTCCATTTTATTATCACATATCCTTTATCATTTTCATGAATATTTCTAGATTTCAATTCAATGTTCTGGACATATACATCCTTATTAAAAAACTATAATAGAAAATAATTTTATTCCTCATTCAATTTGGAATTATTATGATATTGATTTCAGTTATACTTTGAAATATGATTATGAAACATAATTTATTTTCATTGGTTTTATCATGATTATGCATCATGGGTGGTTTCTTTTACATTTGTGACACAGATATGTATGTAAATATTATGAAAATTATGTGTGTTCCATGATAGTTGTCAAATTAATTAGTTAATGTTTACACATACTGAGATATCATGTAAGGCACGCATGAGGTTATCTTAATAACATTATATTAGTTTTTCTATTTGGTGATCCATATATTTTCCTTATATGGCATGTGTGGTTATTCTAAGAAAAATATATTATTTATTCTTAGTGATTTCCTTAAAATATTCTTGAAATGTTATTATTTATGTTGTTTCTAGATATTCATGACTATCTAAACATATGATATCATTTTCTTGTTTTGTACTTCCATGATTATCTCACAATATTATGCAGTAGTATATGTTTGATATTTTGATATTACATGTCCTTCATTTATGATTTATGGAAAAGTCTTACTATTCCATTTTATTTTTAACAATTAATCTCTCCCTAAATTTGTTTTCTAACATTCTTATTGATTTACTATCGATAACATATTGATGTAGGTTTCATCAAAATTTTTGTGTCTCATACTTTCATATAATCCTACTATCTATGATATGAAAATGGTGATAATTTATGAGACATATAGATGTGAGTATAGTGTCGCTAAATTATGTACAAATTTTTACATGTTTTGGAAAATAAGTTTCATATGTAATTTTTCATCAAATAAAATAATAAAAAGGTTCTCTGATCCGTGCGAGATTATTGTGAGATGTAATTGTAATTATGGTAATATTGTAAAATAAAGATATGTTCATCTTAGTTATTCATAATTTGTAAAAAAGAGGGTTTATTTGTTTTTGATGATTATTATTGTTTTTCGGTGGGATTAAGATGATATAACTATAATAAAAACCCCAAGTATAAGGAAAATGGATAAGCATAAGTGTAGAGTAACATCATAAAATTTTTATAACATTTTAGAGTATGTGGTTTTACAAAAAATTAAATCCTTTCCAGGATATTGTCATGTGGATTCATATGTTCCCTATATTAATGTAGTGGTTATTACCCTAAAAAATATTGTTGATTATTAACTCGATATTCCCCAGATATATGATATGGGGTCCCAACTAAACACCTTGTTTGAATATCACAAGGGATAGGATTTGGCCAATAATATTATATTTTTGATCCATTATTAAAGATTTATTTTTTAAGGATTTACCTCATGATTTGTGGGATAACCAAACATAATGAACCCTAGATTAAACTACGATTTATTTACATTAAACTGAAATTTGTAGTTATGGCTTTAAAGAGTAAGGAATATCAATTTTGGAATTTTCAGAAGATAATTTATGATAATTAACATATAAACATAATTGGTGTTCACTAAAATTATCCAATTTTTTAGTAATGGATGATGCATGGAGAAATCAAGTTAAATATGGATTCCATGAACAATGTAGTGATTTTACTAGTAAGTGACCTAATAGTATAACAAATGGAGTGAGAAACATTTTGATTATACCAAAAAAATGTCAAGAATTATTATTAAAATTATATATATTTAGTTGACTTTCCAATCAATCCAAATTAGAGAAGGATGTATTCTCATGGATAATCAAGTGACAAAGATGAAGAATGGAGGAAGATTTAGTATTCTTAATGTTAAAAACAATGGAATATACAACCAAGAAAATGTGTAAATTGAATTAGATGATGTTTTATTAGTGGTAAATGATGGAAATCAGAAATCAGATGGAAACGAAGAAAGAGGTGTTCAATACACCTGATGTTGGAAAATATTATTCTCATTAAGGATCCAATATAAATTTTATATCTTAGATGTTATGAATAATGAAAAAATTAGAAGAAATTAACTAATAAAAGGGATTAAAATAAAAATTGGTAAAAAAACATCATAGACAATTGTTATATGGAAAATTATATATAATGACTATTAATGAAGTGGATAGTTCTAATTATGTTGTTTTAGGTACACATATTCATCACTCAAGATTTGTGGATGTATTATGTCATGCTAGTTTTCAAAAAATATAAGATGTGGAAATAAAAATCCTTGTGGGTTCATTATTATTTCTTTTGTATGTTGATATTCTGTATATTTTATGAGATTATGATTCATGAAATTTTTAATGTTCCTACATTAGATAAATTTAATGTGATTAATGGAATTTATTTTTTCTCTGAAATTAGAAAAAAAAATATTTATTGAAAAAACTAAACCAAATTTCATATCATTCTATAATAGTTTAGAATTTCATGGATGATTAATGATATAATATAGCCTGAAATGGTTGGTGGAAACCTCAATACTAGTGTCTGAGGAAAAAATACGTGGTTCTGATTTTGTAAGTTTGATATGCCTTAAGAAATTATTTTTTGGTTTATTTCTATATTTTAGATACCCTTATATTTTTCAATGCATATGTAATAATTAAAAATGTGAAGATGTAATTTCTTTAGGTGTTGGGATAATATATAACAACTCATGTTTTATGAGACATTAATTTTTTTTCATTAATTATAAATAATTTTTCTCTATTCCTTCTATAGAATTAATACATGATTATAGATTAAACCATACATGCTAAACAAGACTTTATTTAATCATAATTGAACATTATAATGATGTTATATGAATATTTTTATTTAATAAATTGGATTGTTACACATAATGGATGATTACATCAATTGGTATAGAAAAAATATAAAGGGAAATATAAATTTTAAAAATAGTATCTTTAGAATAAGAAAACATTATGGTCCTTATTCTCAATTAATAATCACCATTAGTATATTAAAATCAACAATGAGAAATAATAAAATGAAATCATAAATCTTATTGTGAGATATAGAATGAAAACTACTAAAATGAGAAATATTATTTAAGAAGTTATAATATAATGAATGATTTTAGTATGTCTATAAAATCAAGTGGAACCTAAACTTTATAAAAACGGCAATTGAAATTATTTGGTTTTTATAAATGGTTGTATTTGTAATTTTCATTGTATACAAAAGTTTAAATTTGGTATACCATAGTTATTTATTCAAATTTTTGAGTGTTAAAAATATATTTTATAATTAATAATAATGAAACAATAGAATAATATCTAAATAAAATAATATATTTTATGTTCCAAAATATTTTAATTAATTTTTTTGTTAAAATTAAAAATAAATATTATAATTTAAATATATAGATAATATTAAATTAGGGGGTTATAAATAATTAACTATTATTATATTTATGTTAACATCATTTAATGCCAAAGATGTATTTTTTTTAAAATACATGCTTTTAATGTTCTGTTCATTTTTTTTTAAAATCATAAATATATTATGATAAATGATGAATAATTATATTATTTATATATATTAAAAATAATTTAATTAGTAATTCAAGTGAAACAATATTAAGAAGACATAAAGTCAAAAAACCCATTTTTTATATAAAAGTGGGATTCTTTATTTTTTTATCTAAATTTAAAATCCTCATATATAACTTTCAGGATTTTAATTTTTTTTAAAAAAAATAATTTTTTGATTATAAAAATTAAAATTTTCATAATAAACATTTTTCAAATTATTCTAAAATAATTAATTTTCTAGAGAATAGTGGAAATAAAATGATTTTTCTAAAACCATCATCTTTATTACATAATCATAATATAAAAATGAATTAATATTATTCTATACATTTTTTATATAAAAAATATATTGATAAATTAAATATAGTATTTAAAAGACTATATTGAATTCATAAATTACAAGTTCAATGATTTGGAAACTTATATAATATTTTACTACAAAATATTTTTTATTGACTTATGCTTAAAATAAATTTTCATCCCTTATAGAAAATAAATAAATCAAACAAAATTTCTAAATTAAATCATCATGTTATTATTAGTTAATATGATTATTTTTTTAGTTTTACTGCTATAATTATTTAGATTAAATATAATGACCATGATAATTGTGAAATACTTATTTTCAATGAATTTTCATTATAGTTATTGTGTAGTTTTTATTTTATAAATTTTATTTATAAATTTAATATAAATAAAATATTATTATTTTTAAATTCATATGAAATTAAATTATTAATCATTTAACTGGAGATAAATTGTATATAATATTAATAACACTTAATGGTCAAAACATTGTATTTCTGTATAAAATATTTTCTCTACGTCTAATGATCTAATATAAAAAGTTAATTTTAAAACATTAATAAACCAAATTTATTTAAATTTAGGTTAGATTTTGATTCAGGACACCCAAATTTGGTAATAAGGGATATCTATTATTTTTATTAGAACCTAAATTACTTAGTTAAACAAAATTTACCATGGTAAATAAATGGTAATGTGTATGAATATAAAAGTAAATGAATAAAAAAGAAGTATAAATCATTTGGGAAAATTACATATTAAGAGTGTTACAACCATCACTCATATCCACTCAATTATGTACCCATTGTTTAGCAATGATCATTCAAATAATTTCATGGAAACATTTATACGAAATGCATATTTTAAAAAATACCACATTCATTCAAATTTAAAAGGACCTATCTCCACCACTCTGTGAACAATATATGTTTAGGTTTCATCATAATGATAATAAATTTTAAATAATATTATATGTAAAATTTACATCCACAATACCATGGTCTCTAAAATTCATCATAATCCCATAATTTCTATGAATTTTTTCCTGATAATTTTAATGCTCTCCATGTGAGTAATTATTGCTCGTTAGTTTTTTATTCTTAATCTTACCCTATCCCCCAAAAACATTCAATATACATGAATGTATGATAAAATAATTAGTATTAATATAATTTATGTTATCATACTAATGTAATAATACTCATGTACCTATCTATAAAACTATTTGAAAAATGAAGATGTCACCAAGCGTTAATGTGAACTACCGCAACTACTGGAAATATGACTTTTACCAACGGTTTTGTCCAAACCGTTGGTATATTTCATTAATTTGGGCCTATACCAACGGTTTGGCCAAAACCATTAGTATAGGTCAGTTATATGGACCTATACCAATGGTGTTGGACAAACCGTTGGTATAGGTCCCAAAATCCAAGGACCTATACCAACAGTTATCAAAACCGTTGGTATAGGTCTATACCAAAAGTTATCAAAACCGTTGGTATAGGTCTATACCAACGATTTTGAGAACCGTTGGTATAGGTCCTTCGATTTTTTAATGAATCTTCTTACCGAGAACATTATATAAATCAAAATTTTAAATAATTATAATAATACATATATATATTTATGAAATTGTGTTCACAAAAGTCATGTTAGGTTAGTGGTTAAGTCATTCAATTATAAACTAGAGGTTCCGGGATCAAATCCCATTGAATGTTTTTTTTGAAATACATATACCAATAGTTTTGAGAACCGTTGGTATAGATTTTCATATTACTTATACCAACGGTTTTCCCAAAACTGTTGGTATAGACCTATTGTCACAGATTACTTTCAACGGTCCTCCAAACCATTGGTATAGCCTATACCAACGATTTGGGGGCCTATACCAACGGTTCCAAACCGTTGGTATAGGGTATTTTTCCAGTAGTGCGCCTCTAGGAATGATGATTTCAATATTCATAAAATAATACAATGGATGATTCCAATGAGTTATTGTATAATATAATATAATATTTTCATCCTTAATAACATCCCTAATTGATAAATTATTTTATTTTTATACACCCGCCAATTATATGGAAAATGAAATTGTGATCTAGGTATGTGTAGACAAACATCTCCATGGAATTACTTAAATAGTTTTCCCATTACCTCCTAGAATAGAAGAATTTGAAAATTTATCTATTTTATAAGATATATATTTATTATTCTATTAATATTTTTCATTGATAATATTTTATAGTCTATAATTAATATTAATAACAAATAGTTTTATTAAATTTAAATACAATAAATGAACATCTCAAGTCACCATTCATAATTTGAGTACATTTTGGAAACTGATATAACTGTATATATTTTTCTCTAAATAAATAATAAATTAAATAATTATAAAACTATTTATATTGAGGTTCTTTTTTATAACACATATTACAATTGTGTAAATACCCATAGAGTTACCTTGATATTTAGTGGACAAACTCATGTAACCTACATGAAGAAATACAAGACACTAAATTAATAACATTTGATAATATATTAATATTATAATATTAAATATATATGTTTAATTATATAAATTAAGTTTGAAAAAACATTTTTTAATAATACCATATATTAGATGAATGCACAAACTGAATTATGATCTTGGTTAAAGGTGTTGGATCACAATTTTTTCATTGATATATGATTCTTGTTACCTAATTATTCTCTTTTGTGATGAATGTATTGGAAATATATTTCACATTTTCATAAATATAATTACACTAGAGGAACATATAAATCTTTTTCATGTTCTACCTTATATATATTTTCAATTTGAAAAATGTGTCTTTATCATAGTTTTTTTGAACTCAAACAACTTTATTTGGTTATAAGGTCACATCATTAACTTCTTACTTATATAATTGTTTCCTTACACAAAAATATTTTTGAAAATAAATTTATCATTATATATTGGTTATTTAACAATTTTTTTTCAAATATATCCCATCGATGTGTTTAATCTACATAACACCATGACATTGTTAAGAATAATTCATATTCTGTTTAATATTGAATTTTCTTCCATGTCTATATTTTAATATCTCTCAGAAGATGGAGTTTATATTTAGAATCGTAATTATGTGTTACCTTATGTAACCTTAATATATCCTTTATCCTATATTCTAGTTAATGTTTTGTTAACCTATTTTATGATGTTTAATTTTAATAAATGGTACTTTAAAGCACACAACATGATCTTCCAAACCACCCTCACAATTCTTGGGTTACATGTTCTCTTCTATTTTCTCCCCATTACCTCTATTTACATATAAAATATTTTATACATATATATATATATATATATATATGTTCCATATATATTCCCCTAGTTTTCAATTTCTACCTTTTTTTGGGATAATAAATTAATTTCGTTACCTTAAAAATTGTATCTTTAAGGAAATCACATTCAATGGAAATCACCTATTCATTAATTTATGTTTAGTGAAACCCCAAGAAAATGTTCTAATAATGAATATATTATGAATAATCCTCATTATTTTTTGGAAAAACAACCTAGTTCAGTTTTAATTTAATGTAAAATATTAATCCTTTTCCTTTCGTAAAGGATCCTTTTCTCATTTCAAAAATAATAATCAATGTTGTTTATTTTTATTATTACTTATCCTTGACCCTTCTCTTGAATGTTTATAAATTGGAAATAAATGATAATGAATTATAATTATTTATAAAAATAAATAATAATAGATGATATATTTTATTCTTACCATTAGTATTCGTATGATATAACATTGAATTATTCATTTAGATGAGAATTTAAAATGATATTTTTATCATGGGTTTTTTATGATTATTATATATGTACTATTTACCTTAATATTTTGGAAAACATACACATGTAAATATTATGAAAATGATGGGTGCACCATGATGTCACTCTAATTCATTAGAGAATGTTTTCTTATCACGAGATACCATGTATAGTTCATAAACAGTTAGCCTAAGCACACTAGGTTTTGTTGTATTGGTAGTGAGCATTGAATCATTATTATAATTAATAAATAGTTATTCTAATCTCACTATGTTATTTTTTATTAGTGGTTATCCTTGACTCAGGTTTATGATTTCATGATTTTTTTTGTTTCTACATATTTTTGATTTGTGGAATTTATGATATCATTTCATCTTTCTATGATTCCATACTTATCTCACACCCTTAGGTTATGGTAAATGTTTATTTTTTCTAGATTACATGTCCTGACTTAAGGACTTATATACAATTATTATTTTTCCATGTTCATTTTTTTTAAAATTTATCCTTTCCCATATTTTCCCTTAAAATAATTATCTAACCCTTGATGACATATTGATAAGTTTTCTTTTAATTATCATTTGGTATCACCCACTTTATTATGTCTCGAATCCCTAGTTTATCAAGATTATTATAACAAATAATAATTAATGATGGAAGTATATTATAGATAAATTATGGAAAAACATTCTCAATTTATTTAAAATAATGTTCCCATGTAACCAATCCTCAGAGACACTAAACCAAAATTTTCTCAAAGCTGTGTGAGAATATTTTGGGATTTAATGTTTCTCATATGGTATTGATTTAAAATAATGATATGTTAATATTGGGTTATTATAGTTTTACCCAATGTTTTATTATTGATTACTATTTTTGAATTAAAAGACATTCTTAGTGTTATTGAGTGGATGTCAGTATCATAGGCTAACATCAGTGTGGGATCCCTCCTTGATGTGATTGATTGATATTTGGTGTGTGAGATAAGGTGTATATGAAGATAGATAGTGAGTCTTGGATGGGTTATTGGTCCGACTCTTATGTGGAGGTGATTTCTTGGACGAAACATTTATCATGATATGACAAAAAAGGGGAATAATTGTTAGAGATATACTCAGATAACGTTATTGATCTTGAGTATTGTATGAATTAAATTTTTGTAAGTTAATGTATATAGATGGTAATATTTCAATTTGATTGTTGATTCACCAAATATAATTTCCTTATGAATAACTAGTATAAATGTTTATTCACAGATGAGTAGGATCTAGGAGAGGTATATGATGCTTATGATAAATGGGAAATTCCGTATAGATGATCTATACCATCTTCTCTCTAGGGATACATTGATTATAATACAACTGAAATATAATACTTTATATTGATGATGAAATATATTATGTTAAATCAATGTTATTATTATACCATATACATTATATACAACCATGTAGTGATATACATCCCCTATTATGACATTTAATAGATATGTAAGAGGGTGATGTGCTATATGATGAGGTTTTTAGATACATCCAATGAGGAATAATTATATTATATGAAGAATAGAATGAGAGATGAGATAAATCATTTTATATTTTTAGGCCCCATTATTTTTTACCCAATTATTTTATTTTTGATTCTTATTTTAAATGTTATTTTTTGCTTTAGGACCTCTCGAACTACCTTTTTTTATTATGTTTTATTTACACATTTGAAATAATGGTTGAAACATGTTGGAATTACAATATTTTTTGTCGTTATTATGATATTTATTTGTCTATTTTTTTTAATTTTTTTATTTATAGGTAGTTAGATAACTGATTGGTCATATGGGTATCAGTAGTGTAAGTGTCTTTGGGGATGTTAGCTGAGACATTTTGGTGATTTGGTTTAGTGTGATGTATTAGTATTGACTCATGGAGCCCTATTGTGTGACATGAAACGATTTTTCATTGGGGACATGTTATTTGAATTGGTAAGATTGAATATTTTTACAAGTACATACCTCTTTTATAATTCTATTAAACATATTTTTTTGGTTTTTCGTTATGTTTAAAGCTTGGTGGTAAAGTTCTATTTGAGTATAAAAAGAATTTAATGGATAAAATGACCAAATGTTATAGGATGTTAGTTTTTTTTAATTAATGGTGTCTATATACCAATGTTTCAAGGGATTACAAGAGTTATCCAAGAGTTTGTATGTTTTTACAGGTGGTTTGTTGTTTTTAGAAAAAAATTGGACGGGAGTAGTATACTAGAAATTTTCACTCCATAAACCTATTACATGATTTGTAATTATTTCTATGTGATCAGTGGGAATTGGTAACGTACTTTGAACTAATAAAATAATAACTAAATTTTCTTAGTGATATGCCCTGAGTTGGTTTAGGATGTCAACTGGTTACACATTGTGGTACTTTTACATAATGCTAAATATCTGATCGATTTATTTTTTACCCGAGGTGACACATTTTTAGCGTATCTCAAAAAATGGACAACTACAAGATGTGAAAGGGTTAGAAACCATTTTTTTCTTGGGAATAATGCTTTTGAGGCCACAATGTTAGTATAATCCAATTATCATTTACATACAGCCCTCCGCTCATGAGGTCTAGGTGACTCCATGTGATTGTAAAGTGATTTATCCCTTATAGGCATAAAAATAAATCATCTAATACCCATTTAGTTATTTATAATTTCTTTCCCCCTCAATTAAAATTTGATAGGTTATAGTACTAGAATACATTGATTGCAATTATTTTGGGGGTTAATCTTTATTTTTTGGGATCAATGTTCTTGTTTTTTATCTTCACCTTCTTAATTATTGGAATAGAATATTCGAAGTACTATATGAACACTAAATAAAAGAGGTTTGTCTAAATCCTCTCCAATTTTTATGGTTTCCTTGTCCATAGTAAGCGTGATATTCATGGGTAGGACAAAAATCCATGCATAAGAACAAATTAAATGGATAATCCATATTAAATAATAATAATTTTTTTAGAAAATCTATTAGTTATCATTGGGATGATATGCATATAGAATGATAAATGAATCCACCCTACTAGTGTGCTAGACTTCTACCTTGTTGAGACATGTTTATCTTGAAAATATATTGAAATACTAAATTTGAAAATATTAATGGTTATTAGATTAGTCTTTTGAGTGGTAATAACATGTATATTGTGTGATTATGTATGGTAGAATCCACTTGGCCAAATTAGGTATACTAATAAGCCAATTACCTTAGGGTTAAATGATAAATGAAATATTGTTTATATAATTACTATCATAATTACGAACATGAATAATTGAAATATACTTAGTTAGATTAATATTAATTTTATAAATTTATTATTTTTATTTATTATATTATATCTAATGTGTCTGTTATTGGTCTTATAAATTTTATTTCTAGATTTTGAGATTATTTGAAATTTATTTTGTTTTCACCTATGGGTAGGACACTTATTGGTATGTCTCATTTGTTAGGATATGAATGACGATTTATGTGGGCCCGTGAGGTATTGGAGAATGATTTCATATCACTTCTGGACTAAGTGTATAGATACTAGATGATAGAGGTAAGATTATACTATTACATGAGATATATGAGGTGTAGATTCATAGTATCTAGATGCACGAAGGAAAGATTATGCATATCCTATATGAAGATGCCTTTTTGTTAAATATGAATTTTTTTGATTCATCCCTAGTAAGAGAATAATTCACCGATTAGGTGATCTATCCTACAGAAATAGGATATCTCCATTGTTAAAGATATCTGGTTGGGCACAGAAGTAGGTTTTGGGCAGGCCCTAGGTATAACCCCGTAACATTAGCTTCAACATTTCTATTTGATCTGGTTTATTAATTTTTTAAATTGATATATTGTTATTCAATTTATTTCATTAACCATATTAATTAGACAATATTTATTTAGAAAGGTTGGTTTTGACTTACTATGTTGTATTAACACCTTTGATGATCAACAATTTGGTACCCTGATAGATTTCATTAATGTAGGTTTGGACAATGGAAAGGGACCATATTATTCATTTGTTACTATCAAGACAGGTTGGATCATGGATATTATATCAACTTTGGGTTAATGACTATAGTTTTTGGATTTTTTATTTGATATTTATTAGCGATTTCTCTGTATGAGTTTCATTTTATCTTTCAAATAAATTACTCTTATGATTACATTATTCTTTTATTATTTTGACTTATTTAGTAAGTCCTCTCTCTTCCTGGGTTTTCATATTAGTTATTCATCCTATTTTCTTTTATTTATACTTCTATTATGTTATTTTCAACTTTCATTGAAACTATTTACTATATTTTATAGTCTCTCCACTATTTTCATTAGACCCTAAATACTGGTCAGCAAATTATAGTGTACAGTAAGGAAGTCATTCAGTCACATATCTAAATGGCTCAATCACTTTAAGGAACACAAGGTTGGGGAAAATACAAAGTAGTATCAAAGGCCCGAGTTACTTTTTTGCTGGTTTATTATTTGTAAGGATTGAAAAAGACATTGATGTAATGGGACTTGGTAATGAGCTTGTGCATGGGAGTAGCTAACCCATATTCTAGGGAAAATATTAGAGCCCAAGGATGGGATTTTTTTCATCATTTCTACATGTTTGGTATGATTCAATTTCACCATGGGTGATTCACATATTATGTGATGTTATTATTTAATGATATATATATCATGGACCAATATGGAATGAGATACATATTAATTGATCAACATTAGAACATAGGGCTATATACAAACATGCATTTCTCATGATAAGGAAATATTTATTTCCTGTGATATATTTTACTGTATGAAATTTTAAAAGAGAAAACTATTATATCTGATAAAAAAGTAAATAAATGAACTATTATTCCATTCAAATTCCGATATTATGCCATGTTTAGAGAGTCCATGAGCCGGGGTTTCTATATTGTTAGAACTTATTGAGATTTATCTTTTGTGTACCTTTTTTCAGGATGTATAAGGCCCCAGCCTTAAACCATACTTAATCATGACTTAATACAAGATTACACATTGAGGATCTTTTCAGGTTTAGAGTTTTAGAGAATTAGATCATAAAACTTGCATTACATTCCACATTTAAACAAAGTGGTTACATAAAGATACTATTCATTTTTTCCCATCAATGGAAACATATTTAAAATAAATCATGGATTATTTCTTGACACTTCCTTGACACTATCATCATATCATGTACCTTTCCCTTGACCTATGAAAAACATTTCAAAAAAACATGGGATGAGCATAAAAAGATCAGTAAGGGATATAAAAATATGGAAAGGAAACATGAGTTCATATTTACATAAGAATGAAATCATACTTTACCCATAAAACATAGGCACTTTAACATACCTCATCAAATCATGAATAAATCATAGAAATCATAAGACATAAAAGGTAACTTGAGGCATTCATAACATTCTTACATAGGGAGTAACCCTCTTGGTTACCTTTGGAATACCCACCACAGTATATTCCCCAAATCTCTTTGGAGAAACCTTAACGTTTCACTCCTTCGTGTTACCCAATGCATTGGAGAGCTATATCGGGCTCACCTGTCCTTATTTTATCACAGAACCACCCGTCTTCATAATAATTCCCAAGAACCATAACATAATCGTATCACATAAAACATGCATAAAGGAAACATAACATTTCCACTTTTTAATCACAAGATATCAATACAAAACATTGATATAAAAACATTATGAAAACCATTTCTAATACCAAAATAAAAGAAAAGTAAAACATGGTATTTATTTTTCTTCTAGAAAAAATTGTATGGCTTGTAGAGGAAGCTGAAACTCAAATAATAGCCATGGCGGCGGAGAAGTCATTGTCGCCGCATACGTACGAAAAAAACATTCTCTTTTGTCGTTTAGTAAAACACTTCATATAAAAAAGATTCCTTTTGGATATACGTAAAAGTAAAAGGGTTTTATACACCGTATAAAATAAGTTTGTGTATAAATAAAATATGCCTCAATGAAAGGAGATTGAGATGATGTCCCTTACAAAGATGGTATCCTTGGATTAAGGATAAATCAATTATACAATTATGTGTGACAAACGAATACACCAAATATAAGTTGATATTATGTTTAAAACAATCATAGGTTATTCACACATATTCATAGAGCGATATATTCAAAGTGTACATGTTTATCCCAAAGAATCAAAATTGGGTTAAGAAGTTCCCTTGCAAAAATTTGACAGCCTAACGACGCCACTACAAAATTCAAAAAAATGAGTTGATGAGAGTTAAAAAGGGTATCTCATCACTTGGACATAAAATTTACATCAATAAGGATATAGAAGAACATATCCCAACATAATAGTTTGTGAATTAAAAGACATAACAAAAGAAGTATTTTAAAAAGAGGAGGGTGAAAGGTTCCCTTACCGACATGGGTATCTTTCGAAACATACACCCCGTGAAATAAGGACAATAAAACATTGATGTAAATACTCATAAATGAAAGTATATTACACAATGAGTAAAATAATGGGCAGTACATACACCACTCAAAGGAAATTGTGGAAAATGTAGCATAAATCTCACGGGAATAAACGTGAGATGAAAAATCCCTTACGAAAACCCAGCAGCCTAACGACGCCACATAAGACTTACAAGAATTGATTGATGAGATAAAATGGGGTATATCATCATATTAAAATAAAGTTTACATAAATATGAATATAAAATAACATCCCCCAACATAACAAAGAGGAGCTTAAAAGAAGTGACATAAAGGAGAGTACTTAAAAAGAAAGAGAGAGGTTAGATCTCTTACGAAAATTCACCAGCCTAACGGCACCACTCAAAACTTCCAAAATATATTGATGAGAGAGAATAGGGTATCTCATCATATGAACATAAAACTTACAGTAAGAGTAATATAAAATAACATCCCAATCACAATAAATATGATCTTAAAAGGAATGACATAAAATAGTATACATAAAAAGAAAGAGAGGGGTTGGATCCCTTACCTCAAGTCCGACTTGTCTTGTTCATTTCATTATATTCATGAATAATAAACTTTGGTCAATTTATAATTTTCTAAGGACCTAATTTAAAGATTATTATTCAGTTCATATCACATATTATATTGTTATAATAATTGTTTAATAAAGTTAGTTCATATCAGACGTTTTTGCCGATGTTTGGTACATGAGTCAAAAATGAACTTGTTTGAAAAAAGATTACCCATGTAGTTATAAGTAAATAATTTCTAGAATAGTATTAATGATTAAAATATCATATATATCCAGTAAATATTCATTTTATAATATCCCATATCATTTGGAGATAAAAACGAAAAGCACCATTCATGGAGACGGTAGGCCGTACGTACGCATGAACACTACTTTCATTTTTTTTGTCATATTAATGGAATTAAAAATAAATGATATATATATATATATATAATAATTCCATTATAATATATATGTTATATAGGTCACATATGTTCATTAATTTCATTCCTTATACATTTCATGTATTGAATGTACGAGTCACATCACTTGAGGGGGAGGTAGTCCACACTTCCTCATATGAAATTATCGCATTTACACAACATGAAAATAATAAAGGTATGTTTTAAATATAAAATACAGAAGCATATAGTAAACATAAATAGCATATATATCATATATAAAATACAGTGACATCATAATGGCCACCTTTAAAGGTGTTAAAAGAATATTGAACAATCATCGTTTCGTGAGGCAGAAAATCACCAACCACAGAAACATTATGTTCTTTAACAATTAGACGAAGGTGTGTGTAAGTGTAGCTCAAATACTTCTTATAAAAACATCCTAGTATATTGAAGATACTGGAGTTATTACAAAATAAATGAATAAAAAGAGTTTAGGGGGTTGGAGAAGCAAAATAAAACAAAAGGACTCAAGTGAAGACATTACCTTAAAATCGGGTAACTCCCTTTGGTTTGAGCTCAAAGGCTTCCTTGGGAAGACTTATGCCCAAAGTGAGGCTTCAAGGAGTTATAGAGGGATGTGAAGAGACACAATGAGCATGGTTTGGCCGAGAAAAAGGCTTTGGAAGTGTGGGTAAAGAGGTAGAGGTGAGGGCCTTTTATAAGAAGGGAGGAGGGACACCCTTGGAAAGTAAAGAAATGTTCCTTTACTTTAAAATGCGTTTCGGATTTAAAAGGTCCCACATTGATATAATTAGAGGATAAGGTGATAAGGGTTTGAAATATACCCATCCAATTGGTTTTTGACAAGTGTAGGTCATAGATTTTACATTATTTTTTCATTTTATTTAAATCCTATATTAATGAGGTAATCGATGCATCATTATGATGTCATAAATAATTTAATATATTTAATGTCTAAAAATTATAAAAACAATATCATTATGTATGAAATCTTATTATATTTCTAATGAATAATTATAGTAAAAAATCTGACTTGTATAACCCCATGTAAAAATTGTTTTAGTAAAACATCTCATGTTTGTGTTATTTTTACTTTAACATTAAATAAAAAGTAATTTATGTCATTTCCCAACCAAAGTGGCTCCATGGGGTCCCCAAGTTGACCAATGGATTGTCTTGGTCGGCAATGACACATCTAATAGGGGTAGAACATGTTTCAAGCTCATATCATATTATTAAAACATTATTTTTACCTTAAACTACACGAATTACCTCTAATCGCGATTAAAAACATAAAAGTTACTATTCACCAAAAAATTATTTTAATCCTATTGAACCACATTTTAATTATTAATGACAACCATGTATGTCGGATTTTTGAAATTCAAAACACAGAGGTGGTAAAATTTCATTTAAACGGAAAATCCGTTTTTATAAGTACCACTTAGTGGTTTCACTATTCATCAAAAAATTGATGTTTTCCAGAAAAAACCAAAACTTCACCCTAAGCTATATTTGATATTCCGAATTCAAAAATGATGTCTATTTTAAAAAATTCAAAACATATAAGTTTCATTAATTAATGTAATAATTAATTCCCGCTGTCAGAGCAAATAGCGTGTTTTTATGAAACAATAATTATCAAAAGATTGACACTAGTTTAAGTCCAATTTCAAAGTGAAATTAATTCCAACGACCACTATTGGATTAAATGGTAAAAATATATTATAATTTCACTTTAAAACCAATTCAAAAGATAATATAATCATATAAATAAATTATATTAAAACGTGGTTTTGAATTAAAATACAACATTTTTCACTATTCATTAAAAAATGAACTTTATCGGAAAGATACCAAAAATTTACACAAAGTAAATTTTGATGTCCCGATTCTAAATAAGAATTTTATTTTGTCAAATATAAAACATAAAATTGTAAAAATGTGGATTTAAAAGAGGTTCGCCTTCAAATGACGGTTAATCGAGCCTTTAAAGAATATTAGAATCTCTACGCTTAAAATTGGATTCATTCGCATTTTTAATACTCTAATATTTATTTTAAAGAGTAAAAGTATTTGACAAATATATATAATCATTTTGTAGTTAGTTCTGTTCATTCCTGCCATTACAACGGTTAGGCGTTAACTACCATTTAAAATAATATTATTTTATTATTAGTGTGCAACGTAAGATTTCCAAGAAACTCGTTGTTGCGTATTGGGTATGCCATCGAGCATAGAATCCCCTTTAAAGTAATATTAATATTATTTTCACAAATATGGATAAATATAAAATGTCATATTCTTTATTTACTTGGGGTGTTACATCCTTCCCCCCTTTTGGGAATTGCGTCCTCGCAATTTTAAAATTGGGCTTGGAAACATCCTTGAAAGTCCCACATCGGAACAAGAGTCGGTAAAACAATCACTTTAAAATAAATAAAGATAAGTAAAGAGGTCACTCGAGTTAACCCATACTAGGATTCCATGTATGAAAACATGGACATGGAGGAGAAAACATAGGGTCATGTTCTGATGGAGAGTGATAGAAAACATGTTTAGGAGAAAGTTAACCACAAGAAAATCAGAAACTTGTGATGGGTTAAACGGTATTCGATTACCCAGTAGGAGAAGTTAATAGACAACATTTTTGTTTTAATTTACTTTTTATTGAGGAATTTATTCATAAGGAAACATAATCACTTATCATGTTGACTTTCAACTTTTATTAGATTCCTTACACAAACTCATATTTTCTCCAAAAGACGAGTATTTAGGAAGACTTGTTCACATTAAGAGTACTATAATAAACTTCTAGATAATAACCTAATTCACAAAAGGGAACTATATAATTACCATGTCTTTAGACTTTACCCAAAACCAAAACCAAATAGGTTAGTACAAGATCAGATAATCCAAAAAAGGATAACCCTTTATAAAAAGAAAATCTATTCTTAATCTCCAAAATTTGTACAACAAAACCCAATGTTCAACGAGGACCATTCGATAAAAAATTTGTCCATAAAATTCTTCAAATTTAACCAAACTAAGACTGAAACCCAAATATTTGAAGGATTTAGTCACATAGTCTTCCAAGTTAAATCGTAACATTTATCTCCAAACAACATAAGTTGCTCTTAATGTCTCGTATTGAAAAGTAATTAACCTAATCACTTATCCTCCACGATAGGTTAATAAATTTCCATAGATAACCCAAAATAAACGTACTCTTAATTCATAAAATCATCTAACTAAAATGAATCAGTCAAACTAACCAGGGACTTCACGTAGTCCAGTGGTAGGCGATAAATACCAATCGCACTTTGGTTGTGAGTTCGATTCCCGCAGCTTTGTCCGACGCGATGGGTTGTCACACGGTCTGTGTCCTGTCCTTTTTATAAAACTCCAAAAATAACCCTAACATGTTCTAACCTCAATAGTTTCCTTATACCTATCATTTTCATCCAAACTAGTTACGATCTCAACATCTTAATTCTTGAAATATTATTTCACCACCAAAAGATAAAATAAAACTATTCCCTAAATGAATAACATCATACCTTGATCATGGCATCCACTCGGTTTCATCATTATCTTGCTCACGTAGGTAGAAGTCCCATGCATTACAACAATGATTTAGAGATCTTTCAAAATCATTTGCTTCCTCCATCCAAATACACCTTGTACAACATGGGTCATATGGGTGTTCACAGAAAAACAGTTTTGGAAAATAATCATGTATGACATATAATTCCAAAACATCTAATAAAGCATGATTTCTATAAAATATTCGGACATAATTTGAGTTGAATCCTTCTATTATTGGTCCTTTTAAAATACCATAAGTATGTTCTGAGAGACTATATTTAAAAAGAAAATATAAATAGGTTGCGCAAGTGTATCCTTCCTCAGAAATTTTTTTAAAATCATAATATGCTTCAAATTCTTGTGATAACGTAAAATATTTGAAAATACCTTGATAATATTTACCTTTCTTGAAAATATGAGAATATTGTGAAAATAGTATTTGTCTAAAAATAACCCATGATCCACGATGATAACGAGGTATAGTGGAGGTGTTTGATATCTCAAACAACTGCTTGCAAGTGAGTTGTGTGCTAGAAAAAGTTTCACAATCATCCGAACATGACTTTGCAATAATTATTGCAAGCATGTCATCAGGAAGAGATAGGAATGTCATTTGAGATCCTTCTCCTTCCATTCGTAACCAACTTTACTTGACCTGAAAAAGTTATAAAACAAGGATTCAAATGAAATAATAGATACAAGGACTAATCATGTGTCTAACAAAAACTCCTAATCCTCAAAGTTGTCTAAACCGACCTCTAATACCATCTATAAGTCCCCAGCCTTAAACCTTACTTAATCTTGAGTTAATACAAGATTACACATTGAGGATCTTTTCAGGTTTAGAGTTTTAGATAATTAGATCATAAAACTTTCATTACATTCCAAATTTAAACAAAGTTGTTACATAAAGATAGTATTCATTTTTTCCGATAAATGGAAACACATTTAAAATAAAACATGGATTCTTTCTTGACACTTCCTTGACACTATCATCATATCATGTACCTTTCCCTTGACCTGTGAAAACCATTTCAAAAAAACATGGGATGAGCATAAAAAGCTTAGCAAGGGATATAAAAAAATGGAAAGGAAACATGAGTTCATATATACATAAGAATGAAATCATACTTTACCCATAAAACATAGGCACTTTAACATACCTCATCACATCATGAATAAATCATAGAAATCATAAGACATAAAAGGTAACTTGAGGCATTCATAACATTCTTACGTAGGGAGTAACCCTCTTGGTTACGTTTGGAATACCCACCATAGTATATTCCCTAAATCACTTTGGAGAAACCTTAACGTTTCACTCCTTCACATTAACCAATGCATTAGAGAGCTATATTGGGCTCACCCGCCCTTCGTTTATCATGGAACCACCCGTCTTCATAATAATTCCCAAGAACCATAACATAATCGTATCACAGAAAACATGCATAAAGGAAACATAACATTTCCACGTTTCAATCACAAGATATCAATACAACACAATGATATAAAAACATTATGAAAACCATTTCTAATACCAAAATAAAATAAAATTAAAACAAGGTATTTATTTTTCTTTTAAAAAATGTATGGCTTGTAGAGGAAGCCGAAACTCATATAATAGCCACAGCGGCGGAGAAGTCATTGTCGCCACATACGTACGACAAAAACATTCCCTTTTGTCGTTTAGTAAAACACTTCGTATAAAAAAGATTACTTTTGGATAAACGTAAAAGTAAAAGGGGTTTATACACCATATAAATTAAGGTTGTGTATAAATAAAATATGCCTCAATGAAAGGATATTGAGACGATGTCCCTTACAAAGACGGTATCCTTGGATTAAGGATAAATCAATTACATAATTATGTGTGACAAACGAATACACCAAATATAAGTGGATATTAAGTGTAAAACAATCAGAGGTTATTCACACATATTCATAGAGAGATATATTCAAGGAGTACATGTTTATCCCAAATAATAAAAATTGGGTTAAGAATTTCCCTTGCAAAAATTTGACAGCCTAACGACGCCACTACAAAATTCAAAAAAATGAGTTAATGAGAGATAAAATGGGTATCTCATCACTTGGACATAAAATTTACATCAATAAGGATATATAAGAACATATCCCAACATAATAGTATGTGAATTAAAAGACATAACAAAAGAAGTCTTTTAAAAAGAGGAGGGTGAAAGGTTCCCTTACAGACATGGGTATCTTTCGAAACATACACCCCGTGAAAGAAGGACAATAAAACATTGATGTAAATACTCATATATTAAATTATATTACACAATGAGTAAAATAATGGGCAGTACATACACCACTCAAAGGAAATTGTGGCAAATGTATCATAAATCTCACGGGAATAAAAGTGAGATGAAAAATCTCTTACGAAAATTTTGCAGCCGAACGACGCCACATAAAACATACAAAAATGGATTGATGAGATCAAATAGGGTCTATAATAATATTAACATAAAGTTTACATCAAGAGGAATATAAAAGTACATCCTCCAACATAACAAAGAGGAGCTTAAAAGAAGTGACTTAAAGGAGAGTACTTAAAAAGAAAGAGAGAGGTTAGATCTCTTACGAAAATTCGGCAGCCTAACAGCGCCACTCAAAACATCCAAAATGGATTGATGAGAGAGAATAGGGTCTCTCTTCATATGAACATAAAACTTACAGTAATAGTAATATAAAATTACATCCCAATCACAAGAAAGATGATATTAAAAGGAATGACATAAAAGAGTATACTTAAAAAGAAAGAGAGGTGTAGGATCCCTTACCTAAAGTCCAACTTGTCTTGTTTGTTTCATTATATTCCTGAATAATAAAAATTGGTCATTTTATGATTGCCTAACGAACTCCTTTAAAGATTATTATTATGTTCATATCACATATTATAATGTTATAATAATTGTTTAATAATGTTATTTCATATCAGACGTTTTTGCCGATGTTTGGTACATGAGTCAAAAATGAACCTGTTTGAAAAAAGATTGCCCATGTAGTTATAAGTAAATAATTTCCAGAATAGTATTAATGATTAAAATATCATTTATATCTAGTACATATTCATTTTATACTATTCCATATCATTTGGAGATAAAAACGAAAAGCACCGTTCATGGAGACGGTAGGCCGTACGTACGCATGAACACTACTTTCATTTTTTTTTCATATTAATGGAATTAAACATAAATGATATATATATATATATATAATAATTACAGTATAATATATATTTTATATAGGTCACATATGTTCATTAATTTCATTATTTATACATTCTATGTATTGCATGTATGAGTCACATCACTTGAGGGGGCAGTAGTCCACACTTCCTCATATTAAATTATCGCATTTACACAACATGAAAAGAATAAAGGTATGTTTTAAATATAAAATACAGAAGCATATAGTAAACATAAATACCATATATATCATATATAAAATATAGTGACATCATAATGGCCACATTTAAAGGTGTTAAAAAAATATTGAACAATCATCGTTTCGTGAGGCAGAAAATCACCAACCACAGAAACAGTTTGTTCTTTAACCATTAGACGAAGGTGTGTGTAAGTGTAGCTCGAATACTTCTTAAAAAAACATCCTAGTATATTGAAGATACTGGAGTTGTTACAAAATAAATGAATAAAAAGAGTTTATGGGTTTGGAGAAGCAAAATAAAACAAAAGGACTCAAGTGAAGACATTACCTTAAAATCGGGTAACTCTCTTTGGTTTGAGCTCAAAGGCTTCCTTGAGAAGACTTCTGCCCAAAGTGAGGCTTCAAGGAGTTAGAGAGGGATGTGGAGAGACAAAATGGGCAGGGTTTGGCCGAGCCAAAGGCTTTGTAAGTGTGGGTAAGGAGGTAGAGGTGGGGGCCTTTTATAAGAGGGGAGGAGGGGCACCCTTGGAAAGTAAAGAAATGATCCTTTACTTTAAAATGAGTTTCTGATTTAAAAGGTCCCACACTGATATAATTCTAGGATAAGGTGATAAGGGTTCTAAATATACCCATACAATAGGTTTTGGACATGTGTAGGTCATAGATGTTACAATATCTTTTCAATTTATTTAAATCCTTTATTAATGAGGTAATCGCTGCATCATTATGATGTCATAAATAATTTAATATATTTAATGTCTAAAAATAATAAAAAAATTATCATGATGTAGGAAATCTTTTTATCTTTATAATTAATATTTATAGTCAAAAATATGACTTGTATAACCCCATGTAATATTTTTTAGTAAAACATCTCATGTTTGTGTCATTTTTACTTTAACATTAAATAAAAAGTTATTTATGTCATTTCCCAACCAAAGTTGCTCCAGGGGGTCCCCAAGTTGACCCATGGATTTTCTTGGTTGGCCATGACACATCAAATGAGTGTAGGACATGTTTCAAGCTCATATCATATTATTAAAACATTACTTTTACCTTAAACTACACTAATTACCTCTAATCGCGATTAAAAACATAAAAGTTACTATTCACCGAAAAATTATTTTAATCCCATTGAACCACATTTTAATTCTTAATGACAACCATGTATGTCAGATTTTTGAAATTCAGAACACAGAGGTGGTAAAATTTTATTTAAATGGAAAATCAGTTTTTATAAGTACCACTTAGTGGTTTCACTATTCATCAAAAAATTGACGTTTTCCAGAAAAAACCAAAACTTCACCTTAAGCTATATTTGATATTCCGAATTCAAAAATGATGTCTATTTTACAAAATTCAAAAAATATAAGTTTCATTAATTAATTTAATAATTAATTCCCACTGTCAGAGCAAATAGCGTGTTTTTATGAAACAATAAGTATCAAAAGATTGACACTAGTTTAAGTCCAATTTCAAAGTGAAATTAATTCCAACGACCACAATTGGATTAAATGGTAAAAATATATTCTAATTTAACTTTAAAACCAATTCAAAAGATAATCTAATAATATAAATAAATTAGATTAAAAATTTGGATTGAATTAAAATACAACATTTTTCACTATTCATTAAAAATGAACTTTATCAGAAAGATACCAAAAATTTACACAAAGTAAATTTTGATGTCCCGATTCTAAATAAGAATTTTATTTTGTCAAATATAACACATATAATTTTAAAAAAGTGGATTTAAAATAGGTTCGCCTTGAAAAGTCGGTTAATCGACCTTTTAAAGAATATTAGAATGTCTACGCTTAAAATTGGATTCATTCACATTTTTAATCATCTAATATTTATTCTAAAGAGTAAAAATATTTTACAAACATATATAATCATTTTGTAGTTAGTTCTGTTCATTCTCTCCATTACAAAGGCTAGGCGTTAACTACCATTTAAAATAATATTATTTTATTATTAGAGTGCAACGTAAGATTCACAAGAAACTTGTTGTTGCGTATTGGGTACGCCATCGAGAATAGAATCATCTTTAAAGTAAAATTAATATTTTATTCACAAATATGGATAAATATAAAATGTCATATTCTTTATTTACCTGGGGTGTTACATCCTTCCCCCCTTTTGGGAATTGCGTCCTCGCAATTTTAAAATTGGGCTTGGAAACATCCTTGAAATTCCCACATCAGAACAAGAGTCGGTAAAACAATCACTTTAAAATAAATAAAGATAAGTACAGAGGTCACCCAAGTTAACCCATACTAGGATTCCATGCAGGAAAACATGGACATGGTGGAGAAAACATAGGGTCATATTCTGATGGAGAGTGATAGAAAACATGTTTAGGAGAAAGTTAACCACAAGAAAATCACAAACTTGTGATGGGTTAAACGGTATTCGATTCCCCAGTAGGAAAAGTTAATAGAAGTTTTTTTTGTTTTAAGTTACTTTTTATTGAGGAATTTATTCATAAGGAAACATAATCACTTATCATGTTGACTTTCAACTTTTATTAGATTCCTTACAAAAACTCATATTATCTCCAAAAGACGAGTATTTAGGAAGACTTGTTCACATTAAGAGTACTATAATCGACTTCTAGAGAATCACCTAATCTACAAAAGGGAACTATATACTTTCCATGTCTTTATACTTTACCCAAAACCAAAACCAAAAAGGTTAGTACAAGATCAGGTAATCCAGAAAAGGATAACCCTTTATAAAAAGAAAATCTATTCTTAATCTCCAAAACTTGTCCAACAAAACCCAAAGTTCAATGAGGACAATTCGATACAAAATTTGTCCATAAAATTATTCAAAGTAAACCAAACTAAGATTGAAACCCAAATATTTGAAGGATTTAGTCACATAGTCTTCCAAGTTAAATCGTAACATTTATCTCCAAACAACATCAGTTACTCTTAATGTCTCGTATTGAAAAGTAATTAACCTAATCACATATCCTCCATGATAGGTTAATAAATTTCCATAGATAACCCAAAATAAACTTACTATTAATTCATAAAATCATCTAACTAAAAATAATCTGTCAAAATAACCAGGGACTTCACATAGTCCAGTGGTAGGCGATAAATACCATTCGCACTTTGGTTGTGGGTTCGATTCCCACAACATTGTCTGACGCGATGGGTTGTCACACGGTCTGCGTGCTGTCCTTTTTATAAAACTACAAAAATAACTCTAACATGTTCTAACCTCAATAGTTTCCTTATACCTCTCATTTTCATCCAAATTCGTTACGATCTCAACATTTTAAATCTTGAAGTCTTATTTCACCAACAAAATATAAAATAAAACGATTCCCAAAATGAATAACATCATACCTTGATCATGGCGTCCACTCAGTTTCATCGTCATCATGCTCACGTAGGTAGAATTCCCATGCATTAAAAAAATGATTTAGAGAAATTTTAAAATAATTTGCTTCCTCCATCCAAATACACCTTGTACAACATGCGTCATATGGGTGTTCACAGAAAAAAAGTTTTGGAAAATAATCAAGTATGACATATAATTCCAAAACATCTGATAAAACATGATTTCTATAAAATAGTCAGACAGAATTTGAGTTGAAACTTTCTATTATTGGTCCTTTTAAAATACCATAAGTATGTGCTGAGAGACTATATTTTAAAAGAAAATATAAATAGGTTGCGCAAGGGTCTCCTTCCTCAGCACCATTTTTAAAATCATAATATGCTTCAAATTATTGTGATAAGGTAAAATATTTGAAAATACCTTGATAATATTTACATTTATTGAAAATATGAGAATATTGTGAAAATAGTATTTGTCTAAAAACAACCCATGATCCACGATGATAACGAGGTATAGTGGAGGTGTTTGATATCTCAAACAACTCCTTTCAAGTGAGTTGTATGCCAGAAAAAGTTTCACAATCATCCGAACATGACTTTGCAATAATTATTGCAAGCATGTCATCAGGAAGAGATAGGAATGTCGTTTGAGATCCTTCTCCTTCTATTCGTAACCGACTTTACTTCACCTGAAAAAACGTTATAAAACAAGGATTTGACTGAAATAATAGATATAGGGACTAATCATGTTTCTAACAAAAACTCCTAATCCCCAAAGTTTTCTAAACCGACCTCTGATACCAACTATAAGGCCCCAGCCTTAAACCTTACTTAATCTTGAGTTAATACAAGATTACACATTGAGGATCTTTTCAGGTTTATAGTTTTAGAGAATTAGATCATAAAACTTTCATTACATTCCACATTTAAACAAAGTGGTTACATAAAGATAGTATTCATTTTTTTCCCATCAACGGAAACATATTTAAAATAAAACATGGATTATTTCTTGAAACTTCCTTGACACTATCATCATATCATGTACCTTTCCCTTGACCTGTGAAAAACATTTCAATAAAACTTGGGATGAGCATAAAAATCTCAGTAAGGGATATAAAAATATGGAAAGGAAACATGAGTTCATATTTACATAAGAATGAAATAATACTTTACCCATAAAAAATAGGCACTTTAACATACCTCATCAAATCATGAATAAATCATAGAAATCATAAGGCATAAAAGGTAACATGAGTAATTCATATCATTCTTACATAGGGAGTAACCCTCTTGGTTACATTTGGAATACCCACCACATTATATTCCATAAGTCTCTTCGGAGAAACCTTAATGTTTCACTCCTTCGCGTTACCCAATGCATTGGAGAGCTAAATCGGGCTCACCCGCCCTTAGTTTATCACGGAACCACCCGTCTTCATAATAATTCCCAGGAACTATAACATAATCATATCACATAAAACATGCCTAAAGGAAACATGACATTTACACTTTTCAATCACAAGATATCAATACAACACATTGATATAAAAACATTATGAAAACCATTTCTAATACCAAAATAAAAGAAAAGTAAGACATGGTATTTATTTTTCTTTTAAAAAAAATGTATGGCTTGTAGAGGAAGCCAAAACTCAAATAGTAGCCACGACGGCGGAGAAGTCATTGTCACCGCATACGTACGACAAAACATTCCCTTTTGTCCTTTTAGTAAAACGCTTCGTATAAAAAAGATTCCTTTTGGATAAACGTAAAAGTAAAAGGGGTTTATACACCGTATAAAATAAGTTTGTGTATAAATAAAATATGCCTCAATGAAAGGAGATTGAGACGATGTCCCTTACAAAGACGGTATCCTTGGATTAAGGATAAATCAATTACATAATTATGTGTGACAAACGAATACACCAAATATGAGTGGATATTAAGTGTAAAACAACCAGAGGTTATTCAAACATATTCATAGAGATATATATTCAAGGAGTACATGTTTATCCCAAAGAATCAAAATTGGGTTAAGAAGTTCCCTTGCAAAAATTTGACAGCCTAACAGCGCCACTACAAAATTCAAAAAAAAAGAGTTGGTGAGAGATAAAAAGGGTATCTCATCACTTGGACATAAAAATTACATCAATAATGATATATAATAACATATCCCAACATAATATTATGTGAATTAAAAGACATAACAAAAGAAGTCTTTTAAAAAGAGGAGGGTGAAAGGTTCCCTTACCGACATGGGTATCTTTCGAAACATACACCCCGTGAAAGAAGGACAATAAAACATTAATGTAAATACTCATAAATGAAATTATATTACACAATGAGTAAAATAATGGGCAGGACATACACCACTCAAAGGAAATTGTGGCAAATGTAGCATAAATCTCACGGGAATAAACGTGAGATGAAAAATCCCTTACGAAAACTCGGCAGCCTAACGACGCCACATAAAACTTACAAAAATGGATTGATGAAATCAAATAGGGTCTCTAATCATATTAAAATAAAGTTTTCAGCAAGTTTAATATAAAATATCATCCCCCAACGTAACAAAGAAGAGCTTAAAATAAGTGACATAAAGGAGAGTATTTATAAAGAAAGAGAGAGGTTAGATCTCTTACGAAAATTCTGCAGCCTAACGGCGCCACTCAAAACTTCCAAAATGGATTGATGAGAGAGAATAGGGTATCTCATCATATGAACATAAAAATTAAAGTAAGATTATTATAAAATAACATCCCAATCACAAAAAAGATGAGCTTAAAAGGAATGACATAAAAGAGTATACTTAAAAAGAAAGAGAGGGGTTGGATCCCTTACCTCAAGTCTGACTTGTCTTGTTCGTTTCATTATATTCCTTAATAATAAACTTTTTTCAATTTATAATTTCCTAAGGACATCCTTTAAATATTATTATTCAGTTCATATCACATATTATAATGTTATAATAATTTTTTAATAATGTTAGTTCATATCAGACGTTTTTGCCGATGTTTGGTACATGAGTCAAAATTGAACTTGTTTGAAAAAAGATTGCCCATGTAGTTATTAGTAAATAATTTTCAGAATAGTATTAATGATTAAAATAATATATATATCCAGTAAATATTCATTTTATACTATTCCATATCATTTGGAGATAAAAACGAAAAGCACCATTTATGGAGACGGTAGGCCGTACGTACGCATGAACGCTACTTTCATTTTTTTGTCATATTAATGGAATTAAAAATAAATGATATATATATATATATATTATAATTACAGTATAATATATTTTTTATATATTTCACATATGTTCATTAATTTCATTCTTTATACATTCCATGTATTGCATGTACGAGTCACATCACTTGAGGGGGCAGTAGTCCACACTTCCTCATATGAAATTATCGCATTTACACAACATGAAAAGAATAAAGATATGTTTTAAATATAAAATACAGAATCATATAGTAAACATAAATACCATATATATCATATATAAAATAAAGTGACATCATAATGGCCACCTTTAAAGGTGTTAAAAGAATATTGAACAATCATCGTTTCGTGAGGCAGAAAATCGCCAACCACAGAAACAGTACGTTCTTTAACCATTAGACGAAGGTGTGTGTAATTGTAGCTCGAATAATTCTTATAACAACATCCTAGTATATTGAATATACTGGATTTGTTACAAAATAAACGAATAAAAAGATTTTATGGGGTTGGAGAAGCAAAATAAAACATAAGGACTCAAGTGAAGACATTACCTTAAAATCGGGTAACTCCCTTTGGTTTGAGCCCAAATGATTCCTTGGGAAGACTTCTGCCCAAAGTGAGGCTTCAAGGAGTTATAGAGGGATGTTGAGAGAAAAAATGGGCAGGGTTTGGCCGAGCCAAAGGCTTTGGAAGTGTGGTTAATGTGGTAGATGTGGGGGCCTTTTATAAGAGGGGAGGAGGGGCACCCTTGGAAAGTAAAGAAATGTTCCTTTACTTTAAAATGAGTTTCGGATTTAAAAGGTCCCAGATTGATACAATTCTAGGATAAGGTGATAAGGGTTATAAATATACCCATCCAAGAGGTTTTGGACATGTTTAGGTCATATAGTTTACATTATCTTTTCATTTTATTTAAATCCTTTATTAATGAGGTAATCACCGCATCATTATGATGTCATAAATAATTTAATATATTTAATGTCTAAAAATTATAAAACAAATATAATTATGTAGTAAATCTTTTTATATTTCTAATGAATATTTATAGTAAAAAATATGACTTGTATAACCCCATGTAAAAATTGTTTTAGTAAAACATTTCATGTTTGTGTCATTTTTACTTTAACATTAAATAAAAAGTTATTTATGTCATTTCAAAACCAATGTGGCTCCATGGGGTCCCAATGTTGACCCATGGATTTTCTTCGTCGGCCATGACACATCCAATGAGGGTAGGACATGTGTAAAGCTCATCTCATATTATTAAAACATTATTTTTACCTTAAACTACACTAATTACCTCTAACCGCGATTAAAAACATAAAAGTTACTATTCACCAAAAAATTATTTTAATCCCATTGAACCACATTTTACTTATTAATGAAAACCATGTATGTCGGATTTTTGAAATTCAAAACACAGAGGTGGTAAAATTTCATTTAAATGGAAAATCAGTTTTTATAAGTACCACTTAGTGGTTTCACTATTCATCAAAAAATTGATGTTTTCTAGAAAAAACCAAAACTTCACCCAAAGCTATATTTGATATTCCGAATTCAAAAATGATTTCTATTTTAAGAAATTCAAAACACATAAGTTGAATTAATTAATTTAATAATTAATTCCCACTGTCAGAGTAAATAGCGTGTTTTTATGAAATAATAAGTATCAAAAGATTGACACTAGGTTAAGTCCAATTTCATAGTGAAATTAATTCCAACGACCACTATTGGACTAAATGGTAAAAATATATTCTAATTTAACTTTAAAACCAATTAAAAATATAATCTAATCCTATAAATAAATTAGATTAAAAAGTGGTTTTGAATTAAAATACAACATTTTCAATATTAATTAAAAATTGAACTTTATCAGAAAGATACCAAAAATTTACACAAAGTAAATTTTGATGTCCCGATTCTAAATAAGAATTTTATTTTGTCAAATATAACACATAAAATTGTCAAAAAGAGGATTTAAATGAGGTTCTCCTTCAAAAGTCGGTTTATTGACCTTTTAAAGAATATTAGAATGTCTACGTTTAAAATTGGATTCATTCGAATTTTTAATCCTCTAATATTTATTGTAAAGAGTAAAAATATTTGACAAACATATATAATAATTTTGTAGTTAGTTCTGTTCTTTCCCGCCATTACAACGGCTAGACGTTAACTACCATTTAAAATAATATTATTTTATTATTAGAGTGCAACGTAAGATTCCCAAGAAACTCGTTGTTGCGTATTGGGTAGGCCATCGAGAATAGCATCCCCTCTAAAGTAATATTAATATTTTATTCACAAATATGGATAAATATAAAATGTCATATTCTTTATTTACCTGGGGTGTTACATGATGTGTGTTTTTATTATTGAGAAAATCTATCCTCACAATCATCAAAATGAGTTTAAGGAGAGTGGACGTTTGCACACTATTAACATAGATGAGTCAGAGGTTCCTATAAATCATGAGAATCAAATGGATAAGAATCGTTATGATTACATTATGAGAGTAATAATATCCATGGAACGAGAGAATATTGAAACCATGCCATCGATTATTTAGATGGTGAGAAGGTTTCAATTGTTATATCCTTATATGTATACTATGGAGGGAGGCACCAAGGAAGCCGATATCTAGATCAATTCATTCCAGAAAATATTAAATCACTTTGAGACACCACAAAATTAGAGGGAAAATCTTCCTGCATACATGATTTTTGGACCTTCCAATATTTAGTGTGACATTCTAGAGGAGTTTGGGAAAAAAGGGGAGTTATCCTAAAATCACATAGAGTTAATGATTATGAGATACTTCTATACCAGGACAATGAAGGATGAGAAGGATCAAAATTTCATGCACCTGACAATGAAGGGAATGATAATGGTGGACTACGCTAGACATTTCAATGAATTTCATCACTTTATACCATATTTAGATAATAATGATATCTCTAGGGTGAGGAGTTTCAAAAATAGGATTCACAATGAAATTAGTTCATAGGTGAACATATTTATTTAGAGTAGATTCTTGACTTTGATATTTCTAGAAGTCAACATGGAAGGAAATATGAGAGAGGCCTTGAGCAACAACTAGGTATTTCATAAGGGTACAGTAGGATGTATTCTTATGGTGTTAAGAATCATCTCTATGATAGTGTTCAATAAAGAAATAATGGGTAGAGTAACAAGGGAAGGGGTTAGTCATATCATTAAATGTTCAATTGAAGTGATATTAGTGTGGATGTAACATATTATCAAATTGTTTCAAGGTGATTTCAATATAAATTAGTAATTTCAAATTCTATATGAAACCATATGTTCTAGAAATGACTGGTTCTGATTTTATTCTTAGTATGGGATGTAAATTTCAATAATAGGATCTTATAATATACTACTAGGGTAGTTACCTTTTTATCTCTAGAAGGAGGACATTCTATTCACCTAGATGAGTGGGATCGTCATGCTGGTTATACCGGACCAATGCAATATAGACTGTATTTTCTAATGGATCATATATCTGATAATTCTATAGAAGATAGTATAATAAATAGAATAATTTTTTTCTAGTGGTAGTCCATTTTCAGTATGTCTCTCCAGAAAATTTCTAAAGATTACCACCAGAACTGGAGATCATGTTTATGACCATGTTGGTGTCAAGAGTAGATCCAATTTATTTTCTATCTTACAGGATGTCAATAATAGAGCTTCAGTAGTTTAATGTTAAATTTGAATATCTAGAAGCTACATGTTTTAGATAGTGTAGTACATCACTATTGAGTTCTCAGGTTCTTTTCACAAAGAGTGATGGTGTAACATTGTGATTATTATGCATTATTTGAGGTTGAACCAGAAGAAGGCAAAGAATTGGTATCCACTTTTGTTCATTGATGATATCTTCACATAGAGGAGAGGTGATAAGTTCATCTACCTTGTCTATTTTAGATCATTATACCACCACTTGTGGATTAGAACCTCATACATACAACTTAATGCTTTTAGGAACATGCATAGATTTCTTGATTTCATGATGATATTGTTTGGTTGGATGAAATGAATGGTGGTATTCACATCATTGATGAATTAGATATTTCATTATTTTATATATAATTTTGTGGATGTTTTTATTGAAAGTATCTATATTTACTCCCTATTTTTAAAATATCAGGTTTCACATATTGACCTCATCCCATGTACACTGTTAAAGCATTAACATTATGCAAAGATTTACAAATGTAGTTTTTGGAGTGACAGTGTGCACTTATTTGGCTATTTCAAATATATTCTAGAGTGTTAGTGGTCCTAGTGAATGTTGAATCCATTTTATCTGATGTGAAACCAAATTATGTATTTCAGATTTTATGTTTTTTGGATTAGAATGCTTTTAACCACATTTCACCATGGAATTCTGCCATCTAGAATCATTGATATCCATGCTATCCAGGAAGGGGGTGGTATTTTTTTATTTCTGATGATTATGATAGATCATTCTATGAGATGAAGGGTACATTTAACTCAACACCCATCCTATATTTACATCTTATAGGTAAGAAATATTCCATATACTATAATGCATTTGGAGTTTGACTATGTGTTGTTCTGAAGCCAGAGGACATAGTTGTTTCTTATGTCTCTAAAATGATGAGAGTGCATGAGAGGAATTATCATACTCACAATATGGTGTTACCTACACTAGTGTATTTTCTAAGGTATTAGAATAATTATCATCAGATAGAGAGGATTGTGGAGTACACATACCACAAATTCCTTTGGTACATCTTTTCTCATTGATACCTAAACTTTTGGAATATGAGTCGGGATGAGTTTTTGTAGTCTTTTGACTTTGATCTAGCTTATAAATTTGAAAAGGAAATTTTTTCAATGATTCCTTGAGATAAAAGATGCATAATGTGGTTGATTTGGAGCGTTTTTTTATATGTCGATCATGAATAAACTATTTAAAAAATAAATTTATAAGTTTAGGGGCCCTATAAATAATTATCTATAACTTAAACATCAGTTATACCCAATATTTTTAACCAAATCAAGATAGAGACATTATCCAATCCAGAAATATTAGTTCTAAGATACAACCTATATGTGGGGGAGCCACTGACTAGATGGACTCTTGCCAGTGGATTTTTGTCTTTTTTGTGGCTGGGTGTGGGTTTTTATGGGGTTTTATAGGGAGGCGATGTGATCGTTTTGTGATTCTAGATGGGATGTACATATAGGTATAAAAAATTGGTATCATTATATCCATTGATAGTATTAGAGACCTATAATGAAGTTGTATTCATTATTAATAGTGGAACGATGTTACACATATCATTAGTTGAATGATGAGACTCAGAGGCACGTCGGGTTGTTAAAGCCTCTGGAAATTCTAGGATTGAAATGGGATGAAGACAATATGTATTTTTTTGATATAATTACATAGGAATCCTTATAAGTAAGATAAATAATGGTTGATCATATTTGAAATGATGAAGGTAACCCAATTATATTTTATCAGAGAGACCTTCACTATTGATGATATGGGTAGTCCTTATGTGAATGACTGAGTTCGACTACATGGGGTTATATGGGGAACTATTTCTACTGGAGATCCTAATTTCACATCCCAGTTCTGTTACGGTCTTCAGAACTCTTTGATATCACATGTTCATATGAGTACATCCTATCATCCATAGACTAATGTCCAATCTAAATAGACTATTCAAATTCTTTAGGATATGTTGTGACCTCGTGTTTTATATTTCAATGATTCTTACAAACATCATTTCAATCTCATGGAGTAAACTTATAAAAAGTGTTTCCATGTATCAATTCAAATATAATTTTTTGAGGATTCGTATTGAAGGTCATATCGTTCGCCTCTTGGTTTGTTGGTGGCAATTGAGTTTGCTCTTGTTGAACCTAGTCTTCTGTTTAGGACATAATAGGAGGTTTTGTTGATTAGGATGTTGTTTGTGACCACATAGAGAAGGTAGAAATCATAAAATAACCATTAGATATAACCTCTAGAGTTCAAGATTGGCCCTTGTGTTTTCTTTCGTGTGTTATCTAGGTTTGGAGAAACACTATATTAGGAAATAGGGGAAGCATACATCCATTTTTATCAATCCATTGGATATAGTGGAAAATATTGGTGTATTTTTATATCAATCGATCCTTACATTGTTCTAAAATGATGTACATGATGTGTTTCACTTATTTCTGCTTTAGAGATATCATCCCATCCCTTTTCATGTGGTAGATGTTGATTATGTAAATATTTGTGTAGATGAATCCTTTGAGGATATTTTGATATGTATTGTAAAACATTATGAGAATAATATCTAGGATATAACTATAAATATATTTTTAGTGTAGCAGTAGCATGTGTGTGTTCATAATGAGACCTAGAAAAGTGAATTTTATATGCGAGCACAGTGGCCAAAAAATTTCACCGAACCCCTACATCGATTCTTAGAGAATCTCAGGGATGAAATTTAATATGATTGGGATATTGTAATATCCCATATTTTTCTATGTATATCCATCTTTGAGTAGTTCATTAATAAACAATTTTTTGGATTCCTTCAAATTTGATCATTGGTGGTAGAGTTCCTTTTTAGGATGAAGAGTATTTCTGGAAAGAATTGCCGAATTTTTGGGGATGTATGTGTGTTGTAATTAGTGGTGAGTGAGTTTATATGTTTTAGGGGCATGCAAGGGATCTCTAGTAGGATTAAAGGATTTAGTGGGGGATTGGATTTATTAGAAAAAAATAGGCTTAGAATAGCATGACAGAAATTAACATGCTATGAACCTACTATACGATGTGTAAATATTGTCAAAAAGATGTTGTGAACTAGTTATATATACAAATTGGTCACATGCCATAAACCTATTACATGATATTTAAATTTCTCTAGGAAGATTTCATTAACTGGTTCATGATGTGAAATTGTTACACATTGTGAAAATATTTCATGATGTGAAGTGTTCAAATGGATTTTTTTAATTTGAGGTGACAGATTTATTAGCATGCTTAGAAAATGAAAATACACACAATAAGAATTAGTTATACATCATGTATTTTTCAAGATCAGTGATTTTAAGAAATTTTTTTGCATATAATTGTCTTCTAATCCATGTGTAGCCTTCATCTCTTGATACCCAGGCAACATCCGATGATTTAGAAGCGTTTTATTTACTTAATGATATCACATTCAAGAGTATGATCCCTATTTTTTTATTTTGGTTTCCCCTTCTCTTTATCTCTCCATTGTATGAGTAGAATCTCTTGAATGTGGTTTTATTGGGAGTTGATCTTGATCCAATGGGATCTAGTTTATTTTTTTTATCATATCTATCTTCTTTCGTGCTATCATTTCAAGTTGGATGCCTTTTTAGGTATCCAAATAAAGGTCAGAGGTCTAAATATTACCCCTTTTATCTGATTAAATTATCCTTATTTTGAGAGAAAGTCACAATTTCACCTACATGGCATACACATGAAAAAATTAATTAGATAATAAAAATTAAAGAATTTAACTTTTTATTACCCCATCCATTGGATCCTGTTGGGTCCATAGGTGTGTAGACATAGACCTTCTACCACCTGATTGGTGAGCCTAACGTAGACCATGTCGACACAAGGTCATCAAGACATTATAGAATGATATTATATTGGAAAAAATTATTAATTTTTGGATTATTATTTTGAGTTGGAGTGACATTTATACTGTGTGATTTATTTTGGTAGAGCTACCACAAAAAAATTGGGTTAACATATATATAAATGACCATAGGGATAAATGATAAATCAAACAAGTTTGATATAATTATAACGAAAATTGGGAATTTGAATTAATGATATATAGTAAGTTAGGAAAATTATTATTTGATAAAATGACCATCATGTCTTATGTTGTTATATATTGTATGTATTTGATTGGAATTGTGATATTTATTTATTTTCTTTTGGCACTTATGTGAATTCGATGTGGTTACTACCTAAGGGTGGGATGATTATTGGAATTTTGATCTTGTTTGGATGCAACTCATGATATATTTTCATTATTTTTGGGTTGGTGCCTAAATTTATACCACTTGAGGGATATGACCATATGTACTAGATTTCTAAGGGCAGTGTCTATGAATATATTGAATATGTGAGTACTATATACACTAATTATGGATTCATGGGGAAGATATTTTGGATTTCCTTTTGGGAGAGGAGTTTTAAAAAATGGTATTTTATGTTATTCATCATTGATAGGAATATCCCCCACCAATTTGGTGATATTTTTTGATGCATGTGGGATCTTTACCTCTACAAAGATATCTGAATGGGAACCAAATAAGTTTTAGGCTGAACTCAGGTGTTACCCCAGAACCTGAGGATCAACATATGTTTATTTCATGTGTAACATTATTTTTTAAATTAATATACAACTATTTTTTGTTCTGAATGACCTATTTTTCTTAGACTGGATTTTTTTAGACATGTTGGTGTTGACCTACTAAGTTGTACTGACACACTATACAAGGCATGATTTTGTTTTGAGAGATATTTCTTGGATACAGTTTAGGACAATGGAAAGGGACCTAATTTTTTAATTGTGGCTTGTTGGATGGGTTGGAGACTAGAGATGGGACTGACATGGGGTTTAAGATCATGGTATCTTGATTTTATTTTTTAGTCTGATTAGTATTTTATCTATATGACTTTAAACATTTCATTTAGATATATCTATAATGACATTTTATTATTATTTTATTATTTTCATTTATTCAATTGGACTTTTCTAACCATTAGTAATGTGATTATTTATTTATACTATTTTACAATATTTTTGCGACTCTAGTATTATTTTTCAATTTCATTGAAACCTTTTCTAGAGGGTATTGAATCCAAACTATATTATTAATATCCTTAGTACTTGGTGATATCCTATGTTACATGGGGAAGCACACATGAGTTTATGTAACCAACTGACTAAGTAACTTGAGGGATCACTAGGTTGGGGGACGATACCATATCATTCCTAAAAGGTAACTAGTCCTAAAATATGGTGTTTTGGTGTGTTTCTTATTTAATATGATAAAAAAAGTATGTGATAATATTTCATATGCATTTATGGGTTTTTATGGATGGATTGTGTGCCACTCATTATATATTTACCCATAAATCTACTTCATCATTACTGAATTATGAGTTTATCTGAGTAGGAATATTCAATTTGGTCATTGGTATAACCTATACTAATATAAATTTTACGAGTCTTGAGGTATATGGGTAAACATTAACAATTTACTATAGGTTTGGGAACTAATATAGATATGGGTTTATAGCTCAGAATGTGATGTATCATTGAGGTCAAGGATTTAATAGAAGACTAAAATGATATAGATTAGATGATATTATATTTTATTTGTTTTAATCTACTAAATCTACATTATATTATGGCCTAGACTACATACTATAATATATATAAATTTTTATTTATATAATCTTATTTAAAAAATATTATTTAGTTAAATATCATTTAGTTTATTTTAATTTCATAGACTGGACTATGGGATAAAACATTTGTTTTTGTATTTTTATTCTATATGTTTGGTGGGAACTTAATATATACAAAGGTTATGATTTTTTTTATATATTTGATCTTTCACCTGAGGGTTATTTTGGGTAATGATTTAGAAAAATTTTATTTATTCCATCACTATTATTAAAAAACCTCTAATATGGGGGGGTGATGTGCTAGATGTCATTCAGAATTCCTACTCGGGCATTGACAATGGTAATGGTAACACCTTAGATTTTATTGTATGTTTTCTATATCATATATACAAATTTAATTCAATTTCATTTATAAAGAATATAAATAATGTATAAAAATCATATTCAACACAAATAAAAATTAAAATAATTTGATTTAATCAAAATATATCATTACCAATGAAGGATTAATAAATTATATAAAATTAATCAAATTATAATCAAGAAATAAACATGAGTAAATAAAAATATCAAAATCTTGAAAATATCTATATCGTGGTATCACAGGAGAATCATACCATTGATTATAATTATTTAAGGAATGTATATAATTATAAATAGGCTAGTAATTTTAATTAAGGGAATAAAATAAATTACCTTAGATATTCTTGTAAGGTTATATATAGGAATTGAAAAGGGGAACCTAACCATAATATGGTTGTTGTATATATGGTTATTATGTATACATGTTTTCAATATATATATTGAATATTTTATAATAGAAAATATTATTTGAAAAATGTGTTCAAATTTTTTATTGTATTTAACATATAATTAATAATTATAGAAATCATAATATGATAATAATTTATCATTAAAATACACTGTTAAAATATGGTTTTTACATGTTATGTAAATTTATTTTGAAAAAATTAAATTTATTCATTTTAATTTTTTTGAAAAGTATTATATATCTATATATGAATAAATATTCATATAATTATTAGTAGTTTGAATAAAATATAACTAAAATAATTGAATTTATTAAATGTTATTTTTTTAAAATTTCTTGTATATATTACATTTTTGAATTTCAAAGCTATAAATTTGTTGATTTTGAAATTTAATTTTTTTAAAATGATAAAAATATTATAATCATCCCATTGAAATTTAATAACATGACTTGTACTATATTTTTTATAATAAAATTATTATAGTGCTGAATCATTATGGTAAAATGGGGGTAAATCAAGGTAAATAATACATGGAATGAATTTTTATTATGTAAAATGAAATTATTAGATTATATAAATAATTTATTAGTCCTGATTTAAACAATATTATTTAAACCAAAATTGAAAGTCTAGTTCACCAGTGGAACATAACTCCATTATGATTAATTTTTTCCCTTCACCTACCTTATGTTTCCGACAAATTTTCCTTCATTTTATTCATGAACCTCCTCTACCCTTGATAATACTTAATGCATAACGCACATGATTTTTTCACATTACATATCGTAGAATGATTGAAAATCATTTTTGAGGCATTTTACACAATAATAATTATTAAGTAACTCAATAAAAAGAAGGCCATAAAGAGAGTAAGTGACATCTTCAAAGAAGAATAATCATCGTAACTTTATTATTTATTTATTTTATTCCTATTCATATTCATAATTATTATTGAAACATTAATAAACATAAATTGAAAAAAATATATTTCTATAATAAATTCATAATAATTAATTATTTTTTGAAATTATTATCATTATTTCATTATAGGACAATTGAGTTTGGGTTGGCTCGACTACCTATTAGGATTTATGCTTCCCTATTTTATAAATTATTATTATAGAGGTTTGAAAAGCTAAAAAATAATATTTATGGCAATTAATATGAAATTATTTAGGTTTTTTAATTGTAATAAAAATGGATATATGATATAATTTAATTGTTATTGACTAGTAAATTTACCTAAAATGTGCATATTGTGGATTTATTCATGTAAACCGTACATGTAGCTTCTATGTAATGAACATGAACAATAAATAAACAATTACAAATCATTATTATATTATTATAAATATTCTTAATGTAACATCCCAAAAACATTATCTAATTAATAAATGAATTATAATTTAAACACATTATGTTATTTGTTGAATACATTTAATCAGAATGATTTTTTACATTAATTTGTATTATTATTCAAAATGTTACTTTTTATGATAGAATATTTAATAAATTATTATTTAAAACAAATTATATAGTTTTAAAAACATGTTACTAAATAATTAATGATATTAATTTAATCTTATAGACAAATACTTTTTTAGTTTATAATTGTGATATTATTATGAAATTATATATTGAAATTCTTATCATAATTAAAATTGGTAAAATCACATTTTAATAAAAATAATTTTGTAACGATTATTAAGTTCTGTACAAAATTGACTAATAAATATTATAACAATATATTTTTTTAATGAAATATTAATTTTTAATATATTTTTTTAATAAGTAAAATTAATTTATGTTGATATTAAATGTAATATAATATTATAAATTACATTTTACAAAGCCTCATTTTAAAGGTAAGATAAACAATAATTAAAAGAAATACATTTTTTTGAAAGAAACTTATTTTCAATATGTGTATATTATAAATTTATTTTATAATTATAATTTGTGTTTGGTATTTTGTTTATTTAAAATATAAATTCAGATATTATTAATGAGTTTAGATAAATGATAATGATAAAAATAATAAATGTTTAAAAAATGAAAAAAATGGCATGTAGAAATTTAGAATTAGGGGGAATCTAGTTCCATTAAGGGTCCATAGCCGTTAGGTTCACGTAGCAAGAGAATTCTTGAATAAAGGGGCGTCAACAAGAGATTTGAGCCGCTGGAGAGATCTGATTGGTCAAAGTTTGAGAGGGATCCCGGGTTTGAGATGAGGAAAAGAAGAATCCAAGATAAGGATTCAGCCTCAAAGGCATGGCAGTGGTTCGTGTCAAGCAGGTTGAGCACCAGTGATGAGACCATGAATCGTTTGGGTTTCAGTTTTTCACAATCAGATGGTTCAGATTCTTCTTCAACCTAGTACGTCAGTTGTGTAATTAACATGTATTTTGATCTGACCTTGTTGGTTTTCATTTGGTTATGTTTTCTTCTACAATCAGAGTCACTAGTCAGTTTTTGAGTCACTTATATTTTTTTTTACTAATTTTCATTTTTGTTATGATCATGATTTTTCTTCTCTATGGTCCGCAAATGTCAATTTCATCTCTCGTTTTAAACTATTATTTTCGATTTTATGGAGTGGTTTTGTGTTATTTCTCCTTTTTGTTAATGAAAAATCAAATGCATATATTTGGACTATTTAACAACTTTCCCAACATGCTACAAACTATATGAATGAAGTCTATGAATGGAAAACAAATTAAAATAAAATGTCTAAGTCTAATATTCATGTCTGGTAAGATGAGTGTATGTGCAATGCTATAACATCATATGGACTTTATCTTGTATAGATCAAGTAAGGGATTTAATACTTATTTTAAAATTCCTTTAGTAAGAGTGTATTAAAAGTTCTTTTTGTCCTTGATTTATATTCAGCAAGTGATGAAATTATCTTCATTAGTATATAATTTTTTATAATGATAAATACATACGTATTTATAAATGATTTTTCTATTTATTATATATATTTTTCAAAACTGAAATATGATAGTTGTAAAATGATTTATTTTCAAACATATATTATCTTAAATTTAATTTTTGTATTTATATTGTAAAATATTTTTTATATTTTTTATATTTGTTTTATTTAATTATGTAAGGGGTTTCCACCTGAACATCCATTTTCATTCGGGTTACTTTTATTGCCTACTTACCTAACTGAAATTCTTATGTATTATTTGTTGAGTCAATAAGGTTTTCCTTATGACTTTTTCATTCCTTCTTGTTTTGAAAATCACAAACACCTTTCTTAAGGAAAAATTCTTTCTTAAGGAAAAGTGCTTTCTTAAGGAAAAATGCTTTCCTAAGGAAAATTGCTTTTATAAGGGAAAATTCTTTTATAAGGAAAATTGCTTTCTTAAAGAAAGTTGCTTTTATAAGAAAAATCGCTTTTATAAGAAAAATTATCCTTATCTTATTTTCATCCATATTTTTCTTAAGTATGAGATTCGGATTCATTTCTATTTTCTCAGAACCGTTGAAACTTTGATATGAAACATTCTGTTTTAGGATTCGGATTCTGGATAAGAACTATAAGGATGTTTCATTCCGAATTCCGAATATGAACTCTGACTAAGTTCTATTCCAGATTCAGGATACGAATTCTTATGAAGTTCGATAACGAATTCTCAATACGAATTCTAATGATTAATTCTCATTACGAATTCTGATGAAGAATTCTCATTACGAATTCCAATGAAGAATTCTCATTACAAAGTCTAATGAAGAATTCTCATTACGAATTCCAATGAAGGATTCTCATTACGAATTCCAATGAAGAATTCTCATTACGAAGTCTAATGAAGAATTCTCATTACGAATTCCAATGAAGAATTCTCATTACGAATTCTGATGAAGAATTCCCATTACGAATTATGATGACAAATTCTCATTACGAATTCTGATGACGAATTATCATTAGGAATTAAAATGATGAATTCTCATTCCGAATTCTCATTCTGAATTCTCATATCAAACAGAATCTGATCATCTCTGTTTTATACACTCTGAATTAATTCAGACTCCGAAAAATATTTTGGTTAGACTACGAACTTTTATTCTTCTTACATTTCTATAATCTATCTACTCTTTATTATTTCCATTACACTCCGAATCTTCACTCCGAAGCTTTCATTCCGAACTTTTGAGTTAAAATTAAAACGATGTCGTACCTTCTGTTTCACTTGTTTTGTCATAAAACGATGTCATCTATTTTGTTATAAACTTACCGTTGTCTAAGTGACACGTGTACAGGTCCCTCTGATCTTTAAGGAAAATATGACCGTTGGAGAAGGAGCCAACCTTACCTATAAATAGGAGCTCATTTGAAAGAGCTCGATACTGATGACAGATGAACAACTTGGTTTTGTGCATACATGCTGTTGAAGTGATTTCTAGAGAGAGAGGCTATTATTAACTCTCAAAGATTCGTGAAACTCCGAATGTTGGTGATTACATTCAGGGACTTCCGGGAATAGGAAGATAGAGGTGCCGACTACCTTGAAGTTTGAGGGCTTCCTTGCTGAGGAAGACAGAGGTTACCAACTACCTTGAAGTTGAGGGCTTGCGGGGATAGCAAGACAGAGACTCCGATCTTTGTATCGAGGGATTACCCTGGTGTGGGTAAGACAGACTTTCTTGAAAGTATAAATCAAGGGACCTTTATCCAAGGTTTTTGGATACCCTTCTCTTTGGGTTAAAAGACTTATATCTTGTTACTTGTAGTTTAACTACTTGTTTTATTTTCGCTGCATTTTGTATCTTAAGGAAAGTATAACTTTCTTATACTTCCTTACTTACTCTGATTCATTTAGATTCTATACGCTTTAAGGTAGAATCTCATATTGTAACTTTTGTTAAGTTTCAATTTTCGGAACCGTATTTCCAGAACCCACTTTCGGAATCTCATTCCAAGTTTGTATTCGGTGTTAGAGGTGTTGTGAATTTACTTAGTTTAACTTTGTTAAACATAGCCCTTTCATTTTCTTAAGGAAAAAATAGTTAATCGTAACTAACATTAAAGGTTCCAAAGGAATTTTTAAAGTATACAATTCACCCCCCCTCTTGTATATTGAGAATATACATCATCATTTCGATCCTACAATTGGTATTAGAGGACTAGGTCACTGTAATCTTAGGAACCTATGTAAACTCTCTAAGAAGAAACTAGTTAAGGATATACCGGAGCTTAGATTTGATTATTCTAAAGTTTGTGATCCTTGTCAATATGGCAAGAAACATAATTCTAGTTTTAAATCGATTAGTGAAGTCTCAACAACCAATGCATTACAGTTAGTGCACATGGATCTTTTTGGTCCAACACAAACTGGAAGTATTGGAGGAGAATACTATGTGTTTGTTCTAGTTGATGATTACAATAGATTTACATTGGTCTATTTTCTAGCAAAGAAGTATGAAGCTTTTTCATATTTCAAAAGTTATAGAGCTCAAGTTAAAAATGAGAAAAACCTTCCATTGAAAACTATTCATAGTGATCATGGAGGAGAATTTCAAAATTCAGATTTTGAAACTTTTTGTAGTAAGAAAGGTATTACTCACAATTTTTCATCACCTAGAACTCCTCAAAAGAATTGTGTAGTTGAAAGAAGAAATAGAATTCTTCAAGAAATAACTAGAACCTTGTTGAGTGAATATTCTATTGCTAGACATTTCTGGGATGAAGCTGTAAGTACTGCTTGTTATACTATAAATCGAGTTTTGATTAGACCTTTTCTTAATAAAACTCCTTATGAGTTATGGAATGGTAGAAAACCTAGACTATCCTACTTCAAGGTTTTTGGTTGCAAAGTATTCATTTTGAATACAAAAGATAACTTGCATAAATTCGCACCAAAATCTGAAGAAGGGATTTTCTTAGGATATTCCACAACTTCTAAGGCTTATAGAGTTTTTAATAAAAATACTTGTACTGTTGAAGAAACAGTACATGTAAAATTTGATGAGTCAGATCCTTTTGTTTTTAAACCATCCCTACCTTCTTCCTTGGATGTGTTTTCGAAAACTGATTGTCAACCTTTGATAGAAGAACCTTCTGATAAGGAAATCATTCAAGAAGATACTTCTGAAACATTTACCCCAGAAGACTTTCTACCCTATGTTGATGAACAGGTTTTACAAAACCAAAATTCGATGTTTCTTAAGAATCATCCTAGTGATAGTATAATTGGTGATGTAAATCAACCTGTAAGGACTAGAAGTTCCTTAAGAAATGAAGTAGAACATCTAGAATTTCTTTCCCAATTAGAACCTAAAAGCACTGATGAAGCTTTAGGTGATGATTATTGGATTAAAGCCATGCAAGATGAACTAAATGAATTCGAAAGGAACAAAGTCTGGACCTTGGTTGAAAGACCTAAGGAAACATCTGTTATTGGAGTAAAATGGGTTTTCAGAAATAAATGTGATGAAAATGGAGTCATAGTAAGAAATAAGGGTAGACTTGTTGCTAAAGGCTATAATCAACAAGAGGGAATAGACTATGAAGAAACCTATGCTCCAGTAGCTAGACTTTAATCTATCCGTATTCTACTTGCTTTTGCATCATTCTTTAATTTCAAACTTTTTCAAATGGATGTGAAATGTTCTTTTCATAACGGTTATGTTCAAGAGGATGTTTTTGTTGAACAACCTCCTGGATTTGAAGATACAAAACATCCTGATCATGTTTTTAGACTTACCAAAGCTTTGTATGGCCTTAAACAAGCCCCACGAGCATGGTATGATAGACTCACTGCATTTTTGCTTCAAAATAACTATGTTAAGGGAAATGCAGATCCAACCCTTTTTATAAAGAAAGATAAGAGAAATGTTTTTATTGTTCAAATTTATGTTGATGAAATCATATTTGGTTCAACTCAGCAATCTTTGACTGACTCCTTTGCAAGTCTAATGAAATCTGAGTTTGAAATGAGTATGATGGGTGAGTTAACTTTTTTCCTTGGTTTTCAAATTTCTCAAAAACCAGAAGGAACCTACATATCTCAACATAAGTATATTAAATATCTTCTTAAAAAGTATGGTTATGACAATACTAAGAGTATAATTACTCTTATTGGTACCTCAAAATCTCTAGATCTTGATGAAGCTGGGAAACCAGTAGATCAAACATCTTTTAGAGGTATGATAGGAAGTTTACTTTACTTAACAGCTAGTCGACCAGACTTATTGTTTTCAGTATGCTTATGTGCAAGATATCAATCCAATCCTAAGTAATCTCATTTAGGGGCAGTAAAAAGAATTTTTCGCTACCTTAAGGGAACCATGGTTCTAGGATTATTTTATACTTCTGGAAATGATTTTGTTCTAAAAGGCTTTTCTAATGCTGACTTTGGTGGATGTAGAATGGATAGAAAAAGTACATCCGGAACTTTTCATTTCTTAGGAGATTCTTTAGTTTCATGGTCCTGCAAGAAGCAATATTCTGTAGCACTCTCCACTGCTGAAGCTGAATATGTAGCAGCTGGAAGTTGTTGTGCTCAAGTGTTGTGGATGCAACACACACTCACAGACTATGGCTTGAGTTTTACCAAAACTCAAATTTTGTGTGATAACACAAGTGCCATTTCCCTTAGTAAGAACCCTGCGCATCACTCTCGTGTAAAACACATAGATATTAGGAATCACTTTCTTAGGGATCACACAATTAAAGGAGATATTATTCTTCAGTTTATCGGAATGCAAGATCAACTTGCTGATATTTTCAAAAAATCTTTGGCTTCTGATAGATTTGAATACATTAAATAGAAGTTAGGAATGATAACTGTAAGTTAATCCTCCTAAATTAACTTTCTGTTGAAAAAATATCCTTACAGCAATAAACTCCTTTTCATAGGGGGAGTACATTTTATTGTTAGTTTAACAAAGTTTTTCAAAGATTATTTTCAAACTTTTAGGAACGAAGAATTCCGGAATGGAATCTCCGGAACTACAATTTTCCAGAATAGACATTTTCGTACAAAACACTTCTGCAATGGAAGTATTCATGTTGAAAATTTCTGGAATGGAAAAATTCGTACTGATATTTCATAACCAGATTTTCGTACCGAATCTTCCATAATAAGTTTTTTTCCTTTTCCCATTTTCAATTTTTTTTATGTTTTTTTTAAGTTTGTTTTTTGTACTGAGTTTTCCATAATAAGTGTTCCGTAATGAGTTTTTCGTACCAAGCTTATTTTCCGTAGTAAAGTTTTTGCGAAATATGTCTTCTCGTAATAAAGATCTTTTTCCATAGTCATCTTTATATTACCCATTACGAATAATCCTCCTAAGTTAATCCGAAAGGTTTTATTACCTTACCCATGTTTTCGTAGTCATATTTTACTTGCTGGCATTTTCTTGTATTATGATTTCGGATTATAGTTTTCTTAATTCCTTGTTTTAATAAAAACCTCAAAAAGATCGGATTCAAGTTTTCAACTGTCAGATCTGATCTCAGTTTTTCCCAACCGTTAGATCAACCGAGGAAGTTGAACCGTCATCTCATTGCCTATATAAAGGGGACCCGTATACTCGTCCCACATCATTTCTCAAGCTCTCGCGTCTCAAATCTCTGCCTCTCTATTTTAAGGCCGTTCCGAACTTCAGTTGTCTCTGTTCCGATCTTCTCAAAGGTTTTCAAATCCGAATTTCTGTGGAAGTACCTTCTCAAAATTTGACTTCATCTAAGCCGATCTCGAAGTGGTTAGTTTATAGAGAGAGGCTGGTTCATCCGGATTACTTCAACTAGTATGATTCTCTTATTTCTAAGAATATCAAGCTTAATGGTTGGGAAGATGTTGCGGTGTCAAAACCCGGGAACCAAGATGATGTGTATTCAGACTTACTTGTTGAATTATATGAGACAGTTTCTTTTCTTCAGGAATATGGTAAGGAAAAATTGTCTTTTAAGTCTTATGGGAAGACTTATAAACTTTAATATGCCAAGGCATCCAGCTTGGTAGGCCTAAAGAATGAAGGTGAAGCTGAGTTTGTTTCTCATGTATTGACGGATTCTAAAGGTAGCTTCGACAGGGAAAAAGATTTAGAAACTCTCGGACTTGCTGATGACAAGGCTCCGAAGATTGCAAGTCTATCCACAAATTTACAGATTCTAGAGCTATGGGTACAAGGGCTTATCATACCGAGGAAAGGTGATAAAGACAGCTTGAAGAAGAGTGAGATCTACATCCTAGATTTTCTGATAAATCTGAGGAAGTTTAACTTGATGAATCACATTCTTATCACTCTTGAAAATTTAAAGAAAGGAAATCTGAGAGCTCATATTATCATGTATCCAGCAATCCTCTCGATGTTAATAGTTAGGTGCCTAGAGTCTTTCAATGAGGCTTGAAAATCTAAGCCAAGAGTTTGCAAGATTATGCTGGTGAGCGATGGTACTCTTAAGAGGATGCTTGTAGCTCTTGACAAAGAGTCTGGACAGTTTATTGATTTACCTGCTCAAGGAGAAGCAGTTCTGAAAGATGCTGATCCGGAATCCTCTAAGACAGTAAGGAAGAGAAAGATGAAAGAAGTGGAAGTAGAAGCAGAGAATCCTAAGACTAAGGAAGTCCATTCCGCACCTCCAAAACCAAAGAAGAAGAAAGCCTATCCTGATGAAGTTGTTGCGAAGTGGAGAGCATATAAAGAGAAAAGGAAAGAAGGGGATCCACATTTCGGTTTGAACCCTGCGGAGGCTAAGGCCTTGAAGGAGAGAACTGCTGATGAGCTTGAAAAACAAGTAAAGGAAAAGAATCTCCAAAAGAAGATGTCTGAGGCTGAGGTAGCTCAGACTTTGTTGAAATTCAATGAGATGGTTTCAGCAACTATTCCTGTTACGAGATCTTTCTCCTTGGAATCTCTACCTGAGACTCCAGGAAGAAATTTCATTTCTCCAGAAGAAGCTGTTGCTAAGAATACTGAGGAATTAGAGCAAGTTGAGCAAGTGGAACAATAAGAAGATGGTGCTGAAGGAAGTGGTGAAACCAGAGATGTGCTGAAACAAGTAGATGATTACAAGGGGACACCTTCAGAACACTTATCACTCCGAACTTCAGAAGCTAAATCTTCGAAGCTAGTTACTCCAGCAATGGAAGAAGAGAAAGGAGAAGAAGAAGTTACTTATCATGGAGAAGAATAAAATCTTTTACTTGATGTTGCTCAGAAGGAAAACGTAGGGGTTCGTGTTCAAGAAGTTGCTAATGAGGAAGATAATGTTGTTCAAGTTTCTGATAGTGAGAAGAGAACTCTGGAACAGGATTCAATTCCGGAAAATGTCAAGGGAAAGCAAATTCTTGCTGATACTCCGAGCTCAGAAGTGAGAAAGAAGAAGGAAGTTGGTAGTTCTTCGAAAAGAAAGCTTGACCTTATTGAAGAAGAATATTCTCCAAGCAAAGTTTCAGATTCGGAGTCATCCTCTGTGGGGCATGAATTTGTTGTCCAGTCTTTAAAGAAGTTTGTGGGATATATCCCGACCTTCTCAAGTATTGACTCAAGGTTCCAGATGATCCAACATGCATTGAATCAGAAAACTGACTCCGTCTCTATGGTCATGGAAAAGTGCGTTGAGATTGAGGATCAGTTCAAAACCTTCTTTGTTGGCTACGAAGCTCATAGAAAAACTTTCAAGAAGATGACAAACTGGTCGAATAAGACTGTTGAAGAGATGAGGTTATTTGATGAGTTTCAAGACAATGTCAAGGATGCCTTTGATACCGAGGACAAGAAGATTAATGACCTGACTTCATCCTTTGAAGAGAAGCTGACAGATGAAAAGAACTTCCGGATTCAACAAGTCAGAGATATGAATGGGAAGTTAAATTCTGTTTCTCAGAACTGGAAATTTGAAAGGGATCATCTGACTGAGTTGGAACAAAGGATGAAGGCTCAGGAAGAAAAGATCAAGGCTCAGGAAGAAAAGATGAAAGCCCAGGAAGAAAAGATTGAAGCTCAATCTGCAAGAATAGTTGTCTTAGAGAAGAAAGCTGAAGAAGATCATAAAGACTTGAAGAAGATCAAGACTATTATTAAGGGGCTCATTTCTAAGGAAAAAGATCTGAAATAACCAAATCCGATCTTTTTGTTGTAATATTTTTTTTGTTGCCGATATTTCAAATTTAATGAAATTTGTGCTTCTCGTTTCTTTCGTTGTTACTAATTTTTCAGGTACTTTGTTTTTTTCCATTCCCTCAATTTCTTTTTGAAAATCACAAAGGGGGAGAAGGAAAAGATCCATAAGAAAAAGAAGAACTCCAATGAGAGTTTATCAAAGGGGGAGAAGGAAAAAGAACTCTAATAAGAGTTTGTTTAAGGGGGAGTTTTTTCATATAATAAGACTTTCTTATTCATAATGAAATGCCAATCTGGAAATCTAAGAATACGATCCTTAGAGTTTCAAAGCCTAAGGGGAAGTTAGTCGTATTCATCAATATCCTCAAATAAAAGGGAGATAAGCCTTAATGTTTTTCTTTCTTCTTAGAATTTCTTTTTCATAAGGATGTTTGTGCTTTCCAAAAAGGGGGAGATTGTTGAGTCAATAATGTTTTCCTTTTGACTTTTTCATTCCTTCTTATTTTGAAAATCACAAACACATTTCTTAAGGAAAAATGCTTTCTTAAGGAAAAGCAGTTTATTAAGGAAAAATGCTTTCTTAAGGAAAATTTCTTATATAAGGGAAAATGATTTTACAATGAAAATTGCTTTCTTAAAGAAAGTTTCTTTTATAAGCAAAATCTATTTTATAAAAAAAAATTATCCTTATCTTATTTTCATCCATATTTTTCTTAAGTATGAGATTCGGATTCATTTCTATTTTCTCGGAATCGTTGAAACTTTGATATGAAGCATTTTGTTTTAGGATTCGGATTTTGGATAAGAACTATATGGAAGTTTCATTCCGAATTCCGAATATGAACTCTGACTAAGTTCTATTCCAGATTCAGGATACGAATTCTTATGAAGTTCGATAACAAATTCTCAATACTAATTCTAATGATTAATTCTCATTACGAATTCTGAAGAAGAATTCTCATTACGAATTCCAATGAAGAATTATCATTACGAAGTCTAATAAAGAATTCTCATTACGAATTCCAATGAAGGATTCTCATTATGAATCCCAATGATGAATTCTCATTATGAAGTCTAATGAAGAATTCTCATTACGAATTCCAATGAAGAATTCTCATTACGAATTCTGATGAAGAATTCCCATTACGAATTCTGATGACGAATTCTCATTAAGAATTCTGATGATGAATTCTCATTACGAATTACAATGATGAATTCTCATTCCGAATTCTCATTCCGAATTCTCATTCCGAATTCTCCTATCAAACAGAATCTGATCATCTCTGTTTTATACACTCTGAATTAATTCAGACTCCGAAAAATATTTTGGTTAGACTACGAACTTTTATTCTTCTTACATTTCTATAATCTGTCTACTCTTTATTATTTCTATTAAACTCCGAATCTTCACTCCGAAGCTTTCATTCCGAACTTTTGAGTTAAAATTAAAACGATGTCGTACCTTCTGTTTCACCTGTTTTGTCATAAAACGATGTCGTCTATTTTGTTATAAACTTACCGTTGTCTAAGTGACATGTGTATAGGTCCCTCCGATCATTAAGGAAAATATGACCGTTGGAGAAGGAGCCAACCTTACCTATAAATAGAAGCTCATTTGAAAGAGCTCGATACTGATGATAGATGAACAACTTGGTTTTGTGCATACATGTTGTTGAAGTGATTTCTAGAGAGAGAGGCTCTTATTAACTCTCAAAGCTTCGTGAAACTCCGAATGTTGGTGATTACATTCGAGGAATTCCAAGAATAGGAAGACAGAGGTGCCGACTACCTTGAAGTTCGAGGGCTTCCTTGCTGAGGAAGATAGAGGTTACCAACTACCTTGAAGTTGAGGGCTTGCGGGGATAGCAAGACAGAGACTCCGATCTTTGTATCGAGGGCTTACCCTGGTGTGGGTAAGACAGACTTTCTTGAAAGTATAAATCAAGGGACCTTTATCCAAGGTTGTTGGATACACTTCTCTTTGGGTTAAAAGACCTATATCTTGCTACTTGTAGTTTAACTACTTGTTTTATTTCCGCTGCATTTTGTATCTTAAGGAAATTATAACTTTCTTATAGTTCCTTCCTTACTCTGATTCATTTAGATTCGATACGCTTTAAGGTAGAATCTCATATTGTAACTTTTGTTAAGTTTCAATTTCTGGAACCATATTTCCGGAACCCACTTTCAGAATCTCATTCCAAGTTTGTATTCGGTGTTAGAGGTGTTGTGAATTTACTAAGTTTAACTTTGTTAAACTTAGCCCTTTCCTTTGCTTAAGGAAAACAGAGTTAATCGTAACTAACTTTAAAGGTTCCAAAGGAATTTTTAAAGTATACAATTCACCCCCCTCTTGTATATTGAGCATCTACATCATTATTTCGATCCTACATTATTTTGTAATTCTAATAAATTTTATGTGAGTGTTCTATTGCAACATCCCAGGTAAATAAAGAATAATACATTTTCATATTTATTAATATTTTCGAATTAAATATTAATTATACTTTAAAGGGGTTGCTATGTTCGATAGTGTACCCGATACACAACAAAGAGTTTCTTTGAAATTGTATGTTGCACACTAGTAATAAGGTAATATTATTTTAAATGTTAGTTAACACCTAGCCGTTGTACTAGTGGGAATGGATATAAATAACTAAAATATGATTATATATGTTTTTTAAATGTTTTTACATTTATCTAATAATGGATAAAGGCTTAAAATACGAAAAGAATTCAATTTTAGGCTTGTATAATCTAATTTTCACGAAAGGTCCACTTATCAACATTTGATGGAGAACCATCATTAAATATAGTTTTGGTCGCTCTTATACATTCTATTGGACCAAATAAAACTCTTCTTTAGAATCGGGACATCAAAATTTACTTTGTGTAATTTTTTGGTATTTTTCCGATAAAGTGCATTTTTAATGAATAGTGAAAAATGTTGCATTTTATTTCAAAACCTCCTTTTAATCTAATTTTTTAATATGATTCGAAAATATTTTGAAGTGATTTTAAAGTGAAATTAGAATATATTTTTACCATTTAATCTAATAGTGTTCGTTGTAATTAATTTCACTTTAAAATTGGACTTAAACTAGTGTCAATCTTTTGATACTTATTATTTCATAAAAACACGGTATTTGCTCTGACAGCGGGAATTGATTATTAAATTAATTAATTCAACTTATATGTTTTGAATTTAGTAAAATAGACATCATTTTTGAATTCAGAATATCAAATATAGCTTAGGGTGAATTTTCGGTATTTTTCTGAAAAACTTAAATTTTTGATGAATAGTGAAACCACTAAGTGGTACATAAAAATCTGATTTTTCATTTAAGTGAAATTTTACCACCTCTGTGTTTTGAATTTCCAAAATCCAACATACATGGTTGTCAATAAGAACTAAAATGTGGTTCAATGGGATTAAAATAATTTTTTGGTGAATAGTAACTTTTAAGTTTTTAATCGCGATTAGAGGTAATTAGTGCAATTAAAGATAAAAATAATGTTTTAATAATATGAAATGAACATGACACATGTCGTACCCTTATTGGATGTGTAATGGACGACCAAGACAATCCATTGGTTAACTTGGGGACCCCATGGAGCCACTTTGGTAGGAAAATGACATAAATAACTTTTTATTTAAAGTTAAAATAAAAATGTCACAAACATGAGTTATTTTACTAAAACAATTTTTACACGACGTTATACAAGTCATATTTTTTACTATAAATATTATTTGGAAATATAAAAATATTTCCTATATCATAGTATTTTTTTCGTAATTTTTAGACATTAACTAAATTAAATTATTTATGACACCATGTTGATGCAGCGATTGCCTCATTATTTAACGATTTAAATAAAATGGAAAGATAATGTAAAATCTAAGACCAAAACATGTCAAAAACCTATTGTATGGGTGGATGTATAACCCTTATCACCTTATCCTCGAAACACATCAATGTGGGACCATTAAAATCCGAAACACATTTTAAAATAAAGTAACATTTCCTTACTTTCCAAGAGTGCCCCTCCTCTCCTCTTATAAAAGGCCCCCACATCTACCACCTTACCCACACTTCCAAAGCCTTTGGCTCGGCCAAACCCTACCCATTTTGTCTCTCCACATCCCTCTCTTACTCCTTGAAGCCTCACTTTGGGAAGAATTCTTCCCAAGGAAGCCTTTACCTCAAATCTAAGAGAGTTACCCGATTTTAAGGTTATGTCTTCACTTGTGTTCTTTTGTTTTATTTTGCTTCTCCAACCCCCTAAACTCATTTTATTCATTTGTTTTGTAACAAATACAGTATCTTCAATATACTAGGATGTTGTTATAAGAATTATTCTAGGTACACTTACACACACCTACATTTAACGGTTAAAGAACATATTATTTCTCTAGATGGCGAATTTCTGCCTCACGAAATGATGATTGTTCAACACTCATATAACACCTTCAAAGGTGGCCATTAGGATGTAACTATATTTATATACGATGTATAATATGTTTATTCTTTCCTTAATCTTCTGTATTTTTCATTTATGGCATAACTTTATGGCTTCCATTATGAGTATACGCGATATCTTCATTTTAGAAAGTGTGGACTACCGCCCCCTCAAAGTGATTTGATTCGCTAATGACATATGTGGGACATATAAAGGATGGATTTAAAGTTATTATATATGATTTTATACTGGAATTATAATATACCTTTATATCATTATTATTTGTTTCCATTAAAGTATGAGATAGAAATGAAAGTAGCGTTCATGCGTACGTACAACTTACCGTCTCCATGAATGGTGAATTTCATTTCTTATCCCCAAATGTAATGTACTATTATAAGTACATATATATAATTGATATATATGATGTATGTTACATCTAAATTATTAATATAATTCTGTAATTAAAATATACATATCTCTCATTTAGTTTTAATTCCATTAATATGACATAGAAATGAAAGCAGCGTTCATGCGTACGTACGGCTTACCGTCTCAATGAACGGTGCATTTCATTTCTTACCTCTAAATGATTATGTAATATTATAAATGCATGTATATATACTGGATATATATGCTATATATGATATATACATCATGAATATAATTCTGGATATAATGGATATTTTACCACATGAACAACTTGTAATTATAAAGAGTTTATTTTTGACTCAAGTACCAACGATCAAAAAAACGACCATTACTAGCTTAAATAATTACATAGTGTTCATAACCTGGTAATAAGTGATATAAAAGTAATAATTAACTTTAAAAAGGATCTTAAGAAAGTAGAAATTAACTCAAGTTTATTATTCAGGACGTTAAAGAACGATCGAGTCAAGTCGGACCCGAGGTAAGGGACTTTGTCTCAATCTCCTTTCATTGAGGCATATTTCGTTTTATACACAACTTTCTTTTATACGGTGTATAAACCCCTTTGACATTTACTTTTATAAAAAGGAATCTTTTTCTACGAAGCGTTTTTCTAAACGACAAAAAGGAATGTTTTTTAACGTGCGCGGTGACAATGACCTTTTCCTCCGCCACGAGTATTATTTAGACTTTGGCTTCCTCAACAAGCCGTAATGTTTTTTTAAATGAAATAAATACCATATACTCTTTTATGTATATTTGGTATTGAAAATGGTTTTTATAATGGATTTGTTATGTCAATATATTTATGTGATATATTGTGATCGGAATGTAGAAATGTTTTCTTTCCATTATGTTTATTTTATGTCTTATGATTTTATAATGGTACTTGGACATTTTATGGGTGGTTATGTGATAAACCATATGACGGGTGGTGTCATGAATACTAGGATGGCTGGTTATGTTATAACCTCCAATGCATTGGGTATGGAAGTTTGCTGTATGGATATTCCATTAAGTATGTGTGGAAGTCGGCTGTATGGCTATTCCATTAAGTGATATGTGTGGAAGTCGACCGTATGGTTATTCCACTTAAGTATGTTTATGTACCAAGTTACGTTTATATGTTATGTGTTCTTTATATGGGTTTTATGGTAATCTTTGGTTACAGAAGGGTAAGTATTGATATTTTATTCAGTGAAGTGTTTTTACTACATCATGAAGGTGAAGGTATTACTTTGATAAAGTATACATGGTTTACTTGATGATTGAAGAAACTAATAGTTTTCATTCTTTGTGTATCCTTTACTGAGATTTTTATGCTCACCCCAAGTTTTTTTGAAATTTTTTTCATAGGACTTAATGTGGACTATGGTCAAGGATGGGATCAAGGGAAAGTCATGCTATCTAAAACATGGAACTAGACATGTTTCATTTTAAGAGTTTTTAATTTTTTGGAATCTTAGTAGCAGTGTCTACTCTGTAATATTTTGAGATTTAATAGTTACGATCTAATTCTCTAAACCTCTAAACCTGAAAAGATCCTCAATGTGAATTATTCATTTAATTCAATATTAAGTAATGTTTAAGGCTGGGGCCTTATAGTTGGTATCAGAGGTCGGTTTAGACAACTTTAGGAGTTAGAAAATTGTTAAATAATAAGTTAATTTATGGTATGATTGAAATGATATAGCATTTAAGGATTACCATGTTGCTTCTCCTATGATATATCTGGGTTAAGAATGGTTTTTCATAGAGGAAACAGAACAGATTTTCTGGGAAGGCATACAGAGGGAAATGACCATTCAAATCAGTATCCTGAGATGGTCAGAATCAAAACTAAACAATTTGTTGCAGTGATGGCTCAGTTGACTCTGGTGAAAAATGTTAGTTTTTTTTATTGATGATATTTTGGTGTTTTCTAAAAGTAAAGAGGAGAATGAAAGTCTTTTAAGGGTTATTTTGAAAACCTTAAATGAAAAGAAATTGTATGGGAAATTCAGCAAGTGTGATTTTTGGTTGCAACAAATTTCTTTACTTGGTCATATTGTTTCAAAAGATGGCATAACTGTTGATACTGCTAAAACAAAAGTTGTTGAAAAATGGCCAAGTCCCACAAATGTAACTGAGATCCATAGTTTTCTTGTTTTGGCAGGTTACTACTGAAGGTTTGTTGAATTTGTTTCACGGTTATCTAGTCCAATGGCTAAGCTAACTCGTAAGGGTGTTAAGTTCATCTGGACAAAAGAATGTGATTATTGTTTTCAAGAGTTGAAAAGAAGATTGGTGAATGCTCCAGTATTGGAACATCCTTCTAGGAATGGTGAGTTTGTTATATACAGTGATGCTTCGTTGAAGGGACTTGGCCGTATCATTATGCAGAATGATCAGGTAATTGCTTATGCATTACGTCAGTTGAAAAATCATGAGGTAAATTACCCTACACATGATATGGAATTAGCTTCTGTTGTTTTTGCTTTAAAAATTTGGAGGCATCATTTGTATGGTGTAAAGTGTAAAATATATACTGATCACAAAAGTTTAAAGTATATATTCACTCAGAAAGAATTGAACATGAGACAGAGGAGATGGCTAGAATTAATCAAGGATTATGATTGTACAATTCATTACCATCCGGGAAAAGAAAATAAAGTGGCTGATGCTTTGAGTCGAAAAAGTAATGTTTTATTAATCATGCTATGTTTGGAACGAGATCCTTTGGTTTTTGATTTGATGAACTTTGGCATAGAGGTTGTTGGTGCATGAAGTTCTTCTGTTTTGTTTCAGGTATCAGTGAGATCATCCCTATCAGACAGAATTATGAAAGCACAGAAGCAGGACAATGAGTTGCAGAAAAAGGTAGAGCTGGTTCAGAAGTGTAAGTTGCCTGAATTCAACATTGATAATGATTTTATTTTGAGTTTTGGGAAAAGATTATGCGTGCCTTGTGATTCATAGGTGAAGAATGAGTTGTTATGTGAGGCTCATAGTTACCCGTTTTCGGTTCATCCTGGAAGTACTAAGATGTACAAAGATCTGTGGGAGTATTACTGGTGGGATGGAATGAAAAGGGATATTGCTGATTTTACTGTGAAGTGTTAGAATTGTCAGCAGGTTAAACTAGAGCGGCAGTTACCGAAAGGAATGCTTCAGCCTTTACAAGTGCTAGAGTGGGAATGGGAAAATATATCCATGGACTTTGTTGTGGGATTACCGAAGACACCTCAAGGTAATAATGCAATCTGAGATATTGTTGATTGCTTGAATAAATCTGCTCATTTCCCTGCCATACGAGATAATTTTTCCCTAGAACAACTTTCCCATTTGTATCTTAAAGAGATAGTCAGGTTACATGGATTTCCTCTCTCCATTGTATCTGACCGTGATCCTAGGTTTACTTCTAAATTTTGGAAAGGCCTTCAAAAGTCGTTGGGTACTGAATTAAATTTTAGTACAGCTTTTCATCCGCAATCAGATGGGCAGTCAGAACAAACAATTCAGACCTTGAAGGATATACTACAAGCTTGTTCTATGGAGTATTAGGGAAGTTGGGAACAATATATTTCTTTGGTTTAGTTTTCATATAATAACAGTTTTCATTCTAGTATACAGATGGAACCATTTGAGGCGTTATATGGTAAAAGGTGTCGAACTCTAGATTTTTGGGATGAAGTGGGTGAAAGGAAGCTGATGGGACCAGAATTGGTAGAAGAGATGGAAGAAAAAGTTCAGTTGATTCAGAAACACATGAGAATAGCTCAGAGCAGGCAGAAGAGTTATGCGGATAACCGGAGGAAGGATCAATCTTTCGAGGTAGGTGATCATGTTTTTCTCAAGGTTTCTCCCTGGAAAAGTGTGATGAGATTTGGAAAGAAAGGAAAGATGAGTCCAAGGTTCATTGGACCATATGAAATTCTGGAGAAAGTGGGATCAGTTGCTTACCGAGTGGCTTTACCTCCGAGTTTATCTCAGGTACACAATGTTTTTCATGTTTCGATGTTGAGAAAGTATATGCCAGATCCATCTCATGTGTTGAGCCCAGAGGTAGTTCAGTTGGAAGAGATTCTCTCTTATGAAGAACAAATAGTCCAGATTCTTGACCGAAGAGAGAAAGTGTTGCGAAATAAGTTAATTCACCAGGTAAAGGTTTTGTGGAAAAACCATATGGTTGAAGAGGCAACGTGGGAATCTAAAAATCCTATGAGGGATAAATACCCCCACTTATTTTGATAAGTGAATAAAATTGCGAGGTGGAAATTCCCAAAAGGGGGGAAGGATGTAACATCCCAGGTAAATAAAGAATAATACATTTTCATATTTATTAATATTTTCGAATTAAATATTAATTTTACTCTAAATGGGTTGCTATGTTCGATAGCGTACCCGATACACAACGAAGAGTTTCTTTGAAATCATACGTTGCACACTAGTAATAAAATAAAATTATTTTAAATGTTAGTTAACACGTAGCTGTTGTACTAGAAGGAATGGATATAAATAACTAAAATATGATTATATATGTTTGTTAAATGTTTTTACATTTATCTAATAAATGATAAAGGCTTAAAATACAAAAAGAATTCAATTTTAGGCTTATATAGTCTAATTTTCACGAAAGGTCCACCTATCAACATTTGATGGCGAACCGTCATTAAATACAGTTTTGTTCACTCTTATACATTATATTGGATCAAATAAAACTCTTCATTAGAACCGGGACATCAAAATTTACTTTGTGTAATTTTTTTGGTATTTTTCCGATAAAGTTCATTTTTTAACGAATAGTGAAAAATGTTGTATTTTAATTCAAAACATCTTTTTAATATAATTTATTAAGATGATTAGATAATATTTTTAAGTGGTTTTAAATTGAAATTAGAATATATTTTTACCATTTAATCCAATAGTGGTCGTTGGAATTAATTTCACTTTGAAATTGGACTTAAACTAGTGTCAATCTTTTGATACTTATTGTTTCATAAAAACACGCTATTTTCTCTGACAGCGGGAATTGATTATTAAATTAATTAATTCAACTTGTATGTTTTTAATTTTTAAAAATAGACATCATTTTTGAATTTGGAATATCAAATATAGCTTAGGGTGAATTTTCAGTATTTTTCTGAAAAACATCAATTTTTGATGAATATGAAACCACTAAGTGGTACTTAAAAAACTGATTTTTCATTTAAATGAAATATTACCACCTCTGTGTTTTGAATTTCAAAAATATGACATACATGGTTGTCAATAAGAAGTAAAATTTGGTTCAATGGGATTAAAATAATTTTTTGGTGAATAGTAACTTTTAAGTTTTTAATCGCGATTAGAGGTAATTAGTGTAATTAAAGATAAAAATAATGTTTTAATAATATGAAATGAACATGACACATGTCCTACCCTTATTTTATGTGTCATGGACGACCAATAAAATCAATGGGTCAACTTGGGGACCCCATGGAGCCACTTTGGTAGGAAAATGACATAAATAACTTTTTATTTAAAGTTAAAATAAAAATGTTACAAACATGAGTTGTTTTACTAAAACAATTTTTACACGGGGTTATAAAAGTCATATTTTTTAATATAAATATTATTTGGAAATCTAAAAAGATTTCCTATATCATAGTATTTTTTCAAAATTTTTAGACATTAACTAAATTAAATTAATTATGACACTATGATGATGCAGTATTTACCTCATTATTTAACGATTTAAATAAAATGGAAAGATAATGTAAAATCTAAGACCTAAACATGTAAAAAACCTATTGGATGGGTGGATGTATAAACCTTATCACCTTATCCTCAAAACACATCAATGTGGGACCATTAAAATCCGAAACTCATTCTAAAATAAAGTAACATTTCCTTACTTTCCAAGAGTGCCCCTCCTCTCCTCTTACAAAAGGCCCCCACCTCTACCACCTTACCCACACATCCAAAGCCTTTGGCTCGGCCAAACCCTTCCCATTTTTTCTCTCCACATCCCTCTATTACTCCTTGAAGCCTCACATTGGGCAGAAGTCTTCCCAAGGAAGCCTTTGAGCTCAAATCTAGGAGAGTTACACGATTTTAAGGTGATGTCTTCACTTGTGTTATTTTGTTTTATTTTGCTTCTCCAAACCCCTAAACTCTTTTTATTAATTTCTTTTCTAACAAATCCAGTGTCTTCAATATACTAGGATGTTTTTATAAGAATGATTCGACCTACACTTACACACATCTACATCTAATGGTTAAAGAACATACTGTTTCTGTGGATGGCGAATTTCTGCCTAACGAAATGATGATTGTTCAACACTCATATAACACATTAAAAGGTGGACATTAGGATGTATCTATATTTATATATGATATATAATATGTTTATTTTCTCCTTAAGATTCTGTATTTTTCATTTATGGCATACCTTTATGGCTTCCATTATGGGTATACGCGATATCTTCATTTTAGGAAGTGCGGACCACCGCCCCCTCAAAGTGATTTGATTCGCTAATGCCATATGTGGGACATATAAAGGATGGATTTTAAGTTATTAAATATGATTTTATACTGGAATTATAATATACCTTTATATCATTATTATTTCTTTCCATTAAAGTATGAGATAGAAATGAAAGTAGCGTTCATGCGTACGTACGGCTTACCGTATCCATGAACGGTGCATTTCATTTCTTATCCCCAAATGTAATGTACTATTATAAGTATATATATATAATGGATATATATGATGTATGTTACATCTAAATGATTAATATAATTTTTGAATTTAAATATACATATCTCTCATTTAGTTTTAATTCAATTAATATAACATAGAAATGAAAGCAGCATTCATGCGTACGTACGGCTTACCGTCTCCATGAACGGTGCATTTCATTTCTTACCTCTAAATGATTATGTAATATTATAAATACATGTATATATACTGGATATATATGATATATATGATATATAAATCATGAATATAATTCTTGATATAATGGATATTTTACCACATGAACAACTTGTAATTATAAAGAGTTTATTTTTGACTCAAGTACCAACGATAAAAAAAACGACCATTTCTAACTTAAATAATTACATAGTGTTCATAACCTGGTAATAAGTGATATAAAAGGAATAACTAACCTGAAAAAGGTTCTTAAGAAAGTAGAAATTAACTCAAGTTTATTATTCAAGACGTTAAATAATGATTGAGTCAGGTCGGACCCGAGGTAAGGGACTTCGTCTCAATCTCCTTTCATTGAGGCATATTTCATTTTATACACAACTTTCTTTTATACGGTGTATAAAAACATTTGACATTTACTTTTATACAAAAGGAATATTTTTCTACGAAGTGTTTTACTAAACGACAAAAAGAAATGTTTTTTAACGTACGCGGTGACAACGACCTTTTCCGCTGCCGCGAGTATTATTTGGTCTTTGGCTTCCTCAACAAGCTGTAATGTTTTTTTAAATGAAATAAATACCATATACTCTTTTATGTATTTTTGGTATTGAAAATGGTTTTTATAATGGATTTTTTATGTCAATATATTTATGTGATATATTGAGATTGGAATGTGGAAATGTTTTCTTTCCATTATGTTTATTTTATGTCTTATGATTTTATAATGGTACTTGGACATTTGACGGGTGGTTATGTGATAAACCATATGACAGGTGGTTCCGTGAACACCAGGATGGGTGGTTATGTTATAACCTCCAATGAATTGGGTATGGAAGTCGACCGTATGGATATTCCATTAAGTATGTGTGGAAGTCGGCCATATGGCTAGTCTATTAAGTGATATGCGTGGAAGTCAACCGTATGGTTATTCCACTTAAGTATGTTTATGTCCCAAGTTACCTTTATATGTTATGTTTTCTTTATATGGGTTTTATGATAATATTTGGTTACAAAAGGTATGTAATTATATTTTCTTCAGTGAAGAGTTTTTACTACTTCATGAAGGTGAAGGTATTACTTTGATAAAGTATACATGGTTTACTTGATGTTTGAAAGAACTAATAGTTTTCATTCTTTGTGTATCCCTTACTGAGTTTTTATGCTCTCTCAAGTTTTTTTAAAATGTTTTTCACAGGACTTAATGTGGAATAGGGTCAAGGATGAGATCAAGGTAAAGTCATGATATCTAAAACATGGAACTAGACATGTTTCATTTTAAGAGTTTTTTATTTTATGGAAACTTATTAGAAGTGTCTACTCTGTAATCTTTTGAGATGTAATAGTTATGATCTAATTCTTTAAAACTCTAAACCTGAAAATATCCTCAGTGTGAATTATTCATTTAATTCAATATTAAGTAAGGATTAAGGCTGGGGCCTTATATCTATATTTGTTTACCAACCAGAATCCTTCATTACTTTTTGGGAGCTACACATTTTAAAAGTAACTTTCAAAATTCTTTTCGAAATATAAGCCCGATTAAATTGAATTTATCAAATTGTCACATAATTTCATGGTCCCTACATAATATATTTTAGCAACCATTATCATTATAAAATCACTTGTTTTATTATGAAATTACCACTTAAAATCAGTTATAGTTTTATAAAAAGAATTTTCAAAAACAACTCATTTTTCAAAATAAAAGAGTATTTTACTCAATAATTACTCGATGATTTTATAAAAGTATCTTAACCTTTTTCAACACTCTTATTTATTCTTAAGTATTATTGGGATTAATATTTTGTGAAATCACCTACCATATATAATTTAATTTTTTATGATTATTTTGACAGTGGAAGTGCTATCTTAAAACTATTCAGCAATTTACTTCGAGTTGTTAGTATTTATGCTTAATGTTTGAGGAATGTTATTTACATGTCATATGTTAGATTAAATATGAATTTATATGTTGTTAATTTTTATCCATGTTCATATGAAGAATTAATTGGATTTATTATGTAATAAGTGAGGCCGATTATAGTCCCTCGATGCATCGGTAGGAATCATGAAACAAACTGTTGTCTTGGCACAAGGGCTTGACAAAATGATTATTTATGGTCTAGGAATGAGTCCTTGGTGATATGGTTATGGTGTAAAACATTATCCATTCCCTCATTATGAATCTTTTAAGTGAAATCCCATGTGATTGTTTGACTATTACAGTAACCATGATTTACCACCAGTCTATTATGAACATGTATTAATCAGTTTTACATTTTCATGTTCACATGGAATAATGTTTTCTTCCTGTGAATATAATTTATTAAGAGGGGTTATTTGTTAGTTTCCAATACATAAAAAATGTTTAAGAACTTATCTATCATTTCATGTTATGAATATATGTGTTTTATGTCCTTTTATGTGGAAATCTAATCAAGTGGAATTTCATGTGAAAAACTTTATCCGCACACCTAACATGGTAGAAAAATTTAAGTATGGTCATTATCTAAATTATAAGTTCCATTTAATGCATTTATGATCAAGTGTGCGCATGTTTTATACTATATATTATTTATAACTCTTAAATAAGATTATAAATTTTGAGCATGAGGTTATTCTATAAAGTTATTTCGGAATCAATCAAAATGATGATAACATGTTATAGGAAATGTTAATTTCAGGATTAAAATAATTTATTTTAAAGAAATGTTTTAATGAAAAATGTATTTTTAATGGTATTATTTTAAAAAACCTTAATAGAAATTTTTTAGCACACACAAGAATTTTAAATTATTCTTATAGGATTAGTGGAATTGCTATAATGAATTTATAATGTTGAAGTGTTTCTATAATGTCAATTTTATTAATGATTAATAAAATGTGTACATTTATATTTTAATGTAATATTGGATTATAATTATATTGAACCTGAGATGATAAAAGATCATATGTTTTATTGAATGATGTGTATTTATTCAAGTATATTATATTTAAAAAATAATACACAACATTTTTAATGGTTGGACGTGAGTTTTGTGATCAGATCTTTACACTATAGATAGTGAACTCATAAATTGGTATTTATTTATAAAACCACTATAACAGGACATAAATGAAATAGTTTAAAATCCTAACATATGAAGATCAAAATAAACTATGAAAAAATATATTTTCAATAAATAAATAATTGAGGATAATGTAAAATTAAATATATATGAATACTATTTCTAAATAAATTAATTAATGAATATAATATGATTATTCATGTGTTAAACCATGTTAAAAAAATTCGATAGAAAAGGTAACATGTTTTCCATTAATCGATACTCTTATTTGAATTCACCAATGGTCGGTGATCATTTGAATGATATATATGATATTACCATATAAAAGGTGTTATTTTATTTCCCTTATTCAGTTATTCTAAATTATATTGAAAGCAATTTATTTCTAGATCAATTTATTCTTAATTCATACAATATTATGTGAGAAATGGTTTCCCTTTTTATGTATTTTTTTCATGTGATTAAGATTCCTTTTTCATCGTATAAATCATGTTATGTATATAAATTTATATATTTTGGATATATGTTTTTCTATTACAATTTTATGGGACTTTTATTTATCTTATTACCATATATTTAATTCATCATTTGTATCCTATATAATTCCTACATGTTTTTATAACTCAATTTACTATCATTTAGTTATTATCCTTCTTATTTTAATATGATCATTTATGTTTTTATATTATAATAATATAATATATCATATTCTATTTCCTATTATTTTTATAGATAATTTATTTTTAATGTTTCAAATAATCTTCTTGAATTAATTTGACTTCATAAAATACATTATATAAAAAAAAATTTATACTCACTATTTTTAGTATTTCTCTTACATTTGAATATCATTTCTTAATAAAAAATATATTTATATTTTTTTAAAGTTAAATATATTATTTTCTACCATTTAAATATATCATTCATTATATTTAGAAGTTGATTTTATATATCTTTTATCAAAATGGGTTAGCTTAAACAATTTTGAATTTTTATTTTTTAAATTTATATAACATTTTATGATTTTCTATCCATGTTAGTGATACATTAACTTTATATGTTTTAATGTAACTACTATTGTGATATTTGTTTTGAAAATGAATATTTAAATTTGTTGATTACATATTAATATTTTTTGAATGTCACATATATCTATGATTTTGTTGCAATGTTACCAATATATTAAAAAAACACTTTTAATGATTTCACTTCCATTTTTTATATTATTTTCTTGATTAATTTTTTATGATTATATATTTGTTTAGTTTTTAATATTTATGAAAATTTAAGAATAATTTTTTTAAAAAAAGGATAATTTAATAAATTTTACTCAGATTAAAATTTTCTTATTTATTTTGATGTTGTGTAAAAAATTAATTATCTTCTGAAATATTATAATATTTCATATAATCCTTTGATTTTCTTCCCAATTCAATACTATTTTATATATTACTTTTTGAAAGCTACTAATTATATATTTGTTATTATTTTTTCTTCATCAAAAGTAGTAACTATATTGATATAATTCCATGACTCATTACTAAAAATCTTATGTATCAATGGAGATGAAGGAAAAACTATCAATTAATGGATTGATAAATCACTAATTTTATCAGACCTTACAATATACAATGATTGAAGACAACCTTTCTTATATAATCATTCCACCATTGATACCTTTTAATTATTTTTTATGAATTAATCGTGTTCACATAGATAACCATGTCATTAAATTGATTGGGGGTAATTATCATCATAAACATATATACCATTATTAGATATGTTTTTAATACACTATATGAAGGCTAGAAATCCTATATAGTAAATAATACCATTGGAGCATCTAGTGTGGTGTTTTTCAGTTAATGTTTTCTTAAAATAGTGACATGATTATGTTTACAATCACTTTTCCACTAGAAGTTGAATAAAAAACCTATAATATATTTTCCCTTTGTAGGAGTGGATAATTTTCCAACTTCATAAAAATTATTGAATGATAGCTAAATATGTTTATACTATATTTCTATGATGAACCATTTTAAATTAACAGGTTGATCATGATAAAAATATTGATGGACTCATGATGGCTTTCATATTTATATGGAAAAAAAATTATTTGATTTAGCATTATGTAACTTGATGGGATGAAATTATATATCCATTTATTTCAATGGGTAATGATTTATACCTTTATATATTATTATCTCGTGTCACATGAAGGTTTATCCCTATCTATTATGTAATGGGTATAGGTGGTTAGCCTAGTCCTTTGTGTTATGGGCTATAGATGGTGGGCCTAGTGTATTATGATATGAATATATTGGTTATTATAATTGAAATATTTCTATGATATCTTGTGATTATGTATGTAATTCATTACTATATCAAGCCACAATTATAATTATACCACCGCAGATTCTGATTTCAATTTTATGATTCGTTATTTTAATACTATGGAATATTTTATTCATCTAGATTCATCCGTACAAGAAATATTCTACGATGTATGATTATTTTATCATTTATCATGATCAATTTTTGTGGTTCAATGATCGTATTCCATTAATCATGTAATTTATATATTGTTCATTTTATCTCCCATTCATAGGATCTAATGTTAAACCCAACATTCCTCATTTTGATTTTTAATCTTTTATTATGAATTTGAAAACACCCCTTTATTATAATTAATCTATTCCCTATTAATTTTTTTTGAAGGGATATGTCTATAAATGTTTCATTTGTGGCGAGTTTTTGAAAATTATGTGGATGTTTTACTGAGTAATTATTTGGTATCTAGGATAATATTTAAGGAAACTAAACCATTTGATCATGGGGGTGTGGTTTAGCCGAGTGATGATATGTATAATAATGTTAAATGATGTTTGTGATTTTTAGTATAGAAACCATACTTATTTTTCATTACTATTACTACATTTTAAGAATAAAAAACATAATACCATTACATAACCAAGATCCAATGTTTTATTATCTGTAGTAAATTTTCTCCAAAAAATAAAATAACATTATATAACATAAAAATTATTTAATTATTTCTTCTCTATATTTTTAGTGTCCCTTGTGTTAACCTTAAAATAATTAATCACCTGAGGATATACATAATAGAAGCGGGTGAGATAAAATCCCAGTAAGAGGTTGAATAAGAGACATGAAACAAGAGTGATCATAATCATGATCACCATAACATTAGAAAAGGATGAAAATCATTATTTTGATAGAAAGGGTTAGATAAATTCAAGGAATGTTATAATTCATAAATATAAAACACCATGTCTTAGTGGTCAAATACAACAGGTAGTTATGAAAAAATCCATCATCAGGTTCATTCATAACTTATGTGCATAATAAAAAAATCATTATTTTGAACAAATATAGAATCATGTTTATTAATATTGCACATTATCTCTTGAGATACAACATATTACCCAATTCATTGAATTTATATATAATTATAGGGATGTATGTCCTATCATAGAAATTATATAAACATGCTTTCCACAAAGAATATATATCAATTATGGATATAAAATAACAAATGGAAAGGAAATGGGTTTCATGATAATTTAATAAAACATAAATTCATGAATAAAAATTTGTGTTCCCAAAAATTAAAAAGGAAAAACATAATTTTATTAACATTTATCATTCTTGAGTGAAGATAAACAATCTCAATAAAAGTAAAAGATGTGTTTTATAGAATGATGAGTTCATTTGAAAAAATTGTTTCATTTTTCATAAAATTTATATTGGAAACATGTATATCCTCGAAAATAGAAGGGAATGAAATGAAATTTTATTTAAGTAACACAAAATGAAAATCCATATTTATAATTGAGTGAAAGATGGAAAACCCAAAGAAATAGAGTTGTATTTGATAATCCCTATTCCTTATATTTGAATACTTAATTCATATTAATATTCTAGACAATAAAATTAAATTATTTATATAAAGGTTAAAAAACTCATCAAAATTTATTTGATTTATTATAATTATATTAATTTCATTTATGGAATTTTAATGAGTTATATATTTCAATTTCATCATTCATGAGTGTTCATTTTCTTGGTATTCATTATCTGTTTTCTTGTTTATAGGAATGGATGTTCATTGTAGAGACCCGTATCTTGACGTACATGGACATTACATTACTTTTGCGGAATACTTAGTACATAACAAAAACACACACACAAGGACCGTAATAGTTTACTGTCTTTGGAAACTCGGAACGTAATCTTCTAATCGTGGTGAAAGATCTTCAATACCTCCCATAAAGATCTTCCCTTTTTTTTACCTAAAACCTTTCTTTATATCCTGGGGAAAAGAAAACGAAAAAGGGTGAGCTCAAATGCTCAGTAAGGGTAAACAAAAATAAAAAAAATCAATCACATCATATTCATAATAACATAACTTTTGGAACTCTTAACCTGCAAGAGAGAGCATAAATTCATAACATGGGATAAATCATGGCAGTGAAATGTAATCACAATAATCATAACTTAAAACATGAAACATTGTGGACATTCACACATAATCATAGAGAATCATTTCTTGTTAGTCAAGACTCATTGCCAAGACTATCTTAGTGGACAAAGTCCCTTTCTGAATCGAGTAACCCTCGTTTCAGTCCTGTTTTACTGAACCGATATAACCTACCGTTCCAGCCATGTCTATCTCATGAGATATAAAATCATTACCCAATGCATTGGAGGGAGATATAGGTCCCACCCATCTCATAATGATACTATTCTTATGTGTGCCACAAAATCATAAATCATACATCATTTCATAACCCATGTAATAAAAATGGGAATCTTAAACATCATGACATCATAAAACAATTCATATAAGATAAAGGAATTCATAAAAATAATTCCATCACCACATAATCAAATCAATGTAATAATAGGGATAAAAATAGAACCCTTTATTATCTTAGATGGAAAATAATTTTGATAAAACACTTGAACTCCATCCTTGAGGAAAATATCATTTCTTCTTCAAAAACATGTTTCCTTTCTTAACATGTCATACAATTATAAACTAAAAGGAGTTGATTAAAAATAAATTTTAAAACTTGTAAAGGAAGCTTCTTGGAAATAATGTTTCAAAAATCCATTCATGCCGTATAAGTTAAGCAAAACATTCTTCGTACTTTTGTCGAAAAAGTCAAAAAGTACCTCGTACGAAAAACGACAAAAGATTCCTTTCATATCCTTTACTAAATACTCACCTAAGGGTAAAATTGGATTTAAACAATTGTAGGTGGATGGAAATAATATTACATATTGAGGAAACATTGATTTTGATGATAAAATACACCCCAGTAAATGCTTACGAATAAACAATCTCGGATAAAAATGAGATTGTGATATTTCCCTTACCTTAGGTCCGATTTGCTTTGTTCGTGTCCGAAGCTCCTGTATAATGGTTTAAATAATGTTATTGACTTATTACAGAATCATATTCATTGTTATTATATCATATATGGTTCACTTATGACATTATATTACCCGTTCTTTTGTAAATTCCATGTTAAAGAAGCGTTTTGGGTAAAATCGTTTCATTTATCGTAGGTGTTTTGACTTGTTGTTCTTGACATCATTATTACTTATACCATGATTTACTTACTTCCAGAATATAAAATATGATTTATATATCATATATATTCAGTATATATATATATATAATAGGTAGATAAATAAAATGAAAAACACCGTTCATGGAGACGGTAGTCCGTACGTACGCATGAACGCTGTTTTCCTTTCCTCATTGTCTTGAAATGGAAGTAAGTAGATGACATACATATGTATATATATACATAAATCCAGTAGCTTTATAATGTCATATATTTCATTATTATTTCTTATATATACATTATAATCATTCTTAAATGGTTAACATGGAGAATGAATCTCATCGCGTCGTGGAGACGGTATTCCGTACGTACGCACGAGCGATGATATCATTTCTATAAATATTGAATTGAATTGGAGTGGATTATACAATATATCTGAATCAATATGATGTTGTAATAACTATGTATAGTTATTCTTTAAACCATTATACCCATCCATGTAAGGTGGTGGTGGAAAATAGATTACACCACGGCGTGGAGACGGTATTCCGTACGTACGCACGCGCGGTGATTTCTTTTTCCGTAGGATGGATAGATGGTGAAATAGGGTTGTTTCATACTTATAATAACATATCATTATATGAGTGATACTGATGTTATTACTTCATAATGAAACAACCTAAGAAGAAGAAGTGGAAGAAGAAATAAAGATGAAAGAATTGGTAACGGTAATTACCTCTTCTTTGAAGCGCCTTTTGGAGACCTCCTCTTAGGGAACTAAAATTGGTCTTTGAGTAAGACCAGAACCTCTAGGATGTTTCTAGGGAAGTGGAGAAGAGATTTTTTCAGGGTTTGGCCGAGCTTGAGTGCTCAAATTGGTGTGAGGAGGAGGGGGAGGAGGTGTCCTTTTATAGGGGAGGAGAGGGGCACCTTAGGAATATCTCAAAATATTATTTTATATTAAAGTCAAAATCGGTTTATAATGGTTCCAAAGGGTCTTATTTCGAAGCTAAAGTGGGGATGGGTCGCAATCCTATCAACCAATAGTATTTAGACAAGTTTATGGTATTATTTTAACCTTATCAATTAGATTTAACTCTAAGTTAAATAATTTAACTTTTACCGTGTCTTTTTGTTTTCTTTCACTATATGGTTAATAAACTTACTATAACATGCCAAACGAACCCCAAATTGTATATTATTAATACATATATCCTTATCTAAGTCATTTGGCCGAACCTTAGATTTTTACGAATAAAATAACAATTAATAATATAATATTTGATTTAAAAACTATTTTGTGTCAATTTTGACACTATTTGATATATGATTTTTGTGAAAGTCATAACAGAATTAAATGTTCGAAGAAAGTTAATTAAATCAACATTAATATATCATAGTAACCTAGAAAATTAGTGGAATTCATAAAAAGTCTCAAATTACATTTATTTTGGTGTTTATAACATCAATTATGTCAATATTTCATTAATAAGATAATTACTGCATCATCATTGTGTCATAAATAAATTAAATTATTTAAAGCCTAAAAATTACAAATAAAATACCATTATGTAGGAAATCTTTTTATCTTTCTAATGAATATTTATAATCTAAAATCAAACATATATAACCCTATGTAACAATTGTTTTTCGAAAAGATATATGCTTGTGTCAATTTTGTATTCATTTTAACTTAATTAAAATAAAGTGTCATTATCACTTACAAGTGGATCAATGGGGTCCCAAAATCGACCCAAAGATGACCATGGTCGACCATGTATCAACCAATGGGGTTAAGACACGTTTTAGGGTAATTTAATATTATTATAATATTATTTTTTTAACCCTTATTTACCGGATTTACCCTTAACCATGGTAAATAAAATATTTACCGCAGTAATTATTCAAAATGTCTAAAAATAAAAGTTACCTATTTACACAATTTGAACATCCTGATTCCAAATATGGAATCCATTTTTCTAAATTCAAAACACAGAAGTGGCAAAAATTAATTTAAAATTAATTCCCGCTGTCAAAACAAAAAGCGTGTTTTTAAGAGATAATAACTATCAAAAGATTGACACTTGTTTATGTTCGGTTTAATTGTAAAATTGTGTCCAATGACCAACATTATATTAAGTGGTAAAAATATATTCTAAATATACTTTAAAACCATTCAATATTATAATTTAACCACATAAGATATTACGATGAAAAAAGTTGTTTTTAATTAAAATATAGCGTGTTTTTTACTATTCATTAAAATATGAAAGTTATCGGAAAAATATCAAAAATTTATCTAATGTAAATTTTTACATCCTGATTCAAAAGAAGAATATTATTTTGTCAAATTGAACATATAAACATGTCAAAAACTATATTTAAAGTGGGTGCGCCATCAAAAGGCGGTAAAACTGCATTTTTTGAAAAATACTTATTTTACCCGAAAAATTTATTTTGTTCTTATACCATGTTCTAGAAATGTGTAAGATGAATAATAATGTTATAAAATTCAAAATTTAGTTAATACTATTCATAACGGCTAGTTCATGACAATATTATAATAATATAACATTGTTTATTAAAACCCGGTATTGCGTACAACACACGCTATCGAGGAAGGTCGTGATTGCGTGTAATGCAAGCCAAGTCAGGGTTGCGTGTTGTGAAAGAATACTTCATTGTTTCGTATAACAGAATCCAACCATATTTCATTTATACATTTAATATATATATATATATACTCAATGTTGCGTAGAATAACTATTATCAAAATTTTGTGTAACACGATCCAAGAATAGTGTTGCGTATACTGCAAGCTAATACGGTGTTGCGTATAGCGCAAGGTAATCTTGGTGTAGAATACAACACAAGACATTAATGAAATTAAAAGAATATTTTTCATAAAATCTCGGGGTGTTACATTCTACCCCCCTTAAAATGAATTTCGCCCTCGAAATTCGTCGGGATTATAAATGGTTTACTATTCGAAAGTTTCTTTGATAGAAACCCACATCGTAAAAAAAAATACCAAAACTTATCTTTAAAAACAAAAGTATGAAACGTAATGGTTACCCAAATAAACTAATCACTGGGTTTCCACATAGGTGAAAATATGGATATGGAAGAGAAATCTAACAATCATGTTCTGATGGAGAGTGGTAGAGAACATGGCTATGGAAAATCTAGCAATCACAAAGCCATAAATTTGTGACGATCTAAGGTACCATCCGATTCATCAGATATAAGATCACTAGGACAACATTTTTGGTTTTCAATATCATTTTCCTAAAGTTGAAAAATTTGAATTAGAAGAAATACTTACTTGATTTTGGTATAATCTCACTGTTGTTCGTGAATTGAACAATTTCCACTTCATCCCTTAAAGAAATGAAGTTGAATTTGTTATTCGTGATGTGTTAGCAGATCATGTGATAGAATGATGGGTCATTCCATCTCTTTCAAACAAAAGGATATCAAAAGTTATAAGTCCATCTTGTGGTTAGATTAATCGTATATGGTTCCAAAAATGAACTTATACTTCATATATCATATTGCTTAATAAAATAAAACTAGTTTATACTAACCAAGGACTTCCTGTAGGCCAATGGTAGGCAATAAAGGCCAGTCACACTTCGGTTGTGGGTTCGATTCCCACAGCCTTGTCCGAAGCGATGGGCTGTCGCCCGTCCTGCAGGTTGTCCTTTTTCTAAAACTACATTACTATAACATCTCATCAATAATATCGAAAAAAACTTCTATCCTTAAACATTACTAATTTATATCCAACATAATCCATTCCAATCTTTAGGCTTATCCATAATACTGCACTCCACTCTCATAACATAGTGAAAACGATTACCAGAGATTTAATACCATCGTTGAACCCCATATATCATAAGATATATTTTGTTGGTCACATTCCAAACATTCAAAGGCCTTAATCATGTATTCTCTTGAATACCCATCGAACCTTAGTGAAAACATGAATGCAGCACTTTCCACATACCAAAATTCTCAGAATTCTATATACTTAAACCATGATATCACTTAGTCCTTATATCAATCATGAGCTCATGAATACAATCAAACATCTCATTATATTCTTATCCTTTCATTATGCACTTATCATCTACTTTCCAAAAGTATCTGAATAACCTTTCATGGTTACTGGTACCATTCATCATACACTTTCAAAACTCAAGGAAAGACAACAGTGTAACAATCCTTAGATGTCTCTTTATTCCATAGTACCATGAGATTTCTTATACAACATTACACATGATAAACATGTAATCATTCCACTACATTCTTAAACCATTGACCGAGCTTCAACAATTCTTTCATCTCACATATCATTTGTAGTCTCTTCATCATCATCAACATAAATACTTCCCATAAGACCATACTGATTATCTTCATGAGACTTTCCCTTAGGGCATTGGTTTGCATAATGCCCGTACATTCCACATTTAAAACATTTAACCATTGTTGATGTCGTAGCAATACCATTATCCTCATCCATGGTGTTAACTGAACCTTTTCCTTTGCACTTACTTGCTTTGTGTCCTTCTTTTCCACACCCAAAGCATCTTCCAGTTCCTTTGAAACATTCTCCTTGATGCCTCTTCCCACATGATTTACATAGGGAAAATTGAACTTTCTTTCCTCTATGATCATTATGAAACTCCATCTTTCTCTTATTAGCCGAGTCAGGAAACTTACCAAATTTTACTTTATTGATCATATTATGAGATTGCTGATTCGGCATAATAATGATGTTTGTACTTCCAAATCCCATTTCGTTATGAAGAATATCATTCCATTGTCCATCATATTCTCCATTATCGTGAATCATCTTGTTTCCAGCCATTTTCTAAAACCCAAAAAGAATAGTGTGAGAGGCAAAAATCATAATAAAGGGAGAGTAACTTCAATATCTAACATCTTAGGTTAAATTCTAAGATCGTTACCATAGTTCTAGGACTATATCCTATACGTATACTTATCCTTAGGGACATCCCTAGACATACCTTATAAATATCTCTAAGGATCTCACTAAAGTTCTCGCATCCTAGTTTCCAAAGGTTGACTAAACCTTTCCTCTGATACCAACTGTAGAGACCCGTATCTTGACGTACATGGACATTACATTACTTTTGCGGAATACTTAGTACATAACAAAAACACACACACAAGGACCGTAATAGTTTAGTGTCTTTGGAAACTCGGAACGTAATCTTCTAATCGTGGTGAAAGATCTTCAATACCTCCCATAAAGATCTTCCCTTTTTTTTACCTAAAACCTTTCTTTATATCCTGGGGAAAAGAAAACGAAAAAGGGTGAGCTCAAATGCTCAGTAAGGGTAAACAAAAATAAAAAAAATCAATCACATCATATTCATAATAACATAACTTTTGGAACTCTTAACCTGCAAGAGAGAGCATAAATTCATAACATGGGATAAATCATGGCAGTGAAATGTAATCACAATAATCATAACTTAAAACATGAAACTTTGTGGCCATTCACACATAATCATAGAGAATCATTTCTTGTTAGTCAAGACTCATTGCCAAGACTATCTTAGTGGACAAAGTCCCTTTCTGAATCGAGTAACCCTCGTTTCAGTCCTGTTTTACTGAACCGATATAACCTACCGTTCCAGCCATGTCTATCTCATGAGATATAAAATCATTACCCAATGCATTAGAGGGAGATATAGGTCCCACCCATCTCATAATGATACCATTATTATGTGTGCCACAAAATCATAAATCATACATCATTTCATAACCCATGTAATAAAAATGGGAATCTTAAACATCATGACATCATAAAACAATTCATATAAGATAAAGGAATTCATAAAAATAATTCCATCACCACATAATCAAATCAATGTAATAATAGGGATAAAAATAGAACCCTTTATTATCTTAGATGGAAAATAATTTTGATAAAACACTTGAACTCCATCCTTGAGGAAAATATCATTTCTTCTTCAAAAACATGTTTCCTTTCTTAACATGTCATACAATTATAAACTAAAAGGAGTTGATTAAAAATAAATTTTAAAACTTGTAAAGGAAGCTTCTTGGAAATAATGTTTCAAAAATCCATTCATGCCGTATAAGTTAAGCAAAACATTCTTCGTACTTTTGTCGAAAAAGTCAAAAAGTACCTCGTACGAAAAACGACAAAAGATTCCTTTCATATCCTTTACTAAATACTCACCTAAGGGTAAAATTGGATTTAAACAATTGTAGGTGGATGGAAATAATATTACATATTGAGGAAACATTGATTTTGATGATAAAATACACCCCAGTAAATGCTTACGAATAAACAATCTCGGATAAAAATGAGATTGTGATATTTCCCTTACCTTAGGTCCGATTTGCTTTGTTCGTGTCCGAAGCTCCTGTATAATGGTTTAAATAATGTTATTGACTTATTACAGAATCATATTCATTGTTATGATATCATATATGGTTCACTTATGACATTATATTACCCGTTCTTTTGTAAATTCCATGTTAAAGAAGCGTTTTGGGTAAAATCGTTTCATTTATCGTAGGTGTTTTGACTTGTTGTTCTTGACATCATTATTACTTATACCATGATTTAATTACTTCCAGAATATAAAATATGATTTATATATCATATATATTCAGTATATATATATATATATAATAGGTAGATAAATAAAATGAAAAACACCGTTCATGGAGACGGTAGTCCGTACGTACGCATGAACGCTGTTTTCCTTTCCTTATTGTCTTGAAATGGAAGTAAGTAGATGACATACATATGTATATATATACATAAATCCAGTAGCTTTATAATGTCATATATTTCATTATTATTTCTTATATATACATTATAATCATTCTTAAATGGTTAACATGGAGAATGAATCTCATCGCGTCGTGGAGACGGTATTCCGTACGTACGCACGAGCGATGATATCATTTCTATAAATATTGAATTGAATTGGAGTGGATTATACAATATATCAGAATCAAAATGATGTTGTAATAACTATGTATAGTTATTCTTTAAACCATTATACCCATCCATGTAAGGTGGTGGTGGAAAATAGATTACACCACGGCGTGGAGACGGTATTCCGTACGTACGCACGCGCGGTGATTTCTTTTTCCGTAGGATGGATAGATGGTGAAATAGGGTTGTTTCATACTTATAACAACATATAAGTATATGAGTGATACTGATGTTATTACTTCATAATGAAACAATCTAAGAAGAAGAAGTGGAAGAAGAAATAAAGATGAAAGAATTGGTAACGGTAATTACCTCTTCTTTGAAGCGCCTTTTAGAGACCTCCTCTTAGGGAACTAAAATTGGTCTTTGAGTAAGACCAGAACCTCTAGAATGTTTCTAGGGAAGTGGAGAAGAGATTTTTGCAGGGGTTGGCCGATCTTGAGTGCTCAAATTGGTGTGAGGAGGAGGGGGAGGAGGTGTCCTTTTATAGGGGAGGAGAGGGGCACCTTAGGAATATCTCAAAATATTATTTTATATTAAAGTCAAAATCAGTTTATAATGGTTCCAAAGGGTCTTATTTCGAAGCTAAAGTGGGGATGGGTCGAAATCCTATCAACCAATAGGATTTAGACAAGTTTAGGGTATTATTTTAACCTTATCAATTAGATTTAACTCTATGTTAAATAATTTAACTTTTACCGTGTCTTTTTTTTCTTTCACTATATGGTTAATAAACTTACTATAACATGCAAAACGAACCCCAAATTGTATATTATTAATACATATATCCTTATCTAAGTCATTTGGCCGAACCTTAGATTTTTAGGAATAAAATAACAATTAATAATATAATATTTGATTTAAAAACTATTTTGTGTCAATTTTGACACTATTTGATATATGATTTTTGTGAAAGTCATAACAGAATTAAATGTTGGAAGAAAGTTAATTAAATCAACATTAATATATCATAGTAACCTAGAAAATTAGTGTAATTCATAAAAAGTCTCAAATTACATTTATTTTGGTGTTTATAACATCTATTATGTCAATATTTCATTAATAAGATAATTACTGCATCATCATTGTGTCATAAATAAATTAAATTATTTAAAGTCTAAAAATTACAAATAAAATACCATTATGTAGGAAATCGTTTTATCTTTCTAATTAATATTTATAATCTAAAATCAAACATATATAACCCTATGTAACAATTGTTTTTCTAAAAGATATATGCTTGTGTCAATTTTGTATTCGTTTTAACTTAATTAAAATAAAGTGTCATTATCACTTACAAGTGGATCAATGGGGTCCCAAAATCGACCCAAAGATGCCCATGGTCGACCATGTATCAACCAATGGGGTTAAGACACGTTTTAGGGTAATTTAATATTATTATAATATTATTTTTTTAACCCTTATTTACCGGATTTACCCTTAACCATGGTAAATAAAATATTTACCGTAGTAATTATTCAAAATTTCTAAAAATAAAAGTTACCTATTTACACAATTTGAACATCCTGATTCCAAATATGGAATCCATTTTTCTAAATTCAAAACACAGAAGTGGCAGAAATTAATTTAAAATTAATTCCCGCTGTCAAAACAAAAAGTGTGTTTTTAAGAGATAATAACTATCAAAAGATTGACACTTGTTTATGTTCGGTTTAATTGTAAAATTGTGTCCAATGACCAACATTATATTAAGTGGTAAAAATATATTCTAAATATACTTTAAAACCATTCAATATTATAATTTAACCACATAAGATATTACGATGAAAAAAGTTGTTTTTAATTAAAATATAGCGTGTTTTTTACTATTCAGTAAAATATGAAAGTTATCGGAAAAATATCAAAAATTTATCTAATGTAAATTTTTACATCCTGATTCATAAGAAGAATATTATTTTGTCAAATTGAACATATAAACATGTCAAAAACTATATTTAAAGTGGGTGCGCCATCAAAAGGCGGTAAAACTGCATTTTTTGAAAAATACTTAATTTACCCGAAAAATTTATTTTGTTCTTATACCATGTTCTAGAAATGTGTAAGATGAATAATAATGTTATAAAATTCAAAATTTAGTTAATACTATTCATAACGGCTAGTTCATGACAATATTATAATAATATAACATTGTTTATTAAAACCCGGTATTGCGTACAACACACGCTATCAAGGAAGGTCGTGATTGCGTGTAATGCAAGCCAAGTCAGGGTTGCGTGTTGTGAAAGAATCATTCATTGTTTCGTATAACAGAATCCAACCATATTTCATTTATACATTTAATATATATATATATATACTCAATGTTGCGTAGAATAACTATTATCAAAATTGTGTGTAACACGATCCAAGAATAGTGTTGCGTATACTGCAAGCTAATACGGTGTTGCGTATAGCGCAAGGTAATCTTGGTGTAGAATACAACACAAGACATTAATGAAATTAAAAGAATATTTTTCATAAAATCTCGGGGTGTTACATTCATGTATAAAGAGAAAGATTTTGGAGAGTTGAAATTATATTTTGTCAGCGATCATAAATAAGTATAATTGGTATTATATATATTTTTTCATATAAAAGGATTATTTATTAGATATAATTTTATTAATACTCATTTAGAATTTTTTTTATAGTTTTTGATCACAACAAACTCATATTTTATTATTATTTAATATTATGTATGTAAGTTATTTCTAGAACATAAAAAAAGATTTTAACATATATATTAAAATATATTTCATCCACAATTTTGGTTTTATGACCATCATTGAGAGCGATAAAACAAAATTAAAATGTCTCATCCACGATGATATTAAATCAACACATCATGAAAGATGATTTCATTTTTTAAGAATAAAAGGAAGAAGAGAATAGGTTTGAGGTAGAAATATTCCATTAACATAATAATATTATAGTATATATATGTTTCTAGAGTTACCATATCACTTTTACAAGAGGATATGAGTAGAGTATAAAAAATAAATGAAATTAAAAAGAAATTAAATGAAATTGTAAGAGGGTTTTACGACTTAGATTATCCTCCTTGAGAACCTCCTTAGAAAATTTTGTTATTGTATTTTTTTTCAACCAAAATATCTAGTACATTATTATGGGGATGAGATGTGGATTCGGAATAATTTTAACTTGGATCAAATATTAGAATATGTGGGGAGAATAAGTGGTGATGATGGTATTTATAGGGGCGAGAGGAGTGTATTCTCATTATATTATTAACTTGTACATTATTTTGTCTCAAAACTATAAATACATTTAAAATTATCACTAATTATATTAAATGATTCTCGTGAATTTGAGATTATGGTTCTTAACTCATCCAGGAATCAAAGAAATATGTATTTAACTTAAAATGCACATATACCGAAAATTACTATATTTTACTATTCATAAAAATCAGATATTTTAGAAAAATCATAAAAAAATAACCCTAACCATTTATCGATGTGTATAATTAAAAATTGATCTAATATTTTATAAAATATTTTTTTAAAAATGAGATATTTAATTTTAAATTAAAATCAACATTTAGTAAAAAAAATACTGATTATAAAATTAAAATTGTTTTAATAACACATTGAGAAATAAATTGAGGTCTGAAAAAATTACCCTATAATAATATAACAAAAAATATTAATTTATAAGTAAATTTTATGAAAATAAATTTATATTAAAATAAATATATTATTAATTAAATTATAAATAAAACTTTATGTTTTATAAAAAAACGACACTTAATTAGTAATTTTTAATATTTTTAATCTCTTATTCTATGATATTTATATCATAATGTGATTTATAAGATGACTAAAATTTATTTATACTTTCATAGATATGGTTACTATTCTATTGGGTATATCTCTATTTCTAATGGTCTCATTATTATTCCAAATGTCATGTTATTATTCCATTGTTATAGGTTCCTTAACTTTTAGAAATACCTCTTATTCCATTTATTATTCATTTATAATGTGTATATTTTGTAATATATGTTATTTTATATGGTTTATACTATATTTCATAACTATAAGAAGGTAATAACCCTTGAAAATATTTTGGGTTATTAAATTCTTCTCCCCTTATGAAATTCCACCCTCAAAATTTCATTAAACATTCTTTCTTGAAAATTGGTGAGAGAACATATTCGTCATCACTTCCACTGGTTCCCATGTTTCTTCTTCATATGTATGGTTTCAACCTTATACTTTGACTAGGATAGTATTGTAATTAAGTATACCCTTATGTATAAGGTATAATATTTTCATTGGTTGTTGATAATAAGAGATATCATTTTCATAATGTACGACTTATGGATTCAGTACATGTGAGGGATTTTGTATGTACAACCTCAAGAGGGTAACAAGGAATACATCGTGTACTTGAGACATGGTTTGTGGAAGTTCTAGTCAATAGGCCATAGCTATGGAATGATCAATAATCTCTAAGGGGTTAACATACCTAAGACCCATCTTCCCATTATTCCCAAATCTCATGATCACATTCCATAGATATATATAGAAGAATTCTATATGTTCAACCATTAAAATCTAGGTCTACTCAACAGTTATCTTCATAATTCATCTATCATATTTGAATTTTATTAATGTGTAGTGGAATGGTTTTCATCCTTTCCACTAATTATTTGAAAATTTCTGGTTCTATAAACTTACATTCACTGACCACATCTCAACATGGTAGTGTTCTACATATTTTCCCACAAAGGGATTCATATGAAGCAATTTGGATGGTCGATTGGAAACTATTCTTATATGATTACTTTTCCAGAGAAATATGTTGTTTCCATAGAACATTTAGGTCCATAGAATATATGCCAAATATTTATTTGAGTTATTTAATTTCATATTCATATTCGAAATTAGTTTGAGAATGATAAGGTGTATTTAATTTTTGCCCAAGGTCTGGAGCTTTTAAGAGAATTTTCCAGACCATGGATGTTAATCAATGATCCCGATCAAATACAATCTATAGTGGTATTCCATGTATCCATACCAGTTATATGATATATACGTATCCAAGTTGATCTAGTGAGAAGTTTTCATGAATTGTGATAAAGTGATTTATATTCTTAAGAATATTTACAACAACCCTTATGGTACTATATCCTACGAAAGGATTTATATGTTTCATAATAAATTCTATAGTGATGTTTCCTATTTCAATGTTGATATGGGTAATGGTTGAATCATATACTTATAATATTTCCAATAATACATCACATTATAAAATACCATGAACTTTGATGTATATTCATACATCACCATTATCATATTTTCCCACAAAATATTTCTCTCAAAGATATCAATATTTTCTTTTTCTCATCAGGTGAACAGAAAAGGAAAAGATTTGTGTTCCATTCATAGGATCCTTAATTATAAATATATTGGATGGTACACGTAGTCATGACCCAATGCATACAACTCTTTCCTCACCAATTTTAAACTCTATGGACTTATTCATTCATAGAGATTCCACCATATTTTGAATTTTCAATGAATTACTTTATACATTCATTATTTTCCCCATGAGGTATTATTGAGAAATAATTTGAGAAATGATTGGGGATGTTCCATCCATAATTTTTCCTATTTTGAAACATGTATAATTTAGGAATACTGGATGCTTATAAATTATCAGGATTGATAATTTTTTAGGAACCTTTCTATATAGTGAAACCACCAATTTATTTTCCTTACCATAATGGTTGAGGATTGAGATGTCGTAATTATTAATGAGATCTAATCATCTTCACTTGAGCATATTAATCTCTATATGTGTGCAAATATATTTTAGGATCTATCAATGAATATATATTTCATACTTCACCCCATAAAAATAATTACAACATATTTTTCATGAGAATATCAAAAATTCCAACTCCAGATCATTCATGGGAATGTTTTTCCCATTAATTTTCAACTACCTTGAGGCTTTGGCTATAAATTTATAATTGTTAATTAGTAAAAAACCTAATAAATTCGTTTTATGTATCACTATATAACAAAAATATTTTCCCTATTGTTGGATGTGTGAGTAATGGGGTTATTATAAGCCTCATTTTTAACTCACTGATGCACTCTTCACATACATTGGTTGAAAAAATGTTCTTTTTCCTTAAGATTTAGCATAGTTAGTAGTTTTGAAAATCATGATATGTTTTCACAAATTCTCAGTAGTACTCAACTAATCCAAAGAAACTATGGATCTTTATTAGAAATGTCATACTGGGACACTCTTCAATTCCAATTGTCTTGGAAGGGTCCACATATATTCCTTTTCTAGTGATAACATTCACCAAGAATGAAACATCCTCCATATAAAACATACATTTACTATACTTTTTATATATCTTCTCCTTTCACAAGGTCTTTATAATAGTATTCAATGGCTCCTTGTGTACCTCTATACTCATAGAGTATATCATAATATCATCAATAAATACTACAAAAAACATGTTGAGGTAATATTTAAAGACTCTATTCATTTTCATTATGAATATTTCTGGAGAATTATCGAGTCTTAAAGGAATCACTGTGAACACATAGATCATATAATTCATTCAAATCTCAGTATTGGAAATAACTTTATACATAACCTTGTGATATCTTGAACAAACATCTACATTAAAGAAATAATTAACCACACATAGTTGATAGAACAAGTCATCTATCTTTGGAAGGGGATACTTTTTGGTTATCATGATTCTATTAAGCTCACAATAATCAATTTATAGGAGCATTGATCAATCCTTCTAATTTAAAAAGAGGATGGGTGAAGCCCATGTGGAAGCACTTGGGTGTGTAAATCACTTTTCCATTTTTTATTTTTATTGCTCTGTCAGTTCCTCTAACTCAATATTGTCTATTCTATAATGTGTCTTTGATATATGAAGAGAAATGGAATATGTTAATTTGGGAACTCAACATCTTGGTTAGGAGGAAGTCAAGAAAATTATTCAGGGAACAGATCAGTGTATTCAAATATAATTGAATGTATTGGGTCATGATTATCTCCTTTTTCTCAATCATTTGATCCTAATATTCTTTCTCATATGGGAATAAAATCCACAAATGAGAAAATGATGTGGAAGGAGATTTATCATCCTCTATACACTTGTAACGAATAGTAGGTTACCACAATATGTTAAGAGTGATCTTCCTTTCACATCATTTAATGTTGGATTTTTATAATTACATACAATACCTACCACAAATAGATTTAAACTTCACTAATAGAAGTGGCACAAGATTTTATGGGTGGTTCAGTCAATAAAAAAAACTTAGGAGGAGTTATATACTTTAGATGTAATAATTTTTCTATTTTCTATTCTCACGGATAACTCAACCTCTATATTTTAAGGCGGTTCTTTATTTGGTCTACTAAATATGAAAGACATGAAATAATGAGTAAATATAGAATCATGTAGTGTGTTTTCCATTATTTAATAAATATGAAGCATAACTATGAATACTTCATTGCCGATCTCCACCTCAGTAGAAGTGATGTTAGTGTATTTTATTTGCTTCTTTTAATTTGGTGGTTGATGATACTGATGGCCCACAAAGAGTTATGGTTTATTTCAATAACATGTATAGTTACCTTTCTCCCAATATTTGAAGCATTAAACCATGGGTCTTTCTCTCCATTCTTCAACCACATTATCCTATTTCCTCACGTCTCTTCGTCATTCATGAGTTGCTGGCCATCTCTTCCACACATGAAGAATTTCTCCATCTGTTTGAGGGAATTACCATGATTGAAATTCATTTATTTTTGACATGTTAGTGTTTGATATTTCTTTCCACCTTTTTATTACATCCTATAACATGAAATATCATCTTCTCTTTCATATCTTCATACCAATGGGACCATTCTCCAAACTCCATATCCACTTTGATAAAACATTAGAGAACTACTTCATAACTCCCAAAGTCTGAATTTGCTTGATAATTTCAATGATGTTTTTTAAACCACTGTAATATATATATATATATATATTTATCATTGTTGATAAAAAAGCAGAGGTTTACCATGTAAAAATTAAAAAAAGTTCTTCATAATATGTGATAGATTCACCTTCCTTTTTATTCAACTTTAATTCTCTATATTTCATTGTATGATGTGTTATAGGTAAATACTTGTTACAAATCATTATGTTAATCTATCTCCACTCCATCTCTTAAATTTTATCCTCCATATTGGTGTTCATAATGAATTCTAACTATTGGTAGGCCTCTCTATCTAGATGATAAAAAACCAATGTCAGCTTCTCCATCTCAAATTTGTGAAGAACACAAATGATATTATCCATTGTGTCAGCCCAATATTCTATGATGATTGGATAATAAGATATAATAAACATCGATGGTAGTTTCCATATAAAATTCAAGATATCCATTTTCCCTCTTAGTTGAATGTGGATGGTCCCCATTGTTCGGTTTATTATTTATTACCTGATATATTGAGGTATGCATCACCATGTAATTTTGAACTCCTCCTCCCAAGTCATTGGGGAGGTCATTTGAAAAATCATAGAACTACACCTAGCACAGATTAATGTCCTAGTTCTCCCTCATTCCCATATTAATTTAATATAATTTTTTTTTATCAAAATAGAATTCAATAATTCATGAATAAATTAATTTCTCATGTGTGCAATTAACTATAAAGGAATATCTTGTGGGATATCTTTTTTAAGAATTTGTCTAAAACAATTATTCCTAGGTTATTTTATATAGTTAGTCTCAAACTATGGTTTTTCACTAATGTTATCTAATAATAATTCCAAAAATTATCTAAATCATGTTATGATACCAACAAGAGAGACCCACCTTTTCTTATATTAATAATAAATTATTTTAATAATAATAAATATAATAATGTAAACAAAATATGATCGAAAGGTTTATTATCTTTGGAAAATGAGGTACCGAAAAACATTTACATCATAAGAAATAAAAAATATTTAATTCATTCTTCTCTATCTTCCTAATGGCCCTTCTGTTCTAATTAAAAGTAATCACGTGAGGGTATACGTCAAATAAGTGGTGAGCTAAATGCAAAGTAAGAAAATGAATAAGACACATGAAACATGGGTGAGCATAATCATAAAAATTAAAACATATTCAAAGTATCATAATAATAATTTTGAGATAAATAATTAGATTAATTAATGTAATTTATCAATATATAAATACAAAGTTTCACGTCTTAGTGGTCAAATACCACACAATGTTTTGATGAAATCTCGCATCATATTCACAAATAAATTTTGTGCATAATCCAAAAATAATAAATTTGAACACTAATAGTTTCATGTTCATGCATATTTCACATGATATCAAGAGACATATCACATTATATAATTCATTTGAGTTTTATAAAATTACAAGAACACCTGTCACCTCATAAAATTTACATAATCACTATTTCAATATATAATATATTAAAAATCATGGAAATAAAATAGATTATGGAAAGGAAGTAGGTTTTATGAGAATTTAATATATAATAAATTAATAAATTATATTTTGGATTTCAGAAAATATGAAGGGAATAACATACTTGGTATAAAAATAACATTCTAGATTTAAGATGAAATAATATCAAGAGAAGTAAAAGATGAGTTGTTTAGAAAGAAGATTTATTTTGAATTAATCTTTGCATTTGTAATAATATCACATAAGAAACTTATATATCATTGAATAGAAAAGGGAAGGAACATAAATTATATTTAAGGAAAATTAATGAATCATTCATACTGAAAATGAAGTTAAAGAAGGAAAACCCTATAAAGGAGAGTTGGGTTTGAGAATCCTCTTACATAATGTTCGAATGATTTACTTCAAATAATATCATAGATAACATATTTAAATTCATTAATATTAAAATATATTATCTCTTTTACACGTATTTTAATTATTATATTTTATTTATTTACATTTATTGAATTTTATGAGTTACAATGTTTAATTCCATAATTTAGGGGTGTTCTTTTTCTTGGTTCTCATGATCAGTTCACTTGTTAATATGTATGAATGTTCTTGTATAATAAGAATGATTTAATATAATTGAAATAATATGTTATTAATGAACACAAAGAAGTGTAATTGTTATTATATATTAATATTTTTCAATATATGAGGTTAATTCATTAGATAAAATTTTAAATACACTCCTTTAGATTAATTTTAGCTGTTTTCTGTCACAATGAACTCATTTTATATTATTATTAAATATTTTTTATATTTGATAGTACTAGAATATAAATAACTTTTATAAAATAAATTATAAAATATGTTTCATCCATTCTAATGGTTTCATTATAGTCTTATAAGGTAAAAAATAAAAATAAAATATATCATCCGTGATGGCGGTAAATTGGCACATTATGAATGATGATTTCATTTTTATAGAACAAGTGGTAGGGGAGAAAACGTTTGATGATGAATAATTCCATTAACATTATAATAGTATAATATATATAAGATAAATTAGTTACCATTCGACTTGGATAATAAAATATGATGACAGTATAATAAAAGAAGTGAAATTAAAAAGAAATTAAGAAAAATGAAAGAGATTTTTTCCTCTTGAATTCCTCTCTTTCAGAACCTCCATAGGGAAATTTGATTTGGTATTTTTTTGAGACAAAAGGATTATAGTCATGGGGGAGGGGCTTGGGAAAATGATTGTATATAATTTTTATAACTATGAGAGATTGGATGTTTTGGGGATAAGTGGTTGTGAGGGTGGTATTTATAGGGGAGGAGTGGGGCGTGGTCTCGTTATTTTATTCCATAGAATATTATTCTAGATAAATAGTATGAATATTTTTATAATTATCATTAAATATGTTAAATAATGAATACTATTTTATGATTTTTTTTATTACATAATCCATAAATCAATTAATGTTGTATTTAATTTATATTGTATATATTCAATGAATTACTTTATTTTACTAATCAGAAAAAATTACAGTATTTCAGAAAAATCCCAAAAAATTACCCTAACCAATTTTTAACTATGTATAATTAAAAAACACTATTTTATGAAAATAATTTTCTAAATAAGAGAAATTTAATTTTTTTTATTAAAATCATCTTTTACTCGAAATATAAAATTTTAAAATTATAACTAATTTTTTAACTCATTAAAAAAATAATTAATGTATCCTGTAATTATAATATTATAAAAAGAAAAAATAATTGAAATTTATCTAACTATTTTATGAATTTTTTTTAAATAATTATATTAATTATAAAATTATATTTAAAAATATATGATATATAAAAATACAAAAATTACTTATTAATTTTTTTAATATTTAATAAATTATACTATGATATATTTATATCAAATTATAATTTATAAAATTAATAAATTTTATTTATAATATAATAGATGAGACCACTATTTTATTGGACAGATTACCATTCTTAATGGTCACATTAATATTCCAAATGTCAAGTTACTATTACATTGGTATAAGTTCCTTAACTTCTAGAAATAACTCTTATTTCTTTCATTCTTCATTTATAAAGTTTATATAGTGTCCACTGTGTGATTTAATGTGATTCATTTTATATGGAATAATTATAAGAATGAAATTTCCATTGATAAGATTTGTGTTCATTACATTAAATCATCTTAGTTTATATCAGGTATACATATAAAGTATGTTCTTAGAAAACCCAATCAGGAAGTGCTCATTTAGGGGAACTTTAGTGACAAATTTGGAATGTTATAATAATTATCAACACAGTTTGGGACACAATGTGTATAAAAAATATTATAATTCAAATATAAATTCATTAGAACACATAATTACCAATTCAAATATTGTTACACTTTGATAATCGAAATGTATAACATATTAGAAGGTTATATAATTATTATTTTAACTTAATATTAAAAAATATGAGAATTTATTTATATAACATAATTAACCTTTTATAAATTGATATTCTCCTTTTTTATACATCTGATTTTTTTGGAATAGATGGAAAAATATTTTTCCCATTAATGACAGATGGTTAGGGTTTGAGAGAGAGCATGGTCTAAGGAAGGTGATATAAATTAATAGAGTTTTAGGAGTCATTAAATAATTTCCCATGGTCCATGATTTTTTTTTCTTCTCCATACACTGTATATAATTTACTTCAGCATTGATAGATTATCTCAAATTTAGAGTAATTATTCCAATTAGTGGAGTTTTTTAGAATTTTTTGTAAAAATATCCTCTATAAAGTTAACTTATCCTATATTTTTAGTGGTTATGATTTATTTTAGTAGGGACCATTCACATTCCAATCATTTTGTTAGAGTGTACTAATTAATTAGTTTTTAAAATAGGTTAAATATTTTTTCGAATTATCCCTTTTTGTCTATGGATATGTGAATGTTGGACCTACTCTTCAATTGGCTCTCCCAAAGATTGGATCTAGATGTCTAGTGCTTCATTTTTGACTCCTGAAAAAATTATCCCATTTTTTTTCCACCATTAATTCAATTTAAGTGGTATTAAGATATTTCTAAACTTTACTATCATCAAATATATTATTTTTTCCTTTTTCCTTCATGTATTATCCACTGGGTGTCCTTAGGGATCCTAGAATATGTGTTCTTAAGAATCAATGACTCTTAATAGAATTCTGACTTTTAGTCGCCAACATCATCCTACTCTCCAGGATATAACTTTTAAGGGGTTATATACTATGAATATAAAAAATTCATCTATGTATCAATGTTTATATAGTTTTAATCCTTTTTAAAGGACCTTGATGATTCTACAATAGAAATCATTATTTTATATATCGAATTAGATTTTGGTTCCATCCTAATCATTTCCATTAGATTTTTTTGGTACATGAAGTGGTTGGATGGGAACTCTAATATTCTAAAGATATCTACCAAATTTCCTATAGTAAATAACTATTGTCACTAACTATTTTATTTTGTGTTTTGATTGGGTCAAGTGTTCGTTGTCCGTGATTGTGTCTGGCTATACAAATATACCATTTTGATGTTATTTTTTCTTGCCTAACTCCCTATATTTAGTGTTTACCAGTAAAATTCCTAACCGTGTAACCATGATCCTAGGCTCACCAGTTCACTTTTAAATTCCAACCTCACATGATTTTGACTCTGCCAATGCCCTCATCTCGATTTATTTTGACATTTCCTCATCTAATATACTATTGTAATTGGTTAATAATTTATAAATTTCACTTATTACTACATTATGTGGATATCTAGATTCTGTTCCTTATTTCAATATTTGTTTTTGCTTTATTAATGTTAATAGTATTCTTACTTGAGTTTCTTTAGTTACATTCCTCAATATATTTTTGATTATATCGTAGGAATAAAATTATGTCCAATACATTTAATAGTGTTTCTTTTGGGATTTTCAAGATCATCATATCATTTGATTAGGTGAACCAATGTGAAGTACAACATATTTATTGGGAGCTTCATAAAAACAAATATATTAGATAATTTTTTTACATACAATAGAAATATGAAAAATCATAAATATAAGTCACAAATCTCTATAAAAACATCAAAATATTGTCGGTTATACAGAATTCACATGCCCCACTTATATTATATTATATGATATAAACACATCCTAACGTATTTGTAGAAACTAAAATATAGGGTTATCTTATTACATAATAATATATCTATACTCATGTGATCACTATTTATTAAAAATGAATCAAATAATCATACATGAATAGAAAGGATATTATAGAGAAAATGTGATTAATGATAAAAAATATCATAACAATCAATGAAATAATAAATCAAAGTGGAAGGGGTATAAAGAGATTTAAATCTATAAGAACATAACAGAGAAATCATAATACATTTTAAAAGGACTAAATAAAATTTTTATAATATAATATAATGGGAATAATAAAAAAACAGAGATAATATAGATAATTGGGTAGATACCTCATTAAGAAAAATATTTATCCATTAAGATATACTCAAATGCCTTGAATAAAAAAACATAAAAATTAATAATTTCATTAATACCATATAATATGTTTATTCCACTTGTATTTAATATTTAATGTCAAATAATACTCATATATTGAACATTTATTTTCTATATATGTTGCCCGAGAGGTGTTTATTCTGATAATTATATAGTTTTTTTGGTAGTGATATCGCAACCTTATTTTTTAATCAATGTGTTTATTGTCTAAAAAATCAAATGGTAATAGGTTTATAGAAATTTTATATGTTCTAATGATATATGAACAGTCGAAAAAATATATCATTGGTTTTGTTGTACTCATTTCATGGTTTAATTTTTTATCGGGGTATAATTAACCACAAAAGAACCTAGTCAAAGAAATTTTATATATCAACATTATGTAATTATGTAAGATTAAATATAAGTTGACAATATTATTTATTAATTATTAATAATACATTAAATATCTATAAGGAAGTCATATATTTTTATAATAACATCACTTATGTAGTTGGTTAAATTAAACATGAAATGAACATCTCATAAGAGATGTAATGTAAAAAAACTAATACATGAATTTTTATTTTCACATTATCAAATAATTATAAAATTAATTTTATATTAATGTAATGTTTGGATGGATTAGTAAAAATTGATTATATAAAGTAAAATTAAATATCTATAATGGAATTCATCTATCCCAAGATGCAATTGACCCTTTTATGGCCATCTATTCTATGTAAATTTGAGTTTTCCCAAAATCATAACATTCCCAATGACAAAAAATATTTTGAGATGGACTATTTGGGTATATTAAATAATTATATGAGTGATTTTTCATATTATTTAAATAAGTTCATTTAAAGGTGCATGGGTGGGTAATTTTCCACAAAATTTGGACAATATTTTATTTATGTCCAAGACTAATAAAAATGATTTATTTTGTGATTATAAAAAATATAAAAAAATTATGGGTCTAAATTGTTTCATTCAAATATATTGAACAATATTTTCATATAAGTATACCATTATTATATATTTAGAACATAATATTTTAACTTTTTAGGAAAATTATCAAAAGATCATCTTGTCTAATATTTATGTTTTGACTTTAAATTTAATATTTGTGTTGTGGAATTTGAGCATTATATATGGAAATTTTAATTATGTAAACATAGTTTTATATTAAAAATAATGGTTTTTTGTTTTATGATTCATTTTAAAATTTAAAAATATTTATCATTTTTTCAATAAATATAAATAAAATTTTCATAGTTAATTATTTTCTAATTCTATAAAAAAATATATTATTTTTTATGATTAATAAAAATTTGAATAATTTATATAATATTTGTGAATGACTATATAATTAATGGTTCAATTCCCAATGATAAAACAAAATAACAATTCTATTAAGATGTATATACCTGATAGTTATATAACAATCACATTACTCCCAACATTTTTTGAATTATCACTGATGACTGAAAAATTATTCTATATTGTTTCTACCCCCATTATTAACAATTACCTTTATTTGTTAGTGATCCCAACGACTATGTTTTTAGGTGATTATGAGAAAACTTCTTCTTATTTTCTATAAATTATATAGGTTTGAATTGATTTTATATTAATAGATAAAATATATAGGATGTATATATATCTTTGATATATATTATTAGAGTTATGAAATAATACCATGTTGTATTTTAGTTATCATTTCATGTTTCCATATGACATTTATACCTATTTTAATTCAATTTATTACATTTCATGACATTATATAATGGTATAAGGAAACATACAACTATAATATTCTAAAAATATATGAAAATTTATCCTTTATAATTATAATTTAACCCCAATATGAGAATATTTTATGATATTTCATTACATATTAAGGCCCTTATATCAAAAATTTGTAAATTTTATGTTTCTAAAACACTAATAATGTGTATTTTCTTATATTATAACACTTACTATCATTTAAAATACTTCATCATTGAATAGACCATTATCTAGTTCTTTTACATAAAAATTCAATTCATGTAAAGGGTGATTCATATATACCCTCAGATCATATATATGGAACAAATTATTTTATTGACTGAGGTTTAGTGTAAGGGTAATGTTAACAATCCTAATTCTAATAGGACTAATAGTTAAAAGGGGATGAATATAAATACGACTTAACTATCCCTATTCCTCAAATTAAATAACTTCCTTTTGAAGATATATTCAATAATATACATCACAAAACATAGCATTTTTTTCTCTCAATTATTTTCTAAATAGATATTCTATAATTATACATTTATTTAATATGTTACTTATTAAATTTTTCATTCCCTTTATTCTTCATTTTCTTTTTCCAATAACAACTTTTGTCTATCAATTTTCAAAATTGTTAGACCTTTTCATCACTCCCATGAAATATTTCATTTTCACATTTTTATTTTTTGGAGAAAAAAATTTAAAATGAAAACTCAAAAAAATAATTATTAGTATCATCCATATTTGGAGTATATTTTGAGTGATTTAGTGTGAAATTTAGATTCTAATTTTCTATTTATTTATAAAATATATGTTGATCTAGATTTGAGATATATTTTCAATGAAAATTATATTATCCCAAAAAACAATGAGTTAAACATTAGATATTTAGATGGTATAATAGATAGTGGTTCCCCCTGAAGCCTTACCCTATCATTGATATATATCTTATAAATTTGAATGAGAAAGAAATATTCTCAAGTAATATTGAAGTTAGTTGTATTTTCAAGTTAATATGGCACAAAATATATGGATTTTTACCCATAGAATTATTTAAAAGAACCATTGAAAAATCATTAGGGATATTACCACATTTACATGATGATGTTCTAATGTTTTTATCATCACCTTGTAATTTTGATGTTTTTCCACAACTTATTGTCATACTATAAAACATTATCTATTTTTAAAAATATACTTCTCTGTATTATGACACTAAATTGTATATTACTGATCTTTATAGATTTTATCAATTATTAGGATTATAAATAAATGAAATATGATCACCATTGAATAATAATTTCTTTAAATATACAGTAGATTCAACACATAATTATAATAAAATCTTGATAATTTATATTTATTGATATTGAAATGTATAATCCTTCTCTTATTTTTTTCCACTACCTATTTAGATTCAAATTATTATTTTATGATTCTATTATTTTCATATATAAATATAGACAACTTATCCAAGTCTTCAATGAAATGATCACCATTACTAGCTTTTTACCATGCATAAAATAATTATTCTTTCAATTTTTAAAAGTTTTCTAAGAACCTTTTATTACATTATAATTTTATATTAGGAAGTATCTTATACATTCTCTAGGAAATAAAAATTTAACAAAAACACTTATCCCCTGTGGGGTAGTTTGATAACATTCCCTGTGATTGGCCTCATATAAATATAATTTAATATCTATTCACATTATTATCTATATAAAAAATTATCCATTCCATTTTAACTTATTTATTAGATTAGATAATCATGATCAGTGTCTCATAAAACAATGATAATATTTAGGTGTCCCAAAAAAATATAAACATTGATAAAAAAATTATACAGGTTATTCGTTAACCATATTGTTTTGTATTACATGTCTTGTTTTACTATTTGATTTTTTTAAATCATTAATTTGAAGATTATTTATTAGTGTAAAATGATTTAAATTATTCAATAATTAATTAAACCCTTAATGAAGTGACTATATAATATTTCTGTGTTTGTTGGATCTATGAAAAAGAATAAGATTATATAATAAAGTCATATCATGAAGATGATACACGTATAGGTATGTTATATCATTGGGTATAACATGTTGAAGATGATTATATAATGAATTTAAATTGAATTTACCTCAAGAATAAGATGAAAATGAATACAAAGTACTATTTATACAGTGTATTAGTGGTTCATATAGAAATATGGATATGTGGGGATTACAAATAGAGATCAATGAGATAATGAATGGTCTTTAGTAATAAATACGTGAGAGAATTCCGGGTAAGAAGAAATCCGAATAGAAATTTTGAATTTGGTCTGTATTTTTTAAAATACATGAGTAAATACAAGGGATTATCTCATGTAAAGAAATGTGGTTGATGTATTGAGGCATAAAATTCATTTAATATAAATTATTATAATTATTTATTTCATGAATAAGAAAATATTATAATATCTAGTAAGATATATTATTATTTTTTTATATAATTCCTTCAGAAATTATTTCATCCACTCGAACAAGATATGTGACTATGTGTTGTGTCTTGGATGATATTGATGAATTCATTAATATAATGATAATTCTCTACAATCCTATTAACAATATTGGATTAAATTAATTGATTATTAGATTATTTATTTAAATGATGAAATTATCTATAGGTATATTAAAACTGAAGTAATGTTATATTGTCGGTGGAACTGTGGAAGAATGAATAAAAATATAGATCTATATTGAATGGTGTGGATAGTGAAAAGGTAGTATAAACCAATGAAATGAAATAATATAGTATATTTAGTGACATGATAATGTCACAATATTTGATAAATGGTGGATGAAGTATATTAATAAAATTATAAATTGATAATGAAAAAAAACACTATTAATGACATGAATAATGAAATATGACATGTCTATTTTAATCAATGGGATATAACTGAATAAATTGTTTTTTATTTATAGATGGATTCGTTTATATCGCTTATTAATTCATTTCAAACAAGATTTTATGAGTCCATTTTCTATCCTCTCTACAGGTTCTATGAGGTTTATCAATGTTTATGCATGGAGACTTATTAAGGGATCCTAATTTTTTTAAGGGAAGTCAAGGAAGCCTTATAGAATTATTTAATGATATATATCCAATTTGAATAGTTTTCCTATTTTAGATTAAGACTATAACGATAAATTGTAGTTTTAATTAGAGGAGTTTTAGGATGGTATGATGATTAAAATATGTCATGGATCTAACTAGGGATAATAAGGAAGGGGGTAACATAGGTTTAGAAATGACTAAAAAGATTAATATTAATGATGAAATGACCTTTTAATGTTTATGAAAAATGAAAAGTTAAGTATTTTTAATATTTCATACACAATGTTTCCAGTTTTAATACAACATATGTTATAATATTTTTTCAAATAAATCTGAAAATGGATACCTTGGATAACATTATGTTGGTCTATAAAAAGAGATATAAGGAAATTGAATATCATAGTAAATAATAGTATGATTACATTGGCTATTAGTGAGTTATATAATGAAATAGATATGAAATAAGGGTGATAATAATGAGTTGTAGTCTCTAAAAAAGCATAATGATATCCTAGTTTATCTTATAGAAAATGATAAGTATATTTGATATATGAAATGGATGGAAAATATATTTTATTTTAATGATCTACATTATATATAAAAAATTATATTTATAATATTATATGATAATAAAAATATAATTTGACTAACTAAATTGAAGAAAATACTTGATAAGATCCTCAACACACATCATTGAACACATTATTATCAAGGGTTATAAAATAAATGGAAAAAATATAATAAACATTAATGAATATCCTAGTTTTTTATTTGAAGTGTTGAGAACAATATATTTTGAGCATTTAGAGGCTTTAATTTGTTCTTAGAATCATGAAGAAGTTGGTGAATAAAAAGTGGGAATGTTTATGGTGCTTTCATTTATTGTAAAAAAAATCAATAAATTATGGAAGAAAGTGTTATTATATAAGAAATTTTTTATTAATAATTTATAATAAATTTACTTGAAATATATAATTTAATACATTTACAATAATGAAAAATCCATAATGGTCCCTAGGTATACCACATGAATCATGAAGCAACACTCAATCTACTTACCACCTGGAGAACTAGTACTGAACCATATAAGTGCTAAATCAAGAATTATGTTCCAATAGAATGAAAGAGATTACATAAAATAAGATCCACATGATAGGTGAATATATCTTGAAAATGTTACCAAGGTGAACAATTCTTGGATACCACATAAAGAAATGTTAACCTATAAAAATAATAAAAGAGAATATACAACACAACTAAACTCCGAAATACAATAGATGGATTTTTTTTCAACAATATGGTAGGATAAGTGATCATGAACACACTTGGTAGGTCGATAGACTACTGGGTCACACATTAGGTTGATTTAAATCAAGGAAATCCCAATGGTTTTTCATGAAGTGGATGATGTGATTATTCTCAAAACTCATTAAAAAGACATTGAAATGGAATTGTCACTATATTGTATTAAAAAATATTTGGAGACATAGATAGTAATATTAGATGGAACCATATGGTGATATTCATAAATGATAAATATGAATCTCAGTTTCATCATACTTTAGGAATTTATGAAGCTTTTTTCATGGTGATGTTTCACACCACAAATATAGAAGGTTCCATGATTCCTGTACACATATTTATTTATTATTTATTACATTAAAATACACATGGAATAATGAATAGTGATTCTAGAATGTGTGAGAATTGATTTAAAAACCCCATCATAAATTAGTAATAAAGAAATATAGGTCACGAGCCATGATAATGTATCCATGATTAATATAGATTTATATCACATTTTTTTGGCATACAATATTGAGGAAGGAAGTGGGTCAAAATTAAATGGAATTTATGAGGAAGGATACCAAGATTTATATTCCCAAATGATGTGATTTTTAATTAATATATTGATATATACATGATGAATTAATATTGAATATTTATTGGTTAAAATAATTAAAAAGAGGCCACTATACTTCCCAATGTTCAAATATAGTTACAATCATTTTTTGAGGCAGTTTTTAATGGAAGTTATTTTGAAGACCAGATTTAATATTTCTAGAGTTTTGAATTTAAATGTTTTTACATACTATTGAAAATATTTGAATAAATATGAATGATATTAGTTTACCAATTATACATTTTATATATTTATTATTTTTTTATACACTGTATTGATATATTTTTAAGATATATATAGTTTTAGGAAAAATAATGAAGAGAGAAAGAGAATTGAATAATAGGTTCTTTTTACCTATTTTTTAATAAATGGAATAATAATTAGAATAGGCATTTATAAATGTATCTATACTGAATAAAATCATCATAGTTATGATGTGCTTAATCCCCTTTGTGAAGTCATACTCAATTTGTTTTTTTAAATAAATATCATAAAAACATTGTGATGATAATAAGAACTATAAATGAACAACAATGAAACACAGGTGATGGGAATTTTATTCTTTCTATAAACACAAGGACTATTTTTAGTAGACTATGTGATATTGGATTACTTCATGATTATGATAAGGTCTAGTTAGAATTTTTAGGTCTAAACCATGTAAATTATTGTTTTCTTATTTTAGTGATGGTGTATGCTGATACAAATGATTAATTTATCTCTAATGAGAGAAGAATTCTTATATTACATGAATAGAACCAAAAAATAGTTGACCACTGATTCACCTCCCTTAGGGGTCACACATATCCCGGATGGTCATTACAAATGGTATCAGTGGTAAGTTCTCTTTTTAACAATATTTCATGAGGATAGTGAATAATATGTTTTCCATGGATATTAAAAAATCAATTAATTGAATGAGGAATACTTTTTTCTATGGAAATAAAATATATATCTATAAGGATATAATACTACCATATCTATTATCCATTAGAAATTATGTTATAGAAGATTTCATATATGGCCTCACTACACTTGTTGAGGGTTCTCACATAACAAAAAATAATAATAAGAATATATAAAATAATGGAATACCTATAAAAAATATACTTTACACCCTCTCAAAAAGTTAATTCCAGAGGGTTAATTGAATTGGAATGGCTAAAGGCATCGTGGAAAAGATTAAAAAAATTAAAAAGTTAATGCGAAGGTGATGAAATACCTGTGATATATTTTACGATTGAAGTATTCATATTCAAAAATGGGAAATTATAAATTTATTAGTGGGGTTAATATAAGGGATAATAACATTATAAGAACTAAAATAAGATTTTGTGAGAAATTTGAATATTCAACTACTACGGAGATGATTCTATGAAATATTCAGGATAAATTTGATACCAATATGTCTTCATTATAAAGTAGATTTCTTGAAATATTATTTAGATTATTTTTATATAATTCTCATAAAATAAGAAATGATAATAATTATTTTTTAAAAAAAGAAAATCATGGAAGTGAAATTTCATTCAAAGATAACACAAAATAAAATTCTAAGAATGTTTTTATTGAAAAAGAAGTTAGTGATTCTATTTTAGAATATTAAGTGATTAATAAATTAGAAAAATTCAAGTTTTTATTTTCCAAAAAATTTGAAAGTATTCATATGTAAATATAAAGGTAATTTATCAATGATTTTCTTTAACTATGGATCCATTAGGAATTTGAAAACAAATATTATGAGACTAAAATAATATGAACCCTATGATAAAAAATAATGAATTCCATGATGATTAAAAATGAATAGGGATAGAAAAAAAAAACATATATTCAAATAAATGGAATAATTTGTTTTAAAATTATATAAATATAATTTTTTTTAAAAAATGCCGATAATGATGAGAGTGAAGAAGTGGGAGTTGAGAATCCCCATGATTATAGAGTTTAGAGGTTTTTTATTCAAAATATGAATTATAAGTGTTTAAAAAATTATAAAAGATATTACTCTAATTAATAAAAGAAGGTAATTCAGTTACAGTTCAGTTTAAAAATATAATTGTATGAATTTCTATCATAAATTGAAAATTTGGAGAACGTAAAAAAGTATCTAAAAAATATGGTCAACCTATTAATAATAACAAATAAGTTAATATATAGGAGAAATATATATAGTAAAAATATATTTAAAACATTTATAAGTAATTTTATGAATTGAAAATAATCAATATAAAACTGAAAGAAATGATGCTAGTAAATGAGAATTAATTTAACGTTATATAACATAAAATAGTTGAAGCAAAATATGAAAAAACTAACATACAAAATTTGATTCTAGAAGATGGTGAATATATAAGATGAGTTAATATTATAAATATAATAAAATAAAATCTATATTGCTTTATAATAGATATTAATATGTTTGAAATGTTTTTTATAAGAATAATCTAGTCAATATGATCACATATATAGATAAAACTAGTGATTTCCAAAATTGTGAATTTATGTGTAAGAGAAAATTAAGGAAAAATTATAAAACTAGAGACTCTAATAAGGATGATAATAAGTATATAACGATTAATAAGATATCTTGAGTCTATTAATTATTCCTTTTTAAAAGTAATCCTCTATTGATTATTATAAAGATGTTAGAAATTAGATAAATAGTTCTAGGAAAAATGAAGGATTCAAAGAAAAATAACCAATATATATATATATATATATATCTTACTACAACTATAGAAGACTATGGTATAAAAAAGGATGTGTTTTCTCAATCATAAACACTAAAATTGATATAGGATCTCTTGTAGGTAATTTTTGTGGGGAGAGGAAATAAAATCAAAGAGTACTTACTTAAAAGCAATCAAAATAATCTCATTTTAAGACTATGAAAATATTACTACATCATGAAACTCTCTATAAGAGATGTTATAAACCTAGAACCCATGAACATTATTATCCTTTGATATTTCCATGTAATATGTTTTTATGATAAATATCAAAAACATTATGAGAAAGAAGAAAAGTTAAAAGATAAGGCTATTTTAGTTAAAGCTACTATCATGTCTACAAAAGGAGAGAAACCATAGACTTTAGATAGTGGGTTTTATTAACATATTTGTGGACAAATTAATCTTCAAAATAATTTAAGATATTACCAATATAGAATAATAAATTTTTTGAATCATGATTCTCTTAGAATTAAATTTATTGGTGGATGTATTATCAGAAAAGTAAAGATAGATTATAGGAGACCCATAATTTTTTTGGATTGAAGAATTATTTTTTAAGTGTTTCTTATCTCTGTGATGGATTAAATGAGGAATTACTTAGAAATTTTGGTTCTATAGTTTAAATAAATTGATATGGACAAGTTATGATAAGAGGATAGTGAACCAAGGTAAACCTTTTCCATGTTGGAGATGCAAAATAATTATTTATATCTTAGTATGAAGGAAAAAAATCAATTATATAGTAGAGGGATTTGGAATATTTTATAGAGAAATAAGAACATGTTGACACATATATAATGGTTTTGTTATGTACATGATATGATAAGAAGTATAGATTGTTGAAGATAATTATTATAGTGTGGGATATCATCAAATTCTTCACACAAGAAGGTTGATGTACATACATATCATCCCTTGGTGTTTATTTATTTTGACATTGTATACCAATGTTGAAGTAATAGAAAAATGAAGACATGTATATTATTTTCATTATTTATGTTTTAACAATTTTTACAAACAGTTTTATTATAAAACAAAAATAAAAGGATTTTATGATATTGAAAAGATTCAGGAGAAGTGGGAAAAGGGAGATTTAATTTTTTTTTAAAAGTTTATATGAACTGATAATGGAGAAGAATGAAAATAATGATAAGAAAAAACTGTATGTTTTGAATTATAGTAGTTTCTTGAACATAATGCACCGTACACAGAAAAAATAAATGTGTGACTGAAAGAAATAATACCCAATTTTTTGAAATGGATCAAACTGTATTGATTGAACCAGATACATATCAATTGTTTAGAGAAAATATTTTAGTGATGTAGGTCACATTCAAAATTTATACATTTAAACAAAAAATTCTAACATGTATCCATATAATATTTATTATATGAATACCCAATGTTTGAACTAAAAAAGTGTTTATGGTTTCCCTAATATTTTTAAAGACAAAGCTGATAATCATGAATTTTTTTATTAATTAGGTACCGATGGTATCTTGGTTGGATACCCTTGAAATAGAAGAGAATATTAATTCTAAAATTTTGACACTGGATGAATTTCACATTATTATGATGTGAATGTGCTAGAAAATTCCTTTGTAAATGAATCAAAGTATTCTATAGATATAATATTAAGTACAGTATGATCCATTTCTATTATAAAACATGTTAATGTATTCGATAGAAGTGGTAATGTAGAAGTTTTACTAGATAAGGAAATTAAATCATCATTTTGAAGTGAATATGGACAATCATGCCTATCTCATCTAAGGAAAAGGAACATGTTGAAGTTAAAAATATCATTATGGATCCAGGAAATGTTTTTCTAACCATATTAACATTTATTATACTTTCACATGCAAGATTGATTTCATAATTTTATCAAAGATATTTCGAAGATTAAGTGGAGAATTAAAATTGGGTTAACTGTGTAAAGAATGAATAGGATTATATTGATCAAAATGATATATGGGAGATCGTACATAAAACTAAATATAAAAAGTTATTGTCATGATGAGGGTTTCCTAGAAAATGATCAATGAAAAAACACGATGTGGTAAGAATCCTGGAAAGACTTGTTTGTATGGGTTACGCAAAAGTTTATGAGATTTTTTAGAAGACCTTTACACTACATTCAAGAAATGAAACCAATATAATTGTTTATTTTATTATCTTATAAAGGAAATAAAATATTCTTAAAATGGATGTTATGTCTATCTTTCTTAATGGAGAGTTGGAAGATGAATTCTATGTAGGGAGAAAAGGTGGTTTTTTATTTAAAAGGAAGATAACTATTTATGTAATTTGAAGAATTATTTGAATGGGTTCAATAAACCCCCCAGATATTGGCAGTATAAGGTATATTGTTATATAAATAATATAATCATCAATATAATAAGTTTTTTATAAAAAACACTATATAAAATGAAATAAAGTGGTTTTTCTCACTTTGGATCTTTTTGTTCACGATATAAGATTCAAAAAGAAAAATTAAGAATACTATGAAAGTTATTCAAATGAAATGATGAAGTTGTTTATAATATCTCTCTTGGGAGAAAAATATACACTTTTATGGTTTTAAAATATATTAAGATAATGATCTCCTTTTCATAACAAAAGAAAAATATACCATGGAAAAATATTTAAAATCTGGCAAGGAAGGATGGAAACCTGTTTCTACACCTATCTCAATGGGACACTTTTTTAATGAAAAAGTTAGAAGGGATGTTTATCCAAAATAATTTAGAATTTTATTCGATGGATACTACATTTAACAACCACTATAATAGGCATGGTTTAGGCAATTACCCTTTAAAACTGATTTAAAAGTACACAAAATCTCAAATTATATAGAGAAAAATAACCACCATCTAAATTATGGTCAATAAAGGTTTTTTAATAACATATTGTAGTAAAGGATATTTTAATTTCATTGGTTACATGGATGCCAACATGGTAGGTTGTGTCAATGATTAGAGTCCCACATCTAACACAATTAATATAGAATAAGAAAAAGTTTAAAGATTATATTTTTAATATCAAGCTTCCACTTCTCTTCAGTTTTTAAAATTACAGTTCTATCAGCCATCCAAATAATCCAATATAACATTAATGATAAAATAAAATTTACATTGAATACCACTTCATCATGCATGTTAGGCTCATTCCTTAAACATTACATAATCTTTAATTATGTTAATAATTTATATTGAGGATCTCTTCAAGTTTAGAGATTTAGAGAATTATGTAATATCTTATACATAACAACTTGAATATTACTAGTAGACACTTGTTATCACTATCCATTTTTTTTTTCATAAAACAAAAAATATTAAAAAAATAAACATATCCAGTTCTATGTTTTATACAACATGACTTTTCTATGATCCCATCCAAGACCCTATTCCTCTTTAAGTATTGTGAAAACCTTTCAAAACATGGGATGGGAATAAATGCCTTAGTAATGTGATAGTTAACGAAAGAAAACATTATGTTTTTCAAAAAAACATGTAAACCATGAATACTATATCATAAATTAATAATTTTCACCTTATAGAAGCATAAAAAGAAGTTTATTGAAAATAATCTCATTGCATACCCTTTTTTATAACAAAAAGATTACTATAAAGCCCCTATATTATAGCCTATAGCATATAAAGGTAACTTGCAACATAAACATAATTAAATGTAATAACCATACGGTCAACATCCACACATATCTAAAAATGGAATACCCATATGGCCGACTTCCATACGTATCAATAAATTGAATAGCCATAAGTTTGAATTCCATACCCAATGCATTGTAAAATATAACATAACCACCCATCCTTGGTTTATCACGGAACCACCTGTCATTTTGTTTATCATGTAACCACACGTGAAATGTCCATGTACTATTACATAAACATAACACATAAAATATTTCAAATATAATCATTTTTTAATCAAATGATTTCATTTTAAGATATTGAAATAGTCAATCCATTTAAAAACCATTTTCAATACAAAAACACCAAAATAGGTAATAATGAATTTCTTTACCTTTTAAAAACATAAAGGCTTATAGAGGAAGCCAAATAATGATTATGAAGGAGGGGAGGTCATTATCACCACAAATGTTATAAACATTACTATTGTAGTTTAGTAAATCACATCATAGAAAAAATATTCCATTTTAATAAATGTAAATGTCAAAGGGTTTCATTATAAACAGTATAAAAGAAGAAGGTATATATTATCTAAATATGCTTTAATGAAAGGAAATTGATATGAAGTCCCTTACCTCGTGTCGAACGTGACTCGTTCTTTCTTTAATAACATTAATAATAAACATAAGTTAATTTATACATTTTTCATAAAATTTTACATGTTTTTTATTCATTTTTTATCCCATATTACCATTTTATAAAAATTACATAATTATTTAAATTAATATCAATAGTTTTGTCAATCTTGGGTACATGAGTTGAAAATTATATTGTTGTAATGAAAATTTTTCCATGTGGTAAAAAGTCAATTATCTCCATAATATTATTCATATATATATATAAATATCATATAGATAATGTATATATGTATTTACAATATTCCATAACATTTATAGATAATAAATAATATATACTGTTCATGGAGACGGTAAGTCATACGTACGCATGAACACTACTTCATTTCTATTTCATATTTAAAGGAATAAAAACATAATGATACATAGGTATATTATAATCCTGTATAATATCATATTCTATATATGTTACATATGTTATTTAACTCCATCCTTTATACATTCCATGTATGTCATGAATGGGTGATATCACATTGAGGGGGAGGTACTCCACGTTTCCTTAAATGAAATTATCATGTTTAAACATCATGAATGATAAAGGTTTGTTGTAAATAAAAATTATGGAATCATAAATACAATATAAACATAATATATATCATATAAATATAGTTCCATCATAATGGAAACAAATAGAGGTGGTAAGAGATAATTGAACAATTATCATGTCGTGAGGAAGTCATTTGTCATCCACAGAAACAGTATGTTCTAAATCCATTAGATGAAGCTGTGTGTAAGTGTAGTTTTAATAATTTTTATAAAATAATCCAATTAGATTTAGGATATTTATGTTGTTACTTAATCAAAGAATAATAATAGATTAGTTAGTGAAGAAGTAGAATATTGGAAAAGAACTATAGAGAATATGCTGCTGCATAAAACAGGTAACTCCTACTAATTTGAGCCAAAAGTCTTCATTGAATTTCCTTTTGACTAAGGTAAACATTATTGAAGGAATAGATTGATGTTTTGAGTTTATTGGAGATGAGGTTGGATGAGCCAATGTGATTGAGAGGTATGAGTAAAGGGTTAGAGTTGGTGACCATTTAAACAGGGAGGAGGGGTACTTTAGGAATGTCTTAAAAGATTATTTAATTATAAACTGAAGTTATGTTTCTAAAAGGTATAAAACACATTTATTTATAAGATAAAATGTGGACTGTTCTAAATACTCTCAAAAACATATTTTAGAAAATATTTGGTTTCAAATTTAACCGTATCATTTTGCTTTAACCCTTTTTTATCCAATTTATCTATTACCATGTCTTCTTGTATATTCATTCAATATGGTTATTATAGTAACAATAAAATAACAATCAAAAATAAAATGGGTCATTAATAACATTTAAAACATTATGTAGGTAATTTTTCAGAATTATATATTTTTATGACTAATATATCATTTAATAAAATAGTATTTATTTTAAAAACTCATTTATGTCAATTTTCATAATATTCATATCATGAATTTTTGAAAATCCATAAAAAATTTATTATTTTTAAAAAAACTCATAAATTATAAGATAAAAATTCATACTCATCCATAAAATACATGTATTCCAAAAAAGTTTCAAAATAATGTTATTTTAATATTTATAATCTCATTTATTTAAATCATTCATTAATAAGGTAATAACTACATCATCATTGTGACATAAATGTATTTATATATATGATGTCTAAAAATTATAAAGAAAATACAATTATGTTCTAATTAATATTATCTTTCAAATGAATATTTATATTTAAAAATATAAAATATATAACTCCATATAAAAATTGTTTTACTAAAAAACTTTTGTTTAGGTTATATTTTCCATAACATTAAATTAAAAATAATAAATTGACATTTTCACCCAAAAGTGGATCCATGTAGTCCTAAAACAGACCCATGGATTCCCTTGGTTAGAAATATCTAATCAAATCTCATTAGTACATGTTTTATGGTAATTTAATATTATTGTAGTATGATTTTTAACCCTTATTTACTAGATTTACTCTTTCACCATGGTAAATAAAATATTTTCTGAAGTTACTATTCATAAGGTCTACAAATAAAAGGTACGTATTTACAAAATTTGGACCTCCTGATTCCAAATATTGAATAAATATTTAACAATTAAAAATTCAGAAGTTGCAGAAATTAATACAGCATTAATCCCCGTTCTCAAAACCAAAGAGCGTGTTTTTAAGAAGTAAAAACTACTAAAATATTAACATGCATTTATGACCAATTCAAAAATAAAATTACATCCAATGACTAAAATTGGATTACATAATTAAAATATAATCCAATTAGAGTTAAAAATCAATTTAATTTACTATCTAACTATATAAATAAATTATATTAAAGGGAATTCTTAAATTAAAATGCAGTATTTCCCACTATTCATTAAAAATGAACTTTAACCGAAAAAATACCTAAATTTTATCCCATGAAAATAATGATGTTACAATTCTAAATAAGGAGTGTTTTATGTCAAATAAAACATGTAATGGAATCAAAAAATAGACTTAAAAAGGGTTCCCTATCAAAAGGTAGTAAAACTGTATTATTAGAAAATTACTTCTTTTATCCAAAAAATGAATTTATTCTTATATCATATCTAGGAAACATTTAATATGAATTAAAAACATTAAATATATTATATATAATATATTTTTCATTAAAAGAAAATCTATAGAGTGATATGAAAACACAATTAATCACTTTTAAAAAGATTTTTATAAAAACACAAGTATTATTTTAAATTGGTTTTTATTTTTTTCTAATAAATTTGGTAATCAATGAATCATAATTTAAACATATGTATACCAAATTGAAAAATTTAGATGATACTATTCATTCCCGCCATTCCAATAGCTAGGTTTTAACTATAATTTATAATTATAATATATTTTCAATATAACTCAATCTTGTGTGCAATGTAAGATTTTAGAGAAGCCCGTTGTTGTGTGTCGAGAATACTATCAGAAAAAGTGCCCCTTTAACTCAAAATTAATATCTTATTCAAAAGTATTTATTTAAATAAAAATGTATTATTCTATAACTACCTGGTTTGTTACATCCTTTCCCCCTTATGGAAATTGTGTCCTTACAATTTCAAAATTGGGATTGGAAACATCATTGAAAGTCCTACATCAGAAAAATAAGTTAACAAAACTATCATTTTAAATGAAATAAAGATAAGTATAAAGGTCCCCAGAGATAACACATACAAGGATTCCATGAAAAAATAGATATGGGAGAGAAAACTTACCATCATGTTCTAATGTAGGGTGATATAAAATATGATTAGGATAAATTTATCATCTAGAAAATGAAAAACAAGGGATATATTAAATGGTCGTTGATTACCCAGTAAGAAAAGTAAACAGACAAATTTTTTTGTTTTATGTTCCCTGTCATAAATATGGATAATTTAATAACGATATTGACTATGAACATAAGGAAATATACTTACATTTCATGTTGAGTTTCATCCTTTAATAAGTTTCTTCCAAAAACTCAACTTTTCTCAAAACGATGAGTATTCAAGATGAAATAGTAACACATGAAGTGCTAGAGTCAACATATAGTGAATAACATGACCCAAAAATGTTGAACCATATATTTACCCTATCTTAATACGTTAAAAAAAATTAAAATGTTTAGTACAAGATTAGATAATCTCCAAAAAGGATAATATTTTATAAACTGAAATACTACTCTTAATATCCAACATTGACCAAACAAAACTAAATTCCCTAAAAATATCATTCAATAAAAAATTTTCCTTAATATTATTAAAAATAATCCAAATTATGTTTGAATCCAAAAATTTAAAAGGATTTGATCACATAGTCATCCACAAAATTTTTAACATTTATCTCCAAATAACATCAGCTACTCTTAAATTTTAATATTGAAAAGTAATTAACATAATAAAATATTCATTAGGATAGGTTAATAATTTCCTAAGATTCAATAATGTCAAAACATCAGCTAAGAAATAATCCATATCGTTCATTGGTAATTTTTAGTTTCCTTATCCTAAATTGGAATTGAATTAGGTATTGGTAAACATATAATCTTACGATCTGGTTGATCCCATTTCAGACCCTTCATCATAGGAAATCAATTTTTATAATGACCATGAAAACCACATTTAAAATAGTCAATTGATCCCTCAAAAATAAATTCTTTCCCTTTCATAGATTCAACTAGATACTTCGTTTTTCTATGGTAGGTACTTGATTTATGAACTTCATTATCCCATCTATGGAATCTTCACATCCCTTTGATGCATTTTCATAGGTTTTTATTTCCACATCCTTGACACATTGGTTTTTAAATATACATACCTTTATGATTATTACATGAACATCCATAGGGATTCATTTATCACATATATGATACTTTAGAGCAATCACTAAGGCTCAAGTGTTCAATCATTACTCCAGATTGTTGGTTGAGACTAAAAAACAGAGTTCTCATTGAAGCTCCCATTTCATTCGGTTGATTATTTTGAAAACCACCACAGTTACATTCACATCCATTTTTTACTTTGGTGCCTTGTATATCCATCCATTTACAAAAACCAAAAAATTCATTTTGACTATATCCGTAAAATCATCATATAATATCTTATAAGGAGGGTAAAAATAAGATATACATATTCATGTTATCATAAACTCATTAAATTTATCTAAAATAAGTTTGACTCTTTCTAATATGTTAACCATTATGGTTATGTCACTTATGCTAAAATAACACCTTAACCACTAATGTTTTCTAAACCAACCTCTAACACTAAATCAAAGGCCCTAGCAATAGACATTATATAATCATAAATTTAGTCAATAATTATCATTGATGATATTTTTAGGTTTAGAGATTTAAAGAATTAGGTCATATATTATACATAACAACTTGAATATTATATGTAGATACTTCTACTCACTATCTATTATTTTTCATAAAATAAAAACTCTTTAAAAAAACATGTCTTGTTCCATGTTCTAGATAGCATGACTTTTTCTTGATCCCATACCTGACCCTATTCATCTTTATGTAATGTGAAAAAAAAATCAAAACTTTGTATGAGCATAAAAATATCACTAAGGGAGACATAATGAAGGATAATTGTTAGTTTTTCAAAAAAACATGTAAACCATGAAAACTATATCTTGAAGTAATATATTTCACCTTAAATAAGTAAAAAAAACATTACTAAAAACAAGCTCATTTCTTACCCTTTTTTATAACTAAACGATTACTATAAATCACATAGATTACAACCTATAACATATATAGGTATCCTGGGACATAAACATAATTAAATAGAATAACGATATGGTCAACTTCCACACATATCTCTAAATTGAATAGCCATACGAACAACCTCCATACATATCAATAAAGGGAATAGCCATATGGACAACTTCCATACCCAATTCATTGGATGTTATTACATAACCATCCATCCTCTGTTTATCATGGAACCACACATCAGTTTGTTTATAACATTAACACCCATCAAATGTCCAAATACCATTACTTAATCATAACACATAAAATATTTCAAATATGAACATTTTTTAATCACAAGATATAATTTTAAGATATTAAAATAGACAATCCATTTCAAAAACCATTTTCAATACAAAAACACCCAAAAAATTGAATAAGGGATTTCATTGCCTTTTAAAATCATTAATGATTATAGAGGAAGCCGAATAATGATTACAAAGGTAGAGAGGTCATTTTCGCTGAAAACGTTATAAATATTACTGTTTCCATTTAGTAAAACACATTATTGAAAAAATATTCCCTTTGAATGAAAGTAAAAGTAAAAGGTTTTTATTATATATCGTATAAAATAAAGAGTTATATATTATAGAAATATCCCTCAATGAAAGGAGACTGATACGAAGTCCCTTACCTCGTGTCCCACATTACTTGTTCCTTCATTAATTTCTTGAATAATAAACATAAGTTAATTTATATTTTATTCCAAAACATTTTCATGTTTTTTATTCATTTGATATCACATATGACCATGTTATAAAAATTATCAAATTATTTAAGATAATATCGGTCATTTTTTCATTGTTGGGTACTTGAGTTGAAAATGATCTTGTGGTATTTTCAATTTTTCTATGTGGTCAAAAGTCCATTATCTCTAGAATATTATTTATATATAAATATATTATATATACAATATATATGTATTTATAATACTCCATAACATTTATTGATAAGAAATGAAATGTACTGTTCTTGGATATGGTAATTCTTAGGTACGCATGAACTCTACTTTCATTTCTATTTCATATTTAATGAAATAAAAAATTAATGATACATAGGTATATTATAATCCAGTATAATATCATATTTTATATATGTTACATATTTTCATTAGCTCCATCCTTAATACATTCCATGTATGGCATGAATGAGTGATATCACATTGAGGGCACGGTAGTCCGTGCTTCCATAAATAAAATTATCATGTTTACACATTATGAAAAGTATAAATGTTTTTTTTAAATAAAATTTTAAGATCCGTAAATACAATATTAAGAAATTCATATTATATAAATACAGTTCCATCGTAATGGCCACAAAGAGAGGCAGTATGAGGTCATTGAACAATCATTGTTTCCTGACGAAGTAGTTTTTCGTCCACAAAAACATAGTGTTATAAATCCCTTAGATGGAGCTATGTGTAAGGGTAGTACTAATAAATTTTATAACAACATCCAAGTATATTCATGATACTTATGTTGTTACTTAATCAACTAATAATAATAGAATAGGGAGTGATGAAGTAGAATATTGGAAAGGAACTTTAGAGAAGACGTTGCCGCATAAAATAAGTTACTCCCTCAGATTTGAGCCAAAATTATTTCTTAAATTTACTTATTCCTATGGTAAAGATTATAATAGGAAGAGAGGGATGTTTTGAGTTTATTAGAGGTTAGGTTGGATGATCCATGGGGATTAAGAGGTATGAGTAATGGGTTAGAGTTTGTGACCCTTTACAACAGGGAGGAGGGGTGATTTAGGAAGTTCTTGAAAGATTATTTTATTATAAACTAATGTTAGATTATTAAAAGGTCCAAAACACATTTAATTATAAGATAATATGATTAATGTTCTAAATAATCTAAACCAATGTGTTTTAGACAATCATTGGTTTCAAATTTATCCTTATCATTTATCATTAATCCTTAGGTATATAATTTATCTATTACCATGTCTTCTTGTATATTCATACAATATGGTTAATATAGTTACCATAAAATACCAATCAAACCTAAAATGGGTCATTAATTCTATTTAAAAAATTATCTGCCACATTTTTTCAAATCATATATTTTTAGGACTATTATATCATTTAATAAATTAGTATTTGTTTTAAATACTCATTTATGTCAATTTTTATAATATTCATATCAGGAATTTTTAAAAATCCATAACCACTTTTTTTATTTATAAAAAAATTTATAAATTAAAATATTACAAGTAATAATTATCCATAAAATTTTGGGATATCATAAAAAGTTTCAAAATAAATTTATTTTGATAATTATAATCTCATTTCTTTAAATCCTTCATTAATAAGGTAATTACTACATCATCATTGTGTCATAAAAATATTATTATATATGATGTATAAAAATAATAGAGAAAATAACATTATGTATGAAATTATTTTATATTTATAATGACTATTTATATTAAAAAGGATAACTTATATAACCCCATATAAAAACTATTTTACTAAAAAACACATGTTTAGGTTATATTTTCCATAACATTAAATTAAAAATATTTAATGTTATTTTCACAAAAAAGGGGATCCATGGGGTCCTAAAATAGACCAAAAAATTCCCATGTTCAGAAATATCTAATAAAAGTTGGTTATGACATGTGTCTGGGTAATTTAATATTATTATAGTATTATTTTTTACCCTTATTTACCGAATTTACCCTATTACCATGGTAAATAAAATATTTACTGAAGATACTAACCATAAGCTCTAAAAAATAAAAAGTACATATTTACACAATTTGAACATCCTAATTCCAAATATTGAATGAATTTTTCAAAATATAAAATGTGGAAGTTGTTGAAATTAATTTAATATTAATCCCCATTGTTAAAACCAAAAAGCATGTCTTTAAAAAGTAAAAACTACCAAAAGATTAACACACGTTTATGTATAATTTCAATGTAAAATAAATTAAAATATCTAAAATTGGATTAAATGATTATAATATAATCCAATTACACTTTAAAACCAATTTAATGTACTATCTAACAATATAAATAAATTAGATTGAAAGGTAATTTTAATTTATAATGCAGTATTTTCTATTATTCATTAAAAATGAACTTTAGAAGAAAAATTCCTAAATTTAATTCAAAGTAAATTTTGATGTTACACATCTAAATAAAAAGTTTTTTATGTCGAATAAAAGCTTTAATGTTTTCAAAAACTGGACTTAAAAAGTGTTCTCCATCAAAAGGTCGTAAAAATGCATTTTTAGATAAATAATTTTATATAAAAAAATAAATTTATTCGTATTTCATATCTAAGTTATATTTAAGATGTATTTAAAACATTACATTTAGTATATATCATATATTTTTCATTAAATAAAAATCTACAAAAGTGATATAAAAACATAATTATTCTCTTTTAAAAAGGTTTTCATGAATACACATCCATTAAATTAAATTGGTTTTTATTTCTATTTCTAATAAATATGGTAATCAATGAAACATCATTTAAACATATGTAAACTAGATTTCAAAATTCAGTTGATATTATTAATTCCCACCATTCCAATTTCTATGTGTTGACTATAATTTATAATAATAATATACCTTCAATACAACTCAATGTTGTGTGCAATGTAAGATTTCAGAGAAGCCCATTATTGCGTGTCAAGTGTGATATCAGAAAAAGAATCCCCTTTAACTAAAAATTAACATCTTATTCATAAGTATTAATATAAATCAGAAATTATTATTCTATAAATACCTAGTTTGTAACATCTTCTCCCCTTATAGAAATTCTGTCCTCACAATTTTATAATTGGGCTTGAAAACTTCATTGAAAGTACCACATTAGAAAAAGATATAACGAAACTGTCACATTAAAAGAAATACAGAGAAGTACAATGTTCACCCAAGATAACACATAATAGGATTCTATGAGAACATGGATATGGAAGAGAAAACTAATAATAATTTTATAATATAGGGTGATAGAAAACACAATTAGTATAAAGTTAACCATAAGAAAATGGAAAACATGGGATAAATTAAATGGTTATTGATTCCCCAGTAAGAAAATTAAACAAAGGTTTTTGTTTTAATTTTCCTTTCAAAAATATGGAGAATTTATTAGTGATATTGACTAAGAACATAATAAGATATACTTACTTTTCATGTAGAGTTTCATTCATTAATAATTTTCTACCAAAAACCCATCTTTTCACAAAATGATGAGTATTCAAGATGACATCGTAACACCTGATGTGATAGAGTCACCATATAAAGAATAATAAGATCCAAAAATGATAAACCATATATTTCCCTTGTCTTAATACATTAACAAAAACCAAAATGTTTAAAACAAGATCAGATAATCTTCACAATAGGATAGTAGTTTATAAAATGAATTGCCACTCTTAATATCAAAAATTGACCAAATAAAACTAAAAGCTCAAAAAATACAATTAAATACATAGTTTCCATAATATTATTAAAAATAATTCAATCTATGTTTGAATCCCAAAATTTAAAAGGATTTGATCTCATAGTCATCCACAAAAATCTAAACATTAATCTTCAAATAACATCAACTAATCTTAAATTCTCATAGAGAAAAGTAATTAACATAATCAAATATTCTATGTGATAGGTTAATCATTTCCATAAATTAACCAAATATGTATATGTCCATAATAAAGACAAAGATTATTCCAAAATATAATTCTACCATTACACTTCAATTGAAATCTCAATGTATTCTATTTTCCTTAGGCTTATAGTATTCCCAAAAGAGAAAATGTCTTCCAAAATAACCTTTATCACTTAATCACCAAATAATTTTCCTATACTGAGGACATCCATGTGATAGAACATAATATCGAAAGTCAACTTATTCTTGATCAATAAAATCATATAACTAAAATGAATAATTCATACTAACCAGGGACTTCACATAGGCTAGTGGTAGGCGATGTATCATTGGCACCCTTTGTCTTTGGGTTTGATTCCTATGGCCTTGCCAGACACGATGGGTTGTAATCATTCCTACAGGTTTTCTTTTTCCTAAAACCATATTATTAGTATAAAATTATCAAAAAAATATAACGTCCTTAAAAATAACCATAACATATTTTATCATCAAAGGTTGTCTAATACCTTTCATTTTGGATCCCAAAATGTATTAACCCTTTATCACCTAAAAAAGATCATATGAACACCTAAGGTTATTCCTTATATATACATAAGAAAATAAAATTCATTCTTGAATAAAATTTTTACATATCAAACATCAGGGTTAAACATACTATTAAAAGTCTTCCAATGTAATCCCATCATTAAAAAAGAGATAATACATTTAAGCATATCATCATCATAAAATCTACTATAACTCTTGAATATATTATATGTATAATTGTAACTCATTCAAAATTCATCATGATCCATTAACCATTATTTTCCACCTTATTACGCAATACTTCATTCCTAAAAAATCATAAATCATTTCCTAATATTCAATAATGTCAAAACATCAGCTATGAAATAATCCATACCGTTCATTGGAAATTGTCAGTTTCCTTATCCTAAATTTGAATGGAATTATGAATTCGTTAACATATATTTTTATGATCCTGATGATCTCGTTTCAGATCCTTCTTCAAAGGAAATCTATTTTTATAATGACCATGCACACCACATTTAAAACATTAAATTTATCCCTCATAAATAAATTCTTTCCCCTTCCCAGATTCAACTGGACGCTTCATTTTTTCATGGTAGGTTCATGCATTATAAACATCATTTCCACATCAATGGAATCTTCCTGTCCCTTTAATGCATTTTCAAAGGTGTTTCATTCCACATACTTGACACATAGGTTTTTAATATACTTACCTTTATGATTATTATAAGGACCGATCCTTAAAACATTACATAATATTGAATTAAATGAATAATTCACATTAAGGATCTTTTGAGGTTTAAAGTTTTAGAGAATTAGGACATAACTTTTACATCTCAAAAGATTACAATGTATACACTTATACTCAGATTCCATTTTTTCATAAAACAAAAACTCATAAAAAGAAACATATCTAGTTACATGTTTTAGATAGCATGTCTTTCCTTGATCCCATCCTTGACCCTATTCATCTTTAAGTCCTATGGATAAAATTTCAAAAACTTGGGATGAGCATAAAAATATCAGTAAGGGATATTAAAATACAGGAAGAAAACATTATTTCATGTATACATAAAAATCAATGAAATAATTATTTACTCATAAAACATAATAAATTTAACATACCACATGAAATCATAAGACTTATGAATAACTCATAGAAATCATAAGACATAAAGGTAACTTGAGGCATTCATAACATTCTTACGTAGGGAGAAACCCACTTGGTTACATTTGGAATACCCATCAAAGTATATTCCCTAAATCTCTTTGGAGAAACCTTAGCATTTAAATCCTTTGCATTACCCAATACATTGGAGAGATATATCTGGCTCACCGACCCTTAGTCTATTACGTAACCACCCGTCTTCATAAAAAATTTCCAAGAACAATAACATAATAGTATCATATAAAAAATGCATAAAGGAAACATAACATTTCAACATTTCAATCACGAGATATCAATACAACACATTGATATAATTAAAAAATTATAAAAACCATTTTCAATACCAAAATAAAAGAAAATTAAAACATGGTATTTATTTTTCATTTAAAAAAATTCATGGCTTTTAGAGGAAGCCAAAACTCAAATAATGGTCATGACGGCGGAGAAGTCGTTGTCGCCGCATACGTAAGACAAAAACATTCCCTTTTTTCGTTTAGTAAAACGCTTCGTATAAAAATATTCCTTTTGAACAAAAGTAAAAGTCAAAGGGGATTATACACCGTATAAAGGAAATTTGTGTATAAAACAAAATATGCCTCAATGAAAGGAGATTGAGACGAAGTCCCTTACAAAGTCGGTATCCTTAGATTAAGGATAAATCAATTACATGATTATATGTGGAAAATATAAATACACATATCATAAGAGGATATTAAGTGTAAACCAATCATAGGTCATCCACATGTATTCACAGTACAATATAATCAATATGTATAGGTTTAACCAAAAGAATTGAAATTGGGTTAAGAAGTTTCCTTATAGAAATTTGTCAGCCTAACGATGTCACTTTAAAATTAAGAAAATGAGTGGATGAGAGGTAAAAAGGGTATCTCATCACTTGGTCATAAAATTTATAGCAATAAGGATATATAATAACATATCCCAACATAAGAATATGTAAATTAAAAGACCAAACAAAAATAAGTCTTTTAAAAAGAAGAGGGTGAAAGGTTCCCTTACCGATTTGGGTAACTTTCGAAACGTAAACCCTAAGAAAGAAGGATCATAAAATGAAGATGTAAATACCCATAAATTAAATTATATTACACAAATAATACAATCATGGGCAGTACACACACAACACAAAAAGGAAATAGTGTCAAATGTAGCATTAATTTCACGGGAATAAAAGTGAGGTGAAAAATCCATTACGAAAACTCGACAGCCTAACGACGCCTCTTAAAACTTAAAAAAAAATGGATTGACGAGATCAAATAGGGTATCTCATAATATGAATTTTTTTTTACAGTAATAGGAATCTAAAATAACATCCCCCAACATAATTAAGAGGATCATAAAAAAAGTGACATTAATGAGAGTACTTAAACAGAAAGAGAGAGGTCAGATCCCTTACCTCAAGTCCGACTTGTCTTGTTCGTTTCTTTATATTCCTGAATAAGATTTGGTCAATTAATAATTTCTTAAGGACATCATTTAAAGTTTATTTTTCAATTAATAAAACATATAATAATTCTATAATAATTAGTTAATTATGTGAGTTCATATCAGACGTTTTTTTCAATGTTTGGTACACGAGTCAAAAATGAACTTGTTTGAAAATAATTGTCCATATAGTTATAATTAAACCATATACAGAATAATATTAATGCTTTAAATATCATTTATATTGAGTATATATTCATTTTATACTTTTCCATAACATTTGGAGATAAAAAAAATGAAATTCACCATTCATGGAGACGGTAGGCCGTACGTACGCTTGAACGCTAATTTCATTTCTTTGTCACATTAATGGAATTAAAAATAAATGAGATATATATATATTATAATTACAGTATAATATATATGTTATATAGTTCACATAAGTTCATTAATTTCATTCTTTATACATTCCATGTATTGCATGAACGAGTCACATCACTTGAGGGGGCGGTAGTCCACAATTCCTCAAATGAAATTATCGCATTTTCACAACATTCAAAGCTTAACAGTTTGTTTTAAATATAAAATACAGAAGAGTAGAGAGGAAATAAATATAATATATATCATAAAAAAAATTCCACAATAATTTCCACCATGATAGGTGGTAGGAGAAGATATGACAATTATCGTTTCGTGAGGTAGTAATTCTCCATCCACGGAAACAGTATGTTCTTTAACCACTAGACGAATGTGTGTGTAAGTGTAGCTCTAATAATTATCATAAAAACATACTAGTATATTGATGATGCTGATTTTGTTACAAAATAAATTAATGAAATGTGTTTAAGGGGTTTTAGAAGCAAAATAAAACAAAAGAACATAAGAGAAGACATTACCTTTAAATCGGGTAACTCCCTTTGGTTTGAACCAAAAGGGTTTCTTGAAGAGCTTTCTGCATAAGGTAAGGATTCTAGGATGAAGAGAAGGATGTGGAGAGATAAAATGAGTAGAGTTTGGTTGATCCAAAGGCTTGAGAGGTGCAGTTAAGGGGGTAGAGGTGGGGGCCTTTTTATAAGAGTAAAGAGGGGTACACTTAGAATGTCTTGAAAAGTTACTTTATTATAAAATGATTTTCGGATATTAAATGTCCCAAAATTATATATTTATAGGATAAGGTGATAAGGGTTCTAAATCCACCCATCCAATAGGTTTTTTACAAGTTTAAGTCTTATATCTTACCTTATCTATTCATTTTATTTAAAGCGTTCATTAATGAGGTAATCACTGCATCATCACAGTTTCAGAAATAAATAAATTTATTTAATGTATAAAAATTATAAAAAAAATACCATCATGTAAAAAATATTTTTAGATTTAAAATGAATTTGTATAGTCAAAGAGATCATTTATGTAAAAAAAATTAATTTTTTTACTTAGGTGATACATACTTTGGTTACATTTTCCGTTCTTCAAAATAAATATGATAAAAGATCACTATCACACTAATGTGATTCCATGGGGTCCCAAGGTTGGAAAAAGACATTCCATGGTCGGCCATGACACCACCAATAGAATTAGGACACATTTTGGGGTCATTTTATATTTTTATGATATTATTTTATTACCCTTAACTACCAGATTACTAATTAAACACGATAATTAAAGATAATTACCGTCATTACTATTAATAATGTACAAAAACAAAATAGTCTTAATTACATAATTTGGAAATTATGATTCCAAATATGGAATCCATTTTATCAAATTCCAAACACAGAAATTTCATTAATTAATTTGAAATAATTCTCGTTTTCAAAACCAAACACGGGTTTTTAAGAAGTAAAATCTATCAAAAGATTGATTTGTTTTTTCATCCAATTTAAATGTGAAATTACATAAAATGACCAAAATTTTATTAAATGATAAAAAAATAATTAAATTACACCTTAAAACAAATTAAAATTACAATATAACTATATAAATAAATTGGATGAAATGGCAGTTTTGAATGAAAATGCAGTATTTTCCACTATTCGTTGAATATAAACATTTGTCAAAAAATACCAAACATTCACCCTGAGCTATATTTGATATTAAAAATTCCAAAATTATATCAATTTTACCAAATTAAAAACATAGAAGTTCCATTAATTAATTTTATAATCAATTTCTACTGTCAAAACAAATAATGTGTTTTTAAGAAACAATGTCTATTAAAAGATTGACACTTGTTTATGTCCAATTTCAATGTGAAATTAATTCAAAAGACCAAAATTGGATTAAATGGTAAAATTATATTTTAATTACACTTTAAAAAAAATTAAAAAATTAATCTATCAATATAAATAAATTTGATTAAAAGGAGGTTTTGAATTAAAATTCAACATTTTTCACTAAAAATGATCTTTATCGAAAAAATAACAAAAATTTACACAAAGTAAATTTTGATGTCTTTATTCTAAATAAGGATTTTATTTTTTCAAATATAACATATAAAATTATCAAAAAGTATATCTAAAAAGGGTTCACCATCAAAAGGCGGTTAATCAACCTTTTAAAAAATATTAGGAGATTTATGCTTAAAATTGGATTCATTCTCATTTTAAGCCTCTAACATTTATTGGATAAATGTAAAAATATTTAAAAAACACATATAATAATTTTATAGATAGTTCTATTCATTCTTTCCATTACAAAGGCTAGGCGTTAACTACCATTAAGAATAATAATATTATATTATTAGTGTACAACATATGATTTCAAAGAAACTCGTTGTTGTGTGTTGGGTACGCCATCGAACATAGCATTAACTTTAAAGTAATATTGATATTTTTATTCACAAATATTAATAAATATTAAAATTTCATATTCTTTATTTACCTAAGATGTTACATCCTTCCCCCCTTTTGGGAATTGCATCCTCACAATTTTAAAATTAGTCTCGGAAACTTCTTTGAAAGTCCCACATCAGAATAAGAGTCAGTAAAACTATCACTTTAAAATAAATAAAGTGAAGTACAAAGGTCACCCAAGTTAACCTATATAAGGATTATATGTAGGAAAACATGGATATGGATGAAAAAACAAAGGGTCATGTTCTGATGGAGAGTGATAGAAAACATGATTAGGAGAAAGTTAACCCCATTAAAATCACAAACTTTTGATGGGTTAAATGGTATTTGATTCCCTAGTAGGAAAAGTTAACAGACAACATTTTTATTTTAAGTTACTTTTTATTGATGAATTTATTTACGAGCTTAACTAAATCACAAGGAAACATACTTACTTGTCATGTAGACATTCATCTCTTACTGGATTTCATACACAAACTCATATTTTCTCCAAAAGATGAGTATTTAGGATGACTTGTTCACATTAAGAGCGCTATAATCAACTTCTAGAAAATCACCTAATTCACAAAATAGAACTATATATTTCACATGTCTTTAGACCAAAATCAAAACCAAAATTGTTAGTACAAGATCAGATAATACCCAAAAAAGGATAATCCTTTATAAAAAGAAAATCCACTCTTAATCTCGAAAATTTGTCCAACAAAACCAAAAGTTCAACAAAGACCATTCGATAATCAATTGTCTATAAAATTCTTCAATGTAAGCCAAACTAAGATTGAAACCGAAATCTTTTAATAATTTAATCACGTAGTCTTCCAAGGTAAATATTAACATTTATTTCCAAATAACATCAGTTTCTATTAAAGTCTCATATTGAAAAGTAATTAACCTAAACATATATCCTCCATGATAGGTCAATAATTTCCTAGATAACCCAAAATCAACTTATTCTTGATTCATAAAATCATCTAAATAAAAATAATTTGTCATACTAACCAGGGACTTCACGTAGTCCTGTGGTAGGCGATAAATACCAGTCACACTTTGGTTGTGGGTTCGATTCCCACACCTTTGTCCGACGTGACGGGTTGTCACATGTTCTGCGTGTTGTCCTTTTTCAAAAAATTTATAATTTTATAACATTCCTCAAAAAGAGATGAAATCATCAAAATTAACCATAACATAATTTAACCTCAATTTTATCTCAAGCCTTTCATTTTCCATCATATATTAACCCATAATTATCTCAAAATTAAAGATCATATAAACCCTAATGGTTACCCTTAAAATTATTACCTGAACTTCCACATCGATTTGGTTCTCTCGTACATGATGCCTTAGAGAACTCACCAAGGTTGAAGTGGTTAATCATGAATCCTTGATAGTTTGTTTAGAACAACCACGAGATTCCTCATTGAATTCCCCATTTCATTCTATCTGTTGATCAGAGAACCACCACAGTTTCCTTCATACCCATTGTCACTTTTGTGCCTGCTAGATCCATCCATTTACGAAAACCAAAAATGTCAGTGTGAGTAAATCAAAAAAATCATCATGTAATAATGAGGAAGATAAAAAATAAGATATACTTATCCATGTTATCACAAACTCGTTCCAACTTTCAAAAAAATAACAATGACTCCATCTAAAATACTAACCATTGTGGTTATACACAAATTTTCACTTATTCTTAAACAATATTCTAACCTCTAAAGTTATATAAACTGACCTTTGACACCAAATATAAGGACCCAGCCATAAAACATTATATAATATTGTATTAAATGTATAATTCACATTGAGGATATTTTCAGGTTTAGAGTTTTATAGAATTAGGACATAACTATTACATCTCAAAATACTAAAATGTAGACAGTTCTACTCAGTTTCCATTATTTTCATAAAACAAAAACTCATAAAAAGAAACATGTCTAGTTCCATGTTTTAGATAGAATGTCTTTCCTTGATCCCATCCTTGACCCTATTCATCTTTAAGTCATATGGAAGACATTTCAAGAACATGGGATGAGCATAAAAAGCTCAGTAGGGGATATAAAAATAAGGGAAGAAAACATTAGTCCGTGTATACATAAAAATCATTGAAATTATTATTTACTCATAAAACATAAGCACTTTAGAATACCTCATGAAATCATCAGATTTATGAATAACTCAAAGAAATCATAAGACATAAAGGTAACTTGATGCATTCATAACATTCTTACATAGGGAGAAACCCTCTTGGTTACATTTGGAATAACCATCAAAGTATATTACCTAAATCTCTTTGAAAGAAACCTTGGTGTTTAAATCCATCACGTTACCCAATGCATTGTAGAGGAAGCTAAAACTCAAATAATGGTCACGGCGGCAGACAAGTCGTTGTTTCCACATACGTAAGACAAAAACATTCCCTTTTGTGGTTTAGTAAAACGCTTCATATAAAAAGATTAATTTTGAATAAAAATAAAAGTCAGAGGGGTTTATACACTGTATAAAAGAAATTTGTGTATAAAAAATATATGCCTCAATGAATGGTGATTGAGACGAAGTCCCTTACAAAGTCAGTATGCTTAGATTAAGTATAAATCAATTACATGATTATGTGTGGAAAATATAAATACACCTAACATAAGAGGATATTATGTGAAAAACAATTGGAGGTCATCCAAACATATTAATAGTACTACATAATCAAGAATTATATTTTTAACCCAAAGAATTGAAATTTGGTTAAGAAGTTCCCTTACAGAAATTCAACAGCCTAACAGCGTCACATTAAAATTATGAGAATGAGTTGATGAGAGGTTAAAAAGGTATCTCATCACTTTTTCATAACATTTAAAAAAAATAAGGAAATATAATAACATATATCAACATAAGAATATTTAAATTAAAAGAGCTAACAAAAAGTAGTCTTTTAACAAGAGGATGGTAAAAGGTTCCCTTACCGATTTGGGTAACTTTCAAAATGTACACACCATGAAAAAAGGATCATACAATGAAGATGTAAATACTCATAAATTAAATTATATTACACAAATAATAAAGTCATGGGAAGTACACCCACCACAAAAAAGGAAATAGTGTCAAATGTAGCATGAATCTCACGAGAATAAAAGTGTGGTGAAAAATCCATTACGAAAACTCGGCAACCTAACAGGGCCACTTAAAACATCAAAAAAATGGATTGAAGAGATCAAATAGGGTATCTCATCATTTTAACATTAAATTTAAATTAAGAGGAATATAAAATAATATCCCCCAACATAATAAATAGGAGCTTAAAAGAAGTGACATAAAAGAGAGTACTTAAAAATAAAGAGAGAGGTTGGATCCCTTACCTCAAGTCCGACTTGTCTTTTTAGTTTCATTATATTAATGAATAAGATTTGGTCAATTAATAATTTGATAAGGAACTACTTTAAATATTATTATTCAATTCATATCAGATATTATAATTTAATAATAATTAGTTAATTATGTGAGTTCATATAAGACAATTTTGTCGATGTTCGGTGCATGAGTAAAAATAAACTTGTTTGAAATGAATTGTCCATGTAGTTATAATTAAACCATCTCCAGAATAGTAATAATGATTTAAATATCATATATATCCTTTATATAATCATTTTAAACTCTTCCATAACATTTGGAGATAAAAAAATTGAAATTCACCGTTCATGGAGACGGTAGGTCGTACGTATGCATGAACCCTACTTTCATTTCTATGTCACATTAATGGAATTAAAACTAAATGAGATATATATATATATATATATATTATAATTTAAGTATAATATATATGATATATAGTTCACATAAGTTCATTAATTTCATTCTTTATACATTACATGTATTGCATGAACGAGTCACATCACTTGAGGGGGCGGTAGTCCACACTTCCTCAAATGAAATTATCGCATTTTCACAACATGAAAAGTATAAAGGTTTGGTTTAAATATAAAATACAGAAGAATATAGAGGAAATAAATATAATATATATCATAAATAAATATATTTCCATCATAATCGCCACCATGATTGGTGGTAGGAGAAGATAGAACAATCATCGTTTTGTGATGCAGTAATTCACCATCCACAGAAACAGTATGTTCTTTAACCCTTAGACGGAGGTGTGTGTAAGTGTATCTCAAATAATTCTCATAAAAACATCCTAGTATATTGAAGATACTGGTTTTTTTACAAAATAAATGAATATAAAGTGTTTAAGGGGTTGAGGAAGCAAAATAAAACAAAGGAACATAAGAGAAGACATTACCTTTAAATCAGGTAACTCCATTTGGTTTGAACCAAAAGGGTTTTTTGAACAGATTTCTTTAAAGGTATGGATTCTAGGATGAATATAGAGATGTGGAGTGATAAAATGAGCAGAGTTTGTTCAAGTAAAATTCTTGTGGGTAACAGTGTATAGGTGGGGGAATTTGTATAAGAGGGAGGAGGGGCACTCTTGGAAAGTCTTGAAAAGTTACTTTATTATAAAATGATTTTAGGATATTAAAGGTCGAAAAATTATATATTTCAAGGATAAGGTGATAAGTGTTCGAAATAAACCACTCCAATAGGTTTTTGAGAAGTGTACTTCTTAGATCTTACCATATCTTTTCATTTTGTTTAAATCATTCATTAATGAGGTAATCACTACATCATCACTCTGTCATAAATAAATTTATTTATTTAATGTCTAAAAATTAAAAAAATGACCATCATGTAGGAAATATTTTTATATTTCCAATGAATTTTTATAGTCAAAGAGATCATTTATGTAAAAAAATTAATTTTTTTTACTTAACTGATACATACTTTGGTTACATTTTCCTTTCCTTAAAAAAATATGATAAAAGGCCACTATCGCACTAAAGTGATTCCATTGGGTCCCAAGGTTGGAAAAAGTCATCCCATGGTCGTCCATGTCACCATAAATAGAATTATGACACATTTTGGGGTCATTTTATATTTTTATGATATTATTTTATTACCCTTAACTACCCGATTACTAATTAAACACAATAATTAAAGATAATTACCTTCGTTACTATTCATAATGTCCAAAAACAAAAGAGTCTTAATTACATAATTTGGACCTTATGATTCCAAATATGGAATCCATTTTATCAAATTCTAAACACAGAAATTGCGGTAATTATTTTAAAATAATTCCCGTTGTCAAAACCAAAGACGTGTTTTTAAGAAGTAAAATCTATCAAAAGATTGATTTGTTTTTACATCCAATTTAAAAGTAAATATACATACAATGACCAAAATTTTATTAAATGATAAAAACAGAATTAAATTACACCTTAAAACCAATTAAAATGACAATCTAACTATATAAATAAATTTGATGAACATGAACTTTTGAATTAAAATGCAGTATTTTTCACTATTCATTGAAAATGAACATTTGTCAGAAAAATACCAAAAATTAACCCTAAGATGTATTTGATATTCCAAATTAGAAAAATGATATCAATTTTACCTAATTAAAAACATAGAAGTTACATTAATTAATTTTATAATCAATTCTCGCAATCAAAACAAATAGCGTGTTTTTAAGAAACAATATCTATAAAAAGATGGACACTTGTTTATGTACATTTTCAATGTGAAATTAATTCAAATGACCAAAATTGGATTAAATGGTAAATTTATATTTTAATTAAACTTTAATACCAATTAAAAAAATAATCTAACAATATAAATAAATTAGATTAAATTAAGGTTTTGAATTAAAATACAATATTTTTCACTAAAAATGATCTTTATCGGAAAAATAACAAAAATATACACAAAGTAAATTTTGATGTCCTGTTTCTAAATAAGGATTTTATTTTGTCAAATATATCATATTAAATTCTCAAAATTTATATCTAAAAAGGGTTCTCTATCAAAAGGCGGTTAATTGATATTTTAAAGAATATTGGAAGATTTATGCTTAAAATTAGATTCATTCAAATTTTAAGCCTCTAACATTTATTGGATAAATGTAAAAATATTTGACAAAAATATATAATCATTTTTTAGTTAGTTCTTTTCATTCTTGCCAATACAATGGCCAGGAATTAAATACCATTTAAAATAATATTATTATATTATTAGTGTGCATTGTATGATTTTAAAGAAACTCATTGTTGCGTGTTGGGTACGCCATCAAACATAGCATCCCCTTTAAAGTAATATTGATATTTTTATGCACAACTATTAATAAATATGAAAATTTCATATTCATTATTTACATGGGATGTTACAATTATTACCTAAATATCCATATGGATTCTTTTCTCTTATATATGATACATTAGAGAAATCACAAAGGCTCAAGTGGTCGATCATGAATCCAGATTGTTGGTTGATACTAACCACCAGAGTTTTCATTGAAGACCCCATTTTATTCAGTTTCTTATTTATAAAACCACCACAGTTTCATTCACATCCATTGTTACTTTGGTTCCATCTAGATTCATTCATTTACTGAAACCAAAAAGGTCAGTGTGATTATATGAGTAAAATAAGCATATAATATCATATGAGGATGGTAAATAATATGATATACTTATTCATGTTATCTTAAACTCATTCAATTTATCTACAATAACTTTGACTCTTTTTGATATAAAAACCATTATGGTTATGTCACTTATGCTTAAATAACACCTTAACCTCTAAATTTATCTAGACCATCTCAAACACTAAATCTAAGGCCCCAACCTTAAACATTACATAATCTTACATTTTTTAAATAATTCACATTGATGATATTTTCAGGTTTAGAGTTTTATAGAATTAGGTCATATCTTATATATAACACAATGAATATTTTATGTAGACACTTATGCTTAATATCCATTTTTTCCTAAAATTATAACTATTCGAAAAAGAAACACGTCTAGTTCCATGTTCTAGACAACATGACTATTCCCTGATCCCATACTTGACCCTATTCAACTTTATGTCATGTGAAAAAAATTTCAAAACTTTGGATGAGCCTAAAAATCTCTCTATGGGATACATAAATATGGAAAACTCTTAGTTTTTCAAAACAACATGTAACCCATAAAAACAATATCATGAAGAAATAATATTCTCCTTATAGAAGTAGCAAAAAAACATCACTGAAAAAAATCTCATTGCTTACAATTTTTAACAAAAAATATTATCATAATTCCAATAGAAAGAAACATATAACATATAAAGGTTACATGGGACATAAAAAAAACGTAAATATATTAACCATACGTTCAACACCCACACATATCACTAAATGGAATTACCATATGGCCACCTTCCATAAATATAACTAAATAAAATAGCCATATGACCGACTTCCATACCCAATGAATTAGAGGATATAATGTAACCACCATTCTATAGTTTATCATTGGACCACCCCTCATTTGGTTAATCACATAACCACCCATCAAATGTCCAAGTACCATTACAAAATCATAGAATATAAAATATTACCAATATCAACATTTTTCACTCAAAATATATCATTTCAAGATAATAAAATATTAAATCCATTTCAATAACCTTTTTAAATACGAAAACACCCAAAAAGGGAATAAGGGATTTATTTTTCTTTTAAAAACATTATGTATTATAGAGTATGCCAATTAATGATTTTGGTGGTGGAGAGGTCATTGTCACCACAAATGTTAAAAAAGTTAATTTTGTCTTTTAATAAAATGCTTCGTAGAAAAAAAATTCCCCTTTGAATAATAGTAAAATTAATAGGGTATTAATATACACTGTATAAAAGATGGAGGTGATTATTATAGAAATATTCCTCAATGAAAGTAGATTGAGACGAAGTCCCTTGCCTTGTGTCTATACTAAATATTTAGTTCATTAATTTCATTAATAATAAACATAAGACAATTTCAAATTTTTTCCGAAACATTTTCAAGTTTATTATACATTATATATCCCTTATTACCACTTTATAAAAATTACATAATTATTTATGTTAATTTCGGTCGTTCTGTCGATATTCGGTACATGAGTCGAGAATGATCTTGTTATAATTACCATTTTTGCATGTGGTAAAATTTTCATTATAACCAGAATATTATTCATATATATATATATATCATATATATCCAGTATTTATGTATTTAAATTATTCCATAACATTTGTAGATATGAAATGAAATGCACCGTTCATGGAGACGGTAAGCCGTACGTACACATGATCTCTACTTTCATTTATATTTCAAATTTAGTTGACTGAAAAATTAACGATACGTAGGTATATTAGGATTCATGAATAATAACATATTTTATATATTTTACAAAAGTTCATAAATACCATACCTTATACATTACATGTATATAATGAATGATTCATATAACTATGAGGGGGCAGTAGTCCGCGCTTCATAAAATAAAATTATCATGTTTACACATCATGAAAAGAATAAAATTATGTTGTAAATAAAAAATACATTAGAATAAAATCAATATAAACATGATATATATCATATAAATACAGTTTCATCATAATGGCCACCATGAGAGGCGGTATGATATATTTGAACAATCATTATTTTGTGAGGCAGTAGTTCGCCATCCACATGAACAATATGTTCTAAATCCATCCGATAGAGGTGTGTGTAAGTTTAGTTCGAATAATTCTCATAAAAAATACCTATTAAATTTAGTATAATTTTGCTGTTATTTAATCAAATAATAATATTATAATAGAGAGTGAATATGTAGAATATTGGAAACGAACATTAGAGAAAATACTACCTCTTAAAACAATTATCTCACATTGATTTGAGACAAAAGGCTTTATTGAATTGAATTATTACTAATTTAAGGCATACATGAAGAATAAATGGATGTTGGAATAATATTAGAGTAGATTGTAGATGGTCCAAGGGGCTTTAGAGGTGTGAATAAGGGGTTAGTGGTTGTGTCCTTTTAATAGGGAGAAGGGGTACTTTAGGAATGTCTTGAAATATTATTTTATAATAAACTGAATATCGATTTTTCAAAAGGTAAAAAAATACTTTAATTCCAAGATAATATGAGGAAGGTTCTGAATCCTCTTAAAAAATAGGTTTTAATGAAGTGCGGGTTTCAAATTTAACATTTTCATTCAGCATTAACACTTAATTAACAATTTAACTATTACCATGTCTTCTTGTATATTCATACTATATGGTTAATATAGTTAACATAAAATCCCAAAAGAACTTAATATGGTTCATTAATGACATTTAAAATATTATCTATGTCATTTGGAAGAATATTATATTTTTAGGACAATTATATCATTTAATAAAATACTATTTGTTTTAAATTCTATTTTATGTCATCTTTTATACTATTCATATCAGGAATTTTTAAAAATCTATAAATAGTTGATTCTATCGAAAAAACATGATAAATTAAAATATAATAAGTCATAATCATCGCTAAAATTTGTGTATGTCAAAAAAAGTATCATAATAAATTTATTTTAAAATTTATAACTTCATATATTTAAATATTTCATTAATAAGGTAATCACTAAATCATCATTGTATCATAAATATATTTATTTAAATGATGAATAAAAATAATAAATAAAGTAACATTATGTATTAAATCTTATTATATTTATAAATACTATTTATAGTATAAATGATAAATTATATAACCCAATATACAATTTTTTTATACTAAAAGATACTGTTTAGGTTTTATTTTCCTTATCTTTAAATTAAAAATAATTAAATGTCATTTTCACACAAAAGTGGAACCATGGGGTCCAAAAATAGACCAATGTATTCCCATGGTTGGAGAGAACTCATCCAATAGGGTTAGTACCTGTGTTAGGGTAATTTAATATTATTGTAATATTATTTTTACCCTAATTTACCTAATTTATCCTTTAACCATGGTAAATAAAATATTTACTGAAGTTACTATTCATAATTTATAAAACTAAAAGTAACCTATTAACACAATTTGGACCTAATAATTCCAATTATGGAATCCAATTTTCCAAATTCAAAACACAGAAGTTGTTGAGATTAATTTAAGATTAATTCGTATTCTCAAAACAAAAAATCATGCTTTTACGAAGTAAAAACTACCAAAATATTAACATGTGTTTATGTAAAATCTCAAAGTGAAATTACATCCAATGAAGAAAATTGTAATAAGAGTTAAAATTATAATCCAATTACAATTTAAACACAATTAAATGCATAATCTAACTATATATGTAAATTATATTAAAAGGCAATTTTGAATTAAAATTCAGTATTTTCCACGATTCATTAAAAAATGAACATTAGCAGAAAATACTAAACATTCACCCAAAGTATATTTTGTTTCTATGATTATAAATAAGGGGTTTATTTTTTCAAATAATACATATAAAGTTATAAAAAATATATTTAAAAAGGTTTCTCCATCAAATGTTGATAAAACTACATTTTATAGAAAATAGTTTATCCGGAAAAATGAATTTATACTTATATCATATCTAAGAAACATATAATATGAATTTAAAAAATTAATTTTTTCACACCCATTTTGCTTATTTTTTTATTTCCTTAAATTTTTGGACCTCAGGTGGTTCAGGTTGAAACCCGAGTTATAATTATGAATTCTTATTTTAAAACAGGTGTTTCGGCAATGATTGCGTCCAGCGCACTGTGATCGAAGCCGTGCAGCCCCGGCTGGGTCACCACGAGACTTTTTTAGGTTTACTGCACGACTTTACTACTATTCAATTAATTATATGAAATTAATTTTAATACACAATTAAAAATTTAGAATGTGATGAAATAGAAATCAAATAAAATAAGTGTTTTTAAAAGATTTTTTTTAATAAAATTTTTTTCTGGGTATATTATTATTATTATTATTATTATTTTTATTATTAGTTTTATTTTATGTTATTTTCATTTTATTTTTATCTTTATTTTTTTCCTCCCCCTTGTTAGGGTTTGGCGCCCCCTCCCCCCTCATCATTTTTCTTCTTCTTATCCTGCTCGGGCTACCCTCCCCTCTACTCACCATTTCCCAGGCCGCAAACGCCGCCTCGCCATACCCTTCCCTCTCATCGGCGCCTCCCCTTCCACCTCCAGCTGCCGGCTCGCCACCACATGGCACCCCACCCCGCCTTTCCCTCATCTGCCACGCTACACTCGCACAACCCGACCGCCCAACATCCGCGTCGCCGCCATCCGCCTCACCCACTGACCACCTCACCAGCCCTCCATTGAACCCAATAGTGTCGCCCTCCTGGTTTTTCCCCTCCCTCGCCCGCCTCCTGTAATCCTCTATGTCTCCCGACCCCAGCCGACACTGCCTCCCCTCTTTCTGGAAACCCCGCCGACCGGCCAGCCCCACACCGGCCGCCCGCACCCCTTCATCCTCACCTCCAGCCGTGTCATGGAATTTCTCCTTACCATACACCATACAACCCCTTCCGACTAAACTTCCCCCATTTCTCTCTGTCGCCTCGACCCCCCCTCACCAGGCTGCTCGCATTGCCGCCCGACCTTCTGGCCAGCTCGTGTTGGCACTGTTTTCCCACATCACAGCAGACAGGTCGCACCCCCACTCCCTTGGTTGACCAGCACAACCCTCTTCTACAGACTAATCCCCTACCAGTAAGGTACACCTCCTCTTATTTCCTTAGTGTTTGGTTCCTGTTTTTGGGGTTTTAGGAATTCAGCAGGATGGGTGTCCAATTTTCAGGGTAAATTTTTGATGTTTTTGGTTCAATTGTTTGATTTAAGGCCAATTTGGTTTTGTCTGAGTTTCAGTTGGTGTATGCAAATTCTTGTGCACCATATTTGTGAATTCTGCTACACCGAGGTAGGTGGTTCCACATTTTAAACATTATTTAATGAATTCATTTGCTTTCTTTGATAGTTTATAATTTTCTTTCATTAATTCTTTTGGGTGAGGACTTTGTTTTCTTGAAGTCTCCCTTTTGTTGGATTTATTTGGTATTATGTCGTATGGGTGGGGTGCGTTCATTGGTTGAAAACTTATCTTTAGAAAATTGTTAGTGTTTGATAACGTTTGTGGTTAGCCTTTTTATTGGTGCAAGTAGTGCTAATTGTGTTCGATATGGCACAATATGTTCTTGGATGTAAGTGAAGGTGTTGAAATGGTCGAGTAGGTTGTTGCTGTGAAAACCTATGTGATATTTCTATTAGTGTTTTATAATGTTTATGTTTGTTTTTTGAAAATGGTAAATGTTCACAGTTTATGTTCTTGTGTATCATTCATATGCATTTTTCCCAAAAAGGGATTTTGAGTGCGTCTTTAGTGTTTAAAGTCATGTCTTTTCTTCGGGATTTGCATAATAAAATTTTTAGTGGTTTGTTTAATTAGTGAAATCTTCTTTTAACAATGCAGTTGGGTTATTAATTTATGCAAGTGGTGTAGGTTGGGTTCTTGATGTGGCATCAGGTATGTTTAGTTAGGGATGAGGGTTGAGTTGGTTTTGCATGTTAAAGTTCTGTTATGTTTATTTTTAAAGAATTTGTTTACAAATAATTTGATATGATTTAATAAAAATTAGTAACGATAAAAAATTTAATATGTTTTTAATAAATGATTATTAACAATGTGAATTTTTTTTAATTGAGTTGTGTAAAGTCTTTTGGCGTGCGTACTTTGTCAAATGGTTTTCTATGTGTGTGAAAGTGTGGTGTTGGGTTCATGTAACACCCTATTTGTTTTATTTTTCTGAGTTGACATGAAATTTGAAATTGGAACATCTTGAGAACAAAAGTGGAAGCCTGGGTACTATATGGGAAGACTAGATGTAGCGTGCTAGTGATTCAGAAGCGGCTCTGGCCCGGTTTCACTAAGTTGGTTTAACCATTACAGCACTAACTAAACATTGGATGATGATTGGAGACCACTAGGTTATGGATGATGATTGGAAACCACTAGGTTATGGATGTGTTTCCCTACTAGTGGCTCATGCATGAGAATGCATTTTGTTTTGTTTCCCGTACTACTGTTCACCAAGATGCGATGTTCTAGGGTCCCATTCTTTTTACAAGTACCTATATGGACTCTACCACTTTTGGTGCTCCTGGAATATTACACACTCACCTTCAGCATATGGTGTATCATTTTGGGCTCTCTTGAAGGTTTTAGTTTTCTTATCTGCAAGGGTGTTTTATTATTATTATTATTATTATTATTATTATTATTTTAAGTTGTTTTTTTAAAGTGATTTCTTTATAGAAACTATTCTTTTAAAGTTGTTCAAGATTTGGTGTCTTTTCTTTTGTTAAGCCTGAAAATGTATTTGTCATCTAATGTTTACACGTGGAACCTTTTTGTTAGGTGACGTCCTACTGGGCTCTTGGATCACACCCTGAAAACACCTTTGGGTGTATGTAGACTTTGTTTCTTGTGTATTCCAGGTTGTGACATCATGATCTGTGATGATGGTTTTGGTGGTTGATGGCCTCCTCGTGATGGTTGGTGGTTGTGGTATGTGGATGTTGCACATCTTGTGTTCCTTGGAGGTTAGAGTTAGAGTTTTAGTTCTTTTTTTTGTCGTTTATTATTGGATGTTTTCTCAAGTTGTAACCCTTTAAATTTGATTTCAGTATAAGGGTCTGTTTGGTTGTCAGTTCCCAGTTTGATTTTATTTATTGTGTTAGTGTTTTGTGTATAATATTGAGGGTAAATCGTTCCCATGGGTTAGTTTTGATACCCGGGCACTTGTGCCTGCCTGTGGGGATCGAGAACGCACTTCGTGCCATATCGCGGACCCGATCAGGGGCCGGGTCGGATGGCGACCCAGCCTGGTTCGTGAAAAAATGGTATCCGAGGAAGTTTTTCTTTTTGGGTCGTGTTCTTTTAGGATAGATTCAAGTGTACCAAAGTTAAGGTTTTCGGGACCCGATATATGAGTAAGGTTCCTAGCCAGCACACCTCATGCTAGGACTGAAGTTACTAGAGTAGGAAAAGGTTTGTCTAAGTTTTTGGTCTGTGTGGTTAATCTTGTTTAGGGGAAATGAAAAGGGAGTAGGTTATGTTGTCTCAATGTGCTCACAGGGTCTGGAAAGTCGTGTGGAGCTGGGGACGCTGTCCTAGAATACTCTCAGTGGTAGTGGCGTGATTGGTGTATGACCGCCAACCATATGTACTAGTCAACCACAGACACTAGTTTTCTCTTTCACCGTTCCTCATTTTTTTGTTTTGGAGTTGTGGAAATTTGTTTTTTATGTAAAAATGTTTTGGTCTGGGAATTTTTTTTTCAAATGAATTTATTTAAAAATGAAATTATTTGGATGGTTTGAAAAGTGTGGGTTGGATGTTTGGTTTTGAAAAATGGAATGTTCTGGTTTTGATCCTTGGTGTTCTCATTTGCGACCACATGAATGGGTGTATATGGAAAGAGAAATGGTTAATGGAATGAGCGGATGAGTGCCCGAATGGGCATGAGGTGGGTGCCGGTGTGGCATAAGAACATGCATGTGCGAGGCCCATGGGGCACCATTGGAGTATGTACAACCCACTATGTTTTCTTTTTTTTAAAAAGTTTTGTTAAATGAAAAATTCGGTGTTTTAATAACCAGTGACTGTGGGGTGTTTCCTCATGTTTTGAAAATGTCGGATGTGAGGCGTTTTGAGCCAATGATCCATTTTGACTGATTTTTATCTTGAGTTTAATATTCTTATTTTTATGTGGTATGCAAGTGTGTAGTTAGTTAATTCTTTTGAAAAGTACACCGGGGAGCCCTTGTAGTGGTTCCCCTGCACGTTTGGTGTTCGCTTGTGGTATGTTTTGACCATTGGACTAGTTTTCATGGTTGCATGGTTTTCATTCTTAACTTGTGTATGCCCCCATAAAGCATTAACATGCGATTGAAGTGAGGATATAGGTAATTCACCATTGGCCTGCCCTCCAGTTGATCAGATGAACCTCTCCTTGAATTATAGAATTGAACCCACCTCTCCTTTTTACAACTAGACAGATCCTCTCACAGTGGGATTACATATGAGAGTGGAGTTGAATGGAGTTTTGGTTTCTTCGAGATGTTTGAGTCGTCGAGTATGAAGTTGGACATCTTTGCGTTTCATGGTTTCCCTTGGAAGTTGTGAAAGAAATTCTAGCGGGGAAGGGTGAAGGTGATTTAGAGTTATCAGTGCTTACCATTGTCTTGAATGGGTTGTAGTGTTTTCATCGGCTGCATGTGTCAAGTTTGGTGACCACATGCTGTGTGAGTTATCTTCGATGTGCATAGGTGGAATCAACTTGGGGTTGTCGGTGTAGGCTATTATTTTAAATGACCTTTGGTCCTTAGTTGGATTTGATTAAGAAAAAGGCTCTGTTAGGCCACTACTGTGGCAAACCCAGCCTCGTGGGGATGCTACGATTGATTGTAGGAATCACGTGTTATTTAAGACCCAGTTTGAAGTCCCTCTCCGTATAATTCTTTTCTTAATAGAAATGGTCATGTTCAGAAGATGATTTGTGGTGTTGTGTTCTCATTAAGTGAGACAAAGGGTGATGTGCATGCACCATTTCAACTCTTGTGTTGGTGAATGTTTCATGTATGATAAGTTGGATGTCGTAATGTGTTGTGGTTGCTGGTGTTTCCTCGATTGTAGTGTGGTTGAATGTGAAAAAAAGGAGAAGCTCCGTTCAGGAGTCTTCAATACCTGACTACGAGGAAAGAGATGCTTCAAACTCAGGGCACCAGCCATATGCTTCAGAGTGAAGATGGTGCTTTTTCGGGAACCCCGGGAGTGTATGAGACCCCTACCGTATTTCTTTCATCGGTGATGAATGTAAAGGATGTTTAAATTGGTTTCTATGGTTATTCCATTATGAACGAACTGTCTTGTTGTGTGGGGTTTCCCATGGCTATGAGGAGGCATGATCGTCTCATCACCTTAAAGTCCTGAGGGTTAAATCCCACCAGATGTATCACTTTTAGTGGTCTTTATGGGGTCTGTTGGGTTAGGCGGTCTCAAATTTTAATAGTGCTCATCCAGGGATGTGAAGATGCTGGTTTGTTTTTAGTTGTGGTTAAAATTCCCCATTATTTGGGCCCCTCCCCCCCACCCCTTGTGGTGGGGTTTTCGGTCACCGTTGGAGAATTTTCAATGTTTTGTACCCTCTTTCAGTTCTAATGGTGGGGAGACCCATGATGGGTCTCGCAAAAATGTCTCTAGAATGAGTTGGTTTTGGCCTTTCTCATAATTGTGGGGAGTCTTCCCGAGCATCCTTGTGTCAATTTTCTAGTCTCTCTCGGGCATTAGAATGTTTTTAATGGTGGGGGGACCCATCGGGCTTTTCTGTGTTGGACCGTTCAGTTTTTTTCCGGGAGATGGTTTAATGGTAGGTTATTAGAGTATTATTTGGATGTGGTTTGGTCTTGTTTCTTAGTTCTAGTAAAATTGTGTAATTTTTTTGTTCAATAATGCTTGAGGTGTTTCAGTTTGTGAAGTTGGTTTCTGTAGGTGCGAGATTTACTTTCATTAAGAAATCAATAGGTGGTGATCTAGCGCTCTGGGGCGGGTGGCACTTAGCGAAAAGTGTTTTATGGGCTCCTTCAGGTTGTCTTTTGAGTTTCTATCTTTAATCATGATGCGTTTGCCTCTTTTCACTTTCATTTCATGGGGATACCTTCTGAACCCCAATGGGGTGTATTTTCCTACTTTGGGTCTCAACCATAGTTGTGGCTTTCTAGGGATGGAAATATTTATGGCAGGGAGAATTGTCATACCAGTCGTGTTTTTTTTATTTCATTAAATATTTGGAGCTCAGGTGGTTTGGGATGAAACCCAACTTAAAATTTTGAATTATTATTTTAATACGTGTGTTATGGCCTTGACTGCATCCATGGAACTACGGTCAAAGCTGCACAGCCCTGCCTGGGTCGACGCGCGACGTTGCTCGGATTACTGCATGACATTCCTGCTGTACAATTAATTAAATGAAATGAATTTTAATAAAAGAATCAAAATTATAAATGTGAAGAAATTAAAATCAAATAATATAAGAGTTTTTTAAAAGATTTTTTAATAAAAATGTTATCTAGGGATATTATTATTAATACTACTATTATTATTATTATTAGTTTTATTTTATTTTATTTTATTTTTATTTTTATTTTATCTTTATTTTTATTTTTTCCTCCCCCTTGTTAGGGTTTGGCCGCCCCCATCTTCATTATTTTTCTTCTTCTCCCGCTCGGGTCGCCCTCCCCTCTTCTCACCCTTTCCCAGGCCACGCGTGCCACCTCGCCTTACCCTTACCTCTCGCCGGCACCTTGACTTCCACCTCCAGCTGCCGTCTCGCCGCCCCGCGACACCCCACACTACTTTTCCCTCATCCGCCACGCCACACCCACGAAGCCCGACTGCCCGACCTCCATGCAGTCACCATCCGCCTCATCCGATGACCGCCTCACTGGCCCTCCAGTGACCGCTGTAACACCGCCTCATGGTGTTTTCCCTCCCTCGCCGTCCTCCCACACTCTGTGGCATCACCTGACCCCTACCAACACTGCCTCCCCTCTTTTTGGCAACCCCTCTATCTGGCCATCCCAACACCGACCGCCCCACACCCCTTCATCCTCACCTCTAGCCGCGCCACAACGTTGATCCCTGCTAGCTTCCAGACCACACCTTCTAGCCGAACTTCCCCCATTCACACTGTCACCCCGACCCCCCTCAACAGGTTTCTTACACCGTCACCCGACCACTTGGGCAGCTCACGTCAGTACTATTTGTCCACCTCACACCAGATCGGTCACACCACTGCTCCCCTGCTCGACCGGCGCAAACCTCTTCTGCAGAAATATCCCCTCCATGTACGGTCCTCCTCCTCTCATTTCCTTAGTGTTATGTTCTTATTTTTGGGGTTTTAGGATTTCAGCAGGATGGGTGTCCAATTTTTAGTGTTAATTTTTGATGTTTTTAGTTCAATTGTTTGATTTAGGGTCTATTTGGGTTTGTTTGAGTTGAGGTTGGTGTATGTTGATCCTTGAACACCATATTTTTTAAGTCTTCTACACCGAGGTAGGTGGTTCTGCTTTTTAAACATTATTTAATGAATTCATTTTCTTGATTTGATAGTTTATAATTTTATTTTGTTAATTCTTTTTTGTGCGGACTTTGTTTCGTAAATTTTTAGTGCTTGATAATGTATGCAGTTAGCCTTTTTATTGGTTCAAGTAGTGCTAATTGTGGTCAATATGGCACAGTGTGTTCTTGGACATAAATGAAGGTGTTGAAATGGGCAATTAGGTTTTTTCTATAAAAACCTATGTGAGTTGTCTTTTAGTGTTTTATAATGTTTGTGTTTGTTTTGTGAAAATTCGCAAGGTGCGCTGTTTATGTTCTGGTGTAGCATTCATATGCATTTTTTCCAAAAACTGATTTTGAGTTTGTATTTAGTGTTTGAAGTCATGTCTTATCTTCTGGATTTTCATAATAAAATTTTTAGTGTTTTTTATAATCGATAAAATGTTCTTTTAATAGTGTGGTAGAGTTAATAATTGATGCAAGTGGTGTAGGTTGTGTTCTTGACGTGGTGTCAGGTATATTTAGTTAGGGAGGTGGGTTGAGTTGTTTTTGCATGTTAAAGCCCAGTTATGTTTATTTTTAAAGAATTTGTTCACAAATAATTTTATATGATCTAATAAAAATGATTAATGATAAAAAAATTAATCTATTTTCAATAAACGATTATTAGAAATGCAGAAATTGTTTTAATTTAGTTGGGTAAAGTCTTTGGCGTGTCTACTTTTTCTAATGGTTTTTTATGTGTGTGGAAGTGTGGCATGGGGTTTATGTAATACCCTGTTTGTTTTATTTGTCTATGTTTGACATGAAATGTGAAGTTGTAACATCTTTAGCACAAAATGGGAAGCCTGGGTACTAGGTGGGTGGACTAGATCTAGCGTTCTAGGGATTCAGAAGTGGCTATGGCCCGGTTTCACTTAGATGGTTTGACTATTACAACACTAACTAAATATTGGATGATGATTAGAGACTACTAGGTAATGGATATGTTTCCATACTAGTGGATCGGGCAAGAGAATTTATTTTTTTGTGTTTCCCATACTACTATTCTCCAAGACACAATGTTCTAGGGTCCCATTCTTTTTACTAGTACCTATAGGGCCTCTCCCACTTTTGGTGCTCCTATAATATTACACACTCAACGTCGGAAGACTATGTATCATTTTGGGATCTCTTGAAGGTTTTAGTTTTCTTAACTATATGGGTGTTTTATTATTATTATTATTATTTTATTTATGTTGTTTTCATTGAAAGTGCTTTTTTTATAGAAACTGTTCTTTTAATGTTGTTCAAGCTTTGGTGTCATTTCTTTTATTAAGCCTGTAAAAGTATTTGTCATCTATTTTTTACACTTGGATCCTTTTGGTTGGGTGATGTACTTCTGGGATCATGGATCACACCCTACATTCACCTTTGGGTGTATGTACACTTTGTGTCTTATGTATTCCAGGTTGTGACATCATACTCAGTGATGATGGTTTTGGTCGTTGATGGCCTCCTCGTGCAGGTTGGTGGTTGTGGCATATGGTTGTTGCACCTATTTTGTTGCTTGGAGGTTTTATTTAGAGTTTTAGTTCCTTTTGTTTTCATTTTTTATTGGATGTTGGATCAAGTGGTAAACCATTAAAGTTTATTTCAGTTTAAGGGTCTGTTTGGTTGTCAGTTCCCAGTTTGATTTTATATATCTTGTTAGTGTTTTGTGTATAATATTACAGGTAAATTGTTCCCAGGGGTTATTTTTGATACCCGGGCACTAGTGCCAGCCCGTGGGGATCAGGAACGCCCTTCGTTCCATGTCGCAGATTGGGTTGGGTGCCAGGTCGAATGGCGACCCGACCTGGTTCTTGACAACATTGAATATATATCATATATCATTCATTAAATAAAAATACAAAAATAGTGATATGAAAAAAATATTGTATTTTAGATAGGTTTTCATAAAAACTCATGCATTATATTAAATTTGGTATTATTTCTATTTATAATAAATTTTGTAATCAATGAATTATAATTTAAACATATGAAAACCGTATTTCAAAATTCAGTTTACACTATTCATTTCTGGAATTCCAACATCTTGGTGTTAACTAAAATTTACAATAATAATAATATGATTGTATTATTTCTCAATATAACTCAATGTTGTGTTAAATGTGAGATTTCAAACTATCCCATTGTTCTGTGTTGAGTATTCTATCAGAAAAAGAATCACCTTTAACATTAAATAAATATCTTATTCAAAGATACCAATATAAATAAAAAGATATTATTATACAAATACCTGGGTCGTTACCATGTAGCATTTGGAAATAAATGAACTATAAATAGATTTTATAACTATATAGGGGTAGGTGGATGATATTTTCAATAAACCATTACTAATGGAATCATTTCAAAAGTTGAGGTTGATTACGAGTGTTCAAAATCACCCCCATAATGGATAAGACATGCAATATTATTCCCAATCTAATAATTTCATTGTATGTTATTATAAAATGGTAATAAATATGAAAACATTAATGTAGGAATTGATATGTTGTTTACCAATTTAGTTAGTGCATACATTAAAGGCGTGTTCCTAAAATGAAGAAGATGTATTGTCATAATGTGTGATTTATGATAATTGTTTTAATTGTTTGATTACAAGGGAACATGAAATATTTATTATAGGATGTAGTATTTTTTTGGTTGATGATGATGTATTTTGTGATGAAAGAGGTCTGCAATGAATTTTGGTCAATACTTTAGGGGAAATATTTTATTATTGTTCAATAATTCTTTTTTAGTATATTGAATTTACATACGAAGGCTCAATATTTTTGGAATGTGATTCATATCATGTGTATCCGACGATTAGTGATTTATATTACTTAGTTTAAAAATATCTAATTGGATAAATAGTTGGGAAAATGTGTTTTGTGTTGTTAGTGGTTTCAAGTTGTAAGATTGGTGAAGAAAATAGTTAACATAAATTAAATTTTTATAGCTTTTTTTTTATTTGTCATCACATAAATAAATATGTAATGGAAGGAAGAGTTCAAATATCTATTTATTTATTTTCATAATTTTAATAATATATATTAGTTATAGAGAGTTCACACTATTTATAATAATTGAGAATCCATCATTATCACTGGAGCAACCACAAGAATTGTAATGTTATAGTTAGTGTAAAAACCACTTGAAGAACCATCAATAATGACATAAAGTGTGAAGTTATGGTCAGTGTACTGACCACATGGATAACAAGTATTGACCACAAGAACTCTTAATCAACTTTCAGTGTACTAACTACATGAAGGTGATGACTTACTAGGAGCTTCAAACAGTAGGTGTAGAAACCTTGAGAATGTAACCACATGAATTAATTATGACAAACTTAATGAATAACTATAAACGTGATGAATAAAAGATATCCTAGAAAACAAGGAAATGAGATCCGTACACATGAAGGATTGTTTATCTATTATATGGTAGGTCAAGTGATCAATGAAATATATGGTAGGATGATAGACTTTGGGCTCCCTTGGTAGGTTTATCTACCGCAAGATCAAAAATGTGGAGGATAAAGTAGTCTAATATCTGATTACACTCCAATATCATTATAAATATAGTGACATGAAACCTTATCTATAGATTAAGAATAAAACATTTAGAGAAGGAAGTAGTCATTCCAAAAAAATCAATGTGGTAATATACATAAATGATAAATACAATACAATTTTTTATCATATTTCATTATTTTAGGAAGATAGGTTATCAATGATATATTTACCCAGAAGTATTGCAAAACTCTTGATGCATTCGGTCATATTTACATATAGATAATTACATATGAATCATCTTAATTTTTTTAATAAAGATGGAAAAATCTGTGAGTAGTCACATATCTACTCATTCATAAAGATGGAAGAAAGAACCATGAGTGAGGGAAAAAATTAATGAACCCATGAATCAAGATATATTATATGAAAATTTAATTAGATAAATTACAATTGAAGGAATGACGTTCATGTTTAATGGTATTTATGATGGAGAATTCTATGATTTTAGTATCCATGATCATGTCAATGTATCGTGGATATATTGATTCATACATAGTGAATTAATTTATAATAAATACAGTTTCAAGGGATGATGAAGTGGCCCTGATATTTTTTAATTTTTTTATTTATTTAGAATAAGTTATGGAAATAATTCTGTAGAAGTTATCATGAATACTATATCTGATATTTAAGGTTTTTAAATTAAAATGTATTTTTGTGGCTTCATTAATATTTGAATGAATGAAAATAAAAGATAAAAATAATATATCATGTTTTATATTTTCTATTGTTTCTGATTGTTTATTGGTGTGGTTATAAGGGATAATTTTCAATGAATGAATAAATGAGAGAGATAGAATGAAAAAAGTGGTTATTTCTTTTTATTGGTAATGTTTAATTCAATTAGTGAATTTTTTTTCTAATAACAAATTTTTAAGGAGTTCATGCACTATATGTGGACTACAGTGAATTATAAGTGATAGATATACACTAATGTATGTGACCTCAATGATTTTTTTCTAGTATACTATGTGACCTAAGAGTGTTTTTAGATAATACAATAGGCATGCTACTCTAGTTGAGAGTGAACCTTGTAAATTATTCTGTCCCTACAATTGTGATGTTGTGTTGTTATTAAATAGAGGAATTTCTATCAAAATATAGGTGAATATTATTTTCAAAATAAGAAAAAATAAAAATATTTTACAACTAATTCTCCCCTCGTAGTGGTCATAAATATCTGGTCCTTATGAATATGTCAACTAGAATGGTTAAAGAAAAGTTGAGATTATGGTCTCTCATATCCAATATTGATTACAAGTAGGGTATTTTAGCCCTAGAATATCATTAATGATTTAATAGATAAGAGATGTAAGGAGAGATAGAGTAAAAAATGTTCCTTTATATATGTTAATTAAGAAAAAAATTTAATGATTCTAACACTTCTTATTGGTTACTTGATATCAATATTTATGTAATGAATATTCATTTTTTTGATTTTGTTATCCAATAAACATTTTGTTCATTTGGGTTCATGGAGAATATCCCTTCACATAGTCTTAAAAACTATATATGTGGTTTTCATTTATTAGATATAAATGTTATGTATATAAAACATTGTCCCAACCCGTCATCATGACAAGTTGGTATGGAATTACATCTTACGTGCATTCCATTGATCACTAATGGATGAGAAAATAATTTTAAGGGATAATAAATTCCCATTTAGGGATTATTTTCTCAACAATATTTTCCATAACACATTTTTATATTTTTAATAAATTTTGATATGAGTTATTTGTATAACAGTTATACTTATCATATGAAACTAAATAAGAATATTATAATGGTAGTAAAATTCAAAATAATTATTATGATAAATAAAAAAATTAAAATATTAACCACTAAAATTATCGCACATGATCTATAAGTTTGTATAATCAATACAAATAATAAATGAAACACCTAAATTGTTTTCCTAAAAAATTATTCTATACCATCCGGAAAACATTATGATTCATCTATTCATTAGGAACTCTTCCCCATAGCTCCTCCTCCATGGTGGTGATCATCCTATAGTGATACATGGTGCCTTTTCCTTTCATATTTCAAACTACATAAAATCTACCCTTCCACTAATGTGGGAGTATAGAGTTTGAGTTTATGAAGCAACATGATATCCACAAAACAACCCATGCACCCCATAAATGTAAAAACTATAAATTAACAAAAACGAGAATTTTAAAAAATTCATATTTTTTAATCTAATTTAATACTATTATATATTAATCAATTCCTATTTTTCATAAAGAATCCAAAAAAACAAGATAATATCTATCTATTGAAAATTGATGCACCCAGACACCAAAACCACAACCAAAATAAAAGATAACACTCAGACTATTAGATAAACAAATACAAAATACGGTAACTCCGACCTATATATTGAAAAAATACACAACTTAAAATTTTCACATCCTCATCCAGCCTCATGAGGATCCCCCATTTCATTTTGAATTATAATATATAATAAACCAGATATATTTCCATTAATCATGTTGTTATTCAAATTAATGTTTGAGATCTCACCCAATATCTCAAAAATCAAAGTAAAACTAATAAAACACAAAGAACACTATGATACAAAAAAGAAAACTCTTGATGGTTAATTGAACCATTACCCACAATTATTTATCCTAGACCAAAGAATTTTCCCATTATTATTTTAAATATACAATTCACTACAAAAAATTACCCTTTCACATTTTTTCTAAAACCAAAAATAGAAAAAAATTATTCTGTATAGTCATTACATAATCATATTAATTTTTTTTTAAATTACCCAGAACATATTTAATAGCCAATATCAATTATCCAATTATTATTCATAAAATTTAGTGTTAGACACAGAACCTACCTCAACATCATGACTTAGTATAATCATGCCATGAAATATAAGATATGTGATCTCAATAGTCTCTTCAAGAAACTAAAACAAAAAAACATAAATAATTATAACCAAAGACCCCTAATATTTCCAAACCCTATCATTTAGTAGTCTAACATGAAACCAAAAATAATATAAAATATAGGGGGGATTTAGATTTAATTACCATAGATCTAACACTACAACACTTTAATATCAATGATATGTGGGGTAAATCCATCCAAAATCACCTCTAATATCTCCTTAGGAAGGTATATCACGGTGAGATGGTGTAAATGAGACTAAAATGACTAAAATCTGGGTAAAATAGCATATTTAAGAGTAATTTTATTGGAATCTATGACCCTGTAAAATGGTTTTAGTGACTATGAATTCCTTATTATACTATAGTTATAAACAATAATGGTAGACATGCACAAACCAAATTAATTTTCAACTGAATTTGAATTTTGTTTATATTTTATAATATCACATTCATGATTACTTAGTGATAACCCATAGTCCCCCAAACACTCACCAACTCCTAAACCCTACAATAACCCTACCAATATATTCAAGATCACACTCAAATATCCCATACACACACACACACACACACAGAGATATATATATATATAAATACATTACATACCTAAATGGGGACCAATAATACTCCCACAATTATAATTAGAATCCTTGGGAAGTTAGGGTTTATCGTTGTTATTGAAAATTTGTAGCTTACATTGATAGAATCTGAACTACCAATCAATCATTCCCACACATATAGTATCAAATATCTATGTAATAAATACTAATAAAATTTCATTACCACATAATACTTTATCCCATCAGTAAAAAATATTAAAAGCCTTTGTTAAAAAATAAACATCAATTTTAGTCATCTTGATCTGAATAGAAAATATTTGAAGGGCCAAACAAATATATCCAAAATAGAGATATATATAACATATTATCCATAAAAATGTGATTGAATGGTAACTAAAATTGATATAAAACATTTATGATACAGTCAATAATCAGGAATAGTACAATATGGATGTTAAGATCCCTATTTTAACAATAAAACCCCTTCTTAATCACAATGACACCCTTAAAATCATGAGAAGTGATTGTGAAAAATTAAGGCCATAAAAAATGATTTAAAATTGATCATTTCATATTTCACACATTTACATCTACATATGATATATCAAGATATTTTTTCCATCTCCTATAATATTGCTAGTCCAACAAAGAAATCATCTCCCACTTCCTAACAATATAAGGAAGAATAAAAAATATTCCCAAAACACCTCAATGTGATTGACACCAAAAGTTAATTTCAGACTGTAACGTCCCAACCCATCATACAACCAAACTGGTAGTCAGGCATGTGGTTCACATGGCCTTAAGCTAATCTCCCTATACACCATAGGTAGCTGAACAAAAGTGAGGGTATTAGGTGGTGATAGTGTGGAGACTAGACTCTCTTATCAGATATGCAAATTGGTGTTATCAAAAGTTTAAATAAATAACTGATAGAGAATATAAGATTTGAGGAATATAACAATCAATAATAATAAAATGGACAACACCAGTCTATACAATAGATGAATTCATGTCAAGTCAACACATACTTTAAAATAGTAAACACACAACATTCTTTTCCATATAGTAAGAATACATGAATCATGTATATAAAAGAAATAAAAATCCCAATGGATTTATTCACAAGAATCCAATGCTCCAGCTTAGTCTTGTGCTCCTAACTCCATGTATAAGCATATAACCAAATGTAATTAACCAAGACCCATAGTCACAGGAACAAGATAGTTTTCTTTGGTACCCTAGTGAAATAGAATCCCGAGCAGGGTGTGGGATATAAATCCTAGTAGAAATCTCTCCATGGTGTCAAACCTAGTCTAACAAGTTCTATAATAATTAAACAGTGTGAAGATATAGGGAAATGATAACAGAACTGAATAAATAAATAACTATCTGTCTAGGATTATAAGGGACACCAGACGACTATACCTTCTTCATCCCATAGATGGTTTATTTTATAATGTGACTTTTTATTTATAATATATATATATATATATATATTTACATTGATATATGTTGGGACAGATCGGGATGTAACCACCTAACATCCAATTACATGGGAAGCTCTCATATACTTGGCCCCAACCCCATATCTAGAGTTGTAACGGTCTACTAAACTTTAGAAACATGATGGGTTAGGATGAAATCCACAGTCATCTACCACAGGGGGATCTCACATGGTCATTATCCTGGCTCCAGATGGTATGCTCACACAGTCTATTCTCATAAGGGATTTCACGGTCCCTTGGCTCCACATGCTGTAAGAATCAAGATGATACTGAAATGCATCCATCACTAAGGGAGCTATCCTGGTCAATCCCTTGGCCCAGATGGGAATCACACGCTATCTCCCCTCCCAAGGGATCTCAAATTCCCTTGTCTCTACATATTGTAGGTACTGGTACATAACCCAATAACATCCTTCACTATGGGAGATCTAACAATCAATCCCCTAGCACAACTATAAATCTCACACAATCTTCCCATCAAGGTCCCTCATAGTCCCTTGGATCCACAATACAATATTTCATAATAATTCAAAATATATAATTCATGAATCATTAACCTCTCATGCATCTCATCCACCCATTTCTTTTAAATAAAATCAATCATGTTACATTTATACATAAGACAATACTTTTTAATCATTTCAATCTAATCATCAACACTGGTTTGGATAAATTCTATTTAATAAATTAGGCAAGGGCCTCTGATGCATTTCATAGCCATATTCTATTTCATTTTAAGGATCCTTTTCATTTGAACCATTTAATTCAAGGAAAGAAATATATTATGGATAAACCATTTTTTAAGTAATTACATTTGGCTTAATCCATCATACTCTAGTTTATATCACTCAATTTTCCTAAAATGAAAAATGATTAACTGTATATTTTTTAATGGAAGGGATCATGTTCATTACCCTTATGGGATGATATCACCTTATATAGCCCATTCTGACCATTACATTTACCTTAACTAAATAATTAACCCATTAAAAACATGGCAGCACCATATTAAAATCCCAAGGGTCTTGTTCAAGAAAATGGGCCTAGAAAAAATTTAATTACCCACATAGGTAATTTCATGTTTATGTGGACCAAGCACCCATGGGGTGTCTTGGGTTCATTGAGACACACATGAGACAAGGTCCACTTCATTTTAATGAAAATACAAGTTATGAACCAATAAGGTACATTGATTCCATGAACATTTATAAGAAAATATGGGAAACTCATTTTATAACATCAAGGAAAGCTATGTCTCAACATACTATATACCAAACATAAAATTGAGATATAAAAAGAGATCCAAGAAAATAAAGAAGAAAACCATAAAATTATAATCACTACATTTTATCTTGAAGATAGAACATGGTTGGAGGGGTGTTATAATAAAAAAAATGAAATGTATAATAAGACAAATCTTTTATCACATTAAACACTTATTTCAGGAATAATACTCCATTCAAATTTAATATACATTTAATTGAAATACATTATGGAATTAATTATAATCAATGAAGAGTGAATTATAAAATTATTTAATTCATTCTTTAAATTTAAGGGAAAATGAATGGGATCCTACCTTAATGAGGAACCATGAAAAACACTCTCTATTTGATAATGTTGAATTAATTAACCTCTATACATAAATAGAAATACTATGAACTCTGAAACTATGAAAATTAAAATTATTTATAGGTAAAAATTAATAATGGAAGAAAAATCATACCCTAAACCATTGGTTGAGATCCAAATCAAACACATCCACCTCACCATATAAGGAGGATACGGAAATACACATAACATTGTACTAAGAGGCCCTTATATACCATATCATCAAAATAAAACCCTAAAAATTGGTTAAAACCATACCTACGGTTTGAAAACAGGTAAATAGGGTAATGGGAGAATAAAATCTGCCAATGCAAAGGAGGAGGAGGAGGGATAAGGGCATAGCTTGACAATCTAACCAATAATCATGAAGCGATTCTTGTGAAAACACTACAGAATGAGGGGTCCGAAGGGAGGTGTGTCATATGATTGGAGAGGAGGGAAAGGTCTACTCCTATGTGTGTATGATCGGAAGAAAGGGTTTGTTTTATTTTTGTATTTATTTTGAATTAATTTTAATTTTAATCAATATTTAAATCAGGATATCATGCATAGTTCAAATCACACAAATTTGAAAACTGTGTGCCAACTAAATGCTGTTTACTGGGCATCTGAGGCACCTTGCATAGGCTGGCCACATGGTTTAGAAATTCTGCATCAACCATGAGGTGAATAGTGTTTAGGTACTACACTTACACTAATACTATGAGCTATGTACATGGTTTTAGAAACTGTGAACTGGCCGGGCACACCGTCTTTTCCCACCTACTTTAGGCCCCATAGTTTTCTAATGTGGGTTACACAGTTTCAGATAAACTATGTGCCCAATGTATGTCCTTTAAAACATAGATTTTCCTAATCTAGTTCTCCATAAACTCATCAAGAAATACAATAAACTACTAGGTAATTCATCCATGTGAAAAAAATATATCTTTTAAGAGTTCCAACTCTTGGAATTCTTTTCTGAGGGTCGTTTTTAATATTTTCCCATCTAGTAGAAACAAAAGTTTAAATTTTTGATGATTTTTTTCAGTTCAAAACATAGATCATTACAACCCTCCCCCCATAAAATTTCTCATCCCTTAGAATCTGTATATGATATCATAAACATCAAATGACCCACAATGGTCTCAAATCATTATTCAAATAGTCAAGTTGTGTTTTCAAATACCCAACGTACATTCAATCATTCTTTTAATCCCACAACACGTAAGTCGTTAAAATTATATCCAAAACTGATTTTCCAACCAAAACATTGAAATTTTTCTTACATGAGACTATTCAACTAGAGGCAAGATATATAATCATGCATCCAACCAAAAGCACTTCCCTCCATAGGCTTTTACACTAGGTGTCCAATTCCGAACCTCAGTTCAACCCACCATCAAAATTTACCTTAAACACATGCACCAATTGTTTTAAATCAATTCCTTGTGTGATTTTGAAATTATAAAACATTTTATACACATCAACCACATTTATCTAGATCAATATTGTTTTTTCCAAAAAATCCCGACCATTAAAAAATCACACTCATCTCCACAAGATGATGTTCCAGAGATAGTCCTTCACCATCTGAAACATTAAACAGGATAGGAAAAAGAGTTAGGCCACTCTGGTCGAATATTCAAGAATAAATATAACTTAGACGGTAAACATTTTATAAATTGAACTAAAATACCCACCCGCAAGGAACATAAAAATTACAAAGAACATGCACAATGAAGTCCAACCCTGACTCATAATGATTCCCTGAGATCAAAACACAAATTGACCCTTTAAGCCATCATGTTTCAACACGAACAAGGGACTGACATAAACCTAATCCAAAAGAATTTTCACCCATTAAACATTAACTCTGATCCAACCAACCAGACTGGGGTAACATAAAAAACATCATATTGGTGTTTAAAGGACAATTATAAGGTAGTTTATAATCTGTAACTACAAGAAAGACGTTGACATAAAACCACAACGTCTTTATTAGAACATTGACAAAGGCTAGAGCGTCATCCACATGGAGGTCGATTCAAAATAAATAGATGGTGTACAGAAGCCCATAAAAGGTGTTCCAATAGAATAATCCAAGGGTAACTCAGTAAATACCTATCATTGATAAATACCATGAATTCAATACTCATCTCGAATAGTGATCAACCAAGAAAGGCATCAATTTTAAAACATTATTAAGATGTAAGACTGATGCCCTCTTAGGGAATCTAGGATGATTTCATGATAGGGGGAATACTCATCACTAAGTATAGTAAACTTAGAAGATTTAAATGGTTTACAATCAGTTATACCCAACTACTGTATAAAAGAATGGTCGAACCACTATAGTGATACTTTCTTTGAAAGAATCTTAGCTTCACCTGCCAACACACCAACATTAACTGAACGTGTGCCTTTACTACCCAAGGAATTCCATGATCATTCAATATACTAAAAATTCCCATCCTGTTCTGATGGTGATTCATAGCTGTTTCATATATTGAAAACCAGATCAATGTCATGCTGCTGAGCAAGAACTGAAAGGATTTAACACATGAAAGCCTTAAAATAATTTAAGAAAGATAAATAATTTCCAAATGGTCTTATTTGGTTGATTTATTTCTAAATGGAAGGAAATTTCACCATCCAAAATCATATGACACTCCCCCCATAAGTGTGTCCTCGATTCAAAAGGAAATGACAATATTCACTAACAAGTGTGCTGGACCAGATTCACCTAGTGACAGAAGTGACACTCCGCCAAGTCCCTCCCACGACGTCAAAAAAGTTTTTATGAATACAAAAACAAAAATAGAACGACATTTCAAAACCCAAAATTCTCTAGATACATCAACCATATAATTGGGATGTATTTTTTTTACTTTAAATGCCTTGGTAAATCTATAAATGAGATTACCTAAGATCGGACTCAAAGAAAAAGGCTCAATGAATTCACCAAACTCGATCAGTTCATTACAACATCTATCACTCAATGGTTCTTCATATATCAATTCATGCTACCTCAGGCAAACATGAACAAATGAAACATCCTAGTTAATAAAAATATGCATATTTCCCTATGAATTCAATTATTTTTTGGCCTACACTAGAGATTTATTCCATTTTTGTATTGCCCTGTATGACCATTATCCTTAACGATGACATACTAAGTCATCAATGAATAAAGAAGAATAAAGGTTTACAGGGCATAATAAATGTCCTACCATGCCCGAGGAATGTCCAACCTACTAAAACCAAGTATTTTGTGATTCTCAATCCCATAACAAGGGTTCATGTGCCATGAAAACCAATTCAAAAAAGGGTTTCCTTAGATGTTATGAGTCATACTAGTGGCAATGACACCTGAACGGATCCAAACCTTAGAAAACTCCTAAGATTACCAAAGAATTTAAGATATAAGGGTTCTATATACAACAATCTATCAACTTACAATGCAGAATCACCAGCCCTATTGCTTGGTAATGCTAGGTAGAAGTAAGTAGGCTAAAAATAAGATCAATTAAGCCATTAATAAAAAAATTCCCATGGAAAATGCTCACTCTTTCATTCTAAGGCAGCTCAATAGTGAAACCCAAACTACCCTTAGACGAGGGTTCTAAAAAGAGGACACCACCAAGGGTTCCATTTATAACCCCTCAATATTTTATTCCAATTTATTATTTATTCATTAAAATATTTACTCAAACATCAGATGTCTTTTTTCAAATAAAAAACTCAAGGAACATGATTTTAACTAACACCACAATGGAAAAAATAGGCCTTTATATCAAGAATCATATTAATTTTTATTTACAATTCTTAAAATTCAATAATAATTTATAAATTTTGTTATTAAATTCATTTTTAGTAGATATGGAGACCTCAAAGGGTCCTTCTATTCTAACCTGGGTTCATAAAAAATGCAACCCAGTTGTTGTTTCTTAGTTTTTAAATGTTGAAAACTCCCAAATGGGCCATACCATAAGTACTCCTCAAATGACCTACAAGGGTCTAATTGGAAATTTAGGTAGATAATAGCTTGATATCTAAATAAAATTGTACAATATTTACATTTTAAAACCATTTCACTACATATCATAGTCTCATACCAATGTATAACTATGTCATTTCCATTTACCAAATCATGAAGCACCCATACACTTCATGTATTGAAAATTGGATCCCATTAATTGAAACCCATCCCATTTCATAATTTAAAAGACTCAAATTCAATGGTATTGTCATATTTGTGACCACATACAAAAATATTATGTGCCCATTACACTTTATAGTTTTTTCTTTGGCTTCCTTTAGTCGAAACCAATTTCACATTACAATTAAACATTTGAAAAATTTTCCTATGGTTTGAAAAAATGGGTTACTATTTCCCAAATATAAGGAATCCATGAACATTATAATTGAAAAATGGGTCCTGTTTAATCACAAACCATATATTTAACCCATGAAACCATTTAAAAATAAAAACAACTATCATTTCATTTTATTTAGTAACAAAAAATAAAATTATAAAACAAAATTGTAGAATATCAACAAAGTATGATAAAATATCAAGACACATAGAATATAAAAACTGAATCATGAAATAAAATTCTAAACTTGTACACCAAATCATGTTTTCTATATTGTAATTTTGATGAATGAAAAATCATGGGAAATCCCTCAATGCAGATAGTCAAATCCATATACAAACTAAAATGAAACTACATAGAATAGAAAATTCTTAACATGTTAATGCCTATGTCATATAATTATGAATTAAAGTATTCCTCCATGAAGAACTAATCCATTTGTATAATTAACAAAAACTCAAAAATCAAAAAGCAGTAGAAATTACACCAGTAGCTCGAGGTGAAATCAAAATAATAGTAACAATAAACATTAATAAGAAAAACTCCCAACCCTAACCCCTTTGTAATGTCCTGACCTAACATACAATGAAACCGGTAGCTGGAACGGTGGGTCACATGGCCTCAAGCACATTTCCCCATACTCCATAGGACTCCAATATGTAGATAGGGTCTCAGGAGGTGATATTGGGGATACTATTCCCACATACCAGATATTTGAAATGGTATAATTAGATAACAAATGATATACAATAATGTAAATAGTAATAAATAATTGATATTGAAGATTACAATGAAATAATTTAATAACCAACTAAATTCAAATGTGTAACATGATTTTATAATATATATGAATTCATGACATGGTAATACATAAGAAAAAATAGTAAATAGACCACATGATTTCCAATATAGTATGAATACCAGACTCACATATAGAAAAAAACTAAAAATACCAATGGAAATTTCTACGAGAATAATGAGCTCAATCTTGGTCTAGTGCTCTTAACAGTAGGTCTAATCATTCAATAAGAAATAATCATCCAAGGCCCATAGTACTACAATCAATAAGGTCTACTTAGATACCCTAGTTCAATGGTGGCCCATGTAGTGGATCTCTCATGGTCAATCCCCTAGCACCAGTTGGGATGATCACACAATATACCCTCCCTAGGGATTTCTTGATCTATAAAATTCTCATTTAATAAGAATTGGATGTAACCAAAATTAAATATTCACCAAGGGATATCTCACAAAAAATCCTTTATCCTAGTTGGGAAGATCACAGAGTCTCCCCCCCAAGGGCTCTCCTAGTCCCTTAGCTCCTCATGCTGTAAGGAAAAGGATGTAACCCAATTGAATATGTCCCTAGAGGGAGGTTTCATGATCAATACCTTGGCCTAGCTGGGATGCTCACACAATCTTCACATCTGTGGGATCTCAAGGTCCCTTAGCTCTAGAATCCTATATGGCATAATAATTCACAATATATGATGCATGAGGAATTAACCACTCATGTATCTCATCTTCCCATTTCATTTCCATAAAATCAATAGTGTTCAAATTTATACATAAGGAAGTAATTTTTATGTATTTCAATCATATCATTAAAAAAACATTGTTCATATTCAATTCAATACATGAGGCAGGGGCCTCTGATACATGTTATTTTCTATATTCTATTCTATTTCAAGGATCCTTTTTATTTAAATCATTTAATATAGTCATGGAATTCATTATGGATGAACCATTTAATAAATTAATGAAAATTAATATGACCCATATTACACAAGGTATTCTCACTAAATATTCCTAAAAATGGAAAACTGATATAAGGTAAATTTTCCAAAGCAAGGGTTAAGGTTCATTACTCTTAAGGGATGATACCATCTTGAATAATAAATTCTTAGAATTTTATTTACCCCAACCAAATCATTAGATCAGTCATAACATGTATACACCTCATAAAAAGCAAAAGGGTCATGTTCATGAAAAGTTTCATTAGAATAATTTTATTACCCACTGAGGTAATATCATGTTTAAGTCGACCAAACACCCATGGGGTCTCTTGGGTTAATTGTAAAACACCTGAGATAGGGGAAAATTATTTTAAATGTCGATCCAAGCAATTCAACAGTAAGGTACATTGATTCCATCAACATTTAAAATGAAAATAGGGAACCTAATCTATATATTCAATGAAATATAGGTCTCAACAGACTATATAGGGAAAATAAAATGAAGATATAAATGGAGAATCTAAGAAATAATGAATGAAAGAATGAACATCTAATCACCCCATTTTATCTTGAAGATATAGTGCCTTCATTAGAGGGTTTTTATAAAAAAATCATAACATATATTATCAAAAAAATCAATTATCACATTAAAAAGTTATTTCAAGTATCAAATTCAATTAAAATTTTATAAGAATTCATTCCAAAAATATCACTGCATTAACTAATATAGATGAAAAATTAAAAATGATATTAATTAATGAATTTATTGAATAGGTGGGTAATGTAATGGGACCGTACCTCAAAGGGGAACCGATCTTAAAAGTAGACATTTGAAAAATTTGACTTAAATATGACACTCACTTAAAAAAAATACTATGAACTCTAAACCTATAACAATCCAAATTATTTATGAAGAGGCAATGAATAATAGAAGGAAAAAATAACCAAAAGCCATTGGTGATGAATGGAATCAAACTCATGCTCCTCTCCATCAGTAGAAGATGCCAAAATATGCAAGAAGGGGTCTCGAGAGACCCTTTTGATACCCGAATATCGAATGAAAAACCAAAAATCCAAGTTAACCAAAATGTAGGGTTTGGTTGCATATAAATAGGGGTATGGGATAATAAAATCTTCCAAATAAATGGATGAGGATGAGGGAGATTTTATTAATCTACATATTGACCAATAATCATTTTGATATTATGCTGAAAAAGCCGCAGATGGAGGGAGTTAGAGGGAGGTGTGTCCTATGCCTGGAGAAGATTGGGAGGGATACTCACAATTGGATATGAGGGGAAGAAGGGGTAAATTGGGTTTTAGTTTTTATTTTTATTTAATTTTAAAATTTCCAAATTTTTTAAAACATGGTATTTCTCATGGCTTAGTTTGCATGGTTTATAAAATTATTTACCCTTTACTAGAGACCAAAGGTACCCCTCATGGATGACCGCACGATTTGGAAACTATGCTCCAACCATGTGGTGGATTGTGTTTAGGTAACTACTATTACACTAACTATGTAAGATAGGTGTATGGTTTGAGAAAATGTGCTCTACCTATGTGCACCACATCTTCCAACATAATGTAGGCCACACTGTTACTATTATGGGAAGTATGTTTTTAGATAAACCATACACCCTTTTCAGGTCCATTAAAATATTAAATTTCCAAGTACGATGATCCAGAAACTATTTAAGATACTTGGTAAACCTATTGGATCTTAAACCGAGTCTAAAATATCAATTTTATGATTTCATACTCTGAAAAATCCATTTTGAGGAATGATTTCAAAAGCAGTCCATCATGTAAACAAAAAAGTTCATATTTCCATGGATATCATTTGGTTTAAAACTCATAACATTAAAATGATGATTATGTCATGTGAAATACACCATTGGGATATGGTCATCACATGATATAACAAAATCAGTAATGTTTTATCTAAATATATCCTCTATTTATTATATTGTACATTTATAATAACTATTTTTCTAAGGATGTTAGTTTCAACTAAAAAACAACAAAAATCTATTATTTGATTGAAATCCATTGAAAATAGTGTTTTTAATAAAGATAGATTTATTAGGCAATCAAATGGGTATCCTAATGGATTTTTTCTACTTAGAACACCTAGAGCTTCACCAAATCATTAAAAATATTCCTCTCATGACTTTTTTTTTGAAATTAGTAGATTTAGTAGCTATATCCCTGAAAACCAAAATAAAATTATGATTTCTGAAGGTCCCTGGAAATATTATTAATAAATAAATAAAAATATGTTCCCATAATAAAATTTTAATATCTAATATATTTAACATTCAATATTACCTTTTATTCTTGGACAAAATTTCCCTCACCCTCTCTAATTAATTTGGTATAATAATACTCCAAAATTCTATATACTCAACCTTTATAACTATGTATTATCATATTTCATGGAAGAATAAAATTAGATACAATTCAAAATTTATTTTATTAACAAACTAACTAAATGTTTACTATCTTAATTCAATTAATATAAAATTTCCATTCTTAGGTATATATATCAGATCATCCTCAAATTTCATCCAGTACTACATCCATTAATGGTTTCTCAAAGTATTATCATTACATGAGAATATATAATTTCGGGTATTATGATCCTTATTCCATATAAATTTATCACTAAGTAAATATTTATAAATTTTTTTAACCCATCTATTACCACTGTAAGATAGAGTTCATGTGTTTGGTAATTTTTTTCATTCACAAATAACCAGACTAAACTCTAAAAAAATTCATGAATCTAATAAACAAGGATTCACAAAATTATTATCATTCGGTATTGAAAATATAAATACATTCATCACCAAATAAAGAAAATATGATAATGACATCTAATTCTACCACAATATTTTCCTACTTGAAATATTTCGAGTTTTCAGGAGTCAAAATGAATGGTACACCATTTTTAGCAAAGCCATAATCAATAATGTTTGGTGTGAAAATAATGAACATGTACTTGATAATACATGACTTTTCCATGAAATTAATGCACCCTTCATATTTTATTAAGCTAAATTCATGATTCCACCACCTTAATCTATAGATGGTCAATTAATATTTCCTTATATGAAATCAAATACCAGATGAATTAATATTATAAAATAAAAATTAAACACATATATAATCTTATATAGAGATTAGTATCCGATAAAATTCATACAATAAAAACTTATGTAACAGGTGATCGTCCCAGGATTTTGAATAAACATGTTTTTCATCAAAAAATATAATAAGAAATGAATTAAGATATCGATGAGAAATATGATTCCTTAATTCCAATAAAATAAATTGTGGTATAGTAATAGTAAATAGAATATGTAAGTATTTATTATGACTATACATACTCCAAAAATAGGTGACAGGTGTAACCACCTCTTTTACTAAAAGTTAATGGTATCTTGAACATAATTCTTTATCAGTAAATCTTATTTTATCCATCAATAAGACTATTCAGTAATCAATTCTAGGGAGAAGACACATTCTTTATAATGGTTACTTAATTTAACATCATATAATCAATATATATAATTTATATGTTCAATTTTAGTTACATTCAATGTGAATAGGAGTGTGCCAAGGTGAGGTTCTTGGTTTAATGAATCCTTTTCATCTTAACCGTTGAAATTAAATTTAAGCTATTTCATTTTTAATGTTTCTATCTAATAAGAAGATAATAATAAGATACTCATCCCTAGTAATGAAAAATAAAAAATTAAAGCTCCCATTAAGTATTTATTTTATATATTTTTTTGGGAAGACATCTGGATAGCTAGTAATACTCTCTGGAATAGAAAAATGATGAACCACTACTTACCCAAATACCATACCCTATTTCATTCATCGTATACTATCAATACCACTAAAAATAGGTCCATATCTTCCAACATTCATATCCATATCCTTTACACATTTTCATCCCACCCTTTTGATTGGATAACACCAAATTTCAAACATATTTACTAGTTTGGGTGTTATAAATAATCAATTAATCGATTATTACTATGATATAAAATTTGTGTAATTGAGCATAGTGAAGTCCCAAAAGAATTAAAAACTTTTATCATAATAGTACATGATGTATACTTGAATCCCCAAATATTTATATCTAGTCGAGGTTAATAGAGGCTTGATTATATGAAAAAACATATCTACACATAATCGCAACTAATATATTACTCTTAATTCAATAATCTAATGAGTTGATTTGGTATAAAATAATATAAAAATTATAAAATTTTCATGAAATAATATATATCTATTTTTATTTTGGCTTTACTATGCCTCTAAAAATTTGAATATGTCTTCTATAGTTAGGATAATCCTCAAATATAAGAGAAATCCTATGTAGGCCCCAAGTATTCATAGATATATTCATTATGGAGTATTAATATGAGTAAATATATTGTTAATTATAACTACTATTATGGGATTGTGACACCTATGTTTGATTTTAACCCTATACCATAGATACATTATGTGGATTCTTGTAATAATACATGAAGAATCAATGATTTTGACAATATTATTCTTTGTGAGGATTTTATGGGAATTTAATATCGAAGTATTAAAATGAACTGATTTGAAATCACCATACATAAACATATCTTTATTTTAAAGAAGAATGAATTAATTTATATTCGATATATGAGGCTCTCTTCCTAAATTAAGAATCATATATCCTTTCATTTTTTCCACTGATGTAACCACAACATCCACTCAACTGAGTGAATATTATACCACCTAGGGTATTTCCATTATAACAATTTAGCCAGAATTTTCTTATTTACTAACACAATATGAGTTGTAGCTGAACATCCCCACCCATGATCATATTTTGGTTTACAATCCTGACTCAAATATCAATGTATTCAATGACTCACAACCTATTAATTACAATAAAAACTAGAATTATTTCAAAAACATAGAATCATACTACATTAAAGTAATGTCACATTGTTTCTTGTCAAATTACATTGTAGTATTTTATATATAATATTTTTTGGGTAAAATTATTGGTAAAATATATTCTTAAAACCTTATTGATTTATCCCATTTTTTAATTATGCATTATAGAAAAATCCATCCCATGATTTGTGAGTTGGTCGAACATATATGTTTCTAATTTTTCATTAAATATTTTAAAGTATATAAGGAGGATAATATTTGGATAATAATTTTAATCCAATGTTACACTATTTCATGACTCGAATCCTTTATAAATATCAATGGAATTAGGCTTTGAAAATCCCCATATCAATTCAATCAATCCTAATGAGGTAGTACGGCCCCACCAATTATTGGATAATACATTTCAAAATTCTATTTTTATTATTGATATAAATGTAGGCCATTAGGACACATTTTACTATGTATTACATACATTTATTTGTAAAAGTGATCCATGGTGAAATCTATCATAAAAACCCAAGGAAAAATCACTACCCCAATAATTAGAAGACAATTTTGTCACAAAAATATCATATAATCCCTTTTTTATTTTATTAAGGAAATATTTTATCAATTTCAAACTTACGACGTTACTAAGACATCTATACCCATATGGTTCATTACCATGCTTATTTACTTTTCCATGATATACAAATTTTCATGGATATAAATATATTTCCTACAAAAAATTGATTTATAAAATGATTTTTCAAGAAATTTGTTTTAAAAAATACATGTTAAAATCCATTTCTTAGTGAAAATTAAAAAATTTCTCAAAAACCGTATAACCAAACTTCATTTACAATCCTTGACTTCGTAGATTATTCATGAAGACTAACCTTTCCCTTGTCCAAGGATAGCAAAAATGATTCTAACAATTTGTAAGTGTTTTAGTGACTACTTGATCTACCTATAAATCATAGTAACCCATTTTTTATCCAAATAGGTTATATTTTGGTTTTTAAACTATTTTACATGTCAAATAATTTCCAGTATCCATTCATAAACACAATATAACTAAACTAATAATAATTTCAACATACCAACCTGACCAGCCACCCTTTTACTCTACCCCAGACAATTAAAAATTATACATTTCTATAAGTGGAACCTATTGATCATAAAAATATATCAATAAATACAATGGGATTATAAAAATAGAATTGGGGTATATTTTTTATAAATTAATCCACCTCCCTCATTCTACTTTTTTAAAAAAAAATTTAAAATAGATTTTTTTAAAACAAAATCCATCAAGGTAATGTTTTAAGGTTTTATAGTTATGTTTTCCAATCGATATATAGATGAATATGTATATTAGATGGAACAATACAAGAGGGGGGTGGGGGTTTAATTGTAGGTTTAAAAAATTTTGTTTAAAAACTTAATAAAATCAGTTTAAATGATCTTAAACTAATACAATTCACAACAAATACAATTAACCACGAATGTATTGATTATAAAAATATGATATGATGTAATACTATATGAAGTGTAAAGTAATTGTATTCAAAATGAATACAATAATTAGAGTAATACTGTACTGAAGGATTCTACCATAAAGCATATAGAATATATCGCTACAATATGTAAATGATAAATTTTTATTGAAACAATTACAAATGAATATGAAATGAAGAAAAAAAATAATAAAATTCCCTTTCTAAAACAAATAGCAGCAGAAATGTAAAAGTATTACAATTATTTTATCCCAAAGATAAGTGTATCCTCTCACCTAGGATAAGAGTTATATCTTACCACCACCTTGGTAAGCCCTCGATAAGATGATCGGTACGTCTCTCTTACTATCCCCGCAAGTCCTCAATTTTGCAGGTAATTGGAACCTATATCTTTAAAACACTTGAAAGCCCTTAATACGAAGATCGGTAGCACCGTCTGCCTATCCTCATCATCCTTTGGTCGTTATCACCATATCAGTCACACAAAGAAAAAACAAAGGACTTATTGAAATACAAAAACTAAGAATGAGCCATTTACATTTTTTAATTTCAAGGCTTTCGCACGAAGAAAGAGAGAAGTCACAGGGTCTCTCCCTAGAACTTGATAGAAGCACATAATGATAAAATTATCTTAGTTATACTTCTCAGCTTCAAATTACCTCCTATTTATAGGCCTTATGTTCCAACAGTCACATTTCCTCAAACGGTCAAATTTCCTTGGAAAACTCGAAGGGACATGGACACATGTCATTATAAAGGTCATATTGAAACAAAAAACATGACATCGTTTTGATTAGTTTATAACTAACTCCGCAACATATTTTTGGTTAAAACAAAAGATATATAAAGATGATAAACATGATTATGATTGACATGTGTTGATAAAGGATAAAAATGACCTTGTGATAAAAATATGAGTACTATAAGTATTACTTAGTGTAATGTATTGATATGATACAAAGTAAGTATGATTCTCAAAATATAGTACGATTGACAGAGTCAGTACGATTGACAGAGTCATTATTATTGACAGAGTCGGTTCAATTGATAGAGTCAGTATGATTGACAGAGTGAGTATGATTGACAGAGTCAGTACGATTGACAGAGTCAATACGATTGATAGAGTCATTACAATTGACAGGTTCAGTACGATTGACAGAGTCAGTATGATTTGATAGATATGAATACATTTTTGATTTCAAAAACAAGACATAAAATTTAAAAGAGAACTTTTGACACAAAAATTTCCCCCCTTTTGGAAAGCACAAAACATTATGTAAAAATACAAAATAAATACTTATCTCCCCCTGTGTTATTGGAAACTCTTCTGAATAAGATATTGAATATAACTAAATCCCCCTTATGTATGTACTTTCATAAGGATTGTACTCATAAACTTTTATTTGATTTAGATGTATTTGATTAAAATATTCTCCCCTTATAAAAAATTCTCCCCCTTTGTGATTTACCAAAAGAATGTGGTAATCTTGAGTTGCCTGAAAAAGTTAGTGAAAAGAAATGCAAGGCAATGGAAAAGATAACATAAATCTCATTGAGATAACAAAAGTCTACAGAATTATAGACATGAATGAAGAAAGATACAACAACAATCATTTTTTTCATCATTCCTTTTCTTTCTTGATCAACTCATGAAGAACGAATTTAATCTTTTTGATTTCTTTATTATATTTGGAGATAAAATCTCCATGGGATTTGAGAAGCTCTTGTTGGTCTGAAGAAATATGATCTTGATTCTTGATAGTCTCTTCTTGGACACTGATTACTTCTTCAAGAGTATCAATTCTGTCTTGCAAATTCTTATTGTATTTAGATAACACAAAATTTTTCTTCCTTAATAGAACTATTTTATCTTTGAAAGATGAAACCTTCAAAAACCTTGACTGGAAAGAATTTATTCTCTCTTGCAAATCTTCTATTGAAGGGATATCAGCTCCATGAGTTTTTGACACCTGATTCATCCTTTCAATGGTTTCTTTCTCAAGCTTATTGAAAGTAATAGAAATATCATTTGAAAGCCTCATTAAGTCTTCAATTGATATTTCATGGTCATTCACTGAGCTTTCTGTTTTGTATGACCACTTAGTCATTTTATTGCTTGCCTTATTATGAGTAGCCGAACTTTCAGATAATACTTTTAAATCGGATTTAATTGAAAATACTCTCATTCTCACTTCTCTTACAGAACCAAACATCTTCCTTTCATTGTCAGTGATGAAATAAATTTTCACTTCATGTCTAGGAAAATAAGGAATGGTCTTCTCAATCATTCTCAAAACATGAAAAATGTAATAAATCTTCGTGAGAGAAATTGTGTGTTCTGAATCAGTATGCTCATCGTATGAATCTAGTTCATTTGATCAGCTTGAGTCTTCAACTGGCTGTTTTCCTTTTGATTTTTCTTTTTTCCTTTCTTTCTTCTTTCACATTGTCACTGATAATGATTATTTTTTCAATATGAGAAGATTGAGAACCTTGATTTTCATGGGAAGGAATTCTATTTGGTGTTTTCAGTGATACATCAAGTGCATGATCGGCATGAGGAACCTATTAAATACCTTCACTTTGTTTTTGAAACGATTCTTCTCTACGCTTTTTTGAACTCTAAAGAAATTCCAAAAGAAAATCTTCTACCTCTTCTTCATCTTCCTGTACTTATTTCAAATTTTGTTTCCCTTTCTCTTTCTCTAGAAGACTCTGTATGATAGGTTCTTGATTTAATTCTTCCATTAGTTGAGCACTAGCATCATCAACAATTTTCATTATTTTTGAAACATCAATGTCTTGAGATTTCCTTTTCAAAAGAGTCTTCTTTTTCTTCTCTGCCTGATGAGTATCCTCTACCCTTATCCTCTCAGAAAAATCTTCAGCTGGATCAAGTCCAAACTTATGATCACCTTTTTTTCTTGGTTCTCTATATTTCCCCCACTTGGACACAACTTACTTGCTGTATTTAGGTTTTTCTTTGGCTTAGAACTGGTTTGCAGATCTGACTTTTGGGTGGGAACAACAGTTGGATTATCATCGATTGGAAAATGTACTGATTGATTTTGTGCTGATTCAGCTTCAACATCATTGAAAAAAGATTTTATTTTTTATTGAAACAAACATACAATGTCTTCAATGTATTCTTACATATCCAAGAAGGCTTCATTTCTTTCAATTTCCCTTTCAAAATAATATTACAAAACTACAAGATTTCAAGAATGAATATTGTAAGAATAGATGGATACATAATAAAATGAGACTTGATAGCTACTGACCCCACATTCTTGGTTGTTTTGAAGATGTATCCCATGATATTTACCATTCCCATATTTACAATATAGCCTATAATTAAGATATCATAATCCTTAAGAGTTTCTCTATCCCCTTTCCTTGGGATAAAAAATCCTTGCAACAAAAGCACAATAAACCTGTTATCTGAAGATAAATGAGTTACTATTATCATCTCTTAATTTATAAAAAATAATGACTTTTCAGTACAATATTTATTAAATGTACCAACTTCCTCTGGTAGTTTATGAGATGGACAAAAAGAATCACCTTCTACTGAGACAGTTAGAAAGCGGGCTGCTTGTTTCACAAACATTGAGAATTTTCTATCGTACACAGTGAAGTTGATCATCATATTTTTGTCAAAAGACATGGTTTTGTAGATTTTACTAACTTCTTCAACAAGAATCAGATCTTGAGATATAGGGTTTTCAACACAAAGATGTTCCTAGCCTTGAAACAAAATAATCCTTCTGATTGTTGAATCATACGTGTCAAAGAAGACCTGAGAAACTAACCTTTCTCTAAATAAATATTTCTTTGAAAATATTTTTGAAGACATTTCAGCAAGTGTGTTGGAAGAGGACTGAGACATATAGATGCTCCAAAGGGAAGATCGTACGGACTCTGAAACAAAGAAGCAGACCTTCGCCAAGAAAGCTGAAAAACCGGTGTGGGTTTGGGGAGGGGGGGGGGTTATATTTATAGGTGGAAAAAAGGATAACTATTGATCTACTACAGTTGAGATTAGAAGAACAAAAAATCAATGGTTTGGACTTAATGGATATTTTAAAAAAAGAAGAGAATCAATAAAAAAAATAAGAAAAAAAAACAAAGAAAGAAATAGTGTACCTGCCAGAGATTCTAAGGAAATTTCTGGTTTAATAGTATTAACAATGTGTAATAAAATAGAAAAAATAAAATGCACGTGTTCGGGGAAAAATAATACAATCGGTTGTGAAATCGATGGAAGGAAAATTCATTACCATAGGTTTTAAAGCTGATGCAAAATAAAGTCATTACCATAGGTTGACAAGCTGATGGAAAATAATTCATTACCATAGGTTGTCATGCCGATGGAAATAAAGTTCATTACCACAGGGTGACGTGCTGATGAGAAAAAAAGTTTTTACCATAGAGTGACATTCTTATGGAAAATAAAATTGTTACCATGGGTTGACATGATGATGGAAAAAAAGTTGTTACCATAGGTTGATGTGCCGAAGAAAAACAATGTTGTAACCATAGGTTGACGTACCGATGGATAATAATGTTTTTACCATAGGTTGACATGCCGATGGAAACCAAAAAAATCAATACGATAAATAGGAAAACAATATGATAGATGATTAACACAATAACCAAATATTCAAAATGATAATCAGAAATTTAGCAAATCGAAAGAATAAACAAAAAAATTTAGGAAATATATAAAGAAGAAAATGTTCTACCATTTTTAAGAAGTGTTTAATGTAAGGAGAATTGTAAAACATGATATAGATATGAATGATTATTTTAATGTAATCATTCCTAGATTTTGTTTTGTAAACTCAAATCTATCAGAAGGTAATGGTTTGGTAAAAATGTCAGCAAGTTGTTCTTGTGTTTCGATGAATTGTAATACAATATCTCCTTTTTTTGTGTGATCACTAAAAAAGTGATGCCTAATATCTATGTGTTTTGCACAAGAGTGATGTTCTAGGTTTTTTCAAATAGCTATGGCACTAGTATTATCACATAGAATTTCAGTTTTGGAAAACTCAATCCATAGTCAGTGAGTGTGTGTTGCATCCACAATAATTGAGCACAACAACTTCCAGCTGCTACATATTCAGCTTTAGTAGTCGAAAGTGCTATTGAGTGTTGTTTCGTTCCGGACCAATAAACAAAGGAATCTCCTAATAAATTACATGTTCCATACGCACTCTTTCTTTCCATTCTAAAACCACCAAAGTCAGCATCTGAAAAGCTTTTTAAAACAAAATCATTTCCAGAAGAATAAAATAGACCTAAATCTAGAGTTCCTTTTAAATACCAAAATATTCTTTTCATGACTTTTAAATGAGACTCTTTTGGATTATATTGTTATCTTGTACATAATATTACAAAAAACATTAAGTCTGGTTGACTAGTTGTCAAGTATAACAAACTTATTATCATACCTATAGAAATTGTTTGATCTACTAGTTTCTCAGTTTCATCAAGATCGGGTGTATTTGAGGTACTAATTGGAGTGGTAATACTTTTAGTATTGTCGTGTCCATAATTGTTGACTAAATCATTAATATACTTATGTTGAAATATATATGTCCCTTCTGGTTTTTTTGAAATTTGAAAACCTAAAATGAAAGTTAACTCACCCATCAAACTCATTTCAAACTCAGATTTCATTAAATTCACAAAATAATTGGTTAAAGACTGTGGAGTTAATCCAAATATGATTTCATCAACATAAATTTGGACAATCAAAACATTTTTATTTTCCATTTTTATAAAAATGGTTGTATCCGCTATACCTTTTGAATAATTATGCTATAAAAGAAATCATGTAAGTTTATAGAACTATGCTCTATGAGCTTGTTTAAGGCCATATAAAGATTTGGTAAGTTTAGAAACATGATTAGGATATTTTGAATCCATAAAACCAGGGGTTTGTTCAACAAAAACTTTTTCATGAACAAAACCATTTAGAAAAGCACATTTAACATCCATATGAAATAATTTTAAATTAAAGTATGCTGAAAAGGCTAATAGAATACGAATAGATTAATGTCTAGCTACCATAGCATATGTTTCGTCATAGTATATTCCCTCTTGTTGATTATATCCCTTAGCAACAAGTTATGATTTATTTCTTACAATGATTCTATTTTCATCACATTTATTTCTGAAAACACATTTTTCACCAATTACAGTTTTTTCTTTAGGTCTTTCAACTAATGTCCAGACTTGATTAATTTCAAATTCATTTAGTTCATCTTTCATTACTTTAATCAAATATTCATCAACTAAGGCATCACATGGACTTTTTGGTTTGAATTGGGAAATAAAGGAAAAATTTTCTATTTCATTTATCAAGGAAATCCTAGTCCTTACAAGTTGATTTACATCGCCAATGATGTTATCACTATGATGATTCCTAAGAAGAAATTGATTTGGTTTTGTAAAACCTGTTCATCAATGTATGGTAGAAAATATTCTGGGGTAAATGTTTCAGAAAGACTTTCTTGAACATTTTCTTTATCACAAGGATCTTTTAAAATAAGTTGATAAAATTTTTTTGAAAACACATCTGAATATGTAGGTTGGGGTTGTTTGAAAACAAAATGATTAGTTTCATCAAATTTAACATGCACTATTTCATCAATAGCACAAGTATTTTTATTGAAAACTATATATGCCTTAGAGGTTGTAGAATATCCTAGAAATATTCCTTCAATATATTTTGGTGCGAATTTGTATAGATTATCTTTAGTATTCAGAATGAATACTTTGCATCCAAAAACTATGATGTATGGAACTCTTTGTTTTCGGCCAGTCCAAAATTCATAAGGTGTTTTATTAAGAAAAGTTCTAGTGAAAACACAATTTATAGTATAACAAGAATTAATAAAAGATTCATCCCCAAAATGCTTAGCCATTGTGTTTTCACTCAACATGTTTCTTTTCATTTACTGAAGAATATGATTTCTTCTCTCAACAACACAATTTTTCTGATGAGTTCTTGGTGCTGAAAAATTGTGAGTAATAACTTTCTTATTACAAAAAGTTTCAAGACATGAATTTTAAAATTCACCACCATGATCACTATGAATAATTATCAATGGTAGGTTTTTCTCATTTTTAACTTGGGCTCTAAAAATTTTGAAATAGAAAAAGCCTTCAGATTTGTTTGTTAGAAAATATACCCATATAAATCTAGTAAATTCACCATCTAAAAAAATACATATTATTTGCCTACAATGCTTACAGTTTTTGAAGGACCAAAACGATCCATGTGCACTAGCTGTAATACATTAGAAGTTGAAACTTGATTAATTGATTTAAATCTAGTTTTATGTTTCTTGCCAAATTGACAAGGATCACAGACCTTTGAAGAATCATATATAAGATTTGGTAGAACCTTTACAATTCTTTTCTTTTAATGTTTACAAACATTTATTAGGTTGTAGTGTCAGAGTCTTATATTCCATAGCCATGATTGGTCTTCTATTTCACTTAAGCAAGATACATTTTGGCTCATAAGGCCTTCTATGTTAATAGTGTATACATTCTTTTGCCTATGGGTAGATAGAATGAATTCATCCTTGGAATTGTGAAAAAATCATTTATCATTTCTAAATTTCACAAGGTATCCTTCATCAAACAACTGACTTATCCTGATGAGATTGTGCTTATGAACATTAAAAAAAACATTTGAAATAATAACTTTTGTAAGAAAAACAATATTACCTATTCCAACAATCTTTTCTTGAGCATTATCTCCAAAGGTAACCATTACACCATTTGTTTCGATAATCTTTTCAATGAAATATTTGTTTTTGGTCATGTTTTGAGAACAACCACTATCCATGTACCAAATATTCTAGTTGGTACACTTCTTATTTTCCTGAAAAAGAAACAATTAGTTTTTCAGAATCCAATCATGTTTGGATCCAGAAGGGTTAGATAAAAGAATTTTAGGAATCCAAATTTGTTTTGCAATACAAGCTTTATGAAATCTGAAAGACTGGGTTTCATTAAGAGAACAATATCATTTATAGTTTCCATCACATTGACACTTATTATACTTTGAGGAAAAAAAACTAATTATTACTAAAAATCAGTTTAGAATGAGTATAACCAAAACCAGAATGGTTTCTAAAAGGTCGAATTTGAGAATACATTTTATCAATTTTTTCCTTTCCATAAGTAAACTTTGACAATAATTTCTTCAAGGAAAAAAATTTCTGATTTTAGTTTTAAAACTATGTTTTTATCCTCTTAAAAATTTGATTTTGAACTAGAGTTAGGCTCAAAAACATTTTTCTTAGAAATTACAATTTCATGATCTTTAGTATGTTTGTCCTTATCAGATCTGAATATCTCAAGGGTTTTAATGTACTTTCAAAATAAGAACATTTTGTATCAAGATCATTAGAAAGATCTGATAATTCTTTAGTTAAAATTGAAATTCTTGAGTTTTCCTTATCAAGCATTTTCTTGAGTTTAGAATTTTCATTCTGAAGTAGTTTAGAAAACCTAGACACTTCTTTATAAGTTGGTAATTTATTATTTTATTATGATGAAAACTCACCATTTGATGATTCATAATATTTATTATCAATATAATTTTCATTCAAGGAAACATTTGTAATAGCTTTAGAACTATATACCTTTTACATGAGATAATGATCTTCAATTGGTAATCTAGCTATAAGTCCTATATTCCGTTGTCTCGAGGATTCATATTCTGAAGCATAATCTGATGAATCGCTACCACTTCCACTCCAAGTATCATCTTACTTCAAGACATTCTTTTACTTTGTCATGTATTACATTTTCTTATTTCTTTCAAATTTTTTTCCTTTCTATATTTTCTCTTCAGTAAAGGACAATCAGGTCTTATATAACCTACTTTCTTACATTCATAACAAGTTACCTCTGAATATATTTTATCCTTTCTATATTTATTTTTGAATATGTATTTGAAGTATTTATTTCCAACAATCTTGTTCATCCTTCGAGAAAGATTGGATAACTCATTATCTGAATGATCATAACCACTTGATTCTGATCAAACGACTTTCCTAGCATTGGATCTATTATCCTTTTAGGTGTTTTAGCATTAGATGTAGTAGTAAAAGATAAACTTCCATTTCCATTTTCTTTATTGAAATCATCATCTATCTTTATTCTTGTCTCATTCTGAAGAAGAGTTCCAAAGAGTTCATCAAGATTAATTTGTGAATCTTGTTTGTTTTCACTAATAGCTATCCTTTTAAACTCCCATTATTTTGCCATTATATCAATAATTTTGTCTACAAGAGCTACATCATCAAGAACTTTTTCTCCCACAGATTTTAAACTGTTGAAAATTGTCATAAATCTTTTTTGCAATTTACAAAAATGCTCTCTATAAGATAAAAGAAATATATGATACTCTATTTTAAGCATTGCTCTTCTTGTTCCTATAACCTCAGATGTACCAAAATGTGTGACTTCCAGTTTCTTCCAAATACAGTTGGCTGCTTCATAAGATGATATATGGCTGTACATATTCCTCATAATAGAACATAGAAATATATTTCGTACCTTGTAATTCAGTTGATACTCTTTCTTTTCTTGATTGGTGAAAGTACCGACTTCTTTTTCAGGAATTTTGTAACCTCCAGTAAGCATAATAAAATTGTCTACACCAGTATTGATAACAAATGTCTTCATTTGATCTCTCTAGTACTCATAATCATTCACATCAAAGATAGGTGGTCAAGTTTGATTTAGATTGTCAATCGATCTAATATTCATCCATGCCATCTAATATGACAAAATCTTTTCCACTCCACACATTAGTACAGTAAGTAGTTTTAACAGAAATTCGAAAGAGAGAAATAGAGATATAAAACAAAACAGTGGAAACCTCCTCTGATACCAATTGTTGGATCGATATATTGATGAATATGTATATTTGATGGAACAATACAAGAACGGGGGGGGGGGGGGGTGAATTTTAGGTTTAAAAACTTTTTGTTTAAACACATAATAAAATTATTTTAAATGATATTAAACTAATATAATTCACAACAAATACAATTAACCAAAAATGTATTGATTATAAAGGTATGATATGATGTAATACTATAAGAACTGTAATGTAATTTTATTCAAAATGAATACAATAATCAATGTAATACAGTAGTGAGGGATTCTTCCATAATGCATATACAATCTATCGATTCAATATGTAATAGTATAATTGTAATTGAAACACTTACAAATGAATATTAAATGAAGAAAAAAAAAACAATAAAATTCCTTTTCTAAAACAAAAAATAGTAGAAATGTAAAAGTATTACAATTCTTTCTATCCCAAAGATAATGGAATCCTTTCACCTAGGATAAGAGGTATGTCTTACCACCTCCTTGGTAAGCCCTCGATACAATGATCGTTACGTCTATCTTGATATCCCCGCAAGCCCTCGATTTTGAAGGTAATCAGAACCTCTGTCTTTCAAACACTAGAAAGAATTCAATACGAAGATCATTAGCACCGTCTGCCTATCCTCAGTAGACCTCGAAAGTCATCACCTGATCGGTCGCACAAAGAAAAACAAAGCACTTATTGATATACAAAAACAAATAATGAGCCATTCACGTATTGTAATTTCAAGGCTTTCACATGAAGGAAGAGAGAAGTCACCGTTCCTCTTTATAAAACTTGATAGAAACATAGAATGATCAAAGTCTCTTAGTTGTACATCTCAGCATCAAATGACCTCCTATTTATAGGCCTCATGTTTCAATGATCACATTTCCTTGAATGGTCATATTTCTCTGAAAAAATCAGAGGGACTTGGACACCTGTCATTATAATGGTCATATTGAAACATAAAACACAAAAACATTTTGATTAGTTTATATCTAACTCCATGACATCGTTTTGGATAAAACAAAAGATATATGAAGATGATAAAAATGAGGACGATTGAAATGTGTTGATAAAGGATAAAAACGAGCATTTAATAAAAATATGAGTACTATAAGTATTACTTAGTGTAATGTATTGATATGATAAAAAGTAATTATGATGTTCAAAAGTCAGTACGATTGATAAAGTCAGTACGTTTGACAGAGTCAGTACGATTGACAGAGTCAGTTCGATTGACATAGTTATTACAATTGACAGAGTGAGTACAATTGACAGAGTCAGTACGATTGAGAGAGTCAGTACGATTGATAGAGTCAATACGATTGATAGAGTCAGTACAATTGACAGAGTCAGTATGATTGACAGAGTTAGTACGGTTGAAAAATATGAATATATTTGTTATTTCTAAAACAAGACATAAAAGTCAAAAGAGAACATTTGACCAAACATATGTCTCCAAAAAACCACGTTTAAATGGTTATATTATCATGAATACCATATAATATTCACGAAGGATTAGTTTTTGATTAACTTTATGGTGTTGAGATATAGTTAAATAAATCATTGAAAATGAATTATTTTTTAGGAAAATTTATGTAGGGGCTCACATAAGTGTTATTTCATGATCTTGGACACATATAAGAGACAAATTTGTAAGGTAAAAATGTTTTCTCATGAAATCTATGTATACTATAATATATTTTTAATTGTGTGAATGCATTTAACTTGTTCAATTATGCATGGTTAACAATAATGAATGTGACATGTTTTACATGAATGATGAGTTTTTTATAAACTATAATTTCTTATAAATAGGCTGTTAATCTATCATTATCCATATAATAAAACTAAAAAAAGATAAAAGTGATTTAATTTTACATAAAAAACATGGTCAAATATTTTTAAGATCATGAAATATCTTTCAGAAATTAATTTTCTATCGAAAACGGATTTTGTGTCATTAAAAAGCTTTTGTGTGAATGTGAGTTTAAAAATAATAATTTCTACTAGGAAATGGATTTACCCAAACCACAATACAACTTATAAAATTTTTTATGGTAAATTATAGTACATAATTTGGATAAAATAAGTTCTTCGTGGGATAAAAATTGTTGTGTAATTAAAATTTATTGATCACATCAACGAACTATTTTGGAGGAATAGTGTGTACAATTAAATTGAGTGAGAAATTATGTCTCAATTTTTTTATAAAGAAATGAAAATTTGAAAATTATATTTGTAAACATGTGGGAAAGTGAGTCCACTATAAACACTCTAAATAACTAGTCACTTAGTTATTTTGGTACATTACCCCATTATTTTTTATGATCCTTAGGCAAAACCAGTGTGGGTAAAGTAAGTAATTTTTTTATATCCCTCTTAATTTCATTGTCACATTATATATACTATAACAAAGATAGTTATTCCCCCTAATAAGGTAATTGGATCGTTAGAAAGTTTATTTTGAAATATATAAACATGAACCAATTGACCCGCCTCTTAGGTTATTTACATTAATAATGGCCTATATGTGTTATCAATGTTAAAGTATAATGTCAATGAAACTCTCTATTATGTGGATGAAATTGAAGAAATAAATTAAAAATGGATTTTGATCATTGATGGAAGAAACATTCTTCTCTATGTGATTTATATGTTTACTATTTTCAATCATTAGACTTAGATTTTAAAAAGATTATTTCCAATGGACATTAGTTATTATATAATGTTTAGATCTTTAATAAATTGGTAATAATGATTTTGATACCGAGGACAAGGGAATCAATACATTGAGAGATCTATAGTGGATACAATCCATATTAATGTTAATTCATATAATTATTAACAGTCCATGAGGGAAAAGATGAATAACATCTATAAAGGTGAGATAATGGTGAGAAGGATAAATTATATGATTTAATTAAATAATATATGGAGTTGAGGATGCACTCTAAATAATATATTGATGAATTAGTTGATTAAATAAACATAACTATGGATAATATCTGTGTTATTTGAGAAATTTCAATGATGTGAATGTATTCATGTGTATGTTGAGAAGACTGCCAACTCAGTTACACTGAATGAAATATATGGTTAAGGATTATGTTCTAAAAGAGTTAATTTTGGATAGTCTTCAAAACACTCTTGTTTCATATTAGATAAGTAAATACGATAATGAAGATATAAAAATTGAAAATCCAAAGAGGTAAAATGGAATTCATTCAACATGATCAAAGGGGAGGACGATCAATATGAAGAATAGGTTGATGATTTCATGTTAGTCAAATCATAAAATATAAGAAATGGGAAATGAGTGTTCAAAGGAAAACTAATCATTTCATGATTTAATATGGAATGATTTAGAAACATTCAACAACATGTCCCATAAAAAATCAAGAGAAAGATAGGTATTATTGATTTCATAAAATGTAATGGTCAACTAATTTGAACGGTAGGATTGGTACTATGGCCGATGTCTTAAAAAAATAGCCAAAATTAATAAGAGGATAATTGATTATAATAGAGATAAGTGTATGAAATTGTGGATGATAAATACCCCAATGAATATTTTCTCATGACTACTATAGGAATCTCATAAGATTAATAGGGTATCAATGATGACATACAATAATCTTGGGGGTGATTAGACCTCATAGAAGAGTTAATGTATGTAATAAATGAAATATATATATACAGTGACATGATGAAGAATTCCAATGGAGTCATTAATGAAACAATATTTTACATTTATTAGTAGAAATAATATAATTAGATGTTGAAGACCTAAATTTAGAGTGACAAATATGAAAACCCAGAAATATGAATATATTTTGTTGTGAAAAAACATAAAATTGAAGTGATATTCAAGGTTATTGTTATTTAGAATAACATAGTGAAATATTGAGATAAACAAATCAAAGATATTGAGATAAAAACAATATTTCTATTGTGAAAAGTGTAATAGTGTAAGAGAATCATGTCTCCTATAATGAAATTGTTAAATTAGATTGAATAAGCTATAGAGAATATTAAGGAGAATCTTATGGGTCCATAAAATTAGTTATTTTATTATATTTATAAAAAAAATAAATTAAAAATGTAAAAGTTGGTTTATAAATTTATTTTTTATAGAAGGAATTGGAAGTTGATGTGAAGCCACAAACACGCACCCTAAAACCTAAATATTATTATGTTGTGTCTTACTATAATAGAACTTGAAGAATTCCAAATACCAAAAGTGGTTTATAAAGGTTACACATGAGTGAATTGAAAATATGGTCATACTATTTTGGAAATATGTTACACTCTCAAAACATGGTTTACATCGCTAAAATAAGATAAATCAATGAATCTAAATAAAAATTAACACTCTTAGTATGATTTTAGTGTCCAATAATCATGCTGTGGTGGATATGGATATATGGATAAACATTTCTCATTAATTTTGCATAAATTTTTAATAATGAAGACCCAATTTGGTTGTATGTTTTATCTCAAAAAATTATCAAGTATGATGAAAATGAAAAATAAATTTTTATATTTTCCTGACAATATTACTTCATTATATTTCAAGAATATTAGAAATATCAATTAACACCTAGTATGATGTAGAGTTCATGGATAAAATAAAATCACACATGGGATTGGTTATATAGAGTTCCTTGAAGGAAATGGATCAAGATAGGGTGGCTTGTCGACATTATATTCAACTCTTATATGATACTAAAAAAATCTAGTTATGGGAATCAGGAATAACAAGATAGGTTTCATTACATTTGTAAATGTTGAAGGATTACTTCAAATTTTTCTCAGGATAATAAATATTTTAGATCAAAGACAAGGGAAATGACGATTTCTTTCTTATTGGAGGCCTTGGTCACAACATTCAATTTGTATGTTAGTATTGTGAGTCTTTAAGAGTAGTCAATTTAAGAAAGAATAATTATATAATTAAAAGGAGTCATGTAATAGTTGTGATTCATGGGAAGCATATAGAGCGGAATGTATACCTATTCAGTGTAGATAAAGATTCATTCTATCTAACTATATCCAATGAAAACGTGTTGTGAAATAAATGTTTTTTAAACTTCATCCAATAGTCCTTGAAAAAACATCTGAAGAATTTTAGGAGCTTGTGATATCCCTAAAATATCTTGTTATCATACACATATATGCAATTTTTTTATAAATAATTTATTATTTAAAATACATACACGTTGAAATAAATAAGGTAAACAATGTTTTATGAGTTGGTTTATATAGAAATTGTTTGGATGATATCACCAAGTTTTCATTGATGGAAATATGTTATTTTTTGTATTTCATGATGATTACAACAGGATGGCATGGTTGATGGTTATCACTTATAAGTATGTGGTGTTAATTTTAATTACTCAGTATCAGTGAAAGGATAAGATGATAACTGGTAATAAAATTAGAATGTTCTGGATTGATAATGGAACAAAATTTACTAATATATAAGAAGAGAATTATCTTGATAATCATGAGATATTGCACCAAGTTTCAATAGTGATAACTCAACCAAAAAATGATGTGGTTGAGAAGAGAAACCATATAATTAACAAAATATGAAGTGTGAATATTATTAACAAATACATACCATAGTGTTATTAGTATGAATCAATCATAACATCACTCTAGTTTTATAAAAATGATTTTGTGTGTTATTATGAAAAAAATATCAATATGAGTTTTAGTATTGAAAGAATCCAATATTAAAATACTTCTAAATCTTCAGTGATACAGTTTTTATATTTTAGAATAAGAATTCATGGACTTGATTAGATCAGGGGATGAACATGAGGGAAATTATTAGTCTATATAAGACCCTAATGATGAGTAGAATTATTTTTTGCCAAAAAATGCATATATACAAAAAATTGGAGCCACAATTAATCAATAAACTATCATTAGTGAATAGAAATCACCCATGAAAACATATAGAATTAATTAATTATTTAATTATTTACTCTTAACCTCAGTTATAGAATTTTTTTAAATGAGATATTAAATATGATAATTGTATTCATGTGATTCATGAATAGATTGATCAAATTGAAAATAATTAGACATGAGAAATTGTTCCAGGGATAAAATAAATAATATCATAAAAAATTGGTGGGAGTTATATAATAAACTCAATAATAATGATATGGTGACATAGAAAATATTTCATGTTGTGTGGAAGGGGAATTTCCCAATTGAATGTATTAATATTTATGATGACCTTTCCCTTGTTGTCTGATAAAGAAATATTCATATATACCTATCAATATTGGACCCTAGAAAATGTAATATGTACCAAATGGTTGTGAAATAATTATTATTTTAAAAATTCCTTAAGAACAAGGTGTAAAACAATCAATTTTATTATTTCATTATAGATGAATATTAGATAACGATTTAATTTTTTAATAAGGATATATACACGTTTAATAAATAACTAGGGGATTTTTATTCTAGGTATTTTTAATACAATATAAATATTATATTTTGGCGTGGTGTGGTTGATCATAATATCTATGTATAGAAATAGGATTGTCAGAGGTTGTGTGTGGAAATTTATATAGATGATATAATTTCTAGATGATCAAATTACACACAATGAATTCCTTTTTTTAAAGTATTATGTGTCAGTTTGAGATGTCCATGTTTAGAGAATTAAAATTTTTCCTTCAAATATAATTGACCGAAGTAAAGTATGTAAAAATTACTACTCAACCAAAATATTTCATATATGGCCTCAATATGTTTTTAATGTAGGATTATATGATGGTTAAAACACTACAAGATACCCATATGATGTTTCCAAATAACTGTTTTTACTTGTATGTCGATGTAATGGAATATAGAAAAGATATTGGATGTTTATTATACCTAATTTGGAAATTATATGATAGTATGTTTTCTATGTGTTATGATATATGTGACCTATTATTTTTTATGGATATCCACATGATATTATTAGAATGATATTTGAATATATAAATAATATAATGGACTACATCATATGGTTTCTATATGTTAAGCTACATTGTACCAATGATTTTCCATAAAAATCCACATGCTAACAGTAATTAGAGTACTTTGGTATAAAAATAATTTTAGGGAACTATGGTTATTATATCTTTGAATATATTAGTTTGAGATATTTAACAATATAGATATAGATTGTTATAGGTCAGTAGATGAAATAAATTCAACATCAAGTGGTGCTTTCCATTATGGTATATTATACATATCATGGATTAGCATGAAATAATACTGTATTTCTTTAAGTACATTAGAAGCTAAATATATTGTCTCCAATAAATAGTATACACATAAAATGATGCTAAATTAGAAACTTAATGATATAAATGTAAAATTTATGCATCTAATCCAAAAAAATCTCACCGTTCATGTGATATTATCCGTGAAAAAATATATTATCCATCACTGTAGCATGAATTATATTAAAATCACGTATATCTTCACCAAGGGTAAATCAATGAATATGTTTGTTCAATTAGATAATGTGGAAAATAATCACCATGTTTCAGACAATAGGACGAAGGTCATATCTATTGAAGTGTTTGAGAAGAATAATATGGAATTTGGATTCCTGTTGGCCCCCACACATTGAGAGTATGGAAATGGAAACCCCACATTCAATGGTATGTTATATATTTTAATTAGTTCTGGAAATTATTATTTTTATCTTATATTATACAACTAAGTGTACTTCAGGTTAATCAACGATGAGGTTGTGATATTTTTCTTGAAATTATGAGATTTTTCTCAAACACTATAAGGGAAAGAGAAATGCTGCTAAATGGGGAGACATATTATTTGTTAAATTACAACACGAATGGATGTAGGAGGAGTTGGTAAACATTATCAGGATTAATCTATTTTGGTATGAAATATATATCATGAATATTATTCATGATTCATGGTATTAAGAATAATTTATATGTGTATAGTGGTAACAGATAAAAGTGATTCATTGATGATCTTTGTGTGTTAATTTTTTTCTTCATACAGAACTCTTCTGATATGGGCTTATTGAATGTGTTGGTTAAATATTTTTCAATATCTATAGTTCAATATTCAATATTCTGTTTGCATATGAAATAGTGGTAGAACATTCAATATAATGGATATTTATCTTGATGTTTTTTATAAAACTCAAAGGGAGATTGTGTAGAAAAAAATGCCCTATGGTGAAATTTCAATGTTTTTAGGGTTGTGTTTGTTGAAAGTGTTTCTTGACCTATTATTTCCATCACACATAAATGAAAATATTTTTATAAAATTACATAATTGTGCATGGGATGTTGATTATAAAATCAATGTAAATTTTTTTTCACATAAATTAATGATGGGAATGAAAATTTTAGAATGTGGTGTTGTTGGAAATATGTCTGTGACTCAATTTAATAAAAAAATATGGTTTCTCCTACAAAATATGTATACCCTCACTAAAGTGGAGTTTCACAAACATAAAAAATTGTGCATTTGGACACATATAGTAAGAATAGAGGAATAATTTTTTACTGATGTAATGAACTGTAAGATAGATTTTACTAACCTACAAATAAGAGACTAATACTACATTAAGAAGAGTAAAATATGGACTAAAAATATATGTTCTCTTTTTTAACATAATAAATACAAAAAAATAATTCCTACATGAATATATATTATTTGAAAAAAATTTTAATAATGAGAATTTCTTTAAAATCCAGGGAATGTGTTTGTTGGGGAAATGAGTTATGATAGCATAGTTTGTGCACTATAAAAGAGTTTGAAAAAACATAAGGGGATTTCCATAATTTATTTAGTCAATTAGAGTTCATATGTTGGATTCAAGAATATCCTCAGGTAACAAAAATATTGTTTTAATAAATGTTGATTGAGAACATAAAAAGAATCATTATAAGCAATTATTATTACCCATTAGATAAGGGTGAAGTGGGTTCTCATATTGGGGGACAATAGCGAGTTCTAAAAGCTAAGGGTTATAAACCAGGATAGGAATTCATTCCATTATAATACTTACAAATATCCTAGTGCATAATTATTATAGTTTATATAACAAGATAATTCATTACATTCATTTAAAAAAAATTAAAATTCTGTAATTCACCCTCACACATTGTATTTACCATATATGATGGAAAGATGTATCCATATATTGGACATAAAAACCCATGAAACAAAAAAGAAAAATTTCATAGTATAAGTATACTCCAAAATAGTATATATGATATATTATAAACTTATGTAGAAGATGAAATTATATAAAATATAATTTACTAATTGAAATAATTTCACACAACCCAAAAACTAGGATTAATAAATAAATATTGATACATTTAAAATTGTTAACAAAATGATTCTTCCATGCCTCCAAAAAAATTCATGAGTCATCCCATCAATGGGAAATCATCCCAAATAATTTCATTATCATGGAAATTATTCTCCATTAGTGAATTAATATTTTATTTCTTTATCTATTTCACACTTCATATAATTAGACCACCCACCATAGTGAGTGAATTATGGATTAGTACAATATTTAATAGGATTTCTCGAAGGATTCATATATACCCAATGAATATGAAAATCCAAATAAATTTAAAATTTGTTTTAGAAAATATAAATCAAACACATGAAATATTTTAAATCCAATGTAATCATATGAAAAATATAAATATTTCGAATATATGAATTCATAAACCCACAATAAAATTATTTATTTAAAAAATTTATCATTAACATAACCAGAACATTGAAAAACCAATGATCTAAAAACATGGAAAAACCTAATAACACAAGTGTACCACATATTCATGAGTGGAAAGGATACACAACCCATTTCTAAAATACATATCAAAAATGATTTTCCATTGTCACATAAGTAAAAAATTACTATACTTAGCAATAATAATAATGCTCCCAAACTTAAGTAAGAACTCGAACTTATGTATGACCCTCGCAACAAACCATCCCTATAAAAAAATAAAATTTTAAATATATAGAAAATCAACATAAAAATAAAAAATATCATAATTTTCTTTTCAACTAAATAAAATATTTTCCAAAAATAAGTTTAACCATAACATTAAATTTCCCCTATATTTTCTAAAATCACACATGTATTCCAAAAATTACATATTCCCATTTACTCCTAAACCGTAGACACCAAATCCTTAGATAAATAAATCATAAAATAATCATAATTAATTTTTTTAATTCAAAAATTAATTATTTTTTAAAATACACACTCATGTGGTTTATTAAAAAATATTTTATAGGAGGCAACACATACTTTAACATGGTAAAGGAAAAATATCGGACAACCACACTCTAGATCCTCAACCTCTATGAAATAATGAAGAACCAAAAACAATTCTTCAATAATTTCAAACATAAAACCACCATTTTAGTAAAATATATCACATATGGTTTTGTCCTGAATGAAATAAGAACTGTTAAGAGAGGGGGGAGATGTAGAGTTCCTTACCATAGATCTAGTTCCCCAATTCATAAATACCTATTATTTGGGGTGGATATATGTTTAATATCCCATATATGTGAACCTTAGTTTAGGATATATATTTTAGATGGTAGAAATGAGAACAAAATAATTTATATCTAGGTAACATAAAAGTTCTGAGGACCATTTTATGTGAATGAAAAGCATGACTACATAGACCCTATGAACTCATAAGAAACCATTAATTCATTACTAGACTATAATTTTTAAAATTCATGATTGAAAATGTCGTGAACATAATCAAAAATATTGGTCCAAATTTATACTTGGAATAATAAATAGTAGCTTAACTATGTACCTTCCTAATTAACCTCTAAAAATCCTTCTAAAATAGAAAATACCACTCCTGAAATTCTAATTTATATATATATAGAAAAAATAGATAATGCATGCCAAAATAAAGGCCTAATTTTTGGATTGTGATTACCAATATTTATGATGAATTTATAGTGTATGTTGAAGTGATGATAATCATCATACATTATGATGATAAAAATCCATGTGAAATATTAGAATGTGGTTTGATCCATTATATAGATATCATATTTATTGGTCAAATATATTATCCACTTGTGAAGAATTTATAATAGTATATTTTTATAAATATGATTAAAAGGAAAATGATATTGAAAAATATATTTAATGGGGAATATATAAAGGTAACATGTCGTATACAGTAGTATATTCAATAAAATGGATATATAAGTGAAGTTATACACAATTAAATTTTGTAAATATAGATACAATAGGAGTGAACATTTCAATATCTAAGAAGCCCAAGAAATGTTTCAAATTGATGATGATATAGAGGGTGTTATAGTATATATCATGTCAGAAGTATGCATGGGGGAGGAAATATGAGTAAAAGGAGTGTCAATTTACATTTTATGTGATATAATTAAATGATAAACCATGTTGAGGTAAAATATTGATATATATATGAGACATATATTGTTGGTGACATCTATCATATACTGACCTATCGTATATTTGTGTCATTGACATGATAGAAAGATCATCCTATGGAGATAGTGACACACACATGAAAAATAATAAACCTTAAAAGGTATTTTTAGATCCTATAAACATAACGGATATAGTTGAGATATATGTCAGTAGTAGTGAATAATTAATCAAAAATTAAACAAAAACCATATCTGATAATCTAAAGAAATAGTTTTTGAGAAACATTAATATATATATTGTGTTAGTAATCTATGTTAAATTTAGGTAAATGAAATTATGAAATTAGTAAAGGGATACAAAGTGACCATTAACACTATGAAGATCTAAATAAGGATTCAGAATATATTTTTTTATTGGTTAAATATACTTTATGCTGTCACATCTTAATTTATCATGCCTATTAATGTTTCTTTATCATGTTAGAAGCCTCTTAAAATAACCCATAAGAATTGGTATTGGAATTATTTTTTGTTTCTTTTAAATTTGTTTAATTATTTTAAAAATTATTTTAGAATCATTGTATTAATTATTCAATAATTATATGACAACAACATTCATGTAAAAAATTAAATGAATGTTTTTCTCATTAGAAAATATATTTGAGTTTCAATATTTGATTGAATAAAATATGAATCTTAGATACATGATTTTATTACAAATTATAAACACTATCTAGTATATATTATAATATATGTGTTGAATGATTTTTAAAATTATGATAAAATGAAATAAATTTTTGGTCGATAAGTATAAAACATGTCATTCTATTCATTAAAAATAATATTATATAGTTATGCATTGTAAAACTGTAAGTGAAGATATAAAATTATTTGAAAATATTAATCTCTAAGTTCAAGTAAAGGAATTGAGTTATGTTAAAATAGTTATAAATTATGCATAGGATTTATGGTTAAATAATTTGAAGATAATGTATTAGTAGAAACCCAATATCTTAAAGAATATGGAGCTTCTATTGGAACTAGATTGTATTTAAAATGTAAAATTCAAGATATTAATGGAATCAAAATTAGAATAAGTTAAAAACCAAATACATAAAATAAGTGTATGAAAACATGATAGTATATTTTATGAGAGGGATTATGTTAGATGAATATACACATTCTCCATTGATGAAACAAGAAAATGGTCCACCTCGAAGAAATGATACATATGAAGAAATATATAATACTATATAGATGATACATGGAGTTTAAACGGATATCTATGAAATGGAGATATATTTGAAAAAATCTTATAACCAAAAACTAATGAGATAAAAATGTTGTTATTTTACTTTCCCAAAGTATTGATAAAGTGCTTGTCATGGAAATAGTGATGAGGTACCCCTATTTTCCCACAAATAATATTATATTTCTGATATAATATTTGAATAGGGGTATGATATAAGAAATAAAAACATGATAAATTAATATATATTTTTATTTTGGCTATAAACTATAATTATACATAAATATAGATGTTTTTTTATTGAAGTTAAATATTCTTAAATCGTTCTAATGAGTGGGAATCGATGAGATTCCCATCGAAGGAGTAGTCTTAGGGGACGAAAATACCTTTTTTCTGTGCCAAAGAATTCCCCATTAACTTTGGATTAATTAATTTTTGTGAAAAAATAAATTCAAATAATAAAATGATAAAGGATATGCATGAAGTAAACAACCACATGAATGATTTATTCTTAATCCATATACAATTGATATAAATTTATATCTATCTATTTTATAGGGGTTATGATTCTAATGTATTTGGATCCAATCTGGTGAAAAAATAGAAAAAAATAAAGCATATCCCTTATTGTGATCATTATAAATCCAAATACACGCTTTTATGGTATATAAAGAACTTATGAAAAAGATGGAAAATCTCCATACACCCATTGAATTACTTTATTTTTAGTTAATAAGTTTTTAAGCTAGGTAAATGTAGAAAAGGTGTTTCATGGGAATTATTTATTCCTTGAAATGTTTCATTCAAGATATATTTTGTATAGAGTGGTAATGTAAATTAAAAAATTGAACTCTAATCCTATTATTTCCTACCAAAATAATTGAATCAACTAGAATTTGGGTGTTAGTTATGTGATCTTATAGAAAGTGGTAAATCATTATCAACATAGGTAAAAAATCACAATATAGTGAAAATGAAATGGTTGAATTGAAGATACAGATAAAATTGATTTTGGATTTTTTTTTTCAAAGGGGGAGAATGTATGGTTCTATTTGACAACAAAAACCAAAGGTAGTTTTTTATGAACCATTTAAATTTGGTTATGTTTATATTTTTTTATAATGTGATGGAAATGAGGATTAAATAATGATAAAATACACAAATCATTGAAAAATGTGTTAAACCATTTATAATGAAACCAATTAAAGATTTGGAATTTGTGGATCTATGATATTAATGATTATAATGTACTAAATATGCAACATGGTGAATAACATAAATTTTTAAAGATATCTGGTTGGATATAATATTATATATGTTATAATAAAACGAATATTTATCCTAATTATGAGAATTATATAGTGCATGATAAGAAAAACCTGTTTCCCACAATAAAAAGTGTGATAGGATTATTAGGTGTCTGTTATAAATGTGACATAATATTTTTCTATTATATTATAATTATTGTTTTTATGGCATGATATAAATTATGAAACTATATTTCATGTGTTTATTTTACCATTGTATAATTAAAATGATTTTATTGTGGTCTATATAAAATTTTATAAATGAGTTTGGTAATGCTATATTGTGATATGTGGAAAAAAATTTCCTTGAGTGATTCATTTATTAAAATAGAGATAACCTATTTATGGGGATAGAGAGACATGAAAAATGGTAGAATAAAAATTCTATATTTCTTAATCTAGTATAAAGAAATCATATAATTATTTAAAACATAAATTAAATATTAGTAATTTGAAATATCTATATTTTAGAAACAATTTCAGAGTCATAAAAATAGATAAGATGAAAATCATTGAAATGATGAGTTTTTTAATGGAAAATCAATATTTTGTTTTTCAATACACTTCATTTATTACACTATTATATAGTATGAACACATAATAGAGAGAAAATCAATTTATTGTGTGAGATATTCATAAAAAGGGAAGATAGGTATATATGGAAATGTTTATGAATAGTCAAAATTTCGGGTTTAAACATCCACATTTAATCCAGATAGTTGAGTTTGATTACATAATTTTGAGAATTATTGAATGATAAGAGTGAAATTTCATAAATTTGAAGACAATGTGTTCATGGAAGATATAAAATCAATTAATTTTGTTAACGGGTCTTGAATGTTATTAGATATGGTAATATATAAATAGGATATCATATACATTTCTTTATTTATGCCAGATATAAGAAGTTCCTTAATAAATCATGGAGGAGATATGGTGAAATTGGTTAAAAAAATATACGTATAAGTTATTTTAATTCAAGCTCTTGGTTTTGAAACTATGGTATTCAAGGATGATGAATAATATAGAAGAATTGAAAAATAAAATATAATCACTAAACATGATGATCATGAAACATGGCCCAAAGAATAATGTGGCACAAACTATTAATTGGATGAATTCTTATAAGGTGGGAAATATTTATATAGGATTATATATATATATATATATATAAATCATATAAAAGTAGTTTTGGATTAAGATAATAATAAGAATAATATTATACCGTAATCATTTTATTGGGAGTATGCACAAGATAGATAAGGAGTGAACTTTGATATTTGGGAATATATTAAGATAATAGAATATGTACACTTTGATTTTTAGGAAATAGAGATACAAAATAAGTAATCCCTTTTAGATATAATATTTCCCCACCATTTGTGGAGTTGGTTAATATAGGGAGATGTGTTATACTACATATCTAGTTAGAATTATATAGAAGTGTTTAAAGTATAAGTGTAGGATGATTTCACATTAAAGGAGGTAAAATTAGTGGATGACCGAAATAAAAGAAATACATCGAGTTATAAAGTATCATGATACTAATGGTGAGATCTATCAACTACCATACTAGTATTTTCTTGACCAAAAAATGATTCTATATTATATTTAACAGATTGAAAAATTCATACGATGTGTTCCATGATAGGTATCAATAAGATCTAAACACCTTTTTAGTGACTATTATATGATATATGAATTGTGTTCTAAAACATTTACCTTAATCATATCCTATATTGGTTGAATCAACAAATAACATATGTATATAATTTATATATCTATATATTAAGTGACCTTTGAAGGAATAGAATGGAATGAATTTTGAATATTTGTAAAAGAGTTTAAAGGTGAACCCTATAAATAAGAGTTAAATATTTGAATGTTAATGAGGGATACAGATTTGATGTTATGAAAATTGGATTAAAGGATTATGTATTGATTTACTAGTATGTTTTTGTTTCTTTCTTAAGTTATCTATCTCTATTCCTTATCACCAAACCCTTTATCATTTAAGGATTGATTAATAGAAAGTTTCCTATGTTCCAATTAAATAATAATACCCATTTACATATCTAAAATAAATTGTTTTATAATTTTTGAAAAACATATAATTTTTTTGAGTCTTTAAAAAAATTATCAACAAATAATCATGAATTTCGATGATTTTTAGAAATATATTAATATATTCTGGAAATATCCCCACTATATTACCAATAGTATCTATAAATATTCAATTAATTAAATCTATTATGATTGGTGAGACATTGATTAGGATAAAAGAATTCATTATACATCCAGTTTTGATATATTATATGAAATATATTTAAAAAAACATATATTATCACTGTTAAATTTTGATATAATAAAATAATAATAATAATTAATAAATATTTGGATCCGTAAAATTTGTATAAAAATTATTCAATAAAAATTAGAATAATATTTTTTATCAAATATGGTCTTGTTAAACAAGAAATAATCCATGAAAAACCTTATTAATCTCAAAATATATTTGAAAAAAAATCAGTGCACTCATAAGTTATACATTTAGTAGTATAAACCCCTTAAACAAATGATATTTTTCAAATTTTACTTCCCACCATTCTATTGGGTATATTCTATTAGGGATCATGGATATTTAATTATAAAATGTTATAAATTCTATTCATAACTCTTCTTTATAATTTAATATAAGACCAAACAATTATTTTAGGGATAAATATTCACATTTCTATAAAACAATCATGAATGAAATAGTTATATTTTATTTTTCCTAAAGTAGTTATGCCAGATATGATTATTCATTGAAAAAATATACAATTTTCTGAAGGATTTTCAAATATATAATCATAATTAAACTTATATATACAAAATCATTTGACGGTTTCAGATGTGAAAGAAAATTTTCCTTCCATATATATTTTACAATGGTCATATATGGGGAGATAAAATCATTTTTTAATATGTCCTAAAATAACACAAATGATTGTCATAATGTATTTTTTTGAAATCATATTCTAATAAAAATTAATTATTGATGATTTATAATATTTTAATCAAATTATTTCTCTACAAATTTATTTCTATAATAATATAATTTGAAGGATTTATAATTATGGTTTAATATTTCTAGGGAAGTTAAAAGAGATTAAATTAACCATTTAACTATAATCAAATTATAAATTCCATATATTCACAGATTTTCCTAGACATTTTTTTCAGGTATTGGAACTATTGGATAGAAATGTTGATGTACATAGAGGTATAGAAGTTGTAAAAATCATGTTTTTTATAGAACATAGGAATGTGGGTTTCCACTATGTCATGTTTGATTCCAAGAGAGTCCCTTGCATTGTTTTGTAAATAATGTTCAATTTTTTATTCTGGGTTTCAAGATTTGGTGTTGAAAATGACCATTTTCAGGTGGGTGATTCATAGTTTAGTTCTAGGTCATCGAGGAGGTAATTTTGTAAATTTTTTCCTTAGTGATATCATTATAATCCATGTGGAAGGCTAGAAAACCTAATTCCAAGGTCCGGGAAGATCCTTACCATGTTCAAGAGAATATTTCACCATTGTGGTGTTATAGAGGTAGGATTGAGATACTGAAGTCGAGATAAACATTCCATTGTGGATAGAGGTTGATGATGGATAAAGTGAGGGAAACGACCATGGTATATAAAATTATTATAGTAGGGGTTAATAATATATTAAATGGGGTCAAATTATTACTAAAGACGGAATGATATCTCTTTTTTAATGGTCAATGTTTTCAAATATCCTTTTATAGATCCCCACAATGACGTGGTAGACCTATCACCACACCACTATTATGCCATTCAAATTTCACTATTAATTATTTTGTTAACTTCTATTGAATTGATTCTTTTTTTTTTCAAGAACCCTTTTAAACCATGGGTTATTATTTTGGTGGTCTTTTATGTCTATGGTGGATCTAAATCAATATGTTAAATTATTCCACTATCAACATTTTTCTTTCAGTCTTATTTTGTATTTCATAATCATAAATATGGGGAAGGGTTTTTGTATTTTTTTGGTGATGTTTTATCTATATTTGAATAGAGGAATAAATTTTATCTTTTTAGGGAAGTTACTATTAGGACCACTTTGTTCCTTTTTGTTGTTTTATTCAAATTCTAATGTTAAGGTTGTCGAAATGTCAATTAAGGTGTGGGATCTGAAATTCCTCTTATTATTTTCAATGTTAATTTCGAATTACATTATGTTGTTTTTGTTGGGGATAATACATTCTATTAAGCTAAAAAAGATAATAATTGTAATAGAAATTGAAATTTGGTAAGATATTTGAGTTTGTTTTCTATAATTCCTTCTTAATACTGATTTCATGTTTGAATGATTATTATGCTTCCATTATACTATGATTTAAGTAGTTATTAATATGTTTCATCATGTCTGTAATGGTTAAAATAATATTTATAGAAATTAAAAGAGGTTATTAAAATTTAAAATTTGTATTTTGGTTATTTGATAAGAATTTTTGAGTAAATTATAAAGCATGATCAACTAGTATTGTTTTCTTAATGATTTCAACTGTTGTTATTGTCTAATTTTGGTTTCATGGATAAATTTAGGTTGGAATCTTACTATAGTATGTTGATTATGTATTTTTATAATATTTATCTAAAACTATCAGTTGATTATTAATATAGTGATAATTAAAAGAGACGTTTTGATTATCAATATGGTCATCAATGTGGTGAAATGAGGAGGATGATTTTGTGGTATCACATTTCTCCAAAATATTAAACAATTAACAAATAAATAAATTATGTTTTCTAAGGGATATGGAATGTGTTGTGTTGAGAGAAAAATTTCCTATAAATAATGAATACATTTTTAATTAAATATTATATTTTATTATAAAGTATATGGAAATCTAATTGGTGATTAATTATAAATAAATTTTTTAATTTACTAATAAATTTATAGAGGTGTTGAAATATGAAATTTTATAAAGATGTATTTTGTGAGGTCGAGGTGATTTTTTGAAGTTGTCTTTTTTTGTGTCTAGTGTTCACAATAACTATTTGAAATATTATAGTTATAATGATATGTTTATGGGGTGTAAATATTTATCCGATATAATGGGATTCAGTGTATGTATATATTTATTTTAATTTTTTTTAAACCACCACCTGAGTTACAAAACATGATAAATTCCCATAAGTTGTTTTGAGGTTATTTTGTTTTTCCCAACATTAAAGATGTGAGTGATATTAATGTATGACTATCACCTTCAGCACTCCATCTTATAAACATATCATTGGTTCTGATTCCTTGAGGTTATGATACATGCAATTAGTGTGGTGTTGTGGATGCGTTTTGGAGATATGGCGATGTTGTGATAATGTGGTGGTATGTGGGATATGATGATAATGTATGATGTTGTATTTTATTGTGCTATGTGATATATAGAATTGGTAATATGGATGTGGTTATGATTTTGTTATGAAATATGTGGATATGTTAGGGATATGTCCACTATGATCTATTCCATTTGGGTGAGAGGATGAATGTTAAATGAGAATGTAGGTGTGGGTTACCATTATGATATACTTTAAAAATTAGCATGTCATCATACTATTCTTTAGATTTTTTAGTGATCCTCAGTGTGGCTATGCCATACTTGACATGGTAAAGTAATAAAGTTGGTTTCACAATGTATTTATTGAGGACTTATGATACTTATTTGATATTTTTATATGAAATTATTAGAAAGACCATACAGAGTCTATTTGTAGGCTCACCCCTATAATCTAGATCTTTTTATAATTATATATCTGAGTGAATTGGTGATATTTCTTGAATGTATGAGTTCATGTTCGGTAAAAAACTCTCATTGGTTGACCAGACCCATCACCCAACCTAGCTAACATGAAGGCTGAATCTCATTCTTAATCTCCAAGGGCAGGAGAAATAAATAAGGGTATCCAAATATATTTTTTTAATTTTTTAACCCCTATAATTCCAAATAAAAAACAAAAAATTTACCCATAATTATAGGTTGAACATTATTTATATCGGATTATCACACCAAAAAATATATTTATTTCAAATTAAAATACAAAAGACAGAGTACAAGAAACTGTAGTAATAAGGGAATTATGATCCAACTCCACATCCTCCAAATCAATTGTGTGGGATGTGTGTAGATAATATTTATATAGATTCTATACATGGAGTAAATAATATATGGGAAACATTCGTGAGGTAATGACTATCCTATTAACCAATTTCAAAGGGCCCTACATGATCTAAAATGAATCAAAATAGAATAGTCCAATCATACCTTATCTCCCAAAAAATTGTGATCTAACCTAGGATAAATTTATATGAACACTTGATCACATAAATTACTCAAATGTATAGAAATTATGATAAAAAAAATCATTTTTATGACCTTGAGATGTCACAAAACTCTATCAACTCAGCAATACATCTTCATTATCTCAAAAAGAATACACTTACCGATCATAGATCCCTCAAAAAAATATCCAATAGAGTAACGATTGAAATGATTTTATATAAAAAGGATAAATTGGAGAAATATTCATCAAATCCTAGAAATAATTTTTATTTGAAAATTAGTCCCCAAAAAGTTACTTATATTAAGAACAACCAATTTCAACCATTCATTCTTGAATAATAACCTCACGAATATGGTTTACTCTCTTAGTCTCTACAGTAATCTAAGGGTAGTGCACCATGCTCATCTCTATCTAGGATCCAAACACCTGTTGAAGACTACTCCAAATAATAAAATTGTAGTGAGGGTATTTATATGTAAAAATAGTTAATGGGGCACCATAGAGTGTCTTGATCAATCTGACACGTAGGGGTTTGATATCCATGAGAATTATCGACTAAATAATGTAGATAAAACTAGATAACTTAGTCAACAAGTTGATAAAAACCCATATAAAATACTTCCCACTCAGTGTCTATTTAAATATGATGAAAAATGGTATAAAATATCACCCCAATTCTATACATGAATAAAAAGGTGATGCAATTAATAAACTATCCACTAATAAATGGCTTCAATTATTTGATATGTGACACAATGAGATATGAATATGGAAACTATATTTCTCAAAACTAGACTCCAACATAAGTTTTTTATATCATGGAATATATTGGAATCATAAGGCCCAATAATGAAATTTTACTATTTCCCATCTTCTATCAATAACAACAATAAGGCCAAGGGAATGAAACACATCCTTTGGAATAATAGAGAATCCTAAAAAATCTCTACCAAATATTTAAATATATATTAATATTTTTCAATTCATGATGTACATAATTCTTAAGAAAAATATGATAATCTATAGAATATGTAACCTTCACAAAAGTAATGAACACCATCTCATCTTCCCAAAATACATTCAAATGAATCAAAGAAAGAAATATCACTAGGAAACAATCATCCTCTAATCCCCACATTGCCTAGGTGAATTGGTTTTTCTTTATTCCATTTACTACCACATTCCAATTTATTAGGGTATATTCTCTATAAGTTTTTAAGATTAGTATGTACTCCTCTCAACATATTGACCCATGATTCAAGTACCACTTGGTGAAAGTTTATTTTAAAATATTATAGCCCAAATAAACTCTAATTTAATCTAAAATAAGATAACAATACAATTTAATTATAGAATAGTTAACAACTAATATCTTGAGGTTTTGTGAGGGGTAATTATTCTCATGGGGGAATAATTGGAGAGATACATACACTACCATGTGATCAATTTGTATCAGCACCCACACTAGTCCTGAGATAAAATCATCATAATACATAGTATTACCAAGATCTACATTAGGGTGATTTAGAAGTAGATATAAATTCATTTTCAACTTTATCCCATAGAAAATCATATACCATTTCATGAACTACTCTATTTTCAGATCATTTTAGGTTTAATTTATGAATGGTAAATCCAAATGATGAAATTCATAATATAAACTCCTTTACTATAATGATAAACCCATGAACCATGTGATCTCAAACATTATCATCAAATTCCCCTAAGACAAAATTATTGTGATCTTATTTGTATCCACTAAGAAACGTTGTTTGGATATCGCATAGTATAATAGCTTTAATTAAAAAATATATAATTTGAATATAGATTGATTTAAATACATGTATTTCTCTTTCATGGTTTCCAATATATGACAATATGGTCCCATGTCTCTCCTAAAACAAATAGGATACTCATAAAGCATCCAAAAACAAAACTAATATTGAATCTAGATAACTATATAATATTAAATTCCTAAACTCTAGTAAACATTCTTGATAGTTTTTAATGTAAAATGGTATATCCAAATACTCATAGAGGATATACCTTCTATATAAAACCATCCTTGGTATATATATTTCTAGAACCCTTAAATGAAGGTATCTTAATCTAAAATAAATCATAGAAAACCACTATGATCTTCTATGATAGCCATGCAGATTTCTAATTCTGTGAAATGTGTTTATATTCTAAATATTAACCTAGTTTATATTAAATTAATAAATTAAAATAAATAGGAACATATGTTCCTTCATCATAAAGGGAACTACTGATTTTTATACGAAAACAATTGGTAGAATAAATCCATTCTATTCCAGACACTCTCTTTAAATTTTAAAATACCTTTATATTTTTTGGAGACATCTATTATGGTGGAAAAGAAATTAGTATCCATAAGTAAGTTATAAAAAAACACTACCTATCATTAAGTAATAAATCGTAATAAATACTTTTTAATGAAATTATGATACTTATATAATTTCATTGGAATATAATGAACAGAACCATGTACTAATGTATCAAATTTGAAATTTGGATTGCCAAAATAATATATAGGAAACACCACGAAAAAAAGTCCTTTCCTACATAACCTAGTGTCCCAATAACCCTAAAATACATGCACAATCCCATAAGTAGGTGATTAATAAAATATATGAAAATATAAAATTATATGAGCCTTGAATCCAAACATTTTTTAAATTCAAATAATATGATAGAAAATTTCCATGTCATAGATAAATAAAAACCCAAAAATCTAATCATAATAAATTATAAAATGACACTCAAGACACTATAATCCATAATAGTTATCTTTTCCTAACAAGTAGAAAAGATCCAACATAAATGAAATCCTATAATAATAATAACAAAAATCATTTAAAAAAATTGATTAAAAAAATTAGGTGTTCCAATATCGAAAAAATCCAAATATATTGAATATGAGATAAACACCATTCCTCAAATATTGGTGATACCAACATTAGAATATTTTAAAATATGTAGAGTTATATAATAATATATTGGATAAGTCCAATACTGCTTCTTTTACACTAGATGAGATTCCCATTTTCTAATTGAAAAATATCTTCTACCCTTATATGCATCAATTTATACATTACAATCTCAACTAAATAAAGATTCAACATGACTAACCATTGTTGGACAACTATAAAAGTTTTATAGATGGATCAGATTCCCACACTAGTGGTTTTTTCTAATAAAAGACTATATTTCGGCATTAATGTCTCCATATTTCTCACATTTTAAGCAGTTCACATCAGCACGCCCTGACGAGGCCACTAGTTTATAATCTAAACAATGATGGGTGCACCCACCATTGTGAAGGTGTATGTACTTTTGATTCCTCTTCTAGTAAGATGATATGATTTTATTGCCTCTAATTATATAAGGGGAACCACTATATCACATAAAATCAATTATATGAGTTTAATCCATCATAACCTTTTCTTCCAAATCTTTTTATGTTGGTAAAAAAAGGATAATAAACTTTGACCTGATCTTGGGATTTAACCCTCTTCCAATATATCTACAATTGAGATTATTATTTATGATGATTTTGGAATAAAGTTAAATCAACTCAAGTAAATCAGTGGAATACACCATTAGCGAATGACTCACTTTCTATGTGGTCATCTAAAAAAAGTATTTATCCTACCTCAATGATTCCAGATAGAACTATCAACTGAAGATCTTCTTAAACACAACACATGTGAGATCATCTTACCAATTTTCTTGGACTATAGACACCCTCAACTTAAAATTTGTCTCTTCTAACATATTTGTGGTCAAATGAATGTTATAATTATATAGTCTTATGGAAAAGGAAGGTACACTAAGTTATTTATTTATACTTCTTTTGATAAAGTGGTATTTTTTACAATGGAAAGTCGATGATCTTTTCAATGTGAACTCTGTTGGGTCGGAACAAACGAGGAATGATGGCAAGAGGGGGGGGGGGGTGAATGTCTTTTAAAAAATTGATTAACAAATTAAAAATCAAAGTAAAGTGCAGCGGAAATAAAGAGGAAATCACACAAGAAATTGATAACGGAGTTCGGCCAAAAACCCGGCCTACGTCTCCGCTCCCAACTCAACCGTTGAGAGATTCCTACCGCTTGCTTTTCAATGGTTTTAGCAAGAAACCCACTAGGCTTTGAGGTAGCACTAGGACCTATTACAGCTTGCTTTTGTGGTTTAGCAAGAACCCACTTGCTTTTGATGGTTTAGCAAGAACCCACTATCCTTCTTACAGGTGAAGGATAGCTCACCTATGTCTCAAGCTATTTAAAGGAAAGCTTGGCAACCTTTTCACACCTTAATGGTGATGTGAAACCCAAAAGAAAGGGGGATGAGAAAAGGTTTGGGGTTTGTAGGTACAAACCCAATTTTAAGCTCAAAATGAATAAAACAATAAAACCCGTATGTGAGGAAGACTTGGGCGCCAAGGTATGATGGAGTTGATGTAGCGTGCTCTCCCAAGCTTCTTGAGGTGCTCCTTGGATGTGGAAGTTGGTTGGAGCACTTGAGGATCCTTGAAGGTGGAGCGCCGGAGGTTCGCCAAAGTGCAACAATATGTCCGGGCGCTTGGTATATGATCCGGTAGGTGTCCGGGGCTTCCTTGGCCTTTATTTATAGGCATGGAACCCTTGGGGAGGCTTCGGAGCCGTTGGAGAGGTCTTCGGAGCCGTTGGAGGCCAAAAGAGGGTTGACTGGTCAAACCCAACGGCTAGTTTGACTGGGTTACCGGCTGGCCGGTACAGTCCCACCGGCTGGCCGGTGTGTGCAAAAAGGCATAGGATTCTTGTCCAGAGGCCACCGGCTGACCGGTACAAGCCCACCGGCTGGCCGGTGCCTTGGTAGAGAAGAAGAGTCTTGATCCAGGCTCTACCGGTCGACCGGTGGAGGAGCCACCGGCTGGCCGGTGGCAAGACAGTAGCAAACACTATTTGAGCTGGATGCCACAGGTCGACCGGTGACAGAGCCACCGGTCGACCGGTGGAACCTGGCAGTGGGCAATCCCTCTGCCAGTTCCACCGGCTGGCCGGTGCTATCACACCGGTTGGCCGGTGGACTGAATTTCAGTCCATTTGATGTCCATTCTTGGGCCAACTTCTTGGCAACCTTGTGCCTTTCAATCAAAAACACTTCAAACAATGTTAGATAAACATGAAAGTGATTGTGATCATGAAAATTAAACCACGAGGGGATACGAGAGGTACAACAATCTCCCCCTATTTTGATGATCACAATCACCAAAACAATTAATGTAAAATACTGAAATTGAAAGGAAATGCTAAGCACGATGAGAAGGATTCTCCCCCAATCAATCAAGAAATTTCTCCCCCTTTGTGATTATCAAAATAGAATGGGGCATAAAACTTGATTGAGGGAAAAATGAAAATCAAGATCAATTGGAATTTTTGAAAATTGAATTGAAAAATTTGATACCAAGAGTTGAAATTGAAGGTTTGAATCGAAAATTGAAAATTTAAATTGAAAAAAGAATCGAAAGAGATTTTTGAATTTAAGAAAATTTCTCCCCCTAAAAAAAAGATCATCGGGGAAACGAAACGACTTTTGGCCCGGAGAGACTCGCCAAAAGGGATTTTTCAATCCAAATTTGTTTCATGGAGGGTCTTCTCCTATAAAATTCGTCCGAAAAGAAAAAGCTTTTGGGTTGACCATACCGGGCATTTTTACAATTGCATTCATAAATAAGGTGCCCGGGTTTCTTACAATAATTACAAAATTTAAAACTAGAGCTCCCCCTTACAAAAACAGTGGGTGCATGGGAGGAGGAAGCTATATTGGTGTAGCCAAGTCCTTGGGTGGTTCGGGATATTCGTTGGGAACCTAGGAGATTGTTCAAATTTTGTTCCCCTTGGGTGAACTTAGCTAGGGTATCCCTTAGGTCTTTGATGGTTGATTCCATGGAATCAACATTTGGGAAATTTTGGATTTTTAGGGACATCTCCTCCTTCTCTTTGAGAAGTTGTTCTTTTTCGGAGGAGAGTTTTTTGAAAGACTTTTTTAAAGCAACAAATTTTGACGACAAAGAATGAAAACCTTTTTCTAATTGGTCTCTAGCATGAGAGAGTTCTTCATAAGATAGATGATTGAAATAATTTGAATTTGAAGAGCAGGAGGATGAGGAATCGGAAGAAGTTACCTCATGAAATGCCATTAGGCATTTGTTACCGTTGTTGCTTGAGGAGGAGGAGGAGGATGATGAGGAGGTGTCACTCCATGTCGCCTTGAGGACCTTTTTCTTTCCTTTCTCCTTGGCCTGTTTCTTGTTGAGTGGGCAATCGGGCTTGTAATGGCCCTTTTCGCCGCACCCGTAGCATTTTACCTTCGGCTCAGATTTTTCGGTGGGTTCTTGCTTTCGGTGCTTGCGGGATTTCTTCTTCTTCTTGTGCTTCTTCATGAATTTTTGCATTTGGCGGGCGAGATTCTCCATTTCCGAGTCGCCGCTTGATGATGAAGTAGATGAGGAAGATGAGGATGAGGAGGAGCTTACTTCTTTTTGAACCTTGAGGGCAATGTTCTTTGGTGTCTTGATAGGGGTGCCCTCCTTTTGTGCTTGCCTCCTCATTGTGATCTCGTACGTCATGAGAGATCCAATGAGCTCCTCTACCGGCATATTTTTGACGTCCTTAGCTTCTTGGATCGCCGTCACCTTTGGTGCCCATGAGCTCGGAAGGACCCATAGGATCTTCTTGACCATTGTTTCTGCAGAAATGTCATCTCCAAGAGATTTTCTACCATTGCACACATCAGTAAATCGAGTAAACATTTCAGAAATTGATTCATTTGGGTGCATGGAAAAAGACTCAAAATCCTGACGGTACATGTCCAATCGAGTATCCTTTACTTTGTTGGTCCCCTCATGGGTAACCTCCAAAAGTTTCCAGATTTCATGTGCGGAGGTGCATGTGGAAACTCGATTGAACTCATTTCGGTCAAGGCCGCAATGAAGAGAATTCATGGCTTTGCCATCAAGCTCAAAATTTCTAATGTCAGCTTGGGTCCATTTGGATTCGTCGGGGGTAGACAAAGTGTAGCCTTGCATGACTATTTTGTAAATAGGATATCCTATGCTTCTTAAAAAAGTGGTCATGCGGGTTTTCCAATAATTATAGTCGGTCCCATTAAAAAATGGAGCCCGACCCAAAGAGAGGCCCTCGGGGGCGAAAGAAGTGGATGCCATCACAATGGATCTTTGAATTTGAAACCGTTTAAGGTATTACTCAAATTACCGCTCTGATACCAATTGTTGGGTCGGAACAAACGAGGATTGATGGCAAGAGGGGGGGTGAATGCCTTTTAAAAAATTGATTAACAAATTACAAATCAAAGTAAAGTGCAGCGGAAATAAAGAGGCAATCACACAAGAAATTGATAACGGAGTTCGGCCAAAAACCAGGCCTACGTCTCCGCTCCCAACTCAACCGTTGAGAGATTCCTACCGCTTGCTTTTCAATGGTTTTAGCAAGAAACCCACTAGGCTTTGAGGTAGCACTAGGACCTATTACAGCTTGCTTTTGTGGTTTAGCAAGAACCCACTTGCTTTTGATGGTTTATCAAGAACCCACTATCCTTCTTACAGGTGAAGGATAGCTCACCTATGTCTCAAGCTATTTAAAGGAAAGCTTGGCAACCTTTTCACACCTTAATGGTGATGTGAAACCCAAAAGAAAGGGGGATGAGAAAAGGTTTGGGGTTTGTAGGTACAAACCCAATTTTAAGCTCAAAATGAATAAAACAATAAAACCCGTATGTGAGGAAGACTTGGGCGCCAAGGTATGATGGAGTTGATGTAGCGTGCTCTCCCAAGCTTCTTGAGGTGCTCCTTGGATGTGGAAGTTGGTTGGAGCACTTGAGGATCCTTGAAGGTGGAGCGCCGGAGGTTCGCCAAAGTGCAACAATATGTCCGGGCGCTTGGTATATGATCCGGTAGGTGTCCGGGGCTTCCTTGGCCTTTATTTATAGGCATGGAACCCTTGGGGAGGCTTCGGTGCCGTTGGAGAGGTCTTCGGAGCCGTTGGAGGCCAAAAGAGGGTTGACTGGTCAAACCCAACGGCTAGTTTGACTGGGCTACCGGCTGGCCGGTACAGTCCCACCGGCTGGCCGGTGTGTGCAAAAAGGCATAGGATTCTTGTCCAGAGGCCACCGGCTGACCGGTACAAGCCCACCGGCTGGCCGGTGCCTTGGTAGAGAAGAAGAGTCTTGATCCAGGCTCTACTGGTCGACCGGTGGAGGAGCCACCGGCTGGCCGGTGGCAAGACAGTAGCAAACACTATTTGAGCTGGATGCCACAGGTCGACCGGTGACAGAGCCACCGGTCGACCGGTGGAACCTGGCAGTGGGCAATCCCTCTGCCAGTTCCACCGGCTGGCCGGTGCTATCACACCGGTTGGCCGGTGGACTAAATTTCAGTCCATTTGATGTCCATTCTTGGGCCAACTTCTTGGCAACCTTGTGCCTTTCAATCAAAAACACTTCAAACAATGTTAGATAAACATGAAAGTGATTGTGATCATGAAAATTAAACCACGAGGGGATACGAGAGGTACAACAAACTCTTCATCATAGTCCATTGTACGAGTTTGATATCATCCACCATCAGTAGCTATATTTTGACCATTTTAAATGACCAACTGAATAGAATATGGGACTAATATAGGATAATCCTATTGTACAAGCTGTACATGTTCCTCGCTTCTGTTCATATGGACCATTAGAGGAGGTATGATTTATAAAATACATGACATAATATCATAAATATGAAATTAAAATTAAATAATCCATAAATTTATTTTAAAATATCAATTAATAATTATTTTATAAGTAATATCAACCTCAAAAATAAATTAAAATACTAATGGATTGGATAAATTAAAAATTTATGCATTTCACCATTATTCATGGTTTTAATGCACATGTTGAAAAACAATTTGGGAAATATGTGAAATAGAATACGAAGGTTATCAAAATTGGTAACACGGGCACCTAATTCATTTTACAAAACATGATCTACTTTTTTCCTCACCAAGATCACCTTGAAAATAAAAATTAAAAAAATCAACCCAATTATTATTCCTAAAACAAATAACCAATAATAATAAACATAAAATCTCATCAAAATATCCCAAATTTGGGTTAAAATTCACAAAAACTCTAAATCATCCATATTAAATTATTTTTTTACCTGAAAATGATATGGATGGACATTACATTGGATTTATCTCCCTATATTCAATAGTATTATCTCTATACTAACATTAATCCCCGATAATAAGTTGTATATGATACATTTTTTTTAATAAACCGGCATTGGATTACATAATCCTTCACCTGAAACAACTATCCAATAGGTCCAAATCAAATTCTAGATAACCGTGGTCAAAATACAAGAACCATGGTATCAAAATATATTCATTTAGTAGTGGTTTATCTCTCAAAATTGAAAAAACACCAGAATTCCACAAAAAATTAAACTATGGCCCTTACAGAGATTATATATACACACTAATAAATAAACAATTTCAAATATAAAGACAAAAAAGACTATAATTTGAAATGATAATAACCCCACCCTAAAAAAACATAATAATACAACAAAAGAATAAATTCGACCCAATAACACATCTATAGATTCCGTTGATGAAAATATTGTAAAGGCTATTAACATTGATACAAAACAAACCCAAATCATAAATATACCAAGAAAACATTCCACATGAACCCTCCATTCACTTTGAATGACTGAAACCTCCATTAACAGATCATGGAATGATAAAAAGCCTCTGAAAGAGCTTCCAAATTTCATGGAATGATTTCATATTATTATGTCATATGAAACCAAACATGTATTTTCCCAAAGGTGTTAGTTGAGAATGATTAAATAACACCATTATGATTCCCAAATGAATCTGTATAATTTCATCGACTAGTAAAACTTTTAATTTCATTTTAAAAAAATTAAATCCTTTTATTTTAAAATAGTTTTACCAAAATCAATTTTATTGGTTTTAAAGGAATCCATGTTCTATAAAATAGAACAAGGAAAGCAAGATTAAATTAGATGGAAAACAAAAAGGATTAATATTAAAATAAATAAGAGTATAATAGTAACCACATATCTCAGGAAAAATGAAAATCCATGGATCACATTTAAGGGTTTAAGGTGATTTGAAATCACTTTTAGAAATCCAAACCATATAAAGAAACCGATTACATATCAGTAGTTCTTTATTATAAGTATGTAACTATAAATCAGTTTTGTAAAGAGAGAAAAATCATCCAATTATCTTGTACAGTAAAATTGGGAAACATTCCATAAATCAATGCACAATCTTCACTAGGACTGTTTTTTCTAGTCAACCCAAACACATAAGGTATCCCATGTTAATCCATCAACTACGTCACTAATAATATGAAAGAATTAAAATTAAAATTTATTCCTAAAATCAATAAAACATCATGATAATTTAAACTATTTACCAAAACAATCCATTATATCACATTGGTGGAAAGAAACTATTTGGAATTATATATCAAATCAAATTGAAATAAATAAACAAGGTTATATTGGAATACCTCATAAAACATATATTTTACCACCCAAATCAATCCAAAATACCTAAAATAACAATTAACATCACTAAGAAACATGATTTAAGAATAATCAAATAATCAAACCAAATTTAAATCTAATAACTACATCTATTCCATGTAAATGTATAATTAGGTAGAAAAACATTCCACAAAACAAAATAAAAAACATTAGATTTGTATTAAATCATGTGAAATTTGTATATAAGGTCCTAACAAGCCATAAAAAATATGAAGTTTCTTCTAGAAAATTATAAACTCTCTATTAGTCCCCAAGAGGCTTATATGGTTCCAATATTATAAAAAACATAGAAACAATGAAAGATAAGTGTATGAGGGGTGGATAGTATAATAAATTGACTCTTTACTCTATATAAATTACTAAGAAAAAAGGGATACCAACAAGGAGGGAATAAAGAATAGGATCTATGAACATGAGAGAGTTTCTCACATGAATTGGGAGAGTAAGATAGAAATATATATTAAATGCCCTAGAGGAAATTTTGGAAAATACCAAATTTTAAGATATCTAGTAGTTCCCATGTTTTGGTCAGATGATTTTCGAAACCATGAACCAACAATACTGGTAACCTCTATAGTTACCTATCCCTTGTAAGCCAATATCCAATGTCTTCTACCATTATAATCATGGAAATGTAAATAAAAAATGTTATATATTATATAATGTGTAAAGTGTTAACATTATTTTTCAAATATGAGGTATATGATTTTCATCCATCATCATACACAACCGTGAGAGGTGGTAATGGAAAAAAATAATTACATTAGTTCACAAGGTAGAAGTTCACCATATATACGAACAATGATTTTGTAACCCATATTATGGAAGAAAAAAGAGTAGTAGGTAATGAAAATAACACAAAAGTATATTAATATATATATTATAATATTATTGTTATATCATAATTTTTTAACAAGAATTGGAGGAGGTGAAGGTAGAAATAAAATAAAAACAATTTCTGAATAATGTCACTAATTCTTTATGTAACCACTTTAGGTTTGCACTAAAATCCCTCCTATGATTAATTAATACCAATATAAGGCAAATATTTATATATTAGGGGTGTTTAGAAATTAATTTTCTTTGTTATTGGCCTAATAAAAATGGTTTTATGGTGTGAATAAGAGAATAGATGGGGATTCCTGTTATATATGAGAGGAGTGAAACACTTGTATGTTTTGAAAACAAAAAGATGTACCTGCATTATTCTCATTAAAAAGTATAAAAAATAAGGTATTATATTTTATTATACTTAAAAGGGTAGAAATATGGTTATAAAATGGATTTTATACAGGTTATAGGGCAACATTAACATTAATTAGTTTAGTTTAACCCCCAAAAAACCAATTTTTACCTTAAATAAAATAATTTTTTTTACTATTTATAATAATATTTTATTTAAAAAATTTATTGGACATTATTATATAATAAAAATTATGATGATTCAAAATGTATAATAATTTATCCAAAATAAATTCATAGAAGTCAATTTTTTTTAAAATTAATCATGAAGACATGATAATAAAGTTGGTTTTCAAAGAAAAACTGTTTAAAAGGTTGAATGTCTTTATATCGAATATGAATATGAAATTGATTAAAATTAAATAAATTGTATTTATTCAGATATAATTGAACTATATTTAAAAAAATAGGTTATATATTATATTTCATTATAATTTTTTTAAACAAAAATATTATTTTCAATTAAAATTATTTCATTTTCATTATTCATCAAAAGAATTAATGCTTTCATAAAAAAATAAATGAGTGAAACAAAATTAATTTTGATATGATGGCTTCAAAAATTATATTTCTTCCATATCAAATTTTTAAATGTGTAAAATATTATTTGTGAAATATGTGAGAAAAATTAAAAAAATAATTTTTAGGAAAAATTAATTTTAAGTATAAAATTGGATTTATTCCAATCAGTTTTGTTGAAAAAACTTAAGATGAATGTTATACTATTTATTGAATATTATATATATATATATATATCATTAGATTTATTCACCAAGATTTTTTTGGATTAATTTATTGTGGTAAATCATATATGTTTTCATAAAATTATTATTTCAAAAAAATATATTCTTTATTTTAATATAGTTTTTATTTCAATTTTTAATTAATTTGTATCCAATACAATTCATCATATATATATGGGTGTAATAAATATATTTCAAAATATATTTATTCCATTTAATTACCTCCATTTTAATTGTTAGGTGACAACTATCATTTAATAATATTTTAATAATTTGGAATATTTTATTTAAACATGTTTTTCCTTGTAATAAAAGATAATATCCAGGTTGAAATTAAAATAAATAAATGTTACATGTAACATAATTAAAAACTCAATGTATCATGTGACATAAGATAAAATTGGTTTTTTATATTACAGAAGATAAAATTGTTATTGCGTGTAATAAAAATTGTTGAAGATATAAAATTTAAATTTATATACTATATTAAATTAAATATATATGGATTTTACGTTCCAAACCCTTAAGAATGAATTTCAGCCTATAAATTCTTCACAATGGTACAAAGAACAAATTGAACATGTGTCTCTTTACATGATTAGGTTCCCATGTAATATCTTTAAGATTGTTGTATTTCTACAAAACATTGACTAATTGACTGGTGTTATATCGTAGAATATTCTCTATTTGATCATGAATTACTATTGGGTTTTCTTAATAAGGAATTTCATTCTCTATTTATATGACCTCTGAATTTAGTGCATGTGATGGATAAGGTATGTACATTCTTAGGATTGATACAAGGAATATATATTCAACCCAGGAAAGGTTCAGTGGAAGCACCAATAGATAGGATATCAAACCAATATAATCGAGAATTTCAAATGGAATGATTTACCTATGGCTTAGCATTTTTTATATCATAAGAACAATTTCATCTTTTGGTTGTGATTTGATCAATTTACACATTATATCTTACTCCAAGAAATGGAGATGAGTTTTTATGCCGGAATCACTAATGGATCATAAAATCCATAAAATAATAACAATTCATTCATTATATCTCTCATTTAAAAAATGTCAACTGTAGTTATCAAATATTGATGAATATTCATAAGGTAAAGCAATACATTAATCTTTAAAACCTCATCAATTGTTTAAAATATTCTATTAAATAAATGTTTAACCATATCACCCTTACATAATTAAAAATATAAATATAAAGACACTAAATTAATAAAAATAAACTAAAACATCAATTCGAATTATGTCATAAAGTAGCTCTTGATTGTCACAAAATAATCTTGTGAATACATTCATTATGTAATCTCTTGATACATGATAGTAACGAAAATTACCAAAATAACCTTATTTAAAACATAAATTTTTCCACATTCATTATATGAGAAACAATTTATTGTAAATTATTTTTAAATCCAAAAATCTCATACACTCGATTAATTATTGCATAAACCAAAAAGTTGAATAATCATTAATCAGTTCCATGGCCATAAATTTTATCTAATTTAATGAATTAATAATAAATATTTTTTCTCCCAATATCATTATCACAACATCCATATCATATTAAGGGTCATATTCACTTATTGAAAATATCCCTTTTTCAATTATACCACAATTCTAATCCTTTAGTGACCGTTAAATATTTTTTAATATCCTTAATGAAAAACATATAGTGAATAATCCTTATATATTTCAAAATTCATATAAAATATTTATTCAGTACCAATTCATTAATTGTTCTATAATCCCACTAACATATAAAATAGTTAACTTGGATTCATCACCTTATTCCTTAATACCTATTTATTTCTTATACCATTCATATTCTCTTCATTATCAATAGAAGAAACAATACATGGAAAAAAATTCAAAATATCTTCTTGATATTTTCCATTAGAACATCTATTTTTATAATTCCAAAAAAATCCACATTTTTTAAATTCAATAATTGATCATACCTAAGGGGTACAATTTTTCTTCTCATCTATATTAACCAAACATATCATTCTTCCTTTGAAGTTAACTTTTTTGGGTCACTCTTTCACATGCCCAAAAACAACTTCATGTCCCTCTAAGTCATTCAATTGAGTGTTTATCCCCACATTCACGACATTAAGTAAATTGGACCTTCTATTATTAAATTTCCCCACTACCCAAAAATTTCATATAACTCTATTATTATCTTCTTTGTGGAGTCAGAGAGTTGGTTAAGGTACACATTGTTAGCATTGTTCATTGATAACTAATAAGGCATTACCATAAAATCTTTCAGTATAATCATCATCCCATTTTGATTACCAAAAAATAATATCCCAAGAAACTCATTTCCAACCCATATCATTTGGGTTAACTACATTGACATATAATAAAATTATATTTTGAGAAATTTTAATCAAAATTGAAACCAAATAATCATGAAAATCTCTTATAAGATGTCCAAATTCTAACTCTTTCTTTTCTATCTATGACACCTTAGGTTATTTCTAGCTCATTTATTTTATTCTTCTATTTAGATTCTTTATGTTTTTTTATAAAAAATTTTTTAATTCACAAATAATATTCCCTATGAGTGTCGAAGCAGTTATTTAGAAATTCCCAATACTGTAGTTGATGAATGAGTCAAACTCAATTCACCCTATTAGAATTCATTACCCTAAGTTACCATTTTGGAAGAGTCACATAAATTATTATTATCTATATAAGATGTAATTTCATGTAAATAACATCCTCTATACTTTACTGAAATTATTATAAATATTCATAGACAATGACTCATCCTTAAAATTATCCCTATAGAAATCCCTAGAAATATCCCTATAAATACCCATAGTGGTCTTAGTAATGTTTTCCCATCCTTGTTTCCAAGGGTTAACTAAAAAATTTCTATGATACAAACTATAATGTCCTTGAATTATCATAAATTGATTTTATATATTTTATATGAATTTTCATTACGTTACACGAACACATATATGAATATAGTAAAATTTTACTACATTTTGAAACATAAAGATCAAACATTTTAATTCATGAATGATTATTATTGTCTCCCATTAATATCTTACCCTATTGTAATATTACGTAAAAAAATTCTTCATAACCTGGGGAAAGGAAAAAAAATTAAACTGTGACCTCAGATTCTATATAGGGACAATCATTGGTGATACATATGCATACAATGATCACAAGGGTATGAAAACATGATAATTAAATATTAAAACTTTACCCTACATATGTAATATCAAAATATTGAGTAATGGAATAAATATTGGTAGTTCATAAGACAAGAATCAAAAGGAAATCAATGTTCATGATCCATTAGATAATAAATTTTTCAAAAGACATGGAATTGTGGCATACACAGAATATTAGAAAATATTGTTTCAAGGATATCTACCAAGACATTCATAACATTTGTGACTTTTCTTAGAAACTCCTGCACCCTATTTGGGATTAGGATAACCTCTTAAATTCCATCTTATTTCAGGATTGGGATAACATTCCATGTAAATTATTGTTGTGGGAATGGGATAACCACCCATGTACCCTCTTTTTTTCTGGAATTGGATACCCTCTAGTGTACCCTCTTATATTCGGTTTTACATAACATTATGTGTAACCTTTGATTTAAAATAAAATTACTCTTTACCCAATGCATTCGATCGAGATATAAGTCTCACCCATCAAATAATTAAAATCGTATGTATGTATACATCAAGTTAATAATATATTTATCATATCATAACAAATGAAATAAAGTTCCTTTATAAACATTTAATTATATCATAACCTATGGAAAAGAGACACATTTCTTGATCATTTCATCATTTTTTCAAATCATAGCCCAGGGAAGATAAAATAAATTCAAATTAATTTTATCAGGGTATAACATGTGGGACAGAAACAGGGTTTATAAACATATTTCCATGACAACCCATTTATAGAATGATTATGAATGGTTTCCTTAGTTAATATATATATAAAATTATATGTCACATCAAAGTATTATATAATAGATGGAGAATTATTTTGAAAGATCACCTGGAACAATCTTTGTGTAATATTACTTTTCTCAAAAATAAACTTCATAAAATTAAAAATACATAAAATATTTGAAAAATAATTTATTAAAAAATAACCATGATAACATATAAAATAATTTTCAAATAAAAAATGGCCATCATAATATGAAATCCTATTTCTTTGTACATGATAAAATAAATATTCCTTTCACATTTTTAGTAATATACAAACGAGAATTGTTTGGAAAATTAAATGAATATGCCTTTCAATTTTTTGAGAAAAATTCAAGAATGGGTAAATAATAAATTAATAAATTATTTAATATTGTTAAATAAAATTTAAAAATATTTTTTGAGAACATGTTGTTGGAATAGAAAGTGTTTTTGATAAGTGAGTGAAATGAATACATTTTCCCTGAAAACGTTCATTTTAAATCTTGGCTTAATAAATGGGGGAAAATGGAATGGATAATGTATTCTTTTTATATAACAGTAGGATAAAAATTTCAATAATTTATTATGATATGGATAATAATATTTTAAAATCATAATCATAATCCTAAAAAATCATGATAAATGATGAGACATAAATATACAACCCTTACCAGTTCAGTTACATTGAATAGTAAGCCAAATGAATGAATAAAATTAAATGAAACATATTATATAATGAGAATAAAAAAATTCCTAATATTAGATGTCAAAGGGGTCGTATATACACCTTATAAAATAATATTAGTGAAATAAATATAACAAATGTCACAAAAAAATGGAGAAAAAAATCCCTTACCAATTTTGAAGCTTTTGGACTTTAAACCCCATGAAAAATAGATCATGAAATGGATATGTTATTGAAAATAATTTTTATGAGAAACATAATAATGTACATTAATGTATATTATATACAACACCTAAAATAAATTGGTGATGAATATGACATGTGTCTCAATGAAATAAAATGTTTCATAGGAATCTCATATAGCTTTTGTAATCTTTTGAATCATATGCCTCAAAAAAGAATATCATGTACATATTCATTAAATTTAATTAAAATTTTGATATTAATGACATAAAATAAAAAATGTTCGTATATACACCACACAAAATAAAATATTAGTGAATTTTCATATTTCTCCTAGAAATAAAAACATACTAGAAATCCCTTATCATATGACATTAAATCAATTTTACTTGTTTTAAAAAAATGTATAACAAATATTTTTTTATTATAAATATATTAAATAACAATAAATAGATATATAATACCATATATGATTTACTTATGTCCTTTTATGACCCTGTTTTTTATCAAATCCATGTTAAATGAACATTTTGGATAATAACCGCTTTGTTATTAATATATGTCTTGATTCAAAATATTTGGTCCTCTTACTTTTATCATGGTTAAATTAACTCAAGAATAATAATAATTAAATAATTATAATATTTTTACATCAATTATATTTTTATAAATAATCGTGAAGGATATGTTTGAGAAATAAAGTATGTTACGATTATAGAGACGTTATGTCATACATAAACATGAGTAATGATTACATTATTCAAAGAAAATTATATATAAAATCTATGAAATATAATAAATTCAAAATTAATCATAATATTATTAAATAAATTATTTATTTAAATATAGTTATACATATAATACAAGTTGTTTTGTGATGAAAAGAGAGTCACATCGCTGCCTGATGGAGGTAGTCTATTGGTACATGAACAACATTATCAAATTTTAGTGAGTTAAATGGTATGAAATAATATGATATATTATTTTTTTAACAATGATTTTTTTGGAATGTTATAACTATTCCACGTATATCACATATATTCATTAAATTTGTCTTTATTATCTCCCATTTAAAGCATTAGTAAAAATTAATCACATAAATTATTGAGGTGGTTGGAAAAAATACTAATGAGATACATTATCATATAACTGAAGGAATGAAATATAAAAATTTATATTATATATAATTAAAAAACAGCTATAATTTTGTAATAAATATCATACATTGACTTCAAATCAAAAATTCTTCCCAACTGTGATATGTGGTAATGGAAAAACTATTAACGTTGGTTTTTAAGGTGGTAGTCCTCCATAAACATGAATGAAAATTTCATAACCCATTTGCTTAATTTAGAGACAGATATAGGTCATGTACATACTATAAAAAATTTATGTGAATCTATGATATTGAGTCTTTTATATTAGTTTAATTTAATAATAATTCAAAGAGGTGGATGAATATAAAAATTCTCATTGAAGAAATATACCACTTTTTCATTCAACCACTTAGGTATGCACCAAACTCATTACATGAATGAATTTATTCCAAATATAAATATTAAAAGATGTTTTTGAGATGTTTTTAAGTGATTTGGGTAGGTATTTCTTTAACCAAAAGGGTTTTACGGTGTTAAGAAGATAGGAGAATGGATGGCCCTTAACAAGTGAGGTGGGTGGCACACCTACATTTTTTTCATGAATCAATGATCCAAAATGAAGTATTCTTTAGAATTAGAAATTATAATTTCCATATATGGTTGTAAAGTATATGTTAGGCCTTTTTTATGTCATTTTAATCTTTATCAATTTAGTTCAACTGAACGTAAAACTATTGTTTCCTTATATATGACAATTAATTTTTACTATTTTTATTATTAATTTGGTAAAAAAACATTGAAAATTTTAGAAAAAATAATTTATGATGATTTAAAATATATAATAAATTTATCTGAAAAAAATTCATGGACGTGGTAAATGTTCATTGAAAATACATCCCATTGACGCGAGGATAATATGGGGTTTTTAAGAGAAAATATTCATATGTTTATAACTATTTACTATCCAATATCAACATAAAATTGATTAAAATGAATAATATTGGACAATAATTATATAATAGATCAAATTCAACTATAAAAAAAATTTAAAATATAATTTATATATATAAATAATTAAAAAAAGTTGTTTTTATTTAAAATTTGGTGTCTTACACTATTCAAAAAAATTAATGTCCTCAGAAACTTTTTGAAATTAATCATAAAATATATGCAACATATAAATTTAAAATATATAAATTATTTTGTTAAATAAATTTTCAAATAGTGAAAAAATCTAGTTTGAAAATCCATCCACAGTTGGTGAAAAAACATATTTTTTAGTAAATGACAATTTTTAATTATACAATTTGATTAATTAAAATGTTTGATATAGAAAAAAAATTAGATCAATTATAACTAATTTATTGAATATATAGTATATAAATTTCATTAAAAATAATCAATTTTTTTATTTATAAAGGTAGAATATTTTTTGTTTTCATAAAAATTGTTTTTGAGAAAAGATATCATTTATCATCAAATAGTTTTTATTTTAATTTTTAATTAAGTAGTATTAAAATAATTAATTGTATATACATGAGTAAAAAATATTTTTTCAAAACATAGTTAAATTTATTGATATCTACGATTCTAATATATTGGTGAAAACTATTATTTAGATATATTTTTATAATTTGATATGTTTTGTTTACACTCGGTGTTGTGTGTAATGAATGCTAAACTCAAAGATGTATTTATTTCAATCCAATCCCAATATTGCTTGTAAAACATTCCAAAACTAGTGTTTCTTGAATAAAAATCTAAAATAAGTGTTCTATGTAATGAAAAATATCTTAAATATGTAATTTAATTGAAAATAATATTTCACAATATCACATAGTGTTACAGTTGATATCATTAAGTGTTCTCAATATGTTCTACCTAAATGACGGTCACATTTTCTTAATCCCATTTATAATTTCTCCACATTGTTGTATGTCAATTAAAAAGGGTAACCTAATGGTAATCTAAAATAATATTCATTCAATTCAGATTCGTGATATAATTCTTCATAAAAAATATAGTATCACATGAGTTTCATAGAAAATACCCATCAAAAAAATATCTACAAGTCTACATGGGGGAACCACGTGTTGAAAATGAAAAATTAAAATCATGGTGATAAATTTTTTTCTACTAATGTTATTATATTTAATACTTTCATCATGATTATTCCAACATCTTATATCTATGGAAATTTGAGTATGGATTTTATTATAAATCCTTCACAAATATCACCAAACATATCAAAATTGTTAAATTGTATAGACACAATTTTCTCTATATGTAACAATTTTTAACATACATAAATTCTATTTTTATAATTTTTTTTACATTCCTACCTCATATTTAACTTTTCTATCCATTAATAGTATCATTTTATTCTTCATCGGGATGATTCTATTGATTCTATGATGGATTTTTCATTTACTATAATACCATAGAAACTCTTTCGTCTTATTTAAATTATTCTCCTTCAATTCCATAAATGTTAGTACATATAAGATAGTATATTAGTTATCAAGAAGAAAGTCAGTTATTTTTAGAATTAATGATAAGACCAGGAGTATTTCCAAAGCCTGAAATTCTTATTCTTTTTCATTGATTATCATGGGAGGCAATTTAATCTTTATTCAAAATATTTATATATTTTTTAATTGATTTATTTTCTTATAATTAATATTCAAATAATGTTTTCATGTAATCATTATCATTCATAACATATTTTTTACCATGAATTTGTAACATAATAGTTATATATCCCCATTTGGATGGTATGATAGTCATGTAGTTTTTAATTATATTACCTTCATTATCACACCTCTTTCATTTCTTCTAAATATTTATCGCTTTATCATTTGATAACATATTATCGATTTTTTTAATACCTCTGATGTCAATCTCATCACATTATCTTGAAAAATAATTTTTTTACATACTATTTCATTATAGTCAAACAAATATGATCTATTTAAACAAGTATGAACACATTATTTACTTACTAAACATAATTACCTTATATACCTTTAATACACTACCCAAATTTATTATTCCCTATTTCATTTTCAACATTCATAATAATATAATTTTCCTCTCTTAGAGCATTAACTTTATTTATCTTTTGATATTCATTTTCATTCTCAAAATAAATTTCAGAAAAAAAATATATCAACTCAATATTTCTCCCCATATATTCATAACTTTTTCTAGAAGAGATATATTATATTATAAAGTATTTTTATTGTGATTGAATAATCAATAAAACCAAATTTGAAAAATTATTCTTGATATTTTACACTAATAATATTGTTTCTATAAATATTCTATTTATTTAATTACCAACTGTGGGAGACCTCTATCAATGATAGGATTTTAGGATCTATTCCAATATTTATGAGAGGATTATTTATCACAAATATCCATGATTAGGGATGTTTAAATATGATCATTTAAAACTCCATTTTTTTATGTAACATATATGTCTCAATATTGATTGGAGAGTGAATCAACCCCCATCAATAAACCCATGTTTGACTATCAAGATAAGATTATCCTTTAACCATATGTACTTGGTAAAAATTTATATAATTTTTATTAACTCAGACTATGTGGTAAAATGTTTGTATTATGTTTCATGCATAACTTCCACATTCTCAACTAGTACTTCCTTCAGATCACATACCAAATTCTGGAATATTTCTAGAATAAACCTGTTCTACTTATATTCCTTAACAAGGGTTTGTTATTCCTTATTAATAATTCCTGATATGTATAGTTTATCTTCATAATCACTCAAATTACATTCAATATCAGAAAATTTTCTTTTTAGAGATGTAATATCATTATGGTTTATTTACCCTTCCTTTACATGATCACCATTCTCAAAAGTCATCTCAATATCTAAATTCTTTAACATTTCATTTCATTATTTAGGTGTGTAATTTTGTTATAAAATATTCCAAATTATCATTTAGAATACACAAATGGTAACATTTGTTATATCTATCACCATCATTGTCTAATGAATCACATAACTTTCCAGAATGATATAATTAGTTTACATGAAAAAGAAATTCATTTTTTGGATGAGGAATCATTGAGTGCACGACCAGTAAACAAGATTTTCTTCATCTTAATTGTAATGTTTTTCTTATGCTTAAATAACTTTTTTTTGTTGATGAAACACATATTCATCCTCTATTTTAGAATCATAAATCTCAATCATAGTAAATATTATTTAAGTATATCATCTATCATTATGATTATAATATGTAAGAGGTTGTTTTCTTGGCCGCCATTCCTATTTCCACCTTTTATTCTACAGGAAATTTGAGAAATGTTTTAATTGAATTATTCCCTATTTTATTCAGCATATAAATCAATTTAATATTATTTTATTTCATTATCTATATACTTCCCCCATTAAAAAATCTTCAAAATTCATTTATTTTTTATACTTATTCTAAAGGAATGTAAATTTTATCATTTCATACAAAAATTCAATATCAATAAATTATTAAGGATATAAATATTATATATATTAGATAGATTTCACATTGAAATCAAATCTATCTTGAATTATTCTCATTAATTTCATAGAAATAATTGAATCTTCTAACATATGACAAAAAACCACTAATATTATAAAAAAATTATTTAAATATTTAAGATTATTCATCTATACATTCTTCATCATTTTGTGTAATATCATCAAATATGATTATCTAGAATAGTATCATAGATTAGATAACATTCTTTTTTCCTTTATAACTACTTCTATAATAGTTGAGAATTAGTTTTCCCATTAGAGACCCTATAATATTTCAATAAACATTTTTTGAGAGAACTATCGACATAGAATTTTAAATGAAATACATTCAATTCTAGGTTTCATTTAATAGAAACTATCATTTTTAACTCACTAATAGGTGGAAATCCCCTAAATATAACAAACACATCTTTCATAATAGGAAATATATGATCGGGTAAAATCCAAATCATATAAATGTGATAGTTTCTTCTATCGAATATTGGACATCCCATTATGTTAACAAAATTTATATTCTCTATACTCAATTGATAGTTAGATAATTTAGTGGGAACATAATATAAAACAAATTGACGTTAACATATCAATATATGATCACTACATGTGGGAGGGGGTGAATTAGTGATGAATTTATTTTATATATGATATTGTCAATAATTCAACCTCTTAAACTCATTAGAGTTAGGAAAAACTAAAAAAATCTGTTATCCTCTTTTGATATTATTTAATATAAATGTAGAGACAATCACATTATATTTACATGTTTTGGTACAAATATAATATTATTTCAAAACTATTTATCAAAACAATAAGGATTCTTTAACAAATATTTCTCAGTTTACAAAGGAACAAAGTGAAATGGTTTTACACACTACTAATGATCCCTACAAATTATTTTTATTCTATGAGTCTTTATCATAACATGATATTTTATGATAATTTTATAAGGATTCATTATATATTGAAATCAATATTAATTTATAATTCATTATTTATTAATATATTAAAAATTAATGTTAATAATTAAGGCAGTTTAAAATGAATAATAATATTGAAATCTGATGTTTGAATTTACTTATGGAATTATGGTGTATTTCCCTATGAATTTGATATTTTTAAGCTAAAAATGGGTCCAATGTGGGAATGTATACAACCAAGGGGTTCAAGTCACATATCAAGTCCATTGGGGTTGTATAGCTAATAATCATTAAGGCATATACCACTAAGGTGTAAAGCAGATATCATGACATGCATGAAATACTATTCACATGGGTTTTCCCATGACCTATAGTGGCTCGTGAATAATGGAACAAACCAAGTATGAGAATGATAGAATTACAAGAGCCTATCCCCACATCAGGATTCTATGATGATGAAAATTTGAGTTATAATATATGTTAAAGATCATCCTCACATAACTTTGACATGGGATGAAATTTATGACAACATTGTTCTCAAATTACTAAAATACCACCATTAAATGAGTTTTCATGCATCCCAATACTTAGAAATTCCCCAAAACTACATACATTTATCCTATCACATGACATTATTGGACCACTACCTTTAATATCTATTGAATACCATTGTATCTACAAATGAACCTCAATCACCATTCAATATAACCATTCAATGGGACGAGATTACTATATAATTCCTTGCGTAACTCAGGCTATGTTCATGATGTTCAACATGGAAATACTTATTCTATGCATTCTGAATTTGATCTATATCAAACCAATATGATGACTTCATGAATAGAGAAGGATCACTACACTGTATCCACCATTGTTTTGGTATTGTATCATGTAGGATGTTCTCACTAAACCATGTAAATTTAATTATTAATTATTGTATATCATCTATTTTAATATATATTACACTATGAAATGATTACATTTGAAATTGGTACATCAAATGCCTATGTGGATAAACAATTCTGTCTAAAAACATCTATGTGAACCTTTTGGATGGAAATTCATATTATAAAAAATGTATACGTGAACCTATGGGATGAAAATTGATATGTTAATTGTTTTGAAATGTGATCAAACATGTGATATTTCTTGAATAATAATGACTATATAATAAGGGAAATCCTTATATATAATATTTAATCATTTTTTAAAAATTGTCAAATAGTAGTTATAATTGAAATTAATAAGAATCAATGATAAGAGAACATGGAGAAATAACTCTTTATTTTCCATATTCAACAAAAGTATGTGAATTAATATATTCAAGTTGATTTTTGGAAGAGAATACTTTAAAAAAAATTATTAGGTGGAAGATTAGATGATTTAAATAATGATTTTGATGAATCAAAAAGATTGGGCCTTGGTTTGAAAATCTATGAGTCTTTACCACATGGAAACTTCTACTACCTATCTATTTATTTTCTATTATATAATTTTACCATTCTTAACATAATGAATTCATTTAATAATTTAAATGATACATCTATTTTACTTTGACTATTTATCATTCACTATCTTCCCCATTATTTCTAACTAGTCAACTTAAACTCTATAATGATTAACTAACCTGAGTCTAGGACTGGGGGAGTATTTTAGTGTTCCCTTAATTATTATATTAATTAATAAATGTTTTCAATCTATTTTTGGGTAATGAGGGTGATGTGACTGATTTTGGATATTTTATAGTAATATATGGATCTAAATTTCAACTCTATTATTTTATTTACAACATTTTCATCCATTCCATTAAATAAAAAATATTCATACAATAAATGTGATTTTATTAATGGTTAATAAATAATATGATGGAGTAGGGTCATATAATATTCTTCACTCTTGATTGAGGTGTGTCAAAAATTCTGATTATAAGAGGAGGTGAAATATATATTGCTCTGTAATTTGATGTTTCACAACCAACCAATTTAAAAATAGTAGTTTTCACATGAAATTTCATAATTTAACTTTCATTATAAATTGATAAAAATCGATATTTAAGGAACCTGATATCAAACCCTTGGTTCAATTACTTCATTTTCAAACCCCACAAAGTTCCCATTGAATGATATGTAGTTTTCATCATCAATATTCTTTCCATATCATTTTATTATTCAAAAAAATTAAAAATTGTAATTTCACATGAATTTGAATTAGTGAGAAAATAAAAATTAATCTCATCAATTGGGAAATAACATTTTATAAATTATTAAGTAAATGAAAAACTAATTTTTCTTTCCTTGAACCATCATATTGAAGTTATGAATCAAAACCTATTATTGTTTTTGTGGATCCAATTAGATTTTTTTAAAATGTTTTATATTCAAATTGAAAATATTTTTTTCATTTTTTTATTATAAAAGACTAAATAAAATTCAATATAATTGGTTTTTTAAAATAAAAAATATTATGCATTTAATAATTACTCATAGGTGGGGGTCCAGAAGAAAGAGGTTCACAATACTGAGGCGGCCCTCCAATGCTGAGATGATGATATCTTGGATATAGTCAAGATGATATAAAATGTTTAGTAGATTGGAATGTTAATTCAGGAATTCACTGACATAGTCAAAAAAGTTCAAAATGACAATAAATTACTGAATTCCATGAGGGAGGTACCATTGTATATGAAAAATTGTTCTGAAGCGATCTTTATGGTTGATATTATTCTTATGGAGTATCCCCTAAACCTACATCTCAAGAATCAAATCGCAATCTTCCCAAAAGAAAATGATATTGAATAAGAAGAATCATATAATATTGTCAATATGAGAGATCAACAAGCCCAAGAACAATTTTGGAGTGAATGAGAATATGATAACAAAATGTGATATCTTATTCTATAATTTATAATAATTTACAACGCTATACCAATTTAATTACATGGAAATAGAAACCACCTAATTTTGGGAATTTGAGGAAATGATGGAGGAACATGAATAAATTCCTCTTCCATCCACTTTCCCACTATATTATTCCCATTACACTAAGGATGTTATTGATGTTGAATGATATTATGAATTTTATTCCTTAATAAACACATTTTTATTTAATTTTACGTAATCTAATTTGATAATCACTATGTCATGTCATGAATTTTTAGATTTAGTGAACTCTTGACTTGTCTATGTGGATTATGAAAAAAGCAAAAACATCTGAGGAACGTCTTGTGCTCAATGCCATATTTGACACTATGTTAAAGGTCTATAATTTGATATACATATGGATGAGCATGGGGAAGATTAAAAAAATTCTTCTATAGTTAAAATGAAAAATTATTATTGTGATTCTATGTGATTATACTATGTTCATGTGAAAAAGATTGGACTAGTCATTTTAGAAATCAAATTTATTGTTCCCATATTAAGGAAACACATGACAATGAAGAGGAGGTTTCACATGTATCAACATTGAATGAGTAACATCTTCAATCTATCCTACAAAAACCATGCTTTTTTCACATAATTGAACATGGGGTAGATCTAGTGCATTATATCAAATAGATTCCTTATAGATAAAAAGGAATAATTGAATAGAGGAAAATAAAGCATGATATTATTTAAATCCACAAAAATCCACCCATATATGGATTATGGATGATTGTTGATACCTACCTTTTTAAGGTAGTGCAAATCTAGTGAACACATTAGGATTAAACCAAATATTATCAATATATTTAATTTATAGTAAAATTTCTGTTATCATAGGAATTTTACTTGGATAAAGCCTAATTTGATTTATTGTAAGAACCCGGTTCCTATTTTGGAGGTACGAGTATCTTATTTTTTCTTTTACTTAAGTGTTTTTGAGAAAATAAGGAAAATGGGGAAAAATTGTAAATTTTGGGACTACACGCCGTGTACTTTCCCACACGCCGTGTTCTTGGGCTATGTGGGATGAGTACACAGGGTGTATATCCATGCTGGCGATGAAGGGTGTAAAAACTAACTACACGTCGTGTAGTGGATATTTACATGACGTGTAGTCATTCGGCAGGTAAATAATAAGGTGGTGGAGCCAGCCGCCAATGGAGCGGTAGTACACACCGTGTAATCAGAAATACACGTCGTGTTCTCATGTCTATGGATGAACAGTGCGGTAGTGCCGCTAGAGGAACATTTAAATGAGAAAAGTACACGCCATGTAGTCAATAGTACATGTAGTGTATTTTGTGTTTTTCACATAAAATGGGCAGTAGCAAACCTTGTTCATAGGATTCTCTTATAACTGGAGGAAGGAGTCGGGAGAGGAGGTCGGACGTTCAAGGATCTCCATATCGTGCATCAGAAATCCGTTTTTGCCTTTGACGATCTTGTTGGAACCACACGGGTATGCCCTCCGATCCCTTTTGGTAGTTCTTGCCAATTATTTATATAAGGGAGGTTATTTGAGTTTGAATGGGGAGTTCTTTCACCTCAGATCTACGTCATTCTTGGATGGTTTGAGGATCGTTTTTCGCGTATACTATTTAGGGGTGTTTAAGGTATGTGGCTTAGTGTTTATTTCTAACTGTAGTGCTTTTTTGTGTATCGTTGAGCTACGAACCCATGTTGGGCTTGTCTTTTGGTTGAGGCCTTGGCAATTTTGAATAACTAGAATTTCATAGGTAACTAAATGTGACAATAAATTGTTGTGTGGGATCACTGCTTGGATCCAGGACAACCCTGGGGGGGGGCATTCCTCTGTTTAGCCGTTTGACCAGGATACTCGGGTATGCCATTTTGATAATGCATATTAAATTGTCATGAAAGGAATTTTAAGTGAATTTCTAATTTACAGGTTGGGCATGGACCGATTACTTTCACATGAGGGCAATGCTATTTTCACCCTGAAGGCATTTTTTATTTAGCCTGAGGGCACGATACTGTTTAGCCTGAGGGCAACATTCAATTTTGCCTAAGGGAAACATTTCGTATGCCTGAGGCCATAGACTTCTGTGCCTGAGGGCGACACTTCGTACGCCTGAGGGAAATATCTATTATGCATGAGGGAAATTCCTGAGGGCAAGATTCTGACTACCAGAGTGTAATTGTTTGCGTGTCTGAAGACACTGACAGTTTACATAGAAATTCACTGTGGTGGTTACCTTATAATGAATGATTAAATGAATATTAAAATGGAAATATAACTGGTGAAACAAGTTACTTTTGAGTACTGCTTAGTTTATTTCATTTACTTTTGCACATTGTTGTTGCATGTTAACACATAGTTGAGCATGAGCCTTTGGTGGGAGCCTACTGGGAATTATTTCTCACACCCTATTTGGGTCATGTCTTCGGCCCAAACAGATTACATTTCTGTAGGTGTGGATAAGGTAAAGGGTCCCAATACAGGTACTTGATTGTTGCTGAAGAGTAGGGGAGCATGGGACCAGGCTTAGGCTCGCGATGTTACCAACTGTTTTTGTTTTGTTTTGTTATACTCAATATTGTACTGTGCTGTTTTTTTTGTAACATGTTCTGGCTGTTTTCTTAGAACATGAGGCATGTTGCATCATTATATATAACTGTTGGTTATCTTTTTCTGTAGTTTCTTTTTTGTGTATGGTTTATTACATCTGTTGTTGTTGGTGTATGTTTTATCTTTTATTCCGTTGTGCTACACTTTGAAAAATGAGGGCATAGTTTGCCCACTATCAGACCTGGGCCCTCGCTGCTAGTCGGCATCCTCTGGCATTTGAGGAAATGCGCTTGTGGTCATGGGACCAATCGGGTTCGGGGCACCCGTGGAGTGGTACCTGAATCTAGGATGTTACAAAGTGGTATTAGAGGGGTTCTTTTCTTTGACATAATATTTGGAGCCTTAGTTAGGGATTAGACGGAAACAATAGTTGGTAATAATCTGTTCCCAGGAGTAGCTAATCCGTATACATGAAAATCCATTCTAACTCGTATTTTTGCATTTCTTATGATTTTACAAATTTTGAAGTTGACATTATTTCATCATTGGGTGACACACTTGTGATTGTTCTATTTATATTTTATCCCTAGGTTCTATTTAGTTAAAAACCGATGAGATGAGGTTATGCTATCTCATGCATCATTTAGACACATGCGAGTAATCACATGCCATGTATAGTTTCCAAGCCATGTCGGTGCATTAGAAATTGCATGTTGTTGTGATAGTTGTGGTGCTAGAAAAATCATGTTGTTGTGATAGCTTCTTTGATAAAGTACCTGCTATGTGATAAGGTATTGTTGTATAATCTTGTTGACAGAATGGACACCAAAATTCGGTTTTTGGGGAGTATGGGGCCCCATTGACCGGAATATGGTGGATCATTGACTAGTAATCTTGTTATAACATATATAAGATTCCATTCATTAATTCTTGGGGAGTATAGGCCCTCACGGGTCGGAATTTGGAACTTAGGTCTTGTTTTCGGTATTTTCTGGGCTCCAGATTAGTATCTAAGCCTTACAATCTAGAAAACCCAGGATACACACCATGTAGTTCCTCGGACACACTCCATGTGATCTTTTGTTTGGGAAGAAAAGAAAACTATTTTAGTACACGCTGTATACCCTCAGTACATGCCGTGTGGTCTCTTTCCATGTCATAGACCATGTGGGCGGGGAAACATGGAAGGGAAATGATTGGGGAAAACACGATGTGTAACAGATATACACGCCATGTAGTGTTGACCCGGATTCCTCCCATGTAACTAACAAACACAGACAGAGGAGACCTTATGAAAGACACGCTTTGTCCAATATAGAAGACGCTGTGTAGTCTGACCTGGGATCCGGCCGTGTAACTAACAACACAGGTTGGTGTAATCCTTTTGAGTAAACCCTATGTGTATATGGAACACGCTGTGTAGTGTGAGCTGTGTATCTGGTCATATAACTAACAACAAGGGTCGGTGGAGCTCGTCTAGTAGACGCTGTGTACCTGTGGGACACGCCGTGTAGTCATGTCCGAGGACAGACCAAGTGGACTTAGCCGTGTGGCTGGGAAACGGGGTGGTGTACACGCCATGTGTGGGTGTAACACTCCATTTGGTAACAAGCTGAGTAGTCGGCCATGTCATAAATGACACAGGCAGTTGGAAAATTAAACCATACACGTAGCGTAGAGTATATACACGCCATGTAGTCTTGTTCAACGGGATCCGTGCAGCTTAGCCATGTAGGAGGACCCCCAGCAGGGGAGGAGAAGTCAGGTACATTCCATGTAGTCTTGTTTTGAAAATCATGAATGCCTTCTTCCTCCTGTTTCCCATTTGGTCCCTTTCTTTTCAGACTGTGATAATATTGATCTAAGGTGTGTGTTTGACTTTGTAGAGTCATGCCACCGAGACAACCACACATTTTTCCTAGGAGAGCGATAACGATTATACTCCAGAGATGGTATTCCATGGGCTACTAGTGGATCCTCCAGTAGATCCAGATGCGGTACCCGCCGTTATACCAGACACAGGCACCATGGCGCAGTTCCGTGAAGGCTTTATGCGGTTCATGAAGACCTTTCAGGGAGTACTCTCGGCTACCACATCTATGCCAGAGCGGACTCATATCTTCCAGCAGCAGCATCCGACTACATTTTTAGGGGATGGCGGACCACAGGCTGCGGAGTCTTGGCTGGGGTTGATGTAGACTATCTTTGAGAACCTTGAGATGCCTCCAGGGCAGAGGGTCTAGCTAGCGATGTATATTCTACGTGATTTCTCCAAGAGGTGGTGGGATGTTACCACTAAGTCAGAGTGTCATAGAGACATGGCATGTGAAGATTTCCAGATAGCCTTCAATGACTTCTTCTTTCTAGAGATGCTGAGGGCAGACAAAGCTCGAGAGTTCATGAATCTGTAGTAGGGATCTATGTCGGTGATGGATTATTCTAATCGTTTTATAGAGATTTAGCATTTTGAAACCGTTCTGGTGGGTGATGAGACGTTGAGGGCCAGAAACTTTGAAGATGGTCTTCGATATGATATCCGAGCACTTGTGAATGTTTTCATGTTGCCATCAGTACATGCTATTGTGAACTAGGTGTTGATTACAGAGAGGAACCTAAAGGAAGCTAGTGGTGCAGGTCAGGGCTGTTCGGCAGTAGTTTTTGTATTATTTCTGCCGGTAAGAGGAAGCGACATATAGATTTATCTCACGATGGAAGTACTAGACATGAGATTACATCAGGTGGCCTGATCAGGTGCTACCAGTGTGGTAAAGAGGAGCACAAGAGACCGCAGTGTCGACCTGATCTAGTGGAGTTCCGAGCTTGAGGCAACATGGGTTATCTGCATCGCTTTTGTAGGGCGTTTACACCCGTGTCTAGTGAGAGGGGTTCTGTATAGACTCCTCCTGCGGGAGCAGGACCAACAACTTCTTACCAGTCGGGAAACTAGAATACTTCAGGGAATGCATGCAGAGATGGTGGTCGTGGCCGTGGTAGCCAGACACCAGGATCTTAGAGGCAGCAAGACGGGAAAGCTCAAGGTAGCCAGACTGTGTCACAGGACCGTGACACTGGGCAACCATATGTAGTGAAACAGACCCAATAGGAGCAAGACCCCGAACCTTCTTCTGTCAGAGGTACTATTCTAGTAGCTTCTGTCTTATCATCAGTACTTTTCGATACGGGTGCTACACATAGTTTCATATCTGATACCATTGTGGAGAGCCTTGGGCTCTGCGTTTCTTCTTCTTCTTCTGATTTTATGATGCTATAAACTCTCTTGGGGGCTAGAATGACATGTGTGCGTCAGTGCAAGGAGTTCCCCTTTGAGGTTGGAGGGTGTGACTTTCTATGGGACCTCCATGTCTTAGAGATGATGATTTATGATTTCATTCTCAGAATGTACTGGTTGGTTCCCTTTTGAGCCTTTGTATATTTCTATTGTCGCAGGGTGAGTTTCACGTCAAAATAGGGAGGATAGTTTCTATACAAGGGAGAATGGGATGTTCAGGCGAGCCGAGATGGACCAGAGCATCATGGACGAGGTGGAATCACAACCCATATTACGAGTTTATATCTGGATGATCAGGGGACTTTCCAGATGTATTTCCCTCTAGTGGTTGATCGTTTCAGGGATGTCTTCCCAGACGACTTTTTGGGTCTACCTCTAGAGCGAGAGGTGGGTTTCTCTATTAAGCTTTTTCCAGGAGAAGCACTGGTGTCCATTCCTCCTTATAGGATGGCTACTCCTGAGTTTCAGGAGCTCAAAAGGCAGTTAGAGGAGTTAATGTCAATGGGTTTCATCAGACCCAATACTTCTCATTGGGGTTCGCTGGTCCATTTTGCAAAAAAGGTGGACTGTACCCTTAGACTCGATGTGGATTATCGGAAGCTGAACCAGTTGACAGTTAAAAACCGATATCCCCTGCCGAGGATTGATGATATCTTTGATCAAATTAGAGGTGCACGAATGTTCTCAATGATTGAATTGAGATTGGGATATCATCAGCTATGCGTGAGGCCATCGAATATCCCGATTATATATTTTCGGAGCAGATATGGTTTGTACGAGTACATGGTTATGCCGTTCAGACTTAGGAATGCACAAGGGGTTTTCATGGCTCTAATGAATCATGTGTTCCATCCTTACCTGGATTATTTCGTGCTATTATTCGTGGATGATATCATAGTGTACTCTCACACTCGACATGACCATGCCACCCATCTTGAGATCGTATTGAGTACACTGAGAGAGCATAAGCTATATTCTAAGCTCTCAAAGTGCCACTTTTGGATGGACCAGATTCACTTCTTGGGTCATATCATCTCAGAGGCAGGAGTTTCCGTGGACCCAAAGAAGTTGAGAGCAGTAGTTTCTTTTGAGCATCGTAAGAAAGTGTTTGAGATATGGATTTTCTTTAGGCTGGAAGGTTACTACTGATGATTCATCTAGGATTTATCCCACATAGCAATGCCCCTGATAGGTTTGAATAAGAAGGGTGTGAAGTTCCTTTGGTTGGAAGCTTGTGAGACAGCCCTGCAGGACCTGAAAGGAAGGTTGACATCAGCACCAGTCCTGATACTTCTAGAGCAAGGAAAGATCTATACAGTTTACTGTGATGCATCATGTATTGGGCTATGAGAAGTGTTGATGCAGGGTGATCGAGTTGTTGCGTACAGTTCTCAGTAGTTGAGGCCACAAGAGAGAAATTACCCGACGTATTACCTCGAATTGGCTACAGTCGTTCATGTGTTAGGATTTTAGAAACATTATCTCTTGGGAGAACATTTTTTGGTATTCACAAACCACAAAAGTCTCATGAATATCTTTACACAGCGTGACTTGAATCTGATGTAGTGAAGGTGGGTCGAATACCTTCAGTCCTTTGATTTTGAGCTTGCCTAAACACCTGGTAAGGGTAATGCAGTTGCTGATGGACTGAGCATGAGGACTCAGATAGAGGTGGTTCATGAGTCCAGTGGTGAGTGGAAGCTTATGGATCTTCTCTCTGAGATGCATTTGGAGGTTCACGATAGTCAGGGTAAGAAATATCTTTCTTCTTTAGCTGTGACTTTTACCCTCCTCGACAGAGTGATGATGAGATAGTTATCTAATTCGCAAGGCCTAGTTCTATGGGAGTATTTGGAAAGTGGGGACCCTCCTCCTAGTTGGACGACATGTGATGATGAAATTCTGTGTTTCCATGGACGAGTGTGGGTTCCAGGGGATATACGCGAGAAGATAATGTGAGAGTTTCATGCTTCAGCTTGGGCAGTTCATCTCGGAGTTACCAAGATGTACCATGATACGAGACTTTTGTATTTGTGGCCAGGTATGAAGAGAGAAGTATATTTTTTTGTTACGAGATGTTCCACCTGTCAGCGGGTGAAGGAAGAGAATCAGAGGCCAGCCAGACTGTTACAACAGTTACCTATTCCAGAGTGGAAATGGGATGATGTCGTGATAGACTTTGTGACTGGGTTTTCGAGGTCACCTCGGGGAAATGATGCCATGTTGTTCGTTGTGGACAGACTTACAAAGGTAGCTCACTTTTTTCCGATCAAGGAGACCTTCAGTGTTGATGAGATCAGGAATCTGTATATCTAAGAGGTTGTATGTCCACATGGGTTCCCTCGTTCTATTATTTCAGATAGGGACACCCACTTTACATCACGTTTCTGGTAGGGTTTCTAGAGGGCACTGGGTACACAAGTGCTTCTGAGCACAGCTTACCACCCTCAGACCAATGGCCTATCAGAGCGTATGATACAGGTGCTTGAGGACATGCTGCGCGCATGCAACCTAGACTTTGGAGGCTCCTGGGAGAAGCATATACCCTTAATCGAGTTTAACAATAATAATAGTTTTCAGGAAACTATTTAGGTTCCACCTTACGAGGCTTTATATGTTAGGTCATGTCGATCACCTTTGTGCAGGTTAGAGGTAAGTAAGGTGGCTTTACTAGGACCATATCTCATGTAGGAGATTTCTGAGCAGGTCCAGTTGATTTAGAAAAGGATGGCTACCGCAAAGTCTCAACAGAAATCATATGCTGATCGCCGTAGACGACCCTTGGAGTTCGTGGTCGGGGATCAGGTTCTCTTGCGTGTTTCGCCGAGGTTGGGCACTGGTGGATCAGGAGACAAGGTAAACTTTCACCGAGGTATATGGGGCCGTTTGAGATTCTGTAGAGAGTCGGGATGGTTTCCTATCGGTTGCAGTTACCGCAGAGGTACCGGGCCATGCACGACATATTCCATGTATTTCAGTTGCACTGTTATCATTCAGAACCGTCTCACATATTTCAGCCCAAGGAGGTTGAGATTCAAATATATGCATCCTTTGAAGAGCATCTGATTCGTATCGTGGATAGGAGCATGAAGGTTCTCCTAGGTCAGTCAGTTCCTCTCGTACAGGTGCTATGGAAGCATAGCCTAGTGTAAGACCAAACCTGGGAGTGGGAGACCAACGTACGTGCTCAGTGGCCAGATTTGTTATGGGCTTTATCTTCGCCACCCTTGTAAGGGAAAATCGCGGACGAATTGCTTTAATGGGGGAAGTTTGTAAGAACTCGGTTCTTATTTTCGAGGTACGAGTTTCTTAATTTCTCTATTCCTTAAGTGTTTTTGAGAAAATATGTAAAATGGGGAAAAATATTAAATTTTGGGACTACACGCCGTGTACTTTGGCCATGTGGGATGAGTACACAGGGTGTGTAGCCATGCTAGTGACGAAGGGTGCAAAAACTGACTACACGACGTGTAGTGGATATTTACACGCCGTGTAGTCAGTCAGCAGGCAAATAGTAAGGTAGTGAAGGTAGCCGCCAGCGGAGCAGTAGTACATGCTGTGTAATTAGAAATACACGCCGTGTACTCATGTCGACGGGTGAACAGTGCGACGATGCCGCCAGAGGAACAATTAAATGAGTAAAGTACACACCATGTAGTTTGTTTTTTTCACTTAAAATGGGTAGTAGCTGACCATGTTCACAGGATGGGCTTAGAACATGAGGAAGAAGTCGGGAAAGGAGGCCGGACATTCAAGGATCTCTAGATCGTCCATCGGGATTCCGTTTTCGCCTCTGACAATCTTGTTGAAACCGTATGTGTAATCCCTCCACTCTACTGAGACCGGCCATTCCAATTCTTCCTCTAAGGGAGGTTATTTGAGTTTGAATGAGAATTTCTTTCACCTCATATCTACGTCTTTCTTGTACGATTTGAGGATCGTTGTTTGTGTATACCGTTCTAGGTCGTTTAAGGTAGGTGACTTAGTGTTTATTTCCAACTGTTGTGCATTTTTGTGTATCGTTGAGCTACGAACCCATGTTGGGGGTGTCGTGTGGTTGAGGTATTGAAAGTTTTGAATACCTAGAATTGCATAGGTAATTAAATGTGATAATAAATTGTTGTGTGGGATCACTGCTTGGATCCAGGACCACCCAGGGGGTGCATTCCTCTGTTTAGCCGTTTGGATTGGATACTCGAGGGCATGCCATTGTGATAATGTTTATTAAATTACCTTGAGAGGGATTGTATTTGAATTTCTTATTTACATGTTGGGCATGGCCCGGTTACCTGCGACTGAGGGCAGTGTTCTCTTCAGCCTGAGGGCATTGTTTGTTTAACCTGAGGGAAAGGCACTATTTAGCCTAAGGAAAACATTCTATTTCGCCCGAGGGAAACATTTCGTATGCCTGAGGGTAGAGAATTTAGTTCCGTAGGGTGACACTTCTTTCTCCTAAGGGAAATATCTATTATGCCTAAGGGAAATGCCTGAGGGCAATATTCTGACTACCTCAGGGTAAGAGTTTGCGTGTTTGAGGACACTGACAGTTTACATAGAAATTTAATGTGGTGGTTTCCTTATAATAAATGATTAAATGAATATTAAAATGGCAATATAACTGGTAAAGGGAGTTAATTTTGATCACTTCTTGGCTTATTGCATTTAGTTTTGCACATTGTTGTTGCATGTTTACACACAGTTGAGCACGGGCCTTCGGTGGGTGCCTACTGGGAATTATTTCTCACACCCTGTTTTGGTCATGTATTAGGCCCAAACAGATTGCATTTCTACAGGTTTGGATAAGGTAAAGGGTCCCTATACAGGTAATTGATTTTTTTAGGAGTATGGGAGCATGGGACAGTTCTTAGGCTCACGATGGTACCAGCTATTTTGTTTGTTTTTCTGTACTCTGTATTGTACTGTCATGTATTGTTGTGTAACATGTTCTAGCTGTTTTCTTAGAACATGAGGCATGTTGCATAATTATATATAACTGTTGGTTATCTTTTTCTATAGTTTATTTTTTGTGTATGGTTTATTGTTTCTATTTTTTTTATGTTTTATCTTGTATTCCGCTGCGCTACACTTTGACAAATGAGGGCATAGTTTCCCCACTATCAGACATGGGCCCTCGCTGCTAGTTGGTAGCCTCTGGTGTTTGGGGAAATGCTCTTGAGGTCATGTGACCAACTGGGTTCGGGGAACCCATGTAGTGGTACCCGGATACAAGATGTTACATTTCTCATTGATATTACATTGACGCAGACTATAAATTTGTGTGGTTAATTTTTTATATGTTTTTGCAAACACTTGGCACCCCCCCAAAAAAATAAAGGAGGAGTTCTAAAATATTATTTGAAAATGGACTTCAAAATTATGTATTTAATTTAAAATACATTTATTTTGCTAGGAATTATATTATATAAAAAAAATTCTATTAATATATCTTCAAATGGAAAATGACATTCCACACTTATGACTTATGATTTACTTGACATATCAAGGAGACATGAGTTTTTTAGGAATCAAATGATCCCCTGTTTTATATTTAAATAATATTGATATTGAATGAATACGATGTAAATTAAATGATAAAGGTGAATAATGGATGTGAATTTGATGAATTACTTTTTGATATTATTGCTCGACTAGTGGAAGTGGATTTTCCCTCCCATTCATTAGACTTTGTTTTTATGAATTTCATTTTAATTGATATTTTATTATTATTTTATGCCATTAGTTATTGTCCTAATATATATGACTCATTTACCAAGAGGATTTATAGACCAAACACTCTATATTATATGCTAATATTTGTTGAGTGATTTTGGTGTATGATAGAAACTATAATTTTCATTGGATCATTTCAAAATTATAGATATATTTAAAAAATCAATTAATATTATAGATGGATTTTTATTGAGAATATGCTATCCTCCGAATAACCATTTACATTAATCTGTCTTTATCTTATAGATATCATGAATTTTGTTGTTAGAGTGAGACATATTTCAGTCCATTTAAATTCATTCGTACAATCCCCTTGGTAATTTCATGATATTTTAATGATAATGTGTGCGGGTTATGGAGGCCACAGTGAATGGAATGCACTATATTTATAGGGGTTATATATTGGGTAATAGGAATTGTTCTTTATTCATATATTGTACTTTCATTTGTTCTAATTCATGAATAAAATGAAAATGTGATAATTTTTGGGTTGTGATATGGGGATATAAAATTTTAACATTACCAAATCAATGTTTTTTTATTATATGAGGTTAAGTGGTGATTGTGAGGTTTATTTTGAGCATGAAAATAAAAATAGTAAAAAAAAAGAAAAAATAAGCTAAAAAATAAAATAAATAAATGAAAGGGAAAATGGAGAAAAATCATGAACAACAAAATCATTCATTATTTTATCATTGATCGTGACCTTTACTTTTATACCGAGAACTGTGAGTTGCTACTATAAAAGAGATGTTTTTATTGAGCTTTTTACATTTATATAATCCATTATACATTAGATTTTACCACCACTTTTGTGCCTTAATGTATTAAGAATCAATACCTTGAAACCATTTCCTCAAAGTCATTAAATCCTTCATTCAAAAGAATATAAGATTTTATGTAAATATTGTCTTTCCAAAATAGACATAGTAGATCCTTTTAAACATTAATGTAAGATGATTCAATTAAATTTATGAGAATAAGTCTACTCCAATTCAGGCTTTGATTGGAGAAGGGAAAAATATTTAATTTAAGGTCGATCATGACTTGGAATATTTAATAATGATGAATTGAGAAGCATGAATAGATGATAAGAGAAGATCTGACATCTTAAAAGTGAAAATGTAAACTATATGTGTTGATTGATTCTTTCAGAAAAGATAATTTAGGATTATGGTTTATATTTAACATTAAAATTTGATGTCCTATTGATATATGCTTATTCAATTTCCTGGAATTTTAAATTTTGGAAACTGTGTGTTTTATCATAATTCAATGTCGAGATTCCCTACAAGAGGAAAAACATAATTTATAAGTTGGGGTATTCAATAAAATCATGTTTTCAGGAAAATGTTAATACAATTTATATAGATTACTAATTATTTTAGATCAATATTCATATATAATTTAAAATTTCCTTGAAATTCAGAATATTATTTTTACAAAATTAATGTTGTTTAAATTACAATTTTTTTTGAAATTGGATGTCTTATTTTAATTATGATATTGTGGTAGATTTTAAAATTATTTTGATATATTTTTAGGAAAAAAGTAGGAAAACCCAATATATCCCTCAAATAAGGGGTGAAATCCACATAGATAACCTAGAAGGGCTGTCTAACTAGGAAATGCTAAGGGAAAAAAAGCTTGGGTAACAAGGGAGATTGGATATCATATGAAGTAATCCCAACATATGTTGGTATAAGACCCATAGTTTTATATACATGTTGGAATGATTCTTGTAAGTGTGTGAGTTTTTTGTAGGATCCCATTCAGATTTGACGAATCCAAGTGTTTTAATATATGTGTGGGCTCATCCACCTGGAACTGTAATGTGGTACAAGATTAAATTAAATTATTTTTCTTGATAAAAAGAATACAATAATTCTAGGATGATATGAGTTCTTCATTTTATGGACATTTACCTAATTATACAAACATCACTCACACTACATGACATCATCATAATACCACTTGAACTCACTATATAAATCCATTTATGCTACCATTGAAGATCAAGATAAATCTAAATAACGAATTTCTAGGCCAAGGATCACCATGAACCAGATTGAGAACCTTGGTCAATGTCATTGAATCTCACCATGATGAAGACTGATTTTATAAATGTTAAATAATATCTCCATCTTTCCACTTTGAAGGATTAATGTTTTGAAAATGAACGTTATTTCAAAGAAACCACAGTTGTGTCATGGTCTCATGTAGGAGATTTGAATTTCCCTGTAGTTATTTACTATAATGTAGATGAATCAAATATGTGAAACTAAATTCTGAAAAATTATATATTTATGACACCAGGTTTTTTGAATATCCATGTAGATAAATAACTATGATACAGAATAGATACAAGAACCCATGGGATAGAAACTGACACATTTCAAAATGAATACTTGAACCCTTGGGGTGAGAATTACTTTGTGAACTATCTTAGCATAGAATTGGCTATGTGAAATTTCCAAAAAAAAAGATAGCTATAGAATATAAGACATCCACAAATATAATATTTTATTTATAAAAAATCTTTTATATGCCCACTATATATGATATTAACCTGAATAGGACAAGAGGGGTTTTGTGGAAATTAATTTCTTATTTTATCTCTTCAATAGAAGTATATGGATTAATTCCTTTATGAGGATTTTATGTAAGGTATGAAATTAACCAAATCAAGATGGAGAAATATTATAATATTTTATAATAGAATTTTATCATTCAAAAGGCAGGCCTATGTTTTTAGAATCAATAGGTCGGCTGGACTAGGAAACTACTATTGTTTCTCTATTTATTTAATATTGTAGAATAGTTTTCTTGTATAACTAACTAATTTAGTTTTGAATAAATTTTTTTATCAATTTTTCTTCAACTACTACTCGTTATCTCTATTTTTTATTCATTCCATCATGAACTCTTACACATATCATTAAATGTTCAACCCGAGGAAAAGCCTTGGGTGAGGATGTTAGTATTCCCGAATGCTTCTATTTATTATTAATTAATTTTTAATATATTGTTGGTGGATAAGGTTGATGCACATCATTGTAGTGATATTCCTCCATGGGGTGGATCTATAATTTACATCTATTACTTTATTTAAAAATTTCTCACAATTACATTGAATCAAAACTCTTTACATGATAATGCTGATTTGATAAATGATTGAAACAAAAAAAATCATGTATTAGAAGATGCCATAGTTTCAATAGATTTTTTCCATACACTAATATTATTGGAGGTAGTGGAAATTGTTTTTATTATGAATTAAATACATCCGTTCCAAAAAATTCATGATTTTTATTACATGAATGATATTTCATAATTTGTTTATCAAACTGATTTGATTAAAAAATATGAGCAATGAGGGAACCTGAAATCAAACCCATAATCTACGAGTATTCTTTTCTAAACTTATCTTTTCTTCATTTAATGCGAGTTATATTATCATGATCATTATTCTATCAACCTCATTCCATTGTTTTCATAAATAAATAGTAACCAAATACATGTAGTTCTATGTGAATTAGAATTAGTTATTTAATGGATATGAAGATCCTCAAATGATATTCCCTTAGTCAACCATTGTTATGTAATAAGGAAAACGAAAAATATAATTTTAATAGTAATAAAATAACAATTCATTATTCTATACCCCATCAATAAAAACCTTTTACATATTTATTTGTACCCCTAAATTATCTTTCTTGTATAAAATTTCATCAGGACATGTTATATACCCTGTAAAAAATCATTTTTATCATGTGATTTTACACCCTATATATAATCACATTCCTTTTGTTTTATGAACCTCTATTGAATGACATTATTCTTCAAATTCTCATTCACCATTAGATTTTTTTATCAAAATTTTCAATGTACAATCTTTTTTATGATCTTCCACAAATTTATATTGAGTTATTTTGTCTCAAAAAATCCATGAAATCTAAAAATGTACTAGAAAAACTCAATAAATCCTTTTTAAATATTTGATAAAAAAATCCATAGAAAATTTCATATGGTAAAACTACCTTTGATATTCTACTCATTCGAATGGGTATAAATTTTTTTATATATAACATCATTTGGTAAATTTCAGAAAAATTTCCATTAGTACAATGTGATTTGTTGGATATACATATGTTAGAGGATTATCAGTCATATTCTTCTCTATCACATAAATCAAGACTAGTCTAACGCCACTCATTCCTTGACCTATAGAACACAAAGTAATATATTTACTCTTCAACCATGGAAATTCATGTTTGAATACTCCTAGAAGAATACCTTCGAAATTACATACGCCTCAAATATATGATCAATGTTTACTAATCTCACACTTTAATTTCAACCCTTAATAATAAAACACTTAGAGGAGAAAATGAGAGAACACACAACTGTTTTCTTGTTCAACTGAAACTAAAATTATTAAATTCACCCTTTTATCAAAATCATTTGGATTTTTCTTATAACTTTATACAATATATTAATTCTTCATATAAATTTGGTTCCAACAGATTTCATTAAAAATACAATAACAATTCATTAAGGTACTTCTTTTATTATCTTTTATTCTAGAAATATATCATACAGTGAATGATTATATTAACATCAACATGGTTATTATATTTTCACATATAATGAAATACATCTTTAAACACCACATGATGAATGTTTTTTCAATTGATTTAGTAAAAAATATTATTCATGGAATAATATTCATAATATTTTGATGAAATTATTTTATTGAGTAATTTAGATCTATAAACTTAGAGTCTCTACCTCCATTAAACTTTTTTAATTTTCTCCATACATATTTTTGATAATCATGGTCTAATTGATGTGTTGGGTTGTATAAGTTCATGATTTATATATGGAGTGTTTCACAAAAGCTAGTATTGTTCATCTTCGAAGAGTCATACATTTGATGACATACCAATTATTCGTCTAATTATCATATATGTGATAGATCATTGACTAAAAAAAATAACATGAAAAACTAAACCACATTCTCTTAACAACTTCTAAAACTTGTACAACACTTTTCATAGTCTATTCAGTAGATGTACCGAATTTACTCCCCTATATAAATCAAAATCATGATCATTAATTCCTCATAATGTCATTCAAATAGAATAAATTTATCTAAATAAACTATGACTAGTAACCTTTATATCTCTCAATCTAATGAAAATATAAATTTTCCCTTCTAATTATGTCCATATGATAGATAGGATTTGATAACATTCATATAGAAACACTATCCATGACATTATTACATATAACAATGTTTATTTTCTATAAAAAAACTCTACATATTGGTATTTATAAATTTTATAAGTATATAAGAATCTTTTACTTCATTATGTTAAGGATGTACTATTAGAATTCATTTAGGTTTTTATGAACAATATTTTAGCTTCATTTCTTTAAAGCTGTTGAAACATAAATTTCTCATAATTTTTTCCATCTCTACCATTATACTTCTTTTACTTTGTACTTATCCCCCATTTTAATAATGTGTACAAACTCATCCATCATTTCTTGTATCATGATTTTGTTAGGAAAATAATGTTTAACATAACATCACCTATATTTAATGGAAATTAAATTAAAATATATAGGGAATATTTCAAACATAACTTAGGAAATATATATAATTTAATATTTCTCTAATCTTTTTATGTAACCTTCTCTACACAAGCATATTGTCATGTTGAAAAATAATGTAAAAAAACCCACATTAAACCTATAAATCCTGTCACATTTAAAAATAAAATACAATATAGATTTAAAAATTGTAATAAATGGGTCAAAAATATCCTGTAAGGGATAATCTACTTTTTAGGAAAAAATGTTTTGTTACCATGGTTAAAAACATTTACACAGAAAAATGTGTGTTTTTTCAAATAATAATAATTTTACAAATATTATTTATTTTATATAATTTTGATGTTATATTTTAAATTAATACTATAGTATTATATATATATATTGACACTAATTTAATTGGTAATAAATTTTAAATAATATAAATAAAATCAAACAAATAAAATGTCATTTTCAACATAAATAATTTCATACACATTATTTTTTTGATTTAATTGATAGTTTTCAACTATATAGAAATTTAATTTTGTGAAATTGAGATCCTTTTAGTATTATACACATCGATATTGGGTAATACGAGTCATAATATTGTTCTAGTATTAATAAAATTACCATAGTTAATGTTTTAATCAATATTGATAGGAGGAAATGGGTAAATAAAGTATATAAAATTTTTACTAATTAGAGTCCATGGAAACTTCCTATAAATGTAACACCCAGACCCCAGTTACCTAGAGTTGGTGCATTATTACATAACATTGGAATGATCACAAAAGATCATGTCTCTATAGACCGATTAGTTTAGTAGCCTTGTAATCACTAGATATATATATATATATATAATGTTTAAATTACATCATAAAATGAAAACTAAAACAATATAGTCTTCATAGTCCACACTCTAATACCCTCATACTGTCCCTACAGGTCATTCATAAAATACTTCTTCACATCCTGGAAAAAATAAAACATAGAAAGGGGTGATCTCAGATGCTCAGTAAGGATAACAATATAGCGGAAACTTTCATAAATAAGCATAAACATTTAAGGCAATGTATAACTAAAACAAAAGCCTTTTAAACAAGAACTTCAGCATAATATGCCAATGATAAAATGAAATAATGCCATTTAATTTTTCACATGGATATTCTACTATTCAAATAATCACATGCAATATCAATAACCACATTCATAATGATGGAATACATAATGCCAGACTACATAACCACATAGCCAAGGCCTCGTGCCAAGACTACAAATAAGATTTTGTCAAGGCCCTGTGCCAAGACACTAGTTTGTCTCATGAGATCTACCAGTGCATCAAGGAGCTATAGCGGGATCCACCCATCACATATTAAGTCCAATTCATTCCTCATATAGACGAGTTTAAATATAACATAAACATTCGTATTAAAACTAGCATATGAAATGTCAATACATTCTCCATAAAACATGAATGGTATAAAAATAACACATCAATAGTCAAACATATCACAAAACCTTCAATAAAATATGGAAGTTTTGTATCATAATAAATAAACATCAAATAATCTTAAAATCCATCAAAAGGATGTTGAAAAAGATGAAATAAAAACTATTTAAGAGAAATATGTCTTTTATTAAAATAATTTAAAAGTCACATAATTATAAAATAAAACTTTTACTTTGAAAATATTCTTATATGATTTTAAGGGAAGCTTCAAAGATTTTATAATGTCAAAAAATAGCCGAACCCACCATATGAGTTAAAAAAAGACATTCTTACCTTAATTCTGTTGAAAAGGTCAAAAGGACCTTGTTTGGAAAATGACAGAAAGATTCCTTTAAAAACTTCTTATAAAAAGCCGAACAAGGGTATAAATTAAATTAACCCATATTATGTAAAATACTAAGAATTTTTTGAAATACATTTTTAAGAAACAAGGATGTGGATGAAAAAGAGGTCCAAGTAGATAATTACTTATAAACAACCTCGGATAAGAGATTGTGAAATAAACCCTTACCAATTTGTTATCTTACGAAACATACACCACATCAATGAATTATTATACAATGAATATGAAAATACACATATATTTATGTGTATTACATAAGGAATACAATTATGGGAAATACATACACCACACAATAGGTTATAGTGGCTATATGGTATGAATCTCACGGGAATAAGGAGTGAGATGAAAACCCCTTACAAATTTGGTAACTTACGAATCATACACCCCATAAAAGAAGTATCATACTAATAATATGTAAATACACATATATTAAAGTTTATTAGACAATGAATACAATTATGGGCAGTACATACACCACACAAAAGGTAATAGTGGCAATATGGCATGAATCTCACTGGAATAAAGAGTGAGATGAAAACCCATTAACATATAATTTTCCTTGGCTGAGGGTAGGTTAACCTCTTGTATAATGGTGAAATAATTGTTATTAAATTATAAACGAATCATATACAATAATATGATTTCATATATGATCTTTGAACATTGATTTGTTAATAATATCTTAGTATTATCGTTGTTTTGGGTGTTAACTTACTAGTTTTCTTTTATAAGTTTTGTTACATAAGACGTGTTTGTTATGGTTAGGATGTATATTTTTAATATCCATAATTATATCAAGTCCTTAAACATTATTTTTAATCATTAAATGAGAATTGGTATTTAATGGATACGATGGGGAATGAATCTCATCGCGTTCTTGGAGACGGTAGTCCGTACGTACGCACGAGCGACAATATCATTCTTTTGATATTAAAATAATATTTAATTGGATGGTATATAATATATACAGAATCATTATAATGTTATATTGATTATTTACATGAATTACACATCATTATTATACCCATCCAAATAATAATGTTTTGAATAACAATTACACCACGACATGGAGACGGTAAGCCGTACGTACGCACGTATGGTGACATGTTATTCAAAGGATGGATATAATACTAAATATGGTTGTACCATATTTATAATAACATCACAGTATATATAAGATACTATAGTTATTATTTAATAATGGTAATAACAAAGAAATAAGTAGTTGAAGAAGAAAGGAACTTTCAAGAGGGTGGTGAAAACATTACCTCTTATTCGGGTTCTTCCTTTTGATTTGTTCAAAAGGGCTCCTTATGATGGATTTATTTTCAAAATAAGGCCTCTAAGTCGAAATGAGGGAAGATGAGAGAATATTTTGGTAGGGGTTGGCTGAGCCAAAAGTATTTGAAGGTGTGAATAATTGGTTATAAGTGGTGTCCTTTTATAAGGGGGAGGAGGGGCTCTTTAGAAAAAACTTAACATATTATTCTATAATAAATTCTTATTCAGTTTATAATGGATCCAAAGTGGATTATTCAGTGTCTAAGGTGGGGACGGGTCTAAATCTTTTCATCCAATAGATTTTAGATATTTTAGGGTCATTATATTAACCTTATCTTTTAGTGTTAACTCTTAGTTAATTACTTTGACATTTACCATGTCACTTTGTATTTTTGTATTATATTGATAATAAACATACTATATACATCCAAGAGACCCCCCAAGTGGTCCATTAATGATACACCTATCATGATATAAGTCCTTTGGCCGAACCTTATATTTTTAGGAATATAATATCAATTAATAATACAATATTTGTTTTAAAAACTCTTTTATGTCAATTTTGACACTATTGGGTATTTTGTTTTTGATAATTTCATAACAACATTATTACTTAGAAAAAAATTATATAACCAATAATAATATGTCATATTAACTTATAAAATTAGTGGAATTCATAAAATGTCTCCAATTACATTTATTTTGATATTTATAATATCAATTATTTTAATATTTCATTAATTAGTTAATTACAACATCACCATTGTGTCATAAATAAATTTACTTATTTAATGTCTATAAATTATAAATAAAATACCATTATATAGGAAATATTTTTCGATTTCTAATGGATATTTACAATCAAATTTATCTTATGTATAACCCTATATTAAAATTTTTTAGTAATTAAACATTGATTTTAACTCTTTTAACTCTTCTTTGAATTAAATAATAATTAATGTAATAATCCAATCCAAGTGGACCTAAATGATAATATTTTATTCCTAAGGTTGTTTTAGGTCGAGATAAAATTGTCTAATAGAATTAGGAAATGTTTTAGGCTAATATTAATATCATTTTACCCTTAATTACCCTATTTACTTTTAACTGTGGTAAATAAAAGTAAAAAGTTACTATTCACCAAAATTTATTTTCATCTCATTGAACCACATTTTACGCCTTGATAATAACTGTCTCTTAGATTTTTGAAATTTCACTCCGAGAAGCGTTAAAATTATGTTTTATGTTAATATTTAAATTCTCCTAGGATGTGGGTAAAAGACGGTGAAAAGTTTCATAAAATTTTTATATATCTAAAATTATTCTAAACTAACTCCAATGAATTACATTGAATGTATATAGGTATTATGTATCCATTTGAACCTTAATAAAATTTAAATAAAATAAATAATTATTTAAATAAAAATTCGGTTTCAAACTATAACTCAATGTTTTTTTCACTATTCATAAAAAACGAATGTTTTCAAAAAAATACCAAAAATTCACCCTAATATAATTTAGATATTCTGAATCAAAAAATGAAGTCCATTTTGAAAGATAAAATTTATATAATTTCAAAAATTGGGTATTACAATTCATAATGGCAAGTTTGATTGGTTGTAGGGTGTGTTAGAAGTAGAAGTTGCATACAACACACGCTACTATATTATTCAAAGAGAAGCATACCATGGAAGATTGGGGTGTTACATTCTCCCCTCCTTCAAATAATTTCGTCCTCGAAATTTCTAGAATACTACCACATGAAATTACTTGGGTGGTTCTTCATCATAAGTTCGTCAGGTTCCCACGTTGCCTCTTCTATCTTATGGTTTCTCCACAGAAATTTTACCAGACGAGTCATCTGGTTTCTCAGCACTAGTTCTTTAGTATCAAGAATCCTGGTGGGATCTTCGCAATAAGACAGATTGGGTTCCAGTTCTAATACCTCGTAAGTGAGTACATGTGTTAGTTAGGCATGTATTTTCTCAACAGTGATACATGGAACACATCACGAACTTTAGAGAGATTTGGCACCATTTCCAAATGGTAATCTACAACCCCAATTCATTCTAGAATTTTGAAAGGTCCGATGTACCTGGGACTCTATTCACATTTCTTACCGAAACATATAACTCCCTTCCATGGAGATACCATCAAGAAAACATGATCTCCAACCTGAAATTCCAACTCCTTCCTTCAGTTATCGACATAGCTCTTCTGCCTGCTTTGATCTGCTTTGATGTGGTTTTGGATTACCTTTACCTTTTCAATTGTTTCCTCTACCAGTTCTGGGCCTACACGTTTTCTTTCACCAACGTCATCCCGACAGGTGGGTGTTCGACATCTCTTTCTTTATAACGCTTCATATGGTGCCATCTGGATACTTGAATGGAAGCTATTATTATAAGAAAATTCCACATGAGGTAAATATTGATCCCATATACCATGAATGTCAAGTGAGCATGATCTCAACATGTCTTGTAAGGTTTTAATAGTTCGTTCTGATTTTCCATCAGTTTGGGTGTGGTAGGCAGTGCTCAAACGAAGTTCAGTATCCAATGCCTTCTGAATACTCTTCCAGAATCTTGAAGTAAAATGGGGATCACGATCAGAAAAAATAGATAGGGGTACTCCATGAAGTGTATAAACATCATTAATATAAATTCTTGCTAGACATTCCAGTGGTATATCTTCTCTTATAGCAAGAAAATGTCCTGACATGGTAAGACGATCAACAATAACCCATATTGCATCATTCCATCTAGGAGTCTTTGGTAGCCCCATGACAAAGTCCATCGTAATGTTATCCCATTTCCACTCCAGTACGGGAAGAGGTTGCAATACTCTTCTTGGCTGTTGCATTACAGCTTTCACTTGTTGACAAACCATGCATCTTGACACAAAATCCACAATCTCCCTCACCATGTTGTCCCAGCAGAAATGTTCCTTCAGATCTCTATACATTTTGGTGCTCCCAGGGTGTATAGAGAATTTGGATCTATGAGCATTATCTAACAATTCCCTTTTCAGATCAGGTATATTGGGAACACAAATTTTCTTCCCAAATTATGAAATTCCTTCTTTATACACAATGTCTTTCAATATCCCATCATTCGCAGTTTTAATCTTCTTTTTAAATTCTTCATCATCGTTATGAGAACCCTTAATCCTTTCTAGTAAAGATAGTTTTTCAACCATTTGAAAAAGTATCACTGTTTCACATTCCATGGTAATTCCCATATCCATCTTCACTAGATCAATGAAAATAGGATCCCTTTCAATTCTCATCATGTTCAAAACTCCATGATCTTTTCTACTCAAAGCATTTTACACCTTATTTTCCTTCCTTGGGTGGTAGTTTATTTTGCAATCATAATCCTTGAGTAGTTCAAGCCATCACCTTTGCCTCATGTTGAGTTCTTTCTATGAGAAAATGTACTTCAAACTCTTGTGATCAGTATAAATCTCACATTTTTCACCATAGAGTTAATGTATCCATAACTTCAAAGCAAAAATTACAATAGATATCTCAAGATCATGAGTAGGATAGTTTTACTCAAGAATTTTTAGTTGTCGTGATGTATAGGCAATAACCCTATCATTCTACATAGAGACACAACCAAGTACTTTCATTGATGAATCACTATAATTAACGAACCCATCATTCCCCGATGGTAGAGTCAAAATAGGGGCATTGACTAATCTTTTTTCAGTTCTTCAAAAAATTCTTCACACTATTTTGTCGAAACAAATTTAACCGCTTTACGTGTGAGCTTCCTTAATGGGTTAGCCAATCGGGAAAAATTATGAACAAAATGTTGATAATAACCTGATAAACCAATAAAAATGCGTACCTCAATAATAATGGTCGCTGGAGGCCATTCATGGATTGTCATAGTATTAGAAGGATCAACATATATTCCATCCATAGAGACAATATGGCCAAGAAAATAAATGTCCTGATGCCAGAATTCACACTTGCTAAACTTCCCATATAATTCATGTATTCTCAGAGTCTTTAGGATAATGCGCAAGTGATTTTCATGATCTTCATAGATTTTGGAGTATACCAAGATATCATCAATAAATACCACCAAAAAATCATCGAGATATTACTTGAAAACTCTATTCATTAGATCCATGAATATAGAGGGTACATTATTCAATCCAAAAGGCATTACTGTAAACTCGTAATGCCCGTACCTGGTTCGAAATGCTGTCTTCGGAATGTATTCCTTCTTCACACATAATTGATGGTATCCAGATCAATGGTCAATCTTTGAAAAGTATTGAGCACCATGCAGTTAGTCAAATAAATCATCAATGCGAGGTAGGGGATACTTGTTCTTTACTGTTACAGTATTGATTTCCCTGTAGTAAATATATAGCCTCATAGATAAATCTTTATTCTTAACAAAAAGGATAGGGGATCCCCATGGAGAAACACTAGGGAGAATAAGTCCCTTATTACTCAATTCTTCTAGTTGTTTCTTTAGTTCCACTAATTCCACATTGGCCATTCTATAAGGGGTCTTCGATATTTTCCTTGAACCAGGAATTAAATCAATGGAAAAACCAATTACTCGTTCTAGAGGATGTCCAGGTAAATCATCTGAAAACACATCTACATATTATTTCACAATAGGTACATCCTCTATCTGAACATTATTTTCCTTACCCACAGTCTTTTCATTCTCTTGCTCCCCAATAATTGAATTTAGTTGAGCAGCTGGGGGTGGATCTAGTTAAGAATTCGGTGGTGATGATTTTGCTCTAAAGATAAGGTGTTCCATGTCATCATCATAAAAAAATAGTAACCTCCTTCTTCTTACAATAAATTCTCTCATCATGGTCTGAAAGACAATCCATAACAAGGATTATATAAAATTCAATCATAGGTATGACGATGAGATCCACATATAAAGAACATTTATGTGCTCTAATGGGGACTGATTCACAAAACTTTGTTGCAATGATACTTCCCTTAGGAGTTTTAACTGAAAAATCCCTTGTTAAATCAAATTGGAAATATCTAATTTTCTTAGGAAATTAGGAAGATATGAATCAATGCGATGATCCAGAATCAAATAATGCATTTGATAAACTTGGGGAAACCATTAAATTACCTGGAACCACGTCTTTCGGAGCTTCTACCTCAGTAGTAGTGATAGCATAAGCTTGGCCTTGATCCCCTGGCCTTTTCTGAGGTAAGTTCCTCTGACGCTTAAGACATTAATTTTCATAATGTCCCATCTCCCTGCAATTGTATCATTAGACATCAGTAGATTCATTCTTCCCCTTCTAATCACGAGCTTGGTAGCCTTTTTCACCACACTTCTAACTGACTCCCATTACTTTTAAGAAAGTACCGAGGTGTTTCTTCCCACATTTACTATATGATGGATATTAAACTTTTCCCTTCTTCCCCTAATTTCCATTCCCAGAGTGATAAGAAGATCTCTTCTTCTCTTTCTTTACTTCAAAGTCGTAAGACTTAGAGAATTATTTTTCTGTCTTGATAGCACAAGAGACAATTTCTTCGTATGACTAGAAGGATTGTGACACTAATTCTCGACGAAGAAATGGTTTTAACCAATCAAAGAAATGGTCAATATTAATTCTTGGGTTACATATATAATCTCCAGCATTCCTTTCTAACCTTGTAATGTTAGCCTCATACTTTGCGACATTCTCATCCTCCTTTTGTCTCAGACTTAGAAATTGCCTTTCCATATCTGCTCGATGGTCATGAGAAAAGTATTTTTCTAAGAAAAGATCTTTGAACTCTCTCCATTCTATATTTGATACTTCATCATCTTTCTTTGTGTTTTGTATCAATGACCACAATTGATCAGCATCTCCAGTGATGCGATAAACTTCCATGATAACTTTCTCCCTTTCACTACTCCCCAAAGCCTGAAATATTTTTTCTAGGGAACTTATCCATTGCCCAGCTACCAATGGATTTTTACTCCCATTGAATGTTTGTGGTTTTTTCTTCATGAAGCGATCTAACATGGATCCTCCATGATGTGGATCAGCGTGCTCCATATGGGTATGTTTATTATTCATAACCTGAGTGAGTTGTCCTAATATGGTGATTATCTGATCATCACCAGTTGTATCACCGGCTCCACTATAATTATCTTGAGTTGGAGGGAAATCCCTACATGGAGTGCATGCATTTATACCGTTTCCATTTCTCCTACTAAGATACATTTCTAAACAACAACATAAACTAGATAAGTTTATGAATCAAAATATATAATTCCATACGTGTTAAACACTTAACATAAATTGAACTATTTATGGATATAATCCATAATCATAAAAAAAATTTCTTTGAGGAAGTATATTCTCATAAACCCTTCTTAATGGTTTTTAAAGAAAACGAGAATTATCCTAAGCATATCCCCCGGGAGTGTCGTAACCAAGAGTGTTGCAAGGCCCGTTGTCGTGCACCAGTTCCCATTCGAGTGTAGCTCAAAGCGTTGTTTTCGGGTTTCACCCCTAGGTACATCTATTCCATAGCCACCTCTACCTGCTCGTATCCAGACAAGGATGTATTTTTTGGAAAACTCACAAAATCTATACAATACCAAAATTCTAGGAAGTTCTTCTATACTAATCCCCATAGTCTATCGTAGGCCTATGAACTCTAATTAGAGTTTGCCTAAATCTAGCTTACAAGGCTTGTACTAACCTTACTCTGATACCAACTGTAACGCCCCGAACTGAGTTACCCAGAGTCGGTGCATTATTACACAACATTGGTATTATTACAAAAGATCAAGTCTCAAAAGGCCGATTAGTTTAGTAGCCTTGGAATCACTATATATATACATAATTCTTACATTACATCATAAGATTAAAACTACAACAAAATAGTCTCCATAGTCCACACTCTTATCCCCTCATTCTATCCCTGCAAGTCATTCATAAAATACTTCTTCACATCCTGTGAAAAATAAAACATTGAAAGGGGTGAGCTCAGATGCTCAGTAATGATAACAATATTGCCGAAACTTTCATAAATAAGCATAAACATATGAGGAAATTTATAACTAAAACAAAAGCCTTTTAAACTTGAACTTCAGTATAATATGGAAAAGATAAAATGAAATAATGCCATTTAATTATTCACATGGATATTCTACTAGTCAAATAATCACATGCAATATCAATAACCACTATCATAATGATGGAATGCATAATTCCAGACTCTCATAACCACATAGCCAAGGCCTCGTGCCAATAATAAAAATAATATTTTGTCAAGGCCTTGTGCCAAGACACTAGTTTGTCTCATGAGGCCTACAGATGCATCGAGGAGCTATATCGGGCTCCACCCGTCACATATTAAGTCCAATACATTCCTCATATGAACAGGTTTAAACATAATATAAACATTCATATTAAAAATAGCATACGAAATGTCAATACTTTCTCCATAAACCATGAATGGTATAAAAATAACAAATCAACAGTCAAACATATCACAAAACCTTCAATACAATATGGAAGTTTTTTATCATAATAAATAAATTTCAAATAAGATTAAAATCCATCAAAGGATGTTGTCATAGATGAAATCAAAACTATTTGAGAGAAATATCTCTTTTTTTTGAAATCATTTAAAAGTAAAATAATTATAAAATAAAACTTTTACTTTGAAAATATTCTTACAAGCTTGTAAGGGAATCTTCAGATATTTTATAATGGCAGAAAATAGCCGCACCCTCCATGTAAGTTAAAGAAACACATTCTTACCTTAATTTTGTCGAAAGGTTTAAAAAGGAACTTGTTTGGAAAATGAAGAAAAGATTCCTTTATAAACTTCATATAAAAAGTAAAAAAAGGGTATAAATTACTTTAACCCATAGTCTGTAAAGTATTACCAATTCTTTGAAATAATTTTTTAAGAAACATGGATGTGGATGATAAAGAGGTCCCAATAGATAATTACGTATGAACAACCTTGGATAATGAAGAGATTGTGAAATAAACACTTACCAATTTGGTAACTTACGAAACATACACCCCATCAAAGAAGTATCATAAAATGAATATGTAAATACACATATAATAAAGTGTATTACACAAGGAATACAATTATGGGTAGTATATACACCACACAAAAGGTAATAGTGGCATTATGGCATGAATCTCACAGGAATAAGGAGTGAGATGAAAACCCCTTACAAATTTGGTAACTTACAAAACATACACCCCATAAAAGAATTATCATATAATGAATATCTAAATACACATATATTAAAGTGTATTACACAAGGAATGAAATTATGGGCGGTACATACACCACACAAAAGGTAATAGTGGCAACATGGCATGAATCTCACGGGAATAAGGAATGAGATGAAAACCCCTTACCTTGTACTTTTCCTTGGTTGAGGGTAGGTTGAACTCATGTATAATAGTGAAATAATTGTTATTAAATTATAAAATAATCAAACACATTAATATGATTTCATATACGATCTTCTAACATTTATCTGTTAATAATATCTTAGTATTATTGTTGTTTCGGGTGTTAACTTACCCGTGTTCTTTTATATGTTTTTTTACATGTGCCCTGTTTTTTATGGATAGGTTGTTTCCTATTCATATACAGAATGATCTCAAGTCCTTAAACATTAATTATAATCATTTAATGAGAATTGTTCTTGAATGGAAACGATGGGGAACGAATCTTATCGCGTTCGTGGATACGGTAGTCCGTACGTATGCATGAGCGACAATATCAGTCTCTTGATATTAAAATAATATATAATTGGATGGTATATCATATATATAGAATAATTATAATCTTATATTTATTATTTACATGAATTACATGTCATTATTATACCCATCCAAATAATAATGTTTTGAATAACAATTACACCACGACGTGGAGACGGTAAGCCGTACGTACACACGTATGGTGAAATGTCATTCAAAGGATTGATAGAATACTGTATATGGTTGTACCATATTTATAATAACATCACTATATATATAAGATATTGGAGTCATTATTTTATATTGTGAATAACTAATAAAGAAGCAGTTGAAGAAGAAAGGAACTTGAAAGAGGGTGGTGAAAACATTACCTCTTAATCTGGCTCTTCCTTTTGATTTGATCCAAAGGGTTCCATAGGATGGATTTCTGATCAAACTAAGGCCTCTAGGTCGAAGTTAGGGAAGTTGAGAGAATATTTGGGCAGGGTTTGGCCGAGCCAAAAGGCTTTGAAGGTGTGAAGAGTTGGTTAGAAGTGGTGTCCTTTTATAAGGGGAAAGAGACACTCTTTAGGAAAAACATAAAATATTATTCTATAATAAATTTATATTCGGTTTATTATGGCTCAAAAGTGGATTATTAAAAGTATAAGGTGGGGATAGGTCTAAATACTTTCAAACAATAGATTTTAGATAGCTTTGGATCATTATATTAACCTTATATTTTAGTTTTAACTCTTAGTTAATTAGTTTGACATTTACCATGTCACTTTATATTTTTATAATATATAGTTAATAAACCTAATATATATATCCAAGAGACCCCCAAGTGGTCAATTAATGACACAAATATCATGATATAAGTTCTTTGGAAGAACCTTAGATTTTTAGGAATAGAATATCAATTAATAATATAATATCTATTTTAAAAACTCTTTTATGTCAATTTTGACACTATTGGGTATTTTGTTTTTGATAATATCATAACATCATTATTACTTCAAAAACAATTTATATAACCAATCCTAATATGACATAGTAACCTATAAAAAAAGTTGAATTCATAAAAAGTCTCAAATTACATTTAGGTTTATATTTATAACATCAATTATTTTAATATTTCATTAATTTGGAAATTACTGCATCACCATTTTGTGATACATAAATTAAATTATTTAATGTCTAAAATTTAAAAATAAAATACCATTATGTAGGAAATATTTTTTTTTCTTTTTAATGAATATTTACAATCTAATTTATCTTATATATAGACCTATATTAAAAATGTTTTAGTAACTAAACTTTGATTTTAACTCTTCTTTGAATTAAATAATAATTAATGTCCTAATCTAATACAAGTAGACCTAAATGATAATATTTTATTCCTAAGTTTGTTTTTGGTCGAGATAAACATTTACATTAGAATTAGTACATGTGTTAGGGTAATATTAATATCCTTTTTACCCTTAATTACCCTATTTACTTTTAACTGTGGTAAATAAAAGTAAAAAGTTACAATTCACCCAAAATTATTTTCAACTCATTGACCCACATTTTATTCCTTGATATTAACTGTGTCTCTCGGATTTTCGAAACTCCACTCACAGAAGTAGTAAAATTATGTTTTATGTGAATTTCCAAATTCTCCTAGGAGGTGGGTAAAAGACGGTGAAAACTTCCATAAAATTTTTATATATTTAAAATTATTCTAAACTAACTCCATTAAATTACATTGAACTTATATAGGTATTATATATCCATTTTTACATTAATAAAATTTAAATTATATAAATAATTATTTAAATAAAAATTCGGTTCTAAACTATAACTCGGTGTTTTTTCACTATTCATCAAAAATTGAATGTTTTCAGAAAAATACCCAAAATTCACCCAAAGCTAATTTCAATATTCTGAATCCAAAAATGAAGTCCACTTTGAAAGATAAAATTTATAAACTTTCAAAAATTTCATATTACTATTCATAACGGCTAGTTTGATTGGTTGTGGTGTGTGTTAGAACTCGAAGTTGCAAACAACAAATGCTACTGTATTATTCAAAGAGAAGCGTTCCGTGGAAACATGGTGTGTTACTAGAAATCCTTGTCAAGTAAGAAATTCATATACAAATGTCTTGAATACCATTTCTCAACCTAATTTTCAAAATTATCCAGTACCACTAAACACCCCTTTGATCCAAATTTCACACCTGCCTAACTCTTGTTTTCCATTAGAATCCCTTTTTTATCTCTTAAATGTTATCATTCCCACCCAATCTATCATTAAAATCCACACCAAATACCTTGATCATGAAATTAACTTCACCTAACTGAAAATAATAAATCCTCATAATTTCAAAAGGTTCTAGGGAGTCCTCTTATGCATTAAGAAGAAACATACAAAGGTAATAATCTTTCATCTAAATTTCTCTTCATCGAGAACAGTTTAAATTTTATGAACCAATTGTTATTTAAAGGTTGTGTATACATTATTAAATTTTATTTTTTATTACCACATTCTTTAATTAATTTGATTAAAGAAACTATATGATATCTAATTATACAATGAATTTTCATTTAAAAATTATGAAATCTATAATGAATTTGATTTCATAGTCCCATTTTATTGAATAGTAATTCTCATAGTTCAATGTTATTATAAAAAATATTGTTTTATTCCTCCATATGATGATATTATTTTCTAAAAACTATTTATTTCTTGGGAAATCAATTTTCAAATCCATTTAATCCTCTATGATGATTTCATCTATAAAGTGTTAGATTGAAAAGAATATTGCCCATATTTTCTAATGAATCACTCATGTGTGTGTCCAATATTCCCTTAAAACCAATCTATTCCTTCTTATTTGGATCATAATTATTTTTTTATATCATATGACGCTCATATTTCACATTACCTCTACTTATATGAATTCTTAATAAAATATTTATATTATTTGGGTTTTCATTAAAATATTTTTATTAAAAGGCAATTTTCTTTCATGCGACTGAATATTTTCATTCTGATTCTCATTTTTTTACAAAAATAATGGTATGTTTACAATTTTATTTATTACATATATTTTATATATTTTATTGATTTTCTAAAGACACATTGATAAATTAAAAATATATTCTTGAATATGGTTTAAATGTACATCTTACAGTGATGATACAAATGTTCTAAATAAATTATTAACGATTCACTTCCATTTTTACATCTATATCCAATTTTCTATTACAATACTACCATTTGTAACTATTAAACCACAATTTACTCTCTTTTTTAATTTTTGGTGTTCTTGTTTCTATACCTATATATCAATTTATTTTATTCATTTTTTAAATAAATTTTATAATGTTATGAAACATAATTTTCTCTCCATGGGGTATATATGGAATGATGATGCCATGAAACCCAATTATCATGTTATGGGTTTTTTTATAACATGGAGAGTTATTTTCATGTGGAACACAAGTATGTTTTATGATATGAGAGATACCTATATCTATATCTAATTATTTGGTTAATGTTTTTTTTTCTCATGAGATTAAAATGATATTTGAATATGTTTGTTAGTTGAAATGTTTAGAGAGGATGAGTTTCAAGAAATATATATCTAATCACAATGTTATATGTGAATATGTTAGATATCAGTTATGTTCAAAAAGGGATTGTGTAATGGTGGTTAGATGAAATCATAGTGTCATGTGTGAACATCTTTTTAGGTAGTCGGGTTCACAATGATGTGAACTCGTATATTATTGTTGTTCCACTTTCAATACTATGTTCAATGTACCAGGTTATATAATTCATTTTTTATTTTTTTCTATTATGGTAAAATTATTATGAGAATAGAAAATATTTCTATCCTTATTTCTTATAGTTAACATTTATTGTATTATTTTATTTAAGGTATGATATTTTTCATTATTCATATTATCCCATATTTTCCAATCTCATGATTTGAACATGTTTGGTATTGAATTTTGCGTACCAGACACCCTTAAACCAGCTTTTATTATATTAAAAAAATGATTGGTCCGATTATCCTTTATGGACATTTATATGTCTTCCCATACTAAGAATTTGAGATCATCCCTTCTTTTATTTTCCAATCTCATGATTTGATGATAATTATGTCTCATAGAATGTCTAATATGTGGATTATTATCTATATTAATTTTCAATGAATTTTAGATAACTATTTATAACGTTTCATATCTCCATGGCACTAAATATATAAGTACTAGGGTTGTGAGACAATTTGAAATATGAATTAATTAAAAAAAAATAAATGTATTATTTTTATATGTTTAGATTTGTCTTGTTCATGATATTTCAATTGAATTTTTACTGGGCATATTCTATAACTATAAATCAACACTGACCATACCTCATAACGAAATATCCCAATCTTCTATAAAAAACCATCGCAATCCATTCCTCATCTTCCACAATAGCTAAACCCCATGAATCATCAATAATTTACCAACCATAACCAATGTACGCTCAATATATCCTTTGATAAACAACTGAAACCCCTAAACCCAACCAATTCCATTTCCTAAATAGTCACCACAATCAATTTTTGATCCCCCATGAGATCTACATAATAAAATGGATGAAAACAACCCACACTATCACACACATAAAAATATTTTATCATTTATAACTAATATAATTATATATAACTAGCGATTTCAAATCATCTCATAATCTCATACAAGGATATTTTTTCATAATTTCATGATTCAAACAATACCTTTTCATATCCATATATAAGCACATAAAAATATATGCATGGTCAATTTATCAAAAAAAAAATTACCAAAATATTCTATATTCATAGTAAGTATGACACAAATATCATATTTTATTTTTGTAAAGGGTATGTGACATGAAAATATATAATAATATAAATTAAATACTTATGTGAATTCACACATCTCAATCATTTCAATTATATAAATTTTATTATCTTCATTATTTAATACTTACTATACAACCATAAAATCAAAAAAAAAACTAATTATAATGATTTCTAAAATAATGAGAGTTCCCATATCCACATCATGTATCATGGCCATCCAAATTTCCCTGAAATAACATGATAGGAAAGAAATCATCAACAACATGAATCACTCATGGGAACACTTGAATCTCATAACATAACATCATTAATGGAGACCATGGATTTAGTCTCCCAAGGTAACTCTAATACACTACTAGATTCCATCCAAATGATTTGATGATGTAGTAATACGATGAAATACATGTATAAAACAGGATAAGCTAAGATTAGATATCTTATATTATATAATTCAAGTATGAGGGTTAAATCCATAGATGAGGTGACGAAATACCATCAAGAATTTCCCCTAGTTCACCAATGTGTTAACGGAGTGAGTCGACAAATAATGACTTTCGATGGTGGTCTAAAATTTATACCCAAATGACTATTTAAATGGACATTATGTAGTACCCTTGACTATTAAATCATTAACAGGTTTTAGTGTAGACAATGATAAAAAACAACATATAGTTCAACAATCACCCCTAGTATATTTGGACTATAAAATCTACACTACAGATCTCTCTAGGATTCTACATACCTAAGGTACGGTAGTGGTGAAAGAAAAAAACTATTCCAAATTGACCCCAAAATAAATTAAAACCCAAAAAATGATCTATTCGTATAACTACACTATATGTTCCTTAGTTATTCCAAAAGATAGTGACCTCTAACCAACTTCATTGTAATCTCTAAGACATGTGAAAACATCCCTAAAAATAAATGGACATCATATATGACCTCTGTATAACCTTAAAACACAACTACTCTCTTTATAATAGCAGGGATAAATTCAACATATCCACCATGATCAATCACCCCTATCCTTTATACTGTAGGAACTCTGTAACACTATAACAGTTCCTATTACATTGTAGCCAAAATAAAAAATAGTAATATCCACAATATGTTAAAATATTACCTCACATCATTCCCTTATTATGTGATACTCTTCCTGACAACTATATATCCTAAAATATTATAATTTAATGGGTTCTATGGTTTTAGTAATTAAATTATATACATCTCAGATGATACCCATCCTTAATAATCAAAACAATAAGTAAATTGAATGGAAGGGAGAAATTTTTTTTACCAACCATCCACTGATATACCATACCATATTTATAACCAAAAAATCACCACCTCATTGAATAAATAGGTAACACAATACATAGAACATAATTATCCTAGAAATTCACTATTTGAGATGATACCTCACAAATATATCAACATCACCATCCATGAACTATCAGTGAAAGGAAAAGATAAATTTTTTAAATCTATATCAATATTAAAATAAAATATTCAATGAATAAAAAAATTTAAAATTAGTATTATGAAAATAATATCATCCTCCCATGTACTATTTCAAAACCACCCCACCAGTATATCATATGATCCAAGTGGAATAATTTCACATGAAGAACCTTATGTCAATTATTTTTTGATTCTCAACTAACAGTTCTATGTGTATCATGTCACCATTAATATCAGACTCTCTATAGCTAATCAAATGGGATTTATCATAATGGTATTAATAGTTCCATTATATGTGGAGGTCATCATGTATACTTTTTAACCATGGTGTAAATTACAACCAATACACCACATCACCTATGTTCACCAACATCTCAAAAAAATTGAATAACAAGTGAGAAAAATATATCCCCAGACCAAAATACCACATACCCTATAAAGGGGAAACATTTTAGATAAAATGGTCTCTTAATAGAAATTACAAGGCTATTAAGCTATAAAGTTTGTAAAAAATGTATGAAATAAACCAAACCTGTTTAAAATATATATATTTATTAAGGCGATATATCTCAAATAGAAAAAACTCCATAGTAGATATAATAAATCAATCAATGAAATGTGAAAATCAATCTTAACTAAACTGAATCAATCACCCCAATATCACCCATCCAAAGGGAAGGGGCACCCAAAATATAACCACTAATATAGAGACCACTTTAACTATATTATCATTAATAAAGTGAATTAAATTCACTCTTCTTTCATAAAAAATGAACTCAATGACTGATAATCATTTTAGAGTAACCAGATTGAATTTATGGATAATATTACATTTTTAGAAGATTTATATTATGCAAGGACCATAAAAACAACAACAAAGTGGGATAAATTTGAAACATTGCCTTTGGTAAGGATAGAATGACATAACGATTATTGAAGGTGATATACACTAAGAACATTCTCTTAAATAAGAAATTACTATCCTATCATCTATTAAGTCGTTTTTGAATAATCAAATGATTTCCCTGAAAGCAATTTTCATATAAATCCATTTTCTCAATAAGGAATATAGATCTCAAAATCACTATATTTAATTAAATACTAAGTGGTTCATTTTATTTAACTATTTAATCACTTAAATAAGTCTAACACATATAGACAAATATAATAAATTTTAGATTTCCAAGAATCATTTAAATAATTAATAATTAAAAATTTGATAATGAAAAACATCCTAAATGATTTTTTAAATATTATTTAAAATTTCTATTCAGTTAAAAAATAGATTAACGATACAATATCTAAACATAATAAATTTTTTACTACAATAATGTATTCACTCTATCTAAGATAACTATCAACATACGCATAAATTACATAATTAATCATAAATGATGTCACTAAAACCGAAGATACTTATTAATTTTGAGGAAGTGAGATAATTAATTCATTGTTGTACCAAAACCAAAGCATGTCATACTTATCTCTATGCGATGCATAGAGATAGGAAGACTTAAATTACATGGTTGAACCCAATAATCAAATCACTCCCTCAATCCCTTCCTCCACTCAGTAAATGATCCCTAAATTAATGAACCGCCTTCCACCTTTTATGAAACAGGAAGATGACTCCTCTCAACCACCTCAACATGAACCCTGTAAGAACCTGAATCATTTTTTCAGGTTTGTTTTCCTTTTTCTAGTGTTTTTGGGGGAAAATAGAAGTTTTCTAAAAATTCCATATGTATACATCATGTACTTTATAAGTACACACCGTGTACTCAGTTACTACAGGTAGCCGGGTGCTGGCTATGTCACAACCGTGGACACGATCGTGTGTGGTGACCTGGAGACCGACTAATGTGGGGGATGGTGAAGGAAAGTACACGCTGTGTACTTCTAAATTACATGTCATGTAATTTTATTTTGTTCATTAAACGTACATGGGTCGCATTTGACAGACAAAACCATCTTCATCTCGACCTAGTTCATCTGAGAGCGTCTGTACAAAACAGATCATCACTGAGCCCTCAATCGAGTGTCTGTTCTCTGAATCGGACTCTGTCGGTTGCATTAGAATTGCATCAGTGAGTTCTGCCTTCTTATTAAATAAATTCTTCAATTTTCGTCTCTCTCGTGAGATATCATGGGTTGAATGATTTAAAATTTTTTAGATCTATGATGGTCGATGGTGATTTATGGCTTGTGACTCAAGTAATTTGATCTACCGATGTCGAGTAGTTGGATAGTGCCTTTCCATATATTGTATTTCAGTTTTATGTGAAAAAGTTCCCAATACCAATGAACATGGTGTTGTGTGTTTATGGTTTTAACCCTAATATTTGTATTATATTCCATGGTTGATTGGATATAGGTTATATGTTGTGAATATGGTTTATTTTTCCAAGATATGGAGTTTTCCCATGTTTTCTTGTTTTGACCGATGGGATTAGTTTTTCCTGTTAGGCTACTACTTTGTTTTCCATGCCAAGTATTTTAGGATGGAGTGATTATTATCTATCTCGTTTTTTTCTATAGACTGATTAGACAAGTAGTTATTGAGGTTTACATTAGACAATTTTCATCTCTATTCTTATTTGACTTACACAGGATCGTGAGAACCTGGTGTAGTGGAACATAGAGAGAATGAACGTAAGGGCTTCTCAAGAGTGTCTGTTATTATTGTTACAATATGAGACCATAGGGAGAATTGATGAAAGTGAATCCTCGGAGTCTCTATAGTTCCTAGACGTGGGACACAGGGGGAATAAGACGTAATTGCTTCCGAAGAGACCCTTTTAGTTACTGATACAAGACTATAGGTGGAATTGATGGTGAGTGTTTTCCCAGAGAGTCTATACTAAAGCTGAATCAGAGGGGTTAGGTGATGTGTACATACCAGAGGGTTTCTTGTGTTTGATAGGTAGGACAAGATGGTATTAGGTTGTGAGTATATCCCAAAGGGTTACCTATTTGTGATTATCTGTTTACTTGCTATGTGGAACTGAATGCTTTAAAACTGTGGAATTGTTTACTATTGAGTATTTCCTTTTTTACTTGTTCTTTGTTTATTTCCTGACATATATATTCACTGACTATTAAGAATATATATCTTGGTGGTTTTCTACTGGTATTTATTCTAACTCCCAGTTTGGGCCACGCTTTTTGGCCCAAACATATTAAATTGTTTCAAGTATAGATAAGGGAAAGTGCCCTTCTACTTTAGGTACTTGAAAGATTTGGAGTTGGAGAGAATGGGACCAAGAATAGGCTTGCGATGCTGTGGAGTTATTTATTTCATTCCTTTATACTTTGGTTTAGTACTCTATTTCATCATTGTGACTTGTTTGGCAACTTTCTTAGACATATGTATCAGGAATCATTTATATATGTGTGTATGTGTACTTCATTGGTTATTTCATCAGTATATCATTGTTTTCTTTTGTATGGTAATATTACTGCTTCCATTGTTGTTATCTATTTGTATTCTACTGTGATACTCTTCCAATGAGGTAATACATTCCCCACTATCAAACCCAATGCCCTTCCTTCTAGTAGATAGCCTCTGACATTAGGGGAAATGCGCTTGAGGCCTTGTGACTAACTGGGTATGGGGCACCTCTGGGTGACTTCTGGAACATGGATGTTAAAATGTCGTATCAGAGGGTTTCTTTTCATCCTGACTTACTGTTTAGAGCCTATAGACACAGATAGGAATAAAATTGGTACTTGGTAATAAGTTGTGCCTTGGAGTAGCTAACCCATGTATAGGGAAAATCTAATGTAACTCGTTATTGAAATTCATAGGGTTTTTCAATTATATAGTTGATTTTATTTCACTATCAGGTGATTCACATGTTTTTTTGTTATTGTTGATATGATTGAGGTTTGATTCCTGTTGCAACCCGATGAGATGGGGGTATGACATCTCATGCATCATATATGAACATTCTAGGAATCACATGTCATAAAATCTTTCCATTTCAATAAGGGTGCATTAGCGATTGCATGTTTTTGTGACTGATATTGTGCTAGATATGCATGTTGTTGTGATAAATTCCTTGATAAAGCAACTGTTGTTTGATAGTGTATTGATTTGTGTAAGGGTTTGTTTGAATGAATGCCAAACATTGGTTCTTGATGTGTTATGGTCAATCTTGGATCAGAATTTGGTGGATCATTGCCTTTTTTCCTATATATGACACGTAAGAGTTGCCAAGAATTGATTTTTGGGGAGTATGGGCCCTAACGGATCGGAATTTGGAACATTAATGTTTGTTTCAGTGTTTTTCTGGGCTCCAGAGTAGTTTTTGAGGCTTAGTGTCAGGAAAAACCCAGAATACAGGCCTTGCAGTTTTGAATACACACCTTGTGTTCTTCTGTTTAGGTAGAAATAGTTTTTTTAAGTACACATTGTGAACTATATATACAGGTTGTGTAGTCTCTAACTGTGTCGCTAGCCGTGTAGGCAGAGACACGGGGATTGGAAAATTTTTGTGGGACACGCTGTGTACCAGACGTACGTGTTGTGTGTTTAGATTATGTGTCTACCATTGTGACTATCAACATAGATGGATAAAAACATAAGAAATACACACAATTTTATTCTTGAACACACCATGTAGAGTAATCCCAGGAATCCATCCATATAGCTAACAACACAGGTCAGTGGAAATCCATAAACACCATGTCCATCTAGAACACTCCATGTAGTGTGAGCCGTGTATCCGGTCATGTCACTAACAACACAGGTCGGTGAAGCCTGTATAGTACACTCCGTGTCTGGCCTGAACATGCCATGTAGTCTTGTTCTAGGAGAACTACGTAGCTTAGTCATGTACAAGGACTCAGGCAGGGGAAGAGGATTCATGTAAACGCCATGTGTTAAGACAACATGTCGTCTGTTTAGGGTGTTACATGACCAGTTTTGGCAGAAGTACATTCCCATGTTAAAGGATTAAGGGAACACTCCATGTCTTTAAGTATATAAATTGTGTATCTATGTTTGGTAAAACTTGAATGTACTCATTATCATGTCCCCTTCTTACCCTTGCAGTTTTCAGTCCTTGTTAATCTTGGTCTAAGGTGTGCACTTAACCTTGCAAAGGCAATCCACCAAGATGTCCCCCGGTTGTACGCCCGTAACAGAGAAACGATCAGACCTAAGACATGGCTGATCAAGGACTTCCAGCAGATCCTCCAGTTGTGCCAGTCTTGGCACCAGCCATAATTCCAGATGCAGGTGTTGATTCATAGATTTTAGAGTGATTTATGAGGTTCATACAGACCTTCCTCATTTTACCACATCTTACCCCGTTTATGGAAGATATGATGCGAGTTTTCTAGAAGTAGTATACTCCCACCTTCACAGAGGAAAGAGGACCTCAGGCTATAGATTAGTGGTTAGAATCCATGAATTTGGTCTTTGACCACCTAAAGATACCTTCAGAGAGGAGGGTCAAGCTCACTACGTACATGTTTCAGGACTCCAACATGAGATGGTGGGATGTGATCTCACAGGTGGGATGCCAGTAGGTTATGGCATGGGGTATGTTCCAGCATTCCTTCAATGATTAATTATATCGGGAAAACTTGAGGGTTGATGAAGCCTGAGTGTTCATGAGTTTGGAGTTGGGTACTCATTCCATAATAGAGTATTATTATTTCTTCACTGAACTTTAGCACTTCATGACTATTCTTGGAGGTGATGAGTTATTTGTATAAAGGAAGATTTAGGATGGTATGAGAAACGACATCTGATCACAGGTAAATATCTTTATGATGACTTCCATCACTTCTATAGTCAACCAGGCGCTGATAACAGATCATAATTTGAGGGATTTAGGAGTTTTGAGCCAGGGTGGTTCAACATCTAGAGTTAGCATCCCTCCTACTAACAACAAGAAACTCCTTAGAGAGACTACACATGGAGATCAAAGTAGGCGGAATTCACCTTCAGGTAGCCATGTGGTATACTACCAGTGTGGGAAGGTCAGGCATATGAGACCACAATGCCGGAGAGATATATTGGAGAGATGATCTTGTGGCAATATTGGCCATCTACAGTGCTACTGTTAGATCTTCTCACCAGCATCTGGTGATAGGGGTTCTTCTATGACCTCTCATTAAAAAGAAACACCACCAGTTTCTCCTCAGTTTGGGAACTGGAGTTCTTCTGGCCGTTCGGGCTGAGGTATCTAGTCACTAGGATTTCTGCGACAACGGGGTGGATTGGCTCAAGGTGGTTAGCTAGGGTCACAGGGATGTGTAATATGCTAGAATTTTGGAGTGGAGTACACCCAGAAGGTGCCAAATCCCGGAACCTCTACAGTTCGATGTGCGATTCTAGTTGCCCCAGTTTTAGCGTCTGCTCGTTTCGATACAGGGGAACCCCATAACATTATATCTGTTACTATTGTGGTGAGACTTGGGCTTTGTATATTTTCTTCTGCTATTATCAGGATGTTTGACACTCTGTTGGGGGATAGAATGGCTGGTGTACATCAGTGTAAGAGGTGACCTCTAGAGTTTGGTGGGTGTCACTTCTTATGGGATCTCTATGTTCTGGAAATGACAGGATACGATTTTATTCTCAGAATGGACTGGTTATTTACTATCTAGGCTGATATTGCCTATTATCTTCATAGGGAGGGTTTCAAATCACCTAAAGGAAGAAAGTTTCTTTATAAGGGAGAATGGAATGTCCAGGAGAGCAGAGCGGGACCTGAGCATCATGGGTTATGGGGAGTTACATACCAGTTTTCTAGTCTATATTTGGATAACCAGGGGACTTCACAGTTTTACATTCCTCCAGTGGTGGATCGTTTCAAGGATGTCTTTCCATAGGAATTTTTAGGTTAACAACCAAAGTGAGAAGTAGACTATTCTTTTGAGCTCATGATAGGAGCAGCACCGGGGTCCATTCCTATTTATAGGATGGCTACACCAGAGTTATAGAAGCTCAAGAATATGTTGGAGGAGTTTCAAGCAAAGGGTTTCACCTAACCTAGTGCTTCTTGTTGGGGTTTTCCTATCCTATTTTTCAAGAAGGAAGATGGTACCCTCAGTCTTTGCAATGATTATTGGATGCTGAACCAGTTGATGGTCAAGAACTGATATCATTTGATGGGGATTGATGATCTATTTGATCAGCTTCGAGGATCCCAGAAATTCATAAATATTAACCTGAGATCTAGTTATATTCAGTTCCACATTAGACTATTTCATATACTTCTTATAGCCTTTCTAAGTAGGTATGGTCTATAAGAGAATATGGTTATGCCGTTCGGTCTCACCAACGCACCTCCAGTCTTCATGGCACTGACGAAATGAGTTTTCCACGCATAAAAGGATTCCTTCATGGTGGTATTTGTAAACGATATCTTAGTGTACATAGACACTCGACACGACCATGACACCCATCTTAATATTGTTTTGAGTACACTGAAAGATAATTAGTTATATGATATGCTCTCAAAATTCCACATCTGGATGGACCAGATTCACTTCTTAGGGAATGTTATCTTAGAGATAGAAGTATCAGTGGACCCAGAGAATGTGAGAGTAGTAGTTTCCTGGTAGCAGCCAAAGTACTTCTTTGAGGTACAATGTTTTCTAAGGCTGGCTGGATACTGTAGGCATTTTATACAAGACTTTTCCCGCTTATCAGTGCCAATGACAAGCCTGACTAAGAACTGTGAAATGTTTTTGGGGTCAGATATTTGTGAGTCAACCTTTCCGGACTTGGAAGGGAGTTTGACTTTAGCACTAACACTTATATTTCCAGAGATGAGCTAGAGATATACTATTTATTATGATGCATCATGTATCAGGATATGATACATCCTTATGAATGGAGAAGGAGTTCTTGCATACGAGTCTCGGTAGTTGAGGCCACATGAGATGAATTACCCGATGCATGATTTTGTGTTGCAAGTAGTTGTTCATGGCTTATTCTATTGTAGACATTATCTTCTTGGGACATCATTTTGTGGTTTTCACCAGCCACAATAGTCTCAATTATATATTCACTCAGCATGACCTAGATTTGAGATAACGAAGGTGGGTTGAGTACCTTCAATATTTTGACTTCGAGCTTACCTACACGCCTGGGAAAAGAAACACTATGGCTAATGCACTGTGAAAGAGGACTCAAATACAAGAATTTAATAAGGATAGCCATGAGTGGTATCTTATGGAACTATTATCTAAGATGGATTTGGAGGTACATGATAGACATGGGTAGAATTTTATTTCTTCTATATATGTTCCCTATACTCTTATTGACCAAGTGAGAATGAATAATCTATGAGATTTTGAAGGCCTATTCCTACGGAAATGTGTGTTTGGAGAGGAACCTATTACTAGATAGACTATAGGGGATGATGATTTCTTGTGTTTCTAGGGGCACGTGTGGGTTTCAGTAGACATACACGAGGAGTTGATGCAGGACATTCATTCCTCAGTTTGGCCAGTTTATCTGGGTGTCAACAAGATGTATCGTGATCTACACTGTCATTATTGGTGGCCATGTATGAAGAGAGATGTTTCTAGTTTCTTTAAGAGGTGTTCCTCCTTCCAGTAGGTGAAGGTGGAGCACCAACGACCAGGATGGCTTTTTCAGTTGTTATCCATTCTCAAGTGGAAGTGGAATAATGTCACAAGGGGTTTCATGATAGGTTTTATGTGGTCGCCTTGAGGGAATGATGTAGTCTAGATTTTAATTTACAGACTCAAGAAGGTTTCTCGCTTCTTGCCGTTCAAGTAGACTTTCAGTGTTGATGAGCTAGGATAGTTTTACATCCATGAGATTTTAGGATTACATGGATTTACAAAGTCCATTGTTTCAGACAAGGATACACGTTTAACTTCTCGGGTCTACATGGGCTACAGAAGGCTTTGGGCCTATATGTACTTTTGAGTAAATATTACCATCTCTAGACAGATGGCCATTCCGAGCATACAATTCAGGTTCTTGAGGATATGATGTGAGCATGCGTACATTATTTTGGATGTTCTTGGGAGAGGCATATACTTCTTGTGGAGTTTTCCTACAATAATAGTTTTCATGAAACTGTTCAAAAGGCACCTTATGAGGCTTTTTAGGGTAGGCCATGATGATCACCCTTACGTTGGTTGTTGGTATAAGAGGCAACTAAGTTGGGACATCTTCTGTCTAGGAGACCATAGAGTAGATAAAGTTGATTCGGAAGAGGGTATCTACTACACAGTCTCGACAAAAGTCTTACGCTAATCAGCAGGGATAAACACTAGAGTTTGAATATGGGGATCAGGTTTTCATGGGTGTCACACCAAGGGTCGGGAATAAAATAATAAATTGATAGGATGAACTTTCTACAACATACATCGAGCCATTTGAGATTTTGGAGAGGGTCAGACCGGATGCCTATCGATTGTAGTTACCTCTGAGGTACCGAGCTATAAAAGACATCATTATTGTTTCTCAGCTTCGACGTTACGTCTTAGACCTATCTCATGATTTTCAACCTGAGGGGTTTGAGTTAGAGGTGAGAACCACTATTTGAGGAGAATCCTATCATGATTGTTGATTTAAGGGAAAAGGTTCACTTAGGACAGTTTGTTCCTATGGTATGAGTGATATGGCAGCACGTGCGAGTACATGATGAGACCTGGGAGAGGGAGGTCGATGTATGATCATAGTGGCCAGATCTTTTCAAGGATTCATCTTCTACACCGCCTTTCTAGGAAAATTCAAGGACGATTTTATTTAAGGGGGGAAGCTTGTAAGAACCTGGATCTTCTTTTTAGGTATTTCTACCTTTTTCTAGGATTTTTGAGGAAAAAGAGATGTTTTCTGAAAAGTTCTTTTATACACACCATGTACTCAGTTACCGTAGGTAGTCGGGTGCTGGCCATGTCACGAACATGCACACGGCTATGTGTGGTGACTTGGAGACCTCCTAATGTGGGGGTTGGTGAAGGAAAGTACACATTGTGTACTTATAATGTACAAGTCATGTACTTTTTTTTTCATTAAACGTACCGGGGCCACGTCTGAAAGATAAAACCGTCTTCTTCTCAACCTAGTTCATCTAAGATCATCTGTATTGCACAAATATTTTCTGAGCCCTTGATTGAGTGCCCATTATTAAAATCGGACTCTGTCGGTTGCATTGGAATCACATTGGTGAGTTCTCTCTTCTTCTCGAACAACTTCTTCTATTTCATTCTCTCTAATGAGATATCATGGGTTGAACGTTTTAGATGTTTTTGTAAATATATGACATTCAAAGGTGATTCAAGGATTGATACTCTAGAATATTTTTCTCTCAATGCTAAGGTAGGTGGTTTGTGCCTTTCCGTAGATAGTCTTTAAGTTTTATGGGAACAAGTTACCAATACCCATGAACGGGGTATTGCATGTTTATGGTTTTAGCCCTATTGTTTTTCTAATATGTCTTGGTTTGTTGGATAGAGGTTATATGATGTGAATAAGGTTTATTTTTCCATGCTATGGAGGTTTTTCAAATGTTTTCTTGTTTTGATCATTGGGTCTAGTTTTTCCTGTTAGGCTGCTGCATTGATTTCCATGCATAGTATTGTAGGACTAACTGATTATTATCTGTCTTGTTGTTATGTTGTAGACTGATTATCCAAGTAGTTCTTGATTTTTACTTTGTCCGCATTGCATTTTTATGATGGTTTGACTTACATAGGGCCATGAGAACCTGGTGTAGTGGACCATAGGGAGAATGGACGTAAGGGCTTCTCCAGAGTGTCTGTTATTATTGTTAAGATGCGAGACCATAAGGGGAAATGACGAAATTGTTTCCTCAGAGTGTCTGTAGTTCCTCAACATGGGCCACATAGGGAATGAGATGTAAGTACTTCCCTAGATCTCCTTTTAGTTACCGATACAATACTATAGAGGGAATTGACGGTGAGTTCTTCCCCATAGAGTCTATAGTAAAACTGAACCAGAGGGGATTGACTTTGTGTACTTCCCAGAGGGTTACTTGTGTTTTATAAGTAGCACCAAAGAGGATTAGGCTATGAGTACATCCCAGAGGGTTACCTGTTTGTGATTATCTATTTACTTTCTATGTGGAATTGAATGCTTTGAAAAAGTGGAATTGTTTATTGTTGAGTACTTCCTTGTTTACTACTTCTTGATTTATTTCCTGCCATATATATTCACTAATTGTTAGGCACATATCTCTTGGTGGCTTCCTACTAAGATTTAGACTCACACCCTATTTGGGCCTTGATATTGGTCCCAAACAGATTATATTGTTGCATGTATAGATAAGGGAAAGCACCCTTCTACTTTAGGTACATGACTGCTTTGGAGATGGGGAGCATGGGATAATGATTTGGCTTGCGATGCTGTGGAGTGGTTTATTTCATTCATTTGTACATTGGTTTAGTACTGTATTTCAACATTGTGACTTCTTTGGCTTCTTTCCTAGACATATCTATCATTTATCATTCATATATATATGTGCTTGAGTGGTTATTTCTTCTATCTTCCGTTGTTTCTTTTTTCATGGTAATATTATTGCTTCCTCTATTGTTATCAATTTCGTTTTCATCATGTTACTCTTCCAGTGCGAGCATAATTTCCCCACAATCACACCTAAGTCCCTCGCTACTAGTCGACAGCCTCTAGTGTTAGGGTAAATGCGCTTGAGGCCATTTGACCAACCAGGTATAGGGTGTCTTCATGGGGCTTCTGGAACCAGGGCGTTACAATCCCCCACATCTAACCGTGACATAATCCACTATAATATTACCCTATATCAATTCTCTATCTTATAAATACCCTCAAAATTATGATACAACATTTACTCATCCACAAAGAGGTATATTAATAATGATATTTACAGGAAAATGTGGGATCCATGATTTCAAAAACATTACTCCCCATGGTGATGCTACATGTACTTCTCTTAGATTTTATTTTATTAGCACCAAATGAATTTTTTTTCTCTTAATCAAAATAAGGAATTCCTAAAAGTAAAACGCTTTTGGTAAACCATGATTCATATTCTACCAAATCTGGACAAACAATTAGAGATTAACTACCACTAATTAGTCCCTCCCTAAACATCCATGTGAAACATTGTCGTAATATTTTATTGCAATATTATTTCTCTAATCATTCAAATGAACTAGCTTATATCGAACAATTATTTTACATACCCAAAACATGGAAAGATAAAAACCTACCGCAAGAGACTAAAGAATAATAAAAAACAAGATATTTACTCTTTATTGATGAATTAACCAAACTATCCTAATAAATACCATCCTTCCCTTCATCCACACAATAACCTTCATCGAAATAATAATTCTCATTCATAGTCTACCAACTCAACATTATTAAAAAATGTTTTTGGAAAATAATTCTTATAACTCTTTAATTTGAAATATTTTAAATATTTTTAAAAAATTCCATTTAAATCATTTTTCAATTTCATTTTAAAATTTAGATGATATTTAAAAGAATTGATTTTGAACAATGTTAAATTTTAAAATAGCTATGACAATTCATTCCAGTATTCTCAATAAAACCCAAAAAATATTCGATAAAATAAAATTCCCAACTCCCATATAATAAGAAATTAATATTTTGAAATTGAGAATAGTTCTCTCCCAAAATAAAACTAAAAAGATATGAAATGGACTCTTATAATCATCAGTTTAGATTTTTTTCTATATAATTACATAAGAAATTTATCCAATTTAGAAAGGGAACTTTTAGTATCTATTCAGTCTCAATTAGACAAAAAATGACTACTTATATAATGAATAATTAGTTACAAAAATTACAAAAATAATTCATAAAAATCATGAAAAGAACATAACATTTTAACTTTTATAACCCAAATGAATGTGAAAAAATATTACAATATTTCTCTAATATATATTTAAATTATCTTTTTGTAATAATCTTGTTACCTGTTCATGTTAATTGAATTATAAGAAAATAAATCTATTTTATCTTATTAGGTATAATATTATACTAATGTTTTGTATTGGAGTATATTAAAATATTAATATGATATCCATTAGTCAAAACCAAACCCCTATAAAATGTAGTAGTGGATTAAATAGGGTGTCTAACATATTATGTTAAACATTATATTCTCAATAAATAAGATGAAATAAGTTTTTAAATGTTAGAAACATTCAACATGTTATTTTTTCAACTAGTATAGGACTATCATTCTGTATTTTAAGGTACTATTAATATTCATATCATCAAAATGATGGAATCTATGTTTACACATATCCTTCATCATTCAACATGATGTTTAAAAAAATTATTTACTAGGATTAATTATCCTCTTTGTTAGACAATTGAAATTATCCATATGACCCAAAAGTAAAAACTACAAATATTTTAATGTTTATATCTATAACTTACCATTGAGGTCTATATTTAATTTTATGAGTTTTATGTAAACACAAAATTACAATTCTCAAAGCAAACCAATAACCTTCATCAGACTAAATAATATTGATGCATGAAAATAAATCAAGGGAAACTATGAGCAATGAAAAGATATTATATTATTTGGGTTGACTTGAACCACTCATAAAACCATAAAGTTCATCATAAAATGAAATTTTCTTAATGGGGTTAACATTTCGCCCACTTCATATGATCGAATCCATAACATTCATTACAAAAAATCCTTTGGATTGGTAACATAAAATTCTTAAATTAATCAAATTTGGTACTATTAATTACTAAATTCACCCCATTAAATCAAAATCCAAAATAATTATGAGAAATTTTCTTCACTTTTGTCTCCATGATTAATGTTTTTCAACATCACAAGGTCGTTGGGAAGAATTTTTTTTATTACATAAAATCTAATGGGGCCATAAAATCTCATGTCCTTGTCAGTATCGAGAACCAATGCCTGACAACAAGATCTAAAATTTATCTTCCCCATCCAACACACAAAATTCATATAGTGTGAAAATATATTTCCCATTCATTCTCCCAACAAATGAAATTGATACTACTGTATCATGGAGTGAATGAGTAACCCCTGAATCTCACCTCCAATAGTGTCTAGGAAAGAGACTAGAACCATTATTGTAGAGCATATAGTGACATGGGTTTCCTTAATAATATATTTTGAGAAAAATATACACGTAAAAATAAATGTATCGTCATCATGTCATAAATATAAAATAACCATCATCACACAATTCATTTCTTGTGATATATGTAAAACAATATCCCCAAGGGAAATCCCATGGTAGAAAATTCATAACATCTATGACATCCAAGCTAGTAATATTCCTATTGATCTCCAAGACCGTTATAAAAACATGAAAAATAATTTATATGTATGTGGGACGTGGATAACATATATCTTTAGTTGGATTATCACATTGTCTCTCAAAAAAAATGGAAAAGTGAATATTAATCCTATAATGAATAAATAGTAGAATAAACAGGCACCCAAACTGGCAGAATACCCCATCCCCACCTCACTAAGTATTACTCACAAAATATTGTTTCTAATGTTGTAGATAATATCTAATGAACATAATTCATGGTTCTCTACAATTTCATCAAAAATAATATGCTACTCTTACACCTGAAAATAAAATTTCTTCTGAGTCTAACCCTTCCATCATATTATTGGCTGCATGAAAACCCATCCCACCCCACCCTCACATGGGAAAATATCTAATGTTAGTATTATGGTAATACACACATCACAACCTCAAAATTATACACACATCACATCACTTGTATTGATTAGCGGGGTGTTATTATTATTAAGGACATCAACATCATACCGACCTCCTATCATTGATGATAAAAACAATATAAAATTACTTCTACAACTATGAATAACCACCAATAGATACATCATCACTAATAATAACCACAAACTATGTAATCACCACTCACTAATAATGATGTGAGTGATGGAGAGTGGGGGTTTACTTACATCCCCTATTGCTCATAAGGATGTTGGGGAAAACACAAGGACCAAACAGAATATATTCTTGTACGAATCTTCACCATAGGTGTGGTACATATATAAATCACATTAAAAATATAATAATTGATAGTCACACACAATCCTAATGAAATGAAAAAAACTACCATTTCCTATGATACCAACACATCACCCCACGATACATTCCACCACTAAATTCCACCAATAAATGTAACTCACCACGAAAACCAACAACCTCAACAACTCAAAATAATCTACCTTAATCATATATATAATTAATTAAAGAAGTAATAGTTATAAACCATATTCCATTTGTTGAGATACTACATCCAATTTTTATGGAAAACCCACTCAATATCACACCCCATATTGAATTTTAGTGACTACACATTCATTTTATAAATTAAATTATTAACATCCATTCCCTTAAAATCCATCCTATTCTATTTCAAGTCCATTATTATCAATAATATTAAATTACTTGTAGAAAAATAAAAATATAACCCATAAAAAAGTTCATAACCACCTCACAATAATTAAATACACCATCCAATGTGAAATTTGTTTCCATAATTAAACAAGAAAACATTTATAAATCATAATAATCAATCCATCAATATATCCCTAGACAAAAAAAATTGTTCCCTACTACCTAAACAATTCTACAACCTAATTGGTTACCTAAATCACAACTCAATTCCCCAATAGAGTCATATAACCAAAATGATGAAAAAACCACAATAAAAATAAAATAACCATAAATTTTTTCTTCATATATATCACAATTCAATTTAAAGAGGGATTTCATAGTATCTCTTCATATATAAAATTTACATTTTCATTGAAATTTCCAACTCACACATAACAAGATATGAAACATATTTAAATTCTTATACTTTGATGAATAGTGAATTAAAAAAATCAAAATAATGATATCCATTTGTTGCAAATAGGCCTTGTACATCTAAATTGATTTCATTTTATAAGTAGGGAACATTAACAAATATTCATACATAAATATTATTCAAATGAAAATGGAACCATATAAATTATTTAAATTTTAGTTGGTTTTATATTTTCATTATATAACCCCTTATATCCAACAAAATGATTTTTTTTAATCTAACTGTTAATCAAAATAAGGATAAATATAAGAATCTTCTACCTTAATCAAGTCTTTCCAAATCAATATATGAGACCCTATAAAGAAAAAGATGATCAAAATCTATTACTACTATTGGTGTGACATCTTATGTTTTTTGAATGTTGGAAATTTGAAAAAGGATTTAAATTTTACATTTTAGTGGATGATTCATTATATACACCGGTGTTTAGAATGTAAATTTGAGAACTGAATCAGTTTAATATGATGTGTTTGGCCTGGTTATATGCCTCGAGAGTGTCCTTTGGAGTTTGGTTATGTTTTGGATGTATTGGGATATGAAAGCCCATATTTTGGGAGAAACAATTTTAGGTTGATAGGTTGAACATATTAGGTTAACTGTAAGGGTCAACAATGAGGCTTCTTTTCATAGTGGGAAAGATTTTTTATACCATTCATGTTCCTATTAATAACCAAAAAAATGAGGTGGTAATGTGATGGGGTGACCCACATGAGTTGAACATAGATTTCTAATACCATATTCCCGGACCAAACCCTTAGTGTGACTTAACATATTTCACCCCACGGTTGGTACATGGTTGTATAAAAAAGTGTGAGATAACTGTGAGAGGTGTAGCACCTAGGAAAGGGAGGCCGCATGGTAGGAGATAATTTTTCCAAAAAATGTAGAAAAACCATGGAACTCTTTAAAAATAATAGAAACACAATTAATATATTGGTTCATTTTCTAGGTTCGCCCTCATACTTTCTCCTCTCATCCGTAGGCTGTAGCCCTCCCATGGGCGATTTCAACTCCTCTATCTCCCAAATCCAATGTTCAAATTGGGTTTTTGTCGGTCTCATTGGATTTATACCAATAATCTTATTGTTTCTCTTTACCCTTTAACCATTTTCTCACTATATAAAAATTAATCTTCACATGAGGTATTTATCTATATTTTCATGTAGTTTGTCTCTTTCCTTAATTTCAATAAAACCTATTAAAATAAAGGCTCAATACTAGATTAGTATTATGTTATATTCAATAGGTAGGTAGTTTATATTCTATCCATTTAATGCATTATCATTTAGAAAATTCACTATTGAGAAGAAAAATATATATTCCAAGAATGTCAAATAAAAATTTGAAATTAAATATGTAGAAAAACTACCATTATTACATTGTCCTTCAACACCTAAATTTCTTTATCGGAGGTTTCCCACCTCGACCCAAACCACCCCATGGTTGTGTTACATTTATGCCAGTGTCCACTAAAATTATTTTGGTAATTAAATTGCCCATCCTGGGTGTTTGTTAAATTACCTTATATATAAATCTTACATAATTTTTATTACTAGTTTAGGTGTGACGTATAGAACCTATTGTGAGTGATAAGTCATCTGAATTAAAAGAATTTAAATGATAATCTCACCCATTTATATGAATAATATAACCTAAGAAATATATTATCTTCTTAAATAAAATGGGAAAATTTAATGTGTTATTTTAATTGATAAATAGGATTGATGCTCTTTGTTATACACAACTAGTGGTATGAAATTTTTATGTACATGTCCCCACTTATTCTTTACATTTAAATTTTAATATAGCACACATTTAGACAATGAAACATTATTACTCATTTATGAATTCAAATAAGTTATGGTTACTAACATAGCCTTCTGTAATAACAAACATTGAATGGTTAAATGAATTATGTACACCTTGAGAGATATTCTACATCCATTTTATGTAATATTTAGGACGGGTTCACTGGTTGTCTAGGAGTATATGTTCTATTGTATATATTAGTTTCCGTATTATGGAATACCATGGATGGGATCATAAGTTTATAAAATTATATGAAACCTTGAGAGACACTTGGATTCCGTTTTTATAGAATTCTGTAGATGATATCATAAGATATATGATAATCCTTACTCTTTGAGGGATTCATGGGTTTTATTTTTTTTGAATACCTTGGATGAGATCATATTTTAGATTACATCCCACAAGATCTTAGGAGTACATGGGTATCCCTTTTACGAAACGTCATGGATGAGATCATTGAGTGGTCATATTTTAAGTGAAATACATGGGTTTAACCATTTTGGATTTTTATGGACATGATCATAAATTTAGAAATATTAAATTAGCCCTTTGGAAATAATGAGGCCCCTTACTGTGGGATTCCTTGGACTGTCTCATCGGATATATGTTTTCTAATAATCATGTATATTGATTACATGTATTTAGTAGTGCTAATATATTTGGATGATTGGAATGATGTATACAATCCCCTGATTATATACTTATTCTAATATCCCTTATTTAAAATAAGAAACATTTTAACATAATGATATTAATTGGCATGACATCCCCTATCCCAAACCCATGATTATGGTTTTTATGCATGGACACATGAGTTGAACCTTGGGTCTTGGAATGTTTTACATAACTATGTATATGGATATATATGTTCTTAAATGTATAGATAATATACATAGGCAAATATATATACACATAAATAATTATATAGAAAATGGGGACACTATTCAACAAATATTTCGGCTTAGGCTGAATAAGGTATGATCATCCATGTGACATTAAGGAACCTACGCCCGAATAGTTTACATTTAATCATTTAAAACTTTATTGATATACCTGAACACTATTTTATTATATATTAAGAGAAACAATTTCATTAGACACCATTAATGGTGGCCTACTAAGTATATCTCATACGCTTTTTGGGCTTCCATTGCACTAGGGTACCTAAACATTCCACATGATTACAGGTTTAGGTTATGGATTATTCTTGTACAATTCATTTGAATAGGGGATATTTTGATAATATGAATTATCTAAATCCCCAAACACTCATGGAGTAAGGTATTCTGGATTTTTTCCATTTTCATTATTCTTGTATTGTTTAGTATTGTACCATCTATCATATTTCTACTATTTTGGATTATGTTTCCTCATACAGACATGAATTCATAATTGTATATTTAGAGATTCATATCTTATCAATTATTATTATATTTTTATTCCTTTTCTCTATTTATACTTATTCTACAATCAACGGATTCCTAACTAATATACCATTGTACTACTCTGATTTTGATGGTATTGTCTCCCCAACATACCACTATTATACCGTTATTTGTAGTTAGCATCCTCAAGCATATGGGGATGAATGCTTGAGGGCCAATGGCACACCGTCTTGGGGAACTGATCAAAGTGGATCCTGGGATGGGACACTATTTCTGATAATAATGGTTCTTTTTTCCTTCATTTTAATTTTTTTTGAATTATTATACTGCTGAGGAAGAATGTGTTAGTGCTTTCAAAATAGCTATGTATATGAGTGATCAACCCATGCATAAGGAAATTTCTAAGTAGTCTGAGATGGTAATGTGGTTTGTGATGTTCATTATTATAGTTTTTTATGATTTCACCTTGGTATAATTATTCACCATCCATAGATACTTATTTTTGATATTTAAAATATTTTACCCAAGGACGAGGGTGGGAATAAAGTGGCATTACATGAATGATTATGGGAACATAGAGATTCACATTCATTGCATGTTCCATGTGATCTAGGTTTCATTGTTAAACTTCCTGATATATATTATATATTCATTTGGTGTATAACATGGTAGTATTATTATTTATCATTATTTAGTTCTTACTAAGAGTAAGTAATTAATTTCTTTTTTTCCTTATATTTTATTCTTGTGATAGAATTCATCACAAAAATTATAAAACACAATTGGTAACTAATGTTTCTGCATCAACCAAAATAGTGTTTTACCATATAGATTGTTGGTGGTAGCTTAAATAACCAATCATGACATGTTTGTCCATGGACCATTAGTTGCATGGGTCGATAAATACTGGTTTTGATTAAATGGTTTCCAAATCACAATATATAAAATGCACTATCACATTATTAATTGGGAAATGGTAACAAATATTATTGAACCATCATATTTGAGATTAATTTTACTTGATACAATTTTATAAATTTAAATTTTTCTAAATTTTTATTTAAATGAATTGTATTCTTATGGAACCTTTACAGTCATCGACAAAAGTAGGATGGACTTGACCTATTTTAGTTATAAGCATGACCTAACTCAAACCATGAAAGTTGGTCATAGAAGTAAATTATAATAAAATGAACACAGTAAGGGTGTTTTAGTATTTTAATGATACAAAATGTTTCTATTTTCATTGAAATGAACATTTTATTGATTCAATGGAAACTCATAGTTCACCTTTTGGTTTTTGTGCCTAAGTACAAAACCACATGTGTGTATGTTTATGTTTTATAGGAATGGTTATTTAATATGTTCGTAATAGCTTATATGGTGTTACATATAAACATATGGGGACATCTTACATTCCCAATTCCATATATAATTAATATAATACATGTTATCTACTCTTGAAATTTATTATTTATGAGGTGTTCATTAATTAAAATTCCAAATACAATCTAATATTTTTTCCTCTATAGATTGGAATTAATATTTTTTTAACTAATACCAATTTTTAGAACCTAATGTATTAATAAAATGAAAAAACTGCATTATGGGATCAATTAAATAATTATGAATGTTTTTATGTAAAATAAATACAAATAGATATTACATTTGATAAAAAATTTTGGGTTCATTATGGATTTAGCCAAAAATATTTCAATGTATAAATTTCCTTATAACAGATACTTGGTGATTAATTTGATAAAAACATGATTAAATTAAAAATTTAAACAAGTTAATTGTATAATATAAAAACATAATGTGGTTTTATTATATTTAATTCTCAATCATGGGTAGTATAAATCATTCTTAAGTTATTATGTCAATTGGAATGAGAGAATTTCCATTAGGATTATTCTAACCAAAAAATATATGTGGTAGATCCTAGTGTTCATTTATTGTTTGGATCTTGGTTTAACCATTTATTCTTATATATTTAATAATGGGATATCCCCGTCCAGGTAGGACCAATATATATTTCATCTTTTCTAAATTCAAATGAGCAGTTTTATATGAATGTTTCATTTGTGGGTACTATTTTTCCATATTAGGTATCACAGTTTCAGAAAATATATAACAACCCATACATTAAATACATTTTTATTACTCCATAATTGAAGCAAAATTATTACAACATATAAAAAAACCATGAAAGGACCGTTTAGGTATAGTGTCTTTAGAAACTGGGAAACATAAACAACAGATTCATAAATCATCTACACTGTCTCCCTTTTATTTTATCATATCTAGAGTCCCTTTTGGAATATATTACTTAATACCCTTCATCCTGACCTGGGAAAAAGAAAACATAAAAAAGGGTGAGCTCAAATTCTCAGTACGGGTAAACAAATGAAATATCAATCACATCATGTTCATAAAAACATAATATTTTGGAAATCTTAACCTGCAAAAGAGATCATAATTTCATAACATGGGATAAATCATAGCGGTGAAATGTAATCCCAATAATCATAACATAAGACATGAAACATTGTGGAAAACACACATAATCATAAAGAATCATTTCTTAGTAGTCAAGACTCATTTCCAAGACTATCTTAGCAGACAAAGTCCATTTCTGAATCGAGTTCACTCCTCATTTCAGTCCTGTATCATTGAACTAGTTTAACCTGCCATTCCAGCCATGTCTATATCATGAGATATAAATATTTACCCAATGCATTGGAGGGAGATATAGGTCCCACCCATATCATAATGATTCCATTATTATGTGTTCCACAAGATCATAAATCATACATCATTGCATAACCCATGTAATAAAAATGGGATTCTTAAACGTCATGCCATCATAACATAATCCATATAAGATAAAAAGACATCATAAAAATAATTCCATCATAACATAATCCAATAAATGTAAAAACAAGGATAGAAATAGAACTCTGTATTATCTTAGATGGAAAATAATTTTGATAAAAATCTTGAACTCCATTCTTGAGGAAAATATCCTTTCTACTTCAAAAACATTTTTCCTTTATTAACATGTCATGAAAATTTAAACTAAAAGAATTTGATTAAAAATAAATTTGAAAACTTGTAAAGGAAACTTCATGGAAATAATGTTTTATGAAATCATAAAATCCATTCATGCCGTATAAGTTAAAAAAATACACTTCTCATACTTTGGCCGAAAAAGTCAAAAAGTACCTCGTACTAAAAACGACAAAAGATTCCTTTCATATATTTTACTAAAAACTCACCAACAAGTAATATTGGATTTAAAAAATTGTAGGAGGATATAAATAATATTACATATTGAGGAAATGTGGAGGTGGATGATAAATACACCCCAGTAAATACCAAAGTATAAACAATCTCAGATAAAAATGAGATTGTGAGATTTTCCCTTACCTTAGGTCCGATTTTATTTGTACGTGTCCAAAAAATTTTAATAATGATTTAAATAATGTTATTGACTTATTACAGAATTTTAATCATTGTTATGATATCATATATGGTCATATTCTTAGTTTTTATTAGTAATATTACATTGTTACTTGTTATTCGGGTGTTTATTTATTTTTGTTCTTATGCATGTTTTGACGAATAAATTCTTATTATTATTTTTAGGTTATAGATAACTCATTTCCAAAATGTTATTAGTGTAATATATAATATATTTATTCATTAAATTCATTTATATAATCATTATGCAATGAAGATCATGTAGAACGAATCAAATCACATCGTGGAGACGGTAGGCCGTACGTACGCACGAGCGATGATATCGTTCCCATGATCATTGAATTGTATTTAAGTGTATGTATACTATTTCAGAATCAGTATCACATTATAATAATCATATATACTTATTCTTCACATCATTATACCCATCCAAGTATGGTGGTGGTGGAAAAAAGATTTCACCACGGTGTGGAGACGGTATTCTGTACGTACGCACGCACGGTGATTTCATTTTCCATAGGATGGATAGAAGGTGAAATAGAATTGTTTCATATTTATAATAACATATAAGTATATGAGTGATACTGATGTTATTACTTCATAATGAAACAACTAAGGAAGAATATGTTGAAGAAGAAAAAAATTGGAAAGGATTGGTAATGGATATTACCACTTCTTTGATGCGCCTCTTCTTAACCTCATCTTAGGGCACTAAGGTTGGTCTTTTAAGAAATCCAGGACCTCTAGGATATTTATAGGTAAGTTTAGAAGAGATTTTTTTTGGGTTTGGCAGAGCTTTATGGCTCAAAGTGGTGTGAGGAGGAGAGGGAGGAGGTGCCCTTTTATAATGGAGGAGAGGGGCACCTTTGGAAAAACTATAAATATTATTTTATTATAAAGTCATATTCGGTTTTTAATAGCTCAGAATTGATTTATTTCGAAGCTAAGGTGGGTATGGGTCTATGTCCTCTCATAAAATAGATTTTGGACATGTTTAGGTTACTATTTTAACCTTATCATTTAGATTTAACTTTAAGTTCAATAATTTTACTTTTACCTTGTCTTCTTGTTTTCTTACACAATAAGGTTAATATACTTACTATAAAAAGCCAAAAAAACCCCAAGTTGTTCATTATTAATTTATATAACCTTATATAAGTCATTTGGCCGAACCTTAGTTTTTTATGAATAAAATAACAATTAATAATATAATATTTATTTTAAAAACTATTTTATGTCAATTTTGATGCTATTTGGTAATTGATTTTTGTGAAATTCATAACAGCATTATTAGTTCGAAAAAAGTTAATTAGAGAAATACTAACATGTCATATTAACATATAAAATTAGTGTAATTCATAAAAAGTCTCAAATTACATTTATTAGGGTATTTATAACATCAATTATGTTAATTTTTCATTAATAAGGTAATTACTGCATCATCATTGTGTCATAAATAAATTAAATTATTTAATGTCTAAAAATTATAAATAAAATTCCACTATGTATGAAATATTTTTATATTTCTAATGAGTATTTATTGTAGAATTTATCTTATGTATAACCCTATATTAAATTTTTTTTAGTTATTATACTTTTATTTTAACTATTTTAACTCCTCTTTAAATAAAATAATATTAAAAGTCTTAATCTAATCCATGTGGACGTAAAGGGTAATATTTTATCCCTAAGGTTGTTTTTGGTCAAATTACACCTATAAAATAGAATTCGGACATGTGTTAGGGTAATAATAATATCATTTTTACCCTTAATTACCCTATTTACTTTTAACCGTGGTAAATAAAAGTAAAAAGTTACAATTCACCAAAAATTATTTTCATCTCACTTAAAAACAATTTACTTACTAACATCGACCGTGTCTCTTAGATTTTTAATATTTCAATCAAAAAAGTGGTAAAATTAAGTTATATGTAAATTTGTAAATTCTTCTAGGAGATGGTCAAAAGTTCAATAAAATTTTTATATATCTAAAATTATTATAAAATGACTCCAATGAATTAAATTGAACTTATATAGATATTATGTATCAATTTTTACCTAATATAAATTTAAATAAAATAAATAATTATTTAAATAAAAAGTCGGTTTTTAAATAGTAACCTAGTGTTTTCACTAATCATCAAAAATTGAATGTTTTCAAAAAAATACCAAAAATTCACCCTAGGGTAATTTCGATATTCCGAATCCAAAAATGAAGTCCATTATGAAAGATAAAATTTGTAAAATTTTAAAAAGAGGGTATTAATATTCATAACGGCTAGTTTTAATAATATTTTAATAGTATATCGTTGTTTAGTGAAACTCTGTATTGCGTACAACACAAGTTATCGAGGAAGGTCGCGATTGCGTGTAAAGCAAGCTAAGATAGTGTTGTGTGTAGTGAATGATTCCTTTGATGATGTATATAAAATAAAAACAAAATATTTCTCATAGAAATCTCGGGTGTTACATTCTACCCCCCTTAAAATGAATTTCTCCCTCGAAATTCATCACTTTGTAATAAACAGATGAGGATACCTATCCCTCATCATATCCTCAAGCTCTCGTGTAGATTATTCTAATTGGTGGTTCCCCATAAAACTTTCTCCAAGCGAGTGTTCTTGTTCCGTAGGACTTTTTCTCTACGATCCAGAATCTCTATCGGCTGTTCTTCATAAGAAAGATTTTTCTTCGGCGGTACAACTTCTGAGCTGAGTACATGTGAAGGATCGGGTATATACTTTCTCAGGAGAGATACATGGAACACATCGTGAAATTGAGAGAGATTTGGTGGAAGCTCCAATTGGTAAGCTACCTTCCCAACCCGATCCAGTATTTCGAAAGGACCGATATACCTAGGGCCCGACTTTCCCTTCTTTCCAAATCTCATTACTGTCTTCCAAGGAGATATTCATAAGAACACATTATCACCCACTTCAAACTCTAGGTATTTTCTTCGATTGTCAGCATAACTTTTTTGTCGACTCTAGGCTACTCTTATGTATTGTTGAATAGATTTGACCTCTTCTGCCATCTCATCAACAAGATCAGGTTCTAATAGCTTTCTTTCCCCAACTTCATCCTAGAAAGTTGGAGTCCTGCATTTATTTCCATAGAGAGCTTCATAAGGAGCTATCTGAATACTAGAGTGAAAGCTATTATTATACGAAAATTTCACCAATGGTAGGTTTTGATCCCAAACACCTTTGAAATCCATAGAGAAAGATCTTAACATATATTCTAGAGTTTGAATTTTTCTCTCAGACTGACTGTCTGTCTGAGGATGAAAAAAAGTGTTGAAACTCAACTCTGTATCCAGAGTATGCTGATGAATTCGCCAGAACATTGAGGTAAACCTCAGATCTCGATTAGATATAATGTAAAGTAGTACTCCATGAAATATTACCACTTCCTTTACATATATCCTAGCAAGTTGATCAAGAAAGAAATCCTCTCTAATAGCAATAAAGTGTACTGACATCGTAAGATGATCAACTATAACCCAGATAGAATTATTTACTTTTGATGTTTTAATAAGTCTAGTGACAAAGTCCATAGTGATGTTTTCCCATTTCCATTTAGGTAAGGGAAATGGTTGTAACATCCCCTTATACTTCTGTCTCTCAACTTTAACTTGCTGACAAACCAGGAATCGAGAGACATATTCAGCAACATCTATTTTCATGAAACACCACCAAAAGTACCCATTCATGTCCCTATACATCTTTGTGCTTCCAGGATAAATATATAATGAAGAACTATGAGCCTAATCCTGCATCTCGTTCTTTAATTCTGGGGTGGGAGGAACACAAACCTGATTCCTAAACCTTATTGTCCCATCAAAATCAAGGTTGAATTCAGGAACATTTCTCACCTTCTTTTGAAACTCTGCATCTCCTTTCTGTGACTCTTTAATCTTCACATGAATTGATAGTTGAAAATTTATTTGAGAAATATAATATTTTTCACCTTCCATTATAATTCAAAGATCCATCCTCTGTAAATCCATAAATATTGGATCTTGTGTGATCCTCATCATGGATAAGCTAGCATGGTCGAGTCGACTTAATGCATCTGCCACCTTGTTTTCTTTCCCAGGGTGGTAATGAATTGACCAGTCATAATCCTTAATCAGATCCAACCATCTTCTATGACGCTTATTCAGCTCCTTCTGTGTGAAAATAAACATTAAACTTTTATGATCTGTATAAATATCACACTTTTCACCATAATGAAAATTCCTCCAAATCTTTAATGCAAATATTACCGCATCTAACTCCAAATCATGAGTTGGGTAAATTTGCTCATGGATTTTCAACTTTCGTGAGGCATAAGCTATCACCATATAATTTTGCATGAGAACACACCCCAATCCTTTCTTGTATGTGTCACTGTAGATCACAAACCTTTCTCCACTTCAAGGCAGTGTGAGCACAGGTGCACTGGATAACCATTATTTCAACTCCTTGAAATTATCTTCACATTACTCCGTCCACGCGAACATAACTCCTTTTCGAGTCAACCTGGTGAGTGGATTAGATAATCGTGAAAAATCTTTCACAAAATGTCTATAATATCAATCTAGAACCAGAAAACTTCAGATCTTGGTTACTGTTGTTGGTCTCGACAATCTTTCAATAACCTCTATTTTTCTGGATCCAAAGATATCCCCTCTTTTGAGATTATGTTACCAAAAAATGTTTTTTTGAAGCCAAAATTCACACTTGGTAAATTTGGCATAAAGTTTCAACTTTATCAGGGTCTTCAATACAATTCTCAAGTGATCTTCATGTTCTTATTTGATCTTTGAATAGAAAAGCGTATCGTCTATAAAGACTACCACAAACTGATCAAGATAGTTTCTAATGACTCCATGGAGATAGTAGGGGAATTAGTAAGACCAAATGGCATCACTATAAACTCATAGTGTCCATACCTTGTATGGAAAGACATCTTTGTTATATCCTTCCTTTTGACCATTAATTGATGATACCATGAATGAAGAACAGTCTTGTAAAAGTATTGAGCTCTACATAGTTGGTAAAAGAAGTGACCAATGCATGGGAGATGATATTTGTTCTTGATAGTGATCTTGTTAAGTTCTCGATAATCAATTCAGAGTCTCATTGATCCATATTTCTTCTTAACAAACAGAACAAGTGCTCCCCAAGGCGACACACTAGGGAATATGAATCCCTTATCAAGATTATATTGGAGTTCCTTCTTCAATTCCTACAACCCAATTGGGGAAATTCAATAAGGTGTCTTTGAAATAGGAATAGCACCTGGTAAGAGTTCAATTCAAAACTCAACTTCACGATTTGGGAGAAGACCTGGAAATTCCTCTGGAAAGACATCATCAAACTCCTGTACAATGGGCATATTCTTAATCATGAGTTTCTCCCCAACCATTTGAGACAAATAACCTTCATATAGTGGAATCAAGACCCATAAGATGGAATAAATTTCCACTAGAAGGTTATATTCATCCTTGCATTGATAGACGATCATAGATTGATCTTGAATATGAAATGTGACATCCCTTATTTAGAAATTGATATGATCTCCATATAAAGAAAGCCAATCCATGCCAGGAATCACATCAAATTCCACAATTGGAAGGATCACAAGATTTGCAGGAAGCACTTTCCCAAAAACTTATATCAGAGAAGAATTATAATCTTTTGATTCCACTGTTGTGCCATTAGGGGTTGTCATAGCTAACTCAACATCTAATTGTTGAGGTAATATGGAGATACCCTTAGAAAATTATTCATAAATAAATGAGTGGGTGGATCCAGAATCAAATAAAACATTTTCTACTTTAGAGAGGATGGTAAGTGTACCTTTCACCACTTCGTTATCGTACTCCACATCGCTGATAGAAATTTCATGTGACATTCGTTTGCCTTTATCCTTAAGAGTTTGTTGATGTAGATCATCATAAACAACAATTGGATTAGGGAATTTATTAGAATAATTCCCCATTTCCTTTCACTTGTAACATTGAAGTGTAAGAGGTGCAGTCTGTGTAGACTTTTCTTTGTTTTCATCACTAGAAATATTCTTCCCATCATTTCAACATTCAAATGCCTGATGACCTTCTTTTCCACATTTGAAACATTTACTTGTCCCTTTAAGACAACTCCATCCATGTTCCACAATATTAGAATAAGGGAAAACACATCTTCTTTTCAGTGTGCTCTTTATATTTTGCTTTGAATTCCATTTTACTCTTCTTATCAAATGAATATGACTAATGGGTTACTCCAATCTCCATCCCAACCTTGAGATCACATCGAATGATTTCCTCGTAGCTATTAAAGTCCCTTATGGATAACGCCCTTCGAAGACTTGGTTTTAAGCCACTAAAGAATCAATTGTTCTTACTCTCAGTTTAGATAATAATTCTCGAAACATACCTTGCAGGTATTGTAAAATTTTCTTCATAGGTTCCAACAGATTCACCATCGTTTTGTTTCAGTTGAAAAAACTCATTCTCTATCATTGTTCTAAGAATACGAGGGAAGTACATATTGAAAAATATGTTCTTGAAGTTGTCCCATTCCATGGACTCAATTTCATCTCCTGACCTTGTATTCTTCATATGATTCCACAATTGATCAGATTCACCTTCCAAACGTTATACTACTAAGATGACTTTATCATGTTCAGAATATTGAAGAACTGAAAATATCTTTTCAGTAGTACTGATCCATTTTTCAGCCACTAATGGATTAGTAGACCCACTGAATTAAGGTGGTCGCAGCCTCATGAAGGATTCAATAGAATGTTGCTTCTTATATTGCTCATTTGGAAGTCCTACATGATTCATTGCTTGAGAAAGTTGTGTTAGAATGGCTATAAGATTTTTCATTCCATCTCCCATAACATCTGGTTGCTCAGGAGGACAATCATTTCATTTCCCGTCGCATTCCGCATTAACACAGTTCCTTCAGGTTCTATCCATTGACTAAAACCAAGAAGAATAGTGTGAGAAACACTAATTATAATAATAAAACCACACAATAAAGAATAAAATTTCACACTTAAGGTCGTATCACTAAGATTGTGTTTTATGCTTAGATATATCCTTAGGGTTCTTACTAAGTCTTTCACATCCTAGTTTCCAAAGGTTGACTATACCTTTCCTCTGATACCTCCTATAACGACCCATACATTACATACATTGTTATTACATCATAATTGAAGAACACTTATTACAATATATAATAAAACCATGAAAGGACCATATAGGTATAATTTCTTTAGAAATTGGGAAACATAAACAACTGATTCATAAATCATCTACACTATCTCCCTTTTATTTTATCATATGTAGAGTCCCTTTTGGAATATCTTACTTAATACCCTTCATCCTGACCTGGGAAAAAGAAAACATACAAGAGGGTGAGCTCAAATGCTCAATAATGGTGAACAAAAGAAATATCAATCACAACATATTCATAAAAACATAATATTTTGGAAATCATAACCTGCAAAAGAGATCATAATTTCATAACATGGGATAAATCATAGTGGTGAAATGTAATCCCAACAATAATAACATAAGACATGAAACTTTGTGGAATACACACATAATCATAGAGAATCATTTCTTATTAGTCAAGACTCATTTCCAAGACTATCTTAGCGGACAAAGTCCAATTCTGAACCGAGTTCACTCCTCATTTCAGTCCTGTATCACTGAACCGGTTTAACCTTCCATTCTAGCCATGTCTATATCATGAGATATAAATCTTTACCCAATGAATTGGAGGGAGATATAGGTCCCACCCATCTCATAATGATACCATTCTTATGTATGCCACAAGATCAAAAATCATACATCATAGCATAACCCATATAATAAAAATGGGATTCTTAAACGTCATGCCATCATAACATAATCCATATAAGAGAAAAGGACATCATAAAAATAATTCCATCATAACATAATCCAATCAATGTAAAAATAGGGATATAAACATAACCCTATATTATCTTAGATGGAAAATAATTTTGATAAAATTCTTGAACTCCATTCTTGAGGAAAATAACCTTTCTACTTCAAAAACATTTTTCGTTTATTAACATGTCATACAATTTTAAACTAAAAGAATTTGATTAAAAATAAACTTGAAAACTTTTAAAGGAATAATCATGGAAATAATGTTTAATGAAATCATAAAATATATTCATGCTGTATAGGTTAAAAAAACATTCTTCTCGTACTTTGGCCGAAAAAGTCAAAGAGTACCTCGTGCTAAAAATGACAAAAGATTCCTTTCATATCTTTTACTAAAAACTCACCAAAAAGTAATATTGGATTTAAAAAAATGTAGGAGGATAGAAATAATATTACATATTGAGGAAACATGATTGTGGATGATAAATAAACCCCTGTAAATTCCAAGTATAAACAATCTCGGATAAAAATGAGATTGTGAGATTTTCCCATACCTTAGTTCCGATTTGCTTCGTACGTATCCGAACCTCCTATATAATGATTTAAATAATGTTATTGACTTATTCTATAATTTTAATTATTGTTATGATATCATATATGGTCATATTCTTAGCTTCTTATGAGTAATATTGCATTGTTACTTGTTATTCGGGTGTTTATTTATTTTTGTTCTTATGCGTGTTTTGTTGAATAAATTATTATTCTTCTTTTTAGGTTATAGTTAACTCATTTCCATAATGTTATTAGTGTAATATATATCATATTTATTCATTAAATTCATTTATATAATCATTATGAAATGAATATCATGTAGAAAGAGTCGCATGACATCGTGGAGACGGTAGGCCGTACGTATGCACGAGCGATGATATCATTCCCATGTTCGTGGAGTTGTATTGATGTGTATGTATACTATTTCAGAATCAATATAACTTTAAAATAATAATATATAATTATTCTTTACACTATTTTACCCATCCAAGTAAGGTGGTAGTGGAAAACAGATTACACCACGGCGTGGAGACAATATTCCGTACGTACGCACGCACGCTGATTTCATTTTCCATAGGATGGATAGAAGGTGAAATAGTGTTGTTTAATATTTATAATAACATATCATTATATGATTGATACTGATATTATTACTTCATAATGAAACAAATAATTAAGAATAAGTTGAAGAAGAATGAAATTGGAAATGATCGATAATGGATATTACCTCTTCTTTGACACGCCTCTTCTTAACCTCCTCTTAGGGCACTAAGGATGGTCTTTTAAGAAGACCAGGACCTCTAGAATGTTTATATGGAAGTGGAGAAGAGACGTTTTCTGGGTTTGGCCGAGCTTTATGGCTCAAAGTGGTGTGATTAGGAGAGGTAGGTGGTTCCCTTTTATAAGGGAGGAGAGGGGCACCTTTGGAAAAACTAAAATTATTATTTTATTATAAAGTCATATTCGGTTTTTAATTGCTCCAAATTGATTTATTTTGCTTCTAAGGTGGTTATGGGTCCAAATACTCTCATAAAATAGAATTTGGGCAAGTTTAGGTTTCTATTTTAACCTTATCATTTAAATATAACTTTAAGTTCAATAATTTTACTTTTACCGTGTCTTGTTTGTTTCTTACACTATAAGGTTAATAAACTTACTATAACAATCCAAAAAAATCCCAAGTTGTTCATTATTAATATATATAACCTTTTATAAGTTATTTTTCTAAACCTTATATTTTTAGGAATAAAATAACAATTAATAATATAATATTTGTTTTAAAAACTATTTTATGTCAATTTTTACACTATTTGGTAATTGATTTTGATGAAAACAATAACAGCATTATTAGTTCGAAAAAAGTTAATTAAATCAACACTAACATGTCATTTTAACCAATAAAATTATTGTAATTCATAAAGAGTCTCAAATTACATTTATTTGGGTATTTATAACATCAATTACGTTAATATTTCATTAATAAGGTAATTACAGCATCATCATTGTGTCATAAATAAATTACATTATTTAATATCTAAAAATTATAAATAAAATTCCATTATGTAGGAAATAATTTTATATTTCTAATGAATATTTATAGTCGAATTTATCGTATGTATAACCCTATATTAAAAATGTTTTAGTTAATAAACTTTGATTTTAATAATTTTAACTCTTCTTCTAATAAAATAATATTAAATGTCCTAATCTAATCCAAGTGAACTAAAGGGTAATATTTTATCCCTAATGTTGTTTTTTGTCGAATTACACTTATCCAATAGAATTAGGAAATTTGTTAGGGTAATAATAATATAATTTTTACCCTTAATTACCATATTTACTTTTAACCGTGGTAAATAAAAGTAAAAAAGTTACTATTCACCAAAAATTATTTTCATCTCATTGAACCACATTTTACTTACTGACATCAATCGTGTCTCTTGGATTTTTTAAATTCTATTCACAAAAGAAGTAAAATTATGTTTTATGTAAATTTTCAAATTCTCCTAGGAGACGGTCAAAAGTTCAAAAAACATTTATATATCTAAAATTATTATAAAATGACTCCAATTAATTACATTGAAATTATATAGGTATTATGTATAAATTTTTACCAAAAATAAATTTATATTAAATAAATAATTATTTAAATAAAAAGTCGGTTTTTAAATAGTAACCCAGTGTTTTCACTATTCATCAAAAATTGAATGTTTTCAGAAAAATACCAAAAATTCACCCCAGGATAATTTAAATATTCTGAATCAAAAAATGAAGTCCATTTTGAATGATAAAATTTGTATAATTTCAAAAAGTGGGTATTACTATTCATAATGGCTAGTTTTAATAATATTTTAATAGCATATCATTGTTTAGTGAAACTCTGTATTCTGTACAAAGCAAGTTATCAAGGAAGGTCGCGATTGTGTGCAAAGCAAGCCAAACTAGTGTTGTGTGTAGTGAAAGATTTATTTGATGATGTATATAACATAAAAACAAAATATTTCTCATAGAAATCTCAAGTGTTACAAAATACACCTAATATGGATGGATTTTTGTTTTTAATTTGATGCTTTTAAAAGGGTGGAATATCATTTAATACTTGTTTTAGTAGGTTATACATTGCTAGTAAATTGTTTTCTGCTTAGTGGGTTTTGTGACCCTTCCTTTTATTATCCCGTGATGGATGACATGGGGGGTATTTAGCCGATTTTGTAGATAGATGGGATAATGTGAATCTGGGATTATTCTTTTGAGTATGAAATTGGTCAATTGGGTGAATATGACCAATAGGTATATGAATATTATCAATGATGTGTGACACTACTGTTGAAATATTTGGGTTGTGTGTGATGTGACATGAGGTGCCATAGATTAATTAAAAAGATATTGAGAACTATAATATTTTAGTGAAAATCATTTCATCTTTGATCTAGAACACTTTGATCCTCAGTCGTCATTGAGGAACACTAATCTTGGAGTTAATGAAAACCAAAAACAACCAAATGCTTGTGATGACGTTCCAAAGACAATTGGGAGTTTTTACACATTGCCTTTTTATACCTATTCCAAATACTAATGATGTGTGTGATCATGGATCTGTGGAGTGTCATTCATGCGTCTATGGTGATATTGAACATAATTCTATTATAAGTTGATATTTTTAAACTTTTTTGATTTATTCAATTTCTAAAAGCATGATGGAAACATCTATGGCATGTAGTCAGTGGTCACTGTAGCGTGTGCCAAGGAATGAGTTACCATTTTCAGTAAATGCTATCTTGGACACAATCATAATGTGGGGATTGAAACATCTAGCATGGGGTATAGTGAATCCTTAAATGAAGAAGGGTAATAACTATGGGACATTAGAAAATTTTTAGTATTGATTTTAAATTCCCATGGGGAATGGAATGTTTTATAACAGGTAATTGTTTTCAAGGTATAATTACGTTGATATGGGTTTTTATGTATAAAATAGTTGAATACATAAGTAGTTATGTGGAAATTCCTTGGTTATGCCTAAGCAATCATGAGATTCCTTAATGGGAAAAGGAATCAGGGTTAGGTAATGAAAATTCATTAGAATGTGCTGCTGAGCTCTTTTAAAATAATTTGGTCACATGTTTTTTGGACTAATCTTATTAATGATTATTGGGTATTGTTGGTTAGATGAAATACTATGCAATTCTACTTTCAAATTATGATTGTGTCTTGGGTTTTCTTTGTTAATTCTTGATATCCTCTTAGTTTACTATTTTATTAGAGAAGTTATTGTAACCAATCTTGATATCATCCAGGATACACTTATTAAGCATCTTCAATATGTTTAGATAAACTAAAATTAACATTTCCTAATGATAAGTATACTTATTGGTAGTTTTACTCTATAAGTAGGGATTAATTTTATGGAGGGGTTAGACATTAGTGATACTGGGGTTCTGGAGTAAGAATTCCATGGATAGACTCATAGGCACAAGTTGAGTATTGAATTGACTGTTGTTGGGGTCCATCAATGTTTTAATACATGGATGTCTTGGAAATTATAAACATTAGATTAGGGATAATTTGGATGATATACATAGACTCCAGTTGTTGATTATAAGGATAACCCATACATCTATCTGTCTGGGATAAGTTGTTATAAGAGTGACGATCCATGGGTGTTGGATTCTGTATATGCATACATTCATGTTGTGGCATGCCAACATAAATAAAAATTTCATCTTAGATACATAAATGGAAGTTAGGTACATTATTCATTAGACATGATTGAAGTAATCACGAGGTACCCTAGGAGAAGTTGTCAGGTTTTTTAATTTGATGTGTCGTTCTTCTACATTATGAACATTTATGATAGAAATACAAATGTGAATTAAAAAGAATTCTATTATTTTTTTAAATGAGAGCAGGGAGGAACTTATTCAGGAAACATAGTTAGGATGAGTGAAGAACAACAAATGTTAGATAAGGATTTTTTTGAAATTTGTTCGTGCCCAAGATAATTGATATCAATGGATATTTGAACATTATTTTAAGAAAAGTATCATTCCATTAGAATCCTTAAAACACTTTGTTCAGGTTAAAATATACGATTTTGATAGTAATGACACGATGACTCGAAATTGGCCATTAAAATGAAAGAACATATGTTAGTGATAGATTTTTGACATATGATCACGCGACGTCAATATATCCATGTCTCATAGTTTATGGGAGTGGGTGATCACAGTATTAATGTTTTAATTCACAATATGAGCATTGACTCGAGTTTCTATAGCATTTGTACCAAACAATTAATGAAACATATAGAGGTGCATTGAGAATTTCAAATTGTAATATGCATATTTAAACATAACTTCCTAACCCGAGTAGGTTATGTGTTTTTTTATTATTCTCCCAATGATTCTTGATGATGAAAATATCTAAGGTGGGGATCTTGAAATGGACTGTGTTTTTGAATAGAGGGAGCTTAAAAAAGAATTGGAATATTTCCATTCTGTGGGTTATATGTTCTCTAAACCAAAATATAAAATGTAAATATGAACGTTGAATGAATTTAATGTGTTTTTTTTGTCTGGGAAAAAGTATTGGGAGATGTTGTTAGAGTTTTATTGAGTTTTAGAAGAGTTTATTTAAAGAATCTTTTGTTTTTGGAGATACAGAATAAGGCTCATGGACGGCTCATGGATAGATTAATCATACAGGTCAATAATGATACCCCTTTTCTTAAGAGGCATGGTTTGTTTAAACCATACAACCACCAAGGAATAATCCTAAAACATGGTGAAAGTGCGAAGGGGTGACCTGCATGGGATAAACATGGATTTCCTAAATAGTGAACTTATCCTACACCCTCAGTGCCTCATAAGGACTCAACCCTCATTTCTCTTCTCATCTATACATAATATCCCTCCGAGGAGATCTCTCTTATACTCTCTTAGACATGAATCTATATCCCTCATATAATGTTGGAAGAACATTTTGTTGGTCTTAGTATATGTGTATTAGTATTCTCTTAATTCCTATTTATAGTTTCATTGTTTCTGTCACCATCATAACATTTATCTTCATGCAAGATAATTCATCCTATTTTCATAGAATTTTTCTATTTGTTCACATTCTCTCAAACCTTATAAAATAAATCATTGATATTGGATGACTGGACTGTTCAATATATAATGTAGGTGTTCTATATAATTTTCTATTATGGTTTCATCATTTCTGTCATGTTTTATTATGCCACAGAAAATAATATCCATCAATTTCCCATAAAATGTGAAATTAAATATTTAAATCCCAATTCAATAATAACTTATGTGTTTTGTAACTAAATTCCTTCATTATTGGTTTCTAGCATCATATTTAACAATCCCACATGTGTGTTTCATATATTTCATATCCACTATGCATGTTTAGGTAAATAGAAAACCCTATATGGATTTCATTAAATGCTAATATTTATATAGCTTACTTCTGATCACTATTTCATGTGTGATGTAAAAAAACACTTTTAATTGATAGTTAACCTGAATTAATAGAATTGAAATAATAGGATATCCCTTATTTAATTTCAAAACAACTCAAGACACTCACTATCTTTTAAAATAAAATAGGGAAATAAAATGGGATATTTGAATTTATAAATCAGTATGGAACTCTTTGGTATATTTGAATACCATGTTTGAATTATTATGTATATGGACCTCTATATTATTTACATTTGAATTTTAAAATGGAATTATTTTATACTAGGCCACTTTATCACTCATTTATGGATTATGATAAGGTAATGTTACTTACAAGGCCTTCCATAATAAATAATTATGACTGATTAATAGAATTACATACACTTTTAGAGATAATAAGATTATCATTTACATAACACCTAGCATGAGATCGTTGTATTTTACAGAGTATATATACCATGGGAGTTATATATTTAATTATTATATAATACATTGGATGGGATCATTGGTTTTTGAAATAATATTATGCCATGAGTGATACACGGGTTTCTGTTTTATGGAACTCCTTAGAAGGGATCACATGCTAGATGATAATCCTTATCCCATGAGTGATAATTAGTTTTTCTCTTTATTGAATTCCTGGGATAAACTTATAGGCTTCAAAAACTTCAACATGCTCTGAGTGATACATGGGGTTCCACTTTATGGAATTTCATGAACTGAATCCTATAATTGTTTGGATGTTATGAGTAGTACATGAGTTACCTCACTATAGAACACCATGTAATGGGTCATGAATTAATGGTGTTAAATGACTCCTTGTGTGATTCTTGGGTCCCTTATTATGGGATTAATTGTATAAGATCACAGGATTTACTGTTTCTAAAATTATTGTTTATTTATAACTTGTGTTTAATGGTATATTTTTATTTAGATGTTTGGAATGTCATAATGAACACCCTTCTAGATGGTTGGGATTATTTCCATTAGTTAAATGAGAACCTATTTTATATATTGAGATATCTGGGAAATAAATAGCATACAAAGAACCCCTTATTTTTGTGTTTATTGATGGATTTCTGAGTTATTCTTTCGGTCGTTGCTAGTATTGTGTAACCATGTATATGCATAGATATATTTCTATATATATAGTTGATATAGAAGGATATATTTATATATCCATACATACTGATATAGGTATATGGTTACAATTTTTCAGAGATATTATTGATTATGAAGAAGCAGGTAAGATCGGTCAGGTGTCCTCAAAAAACATGATCTCGACCAGTTTACTTTAATTCATTTACAATTTTATTAAAATATTGACATAGTTTTTTAATTAATATTCATTTTCATGGTATAATTATTATTGAGTATTTATAACACCATGTTCAAGCCACCATTTCATAGGTGTACCATCATAGAAAACATATTTTCATGTTAAGGTTACAAATTATGCTTGTGCAGTTCATTTGTACGTGGGATATTAGGAGCACATGATTGAGCTAGAGATCAAAATCCACATAGAGTTATCCCTTGGATAAGTTTTTTGTTTTCATTATTAATTTTTTGTTCTATATTGTAAATCCAACAATATGATTTCTATTTTGGTTTATATAGCCTTATATGAACATGGAGGCATAATATTATATTTTGCGATGTCTATCATATAAATTATTATTATATTCCACTACTTTTCCAATATTTATATTGATACTATTGTTTATGGATTTATATTTGATTTGAAAATATGGAACTGTGATTATGGGGGTATAGTATCACCATAATACAACCATCATAACCTCACTACATGTTGGATGCCTCTAGCGTATGAGGTGGTGTGCTTAAGGCCTAATGGAAATCCAGATCAAGGCACTGATCTAAGTGGATCATAGGTCCTGACACTATATATATTTCTATGGTTAATCTTGATTAGAGATATTCTATAGTAATTTAAAGTTGTTATGATTTTCCATGTTTCCTTGAGGAACCTGATCAAGGCTAGTTTACATTTATTAATTTGCAGATTTATTAAAATACATGCACACTAGTATATTTAATATTCATAGACTGGATAGAATTAAAAACCAATGTTGGTGGAATTGTGATTATATATCCCACCCTGTTAAAGATTGTATTATTATATGGTAGCCAAACAGACCTCATGTTTTCATGTTCATGTTATGTATTCTTCTTATTCTATTCATTTGTAAATGGGTTATTAGGAGATAAATATTGATCCAGAGAATAAGATGCTCATGGAGTTATCCATTAAGGATTTTTTATTTTTAGTATTAATGTATTGATAATTATTGCACCACATACAATATTTTTGTTGTTTTGATTTATGCAGCCTCATACATACATGCATGGATAGTTGAATATTTTTCATTGTCCATATTATCAATTATTATTATCTTCTACTTCCATGTATCTATTTATATTTATTATTCTATATGTGGATTTATCTATGATACACTTTTATGTTTCTCTGATTATGATGGTATAATATCCCAACTGTACAACCATCTGAACCTCACTGTTAGTTTAAATCCTCTAGCATATGTGGAGGCTCCCTTGAGGAGCATCCATAAACTAACCTGGGAAAGTAATATTAGTGGAACCTGGGTTGGGACACAATGACAGGGAAAATTATTGATCTACAACATATTCTCCCATAATAACACTAGAAATTTAGGCCAATAAAAAATCTAAATTCAACTTCCAAAATCGATCCAAATGTAAGAATAATAAGAAACATTGATGATATATTTATAGAGTAGGGGAATAAATCACATTGGAATGACTATTGTTGGTCTCCCGTGGTCTAGGGTCCAATTTATAGATGATGGAATGAAAGACCAACAATAATCACAGGTAATATTCTCAATAGTTGTGGGATTTAGTGTAGAAATAAATCATTTTGAAATTAATTTCACATTTTTATTGATAAAAATTATTTAAATAATAGGATGTGTCATCATTAACTATGAAATTTTGAATATATTTTTACCTAAAATGTTAACTAATGAAAAGGTTCTATAAAAATTCATCATCATTCTAGTTTTCCTCTAGTATCAATGCTGTACTTAGCATAAAATAAGTAGAACTAAATACTGTAAACCTCTACGTGGTGATGTTGTCATCAATTCAGTAAAATATATACTGTTATCCACCTAAAATAGAGTCTCCAGTAAATTCTAAACCACCCATTATAATATCAATAAATATAAATACATATTAATTTAGATTGTACATTCAATGTTTCCTTTACACTATATCCATCCAAATTCAATAGAGCCACCAAAACCAATTATCCCTATCCTATACCAAAAAAACTATATGAAACTTCGAGGGGATCTACTACATCACAAACCAAATATCTACTCTAGAACTTCTAATTATTACTGAAATCCTAGATGAAATCCTTCCCCCTTCCTTGAGACTATCCTACTATCATTATTTACTAAATTAACACAATGTAATGGGACTATATATCTAAATTATTACAATCCATATAATTTATATAGAAACAATTTAATTCTTGAACCAAAGAGATGGCCTCTACTTCATTCATGGGAAACATTTGTGTATTAAATTATCCACCTGTCCATGACCAAAAAATACCCACTAAAATTACTATATAGTATTGTAGTAAGAAGAGTTTTATCCAATACTCCCTAAAATACTCCCCTCATTTTTTAGTGATATTTTTTATTATATAATTTACTAGATGTTTCATATCCTAAAACATGTTTTCTCCGTCCAACATCATACGAAAATATTCAACTCAATTAATTGATATTTTATACTAATACATGATTTGTAGAATACATTATTACTATAATTCATGCCAAAATATCCACATTATAATGTCCCATAAGTTGATCCTTTTAATATATTTATATTCCATAAATTCAATAAAAAGATTCCATATTAAATAATATAACTTATTATTCACTCCATAAAGCTATGAAATTTAAAATATATAAATTTAATCTTTTTAAATATAATGATTAAATTATTTATCCTTGGTTTACACCCTTAAAAAATTCAAACAATAAAAAAATCATACAACATGTTATTTTGAATTCATGGAATTCTCTCAAATATATAATATCATTGAGTAGGATTTTCTTTTTATTAAAATACCATTTATCCTTCTATAAAATGATTTAAAATGTTTAAATTAGACTCACCTATAATATAACCCATTTTTTTATAGTGTTTCCTTTAAACTCTATCTAATATGAAAATTTTATTCTGATCTGAAGAAACAACCCATTTATATATGATGTAAATAAAATTCAGTAATAATTATTCTTCTTTAAAAAAATCATCTATACTAAAATCACATTTTTATTATTTATGATGAATCACTCATAAATTATATTTAACTAAAACTAGACTATCTTAGGTAAAAACAATACGAGAAATAATTTTATATAAATTGTTCCAAAAGTTACATTAAATAATAAACCTTAACTCAACTCTATATATCATATTAATCCATAATAGTTGTTTATAAATAATCATCCATGAATATTAAAAAATTAATTTCATCTATATACACATTTTGAAATTGTAAAAATTAACTATCCATATTATATCATAGTCCACTTTCTCCATAAACTAGTACACCATTTGATTAAGTAATAAATAATTATCTGAGAAATGATTTTCTATTTTTCATCTCCCTTTTTATGCAATTACGCAGTATTACTTTTAATTGATAAATTATCTAATGTCTAAAAAATCCCATGGAAAATGTTATATTAGGTTTACCCAAATGTGTAAATAATAGATAATATATACCATTTGTGGATGATAGTATTCTTTAATCTATCAAAATTTAAGGTTTGGATGAACACCAATGTTTTCCAAATAATTCTAAAAAATAGTTCAGTGGATTAATTTTTCTATCAAATCCATTACATGATCTATCTTGTATAAGTATTAATATATTTGATGTCTCTATATTCCATTTCATTAATAATGTGATATATGACCTCTAAGTGTTTCTTCTTATATATTGGAATTCATTTTTTCTAATGATTATTAAATTATAATTATGACTCGATGCTAGGAAAGCTAAACAAAACTTTTGATTAATATATCATATATATATATATATATCTATTCTGTATATTATTTCATTAAAAAAATGTACATGTGCTTTAATATTCATAATTAAATCAAATATTACTTATTCTTAATTCATGAAATATTATTTTATTAAATATTCAATTAAAATAACGATATAGATTTATAATCATCCCTTACATGAACTAAATCTAGATCAATATAATCTATCAACTCATGATACATTTATGATTAATTTAATAATACATTACATATTTTACCACTCCAGAAAATAAATATTTATTTAATTACAAATAATTTATTTTTTAGAATAACTTTTTTACCTTCACCCATTATATGTGAAAAAAATAAATTTTCCTAATGTCATAAAATAGTGTATAGTTCCAATTCTCTTTTGATACAATATATAGATAAACAAAATTCAAACTAAATGTATTTATAACATCATCAATGTTTGTGTTCACATCGATATGATATATTCTATGTGAAACAAATTCCAAAAACTACTGGAATATTTATAATATCATATAAAAATATCAAACTTATACTTATGAAAATTAATTATAAGAGAAAATATATTTTTTACAATCATATAAAATTAAAATTCATTATTATTCACACGCATATCCCCCATAATCCTTTATATTTACATCACCCAACTATTAGGTTTTTGTTATAGAATAATCCCATGACGTATCCTCATAACTATTTTAGGTAAATATTATGACCAAATAAAATATGTGTGGGTAAAATATTATTAAATATTAAATCATCTCATGCATTCCATGTGATTGATTCATTACTCAATATTTAGACTGAATTATTCAATTTTAACATCATTAATTAATTTTTGTTGTTCATGAGTCCAAATGTAAATAATTCAAAAATGAAACAAGTTGTATAAAAATTATAATCAACATAAATAAATGTAATCATAGAATTTTAACCCCCCTAACATGATGTACCTATCATAAATTATCAATCATCTATATTATATACCATTAATCCAGTAGAAATATCCCTATTTTGGTAAATAATATTTAATTATAAATGAATTTGTTTAGAAATTTTATCGACTTTTATTGGGATGATTATACACATTTATCTATACTTCATAACACGAATAATGGTTTAATAAACCAATAGGACATGTAATTTTTTATAGATGAATACATGATAAAAATTTCATGTACGATCCATATAGAGATTATATTCTTGGTCTTATAAGTAGGGAATAATGCACAATGAAATTGTATAACCATCAGACCCTCACTGTAAGTTGATATCCTCTAGCATATGTGGAGGCTCCCTTGAGGAGCATTAATAAAATAACCTAGGGAAGTAATCTTAGTGAAACCTGGGTTGGGACACAATGACAGGGAATAGTAGAGATTTAGAACATATTAACCCATAGTAACACAACAAATTTACGCCAAAAAATCTAAATTCCACTTCCAAAATATATCCAAATGTTAGAATAATAAGAAACATTGACGATATATTTGTAGAATAGGGGAAGAAATCATATTGGAATGCCTATTGTTCATCTCCCATAGTCTAGGGTCCAATATATAGACTATGGGCTGAAAGACCAACAACAATCAGAGCAAATTTTCTCAATAGTTGTGGGATTCAGGGTAGAAATAATTCATTATGAATGTAATTTAACATTTTTATTGAGAAGAATAATTTAAATACCGGGATGTGTCATCATTAAATATGAAATATTGAATATATTATTACCTAAATTATCAACTAATGAAAATGTGATATAAAAAATTACCCCCAGTCTAGTTGTCCTCTAGTATCCATGATGTACGTAGCATAAAATTCGTAGAAATAACTACTGTAAACCACTATGTGGTGATGTTTTCATCTATTCAATAAAATATTTACAGTTATCCAACTAAAACAGAGTCTATAGTAAATTTAAAAACACCCATTATAATATTAATAAATATAAATACATATTAATTTGGATTTTATATTCAAACATGCCTTCAAACTATATCCATCCAAATTCAATAGAGCCAACAAAACCCACTATCCCAATATTATACCACAAAAAAACTATACGACACTTCAAGGTTCTCTACTACATCAAAAACCAAATATCTACTCTAGAACATCCAATTATTACTAAAATCCTAGATGAAATCCTTCCCCATTCCTTGAGACTCTCCTGCTATCAAAATTTACTAAATTAACACAATGTAATGGGCCCATATATCTAAACTATTCCAATACATATTATTTATATAGAAACAATTAATTCTTGAACCAAAGAGAAGGATTCTTCATCATTCATGGGAAATATTTGTGTATCAAATTATGCACCTATCCATGACCAAAAAAATACCCACTAAAATAACTGTATAGTATTGGAATAAGAAGAGTGTTAACCAAGACTCCCTAAAATACTCACCTCATTTTTCAGTGATATTTTTATTATATAATTTACTGGATGTTTCATATCCTAAAATATGATTTCTCTCTCCAACATCATAAGAAAATATTTAACTCAATAAATTGATATTGTATAAAATTTCTTGATTTATAGAATACATTATTACTACAATTCAGGCCAAAATATCCACTTAATAATGTCTATTAATTTGATCCTTCTAATATATTTACATTTCTTAAACTCAATAAAAAATATTCCATATTAAATAATATAACATATTTTTCACTCCATAAAGCTATGAAATTTAAAAAATATAAATTTGATCTTTTAAGGATAATTATTAAATTATTTATCATTGGTTTCCACAGTTAAAAAATTCAAACTATAACAAAATTGTACATAATTTTATTTAGAATTCATGGAATTCTCTCAAATCTATAATATAATTTAGTAGGATTTTCTTTTCATTAAAAAAATTTATCATTCTATAAAATGATCTTAAATTTTTTAAGTTAGATCCACCTATAATATAACCCATTTTTTCATAGTGTTACCTTTAAACTCTATCAAATATGAAAATATTATTCTGATCTCAAGAAACATCCCCTTCATATATGATGGATATAAAATTCAATAATAATTATCCTTGTTTTCAAGAAAAAGTCATCTATACTAAAATCTCATTTTTATTATTTATGATGAATTACTCATAAATTATATTTATTTACAGCTAGACCATCTTATGTAAACACAATAAGAGAAATAATTTTGAATAAATTGTTCTAATATATATTTTAAATAAAATATCCTTAACTCAAATTGATATATCATGATAATCCATAATAGTTGTGTATAAATAATAATCCATGAATATAGAAAAATTAATTTCATCTATACAGACATTCATGAGATTGTAAAAATTAATTATCCATATTATATCATATACCACTTTATTCCTAAACTAGTACCCCATTTGGTTATTTAATCAGTAATTATTTGAGAAATGATTTTATAATTTTTATCTCCCTTTTTATTCAACTAAGCACTACTACTTCCAAATGATAAATAATGTAATGTCTTAAAAATCCCATAGAAAATTATATATTAGGTTAACTCAAACATGGAAATAATATATAATATATTCCTTTTGGGGAGAATAGTATTTTTTAATCTATCTAATTGAAGGTGTGGATGAACACCAATGTTTTCCAAATAATTCTCAAAAATAGTTCTATGGAGTAATTTTTCATTCAAATCCATTACATGATCTATCTTGTATATGTAATAATACATTTTTATGTCTTTATATTCCATTTCCCTAATAATTTGATATATGACCTCTTAGTGTTTTTTCTCACACATTGGAATTCATTTTTTCTAATGTTTATTAAATTATTATTATGACTCGATGCTATGATAAGTAAACAAAACATTTGATTAATATCTCATATATATATATATATTTATATATCTATTGGGTATATTATTTCATTTAAAATATGTACATGGACTTTAATATTCATAATGAAATCTAATATTTCTTATTTTTAATTCATTCAATATTATTTTATTAAATATTCAATTCACATAACGATATAGATTTATAATCATCAATTACTTCAACTAAATCTAGATCATTATAATATATCAATTCATGATACTTTTATGATTAATTTAATAATAAATTATATATTTTACCACTCCAAAAAATAAATATTTATTTAATTACAAATAATTTATTTTTTAGAATAACTTTTTTACCTTCACCCATTATATGTGAAAAAAATTTCTTAATGTCATAAAATAGTGTATAGTTCCAATTTTCTTTTGATACCTTATATAGATCATCAATATTCAAACTAAATTTATTAAAAACATCAACAATGTTTGTGTTCACATCTATGTGATATATTCTATGTGAAACAGTTTTCAAAACTATTGGAATATTTATAATATCCTTTAAAAATATCATCGTTATACTTATGAAAACTAATTATAATACAAAATATATCGTTAAAAATCATATAAAATTAAAATTAATTCTTTTTCACACCCATATCCCCCATAATCCGTTATATTTATATCAGCCAAATATTATGTTTTTGTTATAGAATAATCCCATGACATATCCTTATAACTATTTTTGGTATATATTATGACCAAATCAAATATGTGTAGATAAAATCTTCTTAAATAATAAATTATCTCATGCATTCCATGTGATTAATTCATGTTTCAATATTTAGACTTAATTATTCAATTTTAACATCATTTATTAATTTCTGTTGTGCATAAATCCAAATGAAAAAATTCAAAAATAAAAAAATTTGTATAAAACTCATAATCAACATATATAAATGTAATTATATCTTTTAAACCCCCTAACATGATATCCCTATCATAAATTATCAATCATCTATATTATCTACCACTAATTCAGTATCAATATCCTTATTTTGATAAATAATAATTAATTATAAATGAATTGGTTTAGAAATTTTATCCACATTATTTGGGATGATTATACTCATTTAACTCTAATTCATAACAAGAATAATGGTTTAATAAACCTATAGGACATGTGATATTAATTAAATGATTACATGACCAAAATTTCATATACGATTCATATAGATATTGGATTTTTATCCCTTCCATCATGTGGATGATGATGGAAAAACTGCTAGAACCAAGGATGTTTGTTGATAATATTGTAATTTATCCATAATCACGTGGATGATGATGGATAAATCAAAGAGTTTGGTATTATAAAACAATATTTTTTCACATGATAACGAATGGTATGAAAAATGACAATGAAAATTTGAAAAATAAGGGAACCAAATACCTTGGAACATGGACATCATATCGTGTTCCTAGAATTGTTCAAGGACACGTACCTACCAATGAGAAAGGCACGTAGAGCAGTGTATAGAAAAAAAAATAGATTGAAGTGATGGTATGCAGTGAAGGCTTGTGGTTGGTTGAATGTTGAAGGTCCGCAGGATTATGGTGGTTCACCAAACAAGAGAGGAACGTTATGGAGGCTAATAGTACACATATGAAGTTCAAAATACATTTACGATAGTACCACATTGAAAATTGGGGTAAATTGGATTAGTAACATTTTTATAGAAATGAGAAGGCCCTACCCTCATTGTAGTACATCATGAAGGCCCTCACCATGATGTAAACAATTTAAATTATACTTGTAGCCCTATGTCAAGATCTGCTAGTATTCCCCTCCATAATAGTAGTCATTTAGAAGGTCCTCTCCAGGGTTTACTCCGAATGGACACTCCCTGGGGTTGGACATAATTTTTTAATAGTAGTCCTATCCATTTTAGCAACAATTTCTGATGTCCTCCCTGCTATCAAAATTTATAATGGAATGAAGGCCATCCCCTTCTTGGAATAAATGTGAGAAATGACTCCAATGATGAGGTGCTTAAAAATATTTATTTAGACATATCATGTACTCCATCTATGACACGTGATATCCCTTAACATCATAAGGATGGACGAGATCCATGCTCTTCTCTTGAGCCACTTGCACATCGTTTGAATATCAGTGAGGCTCCCTCCTGCTTGACTTCTTGGGAAAATATTATTAAGAAGAACTCAATATGGGAATATCATGTAGAGGATCCTCATAAAGAATAATATCAGGATACGTTTCTGACAACTAGCTAAGGATAATATACTAGTGTCGTATTGGACTATGGAAAATTCTCATTTCAACATACCAGGAGAGTTGTCTAGGGAATTTATGCATGACATTCTCCTCAATATATGAAAAAAACATCACTGACTAAAAGGAAAGATCCTACCCTAAAAAGGGTTTGCAGACCATTTCAACATATTAGGGGAGATTTGTTGTCAATTCGACCTAAAAGCCCTCACGTCTGCTAGGAAGAAACAATCAGAACGGTGAAATAATAAGCTTGAACTGTCTTGTCTCCATGCACTACAAAAGATCTGTCACCTCATTCAATATGCCCCGACTAGACATTATATTCGAGGATGGGGAGAACATGGGGCTCTGCACTGCACCCCACATCCCATCCAAAATACTTCATTAGAAGTGAAAACATGAAACGTTGTTACACAAAGGTAGGAGTTAAATGATATCCTAACTCACAAAATATGGAACGCTAAACAAAAACTGATTTGGAGTAATTCACAAAAGCATTAGGATAGAAGAGATCAAACCATAAAAAATCTTTAAAGATTGGCTTCTGAGGACATCCACTAGGCTTCCCGCATAAGGGATTCCAACCAGTAAGAAGTGCCTATGTCTTCAAAATCCCATATACCCCAGACAGGTCCAATGCCATACTTCTATCACAACCATTAGAGATTACAAATAAGAAGTTCAGTATATAGTGAAAATTATCGTACATTGAAAATTTGGGTAAATCGTATTATCAAAATTTGTGGAGTTATGAGCCTATTTAAGGATCAGAAATCCTCTTTGTTAAATGATAATATTGGAGATTAAAATTTCAGGAATAAATCTGGTGAAGTAAGAAGAGGTTCATATAGGAAAAAATATTACATGGAGAGAACCATATGTGTTGGAAATACAGTCTGGAGAAGAGAGTGTGATTTGTGTAGGATGCTCTCGTAGTACACGGTAGAGAATGGAAGTACATGGAGCCAGACGATATGTGGAGAAGTTGAGTAGAACATCATGTAAGGATGTATGCGGAGTAGGGGGGTTTTCTGAGGAGATGCACAGTACGTGGAAATAGAAGTAGTATGCAGAGGATGTGGTCCACACGCCATACTTGGAACACAGTACAAGGAATACCCAAGGAAGCCATAAAATGGATCAAATTAGTTTGTGAAATTAATTTCCAAAACATATCAGTGTACAAAAAATAAATTACATCGATGGAAGATAACTGGACTTCAAAAGAGTATCCATTTATAGTGTAGGACACATGATTTAATTCTAAACCATTTAACGGAACTTCATGTTGATAAACTGATTCAAGAAATGTTCAACACAGTGAGTATGGGGGATTCAGTGGAAGTGATCCAAGGGACACTGTGTGTTATCCCTAAAACCTTGTAAATGTAGTGGTCTTGGGATTGAGTGACTATTCTCAAACTATTGTAATCCACAACTTGAGACGTTTAGTGGTTTTTGATATGACTGACACACTGTTGGCATATACTCTAGGGACATATCCCTTAGTGGTGATCCATGTATAATTGTTGTGGTATTGCTTTCCATGTGATTTTTTTCTTCTTATCCACCTATTTATGCCACATTAACAAGTTCTTTCCAATGTGGGAACATGATATATCAAGTTAAAATGAAAAATTTGACACACTGAATCACCCCCCTCCCTAGGGTGTTCTGGGGTCCTTTATAAACTCTAATATTTAAAAACATTCACAAAAACTAATATAACATGTGATTTTTTCATCACATCAACTACTTAATATATCTTAGATAAGAATTACATAAGTACAATGTGTTTCTATATATTTTATTTATTTAAGTGATATATTATTTAAATGTATTTCGTTCCCTATTATTATATTTTATATTTTCCCAATGATTAGAGATCTATTATTATACCAAATTTTTGAGATAATTAAACACATATTATCTCAAATATCATTACATTTATTTTTTAATGTCAAGTGGGTGTATATTTTCATGGAATCGTTACACTAGACCTCCACCATTTATAATTATATATAATAATACATACATCAAATGCTAAAAATCACCTTCCTAAAAGATGTAATGGTTCTCTAGATTTGAATATATAATTCTATATTAATCAATTACAATATATATTAGTAAACCCCATAATGTTATACTTGTTTGATAATCTATGTAATATGACATAATCCATTAGAATAAAAGTTTAATAAAGGATTCATTTGTTTTCCAACATGTGTCATTTTTTAGGATCTGTTTAACACCGTACATATATACATGTGAAAGAATACGATTAGATAGGTTTGATATACATAGGAATTCTTAATATTTATCAATACTTTATGTAAATCGCTATATTTCCCCAATATTAATTGATAAATTAATTATAATTAGTGTTTAAATGGGAACACAATCATTTATCTGAAACCAAATCAACGCCTATTTGGGATATATAGATTGATAAATAATTTTCATTTTTTGAGTTGGTATGAATGGAATGAAATATAATGTTAACAACAATAAATATGTAAAATTTGTTAGTTATTATATTTCATACTCACTAAAATATTCTTATTTTTATCTAAAAAATATACTTTTTTTCACAATATACTAACAATATATTTTTTTTTGATAAATATTTTAAAAAAATTGTAATGTTAATTCTACCATGTGTGAATCTTGAGTATTTCATGAATATATTATGGTATCAGTACCATGATCTTAGAACTTGTATCAGTATGATAAATTATTTATAATATGTTAAAATAATTATTTCATCTTTATTTTTCATGAAACTATCAATATATTATTGTAAAATTATCTTCAAGAACCCCATTATGATATGAATACATCATATCAATTCTAAATTTTTTAATATTTGTTTATATATTATTAGATAATAATATTTTTTTTAAAAAAATATTGATATCCCTGAAATATCATTAGTATCCATGCCATATTCTTCCAACCATAACATGAAAACAATCCTTTAATTTTTTATAAAGATTAAACCATCATTTAAATTTTTGAGGAATAAACAAGTGGTATTAATTACTCTTCTTTCACTAAATATATAATGGGATTCCATGTTTATTCTTTAAAAAAATCATTTTATTATCTCATTTTATGAACTAAATATCTTATTTTTCATATAATTAAATGATCCATAGATCATAAATTTATGTAAATAATTTTCATATAATATTATTCATTTTTCATAATTGGGAAATTTTGACACCCATAAAAATAGAAATGTAAATTTTCATGACAAAAAACTAAAAAACATAGGTATCACTTTATAAAATGATATAAAATAACAAAGTGTGACCACAAGAGGATAACATGACTATGTAATTCAATCATGTGACCCTTGGTGAGACATGAAATTATCTAATACATGTCTGTTCACATGATTCATCAATGGAAAAAATATGTTTTCCTTAAAAATGTACACAAGCCGTTGTGAGATCAATGCTTGATCACGTGACATAATATTAGTGTCAATAGATTTATTCCATTACAATAGGTCCATGAAAAGAGTTTACATGATTCAAGCGATCATCCAACTGATCAAAAATTTCCTTATAAGGAAACAAATGATAATACACTCCATGATGTCAAATTGATCAATATATAAAATCTGTAAATGATGGGATCATTTTGTACGGGGAGTTATCTTGTTATCCCATGAAGGGATTACATAGTTCACAATGTTAGTTTATTGACCACATGAAGGACTCAAACATGTCGACCAAATAATGTGAAAGAAATTAGAAATTATGGATTGATCAGGAAAGGGAGATTTAACATGTCATATATACCATGTGGATTCCATTGTACATATCCTTCTTGATTTGTAATTAAATCTCTTTGGAATACATTTGGCCCCAAATAAACTATGTGTTTAAGGATTCTGGTAATGAATAGATGATAATACATCAAATTTTAATAATGAGATAAGTGGATGAGGTCACTGTGGATGGATTCATCGACCACATGATGCACATAAGAGGATATTTAACTATTTGGATTATCATTATACCAACACAAGCCACAGTGTGTGGCTTTCCCCTCATGAAAAGTCTCATAGATAAGATGGAATTGATACCTAAAAAAACACTATATAAAACAAAAAGACTACACACACATATAAGAATATAAATTCTAGGGTGATAAGATCTCATGATCCCAAGATCCTTCTTCCTAGGAAAGTATAATGAGTAAATTAAGATAAATAAAGAGAATAATTTACACAATTATTGACCATAAAATGGCCTCTTGATCACACGATGGATTATGAACATGTTGATCTGTTCATAGTAAGTTCCCATGACATGTCATCCTTTTAAAGCCCAAATATTACAAGAAATATTTTTTCAAATATTGTTAATTTCCTTTAGTTCTTTCACAATTACATAGTATTAATCAAACAAATAATTTTATTAAAATGTTATTACATAATATTATAGTTTTTACATAGTCATTGTAACGGAGGGTATGAATAATATCAACTAAATACTAAAAATATATGTCAAAACATGTATATATAATGGATTCAATTAATTATTTATTGAAACGAAATAAATATAAAATTTATTTTAAAATATGCGAAATATTAATTTAGAAATGTTTTTTATGCGTACGAACGTGTTTTACCACAATAAACTAAACAAAACAGAACTTTTGTTGTTTTTGAAAAAATTTATATATTATATATTAAATAAAATGAAAAATATTATTCTTATATATTTTTAATGTATAATATAAGAATAAATATAATTTTATGATTAAAAATTATATTTTTTCAAACTAAATTCTTATATTCTCTTGCATAATTATTTAAAAAAAATTAGGTTAAAATAAACAAAATTTTTGAAATCGTTTTTTAAAAATTACATTTAATTAATTTTTTTATATTTTTTGATATGATAAATATTATTAAGAGTCATGAAAAAATACTAATTTCTTATTAATAATTTTTTTTCCTATAAATGATTTTGAAAACATAGAAATTATATTAATATGGAATTACAAGTAAGATAAGATAAATTAAAAATTCATTCATTGAATTTAGTGAAATGAAATTAATTTAATAATGAATTTAATGCAAAATCATTTTAAACTATTGAAATGTATATCTTTTGAAAAACACTTTTTGATCAGACCTACGGAATTCATTTTAAAATTAATTATTATGAAATGATGAATGTAATTTTTAAAAAATTATTACATATTTTACATAAAAAAAATTGAGATTGTCTAATATGGTCAGTATAATTTTTTAATTTTATGAATCTTAAAATATGTAAAAAATAATTACCACATTTAAAGTGAAAATGGGTTTTTTCGGGGGGTAAAACTGAAATGATAAGAAAAAAATGTTCTAAAACGTTTTGATAACAAATTGTATGTTCAAACATGTAAATTATAACACCTAAATATCTATAATTAACAATTTCTTATCCTTGTAAAATGTGAATAACATGAGTAATATTTCATCTTTTTAAAAGTTCCTTGTGTGTCAACTCCCTCAATTATAATAGGACACCATATATCCTCTCGTATTCCCAATCCTAAAAACAATTTCTGAGACAATCCATGAAAAAAATTTATAATTAAATTATTAAAAACATTAAATAATCATTGGTGATATGATAATTCCAATTAAGGAATGATTTTTTCTAAACCTAAAGTGGATTTCCAATGAAGATGTAATGTTTTTAGTTGTGAATTTATGATTTACTTCTTCTTGTAACTCCATATAGAATTTTAAAAAAATACAATGATACAAATATTTTATCCTATACATGTATATTTTATTTTATTAATTTAATAATGTATACACATCTCAAATTCTACCCAATGGGATGTGAAATCATCTTTCTAGTGTATAGAGGACTATCGCCTCACGAACTGTTGTTATTCATTTTCCATCCCCACATTATACAAATGGATATAATGTCTATATATTGTATTTATGATATTATAATACATATGATATTATAATACCATAGTTACATGTTTACATAATATCCTATTGTAAAATAATAATGTCGATTATGTGTACAATGGACTACCGCCTCGCGAACTAATGTGATTTATTATTCAATTTAGTTTCACATAGTAGTTAATAAATATAAATTATATTAATATATATGATATATATAAACAATTTATACACATATAATTATGAAATTATATATAACTTTTTTACTTTCCATTCCATGGGGGATATGATAACATCGCTTGTGTGTACATCATACAACTGTCTCGAGAAGCGATGTGGTTTTTTTACCTACCGCTTTTCATGGAAGGTAATTAGGATACATTTAATAAATATTTTTGAAATATATGAAATAGAAGTTAATTTTAATTTATATATATTATTTAACTTTTTATTTCATTCATTCAGGTAATTGAAACGACATTCATACGTACTCACGCCACACCTTCTCCATTGATGATATATTCCATTTTTTATCATTAATTTATTTGGATTACTATATATAAATTTATAATTAATATATATAATATTTATATAATTTTTATAATTATGTAATTGATTTAACTATGATAAAAGAAAGGGGACAAAAAATATACAATTAAAACATATATGAAAAATGAAGCACTTATTAACTGAAATGTGATTTTGACATGGAATTGTTAATAAATGGATGATAAAATGTCATTAGTAAATAATATATTATATATTATATATAATTATGGGTTTTAATTGATTAATATTTTATTTTATTTTATTATAAATTTGTTTCTAATGTGGACTATTGAAATCGAGACTTATAGTAAGGGATTTCTAGTCTACATTTTATTTCTGGAAGACTTATTCCATATTCACCACTCATGTGATTTTTGTGGTTTATATACTACCTTCATGAAATTTTATATCATGTATATAAATATTTTCATGATTTCTAAGGTTTCATTTGATGTTATTATTTAATGGGGTTTAAAATTCAAGAGATTATAAATGTGGTATGTGATTTTTAACTTAACCGGTATTCTTTGGGACATACATTATTTTGTGCTCCTATCTTCTTGTATAATGCATATATACAGCCCCATTGACATATAATATCATGAATTAATCTATAATCGTTATATTAAATGTTTCATTTAATGTTATTATTCCAATTTTTTATGATTTAATTTTACCATAGTGGTAAGGGTTTTTATATTATAATCTCATTGTTTATCAAGATTGTTTATGATTATGATTCTAATATTGAAATATTATGATATATCTATAAATAATATAATTTTTTACTATCATACGGTAATTTCTAAAGAATACATGTTTTTTGTTCATTTTCTAATCTTAGATTATTAATGAAACAAAAAAAATATTTTTTTTAAAAAGTGTCTTTTTTATCTTGTTTGTAAAACCCCATTTTTCTTCAATATCTATATATTCTAAAAATGTATTAATATTTTGACCATTATCCAAATAATTTATTAAAGATTTTCATTTCCAATTATTAATTGTTTACAATTTTTATAGATTGAATCCTCATATCATTTTCCTAAAAAGTCCCCTTTGTATTTTACATAAAATATTAATGGAATCTTCATTTCATTAAATAAGATATGAAAAATATTTTCTATAATCATAATCAAATCATTATTTTAATCCATCCATTAAAATGTACAATTTTTATATTAAAATTATATTAAAATTGTATTATTAATTTTAATTTCTTTTCATAATATAAAGGACATTTTCCTCAAGAAATGTTCTAAGTGATTTTAAAAAAAAAATAATTTTTCATTTAGGATGACATCCTTTGATATTAATTATGTATTACATGTTATAAGATAGAATGATAAAATGGTTATTATTTTTTATGGTTTATTATTACAATGAAAATATGTTTGTGAAACCTGTTTCCTTCCCTGGGTTATACCTTAATGAAATATTTTTGGAACCAGACCCACTTTACTTGATAAGATACGATAATATATTATCGTTCATGGGTACATTAATTTATGGAGTATTTTATGGACATGTCCTATATCTTCCTCCTATTAATTGGGTAAATAGTTATTACTCATGAGTAAATATTATAATAATGAACCAGTTTAAATATTCAAAATGTTTTGTGTGACCATGATGAAATGATGATAATGTTATCTGTGAACCTGAAATCATGTTCATAGTGTTATGCGTAGACCTAGATTCATGTTATTATGGTTACGTGTGGAGATAGTTTTTTTCCATAAGTTTATGAGAGGGATTGATTCCATGTCCCTAACGTAATGATATGAGCTATATCTATTTAAAAAAATTGAAAATGTTAAAATCTTATGTGTATGATAGAAATAAATTTCTTATATCAATGTTATGTTCTAAGGGATCATGTTCTTCAATTACATTATGAGTTATTTCATATGAAAAAAATTTATTCTCTATTACATTATTTTGATCTTTGATATACAAGGTATAGTATTAATATGTTATTCTAATGTTCTCATACCCTTATTCTCACATTATGTTTATGTATATACAATGTTTTTCCTTACTCGGCATCTGAGTTAACTATTTAATATATTTCCTTTCCTAGGTTACTAAAATATTATTTATAAAGGGTATGTGTTTAGAATAAAAAAAATAGAAGATTGGTTTGGTAGATATTGAATATCCTTTTATAAATAAGAAAATTGTGAACTCATTTATCAAAATCACTAAACAATTATTGTCCACAAGTATGTGTTTATGAAATGCATTGAATATTCATCTAAAAAATTGCGATATTTATGTATGAAAATCTTATGTCACTATAGTTTTCATTAGAGGATATATTTAATTAACTTTTTGAAACTAGGATGAGAAAACATTATTCAGATCCACATTTATATTTCTATTGATATATCTAGGGATATCTCTAATGATATATCTAAGGATAATTCTATGTATAATAAAACATACCATAACTGTGGTAATGTATAGAGGAATTTGTTTACAGGAATTTGCATCCCTATATGTATACTACAAGTTGATGTGGTTCTGGAAAAGATATACCTATGGGTAATAATGCTGAACATGGTGTTTTGGGCTTGACTCGAGTGTTACCAAGTACATGACATCATGCCTTACTAAAAAACTAGTATGAGATTACCATAATATATGCATTTTAAACTCAAAAACTTAGTACAAACCCTTATAAAGGATTTAAACAGTGACCATGAATGACCTAGGATATTCTTAAGGTGTTATAGACTGGAAAAATGATTCGTGACATATACATATAATAAGTGATTTTTAGGATTATGTGGTTTCCAAAGATTAATATTATTTCTGACACTATGCTTTTTGGTTTAAATAAAAAGTGTGAACTAGAAAGATCTTCATTAAAATTCAATGTGATAGAAAATTTTCTAATGATAAAAAAATTTGGTTGGTGAATAGAGTACATGATATTGTGTTTTTTCTTAGTTAGTTATCACAATACATTATTAACAACATACAGCTTAACCAAATATTGGACTCGCCATAGAATGTATAAACCTCATTGAGAGTTATAGTGGTGGATACCATGGAGAAAAGAATACGTAGTTTCCCATATGTTGATAATATGGGAATAAAAATTCCATGTAATTTCTAAATGGTATGATAAGATTCATTATGTGCATAGAATAAGGAAACAATGTAATTAATTAGTGTGGGAAATTAAAAGGTTTACTTAGCACAGTGGATGGGAATACTAGTCTCTGTAATTTATTATCAATAGATTGGTGTTTTAAATTTGGAATGTATGGAATTAATGAAAATTTGTGTCCAAGGGGGAATTCTATTGATGATGATAGCCAATGTTGTGAGGGTAATGGTAACACTACTAAATATGATGAGACTATGTGTGAAATATAAAATATATGGGTTGTTCTAATATTATTATCTTATATTAAATTAAAGAATAATTATTATCTTGAGGAAGATTAACATTAATAAATGATTCATGTTTCAAATTATAGGAAATATGTATTATGATATTAGATGATGATTCATAGTTAATGTATTTAGAATTCAGTGGGTTTATTTAAGTGTTTATTTATTAGAAATCAATAGTTAATTCATTTGTATAATGTAATATGTATTTATTGTTTAGTTTAAGTTTTTTTTGTAAAGGAAATTCAAGAATATGTTGATTTCTTCTAATGACCTTGAAATGTGATTTAATTCCTTGGTGAAATTTTATATAAAACACATGAATAATGTAATATATTTCTTAATATGTTCTTGATATTAAGATAATGATTATGGGATATATAAATAAGAGACACAAATAATGTAAATTTTCTAGTGTTAATAACATGGGATATAATTAATTTTTTTTGAAAAAAGTGTTTTATATTATACTTGATAGAGTATATATAATTATTATATTTATGAAATATATTCAATAATTAGGGCTTTTATTCAAGGAATGAGTAATTAGGAATGTTTTTATTAAATGTTTTTGGTAATTTACTTTATTGTCATGATTCAATAAAATATATGGCTAATTTATTGAAATATCTGTTTTGTACCAATTAAGAGATACTTTATGATTTTGGGGGATTGATTTATTTTTTATTGTGGTAAATTTTGTGACCCCATTTCTACGTTTTTAAATTTTTAGGGGTCATAAGGTAAAACATTTATGCAATGGATTATCTTGAACATTGGTTGAGGTTTTACAGATTAATGTACTATTTCCCCATATCATGAATTTTTCATATTGGAAAACCATTACTAACAATTTTTTTATAATAATAATAGATTGGAAGAATAATTAGTCACTATTTTATAGATCATATAATCATTTAGTGCTTCAAACATGAAAAATTAATCATTTAATGTCAGAGATAAAGTGGAAATTGATCAAGCCCCAACCAATGGATGAGACTCTTCTTATGAAATGTAATGAAGTATTGAATTTATATCTTCTTGTAAAAATTCATCAATTTATGAAATGATTCTTGAAGTAAATATTTATACATTTACCATCAATTTTTTTTGGATGAATAGTTTTTTTAATTTTTCGTCGATTTATGGATTTTTGGTTGTTAACCTTTTCTTGACCATCTTATCTATCACTCTACATAAGTATTTGGGTTCTATTTTCCTCTTATACAATCATGATTTAAATTCTATGAAATTTAATCCTACATAGAAAACTTGTTATGGGTTATTTTATATGACCTTCACACACCTCTTATAACTTTTCAAGAGGAATTTCATTATCATGCTTTATGATTTGGGATTCCTATAATGGTATTTTCAAATTATAAACACATATTTCACCGATCACATGTCTAAATAGTGAGGAATAAAAATTTTATAAGGTAGTATAATGTTACACATACATCTTTTATGAATAATTTTTTAAAATAGGATATATTTATTTAAAAAAAATACGTGAAACACTATGTTTTAACAAAACATGACATAATATTAAAATATTATGATTTAATATGATTTTTATCAAATAGAACATTGAATGGTGGGAATGAATATGAATAAAAAATAAAAATATTTTTTTAATAATATATATTTAATTCCAATACGAAAATTTAAAAATAAATTAAAATAAAAACCACTTGAAATTGAAGGGAATATTTTTTTTGAAAAAACATATTTTATGTCGACAATCATGTTTTACATCAATAAATTAAATAAATAAGTTTTGTAAATGTTTATGTTGATAAATTAAAATATATTATATTAAATAATATTCTTAACATTGATATAATTATATTTTTATGAATAAGATAATAATAAATCTAATTTTTTGCTTAAAATGGTATTTTTTATAAATAATAGATTTTTTCACCTTTTTAACACTTAAATTTAATTTAATTTTTCCATGAATTATTTTTTTAATAATGTAGAAACATATTTTTTAATTTCATCCATGAAAATTAAATTGGTGTAAATGTTTTATAATGTTTCAAAAAGAATAATTTTTCAAAGAATAATAAAAAAATACCAGTTTCTGTTAAGAATGTACATTTACATTATAGAATTAAATATCCAAAATATTTTTATAAGGGATTAAATGTAAATATTGAATAATAATGTATCTATTTTGAAAATAATGTTCACTACAATAAATTCCCTAATGATTCTTTATTCAAAACCTTTTTAAACTTTTTATATTTTCACTATAGAGAACTGCTTTTGAATCACATTTGTGAGATTTAATTTAAATTAAAATCTTCCACTTATGTGAATACTATTTAGAAAATGGATTTTATATTTTTAACACACATAATTAATATTTTATAATAAGTGTGAAATTATTTATGGCCATTTTGAATAGTAAAATAAATAAAAATTAATTAGCATTGTTCTGTAGAAATTCGGCTTATCGTGGGTTTAATTAAAAATAAAAATTATACAATGAAATAGAAAAACATCTAAAACCAATTTTATGGGAGTATTATTACAATATAACTTATAATGTTCTATAATTTCCTATTTTGGAGCCTTGTGGAATGTTAAAAACATGACCACTATTTAGTATTTTCATTAATTCCATGTCTGTTCTCTCCCACACATATAAATGGACACCACCCATCCTCTTACAATCAAACTTCCGTAACTGTTTGGGTTTTCTAATAATTATATATATTATTCTTTAAAAACTACCTAAATCATTTAGGACATTTTTATAATAGAAAAATCATGGAAAGCTTTCAGTTAAACCTAAAGTGGTTGTCTGAAGAAGAGGTAATATTTTTAACAATTCAGGTTTTATGTAATTATTATTTTAACTCATTAATATAGTTCATAAATTTGATATAATAATAGCTTAATTATATTATATATTCATAAATATATTTATATTAATTTTATAACCTATTTATATCTCCTCTTTATTTAAACGAGATACAAAATCATCATTCGTGTGTACAAAAGGCTACTACCATCCGAAACAATGTTTTTCATTTTCTATCACCAACTCCCGTAGATGGATATAATGAGGTATGTAATGTTTATATAATATATATATATATATATATAATATATTTTTGTATCATTTTAATTATAATACCACATATACCTACATACCTCCAAACTCGTTCTAAAACAATAACATCGCTCGTGTGTAATGAAGACTACCACCTCACGAACAGATGTGATGTGTTTTACATTTCTATTTTACATTGATGGTTATGTGGAATAATTAAGTAAATATCTATAATATATGTAACATAATTATTCTTATGTATATATCATATCACATATAACTTCTTACATTCTATTCTGTTGGGGATGTAATAATTTCATGCATGTGTATGTCGAACGACTTCATTATGGAGTGATGTGATTCATTTATCACTAATGCTTTTTCATGGAAGGTAATTAAGGTAAATTCAATGAATATAATAAATATATATGACATTAAATTGATTCTATAATGGTATTATATTATTTTCTTTTCTTTCATTTAATCTCTCATTAAAATCGAACCAATATTCATGAGTATGTACGTCCTACCATATCCATGAATGGTGTATTTCATTTTATTTCTCTAAATTTTATAGATTTGTATATAAAAATATAAAATTATTATTTATGATATTTATTTATGTTTTTAATATTATTTATATTATTTAATCAGGATTAGATTAAGAGGACAAAAAACATAAAAAAAACATACATGCAAAATGAATTTATTACCTCTATTGTGATTTTAACATAGAATTGATAATACCCAGGTAATGGAAGTTCATAAATAAAAAATATATTTTATGATATAAATATTTATTGTATAGTAAAATATTTAATATAAGCTTATATTTATTATATTGGAGGTTCAAATGCGTATGATGAATGTTGAGACTTGTGGTAAGTGATTTTTAGTCTCTCTTTTTTTTAATGGGAGACCTATTCCATATTAACAAAATTATATTTTTTTGTGGTGTATTTAATTACCATTTAGAATTTTGTATCATGAGTCTACATATTTTTATGATATTTAATGTTATGTTTTATGCTATTATTTAATGAGTATTTCAATTCATGAGACAACAAAAATGGCACAATATTTTTTTCTCAATTTTTTCTAGTTAGGATATACATTATGGTATGTGCCTATCATATATAAAGATGTGAATATAAAACTCATTTTATAGGTAATATCACGATCAGATCTATTCTGATTATATTTTTTGTGTCATTAAATTTTATTATTTCATAGGACATACAATTCATTGTTACTAAAGTGGCATGAGTTTAATGTTATGATATATTCAATTATTGTGAACTTTTTATTATTCTTAAAATGATGAAATCATATAAAATATCTCTCTTGAAATTAATGGCATTTATTATTCTCTAATAATTTATAAAGAATAAATTTTTTTTGTTTTATTATCTTCTCTTATATTATTAATGATACGAGAAATTTTTTTGTACAAAAGTTCTATTTTTTTCTCTCTTTAGTGGAAACACAATTTTAATTAATTTACATTTTTTTTATTTTTTAGAATAATGTTTTAAAATTATCTTATTTCATAATTAAAATAATTTTTTACCATGTTTTATTTTTTTTCAAATATTTTTAAAATTAATTTTCATGCCTTTTCCAAATCAAACACTTTTTGGATATTACTGAAAATATGGAAGAAAATTTTTTAATCCATTAAATAGAAAAACTAGTTTGTACCATCATGACAAACTCATAATTTTAAAGAATAATTGAAATGTTTCAATGTTTATACTCAATGAAATTAATTTCCAAAATATTTTATGATTTATTTATTTTTAAAATGTAATGTATATATTCGTCATGAATTTTTTTAAATGATTTTTAAATATTCATTTATATGTTTCTATAGTTATATTCATTTACAATGATTTTGGAAATGTTTTATGATTAAATTTTATTATCATTGTGGAAAGACTATTTTCCTCATGAAATGTTCTTAGTCGTATTTGTTGAATAATTTTCCATCAAATATGATATCCTCTGAAGTTAAAAAATATTTATTTGAGACATGATCCAATGAAAACATTTTTATTATTTTGTTAATGATTCATGACTATGAGAGAATATTGTTTATGAAACATATTCTTTATATAGTTGATTTTGTAATTAAATGTTTATATAAATAAACCCCATTTTACAGGTTATGATATGATGAATGTTTTATGATTTTATAGCAGATAGATGTATATAAAATGAGATGTGTATAACCTATATCCCCCATTATTTCATTTGGTAAATATGGATAACTCACGACTAAATAAGATATAAATAAACCTTATTACATGTTCACAATTTTATGATTGAACCAAATGACATTGTCATAATGTTATTTAGGAACAAGATAAAATGTTACAATGTTATTCATGGAGAGATATTTCATGTGCATAACGTTATGTGTGGACCTAGTTTCACGGCCATTACATTATGTGAGAAAATAACTTCTTGTCCCTAACTTATTGAGTGAAGGTTTTTCTATTTATTCATGTTCACAATGATATTATATTATTTTTATAAAAAATATGCCTTATTTAATTCTTATTTTCACAGAGATCATTATATATGAATACATTAATAGTCTTATCTAATGATCATCAAATCATTATTCATTGAAAAATTATTTTGATATTGGATTTTAAGGGTATGGTTTTCAAATTTTATTCGATTATTCTCACATCCTTATAGTCATGTTATGTTTATGTACATTCCATGATTACCCTTACATTGAATCTAATATCACCCTTTTTATGTTTTAATTCCCAGTTATTAAGAATTATATTAATTAGGTTTTTTTATGAATAAAAAATTGCAAGATCATTATTGTATATGTTTAAGATCATTCACTAAATAAGAAGTTTTCATATCTAGTCATCAATGGTAGTAAACCATTATGTTTCTCGGTTATGTGTTTATGAAATTTCCGGAATATTAATAAAAAAATAAGTTATTTTTATGTATGAATTTTCTAGGTCACTAAATTCATAATAACAAGAAGTCCTAGAGACATGTCAACCTCATCACTTATACTCCATTGGAAATGTATGCTCTATTTTGAAATGAATCAATGGAAAAACATTGGGAAAATATTTTCAAATTTAGTTCATTGATAATTGAACCCCCCCCACATGTTTCATTGATCATGTGAAAACCCTCAGACATGTATACCTTTATAGTAACTGACTTCTGAACAAGTCATCTAGATCATTCTATTCATTTGAAAAATTAATTGGTTACTTAAAGGCCCCCATAATGTCAGATCCACTATGACACAATCCTTTGATATGTCAACTTTGTTATTCTTGCACATCGTGACATTTGTGCTAATAGAATGTGAACCCCCAACCATGATTCATTTTCTGAGAACCCCCTTTATGTGATTATTGTCCATATTAGATAAGTGTTATGCACTCATGGAACCTTATTCTTTACATGTCATTAAAAGGGGAACCCTTTCCATCCCAACATACTCAATTGACCTCTCATGATCCCCTATCATTGTCAAATAGAGGATAATAGATAGATATGTGACCCATGAATCCAGTTTGGTGTTAGTCCCTTTAAATTACATTTAATGCATATTATAGGATCCAAATCCTCATGTGGGACTACCATATTTCCCCATCCTATAGTGGGTTTGGAACCTATGTAAAATATGAGCAATATTAATCCAATTATATGGAGTATATGTATAATTCCTTCATAATGAAGAATATTCATATTAGTCTGTAATTTCATATAATTTCTTTTGTGGCCACATCCTTCACAATATTTTTTATTATATTCAATCAGGGATACTCTAATTTGTATATCACACACCTATATTATAAATGTTTCATACCATTACATAATTTTAATCTCACACTTATCATCAATCATGTGTTCTTGGAGACATGTGATGGTTATGTGATTTTCCAAATAAAAATCCACCATAATGGGAATCTTCACAAGATGAAATCCCAAAGTAAATTTCATTTTATTAAAATGGAAACATTTACGATGAATAAATCATTAGAAAAAAATAGTATCTAATCACCATAAAAACATTAGCTGAGGAATTAGTGAGTAATACCTATACATGTTTAGTATTTTACTCTAATATGATCTTTCTTATCTATTAATATATTTGTTTTCTTATAAAATCCATGGTTTACATGGGTATTCAGATCGAGGGAGGTTGAATCATCAAAATGGGTATAATTCCCCAATAAGGGACCTAATTTAGGTTTATGTATAATTACATATTCTATTAATTCAGGTGTTTATACTCTCAATGATGAAACACATTGAACAAATAAATGAATAATTCCATTAAAACACTTATTTCTGAACCATTAATGACAATAAAACCCTTAATAACTGAATTAAGTGGACAATAATTTAGGTAATAAAAAGGATACATTAGAAACCTTCCTAATAACCAATATCCTAATAGGATTAATAAATGAGCTCATATAATTCATATCCCCATGAGGATTAATTTTTTATCAGAATCCTACATGAACTATGTGTGTTTTTATTCTAGTTTGTTCTACGAGATTTGTTGATCCAATTCAAGGGGTTGAATCCCAAATAAAAATCACCAATCAACACTATGGATGAAATTAAACACTGGAGTTCCTATTCAGACAACATAATGTACAAGTCTTCTATAATTATTATGTGATATTCGGTAGAAATATGACTATCCTTTAATACATAAAATTGTTTCATTGGTAGATCCCCTCTTTCATGTATGTGGATTCCATGATAAAAAATATTGTCGGTGTAACTAGTCCCATTCTAGAGTTTGGGAATGATTCATTATCATAACATAAATATTTAATAGTGTCCTCGTGAAGGTGATAGTTTCCCCCAAAAAATGGATCAATTAACCTAACCAACCATCAACTTTAAAAATTTGATTTATTTAGCATAATTGGTAAGAAACACCAATTAACCCTACCATTGGAATATAGGATCAAGGAACACTAAATATGTATAGAATATTTGTTTTTCCTATAGATAAACTCTACCAATGTGATTAAATGTGAAACTATAATAATCCTCTCATAATTAACCATCGGGGAAAAAATTGTGATGAAATAAAATGGTGAGAACGAAATGAATCATTCAACGATTATATGTAATCATGTTTCTAATGGGATATTCCATTTTAGTTGGATTACTCAAAACATGAGAAATAGATAAAATGAGAACGAAAATAAAAGAAAATAGATGGATCCTGGATAGTTATTTAAGCATGTGTCATACTCATAATGATGAATTTACTAGTGACCATGTTTACTGTTGTCCTTATGATTATAAATATTTTAGTCACGTGATTATCCTTGACATAGACCCCTTAAATCACTATAAAAATGTTGCGAAACCTCAAATATGGAAGAAAAAGTTGTATATTGAAAAAACATTACCCACCGAATTCATTAATCATCATGTCATGTACATGATTTTCAGGGCATACCACCAATATATTATGAATCCCCCATAATGATACATACATGGGACTCCAAAAGTAATTCTTTTATGCCCACATCACTTGAGGATTATTGCTGAATAACTGGTGGCACATATCATCACTATAAATTACTATAGGAGCTTACCCCTAGTGTTTGAACATAATACCATCATTATTATATGATGTTGGAACAAGGATTCAATTATAGAACCATCATATTTCATGAGTTTCCAATGACAACACCTAACAATCATGACCACCAGTTCCATCCTTACAATTTCCATCAAAAACTTACCAGAGGAACTACTTGATAATTCCCCAACCAAGACACCCATACCTAAAAACTAAAAATATATTTTTGTCCATATAAATTTTTAGACCATAGGGAGTGGTCTCATATCATGTTCCCCACCAACGATGCCTTCTAGTATATTCTACTAGTATCTATTTAGTATGCTCATATCCTTTCTCACCTAGACAATGACATCCCATAGAATTAAACATCAAACAAGGAGGGAGGGACATATCCCTACCCAATTCATGGATCCCATCATTATATTCTAATCTATCAATTAGAATATATGTGGGAATATATCTACAATTCAATCAATGATTTCAATCACTATGTAATATCAACAATGAGAGTGTAGGAATATGTACCAGAATACACCATTATTAATTTACACTGCATTATAACATTGATGAAGTACCATCACTAAAATATTCCAATAATGAAGAGATATATTCTCATATCCCTCTCCCATTAGCAATAGTATCATATCACCGTAGCCAAAATGATCATGTGGATACTCAAGGGTAGGAACGTATTCTTGATTCTATCCAGCAGGTCTATCGATATATTCAGATAAAAGAAATGGGACTTGATCTGGCTCATATTCTAATTCCAGCAAGAGTCTCTCAAAATATAAACAAAAGTCTCCATAGAACATGAACACATTCATATTGTAAAAATCTAGTGTCATATTGGGAAGGTATACGAAGATGAAGACCACATCCCGACAATAATATAGGACTTTCATCATTGTTTGGAAATTAAATCATGGAAGGATCATAGCCTGGATAATGAAGATAGTTTGAATATTCCAGTAACTTACATAATCCAGGATTATATTCCTAATCTTGGAAATGAATTACTACACCATTATTATTTAGAGGCTACAATAATGTAGGCTCATATTCATTGTCCCATTTTGGTGGTATAACGAATTATTGAAATAGAGAATTAATATTTAAACAATGATCATACCCATACATAAACAAAGGTTGAATACCATATTCTAGACACAACACATTTGTAGGCACATAACAACACTTAAATATTTAATATCACTGAAAAATTCTACATCTTCTCAAAAGTAGTCTCACATTGCCAGGGAAATATATAGTTATAATAATAGTCCAATGACCACCACATAGTAGTCTCAAATTATTGTTCAATCTAAAAATTTCAATCAAAATATTTTTTCCATAATTTACTATAAGTATCACATTCCATAGATACTAGATTGCAATGTCATTGAGGATGTATAATGAGTATCCGAGATAATTATAAGGTCTCCAAGAACTTATTATGATGTATAAGGTGATATCTACCATGGTTTTTCTCCTAATTATTTTATTTTAAAGGAATATAGGGATCCTACCTCTGAATTTTTTCATGGAAATACTCCAAACAGTGATATCTCTCCCATAAAAGTAAATCCTCTCAATTTCATGTTAAATTTTTATATAGTGTTTCTCAAAAAACCTTGGATAACACTACTTAACACCCCATTAACCACCTTTAACACCTTACCTCAATCAATAGGTTACATATATAAGATACCTATGTGGTCCGTCCGTTTTGGGGAATATGTACCTATTGAATATGAACATGATGTTGATATATGGGGGTATATTTCTCTAAATTACCTTCAAACTATGTGTTTCCTAATCCATACTTCTGATTACAAGGTACAAGATGATCCAGAAGTGGAGTAAATACATTACATGCACCAAAGAATAAGAGAAACCATTCGACAGTTACGGTATATATATATATATATATATATATATATATATCTTATTATGGGTATGAGGCTCACCTCCCTGAGAAAAATATTTGTTGTTTTCAGGTAAACCTGATCACTTTCTTTCATTCCATGGACCTGATATTGGAAATGCACAACAAAATCCTACAGATTTTCCCCCACAACATGGAATGTATTATAAAATTAATCACTAAAGACCTTCCATATATCTGTATATAGGTTTGGGGTGATTTGGTATGATTTCACTTCACCCCATCCCCATGAAATCAATTTTCCCAAGACAATAATCATGTAATTTTATAGTTATTGTTGGGATCATGGGGCATAATATTCAATGGGAGAATTGTTTAATCCAAAAATGCTCACCAACCTCAATAAAATACTAAAAGTGGATGGAGAGGTATTTTATGTAGATCCTTATCTATTCTTGTAGGAAAAAATTAGAAACACATCTCATATATTGAAGATAATGTCAGGAACTACCCTAGAACTCCCCACAACTAGTGACTCTAATCACAAGCATCCAATGCACTCATCCCATGTGTGAATGATGTTTCACCAAATCAAATAGGTCCCAATGATATATTTTTGGAGGAAAACCCAACCTATAGGTATCATGTTTTTTTTACAATAAATTATACCCCTATGGCCATCAAACACTACATCTATACCATAAAAATTAGGCAAATTATACCCATATTATGTTTATGGTTGTCTTGTTATATCAACCACTACTTCTAAAGTCATCACACAATGAACTACACAATAAGATATTTTTATAGTGGTCTTTAACTCTACCTGAGATTATAGCGATGCGTATTTTTATTATAATCCCAACAAAAATTAGTTTATTCTATGACAGTATGTGATGACCGAAAACCTATATCATAGTGATTCCTCCCACCATGAGACACAAACCCTTCGTTTGGATCCCATTTTTCAATCATAATCAACCACCACCTCATGTTTACTATTCATAGTCTAGAATATGGGTAATTTTTGGTAGTGGTAGTAAAACCGTACATCAGTCATAACATAATATGGCCCAATAATACAACAGGCCATGGAAATTACCTCCATCTAACTCTTGAAAGGTAAATGAGTGGTACATATCTTCTCAAATATATGGTAAATGATTCGGAGAATTCAATTTCATAGTATGACTTAGTGAACATCACCACCATTAATCGAACAATTGATACTGACCAAGACATGAAAGATTATGATTGATATTTGGAAAAATCACCATGATAGGTTGGGGATGTTTATTAAAAAAATAGAAGTTTTACATATGAATAATATGAGTACGATCTAAAATATTTCACATATTCATGAAGACTTTACAAAACCCAATTGAAATTACACAAATTATAGACACAATAGAGAGACTAAATCCTACTCCCCATGTAAAAGTACATAAATTTATCCCACGGCAGAATGTATAGCATAAAATGAGAGTTTGTTTCACAATCTCTTATGGATCAATGAGGAATTAATTTGGGGAAATATTAAAACTATTTATCACCTTCAAGGGGAAACAAGTATCCCGCCTATCACCCATTAAAGGGAATAAATTCTTTTAAAAGGATGCAATCTAAACAAGAAGCCAAATCTGGATCATGGAAATCAAATTTCATAATTGAGGATGTTGAGGATGAATAAGATTTTCATCCTTTATGGAGAAAAAAGTATTTTTATCGAGGTAATCATCTTGTATTTTCATGAATTGAAAATCATTTGGATATTTTTTTGGAAAACCATTTCAAACCTCACCATCTTCTCATTCTTAGGTGGTAGTACATATGAAAGTCCATCTAGATTTCCTAAACACTATTGAGTCCCTATATACATAGATGGAATCAGTAGAGGGGAGGCCTACCCCTGTAAAGTAAAAAAGGAAACCATACCCTGAGTTGGTGGAAAAAATTTACCACCATCAAAATTTATCAACATAATCGTCTCATCATGTGATTTCATTGGGCACCCAGAATAACATCTCATGCACATTATGAATTGATGAGGCACTACAATTGGCCTATGTGAGAAGAAAGTGTTAAAATTTTGATATGATTTATAAAAATAATGGTTGAACTTGCTTTAGTTTGGTACAATATCCTTCCAATTGGATTTGACATAGTTTAAGAAGCCCTTATTCATGAATTCATTTTGCAAGTCCGCTCTATTTTTTGTAAAATGGTGAACATCAAGCTCACAAATTGAAAATAATGTGAAAATGACCGAGTCGTAGATATTATTTTTAAATAAAAGGGTAAAACATAATCCCTCATTATCCCACTCTCAAAAAATATATTTCTAAAACTATATGTTGAGACCCTCTTGTATGAGGAAAACCCACATTTGATATCGATGAGATACCCAGGTTTATTCTCTAACTTTATAGAAATTGAAGAGACCCTTAAAGATTCTATTGAAGATAAAAATTTACAAATCTTGACCCACAATCATGGTATAAGGATAAGGCCTATACTAATATTGAATTCTTCAATCAAACACAAAATATTATCAATTCCCATCAGAATAGAAAGGAAGTCCCTAAATCGTTATGTGACTCTTAAAAAATCAACAGCAAAATCTGCCCTAGATCTGAGATTATAAATGATATGTGTTACCCGTGGTATGAGATGTCGATGAAAATATAATATTCATTCTCAAATAAATAGTTTATTTTTAGGTTTCTTATATCCATCTAAAAATTATTGAAATCTAATAGATACTAGGTAACCAATGTAGGTCAGATATAATGACCTAAATAACTATTTCCCTTATCGTATGAGACTATTCCAAATCATTCAGGATAAGTTTCACTTCAAAAAAATCTTTTAGAGAATCATTTATTTTGGATAGGGGATACTAGGAATATCCACAAGAAAGATGACTTGTATGACCACCACCCATCTACAAGGAGAGGGTGACCGAAAAGAAGCCTCAACTAAGAAATAGAATAATTATTGTAATTTAATGACTTGATATTCATTTGAAAGAACATGGGCCTCTAATATATTGATTCATCATATCCTAGTCAAGATCCTAGCTATGATGTAAGAACCATTGAATCAACCACTTTGAGGTATCTATAAAATTAAAATATAGGAAAATAAATAATGTAATGAGTATAAATTAAAATCTAATCTATCTTTAACTCTTTAATATTTCATTACATTAGAAAAAATATTACCAGATCAATCCCACTGAATATAATACTCTTTAGATGAGGATCTAATTTTCTTCTCAATTAATGTTATTTGCATAGTATATCACTTCTTAATTGATGGATATTCCATTGATTAAGTGTTTCATGTACCTAAATGGGGATCCAGAGGATGGGACCGTAGATATTGTGGGTACATGGGATGGAACGATCATGGATGAACCTGATATCATAGGATTATCCCCACTATATCATAATTTGTGACCAATACCTATGGATGTTCACTTTATCAAGCCCAATGACTGCATGGAAATTCATCATAGAATTTTAATTGTCATTCAAACCCAATTTTAATTGATGACCAACTTTTACAGTGAAATTATCTAATCAACCCAAATGAAGACATGTAATAGTATGTCCCACAACATCATAAATTAATGCTCTCTAGATCTCTTCCCAAGAACATAACCCATCCAACTGAAACACATTATCTCATAAACTCCATTCTATGAAGAAACCCATCCATTGGATGTAAGGAGATCTATAATATAAATATTACATTCTATAGAAATTTTAGATTTCTCAGTAAAAATCCCAATCTTAGATGCTATATATATTTCAAAATATCTCATAGAGGAATTTGGTGAAGCCCTCCAAATATTTGATGAGTTTAAGGAAGAAGTCATCATATAAAAGGTTTACTAGGTTGAAACTAGACAAGAATAATGTCTTGCCACTATTTCATTCACAATAATTATTATAAAGAAGCTATATATGGACATATTAGACGCTTGGATGTTTCTTGAATGATCCACAATGCTGAAATCCAAAAGAAAAATGTTGAAAATCGTTCAAAAATAAACCACATCTCAGTCTAAACCCTTCAAAATTTGGGATTCATGGAGGAATATTTGTCTCCAAATAAGAGGAAGATTTAGGGGTATGAAAAAAATGACCAATGATATCTCACAATGGTCAAGATCTAGGCTGAATTTTGGGACCTCATGTCTAATGTAGAGTTCATTTTTATCCAAGAAGTCATAGAAAACATTGTCCTACTCATAACACCATGGATTTAGATCCTCATTGTAGTACCTTAATCATTTTAACAATGTTTGACATACCCCTTCAATGAAATATTTATCACATTATAGGAACTCATATTCCCGTTGAATATTTTGACTCTTTATATGACGAATAGTGTTTATATAAGTGGGAGGTAAAACTAATGATGATAGAGGGTATCATTCCAGTTTTTAGTTTCAATGGATTGGGAACCAAACCTAAAAACCATTTGAGTATACTTATTAGTAGTTATTTTCTTCCCATATACCTGATTATGGATGTTTACATAGTCCAATAGAGATATTATAAAAAAACATGTCACTATCTCATTTCTATGTGATACCAATAATATCAACTGAACTAGGTTCGTCAAAGTATAACCTTAATGACTCTCCACCAGGATCTAAAAATATACTCATTCTATATGGAAAAATTAAAATTATATGAAATAAATTACCTATAAATCTAAATATAAATACCACTCCATTGTATATTAGTAACTCAATGGACGAATGGAATCCCAATAATCCACAAAAAATGACTATAGATGTTTACGATGCAAATGCCTCTTCTTGGGGGAACAAGTTCCTTGAAAGGGATAGAGATGGAATAGAATTATCCACTTTACAAGGAGACTCACCCATATACATAGTGATAAATGTGGAAGAGGATGAACTTCTTAATTCCCCTTTTGAATTTGAGTAAGCAATCCAATATCATGAACTGACCTTATCCAACCCCAAACCGGTTAGTTGAGTTAGCCCAGGATAAGACTCGGGTGGCATTTTCGATCCTATTTGGCTAGAAACTAGTGCCGAGTATCAGAAATACATGTTGGGAATTATTTTTACCGCGGAAATAGACAAATAATCCAAAAAATGATGAAATACATGTAGTTTAAAATATTTTAAAATAGAATATACATCCACGTGACCTCACTGGTCACCTCCAAATATAGAACCAAGATATCTCCATGTGTGATTCATATTCAAGAATGACCTAATCCTGAATGAATGATATGAATTTGAGCATGAGAACTGAGATTCTCAGTATGGATATAAAGAATAACCAACTACTTATTCAACACCATTAAATTGAAATATATTCATGCTACTTTGAAAATTAGATGTATAAATAAAATTCCCATAATTTTCAAAATAGGTATCGAGATTTAGTTTTTTATGAAGAACTATTTCCAATAAATTTCAAAATTAGTTTTCCAAAATAGAGGAATGAATTATAATAATTTACATTAAAAGAATAATATAGATGGATTAAGTTTTTTTTATTTTAAATAATGAAATTAATGTTCCACATAAAAATGAAATTAGGAATGAATAGAATGTAGCGTGGAAGAAAAAAATGTGTCTAGAATATAAGGTTCTCATAATGAAAACTTATGAAATATATAAAAATACATTCCTATAATAAATCTCATCTAGTTGTGGTTATTCACAGTCTCCATCCAAAGACCTGGTAAAACCCCTAACTAGCTATTCTGAGGGGAACATCACATGAGATGTAGACTGTCTACTCATGACCACTAGATAATTCCTAATATCAACTATTGTAGTAATTGTACCTATGATCCCACCTAAATACTAAAGGATTCCCATGATAATCAAATCAAGGTGAGGTTTCTCAAGATAAAATATTCACACATTTTATATATTTTACACACACAAACACTCATCCACCGCCTCACCACTAAATTCCCACCTTAACAGAATCCCCATTCATATTAAAAAAACAAATGCATAAGCATTTTCACTAAGAACATATCATAACGAATACATAGAGATGGGTATTCATAGTGAAGGTCTTAAATTCTGATCCAAAACGAATCAATGGGACAACCAGGACTAACTATTTCAAAAGGGAATCATTTTCATTAGAAAAACATGTTTTTCCAAAACCATTTATTATTAAAAATAATTACACATCATTGAAAAATACGATATTCAATAGTTAATAAGATTAAAATTTCTTTAATTAATAAAAGTAACTATCCATCTGAAACCAAGATTCAAAAAATGATTAAAACCATTTTATTTGTTGATAAAGACTAGAGGTGATGTTTATAAATGTAGAGAGAAACAATTTCCAATGATCTCTAATCTTACATAGAATATCAATTTAATTTCAAAAAAACAATCTTGTAAGACCAAAGAAATTATTGATATAATGTCAGAATATTGGATATAGGGAGACCCTGCCTCAAATCATCATTCAAATTATGATGAAAAGACAAAATCTCCATAAAGGTGGTCAACGAAGAAAAATTAACAATGGGTACCCTAAATGATCAAAAACACCAATTTGGAAACAATAAAACATGAATCCTTATTCTTAGAAACCATAGGAAGAAGTGGAATTAGAGAAACATGGAAGATGAAAGATTTAAGAGGAGCAAAAAGGGATTAACATTTATGATCGACCTCACATCTTGATGAATTATCTAGAATTCACAATGGGTGAGGAGAATAACCATGGAGAGAAGCATGTAGATAGATCTATGGGTGTTGGAGGTAGTATGGGGTGTAAATAGGGGGATTTGGGTTAAAATAAGGGGAGGTAAAAGTTGTTAATTTATACTTTTTATGTTACTTTAAAGACTGTATGGTTTGTCCATATGGTCTTTTAGACCATGCAAAAACCACTGGGTACCATTTTTCCATTGTCGGATGATGCTTGATGTTTTTTTGGGTGAGGATGCATGGTATTTTACCTACCATGAGGTATAGATAGTCACACTATGTAGGATAAATTATTTTAAAAGGGATTTAAGATAGTTTCCAGTTATAGTATTCCAACCATACACCACCCTGCAACTAGACCAAAAATTACTATTTCTAGAAAAAACATAGGGATGTAAAAATAATCCAAAATACCCAAAATAGATGGGTTTTATTTGGACGTGGTGCGATAATTCCCACCTACATTGAAATTTTCTACCCCCAAGAATCCTTTAATGATATTGGAAAACAAAACCAATGTCATAGAAGAACTCATCACAAATGAAACATCAACCACTAGAAGACTAATTGATGAAATATTATTTCATATACAGAAATTAAAACACGAAAATCAATAAAACAAGTTAGAACAAACCAAAAGCTCCAATTAAAAATCATAAGAAACACTATTAAAATTTGTCAACATAAATTTATGATCGAAATAATAAGGGTCAAGGGGGACCCAAACTGTACACAAACACTCAAAAATAGAACACCACCACCCATAGATTGAAATTAAAAAATAAAATCAATGTGGATCAATAAAAATTTTCAGAAGGATCCATAACATGAACCATAAACATGGTTAAAAAATCGTCATGACTAAAGATGGGAAGAATGGGAAAAGGGGTTGTCTCACTTGAGGAATCAGGTTACTAAAAATACCATGAGCTCTTCCACAGTGGATTCCTCACTATTTTAGGATAATATATAAACACGGATTAAATAAACTAAAATAGGCACACCAATAAAAATGATAACTGATGGAAAAGATAATAAATAGAAAGAAATGCTATTTCCCAACCAAATGATTCAGAATTTCGAAAAATGGGATCTCCTTTATGAACAAGGCTACCTGAAGGAAATACAACATCTTACCGTATTCTTAAAAATCACAGCACTTAGAACAACATCATAACACAAGAAAAAATTTATAATAAAAGAAATTATAAACAAAATCTAAATCATCTGTAACAAAAGAAGATATTATGAGATAAATTATTTTTAATTTGTTTGATGTCTTGTGGTGTACTGTACACCAAGATTAGTTTGCGCTCTACGCAACACAATATTATCTTGAGGAATATGCAACACTATTCATGGTATTTAATACACCCAATTTCATGTTATTTTGATAGAATTAATTTCATTCAAGACTGATTATAAGTGAAAACTAAATATTACAACCTAATCACTATAATGGTGGGTGTGAATAGTACTAACTTCCTTCTAAAAAATAATATAAATTAAAATAAGCAAGTCTATAAAATTAAAAAATCACTCTTTGGGGATTTTATAAGTAAAATATATATTTTACACATTCAATGTAATATTTTATATTGATATCTTATGTTTTATTTATATTATATAAGAATAAAGTCAATATTTAGGATAAAATAAGTATTTTAAAAACACCAGAGTTTTACCAACTTTTGATGGAGAACAATTTTTAAATATAGTTATTAAAAATTGTAGAAGTTTTATTTTACATAATTAACATATTATTTTTAATAGGGACATCAAAATTTACCGTGGATGGAATTCTGGTATTTTTTGGAGGAAATTCATATTTTATTTAATAGTGCAAAATAGTACATTTTAATTCCAAAATACCATATCATATAATTTATTTTTATTGTTAGATTATCATTTAATTTCTTCTAAAGTGTACTTGGATTATGTTTTTATCATTTAATACAATTTTGGACATTTTATGTAATTTCACATTTAAATTGGACATAAACATATGTGAATCCTTTGATAGTTTTTATTTCTTAAAAACCCACTTTCTGGTATTGACAACTAGAATTTATTTTAAATTAATTAATGAAACTTAGGCATTTTGAAATTTTAAAAATTGATTCTATATTTTGAATTAGCGGTTCCAAATTATGATTAAACTTTACTTTTATTTTTTTTGATATTATGAATTTTAACTACGATAATTTTTATATAACATATTTAAAGGTAAATCAGTTAAATTAGGGTAACAGAAAGTATTATGAAGATAATAAAACTACCCTAAAACTTAAGAAAATTATATTTTATGAATAAATTTATAACTATATCACTTATGGATTAGAATGGAATTTTTTATTGGACTTTTGTCCCCAAAAATTATGTTGTTATTATTAAAAAAAAGAACGTAACAACATGTCACTCTTTTATCTATTATAAGAATAATAATATTAATGTAGTGATAAAATTGATGAAACAGAGAATATAAATAGTATCATGAAATATAATTAAATTATATACATAATGTGAATTTATTATGAAATTTTAGAGGTGAAATAATTTCCATTAATGTTGACATAATAGTGATACAATAATTATTTTACAAAGTCAAATATCAAAGAAATGATATTAAAAATACTAAAATAAATATAATTTGAGAGAATCATTGAATTAAATATTTTTATGGATAAAATTTAAATTTTTATGATTATTTAATTAATTCTTTTTTAACTTATCTTGATTTTATGATTTTTTTATAATGTCATCAAATAAATACTGTAAAAATTCTTACTATTGGTATTTTAAAAAATTAAGCAATTTATTAAATGTTATAAAATTTATAAAAATATAATATTTTTCCACATGGTTAGGATGATTTTATATATTTAATAAATAGAAATTTATTTGTCTTTATAAATCTTAATGTAATTAAATTAACCCACAATGTATAAATAATAAAATATTGTGGTAGGATTAAAAAGTGTAAAATAATGGTTAAACAAAAAAGATAAGGATTAAGAAATATTCCAAACAACTAAAATAATGAAGAAATGTTTTTATTTCAAAGAAACAACATCTTATCATATAAATAAATGAGTTTTTTACCATTAAAAACCGAAAATAAATTTATAATAAAATAATATTTCAATACATTTTTAAAGTGATGCTCATCTTTCTTATAAAAGGACACGACATATACACACATACTCAAATCTATGAATCCCATTGAATCATCAAAATAATAATTAAATAATCTCCCAGCATCTTGAACTTCCTCCTAGAGGACACACTTTGGGCATAAATCCATCCTAATGAGACCTTTTGTGAAAATCAAATGAAAAAAATCTAAAAAGAGGTAAATGTCTAATCACCACATTCCAAATTATTTTCTTCTTCTACTTCGTCTTCTTGTATTTTACCTATAATAAAGTAATAAATGCATTATATTATAAATTTTTATATTATATTATAATTATTTTACAACCCTATACCTTCGTTTATCTATCCTATGAATAAATGTATCACCATGCATGCATACGTACTGATTACCGTCTCCACGTCATGGTGTAATTGGTTATTCAACAATACTTAATTTAGATGGGTATAATGATGAGTAAAATGTATGTAAATAATAAATATGAGATTATAATTACTCTGTATAATTATTATACCATCCAATTCCATACCATTTAACAATTATGTGAATGATATCATCGCTCGTGCCTGCATACGACCTACAATATTCATGATGGGATGTGATTCATTATACACCATCTTCATTAAACCACGATTTTATACCATAATAGAACAAATAAATATGATATATATTATTATAATATCATTTTTTAAATGATAAAACTTTTAAAAAATAAGTGAAACGTGATCTTATACAACAAAACATGTATAAGAACACAAGTCATTTAATATTCGAATAAAAGTTGGTAATGAAATGAAACAAACAAACAAATGATCATATGATGATATATGATATCATAAAAATTGTTATGATTCTGGAATATGTCAATAACATTGTTCAAATCATTATAATATTTGTTTGGATACCTACAATTAATATTATACTGAATTTAATTGATAATTTCACAATCTTAATATTATTTGGGATTGTTTATACATAAGTATTTAATGAGGTTAATTTATCATCCAAATCTATGTTTCCTAAATATAAAATATTATTTTATTCTTCTATAATTTTTTACATTCAATTTAACTCATTGGGTAATTTTTATCAAACGGTATGGAATGAATATTTTGGGGTTTTTCTATGCAAGGAATTTTTTTTACTCTTACGATAAAAGTACAAGGAAAATGTGTTTTTATCTTACACACAATGAAAATATTTTTACATTTCATGACACATTATTTCCAGGAATATTGATTTACACAATTTCAATTTTATTTTCAACTCAATTTATTTCTTTTAAAATGGCACAACATTTTGAGAAAAGATATTTTTTTTGAAGAAGAAAGTATATTTTCATCAAGAATTATGTTTATGAGTTTTTTTGAAAATTAATTTCCATCTAAGATGATGCTCTTGAAATAGGGTTATATTTATATTCCTATAATTAATATAATTTTAATGTGTTAATTATGGGATGATATTTAATTTAGATTATTTTAGGATAGAATTATGTTTAAGAAAGCCATTTTATTTCATGGTTTATGCTCTCATAAATGATTTTTGTTTTTGTGGAACCTATAAGAATGATTTCATTATGCGATGGGTTGGACCTATATCATCGTCCAATGAATTGGGTAATGATTTATACCTCTTTTTATATACATGGATGGAAAAAAATGTAAATATATTTTAGTAATGCATGGCTGGAACAACAAGTAATCCCTGTCCAATAATTGTCTTTGTCCACTATGATAGTCTTGGAAGTAATGCCTTATCTACTATAGAAATTATATTATGTGTCATTTTTTTTCCAAAATTCCATGTTTTATTCCAAGTCTATTTTATAATTTTTAATGTGCCTTTATAATCTATTCCTTACATACTGCATATTTTTCTATCATAATGCATGATTTTTACATTTAAACTTTATGTATATGTTTTTACATTCTTAGGATTATGTTTTTTTAGATATATTCCATTATTAGCCTTACTGATAATTTGAGATCACCCATTTTAATGTTTCTTTTACCTTAGGATTTTAAGAAGGGTATTACATATGATGTGTCAAAAAGGGGTTCTAGTTATGAATGTTAAAGCAGGAGATGATGTAGATGTTTTATGAACCAGTGGTTTATGTTTTCTACTTTCTAATGGAACAAAAATAATATAGTACTTGGGCGTCTATTTGTTTCATGTATTAAGTATTATGAAAAACTAATGAAATGTCCACAAACACTATTCTTGGTTCTTTATATTTGGTATCAAAGAAATGGTTCTGTAAACCTTGGTATACTAGAATGTAATTTCTTTAGTGAGATCCGTATAGACATTTATAACGATACATCTTGGGATGTACTAAAGAAATGTATATGTATAGGTTAAAATACTAGGGGTTTTGTTTGAATCATGACTAAACTGGGGTTTAACCAATTATATCATATATTTAAATATTATAAGTAATTTACCTTATATATGTGTTTCTATTCTGTTATATGTATCTCACAGACATTACTATCTAGTCATTGTCAATATCCAGAACTACATAGAAAATAGTTATCCATTGAATGTTTTAGATGTGACAATTATGGGAATTATGAAGATTGATTTTCTAATTAGAAATATCCAGAATAGAATCAGGATGATGGTATGAGTATTGGTCATACTTATGAGGGTAATGAGGTTGTAAACTATATGTGAAATATAAGTGATGTTCTTCTAGTATTAATTCCATTAAACCTAAGAAGATTTCGTTTGATAAATCATTACACATAATTCGTATTTTATGAAAGATAAAGATGATGGATCATGAGTAATGGTTTTAGAATAAAGTTGGATTATTGAGGTGTTTTTGTTTTAGAATTAAAATATTATGTTATCTGAATCCAGAAATATATAATTGTTTTTAGTAAAATTTCATTATTAAGGATTAGAAAATATACGTTAAATTGTAAAAAGGATAAAAAAAGTGATTTTAGGGTAAGGTGTTATATTTGGATAACACATGATTAATGGAAATATAACCCTTAATATGTTCCTTATATTATGATAATGATGTTTAGATAAAGACATGTTGGATTTGAGTCAGAAACTTTGGTGGTGCTAGTTTAATGAAAACTAATTATGGAATTGGTGAAAAAATGGATATTCTATCATGGATGGCATCTAAATATTTTTTAGACTCATGGAATATTTCCAATGTGTTTTGGAATATAATACCATACTAATTTTCTATAAGGATATCTGATAATTCAGGTTATTACCATGACTTAATAGAATATATGATGAAGGTTTTTACATTTTTGGAATGTAACAAGCCATATATATTGTATGAAATATGGGGGATGCATGTTAAGATGAGTTATTTCATAACTTTATATACTTTTGGATTTTCAACTTTCATAAGGATTTTAAGGTTATCATATTTTTTGATTTTGTAAGTCAAACATCAGACAAGGTTGGTTAAAATAATGTATTTTCTCACCCTATATGGACTTATGCATGATGGACAACGTGTGCTATCATTTTTGAGATAAATACATATGGAATGAACTATAATTATATTTATGGATAGCATGATCTTCTAACAATTCAAGAATAACAAATTTAACTTTATGTATTTGAATAAGAGATAAATTGTATATTTTTCAAGCCACTACAAATGATGACATTGTAATGATATCAATTAAGTATTTCCTCTCATGTTCTTAAACATTAGGAAAAGGATCTTGAAAACCAATGTTTTTATCCTTGTACCATAATATCTGATGAATTAGAAGGTCCCTTAAATCATCGCAATGTTATGGCTTTCTGATTGTGATCATTATCCTAACTTTTTCTTTATCACTCTCCATTAGAACATTATGTTTAGATTTGTTCTTACATATCCAATTCTTCCCTTCCAACTATGTTCTTCTACAAGGAATCCTAGTGAGGAGTAACATTGGGTAACTACTATGGTTCTAACATTCCTTTTGAAAATGATGTTTTGGAGTTCCTTTACACAATGTGGGTTTCTATGAAATAAACATTCTAGTAGTAAAACATTTATAACCCAGAAGAATTTTTAGGGAAACGTCATTTTAAGTGCGGTAGAAAGGAACACCCCAAGATTTTATGAAATATATTCTATTTAATTTTCTATGATGTCTTGTTATGTACACTAAACCAAGAATAGATTGTGTTATACACAAAACCATATTTGATTCTAGTATACACAACACTATTATGGTCTAGTGATACACATAATTTCATTTTATTTTGATATAATTCATTTCATTAATGACCAAGTATATGTGATAACTAAAGATTATAACCTAGTCATTACAGTGGTGGGTTTGAATAGTACTTGCTTCATTCTAAAAAACCTTTTCAATGAAAATAATTGAATCTATAAAATAATAAAATCACTCTTTATAGATTTTATTAGTGAAATATATATGTAATATATTAAATTTAAGGTTTTAAATTCCTTTTATTTGATTTCTAGGTATGATATAATAAAAAATTCAATTTTCTTAATAAAAGAGGTATTAAAAAAACAGGTTTACCTTCTTTTGATGGTGAAGCCTTTTTAAATATAGTTTTTGAAAATTTTATAAGTTCTATTTTACATAATAGACTAATTATTTGGAATTGGGACATCAAAATTTACCTTGGTTGAAATTTTGGTGTTTTTCTGATGAAATTCATATTTTAATGAACAGTGAAAATACTGCATTTTACTTCAAAAATACTTTTTCTTCTAATATATATATAGTTATATTATCTTTTTAATTGGTTTTAAAGTGTAATTGGACTATTTTTTATCATTTAATCCAATTTTTTCATTGGATAATATCACATTGAAATTGAACATAAACACATGATAATCTTTTGATAGATTTTACTTCTTAAAAACCCACATTCTGGTTTTGACAACCTGAAATAAATTTAAATTAAATAATAAAAATATTGGGTTTTGAATTTTTAAAAATGGATTACATATTTTGAATCATTGTGTCCAAATTATGTTAATAAGTTACATTTATTCTTAGGATATTGTTAATAATAACTATGATAATTTTTATTTACTAGAGTAAACGGTAAATTAGGTAAATTAGAGTAACAAACAATATGATAAAGATAATAACACTACCCTAACACTTGAAAAAAAATATTTCTTGAATAAATTACTACCCATTTAACCTAAGGTTATTAATTGATTCATTTAATGTACTTTTGTTTCATGAAAAATATGTAATTTATATTAAAACAAATGAAAGTGACAACATGTATCTCTTTTATATCTTCTAAGTATGATAATTTAAATGTTGTTCTAAAATTGATGAAACATCGAATAAAAATAGTTTTTAGCACTAAAACGAAATTATATACATAATGGTAATTAATTTAAAATTTTTATAGGTTAGTTTTGTAACATAAATATTGACACAGTAGGGATACAATAATTATTTTATTACGATAAATATCAATTAACTGATTTTATAAATTGTAAAATAAATATAATTTGAGAGAATTGATGGAATACACGATTTTTATGGATTAATGTGACATGTGGGTGATGATTTAATGAAATTGTTTTCTAACTTATCTTCTTTTATGATATTTTAAAAAGTGAACAAATAATTAGTGTCCAGATTGACACTATTTTTATTTTAAAATATAAAATAGTTTATTAAATGTTATAAAATTCATAAAAATATATTAATCATCCATATGGTTAGGATTTGAACAAATATGTCCTAAATGGAATTTTTTGGGTTTTTGACATTTTATGTTAATTAAATTAACCCAGAAAGTGTAAATAATAACATATCATGGTAATACTAAAAGGGTAAAATAATGTTTAAATAAAATAATACGGATTAAAAAATATTCAAAACATGTAAAAAAATTATTAGATGGTTTTATTTCAACCAAATATAATCATAAATTAGAAATAAATGAGTTTGGGACCATTAATAAATTAATTAATTTTTTTTAATAAAATAATATTTCAAGACAGTCTTAAACTACATCTCATCCCTCTTATAAAAGGCCACCACATATACCCACTTACTAACACATATCAAGACCTTTGGATCAACCAAATTAATCTCAAATAAGCTCCAAAAATCCTTCATTTCCTCCAAGTTTCAATACATTTTTTAAAAATCAATCTTAAGGATCACAATTGTTCAAATGAAAAAAATACTTGAAAAAGAGGTAATTGTTTTATCCCCTATTTCTAAATTATTTTCTTCATCTACTTCATCTTCTTAAGTTGTTTCCATACTAAATTTATAAATCCACTATCTTTTACAAGATTTTATGTTATTATAAATATGATACATCCCTGTATGTCCTTTTATCCAACCTGTGAATAATAATGTCACCATGTGTGAGTATGTATAGTTAACCGTCTCCACACCGTGGTGTAATTTGTTATTTCACAATACATAATTTGGATGGTTATACTGATGAGTATAATGGATTTAAATTGTTAATATTTCATTATAATTATTCTTTATAATTAATATACCATCCAATTCCATGACATTAAACCATTAAGTTAATGATATCATCGCTTGTGTGTACATATAGCCAACCATCTCCATGATACAATACGATTCATTCTTGATGATCTTTATTAAAACCTGATTATAGTCATGAATGGAATGATTAAATATGATATATTTTATATTAATAGAATTCTGAAAATTATATAACTATAACAAAAGATTTGGAACATGGACATTACTGAAAAAAGATGCATAAGAACATAAAGCAGTTAATATCTGAATTATTGGTGACAATTAAATATTTCTAAAAAAGATGATAATATGATCAAATATGATAACATAAAAATAAAAATGATTCTGGAATAAGGAAATTACATTTTTTAATCATTACACATGAGGTTCAGATACCTACGAATCCTATCAGATCGATGATAATGGATAGTTTCACAATCTCATTATTATTTGAGATTGCTTGTACATAAGTATTTACTCGGGTATATTAATCATCCATATCTATGTTTCCTAAATATGTAATATTATTTTAATTCATATAAAGTTTTTTAAATTTAATTTTACCCATAGGTTAATTTTTATTAAATAGTATGAAAGGAATATTTTGGTCTTTTTTGATTAGAGTTATTTTTTGACTTATTTGGTATAAATACATGGATAATGTTTTTATAACACACATGACATGAACAGATTTTTATATCTTCGTAATTACTTATTTACAAAAATAATACTTTATATGATTTCATGTTTATTATCCACTAAATTATTTACATTTAAAATGGAGTGGCATTTTGAGAAAAGAAAACATTTTTGAAGAAGATAGGATATTTTCCTAATCAATTATGTTCAAGTGTTTTTTTTTCAAAATTAATTTCCATCTAAGATGAATCTCTTCAAATATTGTTATGTTTCTATCCATAATATTAATATTATTTTATTTTGTTAATAATGGAATGATATTTTTTATGGATTATTTTATGATTGAATGATGTTTAAAAACCCAATTTTATTTCTTGGGTTTTGTTATGGTGAATGATATATGTTTTCATGGAACATAGAAGAATACTTTAATTATGAGATTGGGGGACCTATATCTCTAGACAATGAATTGGGTAAAAATTTATATATCATGATATAGACATGAATGGAATGGCAAGTAAATATGGTTCAGTAATACATGGATGGAAGGACAAGTATGCCCGTTTGAGTAATGGACATTGTCTACAATAATGGTCTTGGCAGTAATTCATTGGCTACTATGGAAATAATATTATGTGATTATTTGTTTTCCATAATTTTATGTTTTATGAAAATTCCATTTCATCATGGTAAATGTTCTTCTATGATCTATTTCTTACGTACTACCCTGATATTATTCATGAGTTGGTATTTTGATATTTAAACATTATGTTTATGTTTTTACATTATTATGTTAATGGTTTATAAGATATTTTCCATGATTACCCTAAATAATCATTTGACCTCACCCCTTTTCATGTTTATTTTCCCCAAGGATCTGAATAAGGGTATTAAGTAATATGTGTCAAAAAGGGGTTCTAGTTATGAAGGATAAAGCGGGATATGATGTAGAAGTTTTATGAACCATTTGTTTATGTTTTCCAGTTTGCAAAGGAAATAAACTAGTACAATATTTGTGCATCTGTTTGTGTCTTGTATTATGTATTCAGAAAAGTTAATTAAATGTACATGTAATTTAATATTTAGTCTTTACCATAGAAAAATGATTATCTAATTGGACATTGAGGTCCATCAAAGGGGTGGATCTGGATCTATATTGCTTCCTAGAAACAACCTAAAAACCTGCTATAGATGACCCAAGAATCTATAGGTATGCTAGATAATTTGTGATTCTAGAAAATATGAATTCTTATTACCCATTTTCCAAAAATGATGGAATTACTAAATCATAATCCAAGAATATTTTTTTTAGGAATAATTATTGAAACTGCTTGATATTTTTTCCCAAGGGTCTTAGAAAAGGTTTATTCCCTATACCTTGGTTTAAACCACTACCACTAATCCTAGGAGTATGGGATACATTGATCACTTTTGTTTCAACATCTAACCAAGATTTGATATGAACATCCTACCTCCTTGCCTTTTCATACATGTTAGAAAAAGGAGAATTTTCTTCAAATATTTTTGGTTGGAGGATGTTTTTAAGTAATTGATCCTTCAAGGCTTCATCTTTGGCATGTTCTAGGATAAATGAAGCCAACATGAAAAAAAATATTTTTTTACTCAATGTAGAATAGATCTCATTTTCTACGATGGTACCACTCCACCTCCTACTATACCATCTTGGAATTGAAAAAATTGTGCATAGTGAAATAAGCACTGAAATGTTCCCATGAATAGAACTTATGTTGTTCGGACAGGAAAACAAAATTTTAACACTTTCATCCTAATTTATATATCATGAAGGTAGAGAAAATGATGTTAATAGAATTAGGGAGCTCATGTTGAATGAAATATCTCATTTCCTATCAATTTTCATCCAGATTTCAAAGTCTACGGTTGTTGGATGACCTGATGAGGGTTCAAATCCTATAACATTAGGATGAAATCCAGGTATTGGAGACCACTTTAATCTATATTCAAGACAACTAGATGATTGCAGAGAGACTTTATCAACTAACATAACCACAAATAAAGGGCCAACCAAACAGTATTTTTAGATTCACATAAAACTCTATGGGGGAAAACCCTAAAAAGAAAAAGCACAAAAATAAATTATAACACAACAAATAAAACATAACATCTCAAAAATGAAATAATAACATAGAATCAAACACCATTCAACCACCACATTTCAACCATTTAAAAAAAACCAATGAATAGAGACTCTAAATGGATAATTAGAACACAAAACAATTAATCAATAATGTTTTGAAACCATGATATCCTGATTTTTTTAACCCATTTTCCTAAATCATATAAAGCCTTAAAAACCAAACACCCACCTTTGGTATTCCATGAAGCATCTAACACACATGCACAAATATATATATATATATATATATATATATATATATATATATCATTTTGAACGATCATGTATGCATCCAAATATATCAATAACCATCAATATACCTTATAATTACATCCATATATTTAAATTTGACCATTGATAGGTATACTATGGGTCATAACAAAACACTTCTATTTTCAAAAAAATATTCAACCTAGAGTTCCAATTCCCAACTTATTTTTCATGATTTCTCATTTCATTAATGAAATACATTCCCAAATTCCCCAAGCATCGTTCATTTTACATTTAAAAGTCTTTCAAAACTCTCAAAACATTTTTGAATCCATTTTTTTATTAAATTTTAATAAAATTCAAATAAACCCAAACAATTTCCAAAACAGTTTCTATTTTTAGAATGACCAATTTCAACTTCAATTAATCCCATGTTTTCAATTTAGAAAGCCTATTTAACATCTAACTTATAATTATGTCAAAAAATAATTTTAAAATTTAAATAAAACACCATAAAACTATAAAATTCCAATCCTAAGAACAAATGAAGGAAACCCATGACTCAACAAGTCAAAGATCTCAAAAATATTAGATTGAAAATGACTACACATGGCATGACCACATGGTTTTGTGGATCAGCTTATATTCTTGTGAGCATACTAGTGGTCAACCATGGTAGTTTAATGGTCTGCACATGGTTTTCATGATCATGTATAATGACCATGAATGACTTTAAATATCTCCGAAAATCCACTTTATGCATTATATTTTTGGAAGAAACCCACCAAATACTCAAGATAAACTAGAACTACACAATAAAAAATCATGAAACTGGGAAATATGTGAGATCCAAAATCATATTTTGAGGAAAGTATATTTCAAAAAACCCTATAAATTCAAGTTTCCTTCTAAATTTGTGGCGATCAAGCACTTAACAATGACTGAATAGTTGAATTCCAATAATCCTATCTCCTAAATACCAAATATTCCAAGATGAAAATGTATAAAACATATCTAATAACATTCATTCATGAACCAACATAGGTCATCCCTAAACTAGACAACTAATATGGTTATTGAAAAATCCCAATAGGCTTTCACAACCCTCCCTATTAGGCAACTACTTCCAATCATACATAACAAACAATTTTGAATGACTTAGAACATGAAGAAAAAATAAATAAACAAACAAAATTAATTAAAAAATTGGAGTGTAAAATATTTGAAAATAGAATGTACCTCAAAATAACTTCCATGGTCACATACTACTAGAGAAATATCTTCTCCCCCTGAGTGACCCAGAACTAAGAAACACTTGACGTTGAAAAATGATAAGAAAGAATGTGTGATCACTGAGAATCCCAAAAGATATTCCAAGTAAATAAATTCACAAATACTCAACATTAAAGTGAAATCCATTTTCTAAAGATTTAAAATAAGATGTATAAAAAAATTTCTTTCACATTCTTTTTAAATTTGGTATTAAGCATTCAATTTTATAAAAGAACCACTTTTCATTACATTTCCATAATAATTTTTAAAATACGAAGGAAGAATTTCCAAAAATTATTTCCAATGTGGAATAGAGTATGAATAAGTGTTTCAGTATAACGAAAAAAATTAATATAACACTTAATTAAAAAAATATGGGTTTGAAGGAAAATTGTGAATAAGAAATAAATGTGTAATTGGATATCATGTAACTGTCGAGACATATATATAAAAATATCTTAGTAAAACCCCACAATAAATCTCTAATAATACCTTTTATACACAATCACTTCCCAAACATGCTATGAAAACCTCAATTGCTTAACCAGGGGGTATATCCTTTGGGAGGCATACTAACTACTCCTGGTCAGTAGCTAGTGAATTTTCTCAACTAGTGTAGCATTTGTACATTGGATTACGCCAAACTTCCCAAGGAATCCCATATAAATAAAATAAATGTGGTCATTATGAAAATATAATATATGTACATATCATACATTTTACACACACAAAAACTCATCTGCCTTTTTACCTCTAAACTCACACCTTAAACGCATCAACATTCCAATTTAAACAAAAAAGGCACAGACCATTCTGCCAAGCACATATCATAAAAACACATAGAGAGTTGAATTCCTTAATAGGATTTCTAATTATCTTCCAAAAATTTTCAAGGATCCCATCCGGACTCACAATTTCAAAGCACAAACTTTACTTTATAAAAAAATTGATCTTCCAAAACCATTCCAATATCAAAAAAATTCCATATAATTGAGAAGTCCCATTATTTATGATTAATAAAATTAAAATATATTTTATTACAAAAATTATATCTCCAATAGAAAAAATCTTCAGTACATGACTGAATCCTATCCAATTAATGGTAAAAACCAATTTTTAAGTTCATAAATCAAGATATAACCCATTTTCCTGGAGCACAACACTTACATAGCATCTCCATTTCATTTAACCATATAACACCCATGAAAACACAACAAAATTATGTAAAACATGTTAAAATCTTTGAAATATGGAGAAACTACCTCATTTCATGTTCTTCATGATGATGGAAACTCAAAATTAGCAACAAGTGACTAGGGGAAGAAAAATGAACCAATGAGTACCATAATAGTTCAAAACCCCTAGTTTAGAATTAAGTAAACACGAAATTTATTCCATTGATAAACTAGGAAGTTGATGAACAATAGAAAAGTAAAATATAAAAGAAGGAAGAGGATATTGGAGGTTATATGTTTTAATATCCACCACAAATCTTGAATAAATATCAATATTTTAATATTGGGGAGTAGGTGAAAGAAGGATATATGCATCAGGAGAGATGCATGGGTGTTGGAGGTTCAATTAGGGATGAATAGGATGGATTTTGGTTAAAACTATGAATGTAAATGTTATAAATTACCACTTTTATGTGACCGAGAATACATATCTATCATCAAGACTATGAACTAACTATGTAGTAACATCTTTCAAAAGAAAGATGATTCCACACGGTTTTTAGGTGGGGAATCATTGGAATGTGACAACTATGAAGTCTTTACAATCTCACTGTCACGGAAGCATGGTTTTAAAGGGGATGGATCACGGTTTCTACTAACTGTGGGTCAACCAACAGTCTCCAAAAAACCATCCCCAAAACAAAAATTTCAAGAAATATTTTTAGGAAAACTCGTTGAAGTTATAATAGATAAAAAATAATCAAAATAAAATGGTCATGTTAGGTCAGGGTGTGATATACCCATCACCATCAATGATATCAGACATTTGAATCTTTGAACTAAAGAAGTATCAATAAATAAATGGATTAGTGTAACTATTCCTCTCAAGGAGAAATAGATTTTTATTTCTATTATAAATAAAAATAATAATATTTTTATGGAATTATAGAAATATTCATAGAATTATCCAAGATTTGGATACTCTCATCTACTCTTATGAGATGTCCATTGATTTTTTAAGCCTGTAACCAAGAGAATAAACCACCATAATTGTTCCAAGGTAGATGTTTATGATGTAATATTTATCCCATTTATCATTTTTGAGGGTTCAAGTACACAACAAATTCCTACCAAAATTGTTCCTATAATGAAAATGAATGGCCGGATCATGGTCTACATCATTTTTTGGTACCTTAATAAACAATACCTGAAGAATGGATTCCATATACTTGTAAAAAAACTTTTAATCATTAAAAATTGTAGAATCCATTCACTTTACTTTATGGAAGGGAATTCAGGGTACACCAAAATCAATATGGCCCCTAAAATGAGAAATACATAGCCATTATATTTTTATAAGTCATATTTTTATACGAGTTAATTCATTTTTTATTAAAGAATACTGGTTCAACTCACCAACACAAAACTAACCAGATTATTAATTCATACTTTGAATTAATCTCTGTGTCAATGACCTGGTGAATTAATCTATATAGTGTTGTTATCTCCTTTTCTAATCATAAAAAATTATTGGACAAATTATAACATCAATGTGTATATATGAATCCTTTATAATCTTATTTTGGAGTGACATCAAGGAAATTACAAGGATTTCTTATATCATCCCATGGGATCAAGGTAAAAACTAAAAATATAACTTCAATCCTTTAAATTCCACCCCCTCATAAAACTAATTAATTGATAGGTATCAAAGTTAACATCTATTATATCTAAAATATCACACCCGCATTTTTTTAAAGAAAATCAAGTTAATTATTTTAATTAAGAATAAAGACACCATTCAATGAGGATAGGACTACCAATAATATTTTGATAACCTCATGTAATAAATTATGTATTTTTCATTCACAATAATTCTAGTAGAATATAATCCACTTATCTCATACAACGATTCCATGTAATGATCGATCAATGAACTCATAACGTAGAAGAAATATGTGAGGAACGAAAATAGTTTCTAATATCACATGCAAACAATGGTAGATATAAAGAAATTATATTCTTATATATATAATATCATCCTAACACTCATATTAATTTTGAAAATGATTTGTCATTAAATGCATCATCCTGAATTACACTTGGTGTCTCACTTTGACCAACTCAAATATATTATTTACCACCAGATTTTTTCTAGGGATTTCACCCAATAGGTGAAAATTCAATAACAATATAAAATTAAATTCATGTCATGTATGTAATTAAATTGGTAGATAATGGCTTGTTTCCTTGTAGAAAATCATACCCTAAAAAACAAAACATCAGATATTATACTTCCTAATGGAGACGTTTTTTAGGCCTGTGACACTCTACAAATTTTGGATATGTATTTTGGTGGATCATTAAAATTTACTGTTATAAAAAATAGAATTTTTTTTTATTATTATGGTTTAGGAATTTAATATTTATCCATGGACAGGGATATGCTTCCCTACTCCTCATTATCCTAAGGATACACTAATAATGAAAAAATAATTCTAAGATATTATTATTACCATGGAGAATTCCATTATAATGAATATTTATTTTTTCGTTGTCAACAGTGGGTTAGAAAAATTTACCAAATATATCAACAATGGATATTATTTTAGAAAGGAACAATCCTCCCATATCATCATTTACATGAGGGGATTGAAGGTAGATATCCCCTTTAAACCAATCATGTATCACATCACATGATGGAAAAATGATCATGTAGATGCATTGGATAATGTGGTTGAAGCCCTTATTCATATTTATTAGGATGAGGGTGTCTTTGTCATCACATAAAAAAGGGAAGACTCACTCGTAATTTTCAATGAAAAGGGGTATGTTAATAATATTGATAATACATTTGGGAAATATGATCCAATACCCACCATTGAATATGTAGATCCCAATATAGGAAAAAAAATAAAATGTTACTCTCTATTAGTAATAAACCATAACTGAATAGTATTGATTTTTGGAAGTGAAATTTACCATTCAGGATGGGATGAATGAGGAGAAATAATTCTATAAACAAGGATAAAATTTGGTCCCCATCAAATTCATTAGATAATGAGAGAATAATCTTGTCATAATGGAATTCAATATAGGCTCCTACAGAGAACCTCAGTCTGCAACAAGGATCTCCCAATGAATTATGAGGATTTTATAATAGTTTAAGACAATTATTCAAGACTTCATATAATTTGTCATGAAGTTTCACATATATATGATCTAGGGAAACTTCAACCATCATCTCCCAATGGTTCTGGACATAACTGAGTATTATAATTTATTTAGATTTGGGAGAATTGACATTGTGGGGCTATATGAACCTCTAAAAGTAAGAATTTTATGTACATCCTCCCAAAGTCTTTTTATTTTTTCTAAATTCTATGACACTATAACCCTCTAGGAATTCATGTAAAATAGTATCATCAAATTCATGAAGTCAAATATCATAATGATATTTGGATTCCATCACATGATTTTTATGAAAAATATCACTAAATTATTTTCCTATGAGTTCAAGAGAATATATCAGGAATATAACATGGATTTCATCCATTATTCGTTGTATTATCATGTTTCAAATGAAAATATAGATTCCTTAAATAAATCATTTTATAATTAACATCAGAAAATGACTAAAAAATTCAAGAGGTATTGTCTGGAAAAATACCTACATACATTATGGGAAATCCTTACCACCACATGAACTACCATGTGAGTGATCCCATATTTTTTAGCTTATGAATAAATGGCAGTGTTACACATCAATGTAATGTTTCCATAAATTTTAATTTCAAATTGTATACAACCTTCAGATGATGAATTTTCATAGATGTGGATAGATGAGTTATAATGGCTTGATTAGAAAAAATGATTCATATGCAGGATATCCTTGAAGTACAATAAAATTTGATTGTATTAACATTAAAAAAGGTTCATCTCCACTCATTTCTCTAGGTATAATTGGTACTCATACATAGAACCTTGATCATACAAGAGAATAAATCTCCAAAGATAGAATTATATTTCAATGACCTTACATCATACTGATTTCCTATTCCAAATGGGCTTATGCATTGGAAACAGCAAAACTAGAATGCATTATACCCCCTTAATTGTGAGGTTTCATGATAAAAACGTCACATAAATACAACCATGAAAAAAATTTCTAAGAGGCAAGACATTAATCTTTGTAACATTTCCATGTTCATATTTTATATTAGAAAACTATATTGGAGACATCCATATCACATGATGTTAAACTGCATAGAACATGTATATACATCTAAACATTAAACTTCACATGGAATTTCCTTACCACATGGTGTTAAAATAAATGGGACACATCTTTAATTCATGATATTAAATTTCATAGAAAACATCCCTACTACATGATTTTAAACTACATGATGCTCATCCTGGTCACATTATGTTAGAATATAAGACTTGTGGCCACATTTTGGGACCTACAACCTCTTCTTATGAACAAGAATAATCTATGGGAAGAGTTTAATCTCTATGGGTTTTCTAGATAATGTTAATTTTTATATAAAAAACCTTCATGATTATATAGTAATCCCCCCGTATTTCAGTTACCAATTCCTAAATTTCCTAAAGTTTACTTTCCTTACAATCCAGGATAGCACATAGATTGAAATTTATTTTACAAAATTAGTATCTATACATGAAATGAACAACAGTATACCAATGATAGATTCATGTCAACATAAGTTACCACATATGAGAAATATGAGTTCCTATTCTCTTGTTTTTATAGTATATGTTGTGTCACAAAAATCTCACATCCTAGGCCCAGAAACAATATAATGAAAAAGAGTCCCCTCTCTATGCGTGGTTCAAAAAAATTTCATAGATTATCCCTTATGTTAAATATATGTGGGTTGATTTATATCATAATATGATATATAATGACACCAAGAGAAGTTCTTTGAATCCGATCCTATGATCTTCATTATATGTTATTTTGATCAGTAATGGGAACTATATCTGTGTAGGGATTCCTAATCTTATATAAATAATAATTTCCCTACAATATCACTATACTGAAATATTATATAGTTTAATTTTCATCCCTATAAATCTCATTTCACGTATCAAACATGACTCATGTGTGCTTAAAGGGTCTGGATAGTCACCCTGACTAGAACATATGATATAAATTTTACTGCAACAATAGAGAAACACATCCTTTTTCCTAATGTCAAACTTTATGATATGGGGTATTTATACTCAATATACAATGCACTTTGATTTTTCTGTACTTAGTAATCATATGTTTTATACCTTTTCCAAAAACATATTCAATAAAATTAGTTATAACCTTTAAAATTAACAAACCCTTCAGTAATATTATATTATCCATCTACGAAAATCATATCTTTTATATCTGATTTAAAAACAACCATCTTATTGAGTTTATACAATTTTTAGGGAAATCCATGGACCTTGATCCCACATAAAAGTTGTACTCTATAAAAAATGGTGATAGATTCTATCTAATAAGAGGGAAGTAAACTCTTATTAATAAGTGATGAGTCAATATTAAGAGATTTATCCTAGAGTATTTATTCAATATAACAAATCACCAACTTAAATTGAGGAACTATTCTCCTAAAAATATTTGATATTGGTATATTCCAACAATAACTGTTGACCATTTCCCACTAGTATCTAAATGTAAGTCAATCACATATTATTGGATTGAGATATACACTTCCCACAACCAAACTATTTATGTGGATTATGATACCCTCAATGTTACAAATCTATTCTTTAAACTCATGGTCAAATATGGATTATAACATTATATTCATGTAACTATTTATTTTGAGTTTTGTATCTTCTATAAGACCCAAATTCCATGAAATACTTAATCATATTTAATATCCTATTGCATAAATGGTGGATGTCCATAAAAAATCATCCTTCATTCATCCAATTGACAAAAAATTATACTACCTGACATTTGGTTCATCATTAAAGTCCTAAAAATTGTAAGGGTAAGTCATGAAACGTATAAATCCATTCTAGAATTCCCTATTTCGTATTTATAGTGGATATATGAATTTAATTCCCTTTCCTTAAATTTTATCCCAATCAACATAGAGTCTCATTAATCTATCTTTGATTAAAAGGCTTGCCATGGGAAGATAAAAAATACCCTACTCAACATATGAACAAGATAAATGTTCATAATCATTATGAGTACGATGTATGGCTTGCTTCTAGACCATTTATTATAAGTAGTGATGCTAATACCACCTAAACATGGGCCCATCTACATTAATTAAAAAACAACTACCCATTCCCTATAATAAATATTGATATGTTTTTTGAAACTTACTAATAATAACTATAGATGGATAGACCGAGAGGCACAACCATTCTCTTTAATAGTTTTACTAATGATTAGAGATCATGTTCTTAGGTGATCATTCGTGACTTCTATTTCAAGGGAAATATTTCCACTTTCCCTATATATATGGATGATCTATGTATGGTGAACACTAATATATTCAGATATATGTATTGATTGTTTCCAATCTAAATAGTGTATAAATCCATGCTCAGAACACGTGTCATTGATCCCAACCATTCATTTCTAAGAACATGTTATTCCCCTTATTACCATAGAGTCTGAAACGTTACATAAATACAAATATTCCATAATATCCCCACACTAATGTAGGGATTAATTTCCATTTCAAACACATCAGTTGGATCCAAAAATTATTTGCCTCAAAAATAATGTTTGGCCTAACAAAAATGCACCATCTCTGGGTATTAGATCAATATATTTGGGGAGAATTATTATAGCTACACATGGAATGTTTCCTAAAATAACAAGATACATAATGCTTCCCCAGATCCTTCAAACCAAGGCCTAGATATAAAAAAAATCTCTGCCACCTTCTTTGTATAATATATATCTATGTATTAGGATATATCATGGAGATATAACTATTTCATTATTCATTTCATTAAATAATACATAGGGAATCATGGGGAATTCCATCTATATAAATTTTATATGCACATAGTTCTGGTCCACCATGTATGAACTTAAACTAATTAAGAATGGTACTGTTGTACAATATTGCTTCCTCTCTTCATGAATTAGATCAACATATTTATTATTTACATGAAAATAAAATATAAAAAAGGGAATATAACTTATGGATACCTAAATATAGGACTATGTGTGCAAAAAAAATGCCTCTTTAATTTGAAATCCTTAACAAATTCTTAGTGTTGCAAAGGAAATATTTCCTAATTTCCCATCAATTCATACATCTTTCTTACAAGAATTATACCTGCAAGGATGATGACAAGATCATATGAAGTTAAATGGTATGAAAATTTTGTCTTATCTTCATGATGTTAATATAAAATTAAGACATCATAGTCACATGTCCTTTAACCGCATGGTACTTACATCCTCATTTCATTTTATTAAATTGCATGGAAGGTGTGTCTCTACATCAAAAAGTGAAAAATTGAAACATTTAAAACATAGTCAATCCTTAACAATGGACCATAATAATATGATCCTAATCATCCAATTTTTATGATTATTCTATAACATTTCTGACCACATCAATATGAAAACAAATCATCACGTCTTTCAAATCAAGAGTTTCGATAAGAGTTCAATATCCCATAGAATGAAGAAAATATTTCTCTATTTAAACATGAAACTATTGGGTCCAAATAAAGGATATAGGAACATAAACTAATGGGACTTTTTACTTATAATAATAGTATTATCATCCTCAGGATTCCTAAAAGCATCGTAGTGGAACTTATCCCCATAGTGTGATTCACGATCATCCTTGGACTGATTTTATCATACTATCAATCATGATTTCAGGACCTTAATATAGGATTTACTTTCACATCATCATAAAATCAAAAGGGAAATGTATTACTATTGAACATGGTAATCCTAAAATGTATTTTCTGTAATACACCCCTGACACTAGGTCTATGTACCATGATAATAAATCGTGTTCTTCTTGGTAAAAGATATATGTTCTTAAATTATAGACATTAATGGTCCAAATGATAAGACCCTAAACATTTTATAAAAGAAAATATATAATTTTTTGGATGAATCCTTATAAAAGAACATATGAAAAATAGTTATGTCATTACCCACTAAAATATTCATATCTAGAGATAGGTAAAATTTAGGGAATAAAAAATTGAACAGATGAAGTATTTCCCATATTATAATCTATGTAAAATATGATCCATGCTCACTTGACCTCTCTAGTCTAGTGAAAAGATATAGTAATGATTTATTACATCCTATCACTATGGAAATGTGTAAAGTATATGAAAACATAATATTGATTTTACTAAAAAAATTCATGAATATTATGTTTTCTATTAATCACCATTATGGATTTGAAATATGATTTGATTACTACAAACTCTTTGATTTGTTCTACATCTCAAGGATACCCAACACATTAATATGTTTTTATCATTTCTTCTAGGTACTATATCTATTATATGATCTAGCTAATCCAAACAGAACCCACTAGGAATCACTGGATAATAACATAATGACAACGCTGAAATTATTCAATGGTTTTTTGGACCTAGAGGAATGGTAATCCATAAATCTAAGAAATTTTTTCATGACATCTTATGGTATGTGGTCCTAATATTATTAATGGTTGACCTGGACTATGGAATATTTACCTCCCATTGACATATATATTCTTGTTTCATGATTTATAAGTCAGGTATCCAAACTAATAATGTGGATTTTATATCCCCAACATTACATTATCTATTATTTTTCACATTAAAAATGTATGAATAATGTAACTAAATATTGAATGTTATTTTGGTCCCCATAGAATAGCCCTGAATTTCATATATATTGGTGCAATCCTCATGGCCATAAACCAAACTACCCCTAGGGTCTAGAACCCTCTATAGATAGTATTTTCCCTATACATTATTTCAATACCCATTTTTATCCATAAAATCCTCACACATCCCTTGTAAAGGAGTGGGGATAACATTTCATGAAACTTATTTACTAAGATCGACATAAGGGTCTTAGACCCACCAAATCGAGGAATCTGATTATGGAATGAAAGGACCATTGATTCTCATGAACTCTTTTAATTTAATAATATAACTTGTAACCTTAGGGTGATTTGAGATCATCAATATCATGAATACCCAATTTCATTATCAACTTTTCAATAACCTTGATGTGTGATTAACACATGTAATAATATCATATTCCAAATAGTTTTTACATTCATGAAATTATTTCACCACATAACATTCTTATCTCCATTGAGGATACGATGTGTCCAACCCCTTTATGAATTCCTATAGTTCATATTAATAATAAGTAAGCTGAGTGTCTGACCACTCATTAATTCCCACACACCCGGATCTCATTTTGTTTGTAGGTTGTTAGAACCCATCAAGAATATTTTTCCTTTATAAAATAAATAAGGATTCTGCGTGTTAGAATCCTTCATGAATTTCTATCCATCACACATCTTTTAAGGATATAATTTGTTTGAACCCTTTAAAATTATCCATCCTAAACTATATTGAAATAACATCTGATCAATATTAACCTAATAACCCAATTAATGTCCATGGTTTTTGATATAAAACCATAACAACTCATGGGTCCGAGCTATAAGAAAAAAATGACCTATATGAACATAAACTAAAACAAAATAAACTCTAATATGTTTGACACAAAACTATGGAACATCTCTTATAAAATTAATACATTCAAATACATAAAAATGTTGGTTCATACATGCTAATAATCTTATTCAATAGGTTATAAAAAATAAAGAGGTAAAAATAAAAGATTAAATTTTTTTAGATACTACGAGACAGACCTACTAAAAATTGAGCTTTGATCATTAGGAATCCTGATTTGGAAAAAGTTGTCACGACCCGCCCTCGGGGTCCGTGCCGTGACTACCCCAAGCCCGCCTTCCATAGGCCAGGGGCTGGCGACTAGCACCAAGGCGTAAATCCCGGTAAAAAGGGAAGGCATTGCCTTTGAAAGGTAAACACACACCACAGAGTAAACAAGCGGAAAGTAAACACTAAACAAGCAGAGTACGACTGAAAGTGCGGAAAAGTAAATGGGCCAGAATACAAACCCAAACTGAAAGTAAAGTACAACTCGAAAAGGGGAAAAAAAGCAACTGAAAAGTAAAAGCCGCTACTCCGAGCTGTCCACTGGAAATCCCACCTGAAGGGTGGGTACAGATAGCTCCTCTGCTCCACGGGTCCCGCCGTCCGCTCCGTGCACGTCCCGCCCAGTGGTCTACCTCCGGGTACCGTCCCGCTCTGCAAGCCTCAGCTAAGGTCAACGATGTCCGTCGTCCGCAACCAACACAACGTAGTGCGGGCAAGGCCCGTGCAGGGGTGAGTATAAGCTACTCAGTAGGGACCCCGAGACCCCTGAAGGTCTCTCAAATCCACAAAGGATAAACCACGAAGAATAGTACAATCACGAAGTAACAACCGACACTGCTTAGGTATATGCCCATACATATACCTAAGTCATCAATTAAAATACGCTCCAACCTCCGAGCCCAAGTACAACTCAGTCCACGCAGGAAAGTATACGTATTCCACATAGGAAAGCAAAACATAATCCACACAGGATTGCACAACACAATCCACACAGGAAAGCAACAGGATTCAGCTCACACAGGTATACTTCTTCAAGGACGATAAAGATGATCACTGATCCATCTAAGTCGTCGGACCCACGAAGGATCGATAGGTAACTAACCCCCGCAGAAGACCCACACAGGATCGGGCTCACACAGAACCTGTAGGCGCTGGCTCACACAGAACCGCTGAGCGCAAGGACCCACACAGGATCGGGCCCACACAGGACCTGTAGCACTGATCCACGTAGGATCGCGGAGTGCTGTAGTCGTCGTCGTCGAATCCACATAGGATCTCTGTACTGTTGTCGTCGAATCCACACAGGATCTCTGTACTGTCGTCATCGCAGTCACAGTAGCAGTCATAGCAGAAGAACAGTCGCAGCCAGCACAAGGGTTCCCGCACACAGCTAGCTCGTTCGGAGGGTCCGCTCCACGAGCCGAGAGGCTGATACATCAACTGTCACAAAGACCAGAGTTGATATATCCAAAAGTTCCGTATCGTCAAAAGGAACTCAACGCAACAGACGGCTCGTCGATCGGACGCCCGGTCTAAGAGTTATTGGCATTTTCGTCTCCGGGGCCCGGTTGGTTTTTAAGGCAAAACCAACCCGACCGTACTCCACCTGCGTCCAAACCTCGGGCGGAGTATTCCAAAAGATCCGTCTCACTAAGAGGAACACAACACGACTGACGGCGCGTCAATCGGACGTCCGTAGCTCAAGATATGAGCGTTTCCGCTCCGAAGGCCCGGTTGGTTTCGTGAACGAACCATCAAGGCCGAACTCAAAGTAACCCGAAACCTTGAGTGCGATATACCGAAACGACCGTCTCGATCCAAGGATCGCGTTGCCGCTGACGGTTCGTCGATCGGAGGTCCGAGGCTCATGTTATGAGCCAAAAACCAAATCTGGTTCGAAACGGGGGGGTCCGGGTCCGGGCCGACCCGGCCCGACCCCCCCTGGGGCGGCGCGGTGGCGGGCCGCGGCGGCGGCGGGCTGCGGCGGCGGCGGGCCGCGGCGGCAGCGCCTGGCGCCGCACGTGGGGCTGCGCACGCGGGGGCTAAGCCCCGCGGTTCTTCAAAGTGGCGCGGCCTTTGTGCCGCGCCGGTTCTTTTAAAACCCCCCCCCCCCCCCCTCACGTGGGGGGGCCTGCTGGCGCCGAACCAAGGGGGCGGCTGCCCCCTTCCCTCAAGAACCGCCCCCCTCATTAAGAGGGGGGTTTTGTTGAACCGGCCGGGGGATTTATTCCCCCGGTTTTATGTCATCCGGCCGGCCAGCTGGCCGGCCGGTTTTTACCAACGGGACCGGAAATTCCGGTCCCGCCTTCGACTTCCGACGCCGGCGGCCCGGCCGCCGGTCTCCTCTTCCGTCGCGGCCCAGAACCGGCCGCGGTCTTCTCGTCCCGCCGCGGCCCGGAACCGGCCGCGGTGTTCGTCGTCCGGCGCGGTGCGACGACACCGCGCCCCTTTCGCCATGCCATGATTCTTTTCAACGCGGCGCGACGGCGTCGCGTTCTTGAAGATTTTTCCTTGACGTAGCGCGACGGCGCCGCGTAAATTATTTGTACGATCATCCGCGTGGTGCGACGGCACCACGCCACTTGCTTCCACCCGCATGAATAAACATGAACGATGGAGGGGGGTTCGGCCGTGTTCATGCGGTCCGGCCCCCCCTCACGTTAAAATAAACAATTCAACTTAAACAATCAAGCATCAAGTTAGACATGCGAGATCCACGTTCAAGAACAGGAATAAATAAATAATGAATCAACAACCCCTACCTCGGGTTTAAGTTTCGAAGATTCGTCTACGTTCCGCGGAAGACGGCGTCGCGGAGGTCGGGCGTCACGGTCGTCGTTCGTCAAATCCGTTGACGAAGAGATATGCCCGAGGAGACACGTCGTTGGCGGATCTTCGTTTGCCGACGAAGAAGGTCCGAGGAGGAAGCGGCGTTCCCTCTTGTTGACTCCGAGGACGAAGAAAAGAGGCGTCGTTCTTCGTCGGAGTTTGAGCGTTCTTCGTTCTTCGTCAGAGCTTGAAGATGAAGAGGAGCTCTCAAAATGACAAACAAAGAACTCAAAATAAAATAAGACTACCTCTTATTTTATTAACACATAACACAAAATAATTTCAAAGTTTGAAATTCAAAAAGACTTAACTCCCATAATTAATTAAGAGTAACTTAAGCCAATAAAGAGGGGGTTTAGGGAACTTGAAAAGTCTAGGGGTTCATGTGGGCCCCACCACACTTAATCCTCCCAAGGGAGGTTAAGTGGGTGTGGGTCCCACTTCCAACCCCCTTAGGTAGGTTTTTAACAAACTAAAAAATAAAATTTGTCTTACACAAATTTTATTTAACTCAACTGAAAACCCCAAAACTTAACTTTCAACCCGCAACAAACGCAACTCCCGAAAAGGTCTCTTTAAGCGAAAATCGGCGCTGCGAGTTCATCGGTGCCCTCAGATTTCAATTCCGAGCACCGGATCAAAAGTTAGGAATTCCCGCTCATTCGTTCACTGAACGTACCCGAGCCAAACTTTGGAAATTAATTCCGGGCACTCCGGGCCTCGGAATCAGGTGTCGTCTGAAACCGCGCTCTTGTAAAATTCTAAAGAAAATTAAGAAAAAAATTCCCTTGAATTTTACGGGTCTTTACATTACTCCCACCTCAGGGCTTTACGTCCCCGTAAAGATACAACAAAAACTAGGGAAACAAAAGAGGGTACTGAGCACGCATCTGAGCCTCCCGCTCCCATGTGCTCTCCTGGAGATTCCCGTGCTGCCATCTGATGCGCACAAGAGGAATCGATCGCCCACGCAGGACCCGCTCCTGTCGATCCTCTATCTCCACCGGGACCTCCGTAAAAGTCGCCCCATCGTCAACGTCAAGCTCCCCATGGTCAATGATGTGCGTCGGGTCGTGTACGTATCTCCTCAGCTGGGATACGTGGAAGACGTCGTGCACCCGGTGCAACTGAGGTGGTAGAGCCAGGCGATAAGCCACCTCGCCAATCCTGCTGAGAATCTGGAAGGGTCCGATGACGCGCGGAGATAACTTGCCACCTCGGCCAAATCTCTGAATACCACGTCGAGGTGAGACCCGCAAGAAGACGTGGTCGCCATCCTCGAACTCCAGTGGCCTCCGCCTCCTGTCAGCGTATGACTTCTGCCAGCTCTGAGCTGTCCTCATCTGCTCCTGGATGACCTGGACCTTCTCTGTCGTGGCCTGGACCATCTCCGGTCCCACCAGTGCTGACTCCCCAGGGTCTGTCCAGCACAAAGGAGATCTACATGGTCGGCCGTACAACGCCTCGTACGGTGCCATCCCGATGGTGGAGTGGTCGCTGTTGTTGTACGCGAACTCCACCAAAGGTAGGTGGTCCTCCCAGCTACGACCAAAGTCAAGGACACATGCACGGAGCATGTCCTCGAGAGTCTGAATGGTCCTCTCCGTCTGACCATCTGTCTGAGGGTGAAAAGCTGTGCTAAGACGTAGCTGCGTCCCGAACGCCTCCTGTAACCCCTTCCATAGCCGGGAAGTAAAGCGGGCATCTCGATCGGAAACGATAGATGATGGCACGCCGTGGAGCCGCACAATCTCCTGAACGTAGAGACGTCCCAAGCTCTCCACTGAGCCCTGCTCTCTGATGGGTAAGAAGTGTGCCGACTTGGTGAGTCGGTCAACAATCACCCAGATGGAGTCGTGACCTCTGGAAGTGCGTGGAAGTCCAGTCACGAAGTCCATAGATATGCCGTCCCACTTCCACTCCGGAACCTCCAAGGGTTGTACCAAGCCTGCTGGTACCTGATGCTCTGCCTTCACCTGCTGACAGGTGAGGCATCGAGATACGAACTCTACTACTGCCTTCTTCATGCCCGGCCACCAATGCTGTCGTCTGAGGTCCTGGTACATCTTCGCCACTCCTGGATGTACCGCCAAAGGAGAAGTGTGAAACTCTCTCAGCACTTCCTCTCGCAAAGCGACCGGTACCATGGTACGTCCTCTGAAAAGGATGTCGTGCTCTGCTCCAAGGGAGAAACCATCAGGTGCCTGTCCCGAGGATATCTGTGCACGCCGTGTCTCACAGTCAGCGTCCCCGTGCTGTGCCTCCCTGACTCGCTGCAGTAGTGGAGGAGTGACTGTGAGAGACTGAAGAAAGGCTGCTCCATCTCTATCCACGAAGGATATCTGCAAAGAGGCTAGCTGCTCCGTCGCCTCCTCGAGTAGCTGAATGCCCGTCCTCCTGCTGAGGGCATCGGCTACTACGTTCCCCTTCCCAGGAGTATAGACTATCTCAAAGTCATAGTCCTGGAGGAACTCGAGCCATCATCACTGTCTCAGGTTCAGGTCCTTCTGCGAGAAGATATACCTGAGACTCTGATGATCAGAAAAGACTGTAAAGCGCTCGCCCATCAGATAGTGTCGCCATGTCTTCAGAGCGAAGACCACTGCTGCTAACTCCAGGTCATGGGTAGCGTAGTTCTGCTCATGCGGCCTCAACTGTCGTGATCCATAGGCGATCACTGCCCGCTCCTGCATCAGAACACATCCGAGTCCGGTCCCTGATGCATCGCAGTAGACTACGTACCCTACTCCCTCCTCAGGCAACCTCAAGATAGGTGCGCTAGTCAATCTCTGTCTCAGCTCCTGGAAGCTCTGCTGACAACTGTCTGACCACACGAAGGGTTTCCCCTTCTTCGTCAAAGCTGTGAGTGATGCCGCAACTCTGGAGAAGTTCGGCACAAATCTCCGATAGTATCCAGCTAGTCCCAAGAAACTCCGAACCTCAGTCACGCTCCTGGGTGGCTCCCATGCTAACACAGCCTCAATCTTCGCGGGATCCACTGCAACTCCCGCCTCAGAGATAACGTGTCCCAAAAAGTGGACCTCACGTATCCAGAACTGGCACTTCGAGAGCTTACCATAAAGCTGGTTCTCTCGGAGTGTGTCAAGGACAACTCGCAAGTGATAGGCGTGCTCCTCCTCTGTCGTAGAGTAAATCAGAATGTCGTCGATGAAGACCACGACAAACCGATCGAGGTATGGCTGAAAGATCCTGTTCATGAGAGCCATGAACACTGCTGGAGCATTGGTTACACCGAAAGGCATAACCAAGAACTCATAGTGGCCATACCGACATCTGAAGGCCGTCTTCTGCACATCCTCGTCTCTGACTCTGAGCTGATGATAGCCTGACCTGAGGTCTATCTTCGAGAACCACCGTGCTCCCTTGAGCTGATCAAAGAGGTCATCAATCCTCGGTAGCAGATACTTGTTCCTCACTGTCACCTGGTTCTGGCGACGATAGTCAACACAAAGTCGTAAGCTCCCGTCCGCCTTCTTGGCGAACAATATCGGGGAAGCCCAGGGTGAAACACTGGGTCGGATGAACCCCTTGCCCTGCAAGTCCTCCAACTGTACCCGTAGCTCTCGAAGCTCGGCGGGGGCCATCCGATATGCTGGAGTGGATATCGGGGCTGTCCCGGGGTACAAGTCAATATAAAAGTCTACCTCTCTGTGAGGAGGTAGTCCTGGAACGTCGTCGGGAAAAACGTCCGCAAACTGATCCACCACTGCAGGAAAACCAGGACTCCGCACGTCAACTGCTCCAAGGATAATGCTAGCCAACTGATGAGTGATGGGCTGTCCTCTCCTCCGCGGAAGTCCATCCTGTGCTGCTAAGGCTCCCTTCTCACCGGCGAAGGTGAACCTGCTCCCGTCGGTGCGTACACATCGCACCTTGCGCCTAAAACAGTCAATCTGTGCATGGACCGTAGACAGCCAATCCATGCCCAAGATGACGTCGTAAGGCCTCGACGCTGCTACAAGAAGATCCCAGCCGAAGCTCTCGCCTCCTAGAGTAAGCTCACACTGCCGGCACCAGTGCGTAATCATCGAGTCTGCTCCTGTAGGAGTCTCTAGCCGTAAGGATCGAGCCAACGGCTCTGTCGGAATCTCCGAGCTCCGAACAAGGGCAGCGGCTATGAAAGAATGACTCGCTCCTGTGTCTATAAGAACTGCAGCAAGGGTAGAATAGACACAGATAGTACCTCGAATCATCTCAGGTGCGCCGTGGTCGTAGGCCTCTGCTGCCTGGAGCTGTGCCTGTCGCTGCCCGCCAGCTCCCTGTGGTCAGGGTGGACCTCCTGGTGGTGGTGGTGGTAGAGCCTCAAAGCGTCGGCCACCACCGGCTGCTCGTCCAGCTCCTCTGCCTCGTCCGCCTCCTCCCTGCGGACCTCCACGGTCGACCCTCTGCCTCTGCCTCGGTGGTCCATCAACTGACTGCTGCTCCTCGGCACGGCGGGTCGGGCAGTCGCGAGCCATGTGGCCCTGCCCGCCGCACGAGTAGCACTGTCTGCCTCTCGTAAGACTGGCTCCGCGCTGTGTGCCCCGCACTGCTGAGCCAGTGCCCTGAGGTCGTCGGCCCGAAGGTCTGGTCTGTCTGGACCCCTGAGTCATCCGTCGACTGCCTGCTGCAGATGACTCTTCCACGTGCCGCCCTGCGGTGGGTCGCTGTGCTGGTGTAGACTCAGCAAGGAAGCTCTCGATCAGAAGGGCCCGCTCCAGTACTCCTGTCTGAGTCGGTATGCTGAGGGAGATCAGCGATGCCCTAATCTCGTGTCTCAAACCCTGCTCGAAGGTCCGGGCCCGGAAGAATGGGTCCCGTACCATGTCGGTCGAGTAGCGCGAGAGATCGGTAAATCTCGCCGAGTACTGAGCGACCGTCATGCTGCCCTGCCGCAGCTGTAGAAGCTCCTGGATACGCACCGCACGAAGGGTGGCTGGGACGAACTCCGAGCAGAAGAGGCTCTCAAAGTCCGTCCAAAGAAGAGATGCCTCATCGTGCACCTGGAGCATCAAGCTCCACCATCGTCCTGCTGATGCGTGTAGTAGGCTCGCAGAGAGGATCACCATGAGGTCTGCTGGTGTCCTCACTAGCCTAAACACTCGAACTACTGCCTCCAGCCAGTCCTCTGCTGCCTGGGGATCCGTCTCCCCGCGAAACCTGGGCGGTCGCTGGCGCTGAAACTCATGCAGTGCGCTGAGGTGACGTGCATCGTCAGCGGCTGCTGCTGGAAGCATCGGGGGCTCGGCGGGTAAAGCTACCGCCGGTGCCACTACTGGAAAAGGGCCCTGCACCGAGGCCTCGTCGCTCGGTGGGCTGTCGTCTCGCTCGACTCTCGGAACCCTAGCTGGCTGCCGTCGTGGGGCCATCCTGAAAAGGAAACAGGTGCGCCACGGTTAGAACTGTATACCTGGTGAGCTAATATAAGTAATCACAAAGAAAACTTGAGACTTTCATAAAGCAGATCAGTATACCCGGTGAGCTGACACAAGTAATCACAAAGAAAACTTTGAAACACACACGCAATCAATGTTTTCGTGCATTAAGTCGGAATTCAGAAGTCAGGGTCCTGGTGTACGGATACGTCGGCCGCCGCACCAACACTGGACTCCCTGGACTGATAACCACACTCAATACGCTAAACATTATTGCTTCACATAGAAAAGATCAGAGTTCGCGGTAGAACCGAACTCCTTTGATACCAATTTGTCACGACCCGCCCTCGGGGTCCGTGCCGTGACTACCCCAAGCCCGCCTTCCATAGGCCAGGGGCTGGCGACTAGCACCAAGGCGTAAATCCCGGTAAAAAGGGAAGGCATTGCCTTTGAAAAGTAAACACACACCACAGAGTAAACAAGCGGAAAGTAAACACTAAACAAGCAGAGTACGACTGAAAGTGCGGAAAAGTAAATGGGCCAGAATACAAACCCAAACTGAAAGTAAAGTACAACTCGAAAAGGGGAGAAACAGCAACTGAAAAGTAAAAGCCGCTACTCCGAGCTGTCCACTGGAAATCCCACCTGAAGGGTGGGTACAGATAGCTCCTCTGCTCCACGGGTCCCGCCGTCCGCTCCGTGCACGTCCCGCCCAGTGGTCCACCTCCGGGTACCGTCCCGCTCTGCAAGCCTCAGCTAAGGTCAACGCTGTCCGTCGTCTGCAACCAACACAACGTAGTGCGGGCAAGGCCCGTGCAGGGGTGAGTATAAGCTACTCAGTAGGGACCCCGAGACCCCTGAAGGTCTCTCAAATCCACAAAGGATAAACCACGAAGAATAGTACAATCACGAAGTAACAACCGACACTGCTTAGGTATATGCCCATACATATACCTAAGTCATCAATTAAAATACGCTCCAACCTCCGAGCCCAAGTACAACTCAGTCCACGCAGGAAAGTATACGTATTCCACATAGGAAAGCAAAACATAATCCACACAGGATTGCACAACACAATCCACACAGGAAAGCAACAGGATTCAGCTCACACAGGTATACTTCTTCAAGGACGATAAAGATGATCACTGATCCATCTAAGTCGTCGGACCCACGAAGGATCGATAGGTAACTAACCCCCGCAGAAGACCCACACAGGATCGGGCTCACACAGAACCTGTAGGCGCTGGCTCACACAGAACCGCTGAGCGCAAGGACCCACACAGGATCGGGCCCACACAGGACCTGTAGCACTGATCCACGTAGGATCGCTGAGTGCTGTAGTCGTCGTCGTCGAATCCACATAGGATCTCTGTACTGTCGTCGTCGAATCCACACAGGATCTCTGTACTGTCGTCGTCGCAGTCACAGTAGCAGTCGTAGCAGAAGAACATTCGCAGCCAGCACTAGGGTTCCCGCACACAGCTAGCTCGTTCGGAGGGTCCGCTCCACGAGCCGAGAGGCTGATACATCAACTGTCACAAAGACCAGAGTTGATATATCCAAAAGTTCCGTATCGTCAAAAGGAACTCAACGCAACAGACGGCGCGTCGATCGGACGCCCGGTCTGAGAGTTATTGGCATTTTCGTCTCCGGGGCCCGGTTGGTTTTTAAGGCAAAACCAACCCGACCGTACTCCACCTGCGTCCAAACCTCGGGCGGAGTATGCCAAAAGATCCGTCTCACTAAGAGGAACACAACGCGACTGACAGCACGTCAATCGGACGTCCGTAGCTCAAGATATGAGCGTTTCCGCTCCGAAGGCCCGGTTGGTTTCGTGAACGAACCATCCCGGCCGAACTCAAAGTAACCCGAAACCTTGAGTGCGATATACCGAAACGACCATCTCGATCCAAGGATCGCGTTTCCGCTGACAGTTCGTCGATCGGAGGTCCGAGGCTCATGTTATGAGCCAAGAACCAAATCTGGTTCGAAACGGGGGGTCCGGGTCCGGGCCGACCCGGCCCGACCCCCCCCCCCCTGGGGCGGCGCGGCGGCGGCGCTTGGCGCCGCACGTGGGGCTGCGCACGTGGGGGCGAAGCCCCGCGGTTCTTCAAAGTGGCGCGGCCTTTGTGCCGCGCCGGTTCTTTTAAAACCGCCCCCCCTCACGTGGGGGGGCCTGCTGGCGCCGAACCAAGGGGGCGGCTGCCCCCTTCCCTCAAGAACCGCCCCCCTCATTAAGAGGGGGGTTTTGTTGAACCGGCCGGGGGATTTATTCCCCCGGTTTTATGTCATCCGGCCGGACAGCTGGCCGACCGGTTTTTACCAACGGGACCGGAAATTCCGGTCCCGCCTTCGACTTCCGACGCCGGCGGCCCGGCCGCCGGTCTCCTCTTCCGCCGCGGCCCAGAACCGGCCGCGGTCTTCTCGTCCCGCCGCTGCCCGGAACCGGCCGCGGTCTTCTCGTCCCGCCGCGGCCCGGAACCGGCCGTGGTGTTCGTCGTCCGGCGCGGTGCGACGGCACCGCACCCCTTTCGCCATGCCATGATTCTTTTCAACGCGGCGCGACGGCGTCGCGTTCTTGAAGATTTTTCCTTGACGTAGCGCGACGACGCCGCGTAAATTATTTGTACGATCATCCGCGTGGTGCGACGGCACCACGCCACTTGCTTCCACCCGCATGAATAAACATGAACGATGGAGGGGGGTTCGGCCGTGTTCATGCGGTCCGGCCCCCCCTCACGTTAAAATAAACAATTCAACTTAAACAATCAAGCATCAAGTTAGACATGCGAGATCCACGTTCAAGAAAAGGAATAAATAAATAATGAATCAACAACCCCTACCTCGGGTTTAAGTTTCGAAGATTCGTCTACGTTCCGCGGAAGACGGCGTCGCGGAGGTCGGGCGTCGCGGTCGTCGTTCGTCAAATCCGTTGACGAAGAGATATGAACGAGGAGACACGTCGTTGGCGGATCTTCGTTTGCCGACGAAGAAGGTCCGAGGAGGAAGCGACGTTCCCTCTTGTTGACTCCTAGGACGAAGAAAAGAGGCGTCGTTCTTCGTCGGAGTTTGAGCGTTCTTCGTTCTTCGTCAGAGCTTGAAGATGAAGAGGAGCTCTCAAAATGACAAACAAAGAACTCAAAATAAAATAAGACTACCTCTTATTTTATTAACACATAACACAAAAGAATTTCAAAGTTTGAAATTCAAAAAGACTTAACTCCCATAATTAATTAAGAGTAACTTAAGCCAATAAAGAGGGGGTTTAGGGAACTTGAAAAGTCTAGGGGTTCGTGTGGGCCCCACCACACTTAATCCTCCCAAGGGAGGTTAAGTGGGTGTGGGTCCCACTTCCAACCCCCTTAGGTAGGTTTTTAACAAACTAAAAAATAAAATTTGTCTTACACAAATTTTATTTAACTCAACTGAAAACCCCAAAACTTAACTTTCAACCCGCAACAAACGCAACTCCCGAAAAGGTCTCTTTAAGCGAAAATCGGCGCTGCGAGTTTATCGGTGCCCTCGGATTTCAATTCCGAGCACCGGATCAAAAGTTAGGAATTCCCGCTCGTTCGTTCACTGAACGTACCCGAGCCAAACTTCGGAAATTAATTCCGGGCACTCCGGGCCTCGGAATCAGGTGCCGTCTGAAACCGCGCTTTTGTAAAATTCTAAAGAAAATTAAGAAAAAATTTCCCTTGAATTTTACGGGTCTTTACAAAAGTTACAGCACTAATCCTAAATGAAATATTCTCCCAAATTATCCTTTTAAATAAGAAAAAATCAAATGGATTAGTGTTGATACATGCATTGGTATTCATATACCATTAATCATTTTTACTATTCATTCATGCTCAGTTCTCATGATTTTTCGTTTTTAATTAAAAATGACGTATTCATATTTTGATTAACATGGTATTATAAAATAACTGATGTATTTGATGACATACATGATACCAAAAAGATAGAATGTCATGAACAAGATGAAAAAAATTACATTTATACAAAAAAAATCAAGTTTGGAATATTTACTCAATGATAATATACAGAAGAAGGAATCTATACACCATAGAGTCTATCCCAAAAACAACAAAACATTAATTGGGTTATTAATTGTACATTTCCATTAAAAGATTTAATCATATAATTCTATAAGATATGATGACACATGTTCCACATTTTTTATGGATAGGAAAAATTTATTTAAAAACTCAGTATCTACCTCTTAAATCTATTATAATACATCTTTTAGGAAAAAAACATTTTTATGGCCTCTTATACAATGTTAATGAGACATATCACCTCATACAAAATTTCTTCTAAGGCTCATATCATATAGTGTATCTATAAAATCTCTTGTGGATTCTTATTGATCTTATAATGGAGTCTGTTAATCATAAAATTACCATCACTGATGAAATTTTGGTGCGATGATACTTCTATCCAAAGTATGGAGGCCTATTTTAGAGCCTTGAATAAATATTATTTGGTTGAGGATGATGGCTATGATGTCAATATTCCCAAATAAATGGATCATTATTTTTCTATTATAGAAACAATTTCCACAAACCTTGCCTAGAAATCATGATTGTTTAATGCACCCATTTCCATGGGTAGTGAATATGAATCTGTGGTGGCACATCTAGCCATCCATATCCAAGTTGGGCCCTCAATAACCAGACTCTAGATATATCACCCAACCTTTCACCCCAATTTTTGATGGAATGGTTCATCTTTCAAGATCGATGTTGGCCTTATCTAGTAATAAGAACATAATTCAAAATCATATAACTTTATAAGCATATCATACTCATATCATTTGAAAATAATTCTAAATAGATTGTATTACTTCAAATAATTATAGATTGATGTGATCCCTGTGTGGGAGTTTCTAGGGTCATGTGAAATCCTCGACCTAGATTTGAATTAACCATAGCTCCGAACCTGTTTGGCCAGATATCCTCGATTACATCTCCACTAATGCAAGATGTTTTTGAGTTGAAATAAGCTCCTATGGTGAATCTCTGTGGATACTATTCCATAATCAATATAGTGTAGCACTATGGTTGAATATACTATAATATGTAAATAAAATATGAGAAAATTTGAAGATGAAATACATTAAACTTATGGAACAAAAGAAAGATAGAATATCATTTATAAATTATAATAATAAATTAACTGATACATATATAAAAAATGATGATGATATTTAATCTCACTATAACACTAGAAAATGTGGATACAAATCATCATACAAAAGTTCATATACATATGTATAAAACGAAAACAAATATATACTTACCATTTGTGTAAGGACCTGGATTTTCCATGTAATATTTTATAATTATATGGAATTATTATGAGTCTTCTAAAGTTAACGGCACGTGAGTCTGAGGATGGGTTTGTCCGGAATGAATTTATGAACTTTTTTTAAGGTATGTTCATTAAATGCGCTAGTTGTGTTTTCTATCTCTTTGAACTGGTGCTTGGATTAAAAATATGAGGGCACCATTGAATCCACGACGTTGGGATTTTCTTAAGGAATACATAACTTCAACCACAGTAGTTTGAGAGAAAAAGAGTGTTTTTTTACTTTTAAAAGAATAATAAAATAATAGTTATTTTATTTCTATCATTTCATTTCCTCCAACATACAAGAAGCAGTGGTGGGACCGAAGATGCGTCAAACCATTAAATGGATTTACATTTTAGTTATTTGTAACAATTCCATCATAAATAATAAGGTTCCATAATTAATTGAACCTAATTAATTCCATGTGTGTTACTCACCCTCCCGACACATATTTATATGGATCTCAGGGTGAAGTATTTTCATGACTTCACCAAGAAAAGAATTTATGATAATGTTCCCCGATGCCAACCACTTGGAAAATGGGACCAGTTCCATCGAGAGGTGATGAGAGACATCAAATCACAAAATGAAGGATGATGATTGGGTAGCAACATTGGAGGCTTGTGGTGGGAACGACGAACACCAACTATTCCTCATTCGCAGGTGTTCTCAAAAAGTATTGAGGTAGGTTTTTTATTTGGTTTAGCCTTAAATTAATTGTTGATTATACTACCCTCATGAAATCAAGAAAACATAGAGGGTGCGGGTCAAACAAGAGAGGCCCAAACCCTCCGCCTTTTTTTGGATTTTGGTGCATTCTTCACGAGCATTTAATTTGAGTTTGGTGAAACCCAGAACACTGGTTGACAGCAGCGACCAGAAACATCCGACCACAAAAGAGGTGGCGGCACGTAGTCAGGGTCCACCGGAGAAGAAGGCTGTGGTTGTAGCCGCTGTGGGTGATGGTGGCATCGGGCAACAGTCGTCCATGAAGGAACTAACAATGTACAGTCACATGATGCTAGAGAAGGGGGTCATGAGGATGTAGTGGCAGACAGTGGTGGCTGCCACCGACCGGCTGTGGGCGGAGGCGGAGTGAAGCCCCATTACGCACCACTAGAGATAGCATCGTCTTGAATATGTGGAAGAGGAGGAGGAACCCACCACTGTGGGTCCCGCGGTGACAAGGCAACACCATGTGGCAGCACTCCTCCATTACCCAAACAACAAACTTGTTCGAGAGTAATGAGGGGAGTGCTACCCCCCTCCCCCCCACCCGTTCCAACTAGCGCGAGCCCCAGCAGGCCGCACCTCCAGTAGGTCACACCCCTTTTAGGGTTGGGCTGCATAAAACCCAGCATGACCTGCCTCCAAAAGGCTGTGCCCCTCCGTGGCCCAGAATGGGCCACGCGAGCCCAAGAAGATGAGCCCCTCTATGGGTCAGGTTGCAGCTACCGAGTGGCCATGCCACCCAGGCTGCCATTGAAGCGTGAGCCTAGTAGACTGCACCCTTCAGGGATGGCTCCCTTCTCAAGCTGCACCATTCATAGGCCGGGCTATTCCAGCCCATCAGGACATTCTCTTCTTTGGGTCAGGCCATGGTTTCCCAGTGGGGAATTCCATTCCATGGAACAGCGATCCAAGCCCTCTACGTCCCAGTCCAGCTGGGTTGGACTAAGACCGGGTCATGCTGAGCCGAACTAGGTCAGGTCTGCCAAGGTCTGGTTGGGTCATCCCAAGCTGAGTTGGTCCAGCTTGGTCCACTAGACCCTGACCCAAATAGGCCTAGTTTATCTTAAAAGACCGCAACATGAAATCTGAGGGTGCTTTTGATGAAATGTCTATGGTGCGGTGACCCTTGGAGAGAGGCGGTCCTTTTGGTACACCCCATCTGAGTATTGGAGAAAGTTAGAGTGTGGCTGGATTGGATCAAACCTGAATCCAACTGGGGACTCAGTACTAAAACTATTATAAGTAAGAGATCAAGCATCTGATTGACATGCCTTTTCTCAATTTGGAACCCTTACGACATGGCGGTCCTTTGAGATACTTCTTCGTGGAACTTTGTGCCGATAGAAATACAACTGATGGATTGAGGAGCAGTTCTCCTAGAATCAAGCATACTATGAGCGGGAATCCATTAGCTGGCAGTGAGGCAGAGGAGAATGGATGTGACACGAAGTAAAAAATAGTGATCCTATGTGGGTCAGTACCTATCAATCCTGTGTGGGTCAGCGCTCAGGGATCCTATGTGGGTCAGCGCATAACGATCATGCATGGGTCAGATACTTTGTGGGTCAGCACATAGTGATCCTATGTGGGTCAGCACATACAGATCCTCTGTGGGTCAGCACTCAGCAATCATGTGTTGGTCAATGCATACAGATTCTATGTTGGTCATTAGAAGAGCCTCTCGACCGAATAATATGAGGTAGATTTATGACTAATCATCTTTACTTTTGTACATATGTTATATAATTAGTGTGATTTGAGTATTTTACCTTCATGGTGTTACATTTGAGGTTCTTTTACCTTCATGATGTTACTTTTGTTGTAGTTTCACCTTCATGGTGTTACCTTTATGGTATTCTTCCCCCATGGATCAGTTTTGAAGAAGGATTTGAAGTTGGAGCCTTATGTTTCCTCTTGTTTGAGATAAGTATAACATGATAGATTAGGTATATGTATGGGAATATACCTAAGTAGAGTTGTTGACAACTCTGTGATTTGTGGTTGATGTCTTGCTTTTTGGTTTTTCCTTTGTGGAAATCTGGGAGACCTTCAAGGTTCTCGGGGTCCCAACTGAGTATTGTTATACTCACCCCTGCATAGGATTCACCTGCACCTTATTTCTTCTTGTACATACGATAGACAACGTTTATTAATATTGAGGGAGCTAGAACTGGAAGGTGCTCAGAGGAGGACTATTTTATGTGATGTGATGCAGAACTACAGATCATGAGCTATACCTAAACTTTAGGTAGGATCCTCGGTGGATGTTCTATGATCCATTTTACTTTTCTAGTTGTACTTGTTGTTTCTAGTTGGTGTTGAATTCTGACCGCCTTTCTTTCAGTACAATTTTTACAACAAAAGTTTAAATTTTGGTTGCTTCTTTTTGTGATCTTGGACTGTGTGTTTGTACAGTTAAAAAGTAAACGACCTCCCATTTTAAGGATACGCCTTTCTGGTGGTAGTTGCTAGCCCATGGCCTATGGAATGTGGGATTGGGGTAGTCATGGCACAGGCCCTAGCAGATGGGTTATGACAATGTGGTATCAGAGTAGACTGTTCTACAGAAGAACTAGGACTTTGATCTTTTCTACATGGAAATATTGTGGGGTGTTATGGGTGTAGTCTTCAGTTTGGGGAATCCAGTGTTGGTATGGAGGATGACGTATCAATACACCAGGACCATGAATTCTAATTTCCGACACATTGCATGAAAACACAATATTATGTGTGTCTCGAATGTATTTTAATTTTGATTTCTTTGAGTCATCTCACTAGGTATAACTTATTGACCATGGCTCACTAGTTTTCCATTCAAGATTCCACTATGTAGATAGCCATCCAAAATTTCTGAGATCATACATGATAACAACCCCAATGAGCAATCAGGCTTCTGTGTAGGGCCCTCTTACGGTGACTGTACCATTGGGTGGTGCACCAGTAGCACCACAACCCATTGGGATGTAGATGCCTCCCGCCCCACTAGTAGAGGGTGCACGCCGACTGATCGCGTTGTGCTTGTTTCAGTGGCAGATGCCTCTGAGGTTCCGAGGAGATCCGGATTTGCAGGCGGTTGAGGACTGACTAAAGGTTGTGGCCAATGTTTTTTGATTAGTTGGGACACCACCTGATATGGTGGTGATACTATCTACCAGTATATTCTAGAAAGAAGTTTGATGATGGTGGTGTATAACACTCAAGTTTCACGATGAGGAGACCCTCACCTAGGCGAACATCAAGCGTATTTTTTTGTCAGAGTTAATCTTAGTGACTCTACGCTCTGTGCGTATAGAGGATCAACTACACATAGAGCAGAGCAGCATTACTATGGCCTAGTACTCGACGAGGTTCACTAATCTCTCCCACTACATCACTAACATGGTATGATACCCATTCATCAATGATCAGACCTTTTAGTAGGGTCTCTGACAGGAGATCAGAGCATCGATGAAATCTCTTAGCATTCTTATGAAAACTGGGGGTGCTTGAGCGACCGATTTTGGTCAAGAGTTTCCTAGATGAGCACACACCCAAAACAAGAGCCACCACCAGAAGTCATGTAGTAGTGTCATTTGAAGCATGCAGTAGACAGATGACGTAGGGGACCAAGTTGGACAGACCGTCTGGTGGAAGACCTTAGGATACAAGGTCAACGGTTCGGGGCTCACAGGACAAAAGATGACATTTTAAGAGTAGGCAGTTCTATTCTTATGGCAGGTAGTGTCACATGACAGGCGACTGCCCGACCTGATGTACAAGTGACAAGTAGACAGTTGAGGGACCACAGAGGCAGAGGCAGAGATTCGATTGATGAGGTCTGTTGGTAGTAGGCGAACGTTGAAGATGAGCTGGTCATGCATCAGGTTGTGTTCGGTGATTTGAGTTTCTACTTCCACCACCTCTAGGTGGTCCACCCAGACCACTGAGAGAAGGTGGATAGGGACGAGCTAAGATCTAGGCAGTTGAGTCCATCGACCACGGTGCTCTAAAGATTATTAGAGGTATGATCTGTGTATAATCCACCCAAGATGAATTACCTATAGACATATGTTCTAGACAATCATTTATTACCTAGACCCTCATTCAGAGCTTGAAAATTCTGGTGGATCTGTTTACTCGATCCTTGCAATTAGAGACTCCTACGAGAGATTATTCGATGATTACACACTAGTGTCGGTAGTGTGAGAATACTTTTGGATGTGAGAGCTTAGGTGTAGCGGCATTACTGCCTTATGATATCATATTGGGCATGGAATTGTTATCCATAGTCAATGCTTAGATTGACTATATTACATGTAAAGTGTGGTGTGTCCACAAGTATGGGACTAGTTTTTAATTCACTGATGAGATGGGAACCTTTGCAGAACAAGATAGACTTACCCAATGGAGGGTGCAACCAATCACACATCGTTTAGCTAGCCTTACCCTCAGAGGAGTAGATGTTGTGGGTATGAGCTATCATTTTGTAGTTTACCAGTATGACCAAGTCATTCTTCACGATGTTACAAGACTACCTCCATACAGAGATGTAGGATTTAACATTGACCTATACCACAAGAAGACACTGATCACTACACTGGAATATCAGGTGGCTCCCACATATCTTTATGAGTTACGTGTAGTGATGGATGAAATTTAGAATATGGGGTTCATATGGCATAATTTTTCTCAATGGGAATCCCCAATTTGGTTCACCAAGAAGGCATATGGGAGTTTGAGACTCTGTGTGGACTATCGACGCCTGAACAAGGTGACCATGAAGAATAAGAATCCACCTATGAGGATTGATGATCTCTTTGATCAGCTGAAGAGAGAACATTTGTTTTCAAATATAGATCTCATATCAGGATATCATCAGCTCAGGGTACGAGATGAGGATGTGAAGAAGATGTCCTTCAGATGTTAGTATGCCACTATGAGTTCTGGGTTACACAATTAGGCATGGACAACACCCCAAAAGTGTTCATGGGACACATGAATAGAATCTTCCAGCCATACCTTGATAGCTTTGTTTTGGTCTTCATTGATGAAATCTTTATTTACTCAGCATCATAGGAGGAGCATGCCAATCACCTGCAGATAGTTCTAGATATACTCTAATAGCACCAGCTTTATGGTAAGTTCTCGAAGTTCCAATTCTTTTTATGAAGGGTTCACTTTCTGGGACACATTATATCAGAGGCTAGATTTGGAGTAGATCTAGAGAAGATATATGTTTTTATTTCTTTGGAGCCACCCAGGAGTGTGACCAAGGTGAGGAGTTTCCAGGGATTTTCTAGGTACTACTGGATGTTCGTACACATCTTTTATAGTGTAGTGGAACCCTAGTATGTGTTTAAAAATAGGGGACATCAATTCATATGGATGGAGATATAACGACAGAGTTTTCAGGAGTTGAGACTGAGACTGAAGAGTGATCCCATCTTGAGGCTACCAGAATAGGGCATTGTGTATGAGGTCTACTACGACGCATTAGGGACTAGACCTGGATGTGTCATGATGTAGGAGTGACCAGTGATCGGTTCTGGTTTACGATAGCTAACAAAACATGAGAAGAACTACACTACCAATGACCTGGGTTTAGAATAAGTGTTCTTTGCCATGAAAATGTGGTGGCATTAATTTATAGGTGAACGTTTTATTGTCTACTCTAATCACTAGAGTCTCAAGAATATTTTCTCTCAGAAGAACATGAACCAGAGACAATGGTGATGGCTGGAGATCCTCTATGGATATGTCTATGCGATAGTCTACACTCTTGTTAATGTAAATGTAGTGGCATACACACTCAACCCAAGGTCTGGTCTATAGTTTCTGAGTGAGGTAACGGAGTACATAGCCATGGTGCAAATATCATTTATGGATATAGATGAAGCAACTTACCTCCAATCTATGACTGTCACTCCCCCACTTCTTTAGTGATTTTGGGAGGCACAACATGGGGATATATACTGTGAGTCTCAATGTTCTCATATATCCTCAGGACAAGAAACTGATGTATTTTCTTAAGCTGGGGAGCACGTCATTCACTTTAGAGAAATCACTGTGGAAATAATGGAACTATGGGAGGATGTGTTGGGGGAGTTCTATACATCACCTCTAGAGGTTCTTCCTGGTGTGGAGAAGATGTACCAGGACTTACAGTGCTAGCACTAGTTTCCAGAAATGAAGAAGGATGTGGGAGCGTTTGTTTCATGATGCCTCCCATGTTAGAAAGTGAATGTTGAGCATCAGGTTCTAGCATTCTTAGCGCATCCACTAGAGGTTTCTGAGTGGAAGTGGGATGGAATTTCAATGGATTTCGTAACAGGACTACCACATACTTGCAGGGGCCACGATTTCTTCTAGGTAATCTTCAAATGACTCACTATGTTGGCCCATATAATACCCATCCGGGAGAAGGGATGAGTAGATGTCTTGGGATTCCACTACATATAGGAGATTGTACGACTTCATGGGGTGTCATCGATGATCGTCTTTGATTGTGACACAAGTTTTACATCCTGATTATTAAAGGGATTATAGAAGGTGTTCAGGACATAGCAACATTTGAGATTCGCCTTTCATCCTAATATGGATGGTCAGATAGAGCAGATTATATAGACACTTGAGGACATGCTTCGTTCTTGCATCCTGGATTTTGGCCAGGGTTGGGAGGATCACTTTCCCTTGGAGGATTTCATGTATAAAAACAGAAATCACTCCACTCTCGGTATGGAACCATTAAAGTCCTTATATGGTTGACATTATAGATCCACTTTTTGTTGGGCATACCTAGGGGAGTCAACACTTATGGGTCCAGAGATGGTACAGGCTACCACTAAGAAGGTTCAAATCATCTGGGAATGGATGAAGACTGCACATAACAGACAAATGTCTTTTGCTGACAGGAGATGGAGACCTCTTATGTTCTAAGAGGGGGAAAATGTATTTTTGCAAGTCACCCCTTGAAGGGGATTAAAATATTTGGTCAAGGAAGAGAAATTCCACCGAGGTTTATCAGAAAATTTCTGACACTTCAGATGATTGGCAAGGTGGCATACCGCTTCACACTTACACCATAGTTGGAGAGGGTGAATGAAGTCTACTATTATCCCTGCTGAGGAGATAAGTCCACAACCCATCTCACATTATCATCCTTGGAGAGCTGGACTTTGATGATGGGGCTATATTTATGGAGAATCCAATAAAGATTGATGATCGACATGATCAGGTCCATTGTGGATGATTGATACCTCTGTTGCGTATTTGCTAGCCACTTGGAAACTTCTATGGGAGCACATTGGAGTAGGAGGCTCAGATTTGTGTTCATTACCCCCATTTGTTTCCTTAGTCTATGTTGTGGATTTTTGGGATAAAAATCCGTAATGTGGGGAGAATATAAAGACCCTGATTTTACATGTAATGTTTTTAATTATATGGAATTATTATCAGTTCCCAAAAATTAACGGCCCGCGATTATGAGGCCCTGTGTTCCCATAATGAATTTATGAACTTTTTTAAGGTACATTCGGTAAAGGAATGAGAATAATTTTCTATCTTTTGAACCTGTGATCAGATTAAAAATATGAGGGCACCATTGAATTGATAGAACCATGATTCACAAAAAGAACCATAGTATGTCCCGTAAAAAATATAGTTTTTGGGAATTTTAAAAAATAAAATAAAATAACAATGTTATTTTATTTCTCCTTTTTCCTTTCCTCCAATGAACAAGTGGATGTGAAGGGACCAATGACATGTCAAGCCATCAAATGTCTTGAATCCCCAATTCATTGTAACAACACCATTAGAATTAAGAAGGTTCTAAAATTAATTGAACCCCATTAATTCCACATGTGTTAATCACCCTCCCCAACCCTATTTATATGAAGCTCAGGGAGGAGTATTGTGATGGATTCAACAAGAAACAATGTTCTAATAAAGTTCTGTGACGCCAACCACTAGGGGGACATGAAAAGTTCTGGCGCACAATGATGAGAAACACTGAATCACGAACCGAAGGATGATGATTGAGTAGCAACGTTGGCGGATTATTGTAGGGACGATGAACACCGATTCTTCCTCAATTGCATGAGTTCTCCAATGATCTTGAGTTAGGGTTTTTATTTTGTTTATCCCTAAAGTAATTGTTCATTATACTAACCTATTACTATCAAGATAATGCAGAGGGTATAAGCCAAACGAACAAGACATAGAACCTCCACCATCTTTTGGAATTTGGTTTCTTCTTCATGAGCATTTAATTTGGGTTGGCTGAAACCTGGAACGTCGGGTAAAGGAGGTGTCCTGCAACAGCCGACCGCAGAGGAGATGGAGGGGCCCTATACCATGCCCTCAACAAAGATGGACACAGTCGTAGTCATGGAGGGTGATGGTGGGGGAGGTAATGGCCGATCATGAAGGAACTGGTGATGTGCCGTCAAATTCCACTGGAGAAGCGGGTCGTGGTGGACAATGGTAGATGACACCGGCCAACCGTGGATGGAAGCGGAGTAGAACCCCATCGCGAGCTGCCTCAGATGGTCGTAGCTCGAAGCCGTAACAGAATAGAAGAGACCTTCCCCTTTGGGTCCCATGAAGACTGGGTATTTCCATGTTGCATCGTCGTTCCATTACCTGAACAATTTAGTCATTTGGGGGTAAACAGGTAGCCCCAGTCGGTCAATCTCGTTCAGACCAGACCCAGATCCAACTAGGCCCTGTTTCACCTAATGAACCATAACTTGAAATCTAGGCATTTGTATGACGAACTGTCTATGGAGCTGGGACCCTTGAATTGAGAAGATTTTTTATACACCGCATATGAGTTTTGGAGGATGTTGGAGTGCGGCCAGATTGGATCGAACCCAAATCCACCTAAGCCCTCGGTACTAAAACACTTATAAGTCATTGACCGAGCTTCTGATTGATACGCCATCTATTTCATTAAAACCCTTTAGACACGGTGGTCTGTTGGGATACATATTTGAGGATATTAGTGCTGTTTTAAATATGACTAATGGATTGAGATGCGGTTCTCCCAGAATCAAACATACTATGAGCGTGAATCCAGTGGCTAGCAGAGAGGCAGAGGATATTAGCTATGACATGGAGAATAAATAGTGATCTTGTGTGGGTCAGTACCTATATATCCTATGTGAGTCAATGATCAGGGCTCCTGTGTGGGCCATCACATACAGATCCAATGTGGGTCAGATCTTATGTGGGTCAGTGCTCTGCGATCCTATGTTGGTCAGTGCATACCGATCCTGTGTTGGTCAGATCCTGTGTGGGTTAGTGCTCAGTGATCCTGTGTGGCTCATCACATACCAATTTTATGTGGGTCATCACCATTGTCTCTTGATAGAATAAGATTATCTAGATTTAAAAATAATCATATGTACTTATATACTTATGTTATATACCTGGTGCGAGCTGAGTCTTTTACTTTCATGGTGTTACCTATGTGGTACTATTGCCTTTGTGGTGTTACCTATATGGTACTTTTACCTTCATAGTGTTACCTTCATGGTGTTTTCTTTGTGGTACTTCCACCTTCATGGTGTAACCTTTTGGTATACTTTCCTTGTGGATTATTTGTACATATGGATTAGATGTTGGAGCCTTATGTTTCCTCATGTATGAGATGATTATATCTTCATAAATTTTGTATATTCATGGGCATATAACTATATAGTGCTGTTGAATACTCCATTATTTTTGGTTGAGGTCTTTCTTTTTGGGTTTTCCTTTGTAAAACACTAGGAGACCTTCAGGGGTCTCCAGATCCCTACTATTATTTTTATACTTACCCCTTCATGGGCTTTTTGAGTGCATTATTGTGTCTTGTGCATATGAAGAACATCGTTGATCATGTTTGAGGGAGACAGGACTAGACTATGCTCAGAGGTGGACCATGGGATAAGAATTGATGTAGGACTACTGATCATGAGATGTACCTACCCTTCAGGTAGGATCCTCGGTGGACATTCCAGGAGTTGTTTTTTTATATTTTTACTTGTACTTTCCAGTTGGGATTGTATTTTGGCCCTTTTACTTTTAGTACGATTTTTAACTACAATGATTTACTTCGTGGTTTCCTTTCTGTGTTCTAGAACTATGTGTTTGTAGAGTTTTAAAGGTAATGTCATCCTATTTTAGTGATATGCCTTTCTGGTTCAAGTCACCAACCCCTAACCTATAGAAGGTGGTCTTGGGGTAGTCACGAAATGTGCTTTGGGGTATGGGTCATGAAAATTTGGAGCTCCAACTCGGTCATCTACTACTATTTACATCCCAAAGCACAAAGCAATCAAGTGTCCATTGAAAGTAACATCCCTTTATCAACACATGAAAAACATATTTTCTGATTGAGTACCAAACTATGGTACAGATTGAGTGTGAGATAAATCACAAAATTCCACCAATAACTATGTATATAACATCATGTCTGTGTAATATATACTTAATGGTGTGAATTCATGCATAAATAAAAGTAAATAAGTACCATAATGTAAATATCCATTTCCTAACTCATCCCTCATATTTTGTATCCACATTTATGAATTTCATTAATTAATTAATATAATTTATATAAAAATAGGTCGCATGAGGTATATCCAACACTAAAATCACTTTCTGATAGTACTATTATTGGTTCTGATATGTAATAAGGCAGCCATTATGATATTAATAATGAAAGGGTTCCATGAAAATAACCATGGATAACCAGACCTCAAGGGTCTCCAACTATATAATAAATACATCCTAGCTTAGGGGTATGACTATAATCCATGGTGAACCATCCATGGAATTTTACAATAATATGATCTAATCAAGTGCAAGGATCATATCCAAGGTATAATGGGGTAATCTATGGATATGTACTAGGTAATAACAAACACCCCTCATCTCCATAGAAACCATGATGGAACCATGGATCGTATCCATGGAATCCTATAATAATAAAGGATCCAATATTTTCATACTGGGTATCCACTGGTAGACTGGGATTTGTTTCCTAGGTGGGTTTCAACCAAGGGAACTTATATCCTTGAATTTGAATGGAATCCTTGAGTGCTCAAGGAATTACCTCAGGAAATCAAAGGGTAACCCAACTCATGAATCCCCTATAAAATATGTTAAGATTCATATATAAAATTTGGCACCTTAAATTAGTGTCATTTAATTAATTAATCTGTGTTTTGGTCATTCCATTTAATAACTCAGGTGGTTCCAACCAATGAATTTTATTAGTTTTAAAATACCAATTATATATTCAACCATTTATTTAATCTAGTTTTATCATAATGATTTCACTTAGTTCATTCTTTTACCTTCCATTATAAGCGGAATGGGGTACTATGACATTCAAACAACATCAAATTACATTAAATTTGGCCAATTCATACATGTTAAACATACTTTGTAATTCCATTTACATATAATTCATCAAGTGAAGTAGTTACCTTAAGAAGACCAAGTGTTAGGAAAACATGGTATTAATCAATTTTGCAATAAATATTCAATTATCAATTCAATATCCATTTTAAATAAGGAGGCTTACCACTATAATGGTCAACCCCAAACACACCTGAATGGTGGCTCAAATATTTCAAAACACTAAAAATCCAATTATATCATATCACACTACATGGGTGGTTCACATTTTCAATTTAACCTCCAAAAATTATATCCCTTATACAGCAAGGGTATTAGAATATAGTTCTAATGACTACAAAAATTACATATAAATTCAAAAAACAATGCTCAATGAAATCAATATGATGAATAAACTATTTATAAAATAATAGAAAGTATGGAATGAGTTATGGACCACCTAACTTAGGCATATACAACTCTCCTCTTACAGTACATGCCTTTAGTTGGGATTGGATTATAGTAGATTTAATGAACAGATCAATGCTGTGAAATTTGGGCATATGATCCTTCAACTAAATAACATCATATATAAGAAGAATAAAGATGTATGATTAAAAAAGAATGGAGTACATACCGATGATGATCTAATGAGTTGAATGGGGGTCTATTCAGACTCTGGATAGATAGAAGATCTAAGATACTAGAATCATCATTAAAATTACTGAAAGGAGGATAAAATGGGAGGGATTGTTTGATGGAAAATAAAGAGGATTTTGGGGTAAATTTAAGTTTATATTTAAGGTAAAAATTATAATTTCAACCAAAAATTACCCATCCCATGATTTGGAAACACATTTCATCAAACCATGTGCAAACCATGCATGAGTACCTATATGAAGGGTGCACCCACATAGTTAGGATGCACGATTAGGGAAACTATGCACAAGCCTTGAAAAAAATATCTTCTAAAATTATAGACAATCAAGAATGGACATGAGACCATAGACACATAGTTATATCAAATTGTGTGCCCTATTCCAACCAACTATTTGGTTCCCATGGTTTAAATAAATCATGTAGCCTACCTCACAAAATTTAAACTAACTGCCTGACTTGAGAGTTTCCTCGATCGGCCAGGGTTCTGAGATCCAAAAAAGTATCTCAAATCAACAATACATCCATTAACTCATTAGGAATTGATATTGGGTCCATAAAAGATAGAGATTCCAAAATATAAAGGATCCATACATATGTGAGAAATATGGTTCTCACAGTTTTCCCCGTTAAAGGAACTCATCCCTGAGTTAACCTTCCAAGGGAAGGGATACACTATCTCATAACAACTCTAGATACTGGGAATGTATGTTGACTTCCCACTCTTAAGTCTCATCCTCCACATGACTATTTTTCCATAGAAGACACACTAGAGAGACAAACCGACCTCATAGATGTTTTTTTCTCTGGTCAACAGTGTGTATATGATAGTCATCAAGAGATAAATAGTCATACAGCTAAACCTCCCCCTGTATTAAATGTATGATACAAGTCGATATTTGTCTGAAGAAGCTGTGAAGTGAAGAGAAATCATGCCTTAAATTATATCACTAATGTAGTATAAACTAATATTGTACCATACTCCCTATCTCCATGATATCAAATGGTTTGAAAAGGTTAGGTTAAAGGTTCCCATGCCTCAGTATTCATCAATTCCCTATCCTAGGATGTAACCAAAGGGAAACATGATCCCGACATAGAACTATAGAGTTCATCAATGGTTATCAGAATAAGATTTTTTTAGACTGAGTAGTATACATATCCTTATTGATTAGATGAACCTACTTTAAAGTCTCCTATATGAGACTAGGACACAATAGAGCTTCCTCTACTGCCTCTAGATAACACTGGGGTGAACAAAACTACCTACCGTACAAGGCCCCAAAATAAGGCATATAAATCATAGTTTGAACGATTTTATTGTATGAGAAATAACCATGAGGGATATTCATATCCCAATAACCACTATAATCAAGTACACATGCTTGAATATTTTCTTCTAGAACCTGAATCATTTCTTCAAGATTTCCAAAGGTCAGAGGGAGAAAGTCCATGCTCAGATGTACTTGGGTACCCATATACTTTTACAATCCATTCAAGAACTATGATGTGAAGAGGAAATCCCTATCTAAAATGACAGTATGGGGGGCCCTATTTAGTCTGATAAACTCACAGACATATATCCATCCTAGCTCATCAACTGAGAAATTAACCAAGATAGGAATAATGTGGGATTCCATCTCCATTATGTCAACAACTACCCATAAATTGTCCCTAGATCTTAGAGACCAATGTAAAACGACTCTAAAATCCATGGAAATATATTCCCCTTTCCGTTCTTAGACTGTAAGAGGATTTAATAATCTAGAAGTTCGTTGGTGTTCCTCCATCACATGCTGAGAGGTGGAACACAAATGATAAAGATTTCTATATGATGTTTCATCCCATGCCTCCAATATTGTTGTTTTATGTCTCGATACATCATGGAGAAGCCTGAATAAAATTCCCCCGAGATGTTTGGGACTCTAGAATCAACTAATGTATCATATTAGTAGGAACCCACACACTTCTATGTGTACATTGAATTTAATTTCTATAATGAGACCAATATAGAAGTGGGACAACTTCTAAAATACTCTCATGGAGAACCAAGCCCTCCGGATATGAAAATTTCATACACATCACATTTTGAAGGAGGGAAGAGGAAACATTCAAGGAAGAGGGAAAAAACAACTCTTGACTGTAGTAAAACTCCAAATGTATCTCATAAAAGAGGTCCATAAATTTTCATTCATCACTGGATTCCCATAAGGCCTTTGTCAGGGTTTTATGACTCATCACATCTTCTAGTTTTTCCCTATATAGGAGTATTGTAAATATCAATTTCAAGGGACTAAAGATATTCAACCCATATAAACTATTTTATGTTTAATTTATGTTGAATAAAGATATATTTTATGCTCTTATGGTCCATATTTACCAATAATAGATAACCTAATAGACAATGTATCCAACATTGTAAGGCATGTAAAATTGATACTATTTCAAGATTGTGTGTTTGGTAGTTTCTCTCATGAACCCTCAACTAGCAAGAATTATATGAAATGAGTACATCACCATGAATTAACCCTACTGCAAGGACAATTCTTGATGCATCATAAAATTTTATAAATAATATTTTAGGCATGAGAAGAATTAAAATAGGAGCTAATACAAACCTCCATTTCTTCTGTTGAAGGGCTTTATCAATGACTTCTTAGAATGGGATCCTAACACCCCTATTTGTAATACTAGTAAGGGGAGATGAAATGATTGGGAAGACCATTATAAAAAAATGTAATATCAATCCATCCCCAAGAAATTCGTTATATCAAAGACGTTTTTGGGATTCTCTTTGGAAACCATAACAATAACCCTCTCAAGGAAAACAAAGTCTCTTAATTCTAAGATAATATGTCCCATGAGGTAAACATTATCAATTTTTAAGTGAAACATAGAATGGTTTTCATAATGATGATTATCTCTCAGTGTACTCAAAAATATCTTATGGTTTTTATCATGATCACTATGTGTGTGAAATTAAACAAATATATCTTCTACAAATACTATAAAAAAGGAATCATAACATGGATGAAAGACCCAATTTATCAGGGCCATGATAATGGTGACTCATAATGATAAAAAACATAACAAGGCTCTCATATAGACCATACCTTACATGGAAATATAAATGATGTATGTCTGATGGCATGACTCACACCAGATGATAGCCTAAATATTGATTAATTTTAGAGAAGAACCTACAACCTCAGATCTGTTAAGTGAGATAAACTATTCATGGTTGTGGATATAGGTTCGTGAACATAAAATAGTTCAACTATAGGTAATACATATATAGATTAAGGGTCCCATACACCTTCTTGGAGAAAAACTCTGGCTAACCCTAATAAGATGTACAATGAAAAATGTAACATTTGGCCTATATATCCCATTTATTCCACTTAATCACTTGGATATCTATAGGTTCCATCCTATATGAAGGAATGGAAACTTGAGATTCTCTTGGAACGATCTCAATCGCAAACTCTACCACTCAATTAGGATGTAATCTAGATAGGCCATTATTCCCCTAAATTGATCTTGTATTGGTGGAAATTTACTCGGATTTAAACCCGGATCTTCCATGAAGGTATTGTAAATATTAGTGATGACCCAACCTAGCCCATGATTCTATGGTATAGGTCTACTAGCCTAGACATTCCACTCCCCCTTTTATAGATAACTATTTCTATATAGTGATGTGAAGGAAATCTTATAGAAATATCATTCTACATATGCGTGATACAAAACCAACAAATCCATCATGAGGATGAAATAAAAGTGCGTCATCTTGAGAAAAGTGAGGTCCTATAAGATGGAATAACATCTTAGCTCGAGGGAGAGGACCTTGTACTGGCGTATGACATATAACGGTACTCTCTACAATATATGAAGGGCCATTATGCAACATTAATACTATATTTACAGTCAGATACTTTTAATGAAAGATATGGAAATGAAGAAGTGTTAATAACCTATATAAAATATATTAGATACTCAAGTGGAGGCTTATAGAGTAGTACATTATACCATAGAATTTCCCACATCCTGATTAATGGGTATAAGTGATAGTTCATGCAAATATCCCAACCCACGACCCTGGGACATAGTCAGACTTATATATTCAAAACTTCTCTACTGGTGATGTTGGTGAACAAGTGTTTTTCTACCAAATCCATGATAACCTCTTTGGCCCATAATTCTGGTGATACTAAAACTCCTAGAATGGCATAACATAAATGAAAATTCCTCTAATGGTGGAGCTGGTGTGGATGCTCTTCCATGAAAAGCCTATTGAATGGTTCGACATAATCTCTAAATATTCCCTATATGGACACAAGCCCATAACCATAGAGGGAATCAATCACCAAGAGGATTTTAGTTCCCTTATCATCCACACTAATGAAACAACACATAGGTACCATCGCTGGTACTATGGATTCCACTTCCTTGATAAGAATCCTCTAGAGATCATTTTTTTTACTTCCAGAATAACTATTGGCATTCCTTGGTAGTACCCTCTACATCATGTATGATCTCCAACCCTACGGATGAAATAAATGATATGATCCTAATTGAAAATTTTAGTAAATGAATATTGTATAAATATTTTCACCTGAGTATGGATCACATAAATAATCCCATCCTCAATTTGTCTCATACAGGAAGCTCAAAGCCAGCTAGAAGTAGTGTAATGTGCTACAACTCTATGAAACATGCCGATTATTCCGTAAGTGACATTGAAACCTTCCTAAGATGATTAAAATATCAAGATCATTCATATCTATGAGTCTAAGGAATTAATTGATCATATAATGTAAACTGGAAGTCATCCTATACCATTCTCTAATGGTGATAGGCCTAGGTAATCACATCACACAATCACTTGTCCAAATCCCATAACATATAAGTAACAAGCTTGTCCCTCTTCTCTAGAGGCCTATTTAGATGGTTAGAGATAAACAAGGTGGCCACTATCCATGTCATAGAAGCCTGTGGACATCCATACTCCGAGAATGTGGGAGGATTCTACTATTGGAACTCACAATTCAAAGAATCCATCATAGGTGCAAAGCATGGATCACCATGCATGGACAGCATCAGACATATGAAACTATCACGAATATGAGCATCAATTACCATATTAGGTAAAAAATAGTTCCTCATGTGGACCTAAAATAGGTAATACAAAAATATTAAGGCCCACCATGTCATGAGTATAGTCATTTCATCCTCTTGGTGTAATATAGGAGGAATATGTGGCAGTGATAGTCTACAAATGTCAAACACATGCCTCATAACATGCTAGAAGATGATAGATATATATACCAGTAGAATCTGTGTGAACAATGAGGTCCAACCACTTATGGTATATTACCCACACTACATTCATAGAAGACAATGTATTATTAAGTGATTGTGTATATATTATAGGGGTTCTAGCAGATAAAGTGACACTGATACCTTTCCTCAACATACTCTAGATACAATTTCATTTTATTCTATATTTAATAACCAGATCCACTACCTAACCTTTCATAAACATGAAAAGGATGGTAGGGATATAAAACCATATCATTTTACAATGAATTTTTTAATTTTACAATATTCATTTTTTTTGTAATTATCAATATTCATTTAAAATGGATCACCATTACCAGTGAATCAGTTCCCAAAACCTTATCACTAAAAGTGAAACCCATTTGATTTTAATCTAATTTATCAGCATGCTAACCATTTACAACCCATAGGGGAGCATTAAAACTCATGAATTGAAACCAAAAATAACTCAATCAACATGAAGGGAAATCCCATGAATAATATAACAACCATAAATCACTCATCAAACAAAGTAATAATAAGCAATGCATGGAGTGAAATTCACCTATATGGAATAGGAAAATGTATGACATGTGATTTATTGGTCCATATAATAATTATTGTATAAATTCCCATTAACTTCATATCATTGGGGTAGTGATGAAAATAAATTCATAATCATAAGAAATATTAACAACACCACATAGCATGTGGGTCACCTAGATGTGAAATGATATCAACAATAACAAGAAAAAATTGAACAACAATTATTATTAAGGAAACTAATGATTTACCCTGAACATGGTTTCACAACATGAAAGAACAACTCATAACCATGTTCCAAGCATTCATAATCGTTAATCTACTATCTCTAAATAGTACATCAAAAAAAGAATGCTTATGATACCACATTGTGTGGTCCTATACTAAGATGCCACATAACTAGTGCTCCAATCCTAGTTGGCCACATGGCCTCAATTGTATCCCACTGAACTCCAGAGGATACCAACATGTATTGAGATATTAGGGTGTATTCCTAGGTAGATGATTCCCTCTTTATAAAGGTTTATGATGTTGGTTTAATATAATAAAATAGGTAAATAAAATAGGAGATAAGTTACAGAAGCAATACAATTAAAAAAATGGCACAACAAAATGATGAATTATCAATAATAACTGGAATGACTAAAATAAATGATACTTATATAAAAATAAATATTATATGTAATTTCACTATAAATTTAGAAAACATGGATACAATTAATCAGACAACCAAGATAAACTAATATAGAGAAAAGAATCAAAAACTATCACCAACCTCCTGAATCCATCTTGGTCAGCTGATTCTATCTCAATAAGAAAATAGAAAGGATTAAAGTGAATAATGGGACTCAATTCCCTTTTCAGCATCGACATACATTTATTATACCAGGGTATGAAATGAAATCTCAGATACAGTATGAGATAACACTCAATAGGCCACCACCAATACTGTCAATATCGTCTTTTCTTTGTAATATAAAGTGAAAGGTGTGAAAATATTCATATGTAAAAGTAATTTATTATAGTTACGTAAATACCCAATTACCAACTTCATCACATGGATGATGTCTAAAAAGTAAAATGTTCAATGATTGATGAAGTTTTAGTTTATATAAATAGGTTATATGAGGCATATTCATCCCTAACATCACCTTGTGATAGTACTAGTGGTGGACCCAAGGCTTAACAAGACAACCATGCTGATATTAATAATGAAAGGGTTTGGAGTTAATAACATAGGAAACCAATAATTCAAGTATCACCATCTCAGTAGTAACTATATCCTAGAAAAGGGGTATGAGTGTATTTCAATGAAAATTCTTGGAGTAATTCAACAATAAAATTATATATCTGATTCCAAGGAATACATCCATGGATATTTTTTTAAAATATGGCTAGGCCTAAGGATATAGACAAGGAACATATTTTCCATATAAACCATGTTTAATTCAAGGAGTGTATCCAAGGAATCCTATAATATTAAAGAAGTGGTCCTACAGTGTCATGTTTTGTATCCAATGTCAGATGAGGATCAGGTTTGATGGCGGGTATCAACCAATGAAACTAGAATCCTTGAATTGGAATGGAATCATCGAGTTGTCAAGGAATTCCCTTGGGAATATAAAAGTAATGTTGAGTCAAACCACTCCTATAAAATATTTAAAAGACCAGATATGTAATTTGGAATGTTAAATTAGTTTCATTTAGGTAATTAATCTATGTGATGGTATTGAAATTTGATAGGTTCATTGTTTCAAACCAATGCATTTTATTAGAATGAAAATGCCAATTATGCATGTATCCATTTAATTAATCCACTTATATCATAATCATTTCACTTTTTTAATTCCTCTTTATCACATCATTTGTGGAAATGGGTGTTATGACATGTAACCATCATTCAATTACATTAAAATTGCCATGTTATACATGTACAACATATATTACAATTCCATTTATATTAAATTCATCAAGCGGATCACTTATCAAGGGTTGGCCTAGTTTTAGGAAACCATGGTACTAGTAATATTCTAATTCAATATAAAATTATAATTTCAATAGCCATTTAATATAAGGAGGATTAAAATTAAAATAGTCAGGATAAAACATACAAAAATAGAGGATCAAAGGATTTAAAACCCCCTAAACCCAATTATGACATATCAACATACATGGGGTGGTTGATGTTGTGGACGTAACCTCAATCAATTAATCACATATATAGAATGGGTCTTATAAAATGTTACTTGAAACTATAATAATGACATATAAATAAAAAAAATGACCCCGATGAAATTGGCGTGATGATAAGAAATTTTTTAGAACGAAAGAAATTTAGGATTGTGTTTCAAAACACATACCATAGGCTTGTTTGAGTCTCCTCATCTACTATGAGAATTTATTTTTGGATGGATTTGAGTAGATCTAGAGAATTGATTTGTTCCATGAAATTTGGGAATATTAGCCAACATTTAAATAGCATCATAAATAGGAATAATAACGATGTATGATTAAAAATGAATCGAACACATACTAATGTGTATCAAATTATAATAACGAAAGTAGATTAGGAATCTGGAAGGATGGTAGATGTCAAATCTTATAGTAGACTTCAAAAGGGATAAATGGAGGATAAATGGGAGGGGATGTCCATAGGAAAAGGAGGAAGGATGGGTTTATTTAATTTTATATTTAATGAAAAAAATAGTAATTCCACATAAAACATTACCCTTCATATGGTATGTCTACATGGTTAGCTAAACCATGCACAACCAATGCATGTGAACATATAAAAAGGGGCCTCTTTATAGCTATAATGAATAGTTAGAGAAGATATATTCCAACTATATGTGATAGATCTATAAAAAGAATATAAAATCATGCATGGATGTGTTTCCCAACATGCATGGATAGATCATACCATGTTCCATATTCCACCCCACAGACTATCCTCGAATGGTGTAAACAATCCATGTTGCCTATATGGTATTGATTAAACTAACCATGTGATAAGACATATTCCTCCATCATCTGGGTTTCGGAGCTTTGAAAAATCCCCCGAAACCCTTCAGGACATTCAAAAACTAATTAATCATTTGAATTAGGTCTATATAATAGAATGAAACCAAATTTAAATGATCCATACCTAAGTGAAAAACTAGGTTCTTATAATTCCCTAATCTTAGAGGAAATAATTTTGTGACAAAGAACCTAAGATATTTTTAATAAAATGATTATTAATCCCATGTTACCAAATAACCAATGATCATGATAACTAAAAATAATACCCCCTCAAAATAAATTTTAAAATTTGAATATTTTATCATAGTTTCACTTTTAGTGAAGGAAAAAACCCCTTCTTTTGATTGATGACCTTGAGGAAACCTTGAAATTTAATCTATTGGTGTGATCTATGTTCCAACTCGAAAATAAATTTGTGCTGAAAAATTTTAAATAACATGTTACATACACGATTTTATCTTATATTATTGTGAATTTATTGAAATCGACTAATGATTCCTCTAACAAAACCATGTTAGTAGATTAATAAGTACCAATTTCATTCCATTCAAGGAGTGAACTGCCCTTCTGAGGTTTGAAGATATACGTGATAATGACTTAGTTGCATATTAGGGGTCATATATATCTTGGAACCTAGAAACCTATACATCCACATGGGCTATGTTCGATGATGGATGCATGACTAAGTGGATTGAAGGGGTGTCCTTTATAAAAATGGGAATAACCTATACCTTATAGAAAACTTTTTAGGGGCCTATAAAACTAATATGTTTTGTATAAGTGACAAAATAATCCCACAAATAAAAGAAATAAAAGTCTAAAATGTTCTATATTTACTGGTTGATCCCATTTGAGTGTGTGTTATTTATTTCAACTAATATCACCTTATAATCTTTTCTAAGGAAGGATAAACAAATGTTGGGGACACCAAAGACATTGGTAATGGAATAGATGTAATCTTAGAACCAACAACCTCAAGAGAAGTAGTCATTGACACCATCACCACCATCTAGTTTTGGAAACACTCATCCTCATTCTCTAGGTCATCACTTTGGTCTTCCATATCCACTTTACCAACAATAGAATATAACTAGGATGGAATGGATGATGAAATCTCCCTAGACACTTGTAAAATCTAAAAGGGTGGACAATGGTCAGTGTAGGGTGGTCATCAATCAGGAACATGCAGACAGTGATACAAGCTTCCCTCTTTAAAAAAATTGTACGACCATCACTATCATTGGAATCCACCACCATTTAAATAAAAATAATTTTCATTCCCTATGTGAGTAGTTAGGTTTTCCCCTTATACAATAGATCACAATGTGTAGGTCCTGAATTAATTATTTGACTTCATATGGCTAATGTCTAAAGGAGACCCACATGGAGTAGTGACATGGACAAAGGGTTCTAGTTATATATATAATAGACACAATACCACCCATACATTATAGTTTGATTTATTCTTCTTCTAGTCATCCCATTAGTGAAAAAATGGGAAACATGGGAAAGGTAGAGGTTTCACCTACAGGTGACATTTTTTTCTTCACCAAGACAATTTCTACCTAGCCTAACATTGAATCTTTCTCCCAATGATTCACCATATTGTAAGGATTACCTATAGATATTAGTTTACAGGATGATGGTTTCTTACCAGCAACTGGAAATGATTTATTTCCAACTATTAGTAGAGTCCACATATGATTTTTTACTAGAAAGACCGATTTCCAGATATGTTACATGACGAATCAATGAATCAACAAAGGATTTATAAAGGTTGATCTCATTACAAACCACGGGAAAGATTAAACTTTTTTGAGTCTCCTCGATGGTGAAAATCCAAAAAAAATATTTTTTCGGCGACCATTGTGTGCTTCTCTTAGTGGATATATAGAGGGTAGGGGAATTTATTTTTAATACAAAAAAACATCCACCAAAATCAACATGGTGCATTCCACTTGAAATTGATTTCACTAATTTTCAGAGTATTTAACACCCTCATGAATTGAAATATGACAAGAATTGGACTCTAAGCTTGTATATCCATTTTAATTCATGGAACTGATGCGTTCCTCGCAATGAATGAAGGTAAAATGATCATGGTGATTCAAGTGAGTCCTTATTTACCAGATCTATGAAAATTGGTTCAGACTACACCGATGATTTTAAAAAAATGTCATGGACTAAGAATCATGGATTTTATTGACATGAAGATACTCATATCTAACTAGATTTACCACCATCATACCACAAAACACATGATATGTGATAGGTTTTATTTATGGCTTATCTCTTTTGTAGATGTGAAGTAACATGAGATAGATCTTTTCCAATATGGGAATGTCCACATCAATGTGTGTCCTACTATAGTAGAAACCATCATAAAGGAGGAAAATATAAATCCAACCTTTACAAAACTAATATAAGGAAACCACTTATGTACATCACTAGTAAGTCTATAATTTGTATGAGTCAGTCGACAAGAGAAGTGACCACCCACCACACCTATTAAAAAATCATTCAACATCTACTGGAAAACTGGAACAATCTATCCCATGAAAATTCAAGTGAGGTTCATGCATTGGGTGTCCTGATTAAAGCACAAAATGATACATCATAATGGATAATCCATCCCATTCCTTGAATGAGATATTCAACCTTAGAATTGGTTCCTTCTTGAGGAATTACTTAACTAGGTTCATTATTAGATATGAATTAGTTAGGGGTATACTATAAATCATCCATGGTAGATGATGGTGGATGAAAATAATTGTATATATCCCCCATGATTTCTACAAAAAACATTTACTCAATATCTCAGAGACTGATTCCAACATAACCGTGCATCAGGTGAAGTATAATTTTATTTAAACTTCATAGTTTAGCCAGCTTATCCATCTGGCCATTGATACAGTAGGAAAAGGTTTATGAAATTCATACATATTTATACATTACAATATGTTGTAACTCTACGATGTATCCAATTTTGGTAATATATACCTAGAAAATTCATACATAGATTATACAAAAGAATACCTTTAATTACATGTCCTAGTTAAAAATGCTTCCAAAATTTTCATTAGTAATGACTTCTAAATTATTTACCAGGAAAAATTTATATTATTCATAGAATCATGGTGAACCCATTTTAAATTTTTTTTATGAACTCTAATATATATACATAAGAGTGTTTATCCCAGCAAATAATTCATCTTACTAGAGAGACACTCACCCTAGGTGTATTATGAGTCATAAAAATCATAGATTGTTGGAAACTAACTAATTAAATTTTCATAATAGGATAATCATCCCAACAAAAGAATTTAAATAAAGGAAACTAAATTTTTATATGGTATTGTAAGTATTTAAACCCCATCAGGATCCGTAGATTCCTCGTCTATTAATGGACAACGAATCACTAATCAAATTCCAATTTGTGAACCATGGAATTCCCACAAACCACCTCCATAATAAATTCCATTCTTAAAGATATTTAAGTTCCCATGAAGCTATTTTTAGTATGAGGATTCTATGAATATATTGGGTGTCTCAAATAAATGAAATTCGTGAATGTGGAGATATAAAATGAGGTGAATAGTCCATTATAATTCAGGCAGAGTGTGTTACCAATTTTGAGTCATTTGATTTCCTATAGCATTATGAATAATGTAGAGTAATTAACCCATTATGAGTTACATGGTCACCAGACCAATTCCAAATCACATTGATAATGTGAACAAGGGACGATTAGACAAACTATATGAGCATTCCACACACACAAAAGATCATGAGGATCTAATATATAAACTCCATGACTAAATACTTGTGACATTCTTTAATTAAATTTTCATTGATTATTTAGTGGATTAGATTCCTTAGTTTTTTTTAAAACAAAAATTTATGTGAAAGGATTCATTTGATCATCTCACAAGATCATTTCTCATGATGGAGTCTTGTGAAGCATTCACACAAAGTGGGAGGAAATCTATAAGCTCTTGAAACTTCTAATTTAAGGAGACATAGCCTTCCACCACATTACATCAATTTTTAGGGTTCCATAAGGATTATAAATTGTCTCTCAGGAGATCACATGCGTCTCAAAAGACCAATAGGTTTATATCTAAGTCAATCAAGAGGGTATCTACTTCTTTATAACTTATTATCTTCCCCTTCCTATGGAATTATCTCCTAGGGGGTTTTAGTATTTCTAAATAAATATTTGTATCCTTGAGGATAAAAAATAGGTTAGGAACAATTATCATAGTTAAAAAAGAAAGGGAAGAAATAAGCATAACCGTATTTGGATCATGTACCTGTGTTATGGGATCATGTGACCCTTGTTGAGACACATTGTCGCATAATTCATGGAATACCACACAATTAATTAAAGGAAAACCTCTGAATTATTTCCATTATAATGTTTGAAATATGAAATTATATCCATGCTTGATCATTCAATGTCCTCTTAAAGTCTTGTGATATACACAATAACAACTAGTTCAATAAAATGGTTCAATAGATTCCCATGATTTTCATATTTATCACACACTGAATAGATGGAAAAATAGTGGACAATCACTTTATGATGGAAAATTATTGATTCTATAAAATCTATATAAAATTTTACATTTTATCCAGGGATGTTTAACTATTTTCAAATGAAGGGATTATATGATTCATGTGATAAATTCATTTATCTGTTGAAGGTTTCTAGAAATATCTTCCAGATCATGTAAATCCCCTATGACATGTAATATTGATATATGTACAACCATATACATGTTATATTTATATGTGTATACCCTTGTACATGTTGGTTAGAGAACAAAAAACCCCCTGGTCATTTCTTTATTGAAATTCATGTTATGTCTTATTTTATATGTGTTATCAAGGGCAAGTTGTGGGTTCAATGAAGATGGTATTGATAAATCAATAACATAATAGTTTTTTATCACATGAAAACTAGATTATATCACTAATTAAGTGTTTCTAGATCACATGAATCACATTAAACGATTCTGATATATGTGTATCGTCCTTCTGTTGACTCAAACTGAGGTATGTGGCCTGTATTAATTCCAAATAGAATAGATATAATCATAGTGGCTCCTATAAAATCCCTCCCTTGGTGAAAAAATGTGGAAACAGATTTATAAAAAACTATAAATTACAATGATTAGGTATCACATGATCACATGATCCTTCCACCTAAAAGAGTCTGATGAGTATCTTAGGAGAAATAAATTCAATAAGTTATGAGATTATCGATCATAAGATAGCCACATTATTATGTGAATTGTTTTAGAAATGTCATCTTGATCACATGAAGTCCCATAGACATGTTATGATGATCATATGAAGGCCTCTATACTGGTCAAATTGATCACATGAAGACCTCTATATATGAAAATTAATCATGTGATTCCATGATTAAAAACAGATTAACAACCACTATGGGATTCATGTGTTGAAAATATGTAAATGATGGGATATTAATTCACATGAAATTACACTGTTATTCATGAAATTTGAACATGTGTATTATTACCATATAATTGATCACATTAATTCCCTCAAACATGTCATATAAAACATTGGAAAACCCTTAAAAAATCACCCATGATATATAGAGACTCGTTGTAGCACACCAAACACTTTATGGTGTGTTTATCTTATGTAAATTCTAGTTATAGCCTATATTTCAGGAATCATTGAGCATCTATGGAAATAAACTTGGTTACCTATAGGTGATATCCATAACCTAGCCAAGAAAACATAATTTTTTCACTTCTATGATGTGAATTTAAAAAATCTGACATACATGGTTGTGATCATTATGTTATTTGGAGTCAGATAAGGAAAAATCAATTTTCGGTGAATATTAACCTACCATTATGAATAGTAACCTATCCTTATGAATAGTAACTTTCCCTTATGAATATTAATATAACTCTTATTAATAATATCAATACCATTGAGTGTATAAATGAATTTTGGGGCCTTAAAAATGAAGATTAAAATTTTAAGTGTTGATTTTTCAATTAAATAATGATTTTAATTGAATATTTAATTAATCATAATTAGGGAAATAATTTGGAAACATTGACTTCATTTTTGGATTCTACATGTTGAAAAATGGTTAGGTTAAATTTTTGGGATTTTTCTGAAATACATGAATTTTTGATGAATATTAAAATCTAATAATTCACAATAAATGCTAAATAATGGAATAATTGAGACATTGATGATGATAAGATGATGTAAGCCCAATTGATTCAGATTAAAATGATAAAATTTTTATTCTTTTTCATGGAAGAATCACTATTCCTTGTCTTGTGAAGAAATAATAAATTAATGAATTTTATATTGAGAAATCCCCTGTCACTTCCACTATAAAACCCCCCTTGCCTCCATATTCTCTTCACTCCTCTCAAGCCTTGTTCCTTACCAATATTATGCCCAAATCTCTCCCCAAGACCCCCCTTACATCCAAAAGCTCCATGCCTCTCCAAAATACAAAAAACTCTCCCCTTAAGAGTTTCTCATAGGAGGTGTCTCAAGATGTAAATTCCTCTTTTCAATTCCTTCATTTCTTTTAAGTTTTTTCTTTTTGATTCATTACTAAACACCATTCACCAAAATAGTATGATAAATCTAGTAATATACATGAACTGGAATTGTTTTATTCTAATGGGATATTTCATTATATTCTCTCCTTTCCCCACCCGTTATTTGGATGAAATGAAAGCACCGTTTGAGATGTGCTAATTTATCACATTCACGGACAATAGTTTATCAATTTCTATTATAATTTTTAATTATATTCATGAAACCATTTGGTTTATGGTTGTCCCAGATTATTATATATGTAATAAATCCTATTTTAGTTCTGTAATCCTTTTGTTCAAATGGTATTAATTTATAAAGAAAAACATGTTCATTGTAATCAAACCTACTGATTAACCAAAACGGTTTGCACTACGGTTATATATATAATAATTCAAACTCACTCTAAGTAGCCTAATTAAATTTAAAACCATGTAATATCTTGTATGTTTGGTAATATAATAAAACATCATTTCTGTACAACCACTTCCATTTTTCATATTTATATGAACATGAATATAAGTGAACTGATCTTTTAAAACCAAGTGATCAAACGAGCCCGAACAATGAAATTGAACCTTATAAATAATCAAAAAGGCCATGAATGATCATAAAAGGGTTATAATAAATCCTTTATATTTAGAATAGGTTCTTTAATTATGAATTAATAAGGCTATGTTTTTTATTCGGGTCTTTAATAACAAGTCAAGAACATCTTCAATCATAAGGTATGGGATCCTCTCTCTCACTTTTGTTCAAGAATCTCCCCTATGTTGTGCTATTTTATTTTTAATACCTAATTATGGGGTATGTTTTTTCACCTCCCTAATACATCTCTTGTGACATATAAATAATGGGACAGGCTTTACCACTCATTAATCCCTCACAATAACACTCATCACCACGCCGAAATGTTTGTATGGGGTTTTCTCATATCTCTTTCAATTCTGGTTGATTTCCACTATTCGCCTATTATTTCATATATGTGTTATAGGTGTACTACCATTTTATATATGTATCATAATCCTCTTTATATTCATGGTATGTTGTGATTCATTTGGTGGTTTTTAACTTTCGGTCACACGACTCATTTTATTACAACGTGGTAATGAGCTTTGTCTCAATTTTCACTTTGTTGCGACTTGCTTAGTATTGTGCACCTACTATTTCTTATGTGGTGTACCTAATGCCCATTTGAAATAAATTTTAAATTGAAATTATATTCCATTTAAATTTCCATATTCTCATAACATGGATATTACTATTGTTTAAGTTGTATACCACTTTTCAATGGTATTTATTTTCAATGTTGTTTTGACTATGGAAATATTGATGAATTTGTATCCTCTATTCTATATGTATAATGTAAAGTTATATTGCTCTTATGTTGAATCTATTTATAAATAATTATTTTGATGTATAGGTGGTTGGGGCCCAGTACAGCCCCTTGAGGCATCGATAGGAATCATGAGACAAATCAGTTGGCGAAAAACCCTTCGATTTTGTTTCCAAAAATCAGGAAGGTTTCTACCGACAGAACTGAACCATTTTAATTGTTTTATTGTTTAATGTTCTAGATACATGACTTCTAATTAATAATCATTCCCTTTATTCATTTTCATTTATTACTATCCATGAGGATTTCACTATGACAAAATACATGGATGGAGTATCATTCTCATTTTATTAATGGTGCGAGTTTTTCATCTATTCACCATGCCATACTGATTATGTCAGATTGATTATGATTAAATTATTATTATATTCATGATTCCACTGTTTTTAACCCTTAATGAGTGTTTTATCTCACCCCATTAATTTTGTATCTTCAACATGTGATGAAGAGATGGTCATTTATTGAGTTCATGTGATTTCAGTTTTTAGTTTTGTTATGTATTGTATTTTGTAAACTGTTTCTGTGTAATTTGTGTTACATCTATGTATCTAGTTTTTCAAGACTACTAAACTGCTCGTTCCTTCAAGAATTTTCATTCCTTATAAGAATTCCAAAATCACAATTAATGCACCAGCTCCACTCTAGAGGGGTCAGGGTGTTATAGTTTCTATTAGTGGAAGTTTAGTAGGAAACTTGGAAACTAGAGTGGGAAATATATAGTAAGGAATAAACCCCCAAGGATGTATTTGAGGATAAACGTAAAAGAATATCCTGGAATTTTGGTAAGAAATAGATTATGTGAATCATTCAAGAAAATACATCCCTTTCTGGATACGAGCAGATAGAGGTGGCTCTGGCACATATGTACCTTGGAGTGAAAACTTCGAAAAAGACTTTTAGGCATGACCCGGTGTATCCTGGTACACAACAATGGGCCTTTCTCCACTATTTGTTACCACACTATTAGGGGATATGCTTAGGATAATTCATATTTTCTTTACAATCCATTATAATGGATTGAAATGTAAATTATTCCTCAACTGAACCATTTTTTTTTTGATTAAGGGATTATCCATGTGTAGGATCTCAATTTATCATATGTTTTTTTAAGTTAAGATTATACATTATGATTCACATACTTATCTAGTGTGTACCATTATCTACATATGGTGCCTAATGGAAGAATGGTAATCAATACTCATGGGCAATGTAGGGATTTCCCCACTGTGCAAGTCAACACAGTCAATGTCGGAGGAGATTAGATTCTGATCATATAGGGATAATTTACTCAGGTTGTGATGAATAACAATGCTACACCTATGTTGGAACATTTCATGCAGTATAATCCCCCATATTTTAGTGGGGATACCAATCTGATGGTAGCTGAGCAGTTGATCAAGTCACTTGAAAAGATATTCATGACATTAAGATGAATGGAAATGAGAAGGTAGTGATATCAGTATATTGTCTCAAGGGTGACACATATCAATAGTGGTCTTTGATCTAGAATACAACAAAATGAAGAAGAAATAGATGATATGGAATGGATGAATTTTAAGGAAATACTATTCGAAAAATATTTTCCATGTGAGCAATGAACTGAAATGAAGAGGAAATTCATTGGCTTAAAACAAAGGGAAGAAGATAGTGTTGTGGAGTATGAGGATACCTTCCCAAGGAAAGCCAGGTATTCCATAGATAATGTATGTGAATTGGTAGACACGATTGATCATTTCTTCGAATATCTTAAACCAAGCCTTCGAAGGGCACTGACTTCTCAATCATTTTCATCATATGATGAAATTCTATCAAGTTCCATCAAAACAGAGAAGGAATTTTCTAGATCAAATTTTTTCAAGTTAGACGAAGATAAGAAGAGGTACTCTAATAACCAAGGAAAAGGAGAAGCATCAAAGAAGTGAAAGGGAACAAAAAAATTCAAATTATGTGAGAACTATGGAAGGAATCCTCTCGGGAAATGCTTAAAGGGCATGAGAGTCTGCTATAAGTGTGGAGAAAAGGGCCATTGATCTGATGAATGCAAGGGGAAAACAATTCAATGATATTCAATTCTACAATTGTAGAGTGATGAGACACTATGAAAATGTGTGTCTGAAGTGCCGAGGAAACTTGAATTAGAAAGGGCCAACAGAATAAGAGGGAGCGTATGCGATTAAAATCGTAGAGGTTGAAGTTCCTAATGATTTGGTGGCAGATACTTTAATTGTTTCCTCAAACATAGAAAACACTTTATTTGATTCTGGATCATCTCATTCATTTATATCTTCTCATTTTTCTAATAAAATTAGATATGTCCAATTTCATTTAGTCAATGAGTTTTTAGTAAAAAATCCTTAGGAATATATCATTGCAACAAAGGCATGTTGATTAGTCCCCCTCCAGACATCAAAATGTGCTTTAGTTGCTAACATTTTCATCATACCAATGACTTAATTTGATACAATTCTTGGTATAAATTGGTTGTCAAGTTGTGATGTGAAGATTTTTTTTAGGATGAAGGAATTTAAAATTTTTGAAAGTTGTGTATAATCCCTTATTTTTAGAGTAGAAAACATTCCACATTATTCTTATCTAGAATGACCCCCAGTAGCTCTAATAAATGCAATACTTGGAGAGGAAGATAAATAAATATCTATAGGTGAGGAAATAAATCTTCAAATTGAAAATTTTCACCTAGTTCAAGAGTACATTGTTGTATTTCCAAATGATTTACCTGGAAATCCTTCAGAGCAGGAAGTTGAGTTCTCTATCGATTTGATTTTGGGTGCAAGACCTATATCAAAAACACCCTATAGAATGGCCACTGTAGAATTAGTTGATCTATAAAAACAACCATAGTAATTAAGTTAAAAGAGATATATTTAACCTAGTGTTTTCCCATGGGGATCCCATTTCCTCTAAGTCAAAAAGAAAGATGGATCCATGAGGCTATGCATTGATTATAGGAAAATCAATGATATTACAATAAAGTATATGTATCCTCTACCACAGATTGATGATTTATTTTATTATCAACATGGAGCACAATGATTTTCGATGATCGACCTTCGAGGTGGATATCATCAGCTACTTGTGAGGAGGGAAGATATTCGTAAGATAGCATTTCGAAGCAGGTATAGGCATAACGAATTTACAGTGATGCCTTTTGGATTGACTAATGCAGAAAGTATTTTCTTGGATTTAATGAATAGGCATTTCAAGTAATATCTTTATAATATTTTTTTTGTAATTCATCTATCATGTCCTCATGTACTCAAAAAGTTATAAAGATCATGATAATCACATTCGGGTTATTCTGCAAACTCTTAGAAGAAAAAACTTTTCTGGGAAGTTTAGTAAATGAGAATTCTATCTTTAATAAGTTTCTTTTCTATGTCATACTGTCTCTAGGTATGGAATATTAGTTGATCCTTCAAATAAAAAGGAAATCCACGATTGGCCCACGTCAACAAACATAACTGAGGTATTCATTTTAATGACACAGCAGGTTACTATTGGCGTTTCGTTCAGATTTCCGCCCGAATGGCTAACCCTCTAACCTAGATCAGACATAAAGGAGTTAATTTTGTGTGGACAAATGAATGTATACAATGATTTGATGAATTGAATATAATATTGGTCAGTGGTCCAATTCCGACTCTTCCATCTGGAAGTGATGTTTTTGTAATATACAAAGATGCATCAAAGAAAGGACTAGGTTGCGTCCTTATGAAAAATGATAAAGTTATTGATTATGTATTAAGGTAGTAGAAGACTCATGAGAAAAATTATCCAACTCATGATCTTGAGTTTGTAACCGTAATCTTTTCTTTGAAAATATGGAGGCATTATCTATATGGAGAGAGGTGTGGGATATATATGGACCACAAGAGTTTTAAATACATTTTAACACAAAAATAACTCACCCTGAGGCAAAGAATATGGCACGAGTTACTCAATGATTACAATTTCTCAATACACTACCACCCAGGAAAGGCGAATAAGGTGGAAGATGCATTAAGCAGGAAAGATCATGGACATCTGACACAATTGGGGATTGAAAGAGATCTTATATTCATGGATCTACTGAAGATAGACATGGGGATTTTTATGGAAGGGGAAACATCACTCCTTTTTCAAATGATTGCTAAACCATCTTTACTAGAGAAGATAAAAATCTCTAAATCTGATGATGAGAATATACACAAGAAAATTAATGCAGTTATGGATGGGAGACTGGATAAATTCATGTATTAAGATAGAATTTTGACATTTGGGAAGTGGTTATGTGTTCCATCAGTACCTCAGATAAAAATGGAACTATTAGACAATGCTCATAGCTCAAATTTCTATATTCTCCTAGGTAGCACCAAGATGTATAGAGATATGAAAGAATATTTTTGGTCAGATAATATGAAGCGGGAAATTGCAGACTATGTGTCAAGATGTCTAGTTTGACAACAAGTGAAGTTAGAGAGACAACATCTCAAAGGATTGATGCAACCTCTACATATTCCTATGTGGAAGTGGGATAACATTACGATGGATATTGTCACCAGACTACCATGTACACCTAGAAGGAACAATGAAATATGGGTAATTGTGGATCAACTCAAAAATCATCACATTTCCTTCCTATAAGAGATGATTTTCCACTTGAGTGCTTGGAAAGGCTTTATTTTAATGATTTTGGGAGACTTTGTGGTTCACCACTATCTATTATGTCCAATAGAGATCCCCATTTTACATCAAAATTATGGAAAATCTCCAGAAGGATTTGAATACTGAGCGTCGTATGAGTACTGCGTATCACCCCCAAACTGATGGATAGTCTGAAAGGACTATTAAAACTATAGAGTACATGTTGAGGACACCCTCTATTTACATTCAAGGTATGTGGGATCAATACTTGCCTTTGGAAGAATTTTCCTACAATAATTGTTTCCATTCTTTTATTCAAATGGCTCCATAAGAAGCATTATATGGAAAGAGATGTCAAACTCCAACTTGTTGGGATGAAGTTGGTGAGAGGAAACTTATAAGCCTAGAACATATTGAAGAGACTACAATAAAGGTAAAGACAATACAATCCCATATTAAATCATCCCAAATTAGGCAGAAAATTTATGATCACATCCAGAGAAAGGATTTGGAATTCCAAGTTAGAGATCATGTATTTCTGAATGTATCTCCATGGAAGGTTGTCTTATGGTTTGGTAATAAAAGTAAATTGATCTCCAAGTACATCGGGCCATTTGAAATCTTGGAAAGAATCAGAGTTGTAGCATACCATTTGGAAATGCCTCCAAGTCTCTCTAGTGTTCATGATGTGTTCCACGTGTCATTGTAAAAGAAATACATGCCATACCCAATGCATGTACTCACATATGAAGAAATAGAACTAGAACCATATTTGTCATACTGTGAAAAGCTTAGTGGGATTCTTGACACAAGGGAGGAGGTATTGAGAAATCGAACAACTCCTCTAGTAAAGGATCTTTGGAAAAACCAGAATATGGAGCAAGTGACATGAAAACCTAAGGATGTTATGAAAAATAATCACCCACATCTTTTTGTTGACCTTCAAATATAAAATTTCAAGGATGAAATTTCCAAAGGAGGGAATAATGTAGCACCCCAAACACTTCATGATATGTTTCTCTTAAATACATTCTAGTTATGGACTATATTTCATGAATAATTTAGTCTATATGGAAAAAATGGTTTCTTATTGGAGATATCCATAACCTATCCATGTAAACCTAATTTTTTCAATTCTATGAAGTGAATTTCAAATATATGACATACATGGTTGCGATTAGAAAGTTATTTGGAGTCTGATATGGACAAATAAATTTTCGGTGAATAGTAACCTTCCCTTATGAATAGTAACTTACTCTTATGAATATTAATCTAAATCTTATGAGTGGTATCGATACCATTGAGTGTATAAATTTATTTAAGCACCTTAAAAATAAAGATGAAAATATTAAGTGTTTATATTTTTCGATTAAAAAGTTATTTTAATTAAATATTTAATTAATCACATATAAAAATTATTTTAAAAAAATGGACTTCATTTTTGGATTACAAATTCTGAAAAATGGTTCGGATGAATTTTTGGGATTTTTCTGAAAGACATGAATTTTTGATGAATAGTAAAATCCGATAATTCACACTAAATGCTAAATAATGGATTAATTGAGTCATTGATGATGAAATTCTGATGTAAGCCAAATTTATATGGATTCACATGATAAAATTACTATTCTTGTTCATCTAATACTCATTATTCCTTGACTTGTGAAGAAATAACCAATTAATGAATTTTATTTTGGGAAATCTCCTCTTTCCTCCACTATAAAACCCCCCTTCACTCCCTCTTCTCTTCACTTCTCTAAATCCTTGTTCCTTGCCAATATTCTGCCCAAACCTCTCCCCAAGATCTTTTCCCATGTACATAAGCTACTATACTCTTCAAAATACCAAAACCTCTCCCCATAAGATTTTCAAAAATGGGGAAGTCCCAAGAGGTAGATTCCTCTATTCAATTCCTTCTTTTCATTTAAGTTATTTTCTTTTTTGTTTCATTCCTCACCGACCTTCACCCAAATAGTATGATAACTCTAGTAACATACATGTACTGGAATGTTTTTATGATAATGGGATATTTCATTATCTTCTCTCCTTTCCCCACCCTTTATTTGGATGAATTGAATGCATCGTTTGAGATGTGTTAATTTTACACATTCAAGGACAACTGTTTATCAATTTCTATTATAATATTTAATTATGGTCATGAAATTATTTGTGTTATGGTTAAACCATATTATAATATATTTAATACATCCTATTTTATTTCTATAATCACTCTTTAAAAATGGTATTATGTTATAATGCAGAACATATTCATTGTAATCAAAGCCACCGATTAACAAAAAACGGTTGTCACTAAGGTTATTTATATAATAATTCGACCCTCACTTTAATTAACCAAGTAAAATTTAACACCATGTAATATCCTACATGTTTAATAATAGAATATATCTTCATTTATGGACAACCAATTCCATTATTCATATTCACCCAAACTTGAATGTAACTGAAGCAATCTTTTAAAACCAAGTGATCAAACGAGGCCAAATAATGAAATTGAACCTTATAACTAATCTAAAATGCCTTTAATAAACTAAAGAGGTATATAATAAATAATTTAAATATAGAATAGGTCTTATAATTAAAAATTAATAAGTCTGATTTGTTTATTCAGGTCATTAATAACAAGTCATGAACACCTTTACGCATAAGGTAAGGGATCATCTCTATCACTTTTGTTCAAGAATACCCCCTATGTTTTGCTCATTTATTTTTAATCCCTTATGATGCGTTATGTTTTTTACCTCTCCCATACTTCCCTTGTGACAATTAAATAATTGGATACCCTTTACCTCTCATTAATCTCTCACAATAACACTCATTACCATGCCAAAATGTTTGTAAGGGGTTTCCTCATCTCACTTCCAATTTTATGGGATTTCCACTATTCACCTCTTATTTATTTCAGGTGGTATAGGTTTAATTCCTTTTGATATACGTATCATGACCCACATTATATTCATGGTATTCTACGATTCATTTGGTGGTTTTTATCTTTTGTTCATATGAATGAATTGATTACAACGTGGTAACGAGCTTTGTCTCAATTTTCACTTCATTGTGACTTGCTTACTATTGTGCACCTACTCTTTCTTATGTGGTGTACCTACTGACCATTTGAAATTATTTTTAAATGTAAAATATATTCCATTTAAATTTCTATATTATCATAACATGGATATGATTATTGTCTAAGCTGTATACCACTTTACATAGAGTATTTATTTTGAATGTTGTTTTGACTATTAAAATATTGATGAATTTGTATCCTCTATTCTATACAGATAATTTAAAGTCATATTTCTCTAATGTTACATATATTTATAAATAATTATTTGTATGTAGAGGTGGGTGGGGACCACTATAGTTCCTCGATGCATCTGTAGGTCTCATGAGAAAAATCAGTTGGCGACAAACCCATTGAGTTTGTTTCCAAAAATAAGACAGATTTCTACCCATAGAACTAAACCATTTTAATAGTATTATGGATTCATTTTCCAGATACATGACTTCCAATTACTAAGTGTTCTATTTATTCCTTATCATTTATTACTATCCATGAGGTTTTCACTATGAAAAAATATATGGATGCAGTTTCATTCTTTGTTTATTAATGGTGAGATATTTTCACCTATTAACTGTTCCATATTGATTATGTCAGATTGATTAAGGATAACTTATTATTGTATTAATGATTGCACTATTTTTAACCCTTACTGAGAATTTGAGCTTAGCCATTTCATTTTTTACCTTCAAAAGTTGATGAAGATAAGGTCATTTATTGAGTTCATGTGGTTGCAGTTTTTATTAAGTATTTTATTTTGTAATATTTTTCAATGTAATTTTTGTTACATCTATATATCTAGATTCTTCAAGAACACTAAACTAATCGTCCTTTATAGATTTTTCATTCCTTATATCAATTCCAATATAACATGTAATTCACCAGCTCCAGTCTATAGGGGTCGAGGTGTTACAATTGGTATTAGAGAAAGTTTAGTAGGAAATGTGGAAACTAGAGTATGAAATATATAGAAGGGAACAAATAACTAAGATAGTATTTGAGGGTAAACGTACAAGAATATCTTTTTATTTTGGTATGGAATAGATTCTGTGAATCTATCTAGAAAATACATCCCTATTTAGATATGATAAGGTAGAGGTGGCTCTGGCACAAATGTACCTTGGAGTGAAAACCCTGACATGGAGTTTTGGGCTTGTCGCAGGGTATCCTGGTACATGACAATGGGCATTGCTTCAGTCTTGTTTTTTACACTCCTGGTGTATATGTGTAGGATAATTCATATTATCTTTATAATCTATTATGAAGGATTAAAATTTAAATTATTCCTCAAGGAAACCATTTTTTCTGATTAAGGTATTAGCCATGTGTCAGGTCTCAATTTATGCTTAGTATTTTGTTATGTTAAGATTATAAATTAAGATTCATACCCTAATCTAGTGTTTTCCATTATTTATAAATGGAGCCTAATGGGAGAAGGGGAATTAATACTCATGGGAAATACAGGGATTTCATCACTGAGTAAGTGAACACAGTCAATGTCGGTGCAGATCAGATTATGACTATATTGGGACAACTGACGTGGTTGTGACAAATAATCATGATACACCTATGTTGGATCATTTCATGCTGCAAAATCCCCTATATTTTAGTGGGACTACAAATCCGATGGTTATTGAGTAGTGGATCAAGTCACTTGAAAAGATATTCAAGTCATTAAGATGCAATGAAAATGAGAAGGTGGTGCTAGCAGTATATTGTCTCAAGGGTGATGCAGATCAATGGTGGTCATTGATCAAGAATAAAATAGATGAAGAAGAAATATAAGATATGGAATGTAGGACTTTAAAGGAAATATTCATCAAAAAATATTTCCCACGTGAGCAATGAACTAAAATGAAGAGGAAACTCATGGGCTTAAAACAAAGTGAAGAAGACAGTGTTGTGGAGTATGAGGCTACCATCACATGGATGACCAGGTATGACATAGATTATGTACGTGAATCGGTAGACATGATTGATCATTTCTTTGAAGGCATTAAGGAAAGTCTTCGAGGGGAACTAGCTTCTCAATATTTTTCATCATATGATGAGATTGTATAAAGTTCCAACAAAAGAGAGAAGGAATTTTCTAGATCATATTTGTTCAAGGGAAACCAAGATATGAAGTGGTACTCTAATAACCATGGAAAAGTATTAGAATTAAAGAAGATCAAGGGAACAAAACAATTCACATTATATGGGAAATGTGGAAAGAATCATCTCGGGAAATGTTTGAAGGGCATCAGAGTCTCCTATATGTGTGGAAAAAAGGGTCATAGATCTAAGGAATGTAAGGGGAATAAACAATTCAATGATAATCAATTATACAATTGTAGAGAGAAGGGATTCAATGCTAATGAGTGTCTGAAGTGCTGAGGAAACTTGACTTAGAAAGGCATAAGAGACCAAGGGAGAGCTTATGTGATTACAACTGCGGAGGTTGATGTTCCTAATGAAGTGGTGGAATTTACATTAATTTTTTCCTCAAACTTATCCAACAAATTATATGATTTTGGATCATCACATTCATTAATATCTTCTTAGTTTGCAATGAAAATTAGATATGTCAAATTTGATTTAGTAAAGGAGTTGTGAGTCAAAACTCCTAGGGGATGTATCATTGCAACAAATGAAAGTCTATTAGTCCCCCTCTAGACATCAAAACGTGCTTTAGCTACTAACCATGTCATCGTACCAATGACTGACTTTGATATAATTCTTGGTATGAATTGGGTGTCAAATTATGATACGAAGATTTCTTGTTAGAATAATGAAGATACAATTTTTTAAAATAGTTTAGAATCAGTTATACTTAGAACAGAAACCTCACCACATAATTTTTATCTAGAACCACCCTCAGTAGCTCTACTGAATTCAATACATGGAGTGTAAGATAAACCAATATCTATGGGCCAGGAAAGAAATCTTCAAATTGATGATGTGCACATAGTGCAAGAGTACATTGATGTATTTCTAAAGGATTTACCTAGACATTCTCTAGAGTGGTAAGTTGAATTCTCTATCGATTTGATTCCTGGTGTAAGACCTATTTCAAAGACACCCTGTAGAATGGCCAGTGTAGAAATAGTAGAGCTAAATAATCAACTTTTGGAATTGAGTGAAAAGGTATTTGTTTGACCAAGTCTGTCTGCATGGGGATCCCATGTCCTCTTTTTCAAGAAGAAAGATGGATCCATGAGGATCTGAATTGATTATATGGAAATCAATTCTATTACAATAAAAAATTAGTATCCTCTTCCCCGGATTGTAGATTTATTTGATCAAATTCATGGAGCTCAATGCTTTTAGAAGATTGAACTTTGATCCAGATATCATCAGCTACATGTGAGGAGAGAATATATTCCTAAGACAACATTTTGGACGAGTTATGGGAATTATGAGTTTACAATAATTCATTTTGGATTGACTAATGAACCCTCAATTTTCATGGATTTAATGAATTGAGTTTTCAAGTAATATCTTGATAACTTTGTTGTGGTATTCATAGATGATATCCTCATGTATTGAAAAAGTTATGATGACCATGACAATCACTTGTGGTTCATTCTACAAACTCTTAGAAGCAATAAATTTTATGGGAAGTTTAGAAAATGCACATTCGATATTCAATCCGTTTCTTTTTAGGACATATTTTCTCTATGGATGGAATTCTTGTTAATACTCTGAAGACAAAGGCATTCCAATATTGGCCCATGCCAACAAACATAACTGAGGTATGAAGTTTTTTTGTCTTAGGTGGATAATATTGGTGTTTCGTTCAGAATTTTTCCAAACTGGATAACCCTCTAACCAAGCTCACACATAAAGGAGTTAAGTTTGTGTGGAAAAAAGAATGTACAAAATGTTTCAGAGAATTGAAAAGAAGATTGGTCAATGAAACAATTTTGACTCTTCCATCTGGAAGTGATGGATTTGTAATATACAGAGTTACATAAAAGACTGTACCAGGTTGTATCCGTATGTAAAATGATAATTTTATTACTTATGCATAAAGGCAGTGGAAGAATCATGAGAAAAATTATCCAACTCATGATCATGAGTTAGAAGCCACAATCTTTGGTCTGAAAATATGGAGGCATTGTCTCTACAGAGAGATATGTGAGATTTATACAGACCACAAGAGTTTGAAATACATTTTCACACAAAAGGAACTCAACATGAGCCAAAGAATATGGCTCAGGTAACTCAAAGATTACAATTGTTCAATACCCTAACACCGATTAAAGGCGAATAAGGTGGCAGATGCAATAAGACAGAAAGATCACAGACTTCTGACTCAAATGAGGATTGAAAGAGATTGTATATTCATGGATCTATTGAAGATTGATATAGTAATTGTTCAAGAAGGGGAAACATTTCTCCTCTTTCAAATGATTTCTAAACCATCTTTACTAGAGAAGATAAAAATAACCCAATCTGATGATGAGAATCTGCCAATGAAAATTAATGCAGTTGCGTATGGGTGACTAGCGGACTTTGTGATGAAGAAGGAGTTCTGAAATTTGGGAAGAGGTTATGTGTTCCATCAGTACCTGAGCTAAAATGGGAACTATTAGACGATTCTCATAGCTTAAATTTCCCTATACACCCAGGTAGAACCATGATGTATAGGGATCTAAATGAATATTTTTTGCAGGATAATATGAAGCGGGAAATTGATGACTACATGTTAAGATGTCTAGTTTTTCAACAAGTTAAGGCAGAGAGACAAGATTCCAAAGGAGTGATGCAACCTGTACCTATTCCTATGTGGAAGTGGGATAACATTATGTTGGATTTTGTCACCGGACTACCAAGGACAACTAGAATGAATGACGCAATATGGGTAATTGTTGATCATCTCACAAAATCAGCACCTTTACATCCTATAAGAGAGTATTTTCCAATTTATTTCTTGTAAAGAATTTATATTAATGAATTTGTTATACTTCATGGTAAACCACTATCTATTGTGTTCGATTGAGATCATTGATTTACATCAAAAATCAAGAAAAGTATCGAGAAGGCTTTGAATACTGAGCTTCGTATGAGTACTGCTTATCACCTCCAAACTGATGGACAATCTAAAAGGAGTAATCAAACTCTAGAAGACATTCTGAGGTCATTCTCTTTTGACTTCTAAGGTATGTGGGATCAATACTTGTCTTTGGTGGAATTTTCCTATAACAAAAGTTTCCAATATAGTATTCAAATAGCTCCATATAAAAAATTATATGAAAAGAGATGTTGAACTCTATCATGTTGGGATTATGTTGGTGAGAGGAAACTTATAAGAGCAGAACTTATTGAAGAAACCATGACAAATGTGATGACAATACAAGCCCATATTAAAGTAGCCCAAAGTAGACAGAAGATTTATGTTGAGAACTAGATAAAGGATTTGAAATTCCATGTTGGAGATCATGTATTTCTCAAAAGTATCTCCATGGAAGGGTGTCTTAATTTTTGGTTAGAAAGGGAAATTGAGCCCCAAGTACATCAGGCCATTTAAAATCCAAGAAAGAATCAGATCTGTAGCTTACTGTTTGGCATTACCTCCGAGCCTCTATAAAGTTCATAATGTGTTCCATGTGTCATTGTTAATGAAATGAATACTAGAACCAACACATGTACTCACATATGAATAAATATAACTCAAAACTGATTTGTCATACCATGAAAAACGTATCGGGATTCTTGACACAAGGGAGTAGGTATTGAGAAAGAAAACAACTAGTCTAGTAAAGGATCTTTTAAAAAACCAGAATATGGATGAAGCGACATGGGAACATGAGGATGTTATGAAAAAGAATCACCCACATTTTTTGGTGAGCTTCATACATAAAATATTGGGGAAGAAATTTCAAAAGGAGGGAATAATGTATCTCCCCAAACACTTCATGATATGTTTCTCTTAAATACATTCTAGATATAGCCTATATTTCATGAATCAATGAGCCTCTATAGAACAAAACATGTTTACTTATAGGATTTATCGATAACCTAGCCATGCAAACCTAATTCTGTCACTTCTATGATGTAATATTCGAAAATCTAGCATATGTGGTTGCGATCAGTAAATTATTTGGAGTACGATAAGGGAAAATAAATTTTGGTGAATAGTAACCTACCATAATGAATAGTCACCTACCATTATGAATAGTAACTTACCCTTATGAATAGTAATATGACTCTTATGAATTGTGTCTATACCATTGATTGTATAAATGAATTTAGGAATCTTAAAAATGATGATGAAACTTTTAAGTGTTTATATTTTTCAATTAAATATTGATTTTAATTAAATATTTAATTAATAATATTTCAAAACCTATTATTTTAAAATGGCATTCATTTTTGGATTCAATACGTCAAAAAATGGTAAGGATTATGTTTTGGAATCTTTTTGAAATACTTAATTTTCTTATGAATAGTAATATCTGATAATTCGCAATAAATGTTAAATAATTGATTAATTGATTCATTGATGATGATCAGCTGATATAAGCTTAATTGATTCGGATTCACATTAAAAAATTACTATTCTTGGTCATGGAATACCCACTATTCCTTGTCATGTGCCAAAATAATAAATTAATGAATTTTATATTGAGAAATCCCTTCTCTCCACCACTATAACCCCCCTAACTCCCTCTTCTCTTCACTCCTCTCAAGCCTTGTGCCTTGCCAATATTCCGCCCAAATCTCTCCCCAATATCCTCCCCACGTCAAAAATCTCATAGCCTCTTCAAAATACCAAAACCTATCCCCTTAAGAGGTTCTCAAATGAGTATGTCTGAAGAGGTAAATTCCTCATTTCAATTCCATCATTTCTTTTATGTTCTTTTCATTTTGTTTCGTTCCTCACCTACCTTCACCCAAATAGTATAAAAACTCCAGTAACATACATGTTATAGAATTTTTTTATGCTAATGGTATATTTAATTATCTTTTCTCCTTTCCCCACACTTTATTTGGATGAAATGAAAGAACCGTTTGAGATGTTCTAATTAAGAACATTCAAGGACAACTGTTTATCAATTTCTATTATAATCATTAATTATGGTTGTGAAACCATTTGTGTTATCATTGAACCAGATTCTTATATATGCAATACATCATTTTTTAGTTCTTTAATTCATTTGTAAAAAATGTATTATGTTATAAGGAAAAACATGTTCATTGTAATCAAACCCACCTATTAACCAAAACAGTTGTCACTAAGGTTATATATATACTAATTCGATCTCACTCTAAGTAACCAAATTAAATTTAAAATCATGTAATTTTTTTGATGTTCAATAATAGAATATAAATCCATTTCTGTACAACCACTTCCATTTTTTATATTTATCCGAACATGAATATAAGTGAACAGATCATTTAAAACGAAGTGATCAAATGAGCCTGAACAATGAAATCAAAAATTATAACTAATTGAAAAGGACATGAATGAACTAAAAAGGGTTATAATAAATCATTTACATATACAAGAGGTTATGGAATTATGAATTAATAATCCTAATTTGTTTATTCAGGTCATTAATAACATGCCAAGAACACCTTTAGGCATAAGGTATGGGATCCTCTCTCATTTTTGTTCAAGAATCTCCTCTACGTTGTGATATTTTATTTTTAATCCCTAATTATGGGGAAGGTTTTCACACCTCCCCCATACATTCCTTATGACATATTATTAATGTTATACCCTTTACCACTCATTAATCCCTCACAATAACACTCGTTACCACACAGAAATGATTGTAAGGGGTTTTCTCATCTCACTTTCAATTATGTGGGATTTCCGCTTTTCACCTCTTATTTATTATATGTGGTATAGGTGTAATAACATTTGATAAATGTATCATTATTATATTGAAATTAATTGTATGCGTTGATTCTTTTTTTGGTTTTTAACATATGGTCATACAACTCAATTGATTATAATGTGGTAACGAGCTTTGTCTCAATTTTCAATTCATTGGGACTAGCATAGTATTGTGCACCTACTCTTTCTTATGTGGTGTACCTACAACCCATTTGAAATCAATTTTCAATTCAAATTATATTCCACTTAAATTTCCCTATTATAATAAAATGGATATGATTATTGTCTAAGACGTATACGACTTTACATACTGTATATATTTTGAATGTTGTTTTGACTATGGAAATATTGATGAATCTGTATCCTCTATTATATATGGATAATGTAAAGTCATATTTCTCTTATGTTGAATCTATGTGTAAATAATTCTTTGGAGGTAGAGGTGGGTGGGTCCCAATATATCCCCATGATGCATCGACAGGTCTTGTGAGACAAATCAGTTGGCGAAAAACCCTTCATGTTTGTTTCCAAAAATCAAATGGGTTTCTACCCACAGAACTAAATCATTTTAAGGGTATTATTGTTTCATCTGCCAGAAACATGATGTAAAATTAATAAGAATTCTATTTAATCATTATCAGTTATTACAATCCATGGGGTTTTCTCTATGACATAAACTATGGATGGAGTTTCATTCTCAGTTTATTGATGGCGTGAGTTTTTCATCTATTCACCAATCCATATTCGTTATATCAGACTGATTATGATTCACTTATTATTGTATTCATGCTTCCGCTATTTTATAACCTTACTAAGTTTTTGATCTCACCCCTTTAATTGTTTACCTTAATCATGTGATGAAGAGAAGGTCATTTATTGAGTTCATGTTGTTGTAGTTTTTAGTTTTGTTATGTTTTGGCATGAGTTTTTCAATGTAATTTGTGTTTGGAAACCTTTTTAGTTTTTCATCTATGTTTTGTTCCTTCGGGATTTTTCATTCCTTTTAACAATTCCAATATCACAAAAAATGCATAGGCTCCAGTCTAGAGGGGTTGGGGTGTTACACTCGTGGGAATATAAACTAGACCATGCGGTATGCTTGAATAACTTAGTGATTATTTGATTTCCCCTAAAAATATCATATTTAACATATCACAACCATCATATATTTTGTCCTTTACAATTGGAGACCCCAAAACAATTATACTTGATCATATAGTTTGCATGATAAGATCATTGATCACACGAAGGCACCTGAACATGTCATATAGATCATGGGACAACCCTCTATTACATCAATATTGACAAGTAGGAACATTCATACATGTTACCATGAAATAAGAGAACACTAGACCATGATCCATTGACTAATCATCCTCTTTATGTTGATAGAGTCATTAATGGAACATGTTTATGAAATATTATAGCCTAATATGTGTGATTTCTTTGAAAGGGTCCCACATGACATCCCTACATACACAATAGGCCATTTATAGGTCCCTCTCTATTTTCTATAAGAGGATAAAATATGGATATTTGAAATTTTAAAACACATTAGTATAAGTCCATAAACATTCTTTTTAAACTAGCTTTTATGACACAAACCCACCTACGTGTCTACCATATTACATCATCCACTAGCATTTTAGGAACCTACATGAACTGTAAGGACATCAATTCACTTTATATGTAGGATATAAAAGATTTCTTCCAAAGGAAAAAGATCTATATCAATAAAAAATATAATAAAATTCCTTAGGAATAAACATCCATTACATGATTTGTTATAACATTCCACCAAGGCTACATTAATGCATAAGTATTTAACCTATATGATGTTTGTATGATACATTTACTTACCTTGTTTCTAACACCAAGGATGACTCATGTGGTATTATAGTAATTTTTTATCATTTTACAAGAATAATAAAAAACCCATATTAGGTAAAACTCATATTGTGTAGGACATAATAATATTTTTCAATTATTCAAAAGTACAAAACAAAAATGATGAAAACATCAGGGAGAACCCATTATATTACCCCCATCAAAAAATAAACTCGAAATCACTGTGTAATCCCCATATATATTCAATCTTACACTATCATGCTAGGTGTCTAGTATTCAACTCTCATGTTTCTCATACATTGCATGACTAAAATGATATTAGGGACTAGTGAAAAATATGTTATCGGGATGAGGATAATTCTTCAATAATTCCAGACATTAGGTGTAAGTTTGATTACATATTCTCTTCATTCATGGGTCATTACTCTAAATGAGGTATCTCAGGGTATCCTTATACAAATATTTCCCACTCAAACCACTAGTTTCACACATTTTATGAGACTGATTCTCCTTATGAATGAACTATGAGGACATGGTTTCTTGTTAAAAAAATTTTACATATGGTTCCATACTAAGGACCAATCCCCCTATTTATGTCTTGAATTAATTCATATACAACCTATTAGCATAAAGAAAAACAACATAATATAGTCCTACAAAAACTCATTGGGATTTTATTTCTATTTTTTCGAATGATACTTATCATTCCTCTTAGATGATATATCTTAATATTATACACACTAATTTACTCCTTGGAAGATAGTAAATTCCATAGATGCCAATTACATGTCTTCCATGTTTTTGTATTCCCTCATTATTGAGAAATAATGGGTAGGAATATTGAGATCATCTAATACATACTTATAGTATAATTTTTTAAACCATCTCCTGCATGTATGTAGATTCAACAATTGATCATTTTGATAGGATAACTTGACCCATAATAGGATATAAAATATTTTGAAAGAAATTTAATAAATTTATAAGAGAGTCTCTGATAAAGGCATAATTTAAACTAAAAATTGTGTGATTAGAATGAAATTCCATCATCTAGACCAGTGTGAGTTCCCAAAAGTCATTATTGTAAATCTACAATGACATCCTATATTGGAAATGTAGGCATATGACACATGATAAAAATGGGATTCATTGTGTATTTATATGGAAAAAATATAATAATTTGTTTTAATGTTAAAATATATCGAGCCCCTCAAAATCATTCATTGGGACTATAAAGAAGAAGAAAATACATGAAATAATTTTTTTAATATATTATTATATTGATTAACATTAACTTGTAGGGTTGTTTTTTAATTATTTTACTACCTACAACATCATCATCCAATTAAAATATTGTTATGTAAAAACACACTTAGTTTAATAAATATCAAAAAAATATGTTTCTTAATCATTATGACAATTAGTTTTTTTATTTTGATGAGAGTGCACCAAAAATAAAAGTGATATATTTTATTCTAATCATATTTTAAATTATTTTTTAGTTCTTTATATGTATTTTTCTTAAATGGATAGAAAATAATATTATGTGATAAACACTATATAGGATATATACCGACACACCTTTTTTATAAAATATCATTTAATATTAATGTATGAAAATATTAAAATTATGTATTTACTTTTAACTACATCTTGTAATGATTCTTCTGTTCACTAAGGCTTAATAATATTATATCATATTTCTATATAGTATATGTAGTGTATTGTTTTTTATTTTTTTGAATGTTCACATTAATCCAACATTATTAGAGATTTTTTTTGAATATTTGTAATCTTAATTCCATATCCATAACATATTGAGGTGTATTTATGAATTATAATTTTTGGAAGATATCATATTTCCAATGATATTATTATACTTTTTTGATTATCTAAATTTGACATATTTTTTTCATTATGGTAAATTTATTATAAACATGTTCACAATTTTTCATCATTAATTACTAATGAAAAATAATAATATTTTTAGTGAAATATCTAATACAAAAAGTACATTTTAGGTTATACATGAAGAAATTAGAGATAATACTCAAAATCTAAATAAAATATTTCATTTCATTTTTCACAACCATCAAACTCAATAACATACCACTTGATTTTTTTCTTCCTATAATTGGGATTATATTTTTATAATAGTTTGTTCATCCTGAAAAAAACCCAAAATGTGTTATAAATTTATCTTCATCATAGAAATTTCTTTTTTAGAACTATTTTTCATTAAATTCTATATAAATTATTTATTAACATTCCATTGTTATTGATTTCATAAAAAATTTACATCAAACATTTTTTCCCATTAAATTGAATTAATATTTAGTTTATTATATACATTATAACCACTACCTTTATTATCCTCGTATTTATATATTCCATGTTATGATAATTGTGAAACACCCAGATATTTGCAAATATGTTTATCTTTAAATAAATGATAACTTTTCCATATCCTTCTTGACATGAAAAACTAATCTCAACAAAATCCATTATATATTATAACATATACATTAAATTGATGTGTGTAAATAGAAAAAACTATATTATGAAAAATAAATTTATTTTTTTAATAAAATAAAATATATTGATTAGTTCGTGATAAATAAGTATTTAATATTAAGGGAAGTAATTTTATGCCTCAAAAATGTATTTTCTTCAGACATGATTTATATTGAATTTTTTCGTAAAAATTATAATTATTTTCCTTTAATTTAATGAATTTCAATTTATGAAAGTGAAATAATATCTATTATAACTTTATAAAAATTAATACGGGGTTAAAATTTTTAATTTTATGAAATGATAGATTTTTTAGTATGTAGTGAAGATAACGGTTTTTCAGATAATGTAATTTCATTTCATTAAATAATGTAATTTAAAAGATCCATTATATTTTGAGTTTGGTATTACTGTAACTTATGATCCATTTTATTTATAATAATATTATTACTTTCTTCTAATTAAAAAATATTCATGATTTATGTATAAGTTAATTTGTAGGCATAAAGGGTCATTTTTCTATAATTTTGTTTTTCATTTTATTTTGATTTTTGCTGTCGTATTTAATTTTGTCACTTGTAGAAATTGAAATAATTAAAATGGCCTCCATATTTGAAATATAGAGGTTTATATACTGTGAATAATTGCTAATTATTTTTCTTTTTTAAGAATAGTAACTATGGTAAATATTTGTCACTTTAGTAAGGGTATAACATGGAAAACATAGTTAAAAGCATGTGTTGAGACTTTAAAATAACTCTTAATATTTACTATAAAAAACAAATGAGTGTTGTTTTACCATCATCATCCAGTATTTGATGATATGGAAATTCTGTTCCATTTTTTTGATTATGAATTTTATTTTATTTTTTGGGTAATGAAATTTACCAAATTTCACTCTCTTTTTAATAAAAAATATAATATTTTTTCATGCAGATAATAGTGGGTTTTTTCGATCAGAATATTTTAATAATATTAATACATTATTATTTTGATATTAGTTTTTTTATTTTTAATTATGGTATTATTACCATAAATTCAAATGAAATGATGAGACAATTCATTTAAATACTATAAAAAATATTTCTAAATAATTTAAAAAAACTGTAAATAATTAAAATTTGAACCAATTTTTTGGTTTTGGGAAATTTATATGTAAATATAATATATAACATTATTTTTAATGGGTATAATTTTTTAAATATATTTTTTCATCCAAATTTCTATGTAAAATTAAATGAATAGTCAAAATGACTTTAATGATAATTTTGATTATATAATATTTTAGTAAATTATTTTAAAATAATAAAAAACCTGAAATAGGACATTATAGATTTGATAAGGTATATAATTTTAGCACTTGACAATTGGTGAACCATTTTTTATCTTAGAATTCATTTAACAAACCATAATTATTGATGAATGTGTTGTTATGTTTAAGGATAATAGTAGAAAACAATAGGATAAACAAAATAAATAAGTGTTAAAATGATACTAACACATTATTATATCGTATAGTATGAGTTTAGTTCAATTATAGAGAATATTTAATTTCAAATTAATCTAATTTTAAACCATTTTTACATAAATGTTACTTAATATGATTAAAATGTTTTGGAAAATTACCTATGTACCCCTTCCCTTCTTTACAAAGGGATACACTGCCTCCCTTTAATTTATAAAATCATGAGACATATAGCTCGACCAAACCTTAAAAATCACTCTAACAAACTAATATTTTCATGAATTTGAGGTTATAGTCATCTTGAATAACTATTAAAAGGTACTTCAGAATGGACTTAAGGAGGACTATCGAAGGATAAGTAATCATCTTACCCAACCAATTTCCATTTATTTATTATTTAACCATGTAAAAATATTAAGTATCCAATAAAAATAAATGAAATAAGAATCTTCATTGTACAAAATATTTATTATTTTGATTGGTCAATCATTTTAAACTATACTTCAATCAAATATTAATGGAAAATTATCACTCGTGAGTACATTTGGACTACCACCTCTACATAGTGATATGAGTCATTCCCAAACACCATAATTAATATTTGGTTATTAATATATATCTATTACAAATATATTATACTTATGAAATAATTAAACCTTTTCAAATATAATATTTTATCCAACTTCATACCTTTACATTTTTTGGAAGAAGATAACGTCACTTTTTTTTAACTGTAGACTACCTCCTCCATGAAGAGATGTTATTATTCTTTTGTTTTTTCAATACAGGGATTGTAATAATGATATATTTGTTGATTATGTATGAAATATAAGATTTTATAATGATTTTAAAAGGTAAATTCATTTTTAATATTCTTTTATTTCCACCATTGGAAACTGGAAACATCACTCGTGATTATGTATGGATTACCATATCCACATTGTGATGTAATTCATTTTTCTTCACCAAATTATATGAATAATTATAAAAGTATATATGAAAATTAAATATGTTATTTATTTCTTGAATATTTTTGTAGATATTATTAAACCTTTTCCAATATGAAATTATTATTACCATCGAACCGAAACATGCATTAGAACACACCATTTTCACCGAAATGATCATTTTAAAGGAACAATTATTAAAAAACTTTATGATTGGAAAATATTAAGTAATTATACATAGTATATTATTTCTAAATATGGTAAAAAAATAAATTTATTATAATTAAATATTTATTAAAAATTTTGTTTCAACACGATTGAAGCAACAAGGAATATCGGGTAAAGATTTCGAGTTTCATTTTTATTTGAGTGAGAAAAATTCAATATTCACCACATATTTGATTAGTATAATATAATTAATTCCAATGAATGTATTTTATAATTATTATAATTAAAATTTTGGGAATTAAAAAAATCAATCAAATGTTTTTTATTTCATTATGTTTTGATTCAGAGATTTCCAAGGGGGGAAGGGTTATTTATCTCAATATTGCTTTCTTGATACATGTATAATGTTATGAAAAAATTATAGTTCATGTGTTTTAAAATATACCCATATGATATTTTATTTTATTTATAATTTTAGTTAATTTAGTTAATTTGAAATTCATATTATTTCATAAAATGTATTTTCCCTCAAATATTATCACACTATCAAGGGTTTATTCTTTAAAATTGTCTTCATTGGGATGTATGATAAGTTATAAACAAATAATTTTTATGTATTTATAATAAAACATGGTTATATTGTATCATTAATATATTTATTTTCAATGTATTTGATGTATAATTTTAGTTTTTTTCTTTAGTGGGTATAATTAATCAAATGTTACTGAAGTAGTAAGTGTTACATTACATTCTCATTTCATTTTGAGTTTTCTAAGATAAATATCGATTGAGTGAAATTATATATATATTATCGATTAAACAAACAAATTTTATTATTATTTGGACATCAAAATAATTTCTAGTGTAATTTTTATATCTATGGTACATAAAGTGCTCAAGAATATTTTTATATAAAACTGGTCCTTATTTCAAATTTTTTTATTAGGCAATGTTATTTCATATATATATTCTAAAAATTTATTTTATGGATATTTTTACATAAAAATTAAATTTTATAAGAAATAAATTCTCATAAATGTTTTTTAATTTGAACTATTTTAATGAAATATTTTATTGAATTTTTTTTAATAACACATTTTTAAATTTTTTAAAAGTATGGAAAGAACATTATCTTTTATCATATAATCTATAAACACATTTTCCCACAAGAAATACCATTAGTTTTATTGATAAATAATTTATATTATTCCATGGTTATTTTCATAAAGAATGGTTCTCATAATACATTGTCATATATTTGGATTTTTAATTACTAATTAAAAAATAAATGGTGTATTTTCATCATGAAATATTTTAGTGATAATGAAAAGGAATTTTTAGTCTATTATAAAATTATTTGATGATTAATTTTACTTATTTTGTATATTATCCAATGATAAAATCCTTATTAATTATTTTTAGGGTTTATGATGATGATGATGATGTGATATTTAGGTATCTCGTTTATTTTCATTGGTTTATGCTATGATGAAATGAAGAAATTATTTAGGAAAATGATTCCTCCAACAAGTTTCCATTTGACAATGTGAGTAATGTTTTATCATATTATAATAGGAATTTAAATAGATTATGATTATGTGAATGGTGGGAAAGAAAATATATATCCCTCCAATTCGTTGAAAATATATGTATGTCTGATGTGGCACTAATAACTAGAATGGGGAGTGAACCAAGATCAGTATGGGAATCTATGCCCTATGATAATATTAGGAATGAACCATGACTAATGATATTATGGAATGTGTAGTTAACCCAAAACATAATGATATTATTTATGTTGATCCCTAACTATGGAAATGATTTTTTATGATTCTGTGTATGAAAAAATAGATTTCTTTTGTTTTTGAAATGTTCTATTGACTCAAGATTGATTATTGGTGATTCATAACTCTTAGGTATTATGTCCTCTAATTGAAAAAAATTTATTCTGTGATTCAAGATTAATTATCTTCGATAGATTTAGGATTATTATGTTTATTTATGGTTATTTACTCGAACCATTATGATTATATTATTCATACATATGATTATGGATTCATATCTCCTATATTTACCATCATAGTACATATACAATCATCATTTATTATGTTTATTTTACCACAATATATGACAAAATATTTTATGTATGATATGCCAATATATGGATCATGTTGTGCAGATCTAAGTGGGAGATGATGTAGATCATCTATGTTCTAGTTTTTTCATTATCCATTCTTCCAATGGTTGAAATCCACTATGAATATAGAATGGATCATAATGTAATGTACTGATTATTAGTCTAATGTGATTAATATTTTTTATAAAATATATAGGTTTTTATAATTGGTTTAAAATGAGGGTTTAGTTATCCATTAGATATTAGGTTTAGAAATCATTAGTGAAAACCCGAGGGTTATTTATTTGTATATAGTAACATCTAATAGCAGTTGAGATGTAGATATTTTGATATTTTCCTAGTAAATAAATCCTTTTGTGGATGCTATAAAGTGAATGTGGTTATGGAACGTAAAAAAAATTGGGTGAAGACTTTAAATAATGTAGATTGGGTAGTAACATGATCATTACTACTACTCGATGAGTGGACATAATATTTCAAAATAATCCAGACACGCTCAGTGGATATACATGAGTTAATTGAAATTTTCATTATGATCCATTATGATGAATGAGAGGGTCGAACTTATAGTAACCTATGATATTCAATAGTGATATGGGATAACCAATAGTTTCACATGAGGATATGGCTATAGATGGTCATACCATTAATGTCATCGATACACATTTTGGGATTTTTTGTGATTGATATTTAAGGTGATTTAGAATGTCTTGGAGTACAATAATAAGATTATAACCATTCGGTTTAGGATTCATTATTGTGAAAGGTTAATTAGGAAAAAAGACTTATTACATTTTGGGATCTTATTTTTATCACATAGAAAAACATGGGATTGAATGTGGATTTCTAATTAAGTGATTAATTTTGTTTTTCATGATTTATTATATGTTTTTGTTAAATATAGTTTTAGGAATTAATATTGTGTTAATATATGGATATAAATACGATTTTACTATAGTGATTTGGTGATTCTGATTATTTTGAGAAAATGATTAACATAATTTAATACAATATCTGATTAATGTAGCCTTTTTTTCATGTGAAATTTTAAGATACATTATATTTTTTAGAAATAAATATTAATATTGATCTTTGAATAAAATATGATACCAAATATTTTGTATTTTTTCAATTTGAATTTTGGTAGAACTATTTTCGAGGAGTCTCAGAGTTAATTATTTATGGACTATATTGTATTGAAAATGGAATTTATTATTTATTTATTTAGAGATTAATATATTTTATGTATTAATATGGTACAACACATATTAATAAATATTGTTTTTTTGAAATTATTTAGAAATATACGGGGTGAATTATCATTATTTTATAGATCTGATGATATGATAAAAGTAAATATTAGTGGTTAAGGATTGAGTAATGCATCTTAAATATTAATTTCCTCGAGTGATAAAATATATATATGTTAAAACGGATTGAATCAAAACTAATGGATTAAATTTTTCAAAGGAAATGGGAAAAAATCAGTCATGTTATCTAATAATATCTATAATGTTTGTAAATGATTTTCATAACTAATGAAAGCGGTATGTAAATCTATAGAGTATTATGTGAATGGTATCACTCCCCAATAAAGGCCTATATTTTGGAAACCCATAAATATTATAATTATTTATAACTAATCATATAAATACTTAGTTAGGAAATACTATGTTTTTTACCATGACCTTAGAATTATATATTGTAATAAAATATACAATAGATATATTTAATATGTCATGATATAAAAATTATATTATGTAATAACTAAATTTTTTAGTGTGTAATTTATTTATGCATAGGGAGGTATAATTTAGTTTACTGTTATTTTATACTACATTTCTATTTAATGTAATAGTATCTTTTCCATCACTTTAATTACACATATCAATGGTCCTAAATTGAAATATGATATATTATAACATAGCCATTAAATTTAGGGGTATAAATTGGACTGGCTAAATTATAAAAGATATATTAGAATTTTTGTATTCAAATAAAATGTATTAATTGGTTCATAACAAATAAGAACTAATTTTTCAGAAAATTCATTTCATGATTCAGAAAATTATTTTACTCCAAAATGATTTTAAATTTCATTTTATGAATGAAAATTATAATTCATTTCCAACAAATTTATAAATTTTATTTAATATAATATGTTTTTTTGAAATTAGTATTTCACTATTTATATGGTTGAAATTTTTATGCTTTTTAAAAATGTTTGATTCTTCATGGAATAGTGAAAAATATCAAATTTTTAAATATTCTATTATTTATTAAATAATGTTATAGGAAAATTTTATTATATTTTTTATTTTTAATTAATGTATTATACCAAACATTTTGTTTATAATAATTTAATTAATTCCATACGAATTTTTAATAATCATGATTACGGTATAAGTTAATTTTTTTGATCAATAAATTCTTTTTGAAAAAAATTAATATTGAATTTTATGAATTAAAATTATATTTGATGTTTAAACTTATATAAATTGAGTTTTGTAAAAATAGAATCCATATTTTGAATCAATATTGTAATATTTAGTAAATAAGTTTCTTTTATTTTCGGTCAGTATCAATAATACCCATGGTAAATATTTGTCACATCGATAAGGGTAAAATTGGTAAAATAAGGTTAACATAATTGGATATGACTTTAAAATTACCAAATCTCTTAAATTTCATATATTTTTTATAGTGGTTTAAATATTTCCAACCAATATTTAATATTATGGATTCTTTTTTCTATTTTTTCATTGTTAATTACATATATATTATTTTAAGTAAATAAAAATTTCAAAATTTCACTCTATTTTGTTTTAAAAACTACAATATTTTATTATGGGGATAAAAAAGAGGTTAGGTATTTTTATAAATTTATATTTCTATTACTAATTATATTTATTTATGATTGAATTTTTTTTTAAATTTTAAATTATTGTATAAAAACCTTATATTCTAGTGAAACACCATTACTGTGTATGTGTAATGAGTATTAAAATTTACTAAATAATTAAAGAAATAAATAAAAAATTATTATTTGAATTCTTGTACGAAAACAATTAAGGTGTAACTAAAATGTATAAATAATTTTTAAAACTTTTCAAATTCTAAATAAATATCTTTCATTCTTATATTAATGTTAAATTTAATGAACAATCCCAAAATTGATATTAATAGTATATAGTATTTTCTAAAATGATTTAAAAGTCATAAAAATTATTAAATTATACAATAGTAATTGGATGTGGTATAAAATGTTATGAATTTACCATATTACCCAATTTTTATAGACGATTTATATTTATTAACCATAATGATTGAGAATTGTTTTTTTGCGGTTATGGGTAAAAATGGGTAACATGGTGTTTAACAAAATAAATAATGATTAAAATGGAATAAAAACATTTCTATATAAAATATGATTTGATTATATAGATGTAGTTTCATATTTTTCATGAAATTAGTCATATTTAATCTATATTCCTATAAATATTTCTTTATTATATTTATATTTTCTGATGAATAACAAGAGGTCCCCATTCCTCCCATATAAAAGGACACCACACATCTCTTTTATTTAAACATACAAAAATCATTTGTATAGACAAAAACATAGCCTATAATTTCTTAAAAATCCCTATCCACTAATTAGACTTTATTTTATTCTTGAGAGATCATTATATTTGGCCTTATGAAGGGATTTAACAGTAGTCAATCAAAAAAGAGAAATAGATGTCACCTAACATCTTTCAATTTATTTATTATTCCATCTTCTCTAAATCTATGGATTACATTCTAAAATATTTACTTTAGTATATTAAATATAATTAATTTTCATTTTGTTTACGTATCCATAATTTTATGAATCCTTTTTCTCAAATGGGAAATGAAAATTATCCCTCTTGTGTACTTCTTGACTACCACCTCTATTTGGTGATATGATTCATTCACCACCACCCTAACTCATTGATTGATATTATGATGGATTTTTTTTCATATATAATATTTATTAAATAATTTTATGAATAATATATATATATATTATCTATATTATTACCATTTCATTCATTGAGTAATGAAAATGTTACCTATTCCTATATGTGGATGACCACCTCCACATAGAAATATTATTTGTTTCTAATTATTTAGTTACATGAATCATGATACTGATATATTTGATAAATATATATATAATACATTAATCAGTATATTATATTTATGTATTAATTTTCATTCATTAATTCTAACCATCAAAACGTGGAAACATCACCCGTGGGTATGTATAAATTATCATCTCCACAAAGTGATGTAAATATTTTTTATAACTGATTTATATGAATAATTATTAAAATTAAAATAGTGAATAAATATGATTATTTGTAATTTTTTAAGACTCTGATGATGTTGAAATCCTAAAAAATGTGAAATTACGAAAACTGTTGAAATGGAATAAGAATGAGAAACATACCGTTTTCACCCCAATGATCATTTTAATGATGAAATTGTTAATATAATGATTATTTTAAATTATAAATGAAGGATATTTAACATTATATTCATGAAATATAGTTTATATATATATATTATTAATATTTATTTATTTTAAATGATATATGATTGCGTGTGAAGGAAGCGGAATCATGAGGAAAGGGTTTCCCATATCACATTTATTTTTCTGGGGCATACAAAATATTCACCATATGTATATTTTATTATAGTGCATGTACATCAAAAAATATCATTTACGATTATTAAAATCAAATGAAGTGGATTTAAAAAACAATATAGAGTTGTCTCATGTAGTTAGTTTAAATTTTGTGGTTAATACAGGGGTAAGGGTTCTTCTTCTTAATATTGTTTAATTGATTCACGTTTTATTTTATTCAGTTATATATGTTCATGAGGTGTATATAATACATATTTTTCTTGTTATATCATGTAACATTATTATTCATTTTATTTTATGTTTTAATTCATGTTTTTACACCCAAGGGGATTTAATAAACATTTATCAATGTAGTAAGGGTTAATAATCTCAACTCATATTCTTTGGTGAATATATAATGTAATTCACCAATATTATCTTATGGGATGTATCTACAACCCATTTTTTATTATGTATCATGAATATCATTACATTCATTATTATTATTATAAATTTTATTTTTTTTCTTTCATGTGGGTTATGAATCATATTTTTCTAATTTGGAAAGGGGAATGTTATAGTATCATTTCTATTCAATATTTTTTAATAATAAACGTCCATTGAGATAAATTATATGAATATTATTCAATAAAACTGATAAATTTTTTCATAATTTGGATATGAGAATTATTTTCATTTATTAGTAATATTTTAATCTGTTTGGTTATTCAAATGACCATGAATTTTTTTAAAATAAAAATATACCTTAAATCCACTTTAGTCAATGATCTTTTAAATCTATGACAATATATTTCAAATATATATAATAATTTTTTTACCTAAACATGATATTTTATATAAATTTCTTGTAAACATCCTTTTACATTATTTAAAAATGAATAAATGTATATTTTTAAAAGAAATTATTTTTAAGAATTACTTTTATAGTTTTTTATAATGTGTTAAAATAATGTTCTTTTTAAACATATATATTATAAATCGATTTTCATGTTGTCATGATGGTTCATTTTTTAATAATAATACATAATTTTTAATGATTCGTTTTAATGAAAATATAATTCTTAATATTTATGAATTATTGGATATTAAAAACCTAATTCCCAAATGAAAAGTGTATTTTTCTCCTGAAAAACTATAAAAAAGCCATTTTATATCAATGATTATATACAGAGATGTTTCATATTACTTAATAAATATATGATCCAATGATACAATATTCGTTTTTATATCCTTGGTTGATTAATAGTATGATTTGATATTAATGAAACTTTTTGATTTTGAAATAGGTTATTTTATAAAGAAATCACGATGTTTTTTTGAAAATAATTTCCTTTCCATGGCTCGTGAGAGGATGAAATGTTTATGTTTTTATAAAATTGTTGTACACATATGAATAGATTTGGATTATGTGACATATTATCAAATATGTATCCCTCCACTATATTGGGAAAATATGGATATGACATGAGATAATCATAACTAAAAAGTAGAGAAAACCTAGTTCAGTAAGGTAATTTTTCTACTATGATAGTCTTGGTAGAAAACTATTACTATTTATGTAATGGATGGTGAAGTGAAGTAATTTCTATATTATAGTCTTAGATGTAATTGCTTACTAAAGAATTTATTTTCTATGCATACTTATATGCCAAAAAATTATGTCTTTTTCATATGATATATTCTCAGGGATCATGGTAGATTATTTATGATCACAAAATCTTATTTCATATGTATTTTAATTTAGAAAACCTTATTCCATGATTCATGATTAATAAAAATTGCCTCATTTGGAATAGTTATTGAAATATAGTATCATTTTCACGTACACTTAATCTTATCTAATGTATGCATATGATCTTCAATTGATATCTCCTATTTTTACCCATACTAAGAATATGATATCACCTACTATTATATTTATTTTCCAATGATATTAATAATGGATTTTTAATGACATGTATTATAAGTTTTCTAGTTGTAAATAAATAAATAGGATATTATAAAAATCATTTATGTACCAGTTGTCTATGTATCCATATTTCCAATCACACTAAGCCTCTATGGTTCCAACATGGATTGTAATGTCATGTACTAAATAATCACATAAAATTATATTATTTTAATGTTTAAAAATTATGGGAAACTATATATTTAATACATGGGGGTATTAAACTGACTAATTTTAAATATAATTTATATGATACAAGGAATATAAATTTTTTTATGATATAATTTCTTGAATTTTATTTTTGAAAATTTATTTGATTTAAAATTCTATAATAATTGGAAAATTCATAATTTATTACTTATTTTATTTTATATGTTTAAATATTTTATTCCCATATTCTTTGAAGAGAAATATATATTTATAATCCTTGAGCTTTAATTATCTCCTTGTCATGAAAATTAACCACTCATTCCTACCCATGATTGTTGCTTTTTACCATGTTGTATGTTTGATAATTTGAGTTGCTTTCAAAACTGATTCTATTTCACTAAATAAAAGATAAATTTCATCATTATTAAAAATTTATTGTACAATTATATGTTATGAATTTGAAATTATCATTGGACACTTATTAGATTTGGATTAATAAATTTAATTATTAAACTCTATGGGCACATTGATAAGAAATTAAATCCATGTTTCCAGGACCAATATAATAAAATCATTAACCTTGAAATTTTGAATTTTGTTTATAATGGAAGAGAAATTTACTAAAATTATTTTTATTTGTTAAGTATATATTCTATTTGATTCATTATGATAAAATATTCATCCATTGATTGTAAATGATCACTATATAAAAATGTACCAAATCTGAGGTAAATTATATTGGATTTTATATGTAGTTTATGTAAGTTATTTAGAGTTTCTCAACATGACCTTATTTATTCATTAAATAACCAGATCCTTCATATTTTCTTTTCTATTAATTATAAATTAATCTCAAATAAAATAACCCATACCATCAATATATGATATTTTTTTAGTAAAAAATAATCATCCATATTTTATGATTTATTAATTTTTGAAATTTAACTATCAATATATATAGTATTTAATTTTTTGAACTCCATGAAGGTCATAATGATTGTGGAGATTCACATTATATCAATAATATTTCCCTATATATAAACTATATCATCCTTTAACTCTTTAATATAATTTATCATGTCTTTCATTGAATGAGTTAATGAAATAATGAGTTTATTTTTATATCTAATTATAATCATTAACTATAGAACCATTTTTGAATTTTGATATTTGATTAAATTAATAGTTTCAAATAATTCCATTATGTTTTCAATATTTTCATATTTTTTTAGGATATATGCCCAGTAAAATTTAATGATATCATTAGAGTTTCTTTAAATTTATTTTTGACTTCAGACTAATCCATGGGTACTATTTGTTTGGCCAGAAATTCCACTACTCATTGTTTATCACTATCTAAAATATGATTTTCCTTACCTTTTGATTATGTAATAAGAAACATAATAACCTAAATCCTAAAATATTTTTAATATTTAACTTTCACAATTATATTATAAAATATGTATCATTATTACTTACAGAAAAAATATGTATTTAAATATTTTTTACATCAGTTATTCATATTAATGAAGGATTTTTAGTGTGTTTCATCTTTGTAACTCCTCATACTGATTCAACTACCTAATACCGTACCAAAAACTTCTCTCAAATATTTCATGGCCTTTGGGGTATCCCCCATTAACCAATATATAGAAACAAATGTCATGAGCACTTAAATTGATGAGTGGAGACTACTAAGTCATTTGATCCAAATGAAAAAATCTATCCTAATATAATGAAAAATTGGTCCATGAATATAGGTTCATTCATTTTGTACCACTGTATAATAAAAGTGATAATATATATAAAACAAATTCACTATAAAACTAGTTATTTCTTGTCATGAAACCATTACTAAAAATAATTAAAACCACATGACCACAAAATTGATCTAATATATATTATCTAAGGTTTTATTATTTCTTACGCCACAATTTATTGAACTACATGTATATTAATCTTAGAACAATGTATTATAATATAATAATTTATAATAGAAGTATTGTTCACATAATGGGCTAATCCATAATTCCAAATATGAATTATAAAAAAATAAATACATTTGTTACCTTCTCAATGTAACAAATTAAATAATTTATAATTCATAATAGTTACATAGACTTACACCCAAAGGGTTAAAAACTAATAATGTTTCTAAATAACAACTCATGATTATTTCAAGAATGAATAAATCATTTTTTATAAACATCCCACCCAAATCATATCACAACTGCCTCCCCACAAGGTGTACCCCTCCTAGGATGGCAGTGTGGGAAAGGAGATAATGACCCCCCGATTATCGCCTCTAGTAGGACCCAAGTGGGTGACTAGTACAGAGGGTATAATAAACACACAGATAGGTGGAATTACCCACTAATATAACACATGCGAAAGAGACAGATAAGAGAGATACCAACCAACTCCAACTCAAACAACAGTATAAAATAAATACCATGTACACATATTTAATGTCATGCAAAAGATCTATAACTGAAAGGGTAAAACTGAAGGTACCCAAAATAAAGTAAAAATAATAGCAACCATAAAGACCAAATAGATCTTGCAACCCAAATCTACTAAAAACCAGCCTGATCACCAACCTACTCGGAGTGACCTAAAAATAGTTTAAATAGACATAGGGTAAGTAAAACTGTATACTCAGTAGGATCCTCCCCGAAGGACACACGTGAAAAGGTAAAGAAATCATGGTAATGAACAGTGAACAAAAAGTGAAACTAACTCATCCCCTAAATAGGAATACAAACTTCCCATCCTCACCATTGACACTCTCACCAAGAATCATATATAATATTATATAATATAATAAGGAATATCATGTGTACCCCGCTACTACTTTCTCAATGGTTTTCCGCTTTTCCCCAACATCGCACAACCTAAGCATCTCTCTACAAAAAGTCTTCCTAAAATACAAATTGGAGAAGCACCACCACATGCACCTCGTGAAACAAAACCAACACATCCACATAAGAAATGTAATCAAGAAGTTCCTAGGAGCCACCAAAACTCGCATAATTTATTTCATATGTCAGGTATTAAACCTCAATCCATTGTAGCCCATATACCGAGTATGGATCCTAAAACCATCATAGACTATACACATTACACCTATAGTAGTCCATAGGAAACTATATACAGAATATATGTGTGTGAATAAACATAAGCCATTACATCCCTCTACAAACATATATAGGGAAAACTAACCATTGTGCCTACCAGCACTAGTAACTACCAAGAGAAGAGAGCAGGGCCTAAGGGGGTAGTCATCCACCCATCCTCCTACCAGAATGTTGTAAAAAACACTCCAATGGCAAAGAATCCTTGGGGTGTTAGTTTCCATAATTGATCAGGTGGAGTAACATATAGAAAGACAAAACTTGAAGATTATACTAAAGATCAAAACCACACAATGGCCATTTCTAGTCTTAGACACAACTGTAGGTAACGTCTCTCGGTCTCCTAGATGCCACTTCTATGACTAGGTATCCTATATGCACAATCCATTTAAAAATATTTAGTACATTATTTCATTCAATTTTTATCATCTTAACTTTACATTAATAAATTAATTAAACATTAATTAACCATCAATAATTTACACATTATATTTCATTAGAATCACACCCAATGATCACTGTTCCTTCAAATTACAACCTCCACATTGTGCTTTAGTAAACTCCAAACCCCATGGGTTAACATCATTTATTCAATTATTTAGTTTCATCATTACATTCAAATATTCCCGGGCATTCTAGAAAAGAAATATAGGATACTAAACACAAGGGTCTCAATACGGTGAGTAGATGAACTACCCATCAAGTCTTTGCTGAATATAGAAAGAGCATAGAACCATCCTTATTTGAGAAGATAAACTTGGAAAGACTGAAGCATACCCCATGTGTCTTTGCCCATTTTAGAAGAAGGTTAATCATGGATAACTTCCTTGAGAATTGGGGAATGTAAAGAAGATAAACAACCAATAAGAATCATCAAGCATCCAAAAATTCAAATCCTACCCGTTTCATTATCCCTCAAGTCCTCCTGACACCTACATGCATAAACTGATGCATCTCACCACTATAGGCGTCAACTGCTTCCACAACCAATATGTTTCCATGCCCCCACATATCACAACAATAATCCAGGCACTCATCACAACACAAACAACATCTAAACAAACATCATATCAATTGTTCTCATGTCCCTTAAACAAGAAAGAGGGTAACACAAAACCCTACAAGGATTAATCTCTTATCAAATAACCAATTCATCAATCCATCTCGAATTAAGAGATTTATTTTTCACAGGTTCCAACTATGGTAAACCTAAATAGTAAGCTATCACAATTTGATTAAACATGATTACTACATCAATTTGATTAACATCAAATTACAACAACATTAATCAGATTCATTCACATGACTCTTTATCTTTATCCAAGAAAATATCAATTAATTCAAATTTTATGTTCTCTACCAATTTCCATCAAGAACGAAAAGCTAAAAAATGAATGAATTGATATCACTCTATAAGGGAAAAAAGACGAAATAACATACAATTGATATCAAATTATTTATCTTGTTCAAATATTAAATAGGTAAATTCCATTGTAATCTCGTGGGATAAAACAATATAACTTTATAGTTTCTCGTAAAAGAAAAGAGAAGTAACGAATCCCCTTCCCCAAACTGTTCTTGACGTTCTTTATATGAGAACAAGCCACACAAAGCGTTTCGATCACCTCCCCCTCATGACAACTGTATCCACTCAAGGATATTGAGACACCACCACACCATCCACCACCCAAGAAAAGACCATTATGAACATGAATATAGCATTCCAATAAAGGGAAAGGAGAAATAGAATGATATGAACCCAAAAGAATGATGATAGATCATACTTTATACCAATATTGATCGATACTTCTTGGTTGCATCAAAAACAAAGTGGAACCAATCTAAGTAGGAATGATTGATTGCGCAACTCCTATGGGATGGAATGAAAGGTTTGAGTGTGTCACAGTCAAGAACAAGGAGGAAGAACTAGGGTGGAATATATATTTTCTCTTTATAAGATTTAACAGAGTAGTGGTTTAAGATACACTAGACTTTCCATTAAAAGTAGATCACATTGAACCACACATTTTGAACAAGTAAAATCATTTCGAGCCATAGGAAAATTAATATTTGTGTTATGGCCTTTGAAATGGCTTTAGAGACCTTAAAATGTGGCTTTAATGGCATCTTATGTCAAAGGAAATATCAAAGGGTGGAACTGTGAAAAGCTGGAAGCACTGTTCATCGACACAAAATTTGGAAAAGGAAAAAACTACTCAAGAACATCACCATTGGAACCTCAATGTTTAGGATACACTGTTCAAAAACTCAAAATTTTCCAAAGGAAAAATACTGTTCATGAAACTCACCATTGAAACCTCACCATTGGAACCATAACATTCTGTAAACACTGTTCATGAACTCAAAATTTCAAAAATGAAAAACAATGTTCATGAACCTCACCATTGATACCTCACCATTGGGACCTCAATATTCTGGAAACACTATTCATGAACTAAAATTTTTGAAGAGGAAAAATACATTTCATGAATCTCAATAATTAAACCTCACTGTTCTAGAAACACTATTCATGAACTCCAAATTTAGTAATGAAAACACTGTTCATAAACATCACCGTTGAAACCTCACTCTCGGGACCTCACCGTTCAAGAAAAACTGTTCTTGAACTACAAATATGGAAAAGGAAAAACAATTTTCATGAACCTCACAGTTGAAACATCACCATTAGATCCTCACTATTCTAGAAAAAATGTTCATGAACTCAAAATTTTGCAAATGAAAAACACTATTCATTAACCTCACCATTGAAAACTCACCATTTGGACCTCACCATTTTTGAAACACTTTTCATGAACTCAAAATTTTGCAAAAGAAAAATATTATTCATGATCCTCACCTTTGAAACCTCTCTGTTGGAACGTCAAAGTTCTGGAAGCACTGTTCATGAACTCTGAATTTTGCAACAGAAATACAATTTTCATAAACCTCACCATTGAAACCTCACAGTCAAAAACATAAACACAAGATTTTCACAAAGGAATAGACCATAGAGGATTAAGCCATTACATCAGTTACCTCTCAAAACATTATCATCCTCGAGAATTCAAAACCTACCTAAAAGGAAATAGAAAATAATCTCGAACAACCACTCATTGAAATAACTCTCAAAAGAGTGAAATCCATAAGAAACAATCAAAGAAAGCCATCTCCTAAACATGAATGGTCTAAAACCACAAATAGAAATTTGTTACATGAAAATAGGTAAACATCAAGTAACATTGGGTACTAATCATGTATTTAAGACTCACATTCCCATGTACTCTCCTCCACACCACTGTTTCGCCACAATACACGAACCAAAAGGATGGGACGCCCACACAACACCTTGTCATTATGGTATTAGATCTCCATAGGTCACTCCTCCAAGGTCGTTTCATCATCAACATCGATCTCTCCCCAATAGATTACGACAGTGTCATCGTGAAGTTAAATACCGAGCTATGAAACATGAAAAACATTGTGTATCCATATCATCTATGGGGGAAGTGCTACTCGATACTCCCAAAATACAACAAGAGATAACACCTCTAAAGTCCCAAAAAACCAGGGAAAAATATTACACCCACGACCAATCCTTCGCTGCCCATTACAAGGAGTCACCTATAGAAACACGTGATCCCCAACATCAAACTCTAAGGGTATCCTTCGTTGATTGGAAATTGATATATAATGATTATGTGATGTCTTCATCCTCTCACAAATCACCTGAACCATTTCAATTGTATTTTTCACTACTTTGGGTCCAAGAATTTCTGACTCTCCCACCCAAGTCATACACAACATAGAAAGGAAAGGTCATCCATACAAGGCTTCAAACGGTGTCATATCTATGGTGGAGTGAAACATATTTTTGTATGCGAACTCCACCAAGGGTATGTTCCTAATCCAGAAACATCCAAAATCCAAGACAAAATAGTGTAACATGTCATCAAGAGTCTGGATTGTCCGCTCTATCTGACTGTTATTCGGATGATGAAAAGATGTGTTAAGGCATAGATGAGAATCAAAAATATGCTGAAGACCTCTCCCCACCCTAGTGGTAAAATGAGGATCTCGATCAGAAATTATCGTCTTTGGGACTCCATGAAGTCTCACTACCTCTTCCAGATACTACCTCGATAGAACTTCCACTGATATTGACTCCTTAATTTATATGAAGTGGGATGATTTTGTTAAATGATCCACTACCACCCAAATTGAATCATGTACCCCCGGAGATCGAGGTAAACCAATAACAATGCCTATTGAGATGACATCCCACTTCTTATGAGAATAATTTAATGGAATGATCACACCACCAGGAACATGGTGTCCGAACTTCTTCTTCTGGAATACCAAACATTGAGATACAAACATTGCAACTACAAGATTTATCCCAGGCCACCAAAACTGACTCCTCAAGGCTAACTACATCTTTGTCATGACAGGATGCACTCTTAATGTTGGACTATGGATCTCTCTGAGAACCGTCTCATGCATGGCCAAAGGAACAAAAACCCTTCTATGATACAATACATGGTGTTTTTCATCCTCAAACCAACCATCACAGACCTCACTACAAACATCTCAGTCTCTCCAAACCTCGACCTCAAGATCCCCCAACTGGGACTCTTCCACCTACCGCACTAGAGATGAATGCTCCATCATCTGGAAAAGACAACCTCTGCCCCCAACTTCTCCCATATCAATATGTTATGGTGACAGTTCTTCCATTACTCTCCAAGAGTCACCAGATTCATGCACTGCATCACTACTTGAATTCTGACTCAGGACATCAGCTACTGCATTCACATTTCCGGATGTATATGATTTTATGAAGTCGTATTTATCCAAGAACTCCATCCACTGACGCTATTGTAAATTCATTTCATGCTGGATGAAAACATACCTCAAACTCTTATGATACCTAAAAACCAAAAAGCATGTGTCTCCACAAAATCAGAGAAATCACCATGGCTACCAACTACTGATCATGGGTGGCATAGTTATATTCCATGGGATGCAACTGCCAAGACCCATATGAGACAACTGATCTCTACTAAATCAGAACTCAACCTAATCCCAGATGTGAAGAATCGAAAAAAACCTCAAAATGAACACCCTTAGATAGAAAAAATGAATTGGAGCACATAATAACTTCTCCATTAGATACTCGAAAGCTGCTTGACACTGATCCGTCCATATGAATGCCAAATCCTTAATGGTCAAAGTTGTATGAGGAGTCACAACTTGAGATAAATCAGCTACAAACCTCTTGTTTTAGCCTACGAGAGCAAGTAATATTTACATATCTGACACTATCTTGGGGGATGCCAAATGAAAAACTACTTCTATCTTCGATGGATCCACAAGTTCTCATAGTCGTGAAACAACATGCCCCAAGAAACAGACTTCTTGAGACCAAAACTCACACTTCGACAACATCCCAAACATATTATGTTGACGAAGAACACCCAAATCAGCACGATGATGCTATGCATGCTCCTCCTCATATGTGGAGTACACAAGGATATCATCGATGAAAACAACCAATAACTTGTCTAACAACTCATAGAACATAGCGTTCAACAATACCATGAATATAGCTCGAGCATTAATCACAAAAATCTACAGTACAATGAACTCATAATGCCCATGACGACAATAGAGAGAAGTCTTAAAGATATTCCTATTATTCACATGCATCTAATGATATCCTGAACATAATTCGATCTCGGAGAACCAACTTGTACCCTTCAGTTGATTGAATAAATTATATATCCATGGACGAGGATTGTGATTCTTCAGTGCCACTTTTCTTAAGAAATGATAATTGACATACAACCACAAACTTCAATCACCTTTTTTTACGAACAAAATAGGTGCACCCCACGGGGACACACTTTTCCAAACAAAATTGAACTGTAACATACCATCAAAATGTATACATAGATCTCATAACTCAGAAGGGGAAATCCAATACAGATACATTGAGATTGGATACACTCATTATTGTAACTGGATCACAAACTAGATATCTAATCGAGGTGGTAATGCTATAACCTCTTCTAGATAGACATTAGTGAACTCTTCTATGACCCAAGGAAACACCAACTAATAAACCTCTAGTGAACTTAGCATAAGCTTAGCCATCATTTATTGTAAGGAAAGAACACACCTCTAATCCATCAGAGGGTCTTGCTTTCCAACAACCACCACTGGCTCTCCATTCGAATCGAAGAACACAACATGTCTCATGAAGAAATCCACAATAGCCGACACCAAATACAACCAATCCATGCTGAGAATAAAATCATATGGTTGTACTCGTAAACATAGAAAATCTCTCCAAGAGTAGTACTACCCCAACACAAGATCACAATCTCTACATAATTCAAAAAATTCAGATCTACCTCTAACTGGTGTAGTCATCACCAAGGGAACTTGATGCTACTATACCTAAAGTCCCAAAGAATATAAAAGGGTTGGAGATCTTAAGGAGTGTGTTACTCTTGAATCAAAAAAGGCATACACCAAGGATGAAAACAAGAAAAGGTTACCTCAAATGACGTCTAACTCACCTGATGTTGGCAATGATAAAGCATGAAGCTCTTGAGGACCTCATCCATGGCCTATTTGACCCTAATGACGAACACCACCATGGTCGCACTCTTCTCTCTAAGGATGGGGAGCATCACAGGGCTATCCTCTACTTACCCCATCTACCCTCTGCTGATCTAAAGATTATGCAACCAGATACATATGCCTTAGCTGGAACTGCCTCAATAGAGGAACCATGAGTGGAAAACATAGTGCATGATGACTGCTCAGAATGTTCGGGCACTCTCACTGCTGATGACCAAGACCACCACAAGAAAAACAAGTGCACGATCCATTAGCATAGGCCTGAGAGCTGATTCCCACAGAGAAATGAGATGCTGAGGGCTGGGACCTACACCCACCTGAATGAAAACTCTTCTACCATGAAAACTCGGAGCCCTGGACTACATCTCTGCTTCATGAGGAATCATGATGACTTCCCTCTCGGGATGATCTAGTTATGGCCAATGTCCTCTCGATGAACACTGCCCTTTCCTGCACCTCTAGATATGTCTTCAGAATAATATGGTGACCTGAAGTTAGATCTATGTATGTAGAGCCTCCTCTAAATTCCTTTCCTTAGACTCCTCATCTTGAAACATGTCCAAAGCATATCATAAAAGTTTCCTTAAACAGATTCCAAAATCTCCCACACTAAATGTCCTTTGTCGAAGGGAAAGAAGTTTTTGGTGACTAGACACCTTCTTGATCAAAGAATAAAATTTGACTGTAAACTTGTCTCTAAAATCCTCTCATGAGATCATTGAATCCTCACAATCCCCGAAGAACAACAACCACCACTTCTTCGCTGCTCCACACTGCATCATCATAACCAAGGACACCTAGTGCTCCTTTCGAGCATGGATCAAACTAAAGCCTATATAAACATCCCCCAACTAGTCTTATGCGATAGCATCTAAAATGGAGACCTTGTAATTCTGCAGACATTGGAGCTGAAACTCATAGAGTTTCTTCCACTAAGTGTCATCGTCATCACCCTCTACCCGGCAACGATCTGCTGGAAAAACCTACTGGACATCTTCTATGTGATACTGATGAGGACGTTGACCTAGAGCCATACCTATAAAGTAAAAAATATTTATAACTCATAATCCTAGAATATAGAAGACTCAGAATTAATTAATTAATTGTTTTCTTTATTCATTTTAGGTTTACTTTTCCCAGGGTCTACCCATTCAAACACAGGAAAAAAAAATAATGAAGCATGATCTTTTCCAAGGTCTATACCCTGCAACTAGTATGACCTTATTTAGTAGCCATTTAAAACATAAGGGTCTTTAAATTAGATCATAGGGGGACTTAAACACCTAAGTCTCAGCTGGTCTCCAGTGGTTACATCAGTTTCTAAATTTGATTGACACTGTTTCCCTAACAACCCATGCAGCCTCACATGTTCCTAAGACCAAACTCCGTCTTATCTCTCAACCAGAGCTCTGGTACCTCTCTATCATAACCCCCTCCCAACAAGGTGGACCTATCCTACAATAGAATTATTTGAAGGGAGATAATGACCACTGAGTCCTGTCCCCAGTAGGCCCTCGGGTTCGTGACTAGCACTGAGGGTATAGTAAACACACAGATGGGTGGAATTACCCTCTAAGAGAACACGTGAACAAGAGAGAGATGAGACATACACCAACCAACTCCAACTCAGACAATAGTATAAAATAATTCTCAAGTACACATATTTAATGTCATGAAAACCAACTACAACAGAAAGGGGAAAAATACAAGCACCCAAAAAATGTAAAAAAAGCAACAACCGCGAAGTTCAAACATATCATGCAACTCCGAGCTATTAGAAATCAGCCTCATCTCTAATCTGCTCCAAGTGACCTGAATGAAGTTTATATAGACATAGGTTGAGTATAACAATATACTCCTTAGGATCCACCCTGGAGCCTCTCGTGAAATGATAATGAATGCATGAAAAAGCATAGTAAACCACAGGTGAAACTAACTCATCACCTAAATAGTTATACTAAGTTACCATACTCACCAAGGATACTCTCACCAAGTATCACATACAAATGTATATAATATAATAATGAATATCATGGTTTCACCACTACTACTTCCCCACTGATTTTCCACTTTTCCCTAACATTGCACGTCCTAAACATATCTCTCCAAAATGGCTTTCCTACAGACACCTAGGCCAAGCACTACAACATGCACCTCATGCAACAAAACCAGCATGTCCCGGTAAGAAATGTAACCAAGTAGTTTCTGGGAGCCACCATAACTCACATAACGTGTATCATACGTCAGTTATTATACCTCAATCCATTATATCCCATACCGAGAAAGGATCCTCAAACCATCATAACCTATACACATAACACCTAAAGTAATACATAGTAAAATATATCCAGAATATATGTATGGTAATAACCACAATCCATTGAAACCCTTTGCACACATATATGGGTAACACTATCATTTGTGCCTGCCATCACAAGTAACTACCAAGAAAAGAAATCTAGGCCAAGGAGAGGTAGTTATGCATATATCCTCCCACTGGAATGCTGGGGAAAATACCCCCCAGGGCACCGAATCCCCTAGGTGTTAGGTACCCTAACTGACGGGGTGGATTAGCGTATAGAAACACAAAAAGTATAGAATATACTATATCTCACAACCACACTATAGGAATAACATAGTCTTAGACTCAACTACAGATAACATCTCTCAGACTCCTGGCTACCACATCTAAGACTAGTATCTTATAAGAACACAACCATTTTAAAAACATTAATACATTACTTTATTAAATTTTTATCAGTTTCACATTACGTTAAATATTTTTTAAGCATTCATTAATTGTCAGTAATTTCCACATTATATTTCATTTTAATCACCCCCAAAGTTCAATGTTACTTCAAATTACATCCTCATCATTGTGCCCCTGTAAGGTCTAATCCCCATGGGTTAATAACTTTGTTCAATTATTTATTTCCAACATTACATTCCCATATTCCCAGGCATTCTAGAAAAACCTTCTTTGCTACTAAAAACAAGGGTCTCAACACAGTGAGTAGATGAAATACCAGTCGAGTATTTACACCTATAGAAAGAGCGAAGACCCATCCTCCCTTGATAAGATAAAAACAGAAAGCATGTGTCATACCCCACGTGTCTTCTCCCCTTTCCAAATAAGGGTAAAAATGAAAAACATCATTGAGTGATGGGGAATGCAATGAAGAAAAAAAACCAATAAGAATAAAGAAGCCTTCAAACATTCACATCCAACCTATTTTAGTATCCCTGTTATCATCCCCAACACCCACATGTATAAATCTATACATCTCACCACTTTATGAGACAACTAATAACACAACAAAAAGGCCTCCATGCCCCCACATATCACAACAACAATCCATGATCGCATCACTACACAAATAGTAGCAAAAAAACATCATATCAATTAGGCTCTTTGACCTTAAAAAATAAAGGGAATAACTCAGAACCCAACAAGGAATAATATTTCATAAAACATCCAATTCTTTAATACATATTGAGTTAACCTATTTATTATTCTCATTTTCCAACTGTGGGAAACCTAAACAGTATGCTATCATAATTTTATTAAACATGATTTCTGCATCAATTTGATTAGCATTAAATTAAAACATCAACAATCAGATTCATTCACATGCCCCTTTATATTTATCCAAACAAATATCAATTAATTACATCTTTACGTTCTTTACCAATTTCCATCGATAATGATGATCTAAACAAAGCAAGTATAGATATCACACAATCTAGAAAATCAAGAGGCAACAACATACGATAGATATCAATTTATTTATCATATTCAAATATTTAATATGTCAATTCATTGTGATTCAGTGGGATAAAACATGCTAACAATATATTTGCACATATAATAAAATAGAACCAACAAATCCCCTAACATAAATGGTTCTTGATGATCTTTATATGAGAACAAGGCAGACAATGGTTTATGATCTCCTCCTCCCATTACAACTGTATCCACCTGATGATGTAGAGACCCCACCACACCTATCAACACCCAAGAAAATTCCATTACGAACACAAATATAACATTCTATAAAAGGGCAAGGAGAAATAGATAGATATGAACCAAATAAAATAAAGATAGATTATACATTATATCAAATAGTAATCGATACTACTTGGTAGCATTAAAATGGAGTGGAACCAATCCATGGAGGAAAGCATTATTTTGAAACTCCTACGGGATGGAATGAAAGGATCAAGAATCTCACAACCGAGAACAAAGAGGAAGAACTAGGGAGGAAGATATATCATCCCTTTAGATGATTTAATGGAGTAGTGGTTTAAGATACACTAAATTTTCCATTAAAATCAACTCGCATTGAACCATGCAGTTTTACCATGTAAAAGCATCGTGAGCCTCAGGGAAATTAGTATAGGAGTTATGTCCATTGAATCGGCCTTAGAGTCTTTAAAACGAGGCTTTAAATGCATTTTATGTCAAAGGAAATTTCAAAGGGAGGAACTATTGGAAGCTGGAAACACTGATCATGAACAAGGACTTTAGAAAAGGAAAAACATTACTCATGAACCTCACCGTTGAAACCTCACTGTTGGAAGCACACCATTCTGAAAACACAATTCCTGAACTCAAATTTTACTAAAGGAAAAACACTATTCATGAACCTCACCGTTGAAACCTCAGCATTCGGGAAACCCTGTTCATGAACTCAAAATTTGTCAAATGAAAATCGATGTTCATGAACCCCACCATTGAATCCTCGTCATTGGGACCTCACCATTCAATAAATACTGTTTATGAAATCAAAATATGGAAACATAAAAAACATTGTTCATGAACATCACCATTGGAACCTCACCGATTTAGAAACACTTTTCATGAACTAAAAATTTGGCAAAATAAAAACATTGTTCATGAACCTCACCATTGAAACCTCACTGTTGGGACCTCACCGTTCTAGAAACACTATTCATGAACTCAAAATTCAAAAAAGGTAAAAAACTATTCATGAACCTCACCATTGAAACCTCACTGTTGGGACCTCACCATTCTAGAAACACTATTCATGAACACTAAATAAGGAAAAGGAAAAACATTGTTCAGGAACATCACTGTTGAAACCTCACCATTATCACCTCACTATTATGGAAACACTATTAAGGAACTATAAAATTGGAAAAAGGAAAAACACTTTTCATGAACCTCACCATTGAAACCTCACTATTAGAATATCACTATTCTAGAAACACTATTCAGGAAGTCAATTTTGTAAATGATAAAAAACTCTTCTTGAACCTCACCATTGAAACCTCACCATTGGAAACTCAGACACTGGATATTCACAATGAAATGGATCATAGAGGTCTGAACCATTACAAATCCACTCTGGCACACCTAGTTTATTAATATCATTATCTTTCAAGAATATGATTTGTATCATCCATACTGTATTTCATCAAAATGAACCCATTTAATAAATTGAACACCTATTCAAAAAAAATATTTTCACCCACTCAATATATTTTCAAAACCAACCATAATAAAAAATTAAACATACACATCCCAAAACCTCTAAGCCATCCAACTCATAATCAGAAGTATTACCCCTATAAAATTAAACACTAAATAGTACCATAAACTCCCCTTTTTAAATATTCCCCATCCAATATTAGGAATTAATAGTCAAAATATTATCACCATTACCCATAATAATTTTACCCTCGATCATAGCATAAAATAATTTCTTGATCGTACCATATATAACCTAAAACCACACAATTTACTTTTACACAATTTACTGCATTATAATATTAAAAGATAAATAAAACTAAACTAATTTAATGAAACTAATGTCAATTTTAAAATAATGAAACAGTACAATTCTATATAAAATAAAAAAATAGAAAAATTATGTCATATTTTATAATTATATGACCTTTTATAAATATTAAATATTCATTATAAAAAATAACAATTAGAACATTTTTAATGAGTAATAAGGAAATAAAATAAGTCACTTACCTTGTGATATCCTGACCAAATCCTCCACCAGTCAACCTCAATTGAGTCAAGAAATAATATTATAAATAATTTGGTACATCATTCCGACAAATATGGTATAGAATAAATTCCATAGTATAAAAAATATTTTTTGGTGATTATTTTACCTTAATAAACCCTCCAAAAATTCAAAAATATAATTGATTTTTTTATGAATTAACCCTACATTGAAACTACTAAATTACTATGACATTTTAAATATCATGTGGGAGATTAAAAAAAATATTTTTGAAATATAATTTCCAAAAACAATCAATGCTACTAAATAATAATGAAACATAAAAATGTTGTTCCAATAAAAAAAATTAAAATAAGGCTATATAATGTAAGAAAACTCCAATTCATCGCTAAAAATAAAATATCAAATCAATTATGGGTTAAATATTCCACCTCCATCAATACATATTCATAGATATGGTCCAAAACAAGTTAATATATATACTTTTCATTTATCTTTATCACACTACCCAATCTCAACATCTACCAAGGTGGTTATTTATAAACCTAAATTTTACATATTATTTATTTCCAAATTTTCATTAATTTATGATCATATATGGTCTAATATTTGGGTTTTATCGATATTTATATAGAATGAATATTCATGAGAATTTGGATATTTTTTATGAATAATTTTAGGATGATATAATTTTTTTCAATATTCTATAAAATAAATATTCTATTGGATTTTATAACTTATTGATTAATGAGTTCATTAGTAGATCACATTCAAACTGTATATACCATGAAACAATGATATGTGTATAAAAAATTTAAATAAAATGTAAATGAATTAATTTTTATTGACTAAGGGGAATGACACTGCATCATCTCTATATTTGAGTGCAACATAGAATATGAGAAGAAATTGTAGTGTGATGATGACTATCACAACATAAATATGTAAATAATTATTTGACCAATTTTTTTATCGTTCCATACCAAATCAAAAACCCCCAATCACACTATATTATGTATCACAAATTTTTGATGAGGATCAAATGAGGAATGATAATGGAATGATTATTTTATCATTTACCAGGATGTAAAATTTTAATTTTTTATGGATTTTAATTAATCCAAAATTGACCACATGGAATAATTACCATGTCCCAAAATGAGAAAGTATTTGTTATATAACAATAAGTCTAAAGAAAAATTCCATAAATAGAATCATTTCACCATTAGAATAGTTTAGGATTTTAAATAAATTTTGTTTTTAAATTGTTATGAATGTTGATTTACATTTAATGACTTCTATTATTATGAGGATAGATTATGTGAAAAAATATTAATGTCATAAACTCCTAGAATTTCTTCATTTTATGATATATAGTTTTTATACTTACCTTTTATAAATTTTTTTACTTTTAATACTAATTTTATGAATTTTCCTTATCTAAATATTTATTCCCAATTTATGTTGGACTTTGATAATATTATGACTGAGAACTCTATTGAGAGATGGTGAATAATGAGTAAGATAATAGTGATTAATTTAAATTAATAATATTTTCTTTTATATTAGTTCTACTTATTTAGTATCATGTTGGAGATTTTTGGAATAAATTCACCAATTAATTAATCATGATATGTGATGAATAAAGTAGGATCACCAACCTGATAGACAATTTTTGGGCTTTAGGAGTAGTATTTATTTTTTATTTTACTATTAAAACAAGTTCATATTGAATTTTAATTAGGATTTATTATATATAAGGGATATAAAGAATATACGTAGTGTTAATTATAATATATAATATAAATATTTACTACCATTTTGTAATTTTATGTCTAATCAATCATTTTAATTCAAAATTAATTTAAATAATATATATTAAGAATATCAATTCAATAAAATTAATCCTCTTTATTTATTTTAATATATATATTTCATTTACACTATTTATTGTAGTTGTTTTTATTTTCAAATTTATTTTTCATTTTGTTTTGTTCTTTTATGGATACAAATTTTAAAATTAGACACTGATATTAACTCTTTTTTCATTGATTTATGTACTCATGCCTTTTGGATCAAATATAAACTATATCATTCTATTCAAAAAAAAATTAATTTTTTAAATTATTTGAGAAAAAATAAATTTCATGACATTGAAACTATAGAAAACTCAGTTTTAGGTACATTAAAAATGCGTTTTAATCATATATGATGTAGGGATTATGTTTTGATAAGTTCTTGAAGGTTTTACATGTTTTAGAAATGTTTATGGATGTTCAAATTTTATGAACGATTTTTAGAATATACGCACCACCAATAGGAAATTTGGAATCATGATTTAGGGTTAACTGGGTTGGCACCCAATAGTCACATGATTAAGAGACAACTATGAGAGTGCCCAAGGGAAAAAATGCTAAGTGGAACAAAGGTAAAGTTATTATTGTTTCTATGTTTATCTTCCATGATTGCCAACTATGTGAGGTGGGGGATTTATGATGTAGCAGCACACGATTAGGGCATAATTTTACAAATCATGAATCCTAAACCATATTGCTACATGGCTTATCAAGTATCATATTCACAATTGGAACATAGTATGACAAGCCATATGAATTATCCATATGACCGGAAGTCAATGACTCAAAAAAATGTCGTTTTAATTGGAATTATAACTTAAAACCCTCATTATGTTTCATAATATTCTAAGATCTAAAATTCAAATTTCTTCCATGGATTGGGATGTAATTCTCTTTGACTTTGATGTGTTTTTAGGAAAATCATAGTGTGTTGGAGGTCTAGATTAATTAGTAGTTCACCACTATTAATCTTTTATTCATCGATGTACGCTTTTCCTCTATCCCAAAACCAAATATCTGGTCCATTATGGAGAGATATGTGTTCTATGATGGGAATATTTAAAAGATATAATTGAATACTTTGATGGAATTAAGATCCAAAGTAGGATAGAGAATATCATTGAATCATTCATCATTTTTTTTACATTCATCGAGTAGTAGGTGGCTTGTCTCTCATCACTAGGTAACATAGAATATTTAGGTTATTTTTTTATTGTACTATTTTATTTAAATTCTAATGAAATTATAGTGTGACTTTTACGGAAAATCCCAGGTGGTTATGGAATTGAAAATTTTGATAACATAAATGGATTTTGAGATAACCATTTGATTGTAATTTTAAAATGATGGTATTATTATTATTTAATGGTTTTGTAAAAAAAACATGTCAGATAATCTTTAAAAAAATGTTTAATTCTAAACTGGGTTGTTAGGGAATTTCCCACACATGGTTATCATGTGTATATTTCATTAAACATGAACATTTAGAAGTGGTGTGTACCATTACATTACATGTATGTGGCCCAAAATATTGGGTGACTTCCATTATAGAACAATAATATTAGACACCTATTAATGACATGGTGGATTAAGGAGATACTACTCAGGACTATAAATCCATCACATAAAATACATCTGTGTGTTTTGTTTGGTTTGGTAATAGATTAATTACATATTCCAATTATGAGAAAAGATTTAATAAATATTTTATTATTTTCATTAAATATATTTCTGGTTCTGATATTAATTCTCTAAAATGTTTTCCTTTAAATATTATATATAAATGTGTTTACCAGTTATTTTCCTAGTAAAATAAGTTGAGATTTTTATTAGGAAATACTGTTGTTTTTATACTTATCCCATTATTCATAACCATAGTGAATTCTAAGATATAGTGTATTGGTACATATTTTATGGAATGGAATCTCATTTTATAAGTGATTATTATTGATACCATGGTGATCCAGTGGAGTTGGATCTTGAATATTGTGGAGAGTTTATTCTCTTGATGCCAATTTGGTGCCTCTATTATTCAATGGTATTTTGGGTTTTCCTATTATATTTTTTTCTTTTTGTCATCACATTGATGTTGTGTGTTGTTTCATTTTTATTTAAGAATACTTTTTTTCACGAATCTTATAGTTTTTCTTAGATGATATGTTTTATTGTTAATATATTATTTTTTTTGTTAATGTGAAATTCATCACTCAATGTTCTTGAATCCCTTGTAATTTATTTTCATCCTTTTATATCTTTAGGATGTCACATAATTCTATAAACTCACCTATCACTTATAAAGACAATGTGGTGTGGTGCTATATTATAGATGGAATCAATTTTGGTCGGCCCATGATTTACAAATAGTACCATCCTTGTTCAGTCCTTGAGTTGGGTTGGTAATAAGGAGATAGGAATTTATAAACCTGAAATATATCGAATAAAAAAATGTATATATACTTTTTATGTTGAAAATCATGTCACGAATGTGGTTTTGGTGGAAACATGTTTTAGTATACATTTGGTTAGATTGACACCACATCATTGTGGGTTTAGAAGACTATTGTTGAATAACATGCATTATTATTGAGAATTCCCACACAGATTGGATGGTTTATATATTATTTTAAGGCTTATGGAATATGCTTAACTTGGACATAGTGGTGGTATTTTGAAAAAGGAAACTTGAAAATCCTCTATATTGGTGTGTTCTATTATGTTATATGTCATCAATTTCTAGTTGGTGGGAATTAATTTTTGTTATTGTTACATAAATATAAACTAGTAGATATTGTGGAAACCAACAAAATGAGTATGTAGAAAATGTGGTTGCACCTATTCCATAGGTGAAACAAGAGTTGGTCTTGAGAATTATTCAGTAATTTCAATCCATGGGTAGGGGTAATCAGAACGATGAGCCTCAACATGTGGACCATTAGGTCTAGTTTGAAATGAATAATTAATGCATTTCATTGGGTGAATTGGAATTTAAAAACACATAGGTGTTGTTAAATTGGATAGGTTGAATCTCAAATTTCATTTTAACACCATATTAATATAATCTGATGTTGGAAATATAGATTTTCAAGGATCTAAAATGAAAATGTTGGGATTTAGCTATCTAAAATAATATTAACCGTGGAATTTCATTAGAGGATTTGTAATAATTTTTTAATAACAAATTCTATCTGTAATCAATTGAAAATTATAGAACCTCATTTTTCTTCATCTTCTAGAAATTGAGTCTATCAGTGATAGATAATGTTGGTATATTGAATAATGTTGTTATTTTTTATCAAGATTATCTTCAAGTGTTTTTTTGAAGGAACGTGTATACCGTGATTTTTAGTATGTATTGGTTGATGGTAACCAAAGTCCATGTTTATAGTTTTAATATATAATGAGTTTCATATATTCATATAATGTTTAAAATATATATAATGTAGATTTTTTATTTATAAATGTAGATATGGACCACTAGTATGAGGGTTGAAACTATTTATTATTACTTATTATTGAAAATATTAGCATCTCTAGATGACATCAGAAATAGATATCTTCTAACCATAGTTGACTAGTTTATTGAATTATTTCACCACCATTTACCAGGTTTTCCACCTTAAAAAGAAGCTAAGATTATTATTGATATACTTCTGGTGACTATTAATATTTATCTTCCATATTATATAGTGTAACCCATATATTTGTGGGAACTAAATAACCAATTAGAATATTTTGATATAAAAGGGTTGATCCGAACAAGAATGACCTCATTGGAGGAACTGATCCTTTTCATGAAGAGGTTGGATGAAACACTAAGACTTTATGTCAATTATCAAGAGGTAAATAAAGTTATAATAAAGTATCAGTATCCTATCCCATTCATTAGTGACCTAATTTATCAATCTTGGAGAGCATGTAGGTTCTCTAAAATTGACTTACATTTAGGGTTTCACCGACATAATATTTTTGTACATGACATTTAGAAGACATCTCTCTATAGTCATTGCATCCATTATTATTATGTGGTTATAACCTTTACCATTCAAATATAAAAAATTAATGGAATTTATGAATCAAATATTTTAATGGTATCTTTAATCCATTGGACTGGTGTTCATGGATGAAAACTGGGTGCATTCTATAACTATAGTGAAACAAATGAAATAGTTACCTATATTTTTATGCATCTTCTAGGAGCATCATCATTATGACAATCGACCCATATATGAATTTTGGAATCAAGAAGAATGTTTCATTTGTAATTTTATTTCTTTTAAAGGAGTTTATATAGATCATGACATTATTGTGACTGTTATCTCTTGGTGAACTCCAAAGAATATATTTTATATAAGTAGTTTCTTTGTCTTAATAAGATAATAAAAAAATGATATTTATAATTTTTAATGTTTTTCATCATCAAAGTGGACTATGAAAAGGATGGGTATTCATTTAAAATGGAATGTTGTGTTCCAAAAATATTTCTCAATGATTAAGGATTGGATTTATTTAGCACTAATCCTAATATTACCATAATTGGGATATGATTATATTTTCTACTATAAAAAAAATTTGATCTTAGATGGGTTTTTATTTCTCATGTAGGGAGATCATGTGGTTGCATTTTGCTCACAACAGGTACTAGTATTAATAAAAAAATCCCCTGCATGATTTTGTACAAGCTATTATAGTAAATTATTTGATGACTTGGCATAATTATCTATTTTTTGAAAACAAAATTGTTCTTATATATTGTATGAGCTTTAAACATATTTTCTCACTAATATAATTAAACATATGTCAATAAGGATGTAATGAATACCTCCAAATGATCAAATTTGACATAATGTAGACACTAGGTAATGGTACATATGAGGCTGTTGAATTAAGTAATAATTCATTTAATCATTGGATAAATAGGATTTATATCAATAGAAGATAATGTCGGATATAAATGATATGTATCTGAAATTTTTTATACAAATTGATCTCTAAGAATTTCATTCAGTTCTCCTCTATTCATGATTACATTGTGTGGGTATGGGATGTTCATAAATCATACTCATAAATTTTTTCCCTGAGGTCAAAACTCAATTTTGGGGAGACAGTTTAGGGATAAATTCTAAATGGGGTATATTTGTTACAGTTTTGAGATCAATTTTTTTTTCATACATGTTATGAGAATAATCATTGAAATTACAACCACTGTTTGAAAAGGACGGCACATCCTAGTGTCTAAAAAATGTACAGGGGATTGAGAACACAATTTTGGTTGGTTTTAAGGAATATCAAAGTGGGATATTTATTCCCATTATGCCTCACCTATTAGAAAGTCAAGGTTGAGGTTTAATGACTAGAAGTCATATTTCATTCTTTACCAACACTCATGGTGAGGTGGAGAAAATAGTAATGGATTTTTCTTATGTTTCTATGATGTATAGTTTAGAAACAAGATTCCAAATTTGTGATTGTGGATAATTTCATGAATTTGTACAAAATTTTCCATAGTTTTGAATCCAATATGGTGGAGACCTGTCCAAAATTTACATATGAGAAGTGAATATAGTTCCGGGCAACCTAGTTTTAATTATTTGTAATTGAGACCCCAGGTTTCCATATCAATTTTATAAATACATTTAGAAATATCATGAAATATTGTTGAATATGATCATATCTTATTTTTTATAAATGGACGGATAGTCCATGAGGATGATCCAAACATTTACTGACATGTTGAGGGATTGTGTGATGGATTTAAGATTCCCAGGTGAATAGAAAAAACATTAGTAATGTTCTCATTGAGTAGAATATATCGATACTTGATTTATATGTATCTGTTTGAATCACGTTTTGGTCATTTGTGTTGTTATCCACTTTATTTGGTGGAAATAGGTGATACATATTTTATCAGACCTATCCTTTTGTATGGAAGAAAAAATATGTTTTAAATTTCCATAAAGAAAAAATTGATGGCATAGAGTTCTCAGAAATTGTATGAAAACCATTCATGAAGACCGTTAACATTTAAGGTTGGTGATAATGTGTTGTTGAGTATCTCTACAATGATAAGGAATCATCATTTTGGTATGTAGGGATTTTAAACTCTTAGTTACATTACTACGTTTGATATATTAAAAAGGGCTGGTGATATTTCATATTGGCTAGCCTTACTACCATACATTAGTTCTCTGCATAATATGATTCATGTATCTCAAGTAAACAAGAATTATCCTGATCCTAACATTGTTATTCGATTGGACCATACTTATCTTGAACTGAATTCTATATTGATTCATTTCCCAATATGTATTGTGAATTGGAATGATAATTTATTTTATTGGAAAATAATCAGTTTAGTGTTGGTTTTTTGGAAATATAGATAGAATTTGGAAGAGAAATGTGAGTAAGATAAGAAATTTTTAGATAAATCACCCATGACTTTTCAGGGGAAATCTTGGTTTATACTTTTGTGCATAAAAATACCAAGGGTGGGGAGAATTTAGTAACTCTATCTTATGTTTATTGTAATTTATTTATGTATTTTATGATTTTATAATGCAAGGGTAATGTTTCAATATGTTTGAGTGGGTTGTTCCATATTTTAAATATGTTTCTATAGGTGCATTTTTTCAGGGATAGTGGGATGAGTGTACCTGTTATAAGAAACCATAATGAAAAATTTATAGTTCTCTAGGTAAGATAATTCTTGGCCCAATGTTTATCCAATCCATTCTTATTCCTAGGTGGAACCATGAAAAGTGAAACTGAGCGAAAAGGATAGATGGAAAATAGTTTTCATAAGTGTGTGTTCTAGTCATAAGGGTTGTGAGATTAAGATGTTATATCCACACTTTTGTTGTATTATTTGAAAAATATTTTTTCCTAACTGATGTAACGATTTGGTCATTCCAGTAGCTCATGCATGATTGGTGCAAAGTTTTTCAATCCTTATGACATAAATTTAATGACAGAAATAATTTGATTTAAATTCAACTTATGTTACAAAACCCTCATCAAATTCCTAATCCCCCCTTGATCTCAATTTTACTTTTCACCCTATTCCTGACAGATGAATCCTTTTAATCCAAATTCCACATTATAGAAATTCAGGGCCTGGTGGAGAACTAGATGAATCATAATTCACCTTTTATTCCAGTTATTATTACATCTACTATATTTATGTCTCCATAACCATTTATCAAGTACATTATAGAAAAATATATAATCTATTAAGGTAATTTTGATGATATTTGGTAGAATATATTTACAGAATAAAGATCCTAAGTTTTATATTGAAGATAATAACATCGATCATTGTTTTCCCCATTTATTAAGATGTAGGAGGATTCTCTCTCTTCTCGTATTTCTTTAGAACATGAAGGATTATTTTTTATTAAATTAAATTATTTGTTTTTTTAATTCCTAGTGTGATTAATTAAGGAATACCATATAATTATCACTTTGTATTTTTTTTGTAATTTGGATGGAGTTTGGAAAACACCATTGATTATAATTATAACATGATTGTTTTAAAATTATAGAATGGTTTGGTGAATATATGGTGGTTGAAAAAAATATTTTAATAAAATAATTTTTTTATTATGGAAGGGGATGGAAATGATTTTTTCATACAAGGTATTATGAGTTCAATTGTTTTGATGTGACCATATATATATGGTATGTACTATTGGGGTTCTAGGATGTGGAAAATAATATAGAAAAAATTCTATTCAGCATAAAGATAAAGTCCACCTAGTGATGACTTTGTGGATTTATGAGAGACCATCCATGTGCATGGAACTACCACATAGCAAAGATATGTGAATGTTTGTGTAAGGGGGGAGGGGTTCTAAACTACATTAATTGGGATTAAAAATTAATAAGAAATGATTTAAATGATTTTTTATTGTTTTCCTTATAAATACATTTTTTTGATATAAATTTTTTACAATGTTTTATTCACAATTATTGAAATTAATATTTTAGTAGGTTTTTTTCTTAGTGGATAGGGTTGATAATTTATTAGGGAAATTCTACTAGCATATACACACCCCATTATTGGGTACATCTATTCATTTTTTGATATTAGGCATCTAGACACATTTAATGGCATGGTATCTAATTTCATATGTTATTCTAATTGATACCATTGTCAGGCATGCTGAATTTGATCATTATTATTATTTGGATTTGATTGTCTTCGTTCTATATTGGTGTATCCGTTGTATTTATGAATTTTTTTAGATAATATTTCATTTTCACTTTTATATTTTTGGTTTTTTTATTTTAGGGTGTATGGTTTTTAACATGCATCATATTGTTTTCCAAGGATTTTATAGTTTATTGTTAAAATATAGTTTTATCCTCAATGGGTAAACCATCCTACAATGTTCATGAGGCCTATAAAATTTATTTCCATCAATGGTGTCATAAGATTTCACATATGTCCAGTAATGACCCAATCACTTATGTGGAGGGATATGATGTTATAGAATGACACCATATGGGATATAATGATGCTTAAAATTGTATCATATTTTGGAATCCTTTTTATGGAGATGAAATTAAAAACTAGCTATGTAATTTTGTATTACATGACTAGTTTAATTTTATTCTTTAATAATTTTTTGATCATTTATTTAACTTTATTTTTTGAAAATACCTGTGTTTTTATACATGTTTTTTTATAAACCGCACCCCATGGGTCAATGAATTTTCATATAAATTTAATATGGATATCAAAATAGATATCATGAGATACATCATTAGTATGTGAACATCAATGATAGAAGATTAATGACCCTACAATGTAAATGAATATATTGGGAACATCATTAATATCACACAACAAGAATATTAAGATATTCATCTAAAAAAATTCATATATTAATTAGTTGAATTTTTACCCCCAAGAATTGTGATTCCCCTAATTCAAGAGAAAACATTACTATTATTATATATTTATAATAAAATATGTAATCCCTGGTATTTTTTGGAATATATTATAATGATACTAACAAATTCCTCCATAAATTTTTTAATATTTTTTATACATTCAACAACACCTGATTATATATAAGATGAAATATTTCATATTGTTTTAATATTCTAATAGATGGATTTAATATATATAAATCATTCATTTCAATATAGTTTGATTAAAACATGGTATGATTTAGAGAAATTATTTCTAGGAAAATTTTCACCACTTGTGAAGATAAATACAATGCACGAATAATTCAAAAAAAATCATATAAGATGATGAATCCTCTTATAAAGATAGAGATCGATTCAAAAAAACTATCAAAAAAATTTATACATCATAGAGTGGTGGTTTAAATTCAATCATTGAGTATCTACTTTGAGTTTCAATATTTTTATCAATAGGTGGTTGAATATAAAGATAGAGGGTGATTAATGAGGAAAACTCCATCTCTGGGATGTGATATTTTAGATGGCTTGACAAATAATTTTTTTTGGTGGTATAGGGAGAGTTTTTATTTATTTTTAATGTCTCATCAAGTATAGGAGACAAAAAATAAGGGTACACAAGTGGGGACCATAATACATTTTTTTGGGGAAAACACCAATTTATGTATTTTTAAGCCTTGAGTAAGGAAAATCAATGTTCGATAAGTATGTCTCGTAGTATAAAAATGATGAAGACTACATTTCAAAATTCATTTTTTTTCAACAAACATTACTGTTTATCAAAATATATGGTTGGAAAAAACATGTATGAAGAAAATGAAAAATGATTTATTGATATTCATTGAGATGATCCCAATAAAAAAAGTCCATGCGACCCAGTAAGAAAAAAAATAACACCTATAGAAAAAGTTAATCAATTTCCTAAAAAATTTCTAGTCATAGGTTCAAGGATCAAAACATTCAATAATGTAATTAGTGATAAAATTAATATTAAAAAATGATCGTTGCATCAATAAAGTTGATACCCATATACAAAAATCATGAAACATAATTTTAAATCCACCATGACCCACTCTATAACATTTCGGAGAAATTAGACAACATATTAGTTATTTTGAGATATAACATTATAATATAATAAATAAGATTAATTTTCTATGAAAATAAGAGAAATATGTTATTTTAATGAGAATAAATGAGTCTAATGAGATTAACAACCGTATAGTGAAGGAAAATGGGTACAAGTCTCATGTAGATAATTAGAATGAAGAAAATTATTGATATCATAAGAAATAGTATAGTATGGAATGAAAATTAAAAGTGAAAATGAATGGTAAGGACACATAAAATCCACCTAAAGTGTAACCTTATAAACTATAACCTTTTTTCTTGAGAGTATATCCCATGGAAATGGTGAGACCTAATAGAGTAAAAACCTATAGATGTTCATATAGCTAGACATGTATTTTTAATGAGTATATTTTTTCCAATATAGTATGATACCAAGGAACACTTTTATGATAAGAATAATGTAGAGGAATTGGGACACATATTTCAATGTAAAGTGATATTAGTTTTTTTTCAAATAAACTTCAAACTGAATCATTAGGATCCAGATAGATTTTTTGTTGAATGCAATATTTTTTATTCAACATTTAGGAAATCCCATTTTGATATGTGTCAATGTTAACATTATTTTATTAATTATTTACAATAATCATATTTTAGGTAATATAAACAATGTAATAGTTTAAATTATGAAAATGGATTAATCATGATGTCCCTTATCATAATTATGGAGCATATAATGCGGAATGTTACTAATTTTTTCATTCAATATGATTTTAAAATAACTAATATGGAAGAAGAGAGAGAGGATATGATCATATATGATTATCATAGCTGCAGGTGATGACCCGGAAAATATTTACAAAAGAAAGTTAATATTTTATATTTTTTAGGAAAACATAACATTTTATTTTAAGAATAAATTAAAATATGGAGTTGAACCATAGTATTTCCATGAAAAGGCCTCTCCATGTGGAGGATATATAATTCTATATATTTTAGTAGTGAAAGATAATGATTTGAGGAAAATTAATGAATAATAAGTGGAAAATATCACAATTAACCATAGTTGTAAGGATTCCTTATAGTAAAATAATACGTGAGGGTATAATTTTTATAATAATATCAATTGATTCAGAATGAAACTAAATTGTAACTATGAAAACACCCAGGAAACCGAAGATATTAATTTTTAATATAAGGAGAAATATTTATGGTGATAACATGTGAGTAATTTTCAAATGGGAAAGTGGATTTGATAGATAGGGAACTGAAATAGAATAAGTAGTCAATTTATTGGAGCCTAACTTATATAAAATGTGTCATTCATATCCTTCATTCTCACAAAGTGATAGTCATTGAAGGTAAACATTTAATAAGTATAATCAATGGTGGACGATGTCTCCAAGGAAATTATATATAAAAATTAAAGTACAAATACTCATTAATGTGGTATTATCTTCCTTATATTCTATACATAATTTGTTATCAATCTATATGTTTTTACTATATATGAGGTATAATTATATTTATATGGATGATGAGATAACATTCATAAGAACAGTGGTCGGGTGGGATGTTATTATTGATCACATGAATCAAATCAATTTAAATATAAAAAACACTTTACCCATCCATTTATTTCCCAAATTACACATGGGAATTACAAATTTTTAGATTATTTCCCTAGTTATGAAAAAATCTTATAATATTAAAAAAACTAAAGAATATAATATTTACAAGCCTTTAAGGTACATTCACAAATCAATTAATGTTAATATATATGTGTAATTCACAAAAAACCTTTTTATGGTTCATGGAATTCATGTTTTGTAATATTTAAAATGTGTTTCTTGAGTTATTATTTTCAATATTTTTTAATTTATGTTAGATCAATCATAATTTTTATTCAAAACTGTAATTTTCTGCTGGAGAGATGTGAAGATACAATCCTTGAATAGAAATAGAAGATGTTCCATTTTATGCTAATAGATGGAATTTTTAGTGGATATAATATTTCCAAATATTTAATTATGTTAAAACATATAATAATAATTTTGATATAACTATATTGAGATATAATTATGGATGGGTAGATTAAAAGGTTAATAGTTTGTAATAGATTTCAAAAAAGTTTCAAAAATATTTCAAAAAAAATTGTTAGACCCCTTACTCATATTTTAGAAAATTGTGTAGAGTATTTATTTTACAGATGATAAACGAATAATTTATTTATTAATTTAGTTTTGAAAATATTCTACCTTATTTTGTTTTCTTCAATGTGGTAGTTTACTCCGATCATGGATAATTATTATACTTGATGAATATAAAAGGTGTCAAGACCTATATGATATGATAAATAATATTACACTAATACATTGACATCAAAAATAATTTCAATAATATGTCATTTTTTTCACTTACCGATATTCCAAAATATATTTACCATAACATTTTTTCAATTATAAGGATGAATTCAATTTTAATTTTTGGATGAAAACATTTTTTAATGGATATTACTACATGAACATGGTTTAATGAAATCATTGAATATTTGTATACAAGGAATGTTTATAAACAGGTAAATTGTCTATAAATTAATATATTTATATATTAAACTCAAAATAATTATGAAGATGTACCTTTATTTATTAATAAAATGTGGGTAATTGGTTAATTAATAACAATATTGATAATAGTGAATTAGCATGGTTGTTAGAGTTTAGTCACATATCACAAATACATTGTATAAATTCTCAATAATGAATATTGTCTATGATATTAAAAATTGGAATATTTTATCTGTCTCTACATTCTGACACATGAATTATTTTTTCATCATAAAATTGTTTCCAACTTACCAAAATTTTTGAGAAAATATTTGTGATTTTGTACCACACCATCATATATGTCGATGTATTTAATGTATTGGTAATCCATATTATATATCATTTCCCAAATTATTTTATCCTCACATTGAATATTGGGTAAATTTGATACATTGGGTGGTTAAAGTGGATGTAACATAATAAAACCTAGATAATGTGGTATATAAATCACTAAAAGAAGAATATATTATCAATGGTTTGTGTTCCCAATTTATTTATCATCTATAATGGAACCAAATGGGATGACTATAATTAATGGGAGTGGTAGGAAATATTAATTCTAGTAAAAATATTACTACATAAAATCCTTAAATTTTTTGAAAATACAAACAATGAAAAACATAAATGAAGTAGATTTAGGAGAAAATAATTATTTAAAGAAAACAGAAATAGCTTATAAAACTCTATAATGAGTGTTATGGATCATTAATTGATTAATAGACACCATTTGAGATGGATAAAATCTATTTTGTAAATGTGGATCTATTACACCTTCATGTGGAGATCCCATATATTTCATCTTGGTCTGTAAAGGTAGTGAATTGAAAGGAGGATGGAGCGAGAATAAAAATATTATTGGGACTATATTTACATTTGGAGATTTAGTGGGACTTATATGTTAATTTGATCATAAAAAAGGATAAATCAAGGGTGTGGAATGAAAAACACATTCCAATTAATGATATGCATTCTGAGACAAGGTCATTTTCTTCATATTAATATATATGATTGTACCATAGTAAGATGAATTTAAAATTGTTAATATTTGTTTTGGTAATGAAAATATATCCTCATATAGCTATAAAGAACCAGTTTAATGAGGAACTACTATTGAAGGGTAATAGAGAGTTCTTCAACCACTTTCAATATTATCCTCTAGTAGGTTGTGTCATTTCCCTTGGTGTTGTTTGAATAGAATCAAGTAAATTTACATTTAAAAATTAAATAAATATCTTTATGGTAGAAAACCAAATGTGATACATTGGGTTTTCTATTTTTAATTTATTTTACCTCTCATGATAATAAATTTTATAAAATTACCAATATAGATAATTTTAGTTAATATCCAATAATTACCTATATTAACTACAAAAAAAATTCTTAAGAAGGTGAACATAATGTGGAATTGGGAGATTATTGTAGAAATTTATTATTAAAATAATAATAAAAACAATATAATGGGGCCCATAGTCATGATTAATCTCTCTATTATATAAAATAATAAAATATATATACAACATTGAAAATTATTTATCATAGAATATATATTCCCATCACACATCAAGGAAGAACGGTGTAGTTAAATAGAATTTCATTGTAATGTAATTTGGTTAAGGAAACAAGGCAATGTTACCCTTACACAACAACCATGTAATAAAAACATGATATTTTGATGGAACACTCCATGTATTATCATTAATTATGAAAATGGAATAAAAAATAAAATCAATAAATTTTTATGGGGTTATGCAGTGTCATAAGTCTATATATTTAATATGAAATAAATGTCATTTAATTTTCAAGGTTTTATGTGATCGAAGTAGCCTGTAAATTGTGTTAGAATTCAATATGTTTAAATTTTAATTGGAATGAAATCAAAAAATTCTAAACAATGATATAGGTTTTTATACTACAACATTGAATAAATATTTAAATATCCCCCACAAACAATAATTGGTATCATTACTACTTAGATTCCCCTCTCTTAGTTACTTAATAATTCTAACTTCATTCCAGATGATCCCATTTCGAAAAAGGATATACTTTTCATTGTAACCTCATTGAATTATTTTCCTACTCTAGCTCCTCTCCCCTTCCATTACTAATTTATATATGATAATGTTTCACAAATGGTACCCCAAAACCTCTAATATTCCATCCAAACCATCACCTCTCATATTAAGAATCACCAAACTCGCCAAATAACCCTCTTCAAAACCATGGACAATCTAGACCAGTGAATTCATTATTTTATCACAATGGTTTACTAATAACATGGTCACTATTATACTAAAAAAATTAGAACCCACTCCTTAGTGAACTGAGAAGGTAGCAACTAAACACAATAAACACTGAAGTTTGAAGAGATCCCCAAAAAAACTAGATCCAACCCAGAACATGTCATTTAGATTGTCATTATCCAATAACATATCCCCTAGCATGCTTTTATCATATCTATAGTCATATAGTGTGGTTTATCCTCAATATATGAATCAAAACATCATGCACTTAATTAACCGTATTCAACAAGTGGGTATTAAGAAGCTTTAGATGAATAAAGTAAAAAAAATAAGTCACTTTTTATGTAGATTGTGTAGTAGATGTATTTGGAAAAAAATAATACAGATTAATTGTTGATTAAAAAACTATATTACATTATCCATTCATGGTATGATTCCTTTTTGGAGTAAACATTGTAATTTTCAGCTACTATTCTATCTAAAGAGGATATGGAGTTTAGAATTAGTTTACAATACATGATAATATAATTTTTAACTATTTGGTTGGAATTTATGTATATATCCTTGAGTTTTATTGGACTTTGATATATATTGATATGATTTTGGAACCTAAAAATTCCTACATGGAACACCATTGGAAGGATATTATGGTATAACGGACCAATAAACATGATTTCAAAAACATTAATTATAGAAAAATTAAGATTATATTATTTTGGATCCTATATTAATGTGTTATTAATGCTTTTATTTATAATGGAAAATCATTGGAGATTGCAAATTAGATTTTGGGGTTTTATTATATAATACTTTATTTATGAATATTATCATTGTTGGAATGCTTTCACTTAATGAATATTAAATCAAAGAATATTTTACCATTATATGTGGTTATTACATTAGATAACTAGAGTTGTACAAGGGAATAAATCGGCACTATCTTCCAAATAAATAACTTGGAATGATATAAATAAATGTCTTTCTTTTAATTGATCTGATGTGATTACTAATGATATAGGGGATGAAATAAGAATAGTTTTATTGTTTTTATTATACCATGGGTAATTATTATTTTGATGACACTTATTAACATGCTATCAGAAATTCAATACCACCACTGACACACAAAACTAGTACATCTAATAACCCATCTTTGGTTAGACTAGTATTATTCAACTTAGAGGATAAGAATATGTATATTTATGTAGAATTCCAGTGTATTATTGAGCATTTTTGATGAATTTTATTGGAGATCCATATACCTAGTCAACCACGTACTATTCCACATCTAATGTATGTTTTTAAAATAAAAAAATTTAAACCACAAGATAGGCATTTGGGGATTCCACCACACTTTACGCCCACAGTACACGTTGTACCTACTCATCCAGTAGCCTATACCAATAATGTAGGCCCTCCACCATCCATATTTTAGTATCAATGTCTCTATGAGTGTTCAAATTATATCATTAAGAAAATTGAAAAACTAGATATTTTAGTTCATAAATTTTTTCACCTTCATTTAGAGGTAGAATCATATAGTAAGTGAAAGCGGAATATTTTTGAATCACCCCTTAATAAATTTTTTATTAATCTAAAAAACTAAAATATTATCTCCCTCTGGATTTTGATAGATCGTGTATATTAGGATTTTTAACATTACCATATAGTATATGATGACGCACCATATACCATAATGGAATCAAATGTTTTTTCTTATATAGAGTAGATACCATGGATAACTGTTTAGATGATGTCCACCACAACATACACTATACTATTTTCTCATCCCATTAAAATAGAGTTCAATAAGGCCCATGGAACTAATTACATCATTTTCTTTAAGAATACCAAAATATAGATATTTATTATTGTTATCTATATTCAGGTTGTTGATATTATTCATACCTTGTTATTATAGGTATTGTAGGTCATTAATAGTACCAATCTAATTTTATCCACCCTAGTGGTACCTGCTATATCCAAGATTTTCCCACTTCTCACCCACACCATCAGTGTTTTATTATAGAAAATATAATTTTGGCTAAATCTATAAATATAGGATTATGGTAGTATAATAATCATATATATTTAATTCTATTCACTGATATATTACAAAATAAGGAACTAAATAGATCAATACATATAGGGGAAGATTCTAAAGAGTCTTAACATATCCCACATCCCCATATTTTGTGTGGTTGCCCTTTTTTGTTTTTCTAATTATATATATATATATATTTCATATATTTTAGATTTTGTTTTATATATTTTAAAAAATACATAGTACCAAATATTGTTATTAGTTAAATTTTTTAATAATTTATTTATATATTATTTTGATCTTCAAAACAATCATGTACATGAAATTATTTTGTTAGTTATTATAAATAATAAATGATCTAATAAATTCAATGATTTCAAGAGAAATAATCAATTAGATGACAAATAAAATGATTATATTTTTAAATAAAGAAGAATTTAATTTATTTTCTAAAATATTATTCTAATATTTTTAGAAATATGAAATCAATAAAACACCAAAATTTTTATAAACCTCTAGGAAAATATTTAATTTAAACATTTAGAAGGTATCATTATAATGACATTGAACTATTACTCATTAATGAAAACTATTAAATAACCATTTAGTGAAAATTATTTAATATGTGTAAAGTTTTTATTTGTTATTCACTGAAATGTTGGATACTGAGGTTAGTGTTGTTAAATGTTTCTTTATTATTTAAATGTTGAGTTATTTTTAAATGACATGTTATTTGATTCATTTTTTAATTTTAACTTGTAAAAATTTTAATTTATCGAATTAGTCTTTAATAAATTATCTATGACCTAATTAACCAAAATTTTGATTTTAAATTTTCATGAGGTTCTACAAAACCCATTGAAATAGTTTTTAGCTCCCACTTTCTTCAATGATTATCAGTACAATAATATTTTTTTATCTTTTTTTCAAACCGAGTTATATTAGTATGAAATAAAATATTTATTCTCAATATTATAATAGTTTGTTTCACCACTTTATAAATATTATAGGATATGTACAATTTTTTGTTAAGCCCATATAAACAATGAGTTTCTTTATATTAAGGTTCATTATAAACCAATGAATGATTTCTATCGTAATTAATTTGTATAAATTTTAGGTTTTAATTGAAATTAAAGAACATGTTTTTGTGATTTTGAAATATTAATGGAATTATATAATGAGATGGTGAATGTGGGGATTGATGTGTAAATTATTAGAAATATGGACCACATGTTGATCTCATATTATATTATATTGATCCATTCTTTTTGAATAAATGGTTTTTTTGTTTACCGTAGATGGTCTTTTTTCTATAATCGGCCCACCATTCCATTATTACCATAAAAAGTAGAATTAGTGAAAGAATTTTTTTGGGGTTTAGGATTTGGATTGGATTTATATTTTATGGTGTGAGGTATTTTTCACATATAAATTCCAATTCAAGAGATAATGAGTGAAAAACAAATTTAACAGAGGATTATTCATCATTGTTTTTAAAGTTTTATTTTAGATCCATTGAGGAAGTGATAAAAAATGTATTTATTGAATATTACTACAATGTGAATGAAAAAACATTCTCTAATTGTGGATAATTTAATATCATGTGTTTATCCAATGAATATTACCATTGTTTTTAGTGCTTCATTATTAATATTTTTACATTATGAACTGCCCACATTAAACAGTATTGCAAACCAAAGAAAAGTAATATTTATTTTTGGGGTATTTTTTCTATTTTTATGTTAATATATCATGTTATAATGTTAATATATTTCACATGAATTTGATTTGTAATAATTATTATTATACAATAGTGGACAATTAGTGAATTATGTTTTTTGAAAGAAAGAATGTAAGTGTCATTGGTAATGTTGAAAGGTTGATTGATATATGCTAAAGTGAGAATAAATATAGAATTGTAATTATAATGTGGACATAATAGAAACATATAATTTTTATAAACTGATTTTATAGAGTAGTTTATGAATACTCAATACATAAAATAATGATTCACATGAGATTCATATAGGTCTAGCACCATTAGAAACATGTACATTTAAAATACTTGTCATAACAGATTTACATTTTCTCGCACTATGTTAATCATAACTAGAATCCATGTTATACATATACTATTTCAAAACCTATGAAAATTAAAATAATATAGTGTGAGATAATATACACATAAAAAGTAAAAAAAGGGAGATAAAAATGATCACTTTAGCATAACCTGATCCCAGGTGTTTGAGAAAATGTGTATAACATTTGAAAATAAAACCTTTTTATCATTAATAATAATCAATAGTAATGGAAATAATTTTGAAATTTATTTATACATTAATAATAAATGAATCGAATAATATAAGCATTGACATAAAAATATTTTTGAATGATATTTAAATTTGGAATACATAAAGGAATAGAAAATCATTCCCCTAATAGATAGAGATAAATTCCCAGACTATAAAATTGGATTGGGTTCACTCTAAATACTATATTAGTATTCATGGTTCACTCCCAATACTATCATAATTATCACATAATAGATTTTTATTATATAAAAATTTCATTACATGAAACCAAATAACGAATCTTTTAAAGTTTAGTTTCATAAATATTAGAAACTGAAAACATGAAAACATGGATCATTATTATAATACACATGAAAGGATTACATATGGGTGCACTCTAACTCACTTTTATTTTATCTCCTATCCTATTAAAATAAATCAAGGTAAGTGGGTGAGCATGAGCATAGTAATGGAATAAGTAAGGGTTACATTTAGCATGTGAACATGATGCATATCAATAAGAAAATTCGGTATAACTATATAACACGATAAATAAAAATTATGTGTAACATAATAAATTAATCTTGAAACATTACATGGATATTTGGAAACAACATTTTGAAGATATATTCATATTCATATCATTGTGGTTTATAATCAAGGTGCCATAAATGAAAATTACCAATGTTATTAAACAAGTTATCATAAAAACCTTCATCTCTAGAGAATAAATCATTACCAAATTCAAATATTTCTATCTTATATATCCCATAGCATTTCTAAATTTATATGATCCTAATAGATCCTAATATATCACTTGATGAATAACCCATGGAAAATAATTAACAGGATTCTTATCAAAATCACAGCATACAGAAACTTTTAAGGAAAATGTCATTATATAATTATTAACACCTGATAATGTAATGTGAGATTAATATATGTAAATTAATGTAAAAATAAATAATTTTTATACATAGTATAATAACCATTTAAAAGGATGTGGTTTGAGTATTCACATAAATATAATTAAGAATTTATTATGTGAAAGAAATAATAAATTCTGACGTATGTTGGGTATAAAATATGGATTATTGAATTGGGAAATTAGAGGGGAAAGGGGTCTCAAAATCATAAAGTAATATATTTATAGTAATGATATACTATAAATTAGACCAAAATAAATTAGTGTACAAAAGTCAAGATATACTACAAAATGGAAATTGAATGGAAAATAGACTTGGTGATTTCCATATCCTAGAAGACATTGTCCAAAATATTGAGGATTTAAAATTGGGGGATTAAGGACACCATTTGAGAGTATATAGAAGAAAAAATGACCTAAATTTCTTGGGGAATGAATTCAAAGTTAATGGGAAAGGTGTAATTTGTGGGTATTTTAGGGATTAGTGGATGATTTATTTTATAAATTTCCATTTATAGGTTTTAGAAATCTCGGTTGTGAAAAATGAAAATTCATTTTCATGAAAATGGCTTTTTCTCATGGTTTTGGATATTTTAGTCACATGTTAGGATATGTTATTTCATTATAAGAAAAAATAATTTTTTAATATTTCTTTTGTTATTGAAAAGTAGTGTTTCTACAAAATAAGGTTTTTAAATAATATTTTCCATTCTAAACATTCAAAATCCACTTATTGATTGGTAAAGTGATAAAAAGTTATTAAAATACCAATTTTTTTTTAAAAAATTTGTTATGTCATTTATTTTTGTTAATTATTTTTCAAATTTTTATTACATAAATATAAAGGCATAAAACAAACAAATAACTGAAAATTTTATATTTAATATTCAATAAAAAATTAATTATTATTGAAAATTATAAAAATATTATCAACAACCTAATTTTGATGTGATGACATCAAATATAATATTTAAATAATCAAAATTATTATCTAAAAATGATAATTTTAAATTTTAATTTTAAATTTCCTTATTTATTGAAAAATAACAATTTTTATGTTAGTGAAATTTTTGACAGTTAAAAAATTTTCATATTATGATAAAGATTTTTGTATAAATTATATTTAAATTAAATAATTTTAAAATTCCATTTCATTAAAAGTAATAATAGTCATAATATTTGAGATAATTATAATTGATTATATATTTTCTAAAAATATAATTATCTTTTATTTTTTTTTTCCAACAGTCAATTTAGGTTGTTTTCATTAAAAATATATTTTATTAAAAAATATTATTCCCAAGGTGGAAATAATGTAATTAAAAATTTATTTATAAAAATGAAATTACACATAATGTGAAGATTTTCTAGAATTATAACCCCTTATAACACTAGTGTACTCCCTAATGGTTAGGTGTGTGGTGGTGGTTGTTTAATGTGGTGGATTGTATAACATTGACCAAGTGATAATATCCACTAACTCTAACTCCTCCTAAAAGAGATATTATTCAATACTAAATTATTGGAGCTTAACATGGGATTGGTAATGGGTGAACCTTGGTAACGTTACCTCCCTCAAATGCCTTGGAAAATGGGTATCAAATGAAATAACTCTATAAGTTGAGGGTATCATTTCTCCATTCTGTATCAATTTTCATGTTTCATTTTATTATTATAATAAATAATTTTAACTATAAAATCCTAACCAATGTGTATAGTTCCCAATGGTCAGATAGACTAGCAATTATTATTCCAAGGGTCACATTTCTCCGTATAAATACCACTTTAATATATATATAATTATTCACTAAAATTAATCCTAAGGGAGTAAAATTTTTTTATTTTATGTTGATTGGTTTAATTAAATATTTTTTCATTTCTATTGTTTTGGTCATTGGGGTGATGATTCTACATGATTAAGAAGACCAATATTTTCATATTTTATATTTTAAATATGTATTTATTCCAATTGAAAATGTTGTAATTTTCATTGATTTCTTAAATGATTAATGTAATGACTTTTTTAATTAGATACATAGAATACATAATGAACATGAGCCCAATTTAGTTCAAGTGCTAGATGACTGGCCACTTCTCATTTTCAACTAAGTAATTTATGTGAGGAAATATTACTAGGTTTAAGAATCACTTTTATTCCAAACATCATGAATCTCTTCCAAGGAGATATATAATGGATAACCTTGCATCAAACATTAAACCTTGATTCCCTTTAATGATATTTCAACAATGCTCTTCTTCAGACTCTAAGAAAATTTCATTTTTTAGATAGAACAAATATTTTCGTACATATATTGGGATATATTTTGTCCATGTATAATTCCCTAACCAACCTCATCATATCAATAATAAGTTCTATATTGCATCTCATATAGAGCTGCATAGGGTTACATTGGAATAAAAATGTTGCAGCCATTATTGAATGTCATATAAACTAATGGGTGGTGTTTATGTCATCCACATCTAAATTATAGTTATAATGTTTGTAACATTTCAACATGTGTTTTAATTTTCCATTACAAATGGCCTTCATTATGGGGTTGATAGGTTGTACTAAAATTCTATTCATTATTCAAAGCATGATGAAGACAACTCAAGAATTCTTCTGTAAACCTTTAATCCAGAGTATATACAATTGAATGTATACCCCCATGTAGACTCAATAATTCAATTTTGTATATCCTTTAATGTTTCTCAAGATATAAATCATCATGAATAGTGATGAAATGTGAAGTCTTGGAATGTCAATCCACTATAACTGTAACAACCTGGTAACTTATGAATTATTACTTTTATGAAAAATTAATATTCCAAGATGGATTGTGTTTCACACTACACCATGAAAGGAATTATTTATATGAACCACGAAGTTAATCTTGTACAAAGTGTATCTATGAGTTTAGTTTGAGGTATACACAATAATAAGTTTGGCTTGTGTTACACACAATATTTAGTTCCACCAAACTACACAATATTGTTAATATAATTATGTAATATGATATATATCACCTAATTTATAAAATGATGAGAATTAATCATATCAAATAAATTATAAAATAATATATTTTTTTCATAATAACGAGTTATATATTTATTTGAAATAAAATAATAATAATTTAAATGAAAAAGAAATGTTTTCTTGAAAATAGTAATTTTCAAAAACATTGTTTAATCATTCTTAGAGGACATAATTTGAAATTTAGTTTTTACAATTTTATAAAATTAATTCTAAAAAATAAACTTCATTTTTGAAATAATATTATCAAAATAATGTACTGTTATTTTTTGTATTTTTTTAAAAGATTCATATTTTTTTAAAAGTGTTGAAATGTGAATTTTAAATAAAAAATTCCTTCTTGATTAATTTGTTCGTAAATGTAAATTATTTTATTAAAATGTTTTAAAAAATAATTACTTCAATTATACATAACTAAATCAAATTTATGTCATTATAATCAACTAGACATAGAATTTGAATTTATATAAAATTTTAAACTACGGAACTTTTTTAATTTACCAACTTGTTGTCCCATCATGTTTACAAGATTCAATTTTAAATTATTTCATTACACCATTGGTAGATTTTTTTTGAAAATGGATTAAATAATTAGAATTAATATAATTTATTTTATACAATAATGTAAACTTAGTTATTTTATTAATTATTAGTGACATGAGATAAAATGAATCACACTAATTATGGAAAAAATGAGTCCACATAATAGTTAATCATAGAATATGTGGTGTAAAAATGTAACTACACTTGTCATAAAACCATTGGCTGGACTTAATTCTCCTCTTATTACCCGAGGATCTAATTTTTTTTGTTTTTGGGAACCTAGTAAATAATTTTACACATATAATTATTTAAATAAAAAAAAGACAAATAATGTACCTTTCTTCCATTAAATTTCTACAAATATTTGGGGATAGGGAAAAACTACATTGGTTCAGATATACATATTATTTTATAAGATAAATGACTTGTTTATATCATAATAATTTATATTTAAATTTTTTATATGATATGATTATATTAAATTCTTGAGAAATTACAACACATGGATTATTTAATTAATAATTATATTAAATAAATGATATTAAAAACATAAAATTTCAAGTAAATAAAATAAATTATTGTTTAAATTGTTTTTGAAGATTAATATATCAATGTAAATAGTTTTAATTTACATTTATATTGATTCCATTATCTTTTTGATTTTCTTAAAATCATATTAATTGAATAATGTTAGCACAATTGGGTATAAAGTGGTGTTTTCACATGTTTCATGTACTTGTGGTAAATAAACTCTAAAAAACCTCATATTTTCATTTGAAAATGTTTTATTTAATTTTTATAATAATTTTTTAAAAATTATATAATAATATTCATTCTAATTTGTTTTTGAAAGAAAAATTACACAGGATGAAAAACTAGTATCCATAAAAAATCATAAAAATTAGTAAACATAGATGTTCGGGATGGAAATGTATAAAACATGCCTTATAATGTTTGGTGGAGGTATGAATAAACCATTGATTCCCCCAAACCCTTTAATTATAAATTATGTATCTATTTTAGGTATTATTTAACATTGAATAGGGAATTTTATATAGTATTTACCAAAATGCTCTCATCCTCAACTATAGAAAAGAACTCACTCTTCCCATTTCATCAAACATCTAAAGCAATTTGGATCATCCATAATCATCCAAAATTATGTCCAATATTCTCTCATATCATATTATATGCTTTAATTTATTAATAAATTAAACCATTTATGTTTTTATTGAAATCCTTGTGATGGTAAATGAGGTAGATGTATTGTTCTTCTAAATCTACCTATATTTTATTTCTTTCTCCACCTATGTCAATTATATTTATATCATGATAATATTATAATAATATCATATTAATTATAACTATATGTTGTTATGAAAATTATATGTCCATCAAATACACACATATCTATAAATTGGGATATGGAATCCCCATTGGTGTGTAAAGAGGACTACCACCTCGCAAACCAATCTCATTCTTCATTTTCTATTTCCACCATTCAAGGGTAGAAATAATGATGTATTGATAAGAATAATTTATATATAAATTTGGTATTTATATAATTATAAATTTTTCATATTTTATTAAATAATACAACAAGTATGTGTTTATTATTTGAGATAACAAGTTTCTATGATTTGAAAGGTAAATTGTCAAATCATTCCAAAAGTGGACATTACACGGCCTAAATTACATACACGAAATGTAGAAATATTTACCAACATGTCAACATTCATGATTAAATTAAAGAATAAATTTAATGGCTTGAAAATTATAGGTGAAATGATTATAATATTCATTCCATATAGGTTTTAAGACAACATCCCGCTTATAATTTCAACTCATGAGGAGAAGAATTTCATGGGTTCCCATTAAAAATCATGAGAGGATTTAAATATCTAAATCAAGAAGATTACATATGAGAATGGTTTCACCTCCAAAATACATTGTGATAAACATGGATCTATATTACATAACATGAAAATTTTACACGCTTTGTAGTTTCATGACTATTAATTTTTCAGGGTACACACAATAGCACATAAAATTATGGAAAGTCATTTTTCTCTTGTTTCCCCTATATAATATCTCTTCACTCTCTCCCAAATATACTAGAAATAATTACAAGAATTATTATGATTTAATCCATGGGTTTTTTATTTCTCTATAAGCATTGTTCATTTCTTTCATCATTTTTTTCATTACTACATCTATTTGCTCTTTCCATTTATATTCAATAGTGGCTTCACCCTATATTCATACATATTTATAATTTTATGTATGTGTTTTATTGGAATATTAGAACTAATTTTTCTCAACTAATTTGTTCTTGATCTATGAATTGAAAAAAAATCGTATTTAAATCGTTTTATTAATCTACTGATCATTTTGGAAATTATTTCTTGATAGTTATTATTATTGTTAAGAGCATCTAATCCTCTTTGGGTATGGATCAAAATTTGGGGTCTTCTAAACACAAATAATAAAAAATAATATCATTTTAACCCTATGTATAATAATCATGGTATATAAATACTCAATATTCAATTATTTTTTTCAAACCTGACTATGTGATGTTTAAATTAATTTTGCTGACAAATTTAGAGTACATTAGGATAAAAACATTATCCTCAAACAATTTTTTGTTCAAAAGATAGGATTAATGCATCTATATTGTTAGATATTGTAGGACAAATGAATTGTTTCATATTATATATATCTAGTAGGTTTTTCCATAGTCAACTAGTTCTCTATGTACCACTTCACATCCTATTCCCTAGGACTATTTTTAGCTAGGATACAGATTATCCTTTTTAACTGATCCTAGAAATTGACCATGATCACAATCTTATTACCGACCATAATCCCAATCTATAGTGTTATTTAAATATCAAACTGAAAACTATATTTGAGGACTCCAAAATAGAGGGTTTAAAGTCACTAGTTCCCTATCATATAATCTATCCTAATGGGTTCTTCTACACTGTACCACTCTACTAGATCATTATACAATGTTTAGCATGGGAAAATACAAAAATATCATTTGACCAAAACCCTTGTAATTTAATATATATTTGTAGAGGCATCACACATTGACACTATTTTCAGGGATCTCTATTTTCTTAATTCTAGGGACATTTTTCAAGAACATGAGATTACCTCACCCATCCATATTTTATCATTTCAGTCGATATTAACTCGTTGGGACACCAAAGTTTCCTTTTTCATTTTTTCACCATGCGTGAAACAGGACCCCTTGAATTATTCAATGAGAATTAATTCGTATTAATTTATTATTTTAAATCTATAAACCAAAAGGTTACATTTTGAAAACAGTTGCAGTATTATGGTAGAGCGTAACATTCATGCTACTACCAACTCACCCAACTTGCAATATGTGCCACCTATACAGCACAATGATCAGCCCCTACAATTAGATAGAACCATAATGGATTAAGTTTTCTCATATATCAAACGTGTTGTGACTTGTTTTTTAAACACTCATATCTAGTAAAATATGTTTGAAATCAATCCTGGACCCATTATCATGATCTAGAACATGTGTTAGTTCAATGGACTACATAGTGATAATCCCCATGAGAACATCTCTAACTTCCTGGAAGTATTCAATACAATTTTAATCCAAGGAGTTTCCTTTGATGAAATTATATTATAGGTATATCAATTTTCATCATGAGACAAAGACAAAGACTTTCTAAAGTGTCATGCTCCAGAGCCGATCCTGACTTGGGACAAGCTATCGAAAATGTTCTTGGGTAAATACTTTCCCCCATGCTAAACCTAAGAACTATGAAAAGAAATTAAGGATTTCTATCAAGCATTCATTGAATTATATTGTGAGGCCTAGGATCACTTTATGGAATATTAATGGAAATGTACACATCATATACATGATTTATTTCTCTTACTATAAAACCTATTCCATGATATCCAACCTGCTTCCCACACAATAGTAAATGCTTCTTCCATTGGTGGCTTAACGTTAAGAATAATATAATTAGGATGAGTACTTCTAGATGAGGTAGAAAAATATTCATGCATCTTTATGGGAGATCATGTACATCCTTAGGGAGGAATTTTCAATGTTGAAGAAAAAATCATATAGTTCCATGAGTTGAGGTACTTACTAAGATGAAGGAATCATTTCAGCAGCCTAGTGCTCCAAAACCACTCATTATCAGGAAATGGAGATTCAATCCTGTGAAATGTGTGGGAGGCAACACATAAATCAATATTTTAGGGAAAGAGTATATGAACAAAAAATTAATGATTTCAATAATGTCAATTAAAATAATAAAAACAAAAAAAAATTATAAACTGCAAAAAGAATATCAAAAGAGTCTAGATCAACATCCTCCATAATAAAATCAATGTCACTACCACTAATGAATTTTTTTATCACAAAATATGAATAAAGATCCACCTAGATATCCAACTATGGATCCTCTTCCATGAACACCTCAAAATTTTCTGTAACAACCATTTCATCATAGAGGCTAGTAACAATTTCTACTCGCACTAAAAAGGCAACAACAATTGACCTAACTGCTTCATTCAAATTTGGAAAATAGATCACAACCATAATTTAAAAGGAATATTAATGGATTTCCACCAATGAAATAATAATGAAAAATCAATTGGAGGCCATTCAAAATATCAAAAATCCAATGGGTACAATCTAATAGATCTTATATTATATATATCAAGGTACTCCACCTATTAATACTAAGATGTACAAAAAAATTAAGAATCCAAGGAAGTGGTAATACGGAATGGATAAGTGCAGGATTTATAGAAACAATACAAAAGAGAAGAGAAATATTTTAAGGAATATATGAAACCTACCACAGTCAATGATGAAAATATTATTGAGAGAGAGAATAAAATTGATCAAGATAATCATATAGAATTAAAAAATTCTACAAAACATCTAACAAAAGGGAAACCCAGATTAGTTAACTAAACTGAACCACCAACATATATACTACCTCTCTGTAGTCTAGAATGAATTATACAAGAAATGATCAAAGGGAAATATAATAAACTATTGGAGTTGGTCAAGAATTATCTCCATGAATTAACATTTTCTGAATCCATTACCCAATTTCCCACCATTAGTTATTTCGTAATGAAATTTATCTCCAATGAGAAAAATATGGAAGTCTAAGGATTCATTTTCCTAAATTAAGAGTTTTGTAATGTTGTTTAGTATAAACTTCCACTAAATATCAGATATCTTAAGAGTTTCTGAATTTCATGAACCATAGGAGAATGAATCATAGTAAGATCCATATCTGACATAAGATCCAACATTATCCTCTTTATAATATGTGTATTTTTCCTACTGGGACATAATGTACTCAAACCAACTATTGTTTCACTTCAACTAGATGACTTATAAATTAAGTTTCCTCAATGGCTTCTTAGGGTTATTCTAGTAAAAATCAGTAATTTCATTTTCCTATATAACCTCATCATTGTTGACATGGATTGAGATGGATATATTCCCATAATCCATGGATACATGATCATTTACACCTGGAAGGATATGATTTAAGTGAATAAACTAGGAATTAAATTTAGTGTAGGTGACAATAAAGTTACATCCAACCTAGTGAATATTGTAAAAATGATTATTATTTTGAATACAATGAAATAATTTTCACTAAATAGATTAATGAATACGTGCTCGTCGAAGATATTAGTGTAGAGAAGCATCATGCAGAAATAGAGTAGTATGCATTTTTGGAAATAAACAATATAGGACCTATTAAAAGGGAAATTGTCCACCAATTCATACCCTCAGTAATTTATCAACTATCATTGGAGCTTAAAACTCTCCCAAACACACAAAAGTATTCATTTATTGAAACTAAAATTATGCTACCAGTCTTCATAAACTCAAAACTAACACAACCATAATAGAAAGTGTAGATTGAGGTCATATAAAGACATCATATGTCAATTTATTTAGGGTGTATGACACCAAAAGGATCATCCCCACATTATTAACTCACAATATTTTAATATAAGAATGTTTGAATCTTAAATTCAATAACATAATGATACTCACCGCAATAATGAATGAGGTAGTTTTGAATGAATTACTAAAACAGATGGATGTTGGAATAATTTTTTCGATCTATGATAGTATGTGGGTGGGTCCACTACATATAGTTCTAATGAAAGGTGGCTTCATAGTTGTAAAAAGTAATGAAGATGAATTGTTCTCAACTCACACCATCACTGGATAGATACTTTTTGTGGACTAAAGAAAACTAAATAAAAAAACTATGAAATATAATTTCTCTTTTCCCTTCATGGATGAAATGATGGAGAGACTAGTAGTATTTAAATTTTACTATTTTATAAATATATATTTAGGATATAATGATCTTGTAGTTGAACCAATATATTACTACAAAAAATTATTCACATTATGATTTTATTACATCACCTAAATATGCATGTCATTGGGTTTGGATAATTTATTAATTAAATATTAATGGTATATGACACATATATTCCACTATATGGAGGAGGAATTATTGGTAATATTTGATTATGATTCTTTAGTCAATGGAAGATATTTCGATGTGTGGTTAAAAAATATAGAACTAGTCCTACACCACAGTGAAGATAACTATTTAGTTTTAAAATGCAAAAAACAATACATTATGTATCAAGGAGTCATATTTAATAGAAACAAAATCTATATATATTTCTTTGATTTTGATATCACAATGATCAATGTGATCATATATTTATCTGATCCTCAAACGGTTAAATGCATAAGGATCTTTCTAATCTATATAGGATTCTAAAATCTATTTGTGAACAATTTTGAAAAAGAATCCAAAAATTGTAAAATACTATTATTAAAGGATACTCCATTAGAGAATATTAAAGATTTTTATATGGAATAAAAAATATTAATTAAAATATTTGAGGCCACTCCTATTATAATTTCACTAGACTAGGACATTGTCTTCGAGTTAATGTGAGATGCAAGAGACTTCACTATAGGCACTATATTAAGATAGTGGGTCTTTATCATTTTAATTAAAATCTACTAATATCTTTAAAATTTGAATTATTCTCATTTAAACAACACTACTATATATAAAAAACTTATAGAAAAAAAAATTCAATCAAATTGTTTCACTCCCACGTAGTTTTGTCAATGGTGGTTATCAACATTTATTATACTGCCCTGAAATATTAGTTAAGTAAAATGGATTCCAAACCAAGCCTGATAAATTTGATATCTCTAGTTTAATAATTACACATCATCATAAATGAAACAAATATTATATGAAATGGTGTAACTGACCATCTATCCAGACTCCCACATCACCTCATTAATCAGGATAATAATTTGTACATTGAGGACTACATCGAAAATGAATATATTTCTAACCAAAAGATGCATTCATGACCCTGGTTGTCTAACAATGATATCAATCTCTCCATAGGATCCCTCTACATAGTCCTCTTTGATAAAAATTAGAATATTTTTAGTCAAAAATTCACAATACTTCTGGGATGAGCCACTACATTTTTTTCACTATATAGATGGATTAAGATAGTACTACCTCACAAAAAAACAATATCCAAATTGTGTTAAATAATTTTTACATAACACCAACTAGATGGAATAATGGATGAAACATACTCAATAAAAAATCCTATAATGTGAAATCTTTTTCCACATAATCCATACATATCAAAGAAATTTTGACCAATAATGTGTTGATTTCCAACAAACATCAACCATTGGGAAAAATTTAAATGACCAAATACATAATCATGGAACTTTAAATAAAATATCTGGGTGAAAAAAAATTATAGTTCAATTCCCTAATTCCATTAGTATTTTATATATCCTATTTTTAGTAAACTATATCTAGAAATTTTTAGATGTTGAAGACACCACTATTGACATGGAATAAGTGGTCATGAATTTCATATAGAAAAAGTGTATTCATGATTTTTATTTTCTGGGAATGTCATTAATTATCAAGGATCAAATATTAAATACAAAGTAATTTTTTGACTACTAGATAATAACATAAATATGTAGAACAAAATAACTCTCTATCACCCACAAACATGTGGTAATGTTGAATTATGAAATAGGGAAATCGAAAAAATCATTAGAATACTATGAACACATGTATAAAATAATAGATACTAAAGATAGATGATATACTGTTGAAATAATAAAATTCATAAATTCACCCATCAACACCACCCCTTTCAGATTAGTGTACAAAAATCCTCGTAATTTTCATGTAGAACAATGTTATCCCTCGTATATGGAAATTAAGAAATTAAATCTGTATTCTAAAAAAGTGTCGGACGTAAGGATGTCAAAAATGAATGAACTAGTGAAAACAAGAAACATTTCCTATAAAAATTAAATGATTTATAACGAAAATCCTATGAAATGGAATGATCAACACATATCACGATGAATCTTTAAATCGAGGAATAATGTTTTGTAACTCAATACATGATTGGAGTTGTTCTCTATAAATATCAAAAATTGATAGTCACAAACATTCATAGTCATAAAATTATTCCCATATATGACCATAAAATTTTAGAAAATAATCAATCCACCATTGAAATTCAGTGGTCAATGATTTAAAATTTATCATGAACCATTCTCTGAGGGGTGTTTCATGACATTAAAAATAAAAAAAGCACCATTGAGTAATGCTCATGATGTTAAAAGATGTGATGACTAAGAAGAAACCCATGATAGGTCTACATTGGATCAAGTAATATATAATAGGGTTTACAACAGATTTAGGCATTCTAACTATAAATAATAGAGGTGTGGGGTCACAAGGGGGAAAATACCAAATTAGAAGTACTGTAATATACTAAATTACATGTATAATTGAAATCCCAAAAATTTGAAATTTGACAATTACATGTCATTTATTGTAAAACAAAATCATGAAATTTCCAGACTATTTAATCTTGGGAACACTGGGTTAATGACATATTGAACACCCCCCTCAGTTTTCTACCAACTAACACCACTTTCACCACTATGAAACCTCCCCTTAGACTGAACCCTCTCCCTTAAATCTCCATCCACACAACCTCTTCCCTGCCTATTAGATAGATACATCTTCTTCCTTTCATCCTCTTATGGTCGTTTCTCCTAAAATCGAATGCACATGGATTTTTATCACCCCTCTTGGTGGTTTGGTACATGAATGCAAGCATCCTTTACCAGTCATGTTGTGAAGGGTTTCCACACCATCATCACCTCCCACTTTGAGTTCCTCATAATTTTCGTCATCCTCTATAACACTGTCATCTAAAGGGGTGTCATACTAAACAAATACTAGTATGTAGTATATTGATCACCCACATCTTCCCCCATCCTTAAAATTTTTAACCCCAGGTACCAAGTCACACTGGTTCGTTTTTAGGTAAAGTGCATGAAGAATAAGAAATCAATGGATATTTTCTCCTCTCTCATCCTCACATCATCCAAAATATCCTTGACCTCCTTGACCACTTTCAAATCACTCCAATCACTGGTGTTCAAGTGGAAACCTTCAGGGAGGTTTTCCTATAGTTATTAGCCATCATTAATCTGGCTACCGACATCATCCACTTTTAGCTAGGTGATATACAACATGAGCTATCCTTCAATGATTTTGGCACCAGGCATTATCTTTATTCTACCAACTTCAAAACATTCAAGGAATTATTAATGCTACAACTCATTTGGAGTAGGTCAGACACATCTAAAATCTAGAGGATGACTTCTTGGGACACTCAGACTATCTATGATCCCCATATTAAAAAATACACCCAGTTAAGAGGCCAAATTCACCAGATTATTCATTGGGAATTAGATCAAGGATGGTATTACTGTGCTGAGGTTCATGAAAGAATAATATGGTTATAAAGCTGAATCATCACTTCTACCTTGCGAGGCCTTCTAGTAACATGGAATCTCAATTCCCAATCGACCTCAGGGAACATGTGTAGCAGAAATGAGGTTCTCAAATGATTTTTACTTTTATCAGTCATTTATCTAGACATATTTGTTTTATTGATGTCTCCCTTCCCATCACATCTCTTAGATTGCTGGAGTCTATAAACACCTTTCTATGTTATAAGATTAAGTGAATGAAGGATAGAAAAATCTATCAATGGGTTCTAGTATTCAATAAGGGTACTAATGAGGTGACCAGATACCACACTACCGACCAAGAACAAGTACTACATACTTTCATCTAGCAACCACCCCTACCACCCCAATATCATTCCATCCATCCACTAACATAGTTCTCTCACCCATCCTTACCCCTACACACACCCATTTCACTTCCCCATTCACCAATACCATTCCCACCTCATCTCCTACCCCACCCTAAGATGATGATCTCTAGCTTTCTCACCAGTACAATCAATTGATACTTTATTGGATACGTCATAAATTTGAAATCCCATTCATTTACCAACTCTCATTTACCTCACCTTCAACCCCATCAACCGTTGCAGGCCCTCACCCTCCACCTCCAGCAGGCCATTCATCTACCACTATTCCTAAACTAGAAACCTCCCCAACCAATCAACCAGAAAAGATGATAGAACCTACTCCAAATTAAGAATTTCTAGGAGGGAATGATTAGGTAGTCAAGGTCATAGCTCATCCTTCATCTTTTGAGTTACCTTTTACTGATCATTCTACAAGATCCATAACCACAAACATGATCAATACATCTATACCACAAACCACCAAGATAAGTACCACCACCTTAAAAACCATTATAGCAGCTTATCTAGCAACCCATTCTTATATTGTTGATATTGGTTAAGTGAGAACGTTACAGGTAACCTATGTTTGGCAGAGAACATCTAATGAGCATCCTGACATTTTTGATTACTCCTAGTATCTCTCGATCTCCACCTATACTTTTTTACAGTATGTGGGTGGTAATATTTTATAAAATTTGTATTACATATCACTGATGTATCATTTCATTTATTATAAACCTTGTATACTTCTAATCAATAATTATAACATGTTTTATTTCCAATTTAATTATTTTATTTCATTATCTATGTTTTTCTCTTATTCCACTTCTATGGTCATCGATGTGCTTGTTCGATCACCATATTCCCTCATACTATGGGTGAATTAGAATCTCTCTACTCTTAAGAAAAATCTTGAGGAGAATCCACTGAAGATCCATGCTCAATATTGGTTCTCATAACAATGGAAAAGAATATATTTCTTACCATATGAGATACATGCTCGGTAATAACCGATGGTGACAAACCCAACCAAGAATCATTATAATCATGATGAAACAACCACTAATTTGTAAGAGGTTGAGGACATATGTGTTGATAGAAGACACTTCATGGTAATTTTTTTAGTTGTCTAACTGATGACATATTTTTAGCTTTCTATAGAACGTAACCCATATTTTATTTGTTTTCATTATTTTTTTTGTTCGTAGGATTTTTCATCTTCAATTTTGTTTCATGTCTATTTATAGCTTATTTATTATATTCATTGTAATAATATCTAATCATATATTTGAGATGTTATTCATTAATATTAGTTATTTTATCTTAAAATTTGTACTACTTTCCAATAATTTCAAACTAGTGGACTAATGTTTTATCTAGTGTAATATTTTCCTATGTAACCCATTATGTAGTTCACAAAAATTATAATCAAATATCCACCAAGTTCCTTGTGGAATTTAATTTTTTACAGGTTACTCTTGATTTTGTAAAATCAACATCAATGATTCCATTTCATTTTCTCTATACCAAATTTGGGATATTTCTACCATGGATATTTCATAAAAATCATATAAATTGTCTCATTTTATGTGTGTGTTACTATTTCATGAGATTTATATTCCTTAAAGTTGGATTATTTATTGTTTTCATCTATCTAGATGGAATTTTTCATTTAAATAATTCGTTAAACCTAAAAACACATTTCGCATATTTAAATAAAAGAAAATGTAAGTTTGGGAATTGTTGAAATCCATGTTTTTATCAACATTATATTTTAAAAATGATTACTATGTTTAGAAATTTAAAACATATTGAAAAATTTTATTATTTATTTCAATTGACATGTTAAATTATTTTTATAACCTGTATGATTCCTAGTTAATTTTTTATACTTACATTCCAGAGAGGATTTTGAACCAAAAATTTCATATTATTTTCCAATATTATTTGTTGTGTGAAACATTGTCCATTTAAATCTATAATACATATCATTATGTTTATATTGAGTCTAAGGCTAATAAAATAATAATTTAATGTGATTGGGGGAAAATTTTGAGATTTTTTTTGAGATCCACCTTACAGTTTTTTCTTTTGTTTAGCCCATATCTACCATGAATGATCTATTTTAGAAGAAACTATTTAATGATGATTGTCTTTTCCTACCATTATTTATGTATTATTTTGGGATATCCTTTGAAAAAATGTTGCGAAATATTCATTTGATGCAAATGGGTTTTATTGATTGATAATATGTATTTTGGATCATTACCAGAAAAATTTGTGGTGATCCATGGTTTCTTCTGAAATTTAATGCTTACCCTATGTAATTATAAAACATAAAAAAGAAAAAAGAAAAAGATTTGGGTTGTGTATTAGAAAGTTCAAAATTCACCATTTGTAGCCAAATGAATCCTCTAAAAGATAATATATGGCTAGGGTATGACTGTGAGATCTATCCTAAACATGAATTTCAAAAAATAAATAAAAATAAATCAAAAATAAAGGATCATAGTTAATTTTTGATACTTAATTGATAATCTCATGGATATATGTTGATCATCATGGAGAATGAACACTACATGATCTTAATAGAGATATTCAAATTTTCCATTCCCATTTTTCAAAACATTTTACTTTATATCTTACCCTCTTTTTTACTGATATTACCTTCTTTACCCATCTACCCTCATCCTCAGATTAATTTGAACCTTTCTGGTGAATCCCTAATGATTAATATTGTATATTTTTTTTATTGAGTGGAGATGATAGAACCAATGGAATCATACATTTAAGAACATGTATTCAGGGTAGGATCTCTAATCTAATTACATATTACTCATTTAAGTGAGAGAAAATTCTATGTGAGGTAAATTAAAAATTTGGTATAAAATTCAATAAATATTTTTTAAATTGAAATTAAATGATTATGAATATGAGTAAATATCAAAATTACAATGAAGGTATTATTTTTACTATAGGATTGAATCTAGAGGACAAACTATCTATACTTACACTTAGTATTATTTTCATGGTTATAATACATGTATCTTGTTTTTAAATTTATTTATTTTGAAATCTGTGTTGAGATGATTTTCGATTTAGGTCATGAAATCATTAAGGTCTAGGGTTATATGATAAGTTGAATTTTTATATACGTTTTGGATTAATTTCAACATATATTAATCATGTTTTATTTTATATTACACTTGGTATGTGTCATTTGTTGTAGAGAGTATTCTTCCATGATTCTAATGAAAAATCAATTGAAACTGGAAAATTAGATACTACACATCATGAATCACAAACATGACTTGTAGGAATTATTCACAGAATGCAATAAGTCCTGATGTAGTCTTTGAATATTTTAAAAGTGATGAAAATATTACATGACGTTACTATAAATTTCATGTCACATACATTTTAATACCGCATCCTGCTTAAAATTCCACACCATGAGAGGAAGCATTTCTTAAGTTCCCATTAAAAATCATGAGTTGAGTCAAATCTATAAATTTTAGAGATTTGATTCGATAAAGGTACAAAAATACAAAATACATGGAGTAATTAATTGACCGTGATTATATGATGTGAAAATTTTACTCGTCATATTATTTACTAACTATTTATTATCCATAGTGCACTGAACAATGCATAAAATTCCCAAATATCATTTTTTATCTTGTTTCCTCTCATTTTTATTTATTATTTATTATAAAAGTATTTTTAAGAAGTTAATTTTATTTATTGATTAAATATATATGAATTTTATTTAGCTACCATCATTATTCATTTTTTTCATTGTTTACCTTTTTGATGTATATCATTCATTTTAATTTTTATTTGACAGCTACATCGTCATACTTTTTGGCCAGTCTACAATTTAATGTATGTGTTTAGTTGGTTTATTTATTTTTCTTATTGAAAATTATTGTATTATTGAACGTTTTTTTAATAAAATATTATTTGAACTATTTTTTAAATATTATCATCATCTCTGTAATTTTATCTATTATCTTGATTATTATAATTATGAGTGGATAAACCACTTAGGGTAATGGTTGATATTAGGGGTGTTATGAAAATAATGAATTTCAAAACTTGAAATATTGAAAAATAAGGATATTAATAAGGATATATAAAAACTATTCATTAACTTATTTTAGGAAACCATATCTTTGAAAGGTTTATGTGAATGAACCTGGCCTGATTAAAGTAGAGGTGGCTATTACCATTATCCTGTGAAACATTCTTCTATAAAAGATAAGCTCAATGCATATTGGTTGATTTCTATTTATTGAATAAGAAATTGTTTAATATTATATAGAACTAGTTGGTTTTTATAATAATAAACTAGTTCTTTATGAAACTCTTCATATCCTAGGCACTATAACAATTCCCTGTTATGATCGAGATAATTAGTTTCAAATAAACCTTGTAATTTACCCTGATATATATCTTCTATATAATCCCAAATACTAACCCCAAATCCTAATATAAATTCAAAAATCAACCCAATTTATAAGTAATTCTACATAAGGGGTTAAAATTGACTCGTCCCATATCGGCCTATCTTTTCTCATGGTTCAATCCCACACTACCAATCTACTTTGTCATTGAAGTAGGTGTTGTTTGGTACAAAAATAAATTCTAACCTACCAAAACCCACACAACATAGATGATACATGAGGGTGTGTCATGTATATACTATTTATATATGATATATATTATATTTATGATGGTATTAGGTTTTGATAGTTGTTATATCACACATAACTTCATTCATTTCATTTTGTGGGAATGTAATAACTTCATTAATGTGTATGGTTGACTACCACATTACGAAGAGATGTGATTAATTAAAGTTATAAGTGGAATGTATTCGGGATGTGTTTGATTTTTTGATTTATATTACATAAATAATATTATATAATTATAATAAATTTATTCTAATTTATTTATTTCAACCCATTAAGAAAATGAAAAAAAACAACGTTCATGCGTATGTATGAACTATCATCATCATGAAAGGTGTATTTAAATTACGAGAAATAATTTTATGAATTACTAAAAATACATATATAATGCATAACACTTTTAATTATATATTTTCTTTCATTTAGAGATGATTAAAATTAGGCCCACTAAATAGGAAAAAGAATAGCAAGTCACAACATTTATGAAAAAGAAGTTATAATGCAAAACATAATGTTAACAAGGAATTGTTAAAAAATGAGTAAACAAGAAATAGGTAAATAATATATAGTAATATATATTTATATGGTTCTTTTATAGGTGAATAACAAAATTATATTTATTATACAAGAGTTTTGAATAAGTACTATGAGAGTTGTTACTTATGGAAATGAATTCTTGACTCACATCTTTACTATTGTGAGACACATGGTATATTCACCACCTCTTTATTCTATGTTGTGTACATGATTTACATGAATGTATTTTATGATTATTTTCCTAAATTTTTTTGGTATTTATATATCCCATTTATTATTACTCATTCATGGGGTTTATAGATCAAATATTACCAAATAAATAAGGGAACATTGTCTCAATTTACATTCATTGAGACACATGTTATTCTATGCACCAATATTATATTTTTAGGTGAATATAATTCCTCATTGACAATTTATTTCCTGAATATATTGTTGGTCAGAGTGGACACTCAAGAGGGGGGTGAATTGAGTTCCAATTAAAATTTCTGTGAAAAACTATATTGTTAAAATTCCCCAAATAAAAAAAATTAAACTGTAGTGAATTTATAAACATTGTAAGTTTTCAATTAGTGTCTCGAGAGATTGATTATTTCTCAGTTAACTGAATCTGAGGATTGTTTAACTTTTGAAACTGACTTACTGAATAAAAAAGTTATAAACACTTCATTGTTTAACTATCAGAGTTACTATAAAACAGATTTATATTTAAAGTACTTAGCATCAGAATAGAAAATAACATAAACTAAAAAAAATATTCACATCAGATATAACCAATAGGTTCAGTCTCAAGACGAGAATTAGTCCTCTCAAATAGTTAATATAAAACTTTTATCCACATCCTGGATTGGGTTTATCAGCAGTAGAAAGATTGTCAAGGTACCAAGACATCTACCATAGTTCTAACAGGGAAAACAAAAACAATAGCACACATGATATACAGGTCACACATGACCTCTACCACTATCCATAGTGAGATACAAGAGAGTAGGGGAAATAATGAGTGAGGATTTATAAATCCTCTAGTTCAACATAGGATAACGGGTGTGTTTAAAATACAGAACACACACTGCTCAGAATGTAAATAAATGAAACACAATAGATCTAAACAAATAGAGATGAGTTTAGAATTCTTTATGTATTTTGAGTGAAGTTATGGACTCCTTGGATTGATTCATATGAAGAAATGAGTCCTTCTCTGGTTTTTTACAACAAGAACATAAGGTCATTTTTGTATTTGACTTCCAGTCCAAGTTGATCAGTCTGATCATCTTTAGTGTGAGTGAAATCATTGAATATGTTTTCTCCTTGAATGATCATGTTCTACAGACTCAGAATTTATTCTTCCTTTTTCTTCTATGTATCTGTGTGTGTATATATATAATATTTTTTCATATATGCATGGAATGACTGACAGACATGTCTTTAGTAGTTCGAGGTTCCTTTATATATCTCCGTCTCTGACAATGGGAATGATTACCTTTTTACAGTTACGAGATACGGTTTCCTGACATTCAACATACATTAATTAATTAATAGAAGTTGAATTAAAAACATCAAATATGACCTGTTATAAATAAATAAATAGAAATATAGTTTAGAGATATAGAGACCAGTTTCCATCGGTAGCTCTTAGTATCAGTGAGCTTGAATCTTTGGACTTGAGTCAGTGAGTCTATATCGGTAGATGTTACCATTTATAATGGTAGCTCTATGTATCAGTAGCTCCTTCTATCGGTATCTCTTTCTATCGGTAGCTCCTTCTATCAGTAGGTCGGTCTGCTTGATTGTATTATTATATTTTCTCATATCGGTAGACTTGTAGTGATAATTGTCTGTCTGTATCAGCAAACATGTATTAGTGGCTCTTTTCTATCGGTAACATTCCTATATTGGTAGCTGCCTATATCAGTGGCTCTTATTATCGATAGCTATCTGTCTGTATGTATCGGTGGACTTTTTTCTGTCTGTATCGGTGGATGTGTATTTGTGTCGGTGGACTTCATATTGGTAGCTGTCTGTCTGTTTGTTTGTATCGGTAGCTTTTATTGGTAACTATGTACCAGTGACCTTGTGTCAAGGGAGGATTGGTCTATCATTGACCTTTACTTATCGGTAGACTATGTATCGGTAGGTATATATCTGTGACTCAACATTTAATACTTATCTGTTTTATGAAAATTGTATTTAGATTGAGTCAGTAACATTTCTAAACAAGTATAAACATAGATAAACATTGATTTAGGAAATTCTAAGGATCATTTTCATATTTTATAAAATTAATAATATGATGTCATAGATTGAAAGAATAATTAATATAAAGATAAACATTATTTGGGATTGTCAAACTATATTGAAACATAATTAAGATTATCAAAATAGGTGAGGTCACCAATATCCCCCTTTTTGATAATCACATATTATGATATTATAATCCGAAATAATCACAATTGTATCAGTATAAAATATAATGGGTTTTATTTCTTAGTGTGAGTAATGAAATTTTCAAATGTGAGATTTTAAATGTATCAATGGACATAGTATTAAAAGCAATTGTATCAGAGGTAAAAAATGTGCAAGAATTATAAGACAAATGTATCAGAGGTAAAATATAATTTTTCTTCATATCATAGTTCTCCCCTTTGTCCATTAACAATATTTCCCCATATCATTTCCATATCATTTCTTCCCCTTTGTGATTATCAAAAAAAAGAAAAGAGAGATGAGAAATGTAATAGAAATTATGAGATAATAAAATCATGTATATATCATTTGAGGAAAAAATACAAAGAAATACATAAATGAAGAAAAAAAGAATACAAGTGATTCCTATCAAATTTCCTAACCACTAATCAATCAACCTCCTCAGCATGTGATTTTCCCTTTGGATCAGAAGAGGATTCAAGCATGGTGGGTGCTGGTGGAGGCTTAGGAACACCAGAGATGATCAATGGTGGCTGAGAGACTAATACAGAGCCTGGACTATACTATGTAGCTATCTGGGTGACCATAGGAGTGAGGATCTGGATTTCTTGAGCTGGTGTCATATGAGGAATGGAGGCAGACTAAGGAGAGTCAGGAAGAGCTGGAGGTACAATGATAGGTGTACTGTCTATATGAAAAAATGGCAGTAATAGATTACTAAATTCCATTATGATCCCCCTCCTCTTTCCATAGAATGAATGAAGTCATCCTTGTGCTCCATATGTTTATCTAGTGCAAGAGTCAACTCCCACATCTTTCTTACTTCTTATCTAAAAGCTTGATTGACTGGAGGTAGTTTTTGGTTTTCTAATAGAAGCTTGAAATGATTGTTCAACTGATGCTTAGTGTATATCCTTTGGAAATAGAAATCCACTATTTCCATGACCAGTTTTTGAGAATCAGTGGCCTCTCTCAAAAAATTATTAACAATTTTCCATATATCCTTAGTGGTAGTCATCACTTAGGTCAAAGTAGCAGAGTCTATAGAGACACTAGTTGATGACTGCACAATCTCTTCTCTCATCACATCTCGAATCTAATCAATATCCAAATAAGGCCTGGTAGTACTTAGAGGTGAAATAGTAAAGGCAACTGTTTCATTAAAGGATTTAGTCAGCCCACTTAGGTTATTTTTCACAAGAGAGTCCTTGCTGATGACATGCTATTCCATGGAAGTCTTAAATTCCTCAAAAACTAATACCATCTGGCGAACTACACTCTTCACGAAAGATTAGTCTTTGTCTGGTTGAGATTTAGAGCTCAAATAAGACTCTATAGAGACAATTGATTTCTTTAGAGATTCAACATCCTCTGACAAGATTGAAATTTGATTCTGGAAGGTCTTGATGACATCCAGAACACCAGATACATATTCAGTCATCACAGAATGAATAGAAGATATCAAAGAGGTTTCCATTCTTTTCATTTCTTCCACAAAACTGGCCTAGAGATCAGACTTCAACTGATTTAAATCATATATTCTTACTATGACATCAGGTAAAGTTTCAGAAAGGATATTATAAGTGATAGAAGGTCTATTGATGGGTTTCTCATCTTCTGAATCAGGATAGTCCAAAACAAACACTATAAAATCCGGGACTTCAGACCAGTCTTCAATCTCATGAGAAATTAAAATAGTACCATGTATGGTAGGATGCTCCCCTTCAATTTGTGCATTCTCCTATATATGTATAGAAATAGAACCCTCAGCAGCTCGGTCTTCCTCAGAAGAATTTTCCACAACCATTTCCATTTCTCCAACAGGTGGCTCCTCAGAAATAATTTAAGGTCTATCTACTTCATCAATTTCCTCAATAGTCATTGAGGAGTGCCCAATCAGTGAACTAAGAATCTAGTATGCAGAAAAAAATTCTTCAGTTTTAGATTCTTCTTCATCATTATTCTCTAGAGTAGGCTAGTCCCCCTCATCAATAGGGGATTCTTCATTGCTTACTCCCAACAGTGTTTCTTTTCCAGATGATACAACTTTAGCAACAATACATGGATGGAAGTCTGGATCCCTTCCATCAGCTATAGAAGTATCCTCCTCATCAGTATCATCATTACACTGTGGTTCCTCTTCATTAGGTCCTAGATGTGGATCCCTCACATTCGTAGGCCTAGAAGGATGATCCACATGATTAAACTTATCATACAACATCCCTTCATCACTGACTCATTTTATTTTCCAAGGATTCCAATTGATCTTCATGTATTTACAAAACGTTTTGGTAATAAAAAATTTGTCTTTCATAACCACAGTCTCATCCTGAGTCTTAGCTACACCTCTTACCTTAATCATCAAAGAAATCATCTTTTCAAATAATAGATCTTTAGTTTTTCACTTTGTCCGGGTCGTATCTTCAATTTGAATCTTCATAAGCCTACCCAAATTTACCTTGACACAATGCCTCAGCAAATGAAACAAATAAATAACTTGGCACATCAAATTTGTAAAGTCCCCTCTTCTTGGACTTAGCACATTTTGGATGAACTTGAAAGGTAACCGGTTCTCTCCATCCATTTTGGTAGAAACTACTTTTCATGGTGTGCCATCTCCTGTTAATTCATACAAGGAAGCTTCATACTCAAATATGTCACTTGTAGGAGGTACTAATTTCAATAAATACCCAAACACTCATTCATGTGGAACTCCCAAGAATTCATCCCACTCAATAGAAGAAAAGGATATTGTCCTTCCATTCACTACTGATATCAATCTGTTCTCAACTTCTAATTTCTCAAAACGAAAAAACTCGTAGAATTATTTTACCAGCTTCAGATAATGAGGACCATTGTTATTCGAGATGCACTCTACCAATTTATAGTCTTCCACCACTCCTAGAACTAAAGACTTACTGGTCATCAACCATTCCATGCAATGTTCTTTTTCAACTACTATTTCCCTTGGAATGAGATGCATATTTGTAGGTTTCTTCACTTCACTACCTCTACTATACTATACTTTGAGTCTCTTGGAATTTGTCTCATCATAATTTTTGCTAACTGATAGTCTCTTTAGTCTTCCCATTCTTCGAATTGCGAGGCTTAGGGTTCAAAGGAAACAATGGTTTGGGAGCTAAGGCTTGAAGCTAATGGGTTTGAGGTGGATTGAGATGAGGTCCAAGCATATGTTTTATCATTTAGGAATCACATAATAAAGAATAACAAGTATAGTACAGATGATACACATTCTGGCAGCTAATGATATAATTTTTTTAAAAATAGCGCAACCTAACAACAATACATACCCGTGAGGATTCCTAATGGTGAGGTATTTTTATCGATGAGGTATAAGAGTGAGGTTCATACCAGTGAGGTATAATAGTGAGGTTCATACCAATAAGGTATAATAGTTAGGTTCATACCAGTGAGGTATAACAATGAGGTTCATACCAGTGAGGTATAACAGTGATGTTCATACCAATGAGGTATAACAGTGAGGTTCTGGCTAATGGTGAGGTTTTGGAAAATGGTGAGAATTTGGCTAATAGTGAGGATTTGGTTAACAGTGAGAATTTAACTAATGGTAAGGATTTGGATAAATGTGAGGATTTGGATAATGGTGAGTATTTTTCTAACGGTGAGGATTTGTCTAATGGTGAGGATTTGGCTAATGGTGAGGATTTGTCTAACGGTGAGGTTTTGGCTAGTGGAGAGGATTTGGCTAACGGTGAGTATTTGGCTCTACAAAGTCTATCATTCCTAACTCATGTCTAATGTAACTTAACTTATATAAACATAATGTTTTGGTGAATATGTTATCTAATTCATGTTCAGTACCTATAAATTCAATATTAATATCAACTTTTTGGTAATGATCTATCAAAAAGTGGTTCCATACATCAATGTGCTTAGTCCTAGATTGAGATACTAGGTTCTTTGACATATTAATTTCACTAGTGTTATCATAGTTTATAGATACATGTATAAATTGATATCCATAGTCCAATAATGTATATTTCATCTACAAAAGTTTTTCACAGAAACTACCAGTAGCAATATATTCTACTACAATAGTATATAGTGCAACAGAGTTATTCTTTTTACAACACCATGATACTAAGGAATTACCGAGAATATGACATGTTCCAAATGTGCTCTTTATATCTAACTTGCAACAATCAAAGTTAGTATCTGAATAACTTATTAAATCGAATGATTGTAATTTTGGATAAAATAATCTTCAGTTAGTAGTTTGTTTAAGATATTTTAAAATTATTTTGACAGTAAGCAAGTGTAACTCTTTTGGATTTATTTGAAATCTGGCACACATACACACACTAAACATAATATCTGGTCAACTAGAAGTAAGATAATGTAAACTCCCAATCATACCTCTATAGTTGGTTTAATCCACTGGTTTTCCAGTTTCATCAGCATCCAACTTACATATAGTACTCATAGGTGTATCACATTCCTTAATACTATCCAAACCAAAACATTTTAAAATATCCTTTGAATATTTACTGTGATTTAAAATAATACCATTTTAAAAAAAACCTGAAATCCAAGAAAATATTTACATTCTCCCCTTAAACTAATTTTAAATTCATTTTTCATACTCATTGAAAAATCAATACACAATGAATTTTTAGAAGATCCAAAAATAATAAAATCAAAATAGATTTGTACTATCAGAACATCTTTTGAAATTATTTTAAAAAAGATAGGTGGATTATAAATCCCTTTAGAAAAACATTTTGAAATAACAAAACTACTAAGTATGTCATACCAAGCTCTTAGATCTAGATTTAAACCATATAAATCTTTAGAGATTTTAAAAACTCGATTTGGAAAATGAGGTTTAGTAAATCCAGGTGGTTGTTCAACAAAAACATCTTCAGTTATAAAACCGTTTGGAAAATCACTTTTAACATTCATTTGATATAACTTGAAATTCAGATGAGCAGCATAGGCATGTATAATCCTAATAGCTTCTAATAAAGCTACATGTGAAAAGGTTTCCTCATAGTCTATTACTTCTCCTGGAATATGCCCTTGTGCAACTAGCCTTGCTTTTTTCTAATGATATTTCTGATTCACCAACATTATTTCTAAAGACCCATTTAGTGCCTATGGTCAAAGTGTCCTTAGGTCTGTCAACTAATTCCCATACTTTGTTTATTTCAAATTGATTTAATTATTCTTGCGTAGACATTACCCATAAATCATCATTGATAGCATCATTGATATTTTTATGTTCTAACTATTAAAGAAAGGATCTATTTTCAACCTGGTTTCTTAGAGAAGCTATTGCCTATGTCCCTCTATCATGATTACCAAAAACAGCATCTAAAGGATGATTATTTGGAATCCAAGTTGATCTAGTAAAGGTAGGACTAGAAATTTCAGGTTCTTCTCTATGCTCTGGTTCACCAGAAGCAGATTCTGGAATATTTCCAGAATTGCTTGGCTTTATAGCAGGTTCACTATTTTTACCATTAAGGTCCAAAATAGATATATCATCTTCATGATTTTCAAGAGAAGACTTAGGTTCATGCAAATCAGTTTCATCAAATTTGACATGTACAAATTCTTCCACACATTTGGTTCTTTTGTTAAAGACTCTATAAGACACACTGGATATAGAGTAACCTAGAATGATTCCCTCATCACTTTTAGAAGAAAATTTGTCAATATTATCCATAGTATTAAGAATAAAGACATTCCATCCAAAAACTTTGAACTAAATAACTTTTGGTTTCCTATTATTCCACAGTTTGTAAGGGGTATTTTTAAGAACAGGTCTAAAAAAGACTCTATTTATAATATAACAAGCTGTATTCATAGCTTTTTTCTAGAGGTAAATAGGTAGGACAAACTCATTAAGAATAGTTCTTGCAATTTCTTGAAGGGTTCTATTCCTTATTTCTACTACACCATTCTATTGAGGTGTCTTAGGGGCAGAGAAATTATGATTGTAGCCATTATATGAGAAATAGGTTTTAAAATCATGATTATCAAACTCACGACCATGATCACTTCTCGTAGTCTTAATCATAATTCCACTAAGGTTCTCTACAGACATGGAGTAATTAAAAAATTTAGAGAAAGGTTAAATTTTGTGAGCTAAAAAGTATACCCAAGTGTAACTAGAAAAGTCATCTACTAGAACATAAAAATAGTTCTTCTCATTTAAACTAGAAACTCTAGAAGGTCCAAACAAATCCATGTGAACCAACTCAAGAGGTTGAGAAGTTGAAACTTCTTTAATGTTAATGAAACTTTATGTTTCTTTCCATTTTGACAAGGAGTAGAAACATTGTCTGATGGGAATTTTAGTTGAGGTAGGTCTCAAACTAAATTTTTCTTTGTCTATTTCTTAAGTGAGTGAACATTGCAGTGTCCTAATCATTTGTGCCATATCCAAGACTCTTTATTAAAAGAATTTAAATAGTTAACCTTTTGTTTGGATAAATAATTTATATCTATAGCATATACATTTTCATTTCTCAAGACAATAAATACCAAAACATTTTTAGAATCAAATACATTGCAAGAATCATTATCAAATTTTACACTGAAACCATCATCACAAAACCGAGAAATTCATAACAGATTATATTTTAATCCATTAACAAATAATACAGTAGATATTAAAATTGAATCAGTGTTACCAATCTAGCCTAAGCCAATGATTTTTCCTTTTGAATTATCACCAAAGGTGAAATGACCACCATCAACCTTGATTATGCTCTTGAAGCATGAAAAATATAATGCCATGTGTCTTGAACACCCACTGTCCAAGTACCATGTCTTCCTATAAGAACTCTTCAAAAAAATTTACTACAAAACAGGTTTAAACAGAAAATGATTTTGGTACCCAGATTTTCTTGGGTCCAGACAGGTTAGGAAGGACAACTTTTTGTTCCCATATTTGTCTAATGGGTTTCATATCATCAATAGATTCAAAACATTTGGAAAGATAACCCTTTTGATCTATAACTATATGAATAACAGGTTGAGACATAAGAGTTTCTAGAACTGGAACTAGTAACATAATGTCCAGATTTAGGAATAAATCTATTCTTTGTAATCTTTCATTGTCCAAGCTAATAGCCTAAACTAGTAATATATTTTGGTGCTACTTGTTTACCTAGAATTTTTGTAAGAGTGTTCTTTACTTTAGTGAATTTATCCAGATCTATTCTAAGTTTCTCACTAGAATTTTTTTGTTGAGTTTTCTCCTTTAAAAGTGGAGCATTATTTTCCTTTTCTATACTAAGATTAGATTTGATAGTACTGGATAAGGCATACTGTTTCTTTAATGATTTCTACTTAACCTTCAGCTCATTTCAAGTATCTTCTAACATATTATAGTATTCAAATAATTCATATTTAGACATATTATCATTACTATTGGAATCACTTTCATTCCCAGAATAATAATCATTCAGCATAGGGGAAACAGGTACCTCAGGAGTATTAGTCATGAAACACATGTTCGCATGATTCTTTTTAGAATCAGAAACCTCGGACTCACTTGTGTTGTCTTCTGAAGCACTCCATGTTGCCTTCATAGATTTCTTATATTCTTTTTCCTTATAATCATATTTCTTCTTGGACTTCAATTTTGGACAGTCAGCTTTAATGTGTCCTTTCTTTTTGCATCCATAGCACAATATCCCATTATCCTCACCATTTTTCTTCCAATCTTTCTTCCAGTCACCTCATTGGTCATAATTACCCTTATAATTTGGTTTTCTGAAAAATTTCTTCTTCCTATAGAAATTTCTTGAATCTCTTGGGTATTTGATCGATCTCTTCATCACTATTAGAATCTTAACTTCCACTTGTTAATCTTTCAGTATGTATGTGAAATTTCTCCTTTTCCTTTCTCTTTTAGGCAGTAGACTTAAATGACACTGACTCCCGATTTGGTTCATCATCTTCCTCTTTGTTTAAATTTAGTTCTTCTTCATACATCATCAACATAACTATTAACTATTTAATAGGTAGTGAGATTATATCACATGACACTCTTATTGAAACTGATGTGCCTCTCCATCTGTCTGGTACACATATTAGTATCCTCATGATTTGTTCTTTTGCAGGAACAACATTTCCAAGTGAGCTCATTGTATTCACAATTACATTGAACCTAAGATACATGTCATAAATAGGTTCATAAGGCATCATTTTAAAATTATCATGATTAATAGTGTAGGAATTAAATCTCATTTCTTTAACATTGGTTGTTCCCTCATGGGAAATAGCCAAATTATCCCAGATTTCATAAGTAGTCATACAAGTAAGTATTTGATTAAATTCATCATCTCTTAAAGCACATTACAAAGCATTCGGTTCCTTAAAATTATTATTGTAAGCAGTTTTCATAGGTTCATCCCAAGTAGTTCTTTCAGTTTCTGGAATCTTATATTGTGTCTCTATACTAGTCTAGATATCAAATCCCATACTTTATAAATGATTTTTTTTTATTTTTCCATTGGGAATAATTAACACCATTAATGAACAGTGGCATGTTGGTAGTATCACCTTCTAGTCTATTATACATAATTATATTTTAGCAAATATATTTAAAGAGATAAAATTTAGAACTTACAGAAATTTAAGATCTTTAAGATACAACTAAAATCACAGTTGAAAAACAGAGTATTTGTAAATCCTTTATAAATAACATACCACTGATAACAAATGTTGGTTGGAGTGGACACTCAAGAGGGGGGTGAATTGAGTTCCATTTAAAATTTTTGTTAAAAAATTTATGTTTAAAATCCACCAAATTAAATAAAAATTAAACTGTAGTGAATTTATATAGATTGTAAGTTTTCAATTATTTTTTCAAGATATTGATTATTTCTCAGTTAACTCAATCTGAGGATTATTTAACTTTTGAAACTAACTTACTGACTAAGAAAAGTTATAAACAATTGCTAGTTTAACTATCAGAGTTACTTTAAAACAGATTTAAATTTAATGTACATAGCAGTGTAATATAAAATAACTTATATGAAAAATAAGATTCACAACAGATATAACCAAGAGGTTTAGTGTCAAGCCGAGACATAGTCCTATCAAATAGTTAATATAAAAGATTCATCCACACCCTGGATCGGGGTTAACAATAGTACAAATACTGTCCAGGTACTAAGACCTCTTCCAAGATTCTACGTGGGAAAACAAAAACAATAACACACACGCTATCCAGGTCACACATGACCACTACCACTATCCACAGTGGTATACAAGAGAGTAAGGGAAAGAATGAGTGAGGATTTATAAATATTCTAGTTCAGAACAGGATACAGGGTGTGTTAAAAATACAGAACATGCACTGCTCAAAATATAAATAAATGAAACACAATAGAGATAAACAAATAGAGATGAGTTTAGAATGCCCTATGTGTTTTGAGTGAAGATATGGACTTCGTGGATTGATGCAGATGAAGGTCTGAGTCCTCTGGTTTTTGTCAACAAAAACATAGTTTCATTTTTGTATTTGACTTCTAGTTCCAAGTTGATCAATCTGATTAGCTTGAGTGTGAATGAAATCATTGAAGATCTTTTCTCCATAAATGATCAGGTTATACATACTCAGAATGCATTCATCCTTTTTATTCTATGCATCTGTGTGTATTTACAAAATACTATCCTGTATATGCATGGAAATACTAACAGCAGTGTCTTTTGCAGTTAGAGGTTCTTTTATATATCTTCAGCACCGACAATGGGAATGATTAACTTTTTGCAGGTACGAGGTACGGTTTTTTTAACATTCAACATACATTAATTAATTAATAGCAGTATCATTAAAAACATAAAATATGATCACTACTAAATAAACTAATAGAAATAGAGTTTAGAGATATAGTGACTAGTTTCCATCAATAGCTCTTAGTATCTGATATCTTGAATCGGTTGACTTGAGTCAGTAGGTCTAGATCGGTTGCTTTTACTCTTTATAACGGTAGCTCTAAGTATCGATAGCTCCTTCTATTGGTATCTCCTTCTATAGGTAGGTCTGTTTTTATGAATGTATCAGTATATCTGCATGTATCGGTAGACTTGTAGTGGTAGCCGTCTGTTTATATCAGCAGACTTGTATCAGTGGCTCTTTTCTATCGATAACTCGCCTATATCAGTAGCTTCCTGTATCAGTGTATCTTCTTATCAGTAGCTATCTGTCTGTCTGTATCGGTGGATTTTGTCTATCTGTATCGGTGGATGGGTAGTTGTATCAGTGGAATTCATATCCGTAGTTGTCTATATATCTATTTGTATCGGTATATTTTATCTGTAACTATGTACTTTTGACCTTGTGTCACGGGAGGCTTGGTCTATCAGTGATCTTTACTTATCTGTAGAATTTGTACCACTAGGTATGTATCAGTGACTCAAAACTTAATACTTATCGGTTCTATGCAAATCATTTTCATATTGAGTCAGTAACATTTCTAAACAAGTATAAACATAGATAAAAATTGATTTAACAGATTACAATGATCATTTAGATTTTTTATCAACTTAATAATATAATCTCATAGACTGAAATAATAATTAATATAAAGATAAAAATTATTTGGGATTATCAATGTATATTGAAACATAATTGAGATTATCAAAATAGGTGAGGTTAACATATACTTATCTTATTTATATTTTCTACTTTATTTAAAGTTATTATTTCATAGGAATAATGATTAAGTGTAACCAAAGTGGAAATGTATATTTCTAAAATATCCCAATTTATCGAAAATGTTTATGATGATTAATAAATTGATGAATTATTATTATAAACCTATGAATAATTATCATTAATTTCATATCGCTATTATTATTGATAAAAGCTCTATGTAATAGAACCAATTTTTCACTATTTGGTACTTAATATAATTAAGAAAAGGTTTTTATTAAAATATCAATTTATTTATCTCTTCAATTAGAAATATATTTTCATTAAAAATCATTCTTTCAAAATTTATTTCAAAAATTTGATACAATAATAAAATTATTTTCAAAAGAATATTTTTTCAATGATTTACCTTTAAAAAATTATTTAAATTGAATCTTAATTTTCATTTCCAATCAAGGCTGTTTTGACATCAAATGACAATGTGTTTGGTATATTATATATATATATATATATCATGCATTGAATTCTCTAACATCATGAACACTCTTTTAAAAGAATATATCATTAAACATTTTATTGAATATATTTTATAAAATCATAAATATTTTGGAAGTACTTTTCTTTTAAATACAATTTCAAAGAAAGTAATTTTAAAAATGTATTTACAAGTATTTTAAAAGATTATAAAACCATACATTATTTATTTAAAATTTTATTTTAAAATATTGGTTATTAAACAAAATTATATATTTAAAATATATTAATGTTATTTGAAAGTACTATTTATAAATTTTACGGATTATTTTATAATAAAATTTTTTTCAATAGGTTTTATGTTATAAAAAGAAAATATAGAACAAGAAAATATATTTTAACAATGAAATTTTTCAAATGATTTTTATAAATATATTTTTAAGTTTATAGTGTCATATTTTGAGAACTGGATTGAAAAATCCTGTATGAATGTGATATTTAATGAAATTATATTTTCCTTAAGAAATTTTCCGTGTTATATTTCAAAAAAAACCCATCTATGATTATATAATTTGATGGAGTTCATGATTTATTAGAGATATGGTCCATTGATACCATTATTATTAATTTTTTGAATGGTTTATGTTTGAGATAAAAAATTATTTATGAAACCTCTTTCTCTTCTATGGGTAATAGAATATTGAAATGTTTTTGAAACCCAATTCTTTTGATGGGTTATTGTAAATGATTATTAGAAATGACAATTTTTTATTCATTTTGATATGATTAAATGTTTTTAACGCCCATTTCATTTAATGGGTAATTATATCATTAATGTTTATGATCTTGTTGAACACATATGTATGACATCATTATTTGACTAGTGGGGCCTATATCATCCTCTAATGAATTGGGGGAAGAATTTTATATCTCATGAGATAGACATAGATAAAATGGGGAGTGAACCCGATATTGTAAGGGATTTGGTCCCTTATGACAGTTTGGGGAGGGAACCCATTCCACTATAAAGAATAAGTTGAAACTAAGGATAGTGGTGTGTTAGGCCTTGAATTTGTTTCTACCATGATGTTCCCTAATATGTTTATGAAATGTTCCTTGACTTGTAGTTAATGTTTTTATATACTTAGGTGTATGAAACATATCTATGTACTATAACTATGTTATTCCATCGTGATTCATTCAATTTTATTATCTTATCATTAGTGTCTTATAAACATCCATTATTTATTCCATGACTCAATATTACCACCATTCCTATGTAAGGTATGGTTTTCAATTGTTATTATCATTACCTCATACACATACGTTCTTTTAATGATTATGTATATCCTTTATTGACCCTTACTAAGAATCTAACTTCATCCTTTATTATGTTTTCCATTCCCGAGGTTATGGAAAAGTTTTTATGTAGGATTACTAATATTGTTGATCATTATAATATCCCCGAACCTAAACTCATGGATCCTGATCATAAATCCATAGCCTTAAAATTATGACTGTGATGCTGAAAATTGTGACCCCAATTTTTCCATCCAAACTATACAATATCAAAAGATAACCTAGATCACTTACATACTAGATGAAAATTTAGATTAATATTTTTAGATAATTAGGAAAAAATATTACATAAATAACTCATATAAATTTAGACTCACAAGTCATCAAAATAACATTTCAAACATTTAACCTAGATTTTCATTTTTTTTTCAATAGGTCTATGGAATAAAACATGTGAAATTTCTATAGACATAACATGCTCAAAATCATTATTTAAAACAACATGAACATGAAATAAAAGAAGGGTCAGATCAAATTCTCAAAATGGGAAAACACAAGCATTAACAAATGAATGTCATCAATGAGAATAAAAAGAGAATAATTGTGGGATGGCATAATGAAAATTCATGAGTATAAAATAATAATATTCATACACATCAATACCTTGACCATAAAATATGAAATCACATAAAAGTATAGGTCTCCAAAATGAATAATAATTATCTATGTGACATCAATAACTATCATTAGAAACATTATACAACTATGGAAAGAATAAATAAAACATGAACGTACGTGGGATATCATTTAAGTTCAGTCTTACAAATGGAGAAACCATACGATCGACTTCAATACCTGTCTCTCTTAAAAATAAAATACATATACAATCAACTTCCATTACCAATGCAATTAAATGCTTTCAAGGACCCACATATCGTTTTTATATCCTGAAACCACCCATCATTGGTTTATCACATAACCACCCAAAAAATTTCTATCTAAAATAGAAAAATGATCACATATAAAAGCATGCATATACTCTATGGGTAAATTAATAACTTCATGATTAACATGTGGAAAATAAATGGTTTCTATAATAATCTATTTGAAATATGAATAACCCACAAAAGGAAACATTATACATAAAAATATATTTAAAGATGATTAACCCATGGAGAGTAAATTGGTTAAATAATAATCTCATTGAATTATGATTAAATCTAGAAAAAAGAAATGGGTTCAATATCAATCTCCTCAAAACATGATTAATCCATGTAAAATAAAGGGGGTCAATAAAAAATCATTGAAATATGATTAAAACATAGAAATGAAATGGGCTCAATAAATACCTCTTTGAAATTTGTATAACCCATTGAATGGAAATCAGTTAAATGAAATTCCCATTGATAAATGAATATCCCATGGTGTTGGCCTCCTCTAGTTTTAATTTACACAAATCATGCTTAACTATTCATATTATGATTTATTAAGAAAAATTGTGTTTATTAATGTTCAATTAAAAATATTACCTCTAATATTGTTATTCGTATCATTATAAAAGTTAATAGATTTTTGTAATGTATGAGTCACTGACAGTGTGACCTACCGATACTCATACTTCTAATAAGCTATGTCGCCGATAGATGCCTAACCTACTAATGCCTAACCTACCAATGCATAACCTACCAACATGTAACCTACTGACCCATCACATAAAAATGACTCACCTAGTATGTCACGACCCGCCCTCGGGGTCCGTGCCGTGACTACCCCAAGCCCGCCTTCCATAGGCCAGGGGCTGGCGACTAGCACCAAGGCGTAAATCCCAGTAAAAAGGGAAGGCATTGCCTTTGAAAAGTAACAAACACCACAGAGTAAGCAAGCGGAAAGTAAACACTAAACAAAGCAGAGTACAACTGAAAGTGCGGAAAAGTAAATGGGCCAGAATACAAACCCAAACTAAAAGTAAAGTACAACTCGAAAGGGAAAACAACAACTGAAAAGTAAAAGCCGCTACACCGAGCTGTCTACTGGAAATCCAACCTGAAGGGTGGGTACAGATAGCTCCTCTGCTCCACGGGTTCTGCCGTCCACTCCGTGCACGTCCCGCCCAGTGGTCCACCTCCGGGTACCGTCCCGCTCTACAAGCCTCAACTAAGGTCAACGCTGTCCGTCGTCTGCAACCAACACAACGTAGTGCGGGCGAAGCCCGTGCAGGGGTGAGTATAAGCTACTCAGTAGGGACCCCGAGACCCCTGAAGGTCTCTCAAATCCACAAAGGATAAACCACGAAGAAAAGTACAATCACGAAGTAACAACTGACACTGCTTAGGTATATGCCCATACATATACCTAAGTCATCAATTCAATTACGCTCTAACCTCCGAGCCCAAGTACAACTCAGTCCACACAGGAAAGTAAACGTATTTCACACAGGAAAGCAAAACGTAATCCACACAGGATTGCATAACACAATCCACACAGGAAAGCAATAGGATTCAGCTCACACAGGTATACTTCTTCAAGGACGATAAAGATGATCACTGATCCATCTAAGTCGTCGGACCCACGAAGGATCGATAGGTAACTAACCCCCACAAAGACCCACACAGGATCGGGCCCACACAGGACCTATAGGCGCTGGCTCACACAGAACCGTTGAGCGCGGACCCACACAGGATCGGGCCCACACAGGACCTGTAGCACTGATCCACGTAGGATCGCTGAGTGCTGTAGTCGTCATCGTCGAATCCACACAGGATCTCTGTACGGTCGTCGTCGAATCCACACAGGATCTCTGTACTGTCGTCGTCGCAGTCACAGTAGCAGTCGTAGCTGTAGTAGTCACAGTAACAGTCGCAGCCAGCACTAGGGTTCCCGCACACAGCAAGCTCGTTCGGAGGGTCCGCTCCACGAGCCGAGAGGCTGATACATCAACTGTCACGAAGACTAGAGTTGATGTATCCAAAAGTTCCGTATCGTCAACAGGAACTCAACGCAACAGACGGCGCGTCGATCGGACGCCCGGCCTGAGAGTTATTGGCATTTTCGTCTCCGGGGCCCGGTTGGTTTTTAAGGAAAAACCAACCCGACCGTACTCCACCTGCGTCCAAACCTCGGGCGGAGTATGCCAAAAGATCTGTCTTACTAAGAGGAACACAACGCGACTGACGGCGCGTCAATCGGACGTTCGTAGCTCAAGATATGAGCGTTTCCGCTCCGAAGGCCCGGTTGGTTTCGTGAACGAACCATCCCGGCCGAACTCAAAGTAACCTGAAACCTTGAGTGCGATATACCGAAACGACCGTCTCGATCCAAGGATCGCGTTGCCGCTGACGGTTCGTCGATCGGAGGTCCGAGGCTCATGTTATGGCCCAAAAACCGATTCTGGTTCGAAACGGGGGGGTCCGGGTCCGGGCCGACCCGGCCCGACCCCCCCCCCTGGGGCGGCGCGGCGGGGCGGCGGCGCGGCGGGCCGCGGCGGCCTGGCGCCGCGAGGTGGCTGCACGCGGGGAAACAAACCCCCGCGGTTTTGAGGGGTGGCGCGGCCTTTGTGCCGCGCCCGTTTTTTTTAAAACGCCCCCCCCCCCCACGTGGGGGGCCTGATTTGAGCGGAACCGGGGGGCCGGCTGCCCCCCTCCCTTCAAAGAAAACCGCCCCCCTTTAAGAGGGGGGTTTTTACACACTGGCCGGGGGATTAATTCCCCCGGTTTTAACGGCATCCGGCCGGCCAGCTGGCCGGCCGGTTTTCTCCAACGGGACCGGAAATTCCAGTCCCCTCTTCGGCTTCCGACGCCGGCGGCCCGGCCGCCGGTCTTCTCTTCCGCCGCGGCCCGGAACCGGCCGCGGTCTCCTCGTCCCGCCGCGGCCCGGAACCGGCCGCGGTGTTCATCGTCCGGCGCGGTGCGACGGCACCGCGCCCCTTTCGCCGTGCCTTGATTCCTTTCAACGCGGCACGACGACGTCGCGTTCTTGAAGATTCTACCTCGGTGTGGCGCGACGGCGCCGCGTAAAATAAAAGCACGATTATCCGCGTGGTGCGACGGCACCACGCCACTTGCTTCCACCTGCAAGAATAAACAAGAACGATGGAGGGGGGTTCGGCCGTGTTCGTGCGGTCCGGCCCCCCTCACGTTAAAATAATAACGCAACTTAAAATAATTCAAGCCACATGTTAGTCTTGCTAAAATCACGATCAAGAATAAAATAAGGAAACCAAAAAGAAATCGACAACCCCTACCAAGGGTATAAGGTTCAAAGATTGTCAAGGTTCCGCGGAAGACGACGTCGCGGAGGTCGGGCGTCGCGGTAGCCGTTCGTCAAAGCCGATGACGAAGGGATGCGTTCGAAGAGACACGTCGTTGGCGAAACTTGTACGCTGACGAAGGTTGTCCGAGGAAGAAGTGGCCTCCCCTTTCGTTGACACGGTAAACGAAGAATGGAGGTGCGGCGTTCTTCGTCGGAGCTTGAGCGTTCTTTGTCAAGATGAACGTTCTTCGAGTTCTTCGTCAGAGTTGAGGAAGAAGAAGAGCTCTCCACCTCTCAAGAAGACAAACAAAAAACCCCAAAATAAAATAAGACAACATCTTATTTTATTATCACATAACACATTAGAATTTCAAAAGTTTGAAATTCAAAAGGTTTAACTCCCATAATTAAAAGTAACTCAAGTCATTTAATTAGGGGTTAAGCAAGTTGAGAGAATTTGAAAGGATTTGGGGTTCGTGTGGGCCCCACCACACTTAATCCTCCCAAGGGAGGTTAAGTGGGTGTGGGTCCCACTTCCAACCTCCTTTGATAGGTTTTAACAAGTTATAATAAAATTGTTCTACACAATTTTATTTAACTCAAACTAAAAACCCCAAAACTAACTTTCAACCCGCAACAAACGCAACTCCCGAAAAGGTCTCTTTAAGCGAATATCGGCGCTGCGAGTTCATCGGTGCCCTCGAATTTCAATTCCGAGCACCGGATCAAAAGTTAGGAATTCCCGCTCGTTCGTTCACTGAACGTACCCGAGCCAAACTTCGGAAATTAATTCCGGGCACTCCGGGCCTCGGAATCAGGTGCCGTCTGAAACCGGGCTCTTGTAAAATTCTAAAGAAAATTAAGAAAAAATTTCCCTTGAATTTTACGGGTCTTTACATTACTCCCACCTCAGGGATTTACGCCCCCGTAAAGATATATCAAAAACTAGGGAAACAAATGAGGGTACTGAGCACGCATCTGAGCCTCCCGCTCCCATGTGCTCTCCTATAGATTCCCGTGCTGCCATCTGATGCGCACAAGAGGAATCGATCGCCCACGCAGGACCCACTCCTGTCGATCCTCTATCTCCACCGGGACCTCCGTAAAAGTCGCCCCATCGTCAACGTCAAGCTCCCCATGGTCAATGATGTGCGTCGGGTCGTGCACGTATCTCCTCAGCTGGGATACGTGGAAGACGTCGTGCACCCGGTGCAACTGAGGTGGTAGAGCCAGGCGATAAGCCACCTCGCCAATCCTGCTGAGAATCTGGAAGGGTCCGATGAAGCGCGGAGATAAATTGCCGCCACGGCCAAATCTCCGAATACCACGTCGAGGTGAGACCCGCAAGAAGACGTGGTCGCCATCCTCGAACTCCAGTGGCCTCCGCCTCCTGTCAGCATATGACTTCTGCCGGCTCTGAGCTGTCCTCATCCGTCCTGGATGACCTGGACCTTCTCTGTCGTGGCCTGGACCATCTCCGGTCCCACCTGTGCTGACTCCCCAGGGTCTGTCCAGCACAAAGGAGATCTACATGTTCGGCCGTACAACGCCTCGTATGGTGCCATCCTGATGATGGAGTGGTAGCTGTTGTTTTACGCGAACTCCACCAAGGGTAGGTGGTCCTCCCAGCTACGACCAAAGTCGAGGACACAGGCACGGAGCATGTCCTCGAGAGTCTGAATGGTCCTCTCCGTCTGACCATCCGTCTGATGGTGAAAAGCTATGCTAAGACGTAGCTGCGTCCCGAACGCTTCCTGTAACCCCTTCCAAATTCGGGAAGTAAAGCGGGCATCTCGATCGGAGACGATAGATGATGGCACACCGTGGAGCCGCACAATCTCCTGAACATAGAGACGTCCCAAGCTTTCCACTGAGCCCTGCTCTCTGATGGGTAAGAAGTGTGCCGACTTGGTGAGTCGGTCAACAATCACCCAGATGGAGTCGTGACCTCTGGAAGTGCGTGGAAGTCCAGTCACGAAGTCCATAGATATGCCGTCCCACTTCCACTCCGGAACCTCCAAGGGCTGTACCAAGCCTGCTGGTACCTGATGCTCTGCCTTTACCTGCTGGCAGGTAAGGCATCGAGAAACGAACTCTGCTACTGCCTTCTTCATGCCCGGCCACCAGTGCTGTCGTCTGAGGTCCTGGTACATCTTCGCCACTCCAGGATGTACCGCCAAAGGAGAAGTGTGAAACTCTCTCAGCACTTCCTCTCGCAAAGCAACTGGTACCATGGTACGTCCTCTGAAAAGGATGTCGTGCTCTGCTCCAAGGGAGAAACCATCAGGTGCCTGTCCCGAGGATATCTGTGCACGCCGTGTCTCACAGTCAGCGTCCTCACGCTGTGCCTCCTTGACCCGCTGAATTAGTGGAGGAGTGACTGTGAGAGACTGAAGAAGGGCTGCTCCATCTCTATCCACGAAGGATATCTGCAAAGAGGCTAGCTGCTCCGTCGCCTCCTCAAGTAGCTGAATGCCCGTCCTCCTGCTGAGGGCATCGGCTACTACGTTCCCCTTCCCAGGAGTATATACTATCTCAAAGTCATAGTCCTGGAGGAACTCGAGCCATCGCCGCTGTCTCAGGTTCAGGTCCTTCTGCGAGAAGATATACCTGAGACTCTGATGATCGGAAAAGACTGTAAAGCGCTCGCCCATCAGATAGTGTCGCCATGTCTTCAGAGCGAAGACCACTGCTGCTAACTCCAGGTCATGGGTAGCGTAGTTCTGCTCATGCGGCCTCAACTGTCATGATACATAGGCGATCACTGCCCGCTCCTGCATCAGAAAACATCCGAGTCCGGTCCCTGATGCATCGCAGTAGACTACGTACCCTACTCCCTCCTCAGGCAACCTCAAGATAGGTGCGCTAGTCAATCTCTGTCTCAGCTCCTGGAAGCTCTGCTGACAACTGTCTGACCACACGAAGGGTTTACCCTTCTTCGTCAAAGCTGCGAGTGATGCCGCAACTCTGGAGAAGTTCGGCACAAATCTCCGATAGTATCCAGCTAGTCCCAAGAAACTCCGAACCTCAGTCACGCTCCCGGGTGGCTCCCATGCTAACACAGCCTCAATCTTCGCGGGATCCACTGCAACTCCCGCCTCAGAGATAACGTGTCCCAAAAAGTGGACCTCACGTATCCAGAACTGGCACTTCGAGAGCTTACCATAAAGCTGGTGCTCTCGGAGTGGGTCAAGGACAACTCGCAAGTGATAGGCGTGCTCCTCCTCTGTCGTAGAGTAAATCAGAATGTCGTCGATGAAAACCACAACAAACCGATCGAGGTATGGCTGAAATATCCTGTTCATGAGAGCCATGAACACTGCTGGAGCATTGGTTACACCGAAAGGCATAACCAAGAACTCATAGTGGCCATATCGACATCTGAAGGCCGTCTTCTGCACATCCTCGTCTCTGACTTTGAGCTGATGATAGCCTGACCTGAGGTCTATCTTCGAGAACCACCGTGCTCCCTTGAGCTGATCAAAGAGGTCATCAATCCTTGGTAGCGGATACTTGTTCCTCACTGTCACCTGGTTCAGGCGACGATAGTCAACACAAAGTCGCAAGCTCCCATCCGCCTTCTTGGCGAACAATATCGGGGAAGCCCAGGGTGAAACACTAGGTCGGATGAATCCCTTGCCCTGCAAGTCCTCCAACTGTACCCGTAGCTCTCGAAGCTCGGCGGGGGCCATCCGATATGCTGGAGTGGATATCGGGGTTGTCCCGGGGTACAAGTCAATATAAAAGTCTACCTCTCTGCGAGGAGGTAGCCCTGGAACGTCGTCGGAAAAAACGTCCGCAAACTGATCCACCACTGCAGGAAAACCAGGACTCCGCACGTCAACTGCTCCAAGGATAAGGCTAGCCAACTGATGAGTGATGGGCTGTCTTCTCCTCCGCGGAAGTCCATCCTGTGCTGCTAAGGCTCCCTTCTCGCCGGTGAAGGTGAACCTGCTCCCGTCGGTGCGTACACAACGCACCTTGCGCCTAAAACAGTCAATCTGTGCATGGACCGTAGAGAGCCAATCCATGCCCAAGATGACGTCGTAAGGCCTCGACGCTGATACAAGAAGATCCCAGCCGAAGCTCTCGCCTCCTAGAGTAAGCTCACACTGCCGGCACCAGTGCGTAATCGTCGAGTCTGCTCCCGTAGGAGTCTCTAGCCGTAAGGATCGAGCCAACGGCTCTGTCGGAATCTCCGAGCTCCGAACAAGGGCAACGGCTATGAAAGAATGACTCGCTCCTGTGTCTATAAGAACTTCAGAAAGGGTGGAATAGACACAGATAGTACCTTGAATCATCTCGGGTGCGCCGTGGTCGTAGGCCTCTGCTGCCTGGAGCTGTGCCTGTCGCTGCCCGCCAGCTCCCTGTGGTCGGGGTGGACCTCCTCGTGGTGGTGGTGGTAGAGCCTCAAAGCGTCGGCCACCACCAGCTACTCGTCCAGCTCCTTTGCCTCGTCCGCCTCCTCCCTGCGGACCGCCACGGTCGACCCTCTGCCTCTGCCTCGGTGGTCCATCAACCGTCTGCTGCTCCTCGACACGGCGGGTCGGACAGTCACGAGCCATGTGGCCCTGCCCGCCGCACGAGTAGCACTGTCTGCCTCTCGTAAGACTGGCTCCGCGCTGTGTGCCCCGCACTGCTGAGCCAGTGCCCTGAGATCGTCTGCCCGAAGGTCTGGTCTGTCTGGACCCCTGAGTCATCCGTCGACTGCCTGCTGCAGATGACTCTGCCACGTGCCGCCCTGCGGTGGGTCGCTGTGCTGGTGTAGACTCAGCAAGGAAGCTCTCGATCAGAAGGGCCCGCTCCAGTACTCCTGTCTGAGTCGGTATGCTGAGGGAGATTAGCGATGCCCTGATCTCGTGTCTCAAACCCTGCTCGAAGGTCCGGGCCCAGAAGAATGGGTCCCGTACCATGTCGGTCGAGTAGCGCGAGAGATCGGTAAATCTCGCCGAGTACTGAGCGACCGTCATGCTGCCCTGCCGCAGCTGTAGAAGCTCATGGATACGCACCGCACGAAGGGTGGCTGGGACGAACTCCGAGCGGAAAAGGCTCTCAAAGTCCGTCCAAAGTAGAGATGCCTCATCGTGCACCTCGAGCATCAAGCTCCACCATCGTCCTGCTGCTGCGTGTAGTAGGCTCGCAGCGAGGATCACCATGAGGTCTGCTGGTGTCCTCACTAGCCTAAACACTCGAACTACTGCCTCCAGCCAGTCCTCTGCTGCCTGGGGATCCGTCTCCCCGCGAAAACTGGGCGGTCGCTGGCGCTGAAACTCATGCAGTGCGCTGAGGCGACGTGCATCGTCAGCAGCTGCTGCTGGAAGCATCGGGGGATCAGCGGGTAAAGCTACTGCCGGTGCCAATACTGGAAAAGGGCCCTGCACCGAGGCCTCGTCGCTCGGTGGGCTGTCGTCATGCTCGACTCTCGGAACCCTAGCTGGCTGCAGTCGTGGGGCCATCCTGAAAAGGAAACAGGTGCGCCACGGTCAGAACAGTATACCTAGTGAGCTGATATAAGTAATCACAAATAAAACTTTGAAACACACACGCAATCAATGTTTTCGTGCATTAAGTCGGAAATCAGAAGTCAGGGTCCTGGTGTACGGATACTTCGGCCGCTGCACCAACACTGGAATCCCTGGACTGATAACCACACTCAATACGCTAAACATTATTGCTTCACATAGAAAAGATCAGAGTTCGCGGTTGAACCGAACTCCTCTGATACCAATTTGTCACGACCCGCCCTCGGGGTCCGTGATGTGACTACCCCAAGCCCGCCTTCCATAGGCCAGGGGATGGCGACTAGCACCAAGGCGTAAATCCCAGTAAAAAGGGAAGGCATTGCCTTTGAAAAGTAACAAACACCACAGAGTAAGCAAGCGGAAAGTAAACACTAAACAAAGCAGAGTACAACTGAAAGTGCGGAAAAGTAAATGGGCCAGAATACAAACCCAAACTAAAAGTAAAGTACAACTCGAAAGGGAAAACAGCAACTGAAAAGTAAAATCCGCTACACCGAGCTGTCTACTGGAAATCCCACCTGAAGGGTGGGTACAGATAGCTCCTCTGCTCCACGGGTTCCGCCGCCCGCTCCGTGCACGTCCCGCCCAGTGGTCCACCTCCGGGTACCGTCCCGCTCTACAAGCCTCAGCTAAGGTCAATGCTGTCCGTCGTCTGCAACCAACACAACGTAGTGCGGGCGAAGCCCGTGCAGGGGTGAGTATAAGCTACTCAGTAGGGACCCCGAGACCCCTGAAGGTCTCTCAAATCCACAAAGGATAAACCACGAAGAAAAGTACAATCACGAAGTAACAACTGACACTACTTAGGTATATGCCCATACATATACCTAAGTCATCAATTCAATTACGCTCTAACCTCCGAGCCCAAGTACAACTCAGTCCACACAGGAAAGTAAACGTATTCCACACAGGAAAGCAAAACGTAATCCACACAGGATTGCACAACACAATCCACACAGGAAAGCAATAGGATTAAGCTCACACAGGTTTACTTCTTCAAGGACGATAAAGATGATCACTGATCCATCTAAGTCGTCGGACCCACGAAGGATCGATAGGTAACTAACCCCCGCAAAGACCCACACAGGATCGGGCCCACACAGGACCTGTAGGCGCTGGCTCACACAGAACCACTGAGCGCGGACCCACACAGGATCGGGCCCACACAGGACATGTGGCACTGATCCACGTAGGATCGCTGAGTGCTGTAGTCGTCGTCGTCGAATCCACACAGGATCTCTGTACTGTCGTCGTCGAATCCACACAGGATCTCTGTACTGTCGTCGCCGCAGTCACAGTAGCAGTCGTAGCTGTAGTAGTCACAGTAACAGTCGCAGCCAGCACTAGGGTTCCCGCACACAGCAAGCTCGTTCGGAGGGTCCGCTCCACGAGCCGAGAGGCTGATACATCAACTGTCACGAAGACTAGAGTTGATGTATCCAAAAGTTCCGTATCGTCAACAGGAACTCAACGCAACAGACGGCGCGTCGATCGGACGCCCGGTCTGAGAGTTATTGGCATTTTCGTCTCCGGGGCCCGGTTGGTTTTTAAGGAAAAACCAACCCGATCGTACTCCACCTGCGTCCAAACCTCGGGCGGAGTATGCCAAAAGATCCGTCTTACTAAGAGGAACACAACGCGACTGACGGCGCGTCAATCGGACGTTCGTAGCTCAAGATATGAGTGTTTCCGCTCCGAAGGCCCGGTTGGTTTCGTGAACGAACCAACCCGGCCGAACTCAAAGTAACCCGAAACCTTGAGTGCGATATACCGAAACGACCACCTCGATCCAAGGATCGCGTTGCCACTGACGGTTCGTCGATCGGAGGTCCGAGGCTCAAGTTATGGCCCAAAAACCGATTCTGGTTCGAAACGGGGGGGTCCGGGTCCGGGCCGACCCGGCCCGCCCCCCCCCCCCCCCCCCCCCCCTGGGGCGGCGGCGCGGCGGGCCGCGGCGGCATGGCGCCGCGAGGTGGCTGCACGTGGGGAAACAAACCCCCGCGGTTTTGAGGGGAGGCGCGGCCTTTGTGCCGCGCCCGTTTTTTTTTTAAAACGCCCCCCCCCCCCCTACGTGGGGGGCCTCATTTGAGCGGAACCGGGGGGCCGGCTGCCCCCCTCCCTTCAAAGAAAACCGCCCCCCTTTAAGAGGGGGGTTTTTACACGCTGTCCGGGGGATTAATTCCCCCGGTTTTAACGGCATCCGGCCGGCCAGCTGGCCGGCCGGTTTTCTCCAACGGGACCGGAAATTCCGGTCCCCTCTTCGACTTCCGACGCCGGCGGCCCGGCCGCCGGTCTTCTCTTCCGCCGCGGCCCGGAAGCGGCCGCGGTCTCCTCGTCCTGCCGCGGCCCGGAACCGGCCGCGGTGTTCATCGTCCGGCGCGGTGCGACGACACCGCGCCCCTTTCGCCGTGCCTTGATTCCTTTCAACGCGGCGCGACGGCGTCGCGTTCTTGAAGATTCTACCTCGGTGTGGCGCGACGGCGCCGCGTAAAATAAAATCACGATTATCCGCGTGGTGCGACGGCACCACGCCACTTGCTTCCACCCGCAAGAATAAACAAGAACGATGGAGGGGGGTTCGGCCGTGTTCGTGCGGTCCGGCCCCCCTCACGTTAAAATAATAACGCAACTTAAAATAATTCAAGCCACACGTTAGTCTTGCTAAAATCACGATCAAGAATAAAATAAGGAAACCAAAAAGAAATCGACAACCCCTACCTCGGGTATAAGGTTCGAAGATTTTCAAGGTTCCGCGGAAGACGACGTCGCGGAGGTCGGGCGTCGCAGTAGACGTTCGTCAAATCCGATGACGAAGGGATGCGTTCGAAGAGACACGTCGTTGGCGAAACTTGTACGCCGACGAAGGTTGTCCGAGGAAGAAGTGGCGTCCCCTTTCGTTGACACGGTAAACGAAGAATGGAGGTGCGGCGTTCTTCGTCGGAGCTTGAGCGTTCTTTGTCAAGATGAACGTTCTTCGAGTTCTTCGTCAGAGTTGAAGAAGAAGAAGAGCTCTCCACCTCTCAAGAAGACAAACAAAAAACCCCAAAATAAAATAAGACAACATCTTATTTTATTATCACATAACACATTAGAATTTCAAAAGTTAGAAATTCAAAAGGTTTAACTCCCATAATTAAAAGTAACTCAAGTCATTTAATTAGGGGTTAAGCAAGTTGAGAGAATTTGAAAGGATTAGGGGTTCGTGTGGGCCCCACCACACTTAATCCTCCCAAGGGAGGTTAAGTGGGTGTGGGTCCCACTTCCAACCTCCTTTGATAGGTTTTAACAAGTTATAATAAAATTGTTCTACACAATTTTATTTAACTCAAACTAAAAACCCCAAAACTAACTTTCAACCCGCAACAAACGCAACTCCTGAAAAGGTCTCTTTAAGCGAATATCGGCGCTGCGAGTTCATCGGTGCCCTCAGATTTCAATTCCGAGCACCGGATCAAAAGTTAGGAATTCCCGCTCGTTCGTTCACTGAACGTACCCGAGCCAAACTTCGGAAATTAATTCCGGGCACTCCGGGCCTCGGAATCAGGTGCCGTCTGAAACCGTGCTCTTGTAAAATTCTAAAGAAAATTAAGAAAAACTTTTCCATGAATTTTACGGGTCTTTACATACTAATGCCTAAACTACGGATGCCTAACCTACCAATGCTTATCCTATCCATGCCTCACCTGCCGATAGACTAAGATTCTAATTGTTTGAAAAACCAACATAATTGAGCTGCAGATGGATTGTGTAATCGATAAAATGACCTTCTTACATTCTTTTTAATCGATGATCTATCTTAAATTTGATTTTATTGATAATGGTCACATTTATGAATCTTAATTCAACAAATTATACTAATTACCCAGTCTATCTTTTGTAGAAAACATTTAATGATGCTAGAGACCAGTATGAGGTACCTACACATCATAAAGAACATGCTCCTTGCCAACCTGAAATCTATAAATAAATCACCGGGGTTAATGAGAGAAACATTAAATATAGATAATTTGTTGAAAAAACTCACAATTGTGAAACAAGATCCACTAACACACTCTACATTCCAAGAGAAATTAATGAATACCAAATAGGACACAAAACGCTGCCACAACAATGTGGAAGATAGGAAAACTTTAAGGAATCTCTTACCGAATGGGAACTAAATAGGGAAATAATAAAATGAGTCTTGGTTTGGATGTCTATTTACAATTATTGACTTTGTCTCACTTATACCCTCTATAAAGAGTCCAAAATCATTATTTAATATCACAAAAATCATTATAAAATCATTTTATCATTTTTCTCTTTTTGAGTACATTATTTACATTTTGACGAGTGTGTGTCTCTATTTTATATACACACAATGACCCATATACTAATCTAAAGAATCATAAATATCTTCACCAATATATACTTTTCAAAATTACACTTCCATGGATAATAATGGAAGAGGTCCATTGTGTCCTCTCTATTTTCTTTTTATTCCCACGATAACTGTGAAAGAGGTCTTGTTGACCTAGATAGTTGTATATTGTTGTTACCCCAATCTAGGTAATGTATCATGTTTATTTTATATAAAATACCTGGTGGTTGGTGATCAACAAATAGATAGGACTAGGTCACAACTTGAGAATGAAACACTTTTTTTAAATCCACAATGACTTTTTCATGTTTAGATTTACTAGTTTCTTTCTTCATTCTATACAGAAAACATCACTTCACTCTTATAGTTAATCTTAGATAGGTTTTATACCAGCTTTTTTTATTGCATGATTCCAAAAGATAAGATCAATAATTGGATTATTTTATCTGAGAACTAAACAACCATTGATAAATATTTTCAACAAAAAAAACTTTTATAAATATGTTACTTTGGTGAATTGGGATACATTATTTTGAATTTGGGAATATTAAATAATTTTTAAAATAATAATTTTTAGATATAAATTTTTATCAGATCCCAATTCAACCCCCTTTTTAGTTTCTTACTCTGACCAACATTTTGTATCATAGAATTTTTACAAGATTTTTTCAAAAACATTTTTCAACATTGATTTTATTTGGGAGTTTAAAGATCTATAAATTTATATTAGTTCTATGTTTTTAGTTCTTTGAAACCTATTTTATTCTATAATATAGTAAATGGACATGAAGTTTCTACTAATAATATTTCTCCTAATTTAAGTGCTACTAATTATTCTTAGTGGAAAATAATGATGAAAATACACTTAGAATATATGTAGTTTTACATTTAGGTTTTAATAGAAGACAAATATTAAATAATAGAAACTCCATGAACTACCTAGAGTGATTCTACAAAAGCTACTTAAAATAACAATTTTAAATTTATGAAATCTATGTTTTCTGCTTTTGGCAATGAATAATATAATATAATATCTTCTTGTAAATCTTGTTATGATGTTTTGGATACTTTAGCTGTATCACACATACAAACAACCAATTTTAGGGAAATGATAGTTAATAAATATATTATGAATTATGATAATTTCAAAATGATTCATGATAAACCAATTTTTAATATTTTTCTCATGTTATATGAGATAGTCAATACAATGAACTCTCTTAGAAAGGTAGATAATTCCAATGGAAAATCATGTGGCTAATACGATATCTACTAGAATGATGGATATGAACAACTATGTAAATTAGAGAATGATGTGATATTATAATGTTTATAGTCATGTATTTGATAGGTATGTTAATGATGTATGAGGAAGAATTTAAGGTCATCAAAAAATAGGATGATGAACCAAAGATAATGTCTTTGGCTTTCAAAACTACTACCTCAAAACGCAATTAGAAGGCACAAACTCATTCTCACAGTTCAACTAATGAACAATATTCATTTGACAGTGATGAATAAATGGAATAATTATCTATAAGGTTAACAAAATCCTAAAAAATCAACAATTTCTTCATAAAGATGATCTATAAAGGAATATATGATAATAAGGGATACCAGGAAAAGGATTAGAAAAGATTTGAAAACTAAAATGAGATAGTATGCTATGAATGCAAGAGAATAGGAAATGTAATGGATAACTAAACTTTGTTAATGTATATTAAGAAATATAAAGTTACAGATAAAAGGAATAAGAAGGAAATAAAGGCCACATGTTGTTCTATTAAAGAAAACTCCAATGTGTCAGAATCATTACATGATTAGAATGTTGATAAAGCTATTGTTTTACAACAAACACTTGTAATGAAACCCTTGAATCTTCTGTACAAAATTCATAATATTTTTAAATGAGTCAGATATTGAAAATATGAAATAGGACGAAATGATTTAATATAGAAATTTTTTTGAGGACACATGAAATGAATTGAAGGATAAGTATAAATATATAATGAAACAACATGCCCGTAAAATTTATATAGAATCTGAAATTACTATAGAAGAAGAAAAAAGTGATCGACTGCACAATGTAACTAATGAAATCAAACATTATAATGAGAAATTAAAGAACGATCCAGAGAAGTTCCCAAGTATTAATGATTTTTTAATTCAAATTCTTGGAAAATAGGTCGCTGCAAAATACACTACTAGTATTGGCTTTCAACCTAGATTTTTCTTAAACAATATTTTATCAAAATTAATAAAATTTAGTTTTGTGAAAAAAATTGAACAATTTGATGCATATTACAACACTTGAAATACCTTTACTAATTCTAGTTTTTTGGACCAAACAGTGTTTATTTTTCCAACAATATACTTGTTTCTTATAGGAAATCCAAGAAAAAAAATATGGGTTCCCAACACATTAATAACTAATGTTACTGCACCTAAGCAATTCTGGGTACCAAAATATTTTCCTGGTTAAATTGGATTTTAGGAAAAATGGTTGAAAAGATACTATTATAGAATATGGTATATATATAGTGGATGTTCAAGACATGTGATAGGGGACTACACTAGCTTCAAGAACCTTGAAAACATTTATTATGCTCTTGTTACCACTGGTGACAATGAAAACGGAAAAATAATTGCACTTGGACAAATTGGCAACACTATTTCAATTTTAATTTCTAAAGTTATTTTTGTTGATGATCTTAATTATAATAATATTAGAATCTCTCAAATATGTGATGATTAATTTTAATGTTAAAATTTAAATGGTTGTTTTTAATGTTTTAATTCTAAAAATGAATTAGTTTTTAAATCTTTTAGAAATGAGAATTATTATAATGTAAATATAGATTCTTTAGTTTTTAAAAAATTTATTTCTTGAGTTATTTTCACAAATATTCTTTAACTAGAATCAGTTATTCTTATTCTTAATTTACCAAAAATTCCATAAATTTAGAAAACTTATGTGGTCATAGAATTAAATCCTTAAGAATTGACCATGGCAGAGTGTTTAAAACCCAAGAGTTTGAATCTTTTTTTTTCTCAAACTAACTATAGTCATAACATCTATGACATTAGGACACAACAATATAATTAAATTATAGAAATAATGATGAAAACCTTACAATAAATATCCCAACCTATGCTCAATGAGTATAAATTACCTATTTAATTTCATTAAGAAACTATGAATATAGATTTTTATATTATTAAAATTGTTTTAATTAGACCTATACTTACGAAAACTCCTATGAGCTAAGAAACAATAAGAACCTCATAGTTAATTACAATAATGTTTTTGGATGCAATTTATTTATCTATAATAATAATGATAATCTTGAAAAGTTTTCCACAAAGATTTATGAAAGTATTTTACTAGTTTATGCAACATCTAGAAAATACTATAGGTTCTTCAATAAAACAACCAATTCTATAGAAGAATATGTAAATATAAAGTTGGATGAAAGAGATCCACATGAACATAAAACATCACTTGAAATTATTGAGGATGATATGTCCAATATAAATATAAATAATAAACCTTCAGACCCACCAGTTAAGAAAGTATAAGAATCCTCCAATTCTAGATAATCTCCAGACTCTAATCATTGTGAACCCGAAGACATAGAAGAACATGAAATAACTATCCTTTCTTTTTCCTGATCTATTAGAACCCATAAGAACAATATTTTATATGTTGTATATGGAGACATAGATAAAGGGACACAAACTCAATAATCTCTAAAAATCAAGTTGATCATCAACCCTTTTTGTCATAGCTTGAACCTAAAAATATCATTTATTATATTAATGAAAATTTTTGGGTAATCGAATTAGAAGAATATTTGAATCTATTTGGAAGAAATACTGTGTGGGAACTTTTCGATAGAGCCAAATACATCATGAATATAGAAACTAAGTGGGTGTTTAGAAATAAATTGTAGTAAATTGGTACCATAGTGGGAAGTATGGATATACTGGTTGCTCAGGGATAGAGTCATGTTGAAGGAGTTGACTATAAAGAAACGTTTGATCAAGTTTCTATATTTAATGTTATAAGATTCTTGTAAGCTTATGTATCACATCTAAATTTTGAACAACATCAAATTGATATCAAAATTGAATTACTAAATGGGTGTATTATTGAGGAAGATTTTGTTGAACAATCCATAGTTTTACAAACCCTCATTTTTAAAATATTATTTTCAAATTAGAGAATGCATTTTATAGTTTAAAACATGATCCAATATCATTCTATGATAGTATTAGTTCTTTTCTTATTTCCAATGGTTTATCAAAAATAAATTTCAGATCCGATTCTTGTCATAAAAATAATTACTAAAGGTAATTTATCTTATCAAATATATATTTATGATATTATATTTAGATCATCAAAATAATCATTTTTTGGTTACTTTTCAAAACTCATGAAATGTGAATTGGAAATGTATTTAATGGGTTGACTAAAATTATTTCTCATATTACAAAATTTTCAAAATAAAAAAGGTTTTTTTTAAATAAAAGAAAGTACTCCAAACATCATTTGAAAAATTTTGACTTGGATATCACTTAAATTAGTGATACACTTATGAGTACCACCTATAAATTGGATCTAGAAGAAAATGTAAAATTTGTTGATGAAACAAATTATTGAGGTATTATTGGATATCTACTATAAATGACTTCTAGTGGGCCTGATATTATAATTAGTGTGTTTAAATGTGCAAAATTTCAAGAAAACCATAAAAAAATCTCATTTAAAAATACTGAAAATAATTATTAAATAACTCAAGTATAGTACCAACCTTGGATTGTTCTACCCTCAGGGACAACCATTTGACTTATTTAGTTATTCGAATACTGATTTTAGTGGTAAGATGTTAGATAGAAAAAATACCACTAGAACACGTCAAATTATAGAAAGGGATCTTGTATCATGGTGTAGTAAATAGAGAAATTTTGATGCATTAACTACTACCAAAGATAAATACATAGCTATAGGTAATAACTATGCTCAAATGTTTTGGATGAAAAACATGTTGAAGAATAACATAGTTCTAAATCCCATTTAAATGATAGAAGTGGTACTGAAATTACTGATAGCCCCCAAATAATAACATATGGACATGTTATTACACCTTGACCCTTACCTACAAAAGAACCACTTTTACCTAAAGAAGAAATTTTAGAGAATGAAGAGTTTGAGGATGCTGAATATGTAATGCCCCGACCCTAGATACACATAGTTAGTGCATTATTACATAACATTGGCATGATCACAAAAGATCAAGTCTCGAAATACCGATTAGTTTAGTAGACTTGGAAAACTAGATATATTCATAAGTCTTACATTACATCATAAAGTAAATAAACTACAACAACATCTTGTCTTCATATCCCCTCATACTATCCCTACAGGTCATTCATAAATTACTTCTTCACATCCTGGGAAAAATAAAACATTGAATGGGGTGAGCTCAGATGCTTAGTAAAGATAACAATATAGCGGAAACTTTCACAAATAAGCATAAAAATTTAAGGAAATGTATAACCAAAACAAATTCCTTTTAAACTTGAACACCATCATAAAATGTAAAAGATAAAATGAAATAATTCCATTTACGTTTTCACATGGATATTCTACCAGTCGAATAATCACATGCAATAACAATAACCAATTTCATAATCATGGAATGCATAATGCCAGACTATCATAACCACGTAGCCAAGGCCTCGTGCCAAGACTACAAATAAGATTTTGTCAAGGCCTCATGTCAAGACACTAGTTTGTCTCATGAGACCTACCGATGCATTTAGGAGCTATAGCGGGCTCCACCCGTCACTTATTAAGTCCAATTCATTTCTAATATGTATAGTTTTAAACAAAACATAATCATTCGTATTAAAACTAGCATATGAAATGTCCATACATTCTCCATAAACAATGAATGGTATAAAAAATAACACATCCATAGTCAAACATATCACAAAACCTTCAATACAATATGGATGTTTTGTATCATAATAAATCTACTTCAAATAAGCATAAAATTCATCAAAGGATGTTGACATAGATGAAATCAGAACTATTTGAGAGAAATATATCTTTTTTTTTGAAATCATTGAAAAGTCACATAATTATAAAATAAAACATTTACTTTGAAAATATCCTTATAAGATTTTAAGGTAAGCTTCTAAGATTTTACAATGGTGGAACATAGCCGCACCTATAGTATAAGTTAAAAAAAGACATTCTTACCTTAATTTTGTCAAAAAGGTTAAAAAGGACCTTGTTTGTAAAATGCCATAAAGATTCCTTTATAAACATCTCATAAATAGTCAAACAAGGATAAAAATGACTTTATCCTATATTCTGTAAAATAGTAGGAATGTTTTGAAATACATTTTTAAGAATCATGGATGTGGATGGTAAAGAGGTCTCAATAGATAATTATGAATAAACAACCTCGGATAATGAAGAGATTATAAAATAAACCCTTCCCTTGTACTTTTTCATTGTTGATGGTAGGTTAACCTTCTGTATAATGGAGAAATAATTGTTATTAAATTATACAAGAATCATATACATTAATATGTTATCATATATGATCATTTTATCATTTATTTGGTAATAATATCTTAGTATTATCTTCATTTCAGGTGTTAATTTACTCATTTTCTATTATATGTTTTGTTACATAAGCCATGTTTGTTAGGGATATATAAGGCCCCAGCATTAAACCTTACTTAATCTTGAGTTATTATAAGATTACACATTGAGGATCTTTTCAGGTTTAGAGTTTTAGATAATTAGATCATGAAACATGCATTACATTCCACATTTAAACAAAGTGGTTACATAAAAGACAGTATTCATTCTTCCCATCAACAGAAACATATTTAAAATATAACACGGATTCTTTCTTGAAACATCCTTGACACTATCATCACATCATGTACTTTTACCTTGACCTATGAAAAACATTTCAAAAACTTGGGATGAGCATAAAAAGCTCAGTAAGGGTTATAAAAATATGGAAAGGAAACATGAGTTCATATATACATAAGAATGAAATCATACTTTACCCATAAAACATAGGCACCTTAACATACCTCATCAAACCATGAATAAATCATAGAAAACATAAGACATAAAGGTAACTTGAGGCATTCATAACATTCTTACGTAGGGAGTAACCCTCTTGGTTACGTTTGGAATACCCATCACAGTATATTCCCTAAATCTCTTCGGAGAAACCTTAACGTTTCACTCCTTCGCGTTACCCAATGCATTGGAGAGCTATATCGGGCTCACCCGCCCTTAGTTTATCACGGAACCACCCGTTTTCATAACAATGCCCAAGAACCATAACATAAATGTATCACATAAAACATGCATAAAGGAAACATAACATTTCCTCATTTCAATCACAATATAACATTTTCGTATATTGAAATAATGAATCTGTTCAAAAAGAAACCATTTTCCAAAACCATTTAAAACATTTAATAAGGAGATTTTTGAATCAAAGTGTCCCATACCACCTTGAAGCTTAAAATTTTAAACCATTAATATCCATATAAATAAATCCTTAAAACCATTTTGAAAACATGGATATTAATAAGAACAAATAATTAAAACATTTAAAACGATATTTTGGTTAAAGGGGTTTTACCAAAATTAGAGACACTTGAATACAATAATTGAGGAATAACATTTAGTCAGAACTTTATAATATCATGAGAATAAATGGATTCATGATATAATACTCCAAAGGACAGTATATACACAATATAAGAGTGAATTGGTGCATAACAACAATGAACTCTCAATAGAAATGTCAAATGTGACGAAATCACTTATAAAGAATGTATCCTTAAATTAAGGACAAATCAATCTCAAAAATATGTGTGAAAAATATAAATACACCCAATATAAGTGGATATTAAGTGTAAAACAATAAAAGGTCATTCACACATATTCAATGGATGACATATTAAATGACTACATGTTGAACCCAAAGAAATCGAAACTGGGATAAAAAGTTCCCTTGAAAGCCTAGCGGAATCACATCAAAAAGAGTTGATAAGAGATAAAAAGAGTATCTCATCACTTGGACATAAAATTTAAATTAACAAGGATATATTAGAACATATCCCAAAATAACAATATGAAAATTAAAAGACCCAACAAAAGAAGTCTTTTATAAAAGAGGAGGGTGAAAGGTTCCCTTACCGACTTGGGTATCTTTCAAAACATACACCCCATGAAAGAAGGACAATATAAAATTGATGTAAATACTCATAAACGAAATTATATTACACAAAGAGTAGAATAATGGGCAGTACATACACCACTCAATGGAATTTGTGGCAAATGTAGCATAAATCTCACGAGAATGAAAGTGAGATGAAAAATCCCTTACGAAAATTCGGCAGCCTAACGGCGCCACTCAAAACATCCAAAATGGATTGATGAGAGGAAATAGGGTCTCTCATCATATGAACATAATAATTACAGTTGGATTAATATAAAAGAACATCCCAATCATAAGAAATATGAGCTTAAAAGGAATGACATAAAAGAGTGTACTTAAAAAGAAAGAGAGGTGTAGGATCCCTTACCTCGGGTCCGACTTGACTCGATCGTTCTTTAATCTCCTGAATAATAAACTTGAGTTAATTTCTAATTCCTTAAGAACCTTTTTCAAGTTCATTATTACTTTTATACCACTTATTACCATGTCATAAACATTATGTAATCATTTAGGTTAATAATATTTGTTTTGCCGATATTTGGTTCTTAAGTCGAAAGTGGAATTCTTACAGTTACATGTTGTTCGTGTGGCCAAATGTTTATTATATCCAGAATTTTATTCATTATTTAGATATCATAAATTTCATATATATCCAGTACGTGCATGCATTTCTAACATTACAGAATCATTTAGAGGTAAGACATGAAATGCACCGTTCATGGAGACGGTAAGCCGTACGTACGCATGAACGCTACTTTCATTTCTATTTCGTATTTTATAGAATGGAATAATAATGATATAAAGGTATATTATAATTCCAGTATAATATCATATATAATATAATATTTCCATCCTTTATACATCCCACATATGATATTTAACGAATCAAATTACTTTGAGGGGGCGGTAGTCCGCACTTCCTTAAATGAAGATATCGCGTATACCCATAATGGAAGCCATAAAGGTAAGACAAAAATGAAAAATACAGAAGCATAAATAAAACATAAACATATTATATATCATATATAAAAATAGTGACATCATAATGGCCACCTATGAAGGTGTTAAATGAGTATTGAACAATCCTCGTTTCGGGAGGCAGAATTTCACCATCCACGGAAACTGTATGTTCTTTAACCATTTGATGTAGTTGTGTGAGAGTGTAGCTCGAATAAATCTTATAACAACTTCCTAGTATATTGAAGATACTGTTTTTGTTACAAAATAAGTAAATAAAAAGAGTTTAGGGGGTTGGAGAAGCAAAATAAAACAAATAAACATGAGAGAATGAATTACCTTTAAAAGTGTAACTCCTTTTGATTTGATCCTAAAGGCTTCCTTTGAAAGGATTCTTCCCAAAGGAAATCCTCTAGGATGAGGAGAGGGATGTGGAGAGAGTAAATGGGCAGGGGTTGGCCGAGCCAAATGCTTGAGGAGTGTGTTAAATGAGGTAGAGGTGGGGGCCTTTTATAAGAGGAGAGGAGGGGCACTTTTGGAAAGTAAAGCAATATCACTTTATTTGAAAATGTTTTTCGGTTTCAAAAGGTCACACATTGATATAATTCGTGGATAAGGTGATAAGGCTTCGATATCCACTCATCCAATAAGTTTTGGACATGTGTAGTTCATAGATTTTACATTATCTTTCCATTTTATTTAAATCGTCAAATAATGATGTCATCGCTGCATCATTATTATGTCATATATAATTTAATTTATTTAATGTCTAAAAATTATAAAAAAAATACTATGATGTATTAAATCTTTTTATCTTTCCAATTAATATTTATAATCAAAAAGATGACCTATATAACCCCACTTAAAAATTGTTTTATTAAAACATATCATGTTTGTGTCAATTTTACTTTTACATTAAATAAAATGTTATTTATGTCATTTCCCAACCAAAGTGGATCCATGGGGTCCCCAAGTTGACCCATGTCTTGTCTTGGTCGGCCATGATACAACCAATGAGGGTAATACATGTGTCAAGCTCATCTCATTTTATTAAAGCATTATTTTTACCTTAAACTACACTAATTACCACTAATCGCGATTAAAAACTTAATAAGTTACTATTCACCAAAAAATTATTTTAATCTCATTGAACCACATTTTACTTCTTAATAACAGCCATGTATGTCGGATTTTTGAAAATCAAAACACAATGATGGCAAAATTTCATTTAAACGGAAAATCAGTTTTTATAAGTACCACTTAGTGGTTTCACTATTCATCAAAAATTGAAGTTTTTCAGAAAAATACCAAAAATTCACCCTAATCTATATTTGATATTCTGAATTCAAAAATGAAGTATGTTTTAAAAAATTCAAAACATATAAGTCACATTAATTAATTTAATAATTAATTCCCGCTGTCATGACAAATAGCGTGTTTTATGAAACAATAAGTATCAAAAGATTGACACTAGTTTAAGTTTGATTTCAAAGTGAAATTGATTCCAACAAACACTATTAGATTTAATGGTAAAAATATTTTCTAATTTCACTTTAAAACCAATTCAAAATATAATCTAATAATATAAATAAATTAGATTAAAAAGTGGTTTTGAATTAAAATACAACATTTTACACTATTCATTAAAAAAATGAACTTTATCGGAACGATACCAAAAATTTACACAAAGTAAATTTTGATGTCCCGATTCTTAATAAGAGTTTTATTTGGTCCAAAAAAATGTATAAGAGTGATCAAAACTATATTTAATGACGGTTCGCCATCAAAAGGTGATAAGTGAACCTTTAGTGAAAGCTAGGGCATGTACGCCTAAAATTGAATTCTTTTCGTATTTTAAGCCATTATCTTTTATTGGATAAATGTAAAATCATTTAAAAACATATATAATCATATTTTAGTTATTTCTATCCATTCCCGCCATTACAACGGCTACATGTTAACTACCATTTAAAATAATATTATTTTATTATTAGAGTGCAACGTAAGATTCCCAAGAAACTCGTTGTTGCGTGTTGGGTACGCCATCGAGCATAGCGTCACCTTTAAAGTTATTTAAATATTTTATTCACAAATATGGATAAATATGAAATGTCATATTCTTTATTTACCTGGGGTGTTACATCCTTCCCCCCTTTTGGGAATTGCGTCCTCGCAATTTTAAAATTGCGCTTGGAAACATCCTTGAAAGTCCCACATCGGAACAAAAGTCGGTAAAACAAACACTTTAAAATAAAGAAAGATAAGTACAAAGGTCACCCGAGTTAACCCATACTAGGATTCCAAATATAAAAATATGGACATGGAGGAAAAAACAAAGGGTCATGTTCTGATGGAGAGTGATAGAAAACATGTTTAGGAGAAAGTTAACCATGAGAAAATCACAAACTTGTGATGGGTTAAACGGTATTCGATTCCCCAGTAGGAAAAGTTAATAGACAACATTTTTGTATTAAGTTACTTTTTATTGAGGAATTTATTCATAAGGAAACATAATCACTTATCATGTTGACTCTCAACTTTTATTAGATTCCTTACACAAACTCATATTTTCTCCAAAAGGCGAGTATTTAGGAAGACTTGTTCAAATTAAGAGTACTATAATCAACTTCTAGAGAATCACCTAATCCACAAAAGAGAACTATATACATCCCATATCTTTAGACCTTAACCATAACCAAAACCAAAAAGGTTAGTAAAAGGTCAGATAATCCAGAAAAGGATAACCCTTTATAAAAAGAAAATCTATTCTTAATATCCAAAATTTGTCCAACAAAATCCAAAGTTCAACGAGGACCATCTGATAAACAAATTTGTCCAAAAAAATTCCTCAAAGTAAACCAATCTAAGATTGAAACCCAAACATTTTAAGGATTTAGTCACATAGTCTTCCAAGTTAAATCGTAACATTTATCTCCAAACAACATCAGTTGCTCCTAAAGTCCCGTATTGAAAAGTAATTAACCTAATCACATATCCTCCATGATAGGTTAATCATTTTCATAAATAACCCAAAATCATCTTACTCTTAATTCATAAAATCATATAACCAGAAAGAATCATTCAAACTAACCAGGGACTTCACGTAGTCCAGTGGTAGGCGATAAATACCAGTCGCACTTTGGTTGTGGGTTCGATTCCCGCAGCTTTGTCCGACGCGACGGGATGTCACACGGTCTGCGTGTTGTCCTTTTTCCAAAACTATATAATTCTTAAAACATTCCCCAAAATGAGATAAAATCTTCAAGAATAATCATAACATATTTTAACCTCAAGTTTATCTCATGCCCTTCATTTTCCATCATATCATATAATAACCCATAATTACCTCAAAAGTAAGGATCATATAAACCCTAATGGTTACCATAATAAGTATTACCTGAATTTCTACATCGAGTTGGCCATCTCGTACATGATGCATTAGAGAACTCACCAAGTTTCAAGTGGTTGATCATGACTCCTTGATAGTTGGTTTAGAAAAACCATGAGATCCCTCATTGAATCGCCCATCTCATCCAGTATCTTAATCAGAGAACCACCACAGTTTCCTTCAAACCCATTGTCACTTTGGTGCCTGCTAGATCCATCCATTTACTAAAACCAAAAAGGTCAGTGTGAGTATATCAACAAAACCATCATGTACTAATGAGGAAGGTAAACACTAAGATATACTTACTCATTCACTTTATCTAAAACTAGGACTCTTTCTGAAATCCTAAACATTATGGTAATGTCACTTATGATTAAATAATTCCCTAACCTCTAAAGTTATCTAAACCGGCCTTTGATACCAACTATAAGGCCCCAGCCTTAAACCTTACTTAATCATGAGTTATTATAAGATTACACATTGAGGATCTGTTCAGGTTTAGATTTTTAGAGAATTAGATCATTAAACATGCATTACATTCCACATTTAAACAAAGTGGTTACATAAAAGACAGTATTCATTCTTCCCATCAACGGAAACATATTTAAAATATAACACGGATTCTTTCTTGAAACATCCTTGACACTATCATCACATAATGTAATTTTCCCTTGACCTATGAAAAACATTTCAAAAACATGGGATGAGCATGAAAAGCTCAGTAAGGGTTATAAAAATATGGAAAGGAAACATGAGTTCATATATACATAAGAATGAAATCATACTTTACCCATAAAACCTAGGCACCTTAACATACCTCATCAAACCATGAATAAATCATAGAAAACATAAGACATAAAGGTAACTTGAGGCATTCATAACATTCTTACATAGGGAGTAACCCTCTTGGTTACGTTTGGAATACCCATCACAGTATATTCCCTAAATCTCTTCGGAGAAACCTTAACGTTTCACTCCTTCGCGTTACCCAATGCATTGGAGAGCTATATCGGGCTCACCCGCCCTTAGTTTATCACGGAACCAACCATTTTCATAACAATTCCCAAGAACCATAACATAAATGTATCACATAAAACATGCATAAAGGAAACATAACATTTCTACATTTCAATCACAATATAACATTTTAGTATATTGAAATAATGAATCCGTTAAAAAAGAAACCATTTTCCAAAACCATTTAAAACATTTAATAAGGAGATTTTTGAATCAAAGTGTCCCATACCACCTTGAAGCTTAAAATTTTAAACCATTAATATCCATATAAATAAATCCTTAAAACCATTTTGAAAACATGGATATTAATAAGAACAAATAATTAAAACATTTAAAACGATATTTTGGTTAAAGGGGTTTTACCAAAATCAGAGACACTTGAATACAATAATTGAGGAATAACATTTAGTCAGAACATTATAATATCATGAGAATAAATGGATTCATGATATAATACTCCAAAGGACAGTATATACACCATATAAGAGTGAATTGGTGCATAACAACAATGAACTCTCAATAGAAATGTCAAATGTGACGAAATCCCTTATAAAGAATGTATCCTTAAATTAAGGACAAATCAATCTCAAAAATATGTGTGACAAATATAAATACACCCAATATAAGTGGATATTAAGTGTAAAACAATAAAAGGTCATTCACACATATTCAATGGATGACATATTCAATGACTACATGTTGAACCCAAAGAAATCGACATTGGGCTAAAAAGTTCCCTTGAAAGCCTAGCGGCATCACATCAAAAAGAGTTGATAAGAGATAAAAAGAGTATCTCATCACTTGGACATAAAATTTACATCAACAAGGATATATGAGAACATATCCCAAAATAACAATATGTAAATTAAAATACCCAACAAAAGAAGTCTTTTATAAAAGAGGAGGGTGAAAGGTTCCCTTACCGACTTGGGTATCTTTCAAAACATACACCCCATGAAAGAAGGACAATAGAACATTGATGTAAATACTCATAAACGAAAGTATATTACACAAAGAGTAGAATAATGGTCAGTACATACACCACTCAATGGAATTTGTTGAAAATGTAGCATAAATCTCACGAGAATAAAAGTGAGATAAAAAATCCCTTACGAAAATTTGGCAGCCTAACGACGCCACTCAAAACTTCCAAAATGGATTGATGAGAGGAAATAGGGTCTCTCATCATATGAACATAATAAGTAAAGTTGTATTAATATAAAAGAATATTCCAATCATAAGAAATATTAGCTTAAAAGGAATGACATAAAAGAGTGTACTTAAAAAGAAAGAGAGGTATAGGATCCCTTACCTCGGGTCCGACTTGACTCGATCGTTCTTTAATCTCCTGAATAATAAACATGAGTTAATTTATAATTCCTTAAGAACCTTTTTAAAGTTAATTATTACTTTTATACCACTTATTACCATGTCATAAACATTATGTAATCATTTAAGATAATAATATTTGTTTTGCCGATATTTGGTTCTTAAGTCGAAAGTGGACTTCTTACAATTACATGTTGTTCATGTGGCCAAATGTTTATTATATCCTGAATTGTATTAATTATGTAGATATCATATATGTCATATATATCCAGTACATGCATGCATTTATAACATTACATAATCATTTAGAGGTAAGAAATGAAATGCACCATTCATGGAGACTGTAAGCCGTACGTACGCATGAACGCTACTTTCATTTCTATTTCGTATTTTATAGAATGGAATAATAATGATATAAAGGTATATTATAATTCCAGTATAATATCATATATAATATCATATTTACATCCTTTATACATCCCACATATGGTATTTAACGAATCAAATCACTTTGAGGGGGCGGTAGTCCACACTTCCTTAAATGAAGATATCGTGTATACCCATAATGGAAGTCATAAAGGTAAGACAAAAATGAAAAATAAAGAAGCATAAATAAAACATAAACATATTATATATAATATATAAAAATAGTGACATCATAATGGCCACCTTTGAAGGTGTTAAATGAGTATTGAACAATCATCGTTTCGGGAGGCAGAATTTCACCATCCACGGAAACCGTATGTTCTTTAACCATTTGATGTAGTTGTGTGAGAGTGTAGCTAGAATAAATATTATAACAACTTTCTAGTATATTTAAGATACTGGTTTTGTTACAAAATATGTAAATAAAAAGAGTTTAGGGGGTTGGAGAAGCAAAATAAAACAAATAAACATGAGAGAATGAATTACCTTTAAAAGTGTAACTCTTTTTGATTTGAGCCTAAAGGATTCCTTTGAAAGGATTCTGCCCAAAGGGAATCCTCTAGGATGAGGAGAGGGATGTGGATAGAGTAAATGGTCAGGGGTTGGCCGATCCAAAGGCTTGAGGAGTGTGTTAAATGAGGTAGAGGTGGGGCCCTTTTATAAGAGGAGAGGAGGGGCACTTTTGGAAAGTAAAGAAATATCACTTTATTTGAAAATGTGTTTCGGTTTCAAAAGGTCCCACATTGATATAATTCGTAGATAAGGTGATAAGGCTTCGAAATCCACTCATCCAATAAGTTTTGGACATGTGTAGTTCATAAATTTTACATTATCTTTCCATTTTTTTTAAATCGTCAAATAATGATGTCATCGCTGCATCATTATTATGTCATAAATAATTTAATTTATTTAATGTCTAAATATTATAAAAAAAATACTATGATGTAGGAAATCTTTTTATATTTCCAATGAATATTTATAATCAAAAAGTTGACCTGTATAACCCCACTTAAAAATTGTTTTATTAAAACATATCATGTTTGTGTCAATTTTACTTCTACATTAAATAAAATGTTATTTATGTCATTTCCCAACCAAAGTGGATCCATGGGGTCCCCAAGTTTACCCATGGCTTGTCTTGGTCGGCCATGATACAACCAATGAGGGTAAGACATGTGTCAAGCTCATCTCATTTTATTAAAGCATTATTTTTACCTTAGACTACACTAATTACCACTAATCGCGATTAAAAACATAATAAGTTACTATTCACCAAAAAAATATTTTAATCTCATTGAACCACATTTTAATTCTTAATAACAACCATGTATGTCGGATTTTTGAAAATCAAAACACAATGATGGAAAAATTTCATTTAAACGGAAAATCAGTTTTTATAAGTACCACATAGTGGTTTCACTATTCCTCAAAAATTGAAGTTTTTCATAAAAATCCCAAAAATTCACCCTAATCTATATTTGATATTCTGAATTCAAAAATGAATTACGTTTTACAAAATTCAAAACATATAAGTCACATTAATTAATTTAATAATTAATTCCCGCTGTCATGACAAATAGCGTGTTTTATGAAACAATAAGTATCAAAAGATTGACACTAGTTTAAGTTTGATTTCAAAGTGAAATTGATTCCAACGAACACTATTGGATTTAATGGTAAAAATATTTTCTAATTTCACTTTAAAACCAATTCAAAATATAATCTAATCATATAAATAAATTAGATTAAAAAGTGGTTTTGAATTAAAATACAACATTTTACACTATTCATTAAAAAAAATGAACTTTATCAGAAAGATACCAAAAATTTACACAAAGTAAATTTTGATGTCCCGATTCTTAATAAGAGTTTTATTTGGTCCAAAAGAATGTATAAGAGTGATCAAAACTATATTTAATTGTGGTTAGACATCAAAAGGTGATAAGTGAACCTTTAGTGAAAGCTAGGGCATATACGCCTAAAATTGAATTCTTTCCGTATTTTAAGCCATTATCTTTTATTGGATAAATGTAAAAACATTTAAAAACATATATAATCATATTTTAGTTATTTCTATCCATTCTTGCCATTACAATGGCTACATGTTAACTACCATTTAAAATAATATTATTTTATTATTAGAGTGCAACGTAAGATTCCCAAGAAACTCGTTGTTGCGTGTTGGGTACGCCATCGAGCATAGCGTCCCCTTTAAAGTTATTTAAATACTTTATTCACAAATATGGATAAATATGAAATGTCATATTCTTTTTTTACCTGGGGTGTTACAGGATAGGTTGTATCTTATTCATATCCAGAATGATATCAAGTCCTTAAAAATTATTTTTAATCATCAAATGAGAATTATACATGAATGGATATGATGGGGAATGAATCTTATCGTGTTCATGGAGACGGTAGTCCGTACGTACGCACGAGCGACAATATCATTATTTTGATATTAAAATAATATATAATTGGATGGTATATCATATATACAGAATCATTATAATGTTAAATTTATTATTTACATGAATTACACATCATTATTATACCCATCCAAATAATAATTTATTGAATAACAATTACACCACGACGTGGAGACGGTAGGTCGTACGTACGCACGTATGATGACATGTCATTCAAAGGATGGATAGAATACTGAATATGGTTGTACCATATTTATAATAAAATAAAATTATATTAAAAATACTTGAGTTATTATTTTATAATGTAAATAACAATGAAATAATAAGTTGAAAAATAAAGGAACTTGAAATAGGGTGGTGAAAACATTACCTCTTCTTCGGGTTCATCCTTTTGATTTGATCAAAAGGGCTCTTTGGTTGGATTTCTGATCAAACTAATGCCTCTAGGTTGAAGTTAGGGAAGTTGGGAGAATAATTGGGCAGGGTTTTGCCGAACCAAAAGGCATTGATGGTGTGACGAATTGGTCAGAAGTGGTGTCCAATTATAAGGGGGAGGAGGGGCTCTTTAGGAAAAACATGATGTATTATTTTATAATAAATTCATATTCAGTTTATGAGGCTCCAAAGTGGATTTGTAAAAGTATAATGTAGGGACGGGTGGAAATCCTTTCAACCAATAGATTTTAGATAGGTTTGGGTCATTATATTAACCTTATCTTTTAGTTTTGACTTTTGGTTAATTAGTTTGACATTTACCATGTCACATTGTACTTTTATATTATATAGTTAATAAACGTACTATATACATCCAATCGACCCCCAATTGGTCCACTAATGATACACCTATCATGATATAAGTCCTTTGGCCGATCCTCAGATTTTTAGGAATATAATATCAACTAAAATATAATATTTCTTTGAAAAACTCATTTCTGTCAATTTTGACACTATTCAATAATTGATTTTTGTTAAAGTCTTAACAACTTTTCTAATTCGAATAAAATTAATTTAAGAAATAATAATATATAATATTAACCAAAAAAATTCTTGGATGTCATCAAAGCATTCATATTATATTTATTTTAAATTTTATACTACCAATTATTTGATTCATTCATTAATAAGGAAAATATTGTATCATTATTGTGTCATAAATAAATTTAAGTATTAAATGTCTAAAAATTATAAATAAAATACCATTATGTAGGAAATATTTTTATATCTCTAATGGGTATTTATAATCGAATTTATCTTATCTATAACCCTATATTAAAAATGTTTTAGTAATTAAACTTTGATTTTAACTGTTTTAACTCTTCTTTGAATTAAATAACAATAAATGCTCTAATATAATCCGTGTAGACCTAAATGATAATATTTTATTCTTAATGTTGTTTTTGGTCAAGATACACTTGTACAATAGAATTAGGACATGTGTTAGGGTAATATTAATATAATTTTTACCCTTAATTACCCTATTTACTTTTAACCGTGGTAAATAAAAGTAAAAAGTTACTATTCACCAAAAATTTGTTTTATCTTATTGAACCACATTATACTCCTTGATATTTACCATGTCTCTCGGATTTTCTAAATTCCACTCACAGAAGCGGTAAAATTATGTTTTATGTGAATTTCCAAATTCTCCTAAGAGCTGTTTAAAAGATGTTGAAAAGTTCAATAAAATTTTTATATATCTAAAATTATTCTAAACTAACTCAAATGAATTATACTGAACATATATAGGTATTATGTATCTATTTTGAACTTAATTAAATTTAAATTAAAATTCGGTTTTAAACTATAACTCAGTGTTTTTCACTATTCATCAAAAATTGAATGTTTTCAGTAAAATAACGAAAATTCACCCTAAGCTAATTTCAATATTCCGAATCAAAAAATGAAGTCCATTTTGAATGTTAAAATTTATAAAATTTCAAAAAGTGGGTATTACTATTCATAACAGCTAGTTTGATTGGTTCTGGTGTGTGTTAGAACTCGTAGTTGCGCACAACACACTCTACTGTATTATTCAAAGGGATGTATAATATAGAAGCTTGTGCTGTTAAATTCTACCCTTCATAAAAAAATTGAATCCTCAAAATTTTAAATTGTTCTTCAAAAATAAAATTTTGAAAATAGAAAATACCTTTGTGGAAAGGCCAAATAAAAAATAAGGTTAAAAAAATTTAGCCTTAATAAGAGGGAAAGGGAAATGAAAAAGTCACCACCAAAATATGATCTCGATTAGGAGAACATTGGTGGAAATTATAGACATATAATTAGATGAAAAACGTAAATACTTTTAGGGAGTGATTGAGGTCATAAATCAAAAAGAAGTGTAAAATTGAGGGCCTTAAAGCCTTTAATCTATGGTGATTTAAAATATCATCAGTTCAACAAAACATAAGGTATTAGGATAACATTTTTTTTAATATTTCTTTCATAATTTTTAAGAATTAATTTATTAATTGAATAATAGAGAGGTATATATATATTTGACAAGTAGTGTTTCAACCCTGTACTAATTTCTACCACAAAATCATCTTTCAGTCAAAAAGATAATAGAAATCAAAAATAGTATATTTATCCTAATCGTACAAGGTTCCAAATATTAACGCATACCATTTAAATTACGAAAACTATTTTTTAATAACCATGGACTTCATATAGGTTAGTGGTAGGTGATAAAAGCTTGTCGCACTGTGGTTGTTGGTTCGATTCCTGCTCTTTTGTCCGACGCGACGGGTTATCTCCCGACCTACTGGTTGTCCTTTTCCTAAAACTATAGTATTATAATATTCCAAAAATAATCTTTAGAAATGCGTTAACCTTAAATAGTACTATCCAAAGTTCATCTTAATCCATCACAACCTTTATAGTTATCCAAAATACCTCTATCCAGACTTTCTCTAAAAGTTCTTTATATTCCAAAATCAATTGTAACATCAGATTCCCCAAACAAAGTAAAGTTTCTCTTATTGTCACGTACTAAAAATATGATTACCTTCATCATATTAATACCTTAATGAAAACAACAAGTACTACAGTACCATCCTTATATATATCACATTATTCTTATAACAATAATATAGATCTTGAGTCCAAAAAAATACAATAATTATTCAACTTCATCTGTAGTAACAGCATAAGTTTGGCCTTGCTCCCTTGACCTTTTCTAAGGTAAGTTTCCTAGGAGCTTAGGGAATTCATTTTCATAATGCCCCATTTCTCTACAATTCTAGCATTCAACATTGACAATCTCTTTCTTTCCCTTGCATTCAAGAGGCTGGTGACCTTTTTATCGACATTTGTAACAAACTCCCATTTGTTTTAGGCAAGTACCGAGGTATTTCATACCACAATAATCACATAATGGAAAATCCTTCTTTCCCTTTATCCTTTTATCTGTCTCGTGTTCTACCATTTTCTTCTTCTGTTGCTTTTCTTTAATGGCATATGACTTAGAGAATTATTTTTCTTTCTTGATGGGACATGAGACAATATCATCGTATGACGAGAAGGATTGTGAGACCAATACTCAGTGGACAAATGGTTTTAACCCATCAAGGAAACAATAAATCTTACTTCTTAGGTTACGTATATAATCTGGATCATACATCACTATACATGTAAAGTTAGCCTCATACTTTGTGACATTTTCATCCTCATTTTACCTCAGACTCAGAAATTGTCTTTCTATATATGCTCAAAGGTCACGAGGAAATTATTTTTCTAATAAAATTTCTTAAAACTCCCTCTATTCCATATTTGATACTTTATCATCTTTTTTCGTGTTTTTAATCAATGATCACCATTTATTAGCATCACCAGTGAGGCGGTAAAATGCCATGATAACTTTTTCCCTTTCACTACTCCCAAAGCCTGAAATATATTCTCTATTTATCCATTGCTCAGCTACTAATGGATTTTTATTCCCATTGAATGTTTTTGGTTGTTGTCTCATGAAGCAATCTATCATTGATCCTCCACACTGTGGATTAGGGTGCTCCATACGGGTAAGGTTATTATTCATAACCTGAGTGATTTGTCCCAGTATAGTGATAATCTGATTAGCACTAGCTGTATCACCAGATCCACTATAATTATCTTGAGCTGGAGGGAAATCCCTACATGGCGTGCATGCATTTATACTGTTTCCATTCCTTCCACTAGGCACCATTTCTAAAATATGGCATACACTAGATTAGTTTATGATTCGAAATACATAATTCCAAACTTGTAAAACACTTAACATGAATTGAACAATTTAGTGATATAATCCATAATCATAAAAAAAATTTCTTTGAGGAAGTATATACTCCTAAACCCTTCATAATGGTTTGTAAAGAAAATGAGAGTTAACCTAATTAGATCCCTCGGGAGTGTCGTAACCAAGAGTGCAACAAGGCCGGTTTTTGTGCACCAGTTCCCATTCAAGTCTAGCTCAAAGCGGTGTTTTCGAGTTTTAACCCTAAGTACATCTGTGCCAGAGTTGCCTCTACCTGCTCGTATCCAGACATGGATGTATTGCTTGGAAAAAAAATCTCTAAAATACCAAAATTCTAGTAAGTTATTCTATACTAATCCTCAAAGTCCATCTTAGGTCTATGTGCTCTAATCAGAGTTTATCTAAATCTATTTTCCAAGGTTTTTACAAAACATCCTCTGATACCAACTATAATGCCCCTACCCCAGTTACACAGAGTCAGCGCATTATTACATAACATTGGAATTATCACAAAAGATCAAGTCTTGAAAGACCGATTAGTTTAGTAGTCTTGGAAGCACTAGATATATTCATAAGCCTTACATTACATCATAAAGTAAAAAAACTAAAACAACAACTTGTCATCATATCCCCTCATACTATCCCTGCAGTTCATTCATAAATTATTTTTTCACATCCTGGGAAAAATAAAACCTTGAAAGGGGTGATCTCAAATGCTCAGTAAGGATAACAATATATCCGAAACATTCATAAATAAGCATAAACATTTAAGGAAATGTATAACTAAAACAAAAGACTTTAAAACATAAACTTCAGCATAAAATGGAAAAGATAAAATTAAATAATTCCATTTACATATTCACATAGATATTCTACTAGTCGAATAATCACATGTAATATCAATATCCAGTTTCATAATGATGGAATGCATAATGCTAGACTATCATAACCACGTAGCCAAGGCCTTGTGCCAAGATTACAAATAATATTTTGTCAAGGCATCATGCCAATACACTAGTTTGTCTCATGAAATCTACCAATGTATCGAGGAGCTATAGCGGGCTCGACCCGTCACTTATTAAGTCCAATGCATTCCTCATATGAACAGGTTTAGACATAACATAACCATTCGTATTAAAACTGGCATACAAAATATCAATACTTTCACCATAAACCATGAATGGTATAAAAAATAACACATCCATAGTCAAACATATCACAAAACCTTCAATTCAATATGGATGTTTTGTATCCTAATAAATCAACATCAAATGGTCTTAGAATCCATCAAAGGATGTTGACATAGATGAAATAAAAACTATTTGAGAGAAATATATCTTTTTTTGAAATCATTTAAAAGTTAAATAATTATAAAATAAAACATTTACTTTGAAAATATCTTTATAAGATTGTAAGGTAAGCTTCGATGATTTTACAATGGTGGAAAATAGCCGCACCTGCCGTATAAGTTAAAAAAAAGACATTCTTACCTTAATTTTTTCGAAAAGATAAAAAAGGGCCTTGTTTAGAAAATGACGTAACGATTCCTATATAAACATCTTATAAAAAGTCAAAAAAGGGTATAAATTAATTTAACCCATATTCTTTAAAATAGTATGAATGTTTAGAAAATAATTTTTAGGAAACATGGATGTGGTTGATAAAGAGGTCCCAATAGATAATTACGTATAAACAACCTCGGATAATGAAGAGCTTGTGAAATAAACCCTTACGTTTTACTTTTCCATGGATGAGGGTAGGTTAAACTCTTGTATAATGGTGAAATAAATGTTACTAAATTAAACGAGAATAATATACATTAATATGATATAACATATGATCTTTTTAACATTTCTTTGTTAATAATATCTTAGTATTATAGTCATTTCGAGTGTTAACTTACTCGTTTTCTTTTATATGTTTTGTTCTATAAGCTGTGTTTGATATAGATAGGTTTTATCATATTCATATCCATAATGATATCAAGTCTTTAAAAAATATTTTTAATCATTAAAGGGAATTAGACTTGAATGGATATGATGGGGAATGAATCTCATCGCGTTCGTGGAGATGGTAATCCGTACATACACATGAGCAACAATATCTTTCTTTTGATATTCAAATAATATATAATTGGATGGTATATCATATATACAGAATAATTATAATGTTATATATATTATTTACATGAATTACACATCATTAGTATACCCATCCAAATAATAATGTATTGAATAACAATTACACCACGACGTGGAGACGGTAGGTCGTACGTACACACATATGGTGACATGTCATTCAAAGGGAGGATAGAATACTGATTATGGTTGTACCATATTTATAATAACGTCACAGTATATAGAAGATACTAGAGTTATTATTTTAGTATGGAAATAACAAATAAAAAAGAAGTTGAAAAAGAATGGAACATGAAAGAGGGTGGTGAAAACATTACCTCTTCTCCGGGTTCTTCGGTTTTAATTGATCAAAACGGCTCCTTAGGTTGGATTTATGATGAAACTAAGGCCTCTAAGTTGAATTGAAGTAATTTGGGAGAGTAATTAAGCAGAGTCTGACCAAAAGAAAAGGCATTGAAGGTGTGAGGAATTTGATAGAAGTGGTGTCCTTTTATAAGAGGGAGGAGGGTCTCTTTAGGAATAATTTAAAGTATTATTTTATAATAAATTCATATTCGGTTTCTAATGGCTCCAAAGTGGATTATTCAAAGTATAAGGTGGTGGTGGGTCGAAATACTTTCATCCAATATATTTTATATAGGTTTCAATCATTATATTAACCTTATCTTTTAGTTTTAACTCTTAGTTAATTAGTTTTACATTTACCATGTCACTTTGTATTTTTATATTATATAGTTAATAAACATACTATATACATCCAAAAGACCCCCAAGTGTTCCATTAATGATACACCTATCATGATATAAGTCCTTTTTCTGATCCTTATATTTTTAGTAATATAATATTAATTAATAATATAATATTTGTTTCAAAAACACATTTATGTCAGTTTTGACACTATTCAATAATTGATTTTAGTTAATGTATTAAAAACTTTATTAATTGGAATAAAATTAATCTAAGCAATCCTAACATGTAATTTTAACTAATAAAATTCTTGGATGTCATCAAAGCTTTAAAATTATATTTATTTTAACTATTAAAATACCAATTATTTGATTCTTTCATTAATAAGGAAAATACTGCATCATTATTGTGTCATAAATAAATTTAATTATTAAATTTCTAAAAATTATAAATAAAATACCATTATGTAGGAAATATTTTTAGAATTATAATGAATATTAATAATCTAATTTATCTTATGTATTACCCAATATTAAAAATGTTGTAGTAATTAAACTTTGATTTTAACTATTTTAACTCTTCTTTGAATTAAATAATAATAAATGTCCTAATATAATCCAATTAGACCTATATGATAATATTTTGTTCCTAAGGTTTTTTTGGTCGAGATACACTATTCCAATATAATTAGGACATGTTTAAGGGTAATATTAATATCATTTTACCCTTAATTACCATATTTACTTTTAACTGTGGTTAATAAAAGTAAAAAGTTACTATTCACCAAAAATTATTTTTATCTTATTGAACCACATTTTACTCCTTGATATTAACCATGTATCTCGGATTTTCTAAATTCCACTCATATAAGCGGTAAAATTAGGTTTTATGTGAATATCCAAAATCTCCTACGAGGTATGTAAAAGACGGTGAAAATTTCAATAAAATTTTTATATGTCTAAAATTATTCTAAACTAACTCCAATTAATTAAACTAAACTTATATAGGTATTATGTATATATTTTTACCTTAATTAAATTTAAATAAAATAAATAATTATTTAAATAAAAATTCGTTTTTAAACTATAACTCAGTGTTTTTTCACTATTCATCAAAAATTGAATGTTTTCATAAAAATACCAAAAATTCACCCTAAGATAATTTCGATATTCCGAATCGAAAAATGATGTCCATTTTGAAATTTAAAATTTATAAAATTTCAAAAAGTGGGTATTACTATTCATAACTGCTAGTTTGATTGGTTGTGGTGTGTGTTAGAACTCGAAGTTGCGTACAACACACGCTACAGTATTATTCAAAGGGAAGCATACCATGGAAGCTTGGGGTGTCACATAATATGTTAGAAAATATGGTAGTTATGAAGAATTTGGAGTAGGAGAACATAGTAAAAGTGAAGAAGATGAAAAATATAAAGAAGGTAGTGAGGAATTTGGTGAAGAAGAAAGATCTGATGAAAATAATATATCAAATGAAAGCGGGAAAAATGTTGAATAAGTGATGATTCAGAAAGAAGATCACACCCTGGTAATGATGAACAAGGTACACATGGGGATAACATTGATCAAATATTGGATCTTGCTTGTCTATTCCTATTGGAACAAGAACCATTTGAGTCCCTAAAGGTTTCTAAGTAATCTCTACAAAAATGGATTTCACTTCATATTCATGCCCTGGCTTATATTACTGATGTAGTTGTTGTTTTATAAAAGACTCATGCTAACCATGTCTAGGAAGAAGAAGGCTCTGATGTAAGTTTGTAAATATAAATCTATTTATGGAATTAGTGTATTTGAGGAATATGACATCAACTAAGGGGGAGAGATCAACTAAATGAACAAAAGTTGTTGTACTCACAACATTATATTGCCTGGTAGTACCTATATGAAGAAGAGATCCCAGTTATGTAATCCTTGAATTATGTTATCCTGATCCATAGATTATTAGAGAATATACTACTCTTGTTCATATGGATTATTCTAGGCAAGTTCACTATATAACCAATGACTATTTCTATTCCTTCATGTATGAACCGTTGGTTGTAGTAATATCATCCCTTTCATAGCCACTGGCTCCAATTTCCAGAATTAGTGAAATAGATGCTACTGTCATTACTGAGAGAGTTATATCTCAGGTAGATACACGATTGGTAGTACCTACCGAAGCTGTTGTCTTAGATATTCATAAGGTGATAAATGAGTTGACTAAAATGGTTTCTTCCATTAATAAATTTGAAATTAATTATATGAGGTCATTGTACTATGTTCTGAAAGTGCATATAGAGGAATCATTTGAATCATCTAAGGATGATTCACCTCCTCCTCCAACCCTTGATCTAGAAATTTTGAAAACTTTTATACAAAATGTAGTGATTATTTCACTTACCAATATTCCATCTCAAACTCATGTTTTGGATATGATCTAGTTTTTTCTAGACATATATTATATAGTGCAAGGAGAAACCAGATCAACAACTCCAATTTCTCACTCTTCAAATGTTTATATGGTTAGAATAGTGATTACAAAAGAGCTACATAATATTATGGGTGACACTGACCATGAGAGTCTTTCCAAATTTAGGCAGAACTATGATCATATTTATGAAATGGTTATAATTTTCACTAACTATTATACCAATGACCTAGAGGAAATTACCATGGTAAATTTCTATTTCCATGGGGTTTATACCATTAATCTGTTAACCAGTCAATTAAAGTATTTAGTGGAGAATTTGAGGCTGCCTCCAGTGAAATAGGATTTCAAAGACCAACTTCATATTTTGATAAATTTTAGTCCAAACCCTAATAATTTTTTAAAAAATAAAGATGAATTTTAAAAGGCAATGACATATGGTGGTGAGGTAATCCAAGGATTCATAAAACTTTTGAAACCATACCAATACCATCACAATACATCCATTATTTCTCCAGCATATAATTTTGTCCGATTATCCATGCTTATTACTACCTCTCGATCTACCCTTTTTTCACTTATGACCTTGACCCCTACTTAGGCTCTAAGTTAGATGAGACCCATAATTCATGAGATGAAAGTTCCTTGCTCATCCTACAGCTTGTGCTTAGATCCTTTTATTATTATAGGTGTATGTATTCATTCACTCACTATTGGATCCTTCTCTTTCACCACTACTACTTTTTTCCCTATTACTCCTCTCACAAATGACACTGCCTTTAATAAGGGTTACAGGAAGGATGATGATTCCGATATGAAGTAGTTGGATCCTTTTCATGATAGGGGTTTTATGTACCTTTTTTTTTGTGATTTTTTGTACCCCCTTGTAGTAAATGACTTAGGATGTTCACTCAACCTGATATATCCAAGGGAAATATTATGATTGATATTAAGATTATTAGGTATCATATAATTACCATGAAAACATAACAAGTAATTTGTACTTGTGCTGGCTCTAATCATCATATATCAATTATTATGGTACCAAATTCTATGATTTGTTATCGTCAAAATTGGGATTTTATTGGAGTCCTTACGTTTTAAAGCTCACAAATCAAGCTTAAATTTTCTAATTTTGATTTATTAAGATACTTTCTTTTTATTCATGTTGAATTATAACAATGAAATTTGGTATTAGTGTTCATATCATAAGCCATGTTAACATGTCTTGGTTTGATATGAGTCACTAATTGTGTGACCTACAAATTATTGTCCTATCAATAAGGTTTGTCACCAACATATTCTTAAACTATAGACCCCTAAATAACCGACACAAAACCTAACAATGACTAAACTAACAAATCCTAAACAATTGATGCCTAACCCACGAACACATCATGTACCGATAGAAAGAGATGCTGATAGTCTCACCTACTGATAGAAATGAGATACTGGTGGAATTTGATACTGAAAGAATGTCCTATAGATAGACTAAGTAAATAATTATCTATCACCAATTCAAAATTATTTATAACGGTCCTATTTTAAAATCTTAGTACTACATATTATATTAATGACCTTGTCTGATTTATTTAGACAACCATTAATGATATTAGAGACCATTAAAAGGTACTTTCATGTGGTAGAGAACATTCTTCTTGTCGGCCTGCAATGTATAAACCAAGCACCTGGGTGAAAGAAAGTAACACAAAATAGAGTGTTTTTCTTGAACAAAAACACATGATTGTGAAAGAAGCTTTTCCAACCCACTATGCATAACAAGAGAAATTACTGAGAACCAAAATGGAAAAAACATAGGCACAACAACTTGGAAGAGAAGAACACTTAGAGAAGTGTACTTCTATACTAGAACAGAATATTTATGAAAAAATAGCTATCTATTTTTCATTGGGTTTCTTACAATCGACTCTAGATTCACTTCTACCAACTTAATGGAGTCCAAAAGCATCATATAACATCACACAGAGCAATCTAAATGCTTACTAGTTTATATATGATTGTTTACATTATTTTCATTTTGAGTTGTGTGTGTTTATATGATTTATACACACACATGGAATCCTTTTGTAAACTATAATACACCTAGTTATCTTTACCAATATGTCCCTTTACACATTACACTCCCACGCATAACATTGGATGAAATATTAAAATGGCCTGTCTGTTTGGATTGTATTCCCATAATAACTGTGAAACATGTCTTGTTGACCAGGATAGTTGTTTAATATTGTTAACTGGATCCATAGTGTGGATAAAGTTTATTTTATATAAACTACTTAGTGTCAGGTGATCACTAAGTGGAGAGGATTAGTTCTTAGCATTAGAATGAACCTCCTATATTAAATCTGTTGTTCCATTTTCATGTTTAGGTTTCTTATCTGATTTACTCAATCGTTGTCATGACCCGTCCTCGGGACCCGTACCGTGACTACCCCAAACTCACCTTCTAAAGGCTAGGGGCTAAAGACGCGCACCAAAGGTGTAAATCCCTAAGCTGGGAAGGCATTGCCTTTATAAAAAGTATACACACATAACCAGAGTACACAACTGGAAGCAAAGTACTAAGAAATACTATATACAGAAGAAGTGCTGAAAAGTAAAAGGGGATAAAAATAAAATCCCAACTGTAATGTACATGTACAACTGAAATCATGTACAACTGAAAAAGGGAAAAATAGGTGAAATGTAAAGAGAAGCTCCTGGATCATCATCTGGGGTTCCTACCTGGAGGGTAGGTATAGATGTCCACCTCAACACTCCACATCCATCAGACTCCTCTGTGCACTGACTTGTCATAAGGTCCAACTCCGGGCACCATCTAGTCCTGGCGATCTCAGCCTCCGTCAGTGCTGTTCTTCATCTGCATCCAACACAACGAGGTGTGGCCATATCCCGTGGAGGGGTGAGCATAACGATAATCAGTAGGGACCCTGAGACCCTCATGTCTTAACAATATCCATCAAGGATATCCACAAAGTAAAGATTCAATGGATAACCCATACTTATGTATATTTCCATACATATACCTAAGTTATCTAGTAACCCATCTCAATCATGAGGTAAACGCAAAAGTCACTGACTCAGCTTAAACCAGGATTTTATTCTAGGGATAATAGAAAGTAACATCCACAGTCAAACTGTCGGATCTCGACTAATGGTGAACTCATCCTCTACAGAGTACATTGGGCCTTCCGCATCACAAAAAAGCGCTTCCCACCTTCCTGTACTATTGTGGTACTCCTCCTATCAAGTACCGTGAGTGTGCTGCGTCACATAGAGGCTCTCCCCTCTATGGGTCTGCCACGCTCACACAGAGGGACTCCCTCTTATAGCCTACTGAGGTACTCCTCATGTCGAGAACCATGGGTCTGCCTCATCACACAGAGGCACTCCCCACTTTGGGTCTCCCATTATCACATAGAGGCACTCCCGTGCTGGGCTAGTCGAAACACTCTGAGTCGAAAGGTCAGCAGTCGTTAGGTCTCAGCCAGCTACTAAGTCTCCATACTCAACTCACTCATCATTGAGAGTATATTCTCTATGAGCTACTTTTTGATACTCCAACTATCACTAAGTCCCATGTATATGTATCTCAAAGGTACACCTTGTCATAGGGATCTCAATGCAATAGACGGTGCGTCAATCAGATGCAAGGTCTGTGAGTTATTGGTGTTTCTGTTCCAGGGGCCTGGTTAGTTTTTAGGTTCAAACCAACCCAATCATACCTCAAATGTATCCAAACCTCAAGTGGATTATTCCAAAAGAACAATCTCATTTTAATATTTTTTGTCGCTCAGATGGTTCGTCGATCGGACACCCTTAGCATAATATATGGGTGAAAATGTGTTAACTGGCCATAGCGGGTCCTTGAACGGACCGACCCAGTCAGACCGACCCAGCCCGACCCAGTCTGAACCGAGGTCTGACCCGGTCCACGGGTCCGACCTGGTCCGAGGGTGTAACGACCCAATCTTTTTGAGTGGAATATTAACTTACTCTTAATTTTTTAATAGAGATGTTGTTGGTTAATGTAGAAAGAGGAGTCGATGGCTTCATCCAGTAGACTCGAACCTTATGAAGCCCACTTATCAGAGCTTGGGAAGGAGGTGGCATCTTTGGGCTTCGCTTTGGACCAAGCCCAAGCCAAACTCCAGCGTGTCAAGCTTAAACAGAAATTCCTACGGGAGAAGTTCAAGTTAGTAGAGATTACTACTTGGGTAATGTTATCTGAGCCTCCCTCAGATTCTCTCACCATAGCACACCTTACACTTAGGTCATATACCGGTGTTATAAGGGGCTATATGACGAGACCCTAGCTTCCTTGTGTGATCCTTTGGGATGAATAAATTATGATTTATTCCTCTAGGGATGTTTGTGAAATTTCAAATGTCTGGATAATTTTAGGATGTATTTTATTGATGAATTTTGAAAAAATGGATATTTTAAAATATTTATGTAAACCCTAAATAATTAATGATGTTTAATGATTTTCAAAAAATGGTCTTCTACAAAAGTGTTCAGTAAGGAAGTTGGTGTCTAATAAGATCAACTTAATTTTTGATGAATATTAAAATATGAATAGTTATTTTACGCTTAGGATTAGTAATGTGACAAAATGGATTAGTAATTTCACTCAAAGAAAGTTTTAATATAATTTAGTCACCTAGATTAAGTAATGTGATTCAATAAAATGGGTAAATAACGGTTTCATAAATGATTAATCAAGTATTAGTTTTTTCAAGTGAATAGTGTTTTTTAATAAAAAATTGAATTAAAAATATTTAGAAAATTATTTTTATAAAAAGGACTTTATTTTGGAACTCAGAGCATCGATATTATGTTATGGTAATTTTTGGGGATTTTTCTGAAAAAAATGAATTATCGATGAATAGTGATTTTATTTAAAAAATAAATTAAAAATATTTAGAAAAATATTTTTATAAAATGGAGTTCATAATTTTAATTAGAGCATCGATATTTGGTTAAGGTGAAATTTTGGGATTTTTCTGCGAAAGATGAATTTTCAGTGATTAGTAAAAAAAGTAGTTTTGGGTTTCGGTATGTCTAACGACATCATATCTGTTTCATGGTTATTTCATGAGATATTTTAAGGGTTGGACGACCATAGGTGATGCATTATTGTCTTGGGGGCCCCATGTGTCCTATCTTCATTGGAAATATCATGAGAGAGCACATAGTTTTGAGTAAAGCACTTGTGAGGTGCCCCTTGGCCATTAATGTCGTGTCCCCTAACTTTCCCTATAAATACCAAGCCATACTCTCATCCTTTCGACTCAAAAACCATCCTCAAAGGAGTTCTGGTCTCCATACCTCCCATGGTGTCCTCCCAAGGTTCCCCCAAGCCCTCAAGGTCCAAACCATTGAGTTTTAAGAGTTACGTTTTAAGGTAAGGGATCCGACCACTCACTTCTTTTCAAGTAATCTCTTTTATGTCATTTCTTTTATACTCCATGTTCTTATGTTGGAGGATGTTCTTATATATTAATATTACTTCACTTTTCATGTTCATATGATGAGAGACCCCATCTTTCTCTCATTAATTCGTTTTAATAATGTTTAAGTGGCGCCGTTAGGCTGCCGAAATTTTAAGGGGATTCTTTCACCCTTCTCATTCTTTTCAATGTTCTACTTTCATGTCAAGTCTTTCAAGTTATTTTTTAATTATTTTGGGGTATGATCTCTATATATATAATACTGAACTCTTATTTTCATATGATTAGAGACCCTATTTGATCTTTTCAATTCATTTTTGTTGAATTTTAAGTGACGCCGTTAGGCTACCGAATTTTCATAAGAGAAATCTAATTTCTTTCTTCCTTCCATGTTTTTCATTTCAAATGGTATTTCCTTCAAATTTCATTACCATGTTCATATACCCTTATTATTCTGTCCTTCTAATGTTTTATGTGTCATTTATGAATGTTTGACCCATGTCCCCTCTCTTTTCAATGATTTCTAAAAACCCCGAAACATAGTCGTTATGCTGCAGAATTTTCGTCTCAAAATGCCTCTCTTTCTTTATCTCAAAATTATTTTATGTTATTAAGTGAATACTCAAAGATCTTATTTATACAGGGGTATTCACATATATATCAAAATGTTCTATTTTAAATTCTGGGATTTGCATACATGAAACCCGCTTTCCCTTTCTGTGGGTTTAAAGTGACATAAAGATCATGTCTTTAAAGCAGTTTTTAAAATGTTTTGATTATGAAATGAAACCCATTTCTTTTATGCTATATTGGTTTTTTATGGAATGATTGATGATGATATATGTGTCTCACATGATAATAAAGACATTTCAGGGGTGTGCTTAGAAAGGGATCCAATGCATTGTGTAAAGACTTAATCTCTAGAGATGACTTTTTAGACTGATACCTTGGTGAATAACCTTGGTAATTTTTAATGACACCTTGGGGATGGACCTTGGTGAAACGAAATGATTGTCAATATTAATTGTTGCAGCCACATCTTCAAGTAATGAAAAATGTTATTTTTATTATGATGTATCTCATGATTCCTTTCTCATGCCTTAAAGTTCTTTTCATGTCCTTATCGAAGTATCTCAAGTTCACATGTAAAATATTTCTCTTGTTTCCCTTATTGGGCCTTATGCTCACCCTTTCTTTTGATGTATGTCCCCAGGTTATGAGATGAATTAATGAACCAAGGATGAACTTAAGGAGAATCCTTTCAAGTGTTTAAGAAGAATGTTTTATGTTGTTTTCATGTATTATATTACTTGTTTCTAAGACACTAAACCTTAAAGATCCTCAGTTCCGTGTAATGAAATGAAAGTTTATGTTATAAAAAGACGGGATGATATAGTTGGTATCAAAGGATGGTTTAGTTATTTGTGGAAATTAGGATATAAAAACGTTAGGAAGAACATTATAGAAAATTTTAATTATAGGAAAACTTCCTGGTATTTTGGTAAGTATTGAGTGAGTGGTTTATCAAACAAATACAACCATATCTAGATACGAGCAGGTAGAGGCAGCTCTGGCACAGATGTACATAGGGGTAAAACCTGAAAACACCGCTTTGAGCTAGACTTGAACGAGAACTGGTGCACGATAACGGGCCTTGCTGCAGTCTGGGTTACGACACTCCCGAGGGATATGTTTTATTAATCACAAGATTTTTATGAATCATTATGAAGGAATTATAGTGAAGTGTAATTGTCTAAGAATGAAGTCTTATTTAAAAGATTCATAAATGAAATAAGTTTCTCACTAAGGTTTTATTCTTTTAGAAAATGGAGGGAAATAGTAGGAACTGTGCCGATGGTGACCGCAATGCACCATGTGCTGACGACCCTCCGATGGAAGCCGGAATGGAAACATTCATGCGAATGATGAACCAACTAACTCAAGTTATGAGTAATAACTAGAATCAAGATGAGAGGACGCCCTCACCACGAAGGGAACAAAACTCTGTTGAGTCCTTCATGTGTCAATGAACACCATCATTCAGTGGATCTACTGACCCTTTGGTTGTGGAACAATGGATAAGCTCCATTGAAAAGATCTTTTCTCTACTCCTTTGTTCGGAACAAAAAAAGTCACCCTTGCTGTTTATCACCTAGAGGGAGAAGCTGATTAGTGTTGGTCACTGGCCAAAAACACGAATCCTAGAGGAGAGATGGAAGCTATGTAGTGGGAATAATTCAGGGGAATATTATATAACAAGTATTTCCCTCGTTCCATGAGAACGAGAATGTAGAAAGAGTTTCTCGAGCTGAAGCAGAAGGAGAACAAATCTGTCGGAAGATATGAGATGAACTTCACACGACTTTCACGATATACCTCTAGCTTTGTCATGGATCAAAGTGGGAAGGTAGATAGATTTTTCGGTTGGCTGAGACCTCATCTGCAGAAGAATTTAGCCAACCGGGACTATGATAGCTACGAGGAGATCATGCGGAGTGCAATGAAAGTCGAGCTGGAGTTTGGTGAGACACAATGGTCTCATCAATCAAATGAAAATAAGAGATCGTTGGAGCCCAGTTTAGGGAAGACTTTTGATCAGGTAAGAGGTGGAAAGAAAATGCAACTTACCACATGCAATAAATGTGGGAAGAAACATCCGGGGAACTGCTTGGTCGGAAGTGTAAAGTTCTACAAGTGTGGAAGAGGAGGCCATATTTCTTGGAATTGTCGTAGTGAGGTGAAGCCTCAACTACCCAACACTAACGATAGAGGAAAGATGTTTATGGGCTTACCCGAAGTCCATTGCTTCAAGTGTGGACAGCATGGGCACTATTCTAATCTCTGTCTAGATCCAAGGGCAGTGGAGGGGAATCACCATCAACCTCAGCAAATTCCAGGGGAGCAAGGTCGTGATTTTTCTATCACGACAACTGAAGTTGAAGATCCGAATGACGTGGTAGAAGGTACTCTTGTTGTCCTCTCAAAACTAGCAACTGCTTTGTTTTATTCTGGTTCTACGCATTCCTTTATTTCCTCCATGTTTTCAACGAATATAGAATCAATACCTGAACTGCTTGAGGTAGAGTTGTCAGTAAAGACACCAAGTGGGATTATCCATGCATCAACAGTGTTTAGAGACTCTAGTGTTTACTTTATTGAGAACAATCTTATCGCAAATCTAGTAGTCATTCCCATGTTGGAATTCGACGTTATACTAGGGATGGACTGGCTCTCAATGTATAATGCTAAGATAAAATGCAGACGTAAGGAAATCTTAGTAGTCTTGAATAAACGACCTATATTTGTCTTCCACGGAGAGATATCCTGAACTGATCCCTATCTAGAAGCACCTCCTATAGTTTTCTTTATGGAGTTAATCGGGGAGGATAAAGATGGAAAAGGGAACATACAAATAGAAGATGTTTCGATTGTTCAGGAATACATGGATGTATTTCCTGAGGAGTTACCGGGAACTCCCCTAGAAATAGAGGTAGAGTTATCCATTGAACTCATACTTGGATCACAACCGCTATCAAAGACCCCGTATAGAATGACAAATGTGGAGCTATAAGAGTTAAAGAAACAACTCCAAGACTTATTGGAGAAGGGGTTTATCCAACTGAGTGTGTCTCCTTGGGGAGCACCAGTTCTCTTTGTAAAGAAGAAGGATGGATCAATGCGGCTATACATTGATTATAGAGAACTGAACAGGATCACAGTGAAGAACAGATACCCTCTTCCAAGAATTGATGATTTATTTGACCACCTTCGTGGGGCTCAATTCTTCTCTAAGATTGACCTTCGATCTAGTTATCATCAACTGAGGGTGAAGAAGGAAGATATTCCAAAGACCGCCTTCCGATCAAGATACGGGCATTATGAGTTTACTGCTATGCCCTTTGGCTTGACTAATGCTCCTGCTATTTTCATGGATTTGATGAATAGAGTCTTTAAGGACTACCTGGATAACATTGTGGTAGTTTTTATTGATGATATTTTGATATATTCAAAAGGTCGTGAGGAGCATGAAGAACATCTGAGGGTTATTTTGAAAACTATATGGAAGGAGAGGCTCTTTGGAAAGTTCAGAAAGTGTGAGCTTTGGTTACAACAAGTGGCTTTCTTGGGGCACATCGTAACCAATGAAGGAATCTGGGTTGACCCTTCAAAGACAATGTTTGTGGAGGAGTGGCCTCAACCCACAATAGTAAATGAGATTCATAGTTCCCTTGGTTTATCGGGATATTATAGGAGGTTTGTGAAAAACATTTCACGGCTTTCTAATCCACTAACCAAGTTAACTCAAAAAGGGGTTAAGTTCATCTGGACAAAGGAATGCGAGGAATGTTTCCAAGAGCTGAATAAGAGATTGGTTACTGCACCTGTGTTAACACTACCCTATATCGGAGAAGGATTTGTTATTTTTAGCGATGCATCTCTGAAAGGGCTTGGGTGCGTCCTCATGAAAAATTACAAGGTAATTGCTTATGAATCTCGACAGTTGAAGATTCATGAGCAGAATTATCCTACGCGTGATCTAGAGCTGGCGGCAGTTGATTTTTCTCTAAAGATATGGAGGCACTATCTTTATGGGGAGAAATGTGATATATAAACTGAACACCAAAGTCTAAAGTATATTTTCACACAGAAATAATTGAACATGAGACAAAGGAGATGGTTGGAGCTTATTAAAGACTATGACTATTCAATTCATTATCACCCTAGAAGAGCAAATAAAGTCGCGGATGCGTTAAGCAGGAAAGACCTTGTTGTTCTGGAAACAATGAGGAACCAAGGAGATCCCTTGATTAGAGATCTAGTAAAACTGGACATGGGAATTATAAGGAAAGGGACATCATCAACCCTATCCCAAATGACTTCTCATCCTTCATTACTATAGAAGATCAAGAAGGCTCAAAAAGAAGATCCTTTGTTGCAGGAGAAGTTTGAGGATGTAAAGGATGGGAAGTTCCCTGACTGCAATATTGATCAAGAAGGTGTATTAAAATTTCGTACAAGACTATGTGTTCCATCTATTATGGAGATAAAGAAAGAACTTATGGATGAAGCTCATAGCTCTACTTTCTCTATACATCCTGGAAGCACTAAAATGTATAGAGACCTTCGTGATCATTATTGGTGGGATAACATGAAGAGGGAGATTGCTGACTACACTACAAGGTGCTTGGTGTGTCAGCAAGTAAAGGCAGAACGACAACTTCCTAAAGGGGTATTACAACTGCTACCCATACTAGTATGGAAGTGGGATAATATCACTATAGACATTGTAACTGGTCTCCCGGAAATGTCCAAAGGAAACATTGTGATATGGGTTATTGTGGACCGTCTCACCAAGACAGCCCATTTTATCTATATTCAGGAATATTTCTCTGTAGATCAGCTTGCCAAGATATACGTGAAGGAAGTGGTAAGGCTTCATGGGGTACCACTATCCATTGTGTCTGATCGTGATCCAAAATTCACATCAAAATTCTGGAGAAGTCTTCAACATGCTCTGAATACTGAATTGAATTTTAGTACGGCCTATCATCCTCAAACTGATGGCCAATCTGAAAAAACTATTCATACACTCGAAGACATGCTGAGATTATGCTCAATGAAATTTAAAGGTGGATTGGATCAACAACACCCATGAGTGGAGTTCTCCTATAACAACAACTTCCATTCGATTATTCAAATGGCACCCTATGAACCTCTGTATGGAAAACGATGTAGAACACCTACTTGTTGGGATGGAACTGGTGAGAGAAAGCTTCTTGGGCCTGATCTTGTGCAAGAGATGACAAAACATGTCCATTCCATCCAACAACACATAAAGGCTGCTCAGAGTCGGCATAAGAGCTATGTTGATAATCGTCGAAGGGACTTGGAGTTTGGTGTTGGTGACAAAATCTTCCTTCGAATTTCTCCATGGAAGAGAGTCATGCGGTTTGGGAAGAAAGGTAAGCTAAGCCCTAGGTACATTGGCCCCTATGAAATCCTTGATCGTAGAGGAGGAGTGGTCTATCGTCTAGCACTTCCACCGAACCTAGCTCAAGTTCACAATGTCTTCCATGTATCTCTCTTGAGGAAGTAAATACCCGACCCTTCGCATGTACTGAACCCAGATGTGGTACAACTGGAACATGACCTCTCTTATGAAGAGCAGCCAGTGGAGATCTTATACCGTAGAGACAAGGTTCTACAAAACAAGACTACCCACCTTGTGAAAGTGTTGTGGAGGAATCATAAATATGAAGAAGCGACTTGGGAGTCTGAGGAAATGATGAAGCAAAAGTACCCTTACCTTTTCAACTAGGACTCAAGTATAAATTTCGGGGACGAAATTTCTTAAGGGGGGAAGAATATAACAACCCAATCTTTTTGAGTGGAATATTAACTTACTCTTAATGTTTCAATAGAGATGTTTTTGGTTAATGCAGAAAGAGGAGTCGATGGCTTCATGCAGTAGACTCGAACCTTATGAAGCCCACTTATCAGAGTTTGGGAAAGAGGAGGCATCTTTGGGCTTCGCTTTGGACCAAGCCCAAGCCCAACTCCAGCGTGTCAAGCTTGAACGGAAACGCCAATGGGAGAAGTTCAAGTTAGTAGAGATTACTACTAGGGAAATGTTATCTGAGCCTCCCTCAGATTCTCTCACCATAGCACACCTTACACTTAGGTCATTTGCCGGTGTTATAAGGGGCTATGTGACGAGACCCTATATTCCTTGTGTGATCCTTTGGGATGAATAAATTGAGATTTCTTCCTTTAGTGATGTTTGTGAAATTTCAAATGTCCGGATAATTTTAGGATGTATTTTATTGATAAATTTTGAAAAAAAGGATATTTTAAAATATTTATGTAAACCCTAAATAATTAACGATGTTTAATGATTTTCAAAAAATGGTCTTCTACAAAAGTGTTCAGTAAGGAATTTGGAGTCTAATAAGATCAAGTTAATTTTTGATAAATAGAAAAGTATGAATAGTGATTTTACGCTTAGGATTAGTAATGTGACCAAATGGATTAGTAATTTCACTGAAAGGAAGTTTTAATATAATTTAGACACCTAGATTAAGTAATGTGATTCAATAAATTGGGTAAATAACGGTTTCATAAATGATTAAGCAAGTATTAGTTTTTTCAGGTGAATAGTTTTTTTTAATTAAAAATTGTATTAAAAATATTTAGAAAATTATTTTTATAAAAAGGACTTTATTTCTGAACTCAGAGCATCAATATTATGTTATGGTAATTTTTAGGGATTTTTCTGAAAAAAATGAATTCTCAATGAATAGTGCTTTTACATAAAAATTAAATTAAAAATATTTAGAAAATTATTTTTATAAAATGGAGTTCATAAATTTAATTAGAGCATTGATATTTGGTTAAGGTAAAATTTTGGGGTTTTTCTATGAAAGATGAATTTTCAGAGATTAGTAAAAAAAGCAGTTTTAGGTTTTCGATATGTCCAATGACATCATAGCTGTGTCATGGTGATTTCATGATATATTTTAAGGATTGGAAGACCTTAGGTGATGAATTATTGTTTTGGGGGCCCCATGTGGCCTAACATCATGGGAAATATCATGAGAGAGCACATGATTTTGAGTAAAGCACTTGTGAGATGTCCCTTGGGAATTAATGCCTTGTCCACTCAATTTCCCTATAAATACCAAGCCCTCCTCTCATCCATTCGACTCAAAAATCATCCTCAACGAAGTTCTGGTCTCCTTACCTCCCAAGGAGTCCTTCCAAGGTTCCCCCAAGCCCTCAAGGTCCAAACCATTGAGTTTTAAGAGTTACATTTTAAGGTAAGGGATCCGACCTCTCTCTTCTTTTCAAGTAATCTCTTTTATGTCATTTATTTTATAATCCATGATATTATGTTGGAGGATGTTCTAATATATTTATATTACTTCCCTTTTCATGTTCATATGATTATAGACACCATCTTCCTCTCATAAATTAGTTTTACGAATGTTTAAGTGGCGCCGTTAGGCTGCCGAAATTTTAAGGGGATTCTTTCACCCTTCACATTCTTTTCAATGTTCTACTTTCATGTCAAGTCTTTCAAGATCCTTTTTAATTATTTTGGGGTATGATATCTGTATCTATCATAATGAACTCTTATTTTCATATGATGAGGGACCCTATTTGATCTTTTCAATTTATTTTTGTTGAAGTTTAAGTGACGTCGTTAGCCTGCCGAATTTTCATAAGAGAAATCTAATTTTTGTCTTCCTTCCATGTTTTTCATTTAAAATGGTATGTCCTTAAAATTTCATTACCACATTCATATACCCTTATTATTCTGTCCCTCTACTGTTTTATGGGTCATTTATGAATGATTTACCCACGTCCCCTCTCTTTTCAATGTTTTCTAAAAACCCCAAAACATAGCTGTTATGCTGCAGAATTTTCGTCTCAAAATGCCTCTCTCTCTTTATCTCAAAATTATTTTATGTTATTAAGTGAATACTAAAAGCTCTTATTTGTACAGGGGTATTCAAATATATATAAAAATGTTCTATTTTAAATTCTGGGATTTACAAACATGAAACCCACTTTCCCTTTCAGTGGGTTTAATGTGACATAAAGATCATGTATTTAAAGCAGTTTTTAAAACGTTATGATTATGAAATGAAAACCCTTTATTTTATGCTATATGGGTTGTTTATGGAATGATTAATGATTATATATGTGTCTCACATGATAATAATGACATTTCTAGGGTGCGCCCAGATAGCGCTCCAATGCATTGGGTAAAGACTTAATCTCTAGAGATGACTTTTTAGACTGATACCTTGGTGAATAACCTTGGTAATTTTTAATGACACCTTGGGGATGGACCTTGGTGAAACGAAATGATTGTCAATATTAAATGTTGCAGCCACATCTTCAAGTAATGAAAAATGTTATTTTTATTATGATTTATCTCATGATTACTTTCTCATGCCTTAAAGTTCTTTTCATGTCCTTATTGAAGTATCTCAAGTTCACATGTAAAATGTTTCTCTTGTTTCCCTTACTGGGCCTTCTGCTCACCCTTTCTTTTGATTATGTCCCCAGGTTATGAGATGCAGTAATGGACCTAGGATGAACTTAAGGAGAAACCTTTCAAGTGTTTAAGAAGAATGTTTTATGTTGTTTTCATGTATTATGTTCCTTGATTCCAAGACACTAAACCTTATAGATCCTCAGTTCCGTGTAATGAAATGAATGTTTATGTTATAAAAAGACGGGATGCTATAGAGGGGGCAGCCCGGCCCGAGTGGTTGGCCCGACCAAAGTTGGCATCCTAGCCCAAAGGTGGCCCGACCCGGATGGGCGGCCCGACCCGGATGGGTTGCGCAGCCTGAGAGCGACCCAGCCTTGTGGCCCGACGGCCCGGCTGCCTGACGGTCCGACTGCCCGACGGCTCGCGGGGTCCGCCTAAGATGCACCCATGGGTAAAGAATCGCCCTCGTGGATCCTGAACGGCTCTGCCATTCGGTTGATGCTCCAACCAGTGCCAGGTGGTGCCAGTCCAGCACATGCGGGACCCAACGGGGTCCCACTCCCCTCGACTGGACGAGAGGCCAGCCGCTCCACTCCACCGGTGCGGTCGGCCCAGGATGCGGCCCGCTGCTGCCACCCCTCCCCCCACCCCCCACGCGGCGCGAAGGCACTACGCTCCTCTGAAACGGCCCATCATGGACACGACTCTGCTTCCACATGGCACGATGGTGTCATGCCCTCTTGGAGACCAAGTGGCCTTGCGCCGCCATTTCCTTCGTGGTCGGCCCATCGCTGGCCGCCGTTGCTATTTTCGTGGTCTGTTCCTCCAGCGGTAGTGTTGTGGCTCCTCCATCGTCAAAAATAGAGAACACCAAAGGGGGAGAGTCAGTCTGTGTTCGTGCGGTATGATCCCTCCTCGTTATGGTGTTATCAATTAGAAATTCCCATTTCATAAAATCACTGACGTAGAATGGGAACAATAAATCAACTCAAACGCCCTACCACACTTGTCATTCATTGATGATGGAAGGAGTGTTTGGAGTAGTCGATGTCGAAGACGATGTTGTCGGCATTCATCATGGGCGACAGTTTCATCCCTCGACCGATGGTTCTCCGTTAGTGGAGGAAGCGTTCTTTGTGGTCGAATTATTTCTCTCCCCAAAGCTCCACCAAGATTCCAAACAAAAATAATAGATGAAGTTTTCTATTATTTGTTGGCATAACCATTCGAATTCTTGTGTTAAATTAAATGAGACAGCTTATTTAATTGATGGGTGGTGTTAGCTCAAATAACTAATCAGGGAAGGTAAAGAGTTCCATCCTCTTTTATGGGGAGTTAAGGGGGGTTTAAATCTCATGTGGGCCCCACTAAGGATATCCTTCCAAGGGAAGTTATTTGCATGTGGTCCCCACAACTATAACCTCGCATGGGAGGTTATGTTGTGGTGGCCCCCACCACAAACCTCCTCTTGTAGCTAAACCACCAAAAATAAAAAATAAAGCTAACACTTTATTTTTATTCAATATAATTAAAAACCCCAAAATCTAACTTCCATTCTTGTCAGAACGCAACTGCGGTGATGGTCTTCCTAAGAAATCATCGATGTTGCGAGTTCAACGGTGCCCTCATATTTTAGTTCCAAGCACCGATTCAAAAGTTATAAAATATCACCTGTACATTAACTGAACGTACCCAAACAAAAATTCAAAAATTGATTCTGGGCACACCGATCCTCAAAATCAAGTGCTGTAAATTTTCACGGACTCATAAAGTTCCCATTGATTTAAATAAAATTTCCCAGAAATTTCAGGTCTTTAAATTCTCCAAACCTCATGGCTTAACATCCCCATAAGCTACAAATCGAATTGAGGGAACAAATGGGGGTACAGAGCACGTCATCCTCTTCAGCGGACATACTATGGTACCAGTAGCACTTTAGTAGGAAGTAATGATGGAGTTTCGCAATTCCCCTCGAGAAGTATATCAAGGAGTGGTGATCATGTACCAGGACCTTCGATGACAGCACTGGTGGCAAGGCATGAAGAAGGCGGTAATGGATTTTTTCTCTCGATGCCCACTTGTCAGCAACTGAAGGTGGATCACCCGGTACTAGTAGGCTTGGTTCATCCCTTAGAGGTCCCAGAGTGGAAGTGGGATGGGATATCCATGGACTTCGTGATGGTTACTCCACGTACATACAAGAGTCACAATTCTATATGGGTGATCGTTGACCAACTCACTAAGTCGGCCCACTTCTTACTGATCATAGAGTTGGGATCATTAGAGAACTTGGGACGACTCTATGTATAGGAGATTATGCATTTACATGGATTACCTTCTTCTATTGTCTCTGACCGTGATGCACGGTTTACTTCCTAGCTATGGAAGGGGTTGCAGGAGGCTTTTGGGATAGAGCTTCGCTTGAGCACCACCTTCCATCCACACACATATGGTCAGACTGAGCAGACTATCCAGACCCTCGAGGACATGCTTCGTGCATGTATCCTCGACTTTGGTGGCAGCTGGTAGGATCACTTGCCTTTGGTGAGGTTCACATACAATAACATCTATCACTCCTCCATCGGTATGACACCTTTTGAGGCCTTGTATGGTCGACCTTGCAGATCGCCACTATGTTGGATAGACCTGTGACGTGACTACCCCATTCATCCCTTCAATAGTCCAGGGTAATGCGACTAGCACCAAAGGCCTAAATCCTTAAGCTAGGAAGGCATTGCCTTTATAAAAAGTAAACACGCACAATCAGAGTACAAAAATGTAAGCAAAGCATAATGAAATATTGTATAGAGAAGAAGTACTGGAAAGTAAATGGGGTCAGAAATACAATCCCAACAGTAAATTATTGGTACAACTGAAAGAAAGTACAACTGAAAAGGGAAAAACAGCTGAAATGTAAAGACCAGCTCCTGGAATATCCTTCGGGGTTCCTATATGAAGGGTAGGTACTGATGGCCACCTCAGCACTCCACGTGCATTAAAATCATCTATGTACCGACTCGTCATATGGTCTACCTCCAGATACCATCCAGTCATGGCACTCTCGGCCTCCGTCAGAACTGTCCTTCGTCTGCATACAACACAACGAGGTGCGGGCATAGACCATGAAGGGGTGAGTATAACGATACTCAGTAGGGACCCTGAGACCCTCAAGGTCTCACAATATCCAAAAAGGATATCCAAAAAGTAAAGATTCAATGGATTGCCCTTACATAGTTATATGCCCATACATATACCTAAGTTAACTAGTAACCCATCTCAATCATGAGGTAAACACAAAAGTCACTAACACAGCTCAAACCAGGATTTTATTCCTGGGATAGTAGAAAATAAAATCCACATTCAAACTATCAGATCTTGGATGATGGTTTACTCCTCCTCTAACGAGTGCTGTGGGTCTTCCGTGTCACATAGAGGCATTTACCACCTTCCTGGACTACTGTGGTACTCCTCCTGTCGAGTACCATGAGTCTACTACGTCACATATAGGCGCTCCCCATTGTGGGTCTGCCACGCTCACACAGATGTGCTCCCCTTCATAGCCTGCTGAGGTAATTCTCTTGTCGAGTACTGTGGGTATTCCATGTCACACAGAGGCTCTACCCACTACGGTTATTCCATGATCACACAGAGGCTCTCCCCTATTGGTCTAGTTGAAACACTCTGAGTCGAAAGGTCAGCAGTCGTCAGGTCTCAGCCAGCTACTAAGTCTTCGTAATCTGCTCACTCGTCACCGGAAGGATCCAATCCACAAGCTACTGGTTGACACACCAACTATCACAAATTACCAAGTATAAGTATCTCAAAGGTCTGCCTCATTATATATATATCAATGCAACAGACGGTGCGTCAATCAGACTCCTGGTCTGTGAGTTATTGGTGTTTTCGTTCCAGGGGACCTATTGATTTTTAGTTTCAAACCAAACCCCCCATACCCCAACTATATCCAAACCACATGTGGGGTATTCTGAAAGAACAGTCACATTGTAATATTTATTTCTCCATAGACGGTTCATCGATCGGACACCCATAGCCCATGATATTGGTGAAACAGTGTAAACTGGCCATAGCGGGTTCGGGTCTGGTCCAACCCAGTCCGAACAAGGGTCTGACCTGGTCTGACGGGGTGGCCCAGCCTGGATGATCAGATTGACCTGAGGGAGGCCAGTCACAATGGCGGCATGGCCCGGATGGGTGGCCCGATGGCCCGATGGCTCACGTGGTCTGCCAAAACTGTGACCAGGGGGGAAATTCGCGCGCCCCCTGGCTCCCAAACGACACTTCCATTTGGGTGTAGCTTCAACCAGCGTCAGGTGGCGCCAGTCTAGCCCACGAAGGACTCGATTGTGTCTCGTTCCTCACAACTGGTCGAGTAGCCGACCGCTCCGCTCCACCGACAAGGCGCGACGACGTTGCGCCCCTCCCCCGCAGCCTTCCCTGGTTGCGACCCTCTACTAGACACCCCGGGCGGTGAAACGGCACAACACACCTCCACCTTGGACCACTGTGGTACTGGCTGTCCTTCCACGCCTCAAGGTGGTTTCGTGCCCTCTTGGAGACCTGACGGCCTTGCGCCGCTGGTTCCTTTGTGGTCGGCCCGTCGCCGACCACCGTTGTTTTTTACGCGGTCCATTCCGCCAGTGGTAGTGTTGCTGCACCGCCATCTTCAACAAAAAAGAGCAAAAAGGTGGGAGGTTTGGGCCTTGTTTCTGTGGTCTGAGCCTTCCTCTTTATGGTGTTATCAATCAGCAATTCACATTTCATAGATTCAATGATGTAGAATAGGAACAATAAATCAACTCAAAACCCCCTACCATTCTTGAAGTTCTTTGACAGTGGTAGGAGAGCTCGGAGTAGTCGAAGTCATAAATGACGTCATCAATGTTCTTCATGGGTGACTGTTTAGTCCCTCGACCAAAGTTTCTTCATTGGCGGAGGAAGCGTTCTTCGTGGGTGAATTCTTTCTCTCCCCAAAGCTCCACTAAGATTCTAACAAAAAATAATAGATGCAGTTGTCTATTATTTTTTTCCACAACCATTTGAATTCATGGGTTTAATTAAATAAGAAAACTCATTTAATTAATGGATGGTGTTAGTTAAAATAATTAATGGGGTAAGTTGAAGAGTTTCATCCTCCATTATAGGGAGTTACGGGGGGTTTAAAGCTCATGTGGGCCCCACCTAGGATATCCTCTCAAGGGAGGTTATGTGCGGGTGGGCCCCATCACCATAACCTCTCCTGTGATTTTATTTTGGGGTGGACCCCACCACAAACCTCCTCTTTGAGCATTTACCAACAAAAATAATAAATAAAGCTAACAAATTATTTTTATTCAATTTAATTAAAAACCCCAAAATCTAACTTCCATTCTTTTCATAACGAAACTATGGTGAAGGTCTCACTATGAAATCACTAACGTTTCAAGTTCAAAAGTGCCCCTGGATTTCAGTTATGAGCACTGGTTCAAAATTAATAAAATCCCTCTCGTACGTTTACTGAATGTATCGGAAAAATAATTCAAAAATTGATTAGGAGCGCACCGGGCCTTAGAATCAAGCGCTGTATATTTTCACGGACTCGTAAAATTCCCATGAATTATAAATAAAATCCATCGAAATTATGGTTCTTTACATTCTACCATAAAACATCACACCACTCTGATTGTTAATCTTATATCATGTTTATAGAGGATTTTTTTAGTACAAAACTTTTAAATGTTACGATAATAAAGTATATTGTTTTAACTATGAACTAACCAATAATTGAGAAATATTTTAAAAAATAAATGTTTTATAAATATACTACTTTCATTAATTGGTATTTATTGTTTTGAATTGAGTAAATTTAAATAGTTTTTTAAATATGAAAATTTTGAGAGAAAATTTTTTGGAACTCAATTCACCCCCAATTTAGTGTCATACTCTGACCAACGCATGGAATTGAAATAATTTCAATAAAAATATAATTAAATAATCTTAATCAATACATAAAAGGATAAGAATGGTATCAAAAAAATACCCAATGGAGGATATGTAGGAATAGGTGTTGATGATGTTGGTGAATGGAAATACCATTAAAATATCATTAAAATATTATTAAGTAATGTAATCATTGATCATTCCAAATCATCCCATACAACATTGAATCATTTGGTCCATTAAAGCCAAGAATGGAAAAAATAAGTAAAACATAGTTTTTCATGAGAATAAAGAGATTAATTATATTTAATGTCAACGAATAAGTATATACACTGCATAATATAATATATGTGTATAAAATATCAAATGTCTCAAAGAAACTAAATTATAATAGAAGTCACTTACCGCATTGTTTATATTCAAGCTGTAAACTCCATGATAGAATTGTCATTAATTTAAACATTTAAATACCATTAATATAAAATAATTTGTGACATAATATATCAATAGGTGTTTATATAATTTACACACAAGGAGTTAGTGTAAAATATGACATTTTTCCTAGATATCGAAAAAGTGAGATGAAAATTACATACAACATGTGTACGTTTTCAATCACGAGATCAACAAGAGAAGAAAATAAATGAAAAAATAGAGTGCCAATAAATAAATTAAAATCATGATATAAAATTCATAATATTTTTATATAAATCATGTAAAACTTATGGGATTCATAACAGTACAATATACCTCAATAAAATGAAATTGATACGAATTCCCTTTCTACCTGATTATCTTTTGAATCATAATCCCCCAAAACGAAAGAGCATAAATGAAACATGAAATTGTTGTTGAAAATTGTATATATTATATAAAATAATATAGGGAATGAATATACACAACCAAAAATAAATAATATGTAATTATGATGTATGCCTCACATATATAAAATTGAGTTAAGAATCCCTTACCTTGAGTCCGATTTTTCGTTTTTATTCTATATCCTCTTGAATAATATACTAATGTTAATTATATAATTTATTATTAGCCTTATAAAAGTTTATAATATATATTATTTCACTTATTAACATGTTATTTACATTTAATTAATCAATAATGTTTATGTTGTGTTTTTTCTACCAAGTTCAACTTATGTATCAAAACATACTTCGATAGGAAAAATATGGACAATGAGGTCATTATATGAACATGTATAAATTAATAATAATGAAATAATTATCATATTTATAAATAAATTATTCTTTCAAAACCGATCATGAATTATGTATATAAAATTGAACCTATGTTACAATCATGGAGATTGTAGACCATTTGTATGCATGAGTAATGTTCCCATTTTTTGACAATCATTACATAAAGCAGATAAGAGTAACAGTCTGAGTTTTTATCAATTTTTTTAATAAATTTAAAATTAATTTGTGTATTCAAATCCAATAAGTAATTAATTCATTTAACAAGACGAAAAATTGGCATATGTTACATGAAACACTGATATTACATACATCAAATGCAATACCAACATAGAGTACGTTACACACAATACCGACTTAGCATACATCACAAGAAACACAATGTTTCTAAAAAACATCATTTTAATGATATTTTTATTTAAATGAGATAATTATAACCTCTATGATAAAATTTGAAATAGGAAAAATAATAATTCTTTCAGAAATAGTTTTTATATTTTTTTTCTATAAATAAAAAAAATTATAATGAGATAAATGATTTTTGATAAACTACTTTTATGTCTTGAAATACCTTTTTCTTGAATAAACAACATTTAATAGTAATATTAACATTAGAAACATTTTGGATTTGAATTTTATATAATAAATATCATTTTTTTCAAAATATCTAAATTATCGTAGGTTCAATTTTAGATATTTTTCTATGAAACCTCTTTATGGATAAATACTGAAAAATGCTTATTTTTAGTTAAAAATGCATTTGTGTTTAATTAATTATTAATGCTAATTGGTATTATGAAATTTTAAGATAAAAATAGATAAATATAACATCTATTTATTAAATTTAATTAACTATAATCAATTTTAGTTGGAAATTGAATATTAAATATTAACAAACTTTTGAACACATTCTACATTAGTCCCCATTATTTAATATCATATACGGGATTAGCATTAATCATTATTTTCCGTATTTGGTGATTTCAATTTTTAGATAAAAACATAAAAAAATTTATTCAGTTTAATGTTTAGATTCTAATAATACCATCTTAGTTTTTTGAATAAAATTATTATAAAAATTTATTAAAACAAATCAGAATGATTGAGGAGAAATTAAGATTAGTTTTGGACATAACTGTAGAATTAAAAACACAAATGACCCACCCAATTGTCCAAAACCCATTTATGTCCATATATCATCAATAAAACTTCAATTATTGAGTTTTTTTGGCTTTTTTAAATTTGTTATGTAAGAATAGGTGTACACCTGACTTGTTTTTAAAAATTATTATGTGTCCTTTTCCTTCCATATAAAATTCCACCACCTCTTCCACTTACTCACACCTATTAAACCTCTTATGTTTATCCAATAACTACCAAATAAACTTCCAAATTTCATTATATTCGTCATATAAGCCTTACCTTGTCCATATTTCAATCCAATTAAGCCTTTTGGTATAAACCAAAAAGAGTTACCTGATCAAGAGGTTACCTCTTCTCTCAAGTCCTTTATTTTATTTCCTTTCTCCACCTCCTCAACATTATTTTTTAAATGATTTTATTAGAGAAAATGTATCCTTAGTATAGTATATTTTACTATGATTTTTATTCAACATAAAATTACACAAACATCCATTTAATTTATAATGAACACATTCATTATGTGTATGCTGAACTACCGCCTTACTAAATGATGATTATTCAATTTTCTATATAGCCTCTCATAGTGTCCATTATGATGGAAGATATATTTTTATATGTTATATATGATATTTTTTATTATTTTAAGAAACATTATTAATGTTTATAATATATTCCATTTACATTTTTTTTGTTTTAATACGATAATCTCATTTGATGAAGTGTGGACTACTGCCCCCTCAAAGCAATGTGATTCGTTCACACACCACAAAAAATGTTTTAAGGATGGGTTTAGTGAAATTATATGATATATATGATATAATAATTATACTTTAATATTTTAATATATATAAATAGGTATATATACATATTTCATTTACATACTTACTTTTTATATGACAAAAAATCGAAACAACGTTAATACAAACAAACGGCTTAACGTCTTCATGAACGATGTATTCTATTTAATACTTAAACATTATAGAGATTATAATAACATAAATATATTAATAATAAATGAAATTTATATCATGGTACATATTCTTGAATCATTATATAATTTTAAAGACCAAGGATATAACAAATTATGTCAAATTTGAAGAACAGATCGAATATTACCCGAAGTGAAAGCTTAAAATATGATCATTAACAAGAAGGTAATATATAGTCCTAATAAAAAAATATATATAATTAGATATAATAAAATTACACTTTAAAATATTTATAATAAACTTATTTTTATTATATAGGTGGTTTGAACGAGTATGATGATAGTTAAAAAATAGTTTGAGGGGATTTCATATCACTTTCTATTTCAATGAGATACATGCTATGTTCAGAACACTTTAATTTTGTGGGGTTTATGTACTACCCATGATTGTATTATATTTATCAGGTAATTAAATTTATGGGTATTCACATATCCATTTTTGAGCATTCTTTCATTGGGTTTATTTTACAAAATATTCCAAATGGGTAAAATAGTTTGGTGTGAAGTTTCCCACATTGAGACTCATGTGTTATTATGCACATAAATTATTTTTATGGAGTATATACATCAATTTTAAATATTATATCATAAATCTCAAAATTTTCATGATATTTTAAGAAAAATTTAATTATCTTTTTCTTACATGGAGATTATTATCCCATGTTACCAAGTTATAATACTTTATTGAAATAATCTCAATAAATTTCGAGATTTTTTATGTTTATTATTACTTTGATGAAATATTATTATCAATATATGAGAAAAATCTTGAATTTAATTATGCTATATATATATTCATAATATAAAAATATATTGGAACCATTTTTCTACTATTCGGTTAATAAGATAGTTAAGAAGGTGTTTTTAGGAAATCTTGATTTTACCATTTCTATAATAGTAATTATTTTTTCTTTCAAAACCATGTTTTCTATGTAGGGTTTCTGAGAATATTTATCTTGTCTCCTAGATCATTAAAAATAATTTTTAGCCTTTTTTACCACATTCCAATTAAATTTTCATACCACTTATCAAACAATGAATTTTTCTAGCCTTTTTACTATGAAAATAAAATATTTGTTTTACCTTGTTGGACATGTAGAGATTTACACACGATAATTTATGTAAATATCCAATTGAATTCTTAAAAGGAATATTTTTTAAGAAGAGTTTTTGTTTATTTTTAGAAAAATTGGTTTCCAAAACATTTTAATGCATTATTATTATGTTTTGAAAGTGTTTTCAAGAAAAAATGGATTTCAAAAAGATTTCATGGGACTTTTATAAGTTTTCTTGGGAAATGGTTGTACAAAAATTTTCAATAATTTTTTATATGTTTTCAAGGTATTTTCATACAAAGTGTTTTAATTTTTTTTTAATAATTTTTAATAATTTTTCAATGTGATTTTGATGATGTTTTCTATAAAACATTTTAAATATAATTTTTATATTTTTTAAATATAGAGGGTTTTTGAATAATTTCTAGCCATTTTTAAATGTTTTAATAATATTTTCTATAAAAATGATTATCAAATATTTTTATATATTAATTTTGTTTAAAAGAAGAGCGGATATATTTCTCACGAATGTTTTTTTAATGATATTTCAAAATAATTTTCCATCTAAGATTACATCCATTAATGTTACTAATTACATTATAATAAATGACATAAAGGGTCCATTCATATCATTTCTATGAATGGGTTATACTAAATGTGAAGGTATTTATGAAAACCATTTTACTTTCATGATTTTTATGTTTATGTAATATTTCATTCATTAATGGGTTGTATTTTTATGAAATACATTTATCTTTTACAAGTTATTATTTTGATGAAATGATTATGAAAGATATATATTTTATATAGGATATGATATGTTTACATGTTTATGATATCCATTTAATTTCATGGGTTAAGATATGATTTTTATGATTTTTTGGCACATGTATGTATGATTTAATTATGAGATGTATGTGATCTATATATCCCTAAAATACATTGGGTAATGATTTATATCTCAAGATATAGAAAAATATGGTCTTGGTAATGAACCTTGACTATAATGATGGTCGTGGGAGTGAACCATAACTACCAAGACGGTATGAGGAGTGAACTCACGCTACTAGGATAGCCTTGGGAGTAAACCATTACTACCAAGATGGTATATGGATTGAACCTATACCACCAAGATGGTATTGGAAGTGATTTAATGGATACTATGAAAATAAAATTATATACTTATCTATGTACCCCAATTCTATATTTCATTCATAAGTTTTGCTTTCATGGAATATGTTCTTTATATCTTTATTATTCACATCTTATGAAATTCAAATATTTATGCCATGATTCATGTATATGATCTTTGATATGGATGGAATGAACTTATCATTTCATGATCATGCTCTCATACCATTTTTTTGAAGATTATGCTTACATATCTCCCATGATTACCCTTATTGGGAACTTTATCTCACTGCTTTTTTATGTTTCCTTCCATAAGATAAAAATATATGTATTGTGTTTGACATATCTAAGAAGGGTGATAGTAAATTAGAATCTATTGGGTGATAATATAGCTCATTTATATACTGATATTTATGATTCTAGGTTTCCAAAGTCAGTAGAATTATATAGTTTTCAAGCGCTTGCTTGTGTAAAGTTTTATGTCTTTCATAAAAGTTATATCATTTTAATGTATGTGGTGACTAGGTCAATATAGTTATTTTCAAGAGAAATTTTTAGTTAAACATGAGAAAATAGGTTGAGAAAACCTCTGTGGGAACCCTAAATACATGTCTAAGGATAAGTATAAGCATGATCCAATAATTGTGAAAATGCCCTAGAATTTTGGTTAAGGATAGAGTGAGTGGTGTCCAAGAAATACATCACTATATGCACTCTAAAACTGGATGTAGATATGGAATAGATGAACGTATGGGTAACAACTCCCTCCAGATTTTTCAATCCTAACTAAAGGTAATCTAGTACACGAGAATGAGCCTTTCTATAAACATGGGTTTACACTTCTAGGGATATGCTTTGGAAATTCAAAAACTCTTCATGAACAATAATGAAGAATTTAAATAGATGTTGTCTATATGTAAACTAGGATAATCATATGGTATCTTAGATTAGAGAATCTGTATGGATTAATAATTCCAATATGTGATTTTTCATTATTATGTGGTTCCTCAATATGATAACTATTTATTACATTATGCTTCAAGATTTATTCAGTGGACGGAACCTAAAGGAACATCAATAATGGTGATTGAAAGAGATAATGAAATGATTTTCCTCCTGATCAACCGGATGATATGGGAGATGTAATGAAAATTATTATTTCATTAATCACACCCTTTTCCCATGTTATGAATCGTGGTGTACATCCAAATGAAAAATGGATGGAAGAACATTCTATTGTGTCCTTCATGAGGTAACATCCACCTTCTTTCAGTGGGTCTTCTGATCCACTTTTTGTTGAAAATTGGATTGATACCACTAAAAATATATTCATTGTTCATTGGTTTTTAGATAATGAAAAATCCATTCTTGTTGTTCATTGGTAATAACAAGAATAAAATCATTAGGGGACTCCAGTAACGAATACAAGGAAGCAAGATAAGATTGAATCCATGGATTGGTACGAGTTGATAATCTTATTTTTCAATAAATACTATACACTCCCAAAGCTTGACAAACATGGATGTTGCATTAATTTTTATAAATACTTAATACATATAAAAAACAAACACCCAAGGACCGTAATAGTTTAGTGTCATTGGAAACATGGAAAATAATCTTCTAATTATGGTGAAAGATCTTCAACATCTCCCATTAAGATATTCCCCTTTTGTTTTCTTACCTAAAAATTTTAATTATATCCTGGGGAAATGAAATCATATAAAGGGTGAGCTCAAATGCTCAGTAAGGGTAGGCATGGAGAAAATAAAACAAACCATATACATTTGAACTTAAAAACATGAACATAAAGTTTAAACATCAAAATGTTGAGTTGGGAGATAAATCTTTGTAGTACATAAGGAATAGCTCATAAAGGAACATCAATCATGATAAAATAACATGGGAATAAAACATGTAATTGTGGAAAACCATTAATAACATGATATGATTTCCATTGTAGTCAAGGCATTGCTGGCAAGACCATCATAGTGGATAAAGTCCATTACTGAACTAGGTTTACATGTCGTTCCATCCCTGTATTACTGAACCAGATTTACATGTTGTTCCATCCATGTCTATCTCATGAGATATAAATCATTACCCATTGCATTAGAGGGAGATATAGTTTCCTCCCATCTAATAATGAAATCAATCTTTCATTTTCAACAAAATAAACATACATCATTCATCATAACCCAATGAATAAAATGGATTTCATAAAAATCAACCCATCATAACATACTCTATATAAAAAAATTGATAACATTTCATCATAAGAAAAATAAAACTATGTAAATAGAAAAGACATTTTACTTGAAACAAAAACATACTAAATAAAGTCTTCTTAGATGGAAAATAGTTTTGATAAAACACTTGAAATGAATTCATGACGAAAATATCAATTCTTCTTCAAAATCATTTTTTTTCTCACAAAATACCATGCAATTTTAAAAGAGAATGATTTTATTGAAAATAATCATGAAATTTTTCAGATTATGCTTCATAAAATTAAGGTGTTATAAAATTGTAAAAATCATTTCATTCTGTATATGGTAATATACATTCTCATCGTACTTTTGTCAGAAAAGCCAAAAAGTACCTCGTATGATAAAAAAAGAAAGATTCCTTCCATACCTTGTGGTAAAGTCATAAAAGGGTAAAAATGAATTTAAAAATACATGGAAGAATAGTATAACTTGTATTAAAACATTTTTAGAAACATGGACATGGATGATAAACATAAACCTAGTAAATACTAACGAATAAACAATCTTAGATAAAAACGAGATTGGAATAATTATCCCTTAGCTTATGTCCAATTTCATCACTATGTTGCTGAGACTCCTATATAGTGGGTTTAAACATATTATTAACTTGTATTATAACAATAATAATATTTATGATATCATAAATGATTCACTTATGACTTTATTTTACCCTTTCTTTTGTCAATTCCATGTTAAAGAAGCGTTTTGCGTAAAATCGTTTCATTTATCGTACGTGTTTGGACATGTTGTTCATGATATTATTATTACTTATATCATTATTTTATTACATCTCAATTGTAAAACATTATTTATATATAATATATATTCAGTATATATTCCTATATAATAGATAGATAAACTAAATGAAATACATCGTTCATGGAGACGGTAGGCCTTACATACGCATGAACGATGTTTTCATTTCCTTATTGAATTGAATGGAATAAACTAAATAAAACATATTTGTACATAAATCAAGTATCATTATTATTTCATATCTTCCGTGATTATTTATTATATATACTTTATAATCATTCTTTAATGGTTATCATGGAGAATGAATCTCATCCCGTCGTGGAGATGGTAATTCGTACGTATGCACGATTGATTATATCGTTCCCATAATTATTGATGGGAATTGGAGTTGATGATAGAATAACTCAGAAATATTATTATGTTATAATAATAATATATAGTAATTATTTCCTCCATTATACCAATCCAATTAAGGTGGTTGTGGAAAAACAAATTACACCACGGCGTAGAGACAGTATTCTGTACGTACACCGCGTAATGATTTCATTTTATGTAGGAAGTATAGAAGGTAAAATACTGTTGTTTCCTATTTATAATAACATACAATTATATTAGTGATATATATGATATTACTTTATAATAAAAAAAATAATAGGATGTATAAGAATAATGAAACTTGAAAGAATTGGTAGAACATATTACCTCTTCTTCGACGCACCTCTGTTGAACTTTCTCTTAAGGGACTAGAGTTGATATTTTGAGAAGACCAGATACTCAATAATGTAACTATAGAGGTTTATTAGAGGAATTTTCATGGGTTGTCGAGCTTGAAGGCTCAAAATGGTGTGAGGAAGAGAGGGAAGAAGGTGCCCTTATATAGGAGAGGAGAGGGGCACTTTTGGAATCCTCAAAAAATATTAATTTATAATAAACTCAAACCCCATATAAAAACATCCAGAGTGACTGAAATTAGGATATGTGATAATATAGGGTTGTAATATCATCAACCAATAAAATTTAGAAATGTTTTTATTTTATTTTAAACCTTATCATTTTGATTTATCCTTATTTAATCTATTTAAATTTATTTTAGATAATAATGTTATAAATTTTAAAAGGCTATAACTACTTACTTATGTATTTTTAAATATTCATAATTTGATAATTTACGACATGTTAGACCATAAAAATTTTAATTTTTAATTTTTAAATTTTTTTGTGATTTTTAAACAATTTAATAATATGTTATTTTCATAAAATATCAATAGTGTCAATTTTGACACAATTCATTTATTGGAATTTAAATAATCTCCACACAAATTATATTTTCCAAAAAACTATTTAATATATTAATAACGAGTCATATAAATTTATAAAATTAGTGGGGCACATTAATTAGTTCATATAATATTTATTTTAATACCATTAAAATCATTTATTTGATTTTTCTCTTAATAAAATAATTACTAAAAAAATTTTGTATAATTATTTAATACACATATTTTTTGCATATAAATTAAAAATAAAATAATATGATAAATATAAATCTAATATCTTCCATAATAATACTATTACTAGAATTTATCATCATAAAATAACAACATTTAAATTGTTATATTTATTAAATTTTGAAGGTGAACGCATTGGCATTATTTAAAATAAAATAATTTAAGTGTCATAATCACTTTTATAAGGATCCAAATAGTCCAAAATTATACCATTGTATGGTTATGGTTTAGATATACACGACCAATTAGTTTTCATCTGGTGTTTGGGCCTTTTATGGGTATTATTATTTGAATGAAAACTATATTATTGATTTTTCACTAAATAAATAATTTCTGCATCATTATTGTATAAGCTATTTAGGTAATTAAATATTTCTTAAAAATTAAAAATAAATTAATATGACAAAGAAATACATTTTATAATTTAATTGAGTATTTATAATCGAATTTATATTCTGTATAACATTATATTAAAAATACTTTAATTATCGATGTTTGAGTGAGGCATATTTCACTTTCTTTAAATAAAATAAATTAAATGTCTTAATAAAATCCATGTAGGTTCCAATAGATTCAATTTCGACCCAAGTAAGATTTAGGAAAAAATATAACCATCCAATTATAATAAGACAAGTGTTAGGGTAATTTTATAATATTATATTTTCTCTTAATTACCCGATTTTCCTTTAACTATGGTAAATAAAATTTACCATAATTACTATTCATAATGCCTATGAAAAAATATCATATTAACATAATTTGAACCAACTGATTCCAAATTTGGAATCCTAATTTTCCAAATTCAATACACATAAGTTGCAGTAATTAATTTAAAATTAATCCCGTTGTTAAGCAAATGGGTTTTAAAAATTAAAACATTGTCAAAGATTGAAATGTTTTTACTTATGAATTCAATGTAAAATTAATGGTAATGACTTTAATTATATTAAATGGTAAAAATATATTCTATTTATACTTTAAAACTATCAAATTTTATAATTTAATCATATAAATTATCTTGATGAAAAAAGATGTTTTTAATTAAAATTTAGCATATTTTTACTATTCATCAAAATATGAACGTTATTAGAAAAATATCAAAACATTATCCAACATAAATTTTTATATCTTTATTCAAAAAAATAAGTTCATTTTGTAAAATATAACTTATAAAACTGTTAAAAATTATATTTAAAATGTGTGTGCCATCAAAAGGCGGCAAAACAACATTTTTTGAAAAATACTTATTTTACCATAAATATTTATTTTGTTCTCATACCATTATCTATAAAATGTATAAGATGAATGTTAATGTTATAAAATAAAAAAATTAGCTAATACTATTAATAACTCCTAGTTTATAATAATATTATAAAAATATCTCGTTTAATGAATCTCGGTATTGCGTACCACAGACGCTATTGAGGAAGGCCGCTCTTGCGTGTATTGCAAGACAAGTCAAGGTTGTGTGTAGTGCAAGATTTATTTTGGTGTTGCATATAAAATAATAAAAACTTATTTCAGTTATACATTGAACATAATATATATGCAATGTTCCATAGAATAATTTCTTCCAAAAGAACTTGAAATTTTGTGTAACACAATCCAAGAATATTGTTTCATATAATACAAAATAATACGGTGTTTCATATAGCACAAGATAATCTTGGTATAGCATACAAAAAAAGACATCAATGAAATTAAAAAAATATATCTCATAAAATCATGGGGTGTTACATTATACCCCCCATAAAATGAATTTACCCCTTGAAATTCGTCAGGATTATATATGGTTTTCTATATGAGAATTTCTCTCATAGAAACCCACATCGCAAAAAGGAATACTAAAAATTAATTTTAAAAACTAAATTATTTAATGTATTAGTCAAAAAAATTAGATCATCACTAGGTTTTCACATAATAGAACACAGATGAAAATATGGATTTGGACGAGAAGTCTAACCATCAAATTTTTATGGAGAGTGGTAGAGAACAGAGCTATGAAAATGCCAAAAATCAAAAAGCCATAAATTTTTGATGATCTAAGGTACCATATTTTTCATCAAATATGTGGGTACTATGAAAACAATTTTAGATTTCAAGATCATTTCCTTAAATTTGATAAATTTTTGCATTAGGAGAAATACTTACATGATTATAGTGTAAAATCATTGTTGGTCATTCCATTAAAAACTACCACATCATCTTGTATTTAAAAAAACTAAGTTGAATTTTTCCTTAATTAAATTTTGGCAGATCATACGATAGAATGATAGGCCATTCCATATGTCTCTATCAAAAGAATGGTTTGGATAAGAAATTTAATATACATAAGTCCATCTATGTTGAGGTTAATCATATATGGTTCAACAAACGGACATTTACTTAAAATATCATACCATAAAATAAAACTAATTTCTACTAAATAGGGACTTCTTGTAGGCCAGTGGTAGGTGAAAAAAGCATGTCACACTTCGGCTGTGGGTTCGATTCATGCATCCTTGTCCAACGGGATGAGTTGTCGCCCATCAAACGGGTTTTCCTTTTTCTAAAATTATACTATTATAAGATTTTATAATATCAAAATGTTCTATTATTAAAAAATACTATATGATGTATAACATAATCCATTCCTATATTTAGGCATATCCAAAATACTTATGTCCAATCTCATAGTATAATGAACAAGATTACTAAAGAGGCCATTCATCCAAGCATGTAAATACCAACATTTATCCCCCATATATCATAAGATATATCTCATTGGTCACATATAAAACATGTGAAAACCTTAATCTTGTATTCCCTTGCAACATGAATTACTATAGAACCTTATTGAAAACATGAATGCTGTCAAAAGTTAACTCTTTCCACATACCAAAATCCCAAAAATTCTTTATACTCAATCCATGATGTCACTTTCTCCTTATATCAGTCACGATCTCCTTAATAATATCAAACATATTATTTTCTCTTCATCCCATCATTATGCACATATCATATTACTTCCAAAAATATTTCAATCACTTTTCATGGATACTGGTATCGTATTCTTATAAAAAACCACAACGGACCAATACAATGATATTACAAAATTCCATGATACTATAAATGATATTCCACAACACTATTTTGGAATCCCGTTACATATAAAATTAATCATTCCACCACTTCGTTGTCACATTCAACATTGCCAATTGTGATTGCATGTGACTTTTCATTATCCGTTTCCTTAAGAGGTTTTTGATGTAGATCATCATTAACCCTTGGATTAGGGCACTAGTTAGCATAAGGACATATTTCCTTGCACTTGTAGCATTAAATTGTTGGTGGTGCATTCTCTGTAGTCTTTTCTCTATTCACCTTATTAGCTACCTCTTTCCCATTTTTTCAACACACAGCTGCTTGATGACCTTATTTTCCACACTTAAAACAATTTCTAGTACCTTCAATACAATCTCCACCATGCTTCATTCCACACTTTCAGAAGAACGAAACATTCATCTTCTTTTCACCATAGTTTTGAGATTTTTCCTTGAACTCCATCTTTCGTTTCTTGTCAAAACCATTAGATGTATTTGTAACACCAACATCTAGTTCTATATTGATATCACAACACATAATTTCTTCATAGCTACTAAAGTCTCTTATAGATAATTTCCTTCAAAGACATGTTTTTAAGCCACTGAATAATCGATCAACATTACTTTCAGGTTAGATGATAAATCCAGATGCATTCCTTAAAATTCACCTTGTATATACCAACAGATTCATCATTTTTTTGCTTAAGCTCAAGGAACTCATTTTCCATATTTGTTCAAAGAATACGATGGAAGTAATTATTGAAATACAAGCTCTTGAATGGGTCCCATTCCATGTATTCAATTTCATCTTGGGTCATTGTATTCTTAATTAGAGTCCACCATTGGTCTGCTTCACATTATTAATGGTAAACATCCAAAATGAATTTTTCATGTTCTGAACAAAGAAGTATGGAAAATATCTATTCAATGGTACTTATCCATTGTTCAGCTATTTTTTGATCAGAAGACCCATTGAAAGAAGGTGCACGTTGCCTTATGAAGGATTCGATAGAATATTTCTCACCTATCTACTCATTCAAGAGTCTAGAATGATTCATATATTGTGTAAGTATAGAAATAGGATTTTTAACTCCATCTCCTATACTATTGGTTTATTGACGAGGGAAATCATTGAATTGTCCATTACATTGATCAACACGGTTCCTTCAGGTTCCATCCATCGTCTAAAACTGAAAAAGAATATTGTGAGAGGCAAAAATCATGCTAGGAAAACAACATAAAAAAGGGGGAGTACCTTCAATATCTAACATCTTAGGCTTAATTTTATGATCATTACCATAATACTAGGACGATAACCTATACATATACTTATCCTTAGGGACATCCCAAGGCATACCTTAGAAATATCTCTAGAGATGTCACTAATGTTTTCACATCCTAGTTTCCAAAGGTTAACTAATCATTCACCTCTGATACCAACTATAGAGACCCAATTATTGACATAAATGGAAGTTACATTACTTTTGAAAAATACTTTATACATAAAAAAACAGACACCTAAGGACAGTAATTGTTTAGTGTCTTTGGAAACTTGGAAAATAATCTTCTAATCATGGTGAATGATCTTCAACATCTGTCATAAATATATTCCCCTTTTGTTTTCTTACCTAAAACCATTCATTATATCCCAGGGGAATGAAAAAATACAAAGGGTGAGCTCAAATTCTTAGTAAGGTTAGTCATGGAAGAAATAAAACAAACCATATACATTTGAACTTAAAAACATGAAGAAAAAGTTGAAACATCAAAATCATGAGTTGGGAAATAAATCTGGGCATTACGTAGGACATAGATCATAAAGGAACATGAATCATGATATAATAACATGGGAATAAAACATTTAATTGTGGAAAAACATTATGCACATGATATTATTTCCAATATAGCCAAGGCATTGCTACTAAGACTATCATAGTGGACAGAGTCCATTACTAAACCGAGTTTACTTGTCGTTCCAGCCCTGTATTACTGAACCAGATTTACTTTTCATTCCATCCATGTATATCTTATGAGATATAAATATTTACCCAATTAATTTGAGGTAGATATAGATCCCACCAATCTCATAATTAAATCATTCTTTCATGTGCCACAAAATAAACATAAATCATTCATCATAATCCAATGAATAAAATGGGTTTTATAAACATCATCCCATCATAACATAATCCATATAAAACAAATGGATATCATTTCATCATAAGAATAATAAAAACATGTAAATAGAAGATACATTATACTTGAAACATAAACATACTAAATAATGTCTTCTTATATGGAAAATATTTTTGATAAAACAAATGAAATTTATTCTTGAGGAAAATATCCTTTCTTCTTCAAAATCATTTTCCTCTCACAAAATGCAATGAAATTTTAAAAGAAAAAGATTTTGTTGAAAATAATATTTTAATATTGTAGAGTAAGAATCATGAAAATAAGGTGTTATAAAACTATAAAAATACATTCATTCCGTATAAGTTAAAAAACATTCTTATCGTACTTTTGTCGGAAAAAGTCAAAAAGCACCTCATATCATAAAAAAAGAAAATTTCCTTCCATACCATGTAGTAAAATTCATTAATGGGTAAAAATGAATTCAAAAATACATGGAAGAATAATAAAGATTTTATGAAAAGATTTTGAGAAAACATAGACCTGGATGATAAACATAACCATAGTAAATACTTACGAATAAACAATCTCAGATAAAAACGAGATTGTAATAATTATCCATTACCTTATGTCCAATTTCTTCTATATGTTTCTGAGACTCCTGTATAGTGGGTTTAAACATATTATTAACTTTTTATAGAACCATAATAATATATATGATATCATATATGATTCACTTATGACATTATATTACCTGTTCTTTTGTCAATTCCATGTTAAAGCAGTGTTTCGGGTAAAATCATTTCATTTAACGTATGTGTTTTGACTTATTTTTCATGATATTATTATTACTTTTATCATTATTTTATTACTTCTAGAGTTTAAAACATGATTTACATATCATATATATTAAGTATATATACATATATAAAAGATAGATAAATTAAATGAAATACATCGTTCATGGAGACGGTAGGTCATACGTACGGATGAACACTGTTTTCATTTCCTTATTGAATTGAATGGATTTAAGAAAATGACAAATATATGTACATAAATCCAGTATCATTATTATTTCATATATTCTATTATTATTTATTCTATATACTTTATAACCATTCTTGAATGGTTATCATGGAGAATGAATCTCACCGTGTCATGAAGACCGTACTTCGTACGTACGCATGCGCGATGATATCATTACCATAATTTTTAAAAGGAGTTGCATTGGATGATATAATATCTCAGAATTAGTATTATGTTATAATAATCATATAAATTTTTTATTTCCACCATTATACCTATCCAATTAAGGTGGTTGTGGAAAATTAGATATCACCACGACGTTGAGACAGTATTCCGTACGTACGCACGCACGATGATTTCATTTTCTGCAAGATGGATATAAGTTAAAATATGGTTGTTTCATATTTATAAAAACATATCATTATATGAGTGATACTGATGTTATTACTTTATAATGAAACAAATAATGAAGAGGAAGTGTAAGAATAAAAAACTTGAAAGAATCTGTGCACCTCCTTTGATCTTCCTCTTAAGGGACTAGAGTTGGTATTTTGAGAAAACTATAACCTCAATAATGTAAATAGAGAGGTTGAGAATAGTTATTTCTAGGGGTTGGCCAAGCTTGAAGGATAAAAATTGTGTGAGGAAGAGAGGGAAGAAGGTGCCCTTATATAGGAGAGGAGAGGGGCACGTTTTTAATCCTCAGAAATATTAATTTATAATAAACTCAAAACCCACATAAAAACATCAAAAGTGACTAAAATTCAGATATGAGATAATATAGGCTTTTAATATCATCAAACAATCAAATTTGGACATGTTTTTATTTTATTTTAAACCTTATCATTTTGATTTATCCTTATTTAATCTATTGAATTTTATTTGTGCTAATAATGTTATAAATTTGAAATGGTTACAAATACTTACTTATGTGTTGTAAACTGTATATAAGTTTTTACATTAGAAAATTTTAGACCATATAAATTTTAATTTGTAATTTTTAAATATTTTGTGATTTTTAATCAATTTAATATTATGTTATTTCCATAAAATATCAATAGTGTCAATTTTGACACAATTCATTAATTTGAATTTAAATAAAATCCACACAAAATATATTTTCAAAAAAATATATATAATAAATTCATAAAAAGTCATATTAATCTATAAAATTAGTGGGGAACATTAATTAGTTCATATAATATTTATTTTAACACATTTAAAATCATTTATTTGATATTTATTTTAATAAAATAACTTCTACCAAATTTTTGTATAACTATTTAATATTATTATTTATTGAATATAAATTAAAAATAAAATACTATGATAAATATAAATCTAATATATTTCATAATAATACTTTTACTAGAATTTATCATCTCAAAATCACAACATGTAAATTGTTATATTTATTAATTTACGAAGGTGAAAACATTGACATTATTTAATATAAAATAATATAAGTTTCATAATCGCTTTTATAAGGTTCAAAATGGTCCAAAAATATACCATTGGTTGATTATGGTTTAGATATACATCAAAAATAAGTTTTTTTCAAGTGTTTGGGCCTCTTGTGGGTATTATTATTTGAATAAAAACTGTTTTATTGATTTTTCACTAAATAAATAATTTCTTCATCATTAATGTATAAGCTATTTATGTAATTAAATATTTCCTAAAAATTACAAATAAATTACTATGAAAAATAAAAACATCTTAGATTTAAAATTAGTATTTATATTTTAATTTATATACTGTATATGCATATATTAAAAATACATTAATTATCAATGTTTGAGTGAGACATATTTTACTTTTTTTAAATAAAATAAATTAATGGTCTTAATCAAATCCAAGTGGGTTCCAGTAGATTCCATTTATACCCATGTAATATTGAGGGCAAAATATAATCATTGAATTATATTAAGACATGTTTTAGAGTAATTTTATAATATTATATTTACCCTTAATTACCCAATTTATCTTTAACTACGGTAAATAAAATTTCTCATAGTTACTATTCATGATGCCTAAAAATAAAATGTAGCCTATTAACATAACTTGGATCTAATGATTCCAAATATGGAATAAATATTTCCATATTAAATACAAAAAAGTTGCATTAATTAATTTAAAATTAATCCCATTGTTAGGAAAACGGGTTTTAAAAGTTAAAACATTGTCAAAGATTGAAATGTTTTTACCTATGAATTCAATGTAAAATTAATGGTAATGAATTTCATTATATTAAATGTAAAAAATATATTCTATTTATACTATAAAACCATTCATTATTATAATTTAACCAAATAAATTATCTTGATGAAAAAAGATGTTTTTAATTAAAATTTAGCGTATTTTTAAAATTCATCAAAATATGCACGTTATCAAAAAAACATCAAAACTTATCCAATATAATTTTTTATATCCTGATTAAAAAAAATATTTTTATTTTGTAAAATTTAACTTATAAACTTGTTAAAAATTATACTTAAAATGTGTGCACTAACAAAAATGCGGCAAAACTACATTTTTTTAAAATTACTTATTTTACCCAAAAAATTTAATATGTTCTCATACGATGATATAGAAAATGTGTATGATGAATGATAATGCTATAAAAATAAAAATGTAGTCAATACTATTCATAATGTATAGTTCATAATAATATTATAATAATATCTCATTTAGTGAAACTCGGTATTGCGTACAACACACGCTATTGAGGAAGGCCGCTTTTGCATGTAATGCAAGCCAAGTCAGGGTTGTGTGGAGTGAAAGCATCCTTTGGTGTTTCATATAACATAATCAAAACTTATTTCATTTATATATTGAAAAAAATCTATACGCAATGTTTCTTAGAATAATTTCTGCCAAAAGAACATGAAATTGTGTTTAACAGGAGCCAAGAATATTGTTGTGTATACTTCTAAAACATATGGTGTTGCGTATAGAGCAAACTAATCTTACTGTATCGTACGAAAAATGAAATCAAAGAAAGTAAAAAAGAATATATCTCATAAAATATCGGGGTGTTACATGTACCTTCCGCTAATTGTTTATACCATGATTTAGAATGAATAACTTGATTTAAAGAAATGGGATGATGAATATTTTTGTACCTATGAGGCTAATTTCATGGGACATTCAAGGAATACTTCTGGAATTATTATCCAACCCGAATGTAATGTTTATTGGTTTATTAGTGGATTAGATCAATGTCTCAAAAGGGCATTGGTTATAAGAGACTTTAACAGCTATGATGAGATTTTTCATTGTGAAATTAGTGTTTAAATAGAGGTTATATTCAAATATAAATATCATGGTTCTGATAAGAAGAGGAATATATAGATTAAAGGGATCTCTAGAAACTATGATAAAAAGAAGATCAAATTTCTTTTATGCTTTTTATGTGGGAAGAAGCAAAGCAGAAATTGACTTACGAGGTCTAATAAATGTAATATCTTTGGAAGTGAAGGCTATCTAGACTAGACTTCTGATGTGATGGGAAGAAGTTATCTAATATTATGAATGGGGAAAAGCATCAAAGAATTACCCTCCCATGATTCAAGGAAACAATGATAAAGAGAATGCGAATTATAAAAATTATTTTCCAAACCCAAGGGCTGGTGATGATGATCGATGTTACTAACCTATTATGTCCAGGGATAGGAGTAAATCTCATGAAATGACTATTTCTTATAAGGGTTTGATAACCATGTGATTAAAGGTATAATTACTACCCATTTTGTATATCATAATATCATATTTGATTCAGGATCTACCCACATATTAACATCTGAATAATTTTTTAAGGGTGTTAATATTCCACCAATATAATTATATATGGATTTAGTAGTATAAACCCCTAATGGTACGGTAATTTCACCTCATGTCTTTGATTCCTCACCAGATTATGTTTGTGGGAATTTTCTTCCTACAAATCTTTTTGTAAATATTTTGGTTGAATTTTATGTCATCCTAAGAATACACTGGATTTCTCTATAAAAATCATACATCAATTTTCATGTATTGAAATTTACTTTTGATATTTCAAACCCTCTTATGATCATCCATCAATGTGAAGATATGTATAAACTTCATGTGGAGGTTTCATATAATTTATGGGTCTTAATTCCAATTAAAAATGGTTTTTATATCAATACTTGGGAAGACAATTGGCATTGATGATATGACTATTGGTTGGGTTTTTGTTGATTATTTTCCCGAAGACATTCTTAGTCTTCCAAAAAAATGATGTTTAATTCTCAAAAGAACTCATACATTGTTCCACACCAATTTAAATGAATTCTTATAAAATGGTCATGATTGAGTTGCGAGAATTCTAAAATAAACTTCATGAAAACCATGATAATGGATTAATTCAGTGAAGTATGTCACCTTGGGGTGCACCTTCTCTTTTAATTCAAATTGAAGAAGGATCAATGCGACTATGCATTGATTATCAGGACATGAATAAGATCAAAATCAAGGGAAACTATCCTCTTTCCTATATTGATGACTTATTTGATCATCTCTGTGGAGCTCAGTACTTTTCCAAGATTTACCTTTGTTCAACATATCAACAATCATGGGTCAAGAAAGAGAAGATACCCAATATGACATTATGTAAAAGGAACAGACACTATGAACATAGAGTTATTCCTTTTGCTCTAACTAATCCCCCCACTCTCTTTATGTATTTAATGATTATATTCTTCATATATTACCTTGATATGTTTGTTTTAATCATTAGAGATGATATTCTTATCTATTCAATGATCAAGGAAGATCATGAATATCACTAATGAATTATATGAAATACCATATTAAAGAAGAAGATATATAAAATTTTAAAAGGTGAAAAATTTGGCTACAAAAGGTTTCATTTTTTGGATCAAATAATCTCTATATATGGTATATAAGTAGATCCATCAAAGGAAAAGGCTATTGAGTGTTGTCCTAGACCAACCATAGTGACTGAGATTCATATCATTCTTGGTTTAACTAGATATTATCAATGTTTTAGGGATAATTTCTACTGGCTATTTAATCCTTTAGAAAAGATAACTCATAAGTGTGTCTTGTTCTTCTAGAGAGGTGAATGTGAGGAAAATTTCATGTAATTGAAGAGATGTCTGGTTAGTGCACCTATGAATACATTACCCAGTAGTGGATATGGGTTTGTAATTTACAAAATTTTATCCATTATGGGATTGGGATGTGTTATTATGTATAATAATGTGTTTACATCCTATGTATCACAACAATTTACGATTCTTGAGAAGAATATCCCAACTATTGATTTGGAGTTAGCAGTCGTAATTTATGCATTAAATCAACAATGGAATTATCTTTATAGAGAAAAGTGTGATATATAAATAGATCCTAAAATTATGAAGTATATATTCACACCTAGGGAGTTGAAAATGTTCTAGAGATGTTAGTTAGAATTGATAAAGTATTATGACTTCTCAATAAATTACCACCCCAAGAAAGTGAACAAAGTGGATTATTCATTGATTCAGAAGGATAATATTAGATTATCCTTAATGAGAATCATAAAAGATCCAATATTTATGGATTTTCAAACAATGGATCTGAAAATCCAAAAGGAAGTATAAAAATCTTATCTTTCCGAAATAAAATTTCAACCCTCTATCCAAGGGAAAATTAAAGTGATTAAAAAGTAAGAAGAATATCTATAAAAGGGAGTCAGAAATGTTATTCGGTTTAAAAATATTTTTTATGGAATTATATGATTTAGGAATATTTTATGTTCCCCTTCCATACCGCATATGAACAAGGTGCTATTAGGGGAAGCTCAAAGTTATCCATTCTCTATTCATCATGGAAGTATGAATTTATATAGGGATTTGAATGAATACTTATGGTGGGATGACATGGAGAGAGTTATCTCCACGTTGTTATAGCACTTCTTGGTATTCAAACAAGTTAAGTATGTATGTAAAAATTCATACAGTATGTTGCATCCATTACCCATACAAGAATGGAAATGGGGGAAAATCACTTTGGATTTTTTCAATTACCCAAAACCACAAAAGGCTTTAATTCTATATGGGTGGTAGTTGACCACCTTACGATGATCACACACATCATCACTTCCATAGAAGAATTATCTCTGGATCAGCATTCAAAGATATAAATTAATGAAGTGGTAAGGTTTCATGGAGTACCACATTCCATTATATCATATCAGGATCTGAGTTTTACATCAATGTTCTAGAAAATTATTCAGGAAATACATGATACAAAATTGAGTTTCTTTAATACTTATCATCCTCATGTTGATTTTTATTCTAAAAGAATGATTCAAACCCTATAGAAAATTATGTGATCTGGTTCTCTTAATATCAAGGATCATTTGGATAAACACCTTTCTATAGTTGAGCTTTCATACAACAATAACATTAATGCATGAATTCAGATGGAACCTTATAAATTCCTTTCTGGGAAGAAGTATAGTTCTCTAACATTCTACGATGAATATAGGGAGTGGAAGCTATTGGGTCCAGATATTTTTTGAAGAAAATTTCAAGATGGTTCGAACCATTTAGTGGCATATCAAGGCAACTAAATGTTGGTAGAAATGTTATGTTGATAACCATCAGAGTTATCTAGAATTTTATTTTGGAGAAAAACTATTTCTATGAATCTCAATCTGGATGGCAATTATGATATTTGGGAAGAATGGGAAAATAAGCCCTTGGTTTATCGGTCCCCTTGAGATTATCGATCGTATAGGGACAATATCCATTATCTTGGTACTTCCTTCAAATCTCTCTCGATCCCATGATGTGTTCCATGTATATATATTGAATAATTATATATCAGACCCTTCAGATGTACTAAAATAAGAGGTCATACCATCGGAGAAGGATCTATCTTACAATGAACAACTAGTTGAAATTATGGACTCATCAGTGAATGTTCAATGAAACAAGACAACTCACCTTGTAATTTTTTTGGAGAAATCTTCAGTTAGTGGAATCTACATTGGAACTTGTAACACCCATATGTTTTTATAAAAAGTTTTTTTTAAATAATTTTTATTCATTAGTATATTTTATTGCACACAATCATGAGTTTAAACAAACCGTGTGACTCCCATAGTGTAAAATTGCTTTTTAAACCTATCAGTTAGGTTATTCAGAATAATTATAACTAAAATATGAAAATGTATTGAGATGACTTTGGATATCAATTATTTATGAAAAATATAAATCAATTAGATATTTATATTTTTGAGAGAATTAACTTTAGTAGTGAAATTAATGTAATATATATGAGACATATACTTAATAAAATATTTATGGTATTCATACAATTGAAATTTTTTTCATAGGATATGAATTAAACCTTATTTGATCTATTAAAATCTATTTTTTATAGTTTAATTTTATACCATTGATTCACAAACCACTTTTAAATTAATAGCTTGACACATTAATAATTTTCATATGACAACATAATGATTTTATTTTCATGTAGGATATAAAAATTTAAATTGGATGAATTTATTATATTTTTTTGATAAAATTCATGTTTTTATGAATAGTAAAAACAAGATAATTTTAATTGAAAATCATTTTTTCGTTGAAATATTTTCTGTGCATAAATTAAATTAATCATTTTTTTGGAATTATAAATAAAATATATATTTACCATTTAATATTACATATGTCATTGGATATAATTTTACATTAAATTCCTATGTAAAAACATTTCTATCTTTTGAAATATTTTATCTTTTAAAGCATACTCTCTCATTTCCACAATGAGATTAATATAAAATTTATTACTACAACATTTGTGTTTTGAATTATGAAAAATGTATTTATTATTTGGAATCAGAAGTTCCAAATTATGTTAATGGGATACTTTAATTACTGTGCATTATGAATAGTAACATTGGTAATTATATTTATTACCATTGTAAAAGGTAAATTGGGTAATTAAAGGTAAAAATAATATTTTAAGATTACCATAACACCTTTGAAAATTATATTTGATTGCTAAAATAAACCCTTATTATATATTTTTCAAAATTTAATTAAATAATGGAAATTTACATACGAATATGAAATGAATAAAATAAAATCTAATGAATGTGACAAAATGTCACAATCTCATTTAATATAATTATATTAATTTTCATTTATGCATAAATAGAAGATAATATCGTATATAGATAGTCTATCGAATGATACAAGAATTATCTATATCATAGATATTAAATTAAAATTTTTTAGGATTAAATCATTACCATTAATGAAGACACAATATTGATATAGAAATTACTTTATTAATATAAATATCAAAAAAATGTATTAAAAATATTAAAATAAATATCATATGAACTAATTAATGTGCTCCAAAAAGTTTATTGGTGACTATGACATGATAGGAGTGTATTATATATATTTTTTCGAATTTATCTTCTTTTTTTATTTTAATTAATGTCTGATAAATTAATATTAATATAGTTGAAAATATTACTATTTTATAAAAATAACATTTTCTTTATTTATTTAATAGGCATAAAAATATTTAAAAATTACAAATTGATAATTATAAGATCTAAAATTTAAAAAAAATATCCATTTATGGTCAATTAACACTAAATTAAAAAATATTTATAACCATTAAATGTTTAAAATGTTTTTACCACAATAAAAATCAAATTGAATAAATAAATATCAATTAATATTATATGGTTTAAATAGAAAAAATAAAATGTTCAAAATTTCTTGGTTTTGATATTACAACGTTATCTCATCTTATCTTAAAAATTGGTACATTTGAGAGATTTTTGGGTAGGTTTTTATCATATTATAAATTATCATATTGGAGTTTCCAAAAGGGCCTCTCATCTTAATTATAAAAGGTCACCTCTTTACCCACCACTTCACTTCATTTTGAGCCTTCAAGATCAGCAATACCCATAACCTTTTCCTTCTAAACTTCCCAATTTTCATTCTTGTTGATTTTTTCATCTTCAAATCCCAACTCTAGTGCTCTACGAAAAGATTTAGAGGAAGCGCATCAAGGAAGAGGTAATATATTCTACCTATTCTTTCAAACTTCTTTATTCTTATACTTCTTATTAATTAGTTGTTTTATAATAAAGTAATAAAATTACTATCACTCATATATATTATATGTTATTATAATTATCAAAGAAGCATATTTTACCTTTTATCCATCCTACGAAAAATTTAATCACCACATGTACGTACATACGGCTTACCATCTCCTTGTCGTGGTGTAATCGGTTTTTCCCCACTACCATACTTGGATGGGTAAAAAGATGGAAATAATAAAAATATATTATTATTATAAAATTTTACTAATTATGAAATATTCTACACCATACACTTCAATACCATTAAATTTTTTTGGTAATGATATCATTACTCGTGCATATGTACAACCTACCGTCTCTAGGATGGGATGAGATTCATTCTACAAGATCTTCATTAAAAAATGATTATATATATGAATTTAATGAATTAATATGATATATATTATAATAATAATATTTTGTAAATAATTTCACTATATCCTAATAAGTGTAACATAATCTTATCTAAAAAATCATACATAAGAACATAAATGAGTTAATATCTGAATAACAAGTCACAATGAAATGTTACTATAAATTAGATGATAATATATTCATATATCATTTAATAAAAAAATTATGATTCTGGAATAATTCAATAACATTTTTTAAATCCTTAAACAAAAGGTTTGGATATATATTAAGGATATCATACCTGAGGTAATGGTTAATTTTGCAATCTCCTTTTTATCTGATATTTCATATATGTAGGTATTTACTTGGGTATATTTATCATCCACATCCATGATTCATAACTATGTAATATAATTTCTATTTGTATAAAAAAATTTAAAGTTAATATTACCCCCTGGTAAATTTTTATAAAATGTTATGAAAGGAATATTTTGTTGTAATTTTATTCGATGTACTTTTTGTCTTTTCCAATAAAAGTTTGAGGAAAAAGTTTTTTATAAATTATTCAACAGGAATGTATATTTATGGTTTCATGACAAAATATTTTCATGAATTCTCCTCTACACGGTTTCAATATTATTTTCAACTATATTATTATCTTTTAAAATTTCATGGAATTTTGAGAAAATAAAATGTTTATGAAGAATAATGTATATTTTCATCAACAATTAAGTTCAAATATTATATCAAATTTATTTATCATAGAAGATTATTTTCATAAATAAGGTTATGTTTCTATACCTATTATTAGTATAATTTTATTATTTTAATGATGGAATTATATTTTATAAGGATGATGTTATGATGGAATGTTGGTTAAGAAACCCATTTTATTTAATGGGTTATGTTATGGTGAATTTTTTAAGGATTTGTGGCACATGTAAGAATGGATTCATTATAAGATGGGTGGGAACTATATATCCATCCAATGAATTTGGTAATGATTTATATCTCATGAAATAGAAAGGACTAGAATGGAATGTAAATCTGGTTTAGTAATGCAGGGCTTGAACGAGGAGTGAAGTCGGTTCGGTAATGAGATTTGTTTTCTATTATGGTCTTGGAAATTATCCTTGAATAATATGAAATGATTTTATATACTTATTTGTGTATGAAATGATATTTTATGTCTTCTGTTATGAATATTGGGATTTCATTTCACATTAACTTTTCATCCCATGATATGAGGTTATAAGCAATTACATATGGGATAAGAATTTCAAATGTTATGTTCTTATGATAATGATATGATTGACATTTCCCTTTATTATCCTTACTGATCATTTGATCTCACCCTTTCGTATGTTTATTTTACATAGGATATGAATACGGGTATTATTTATGACATGTAAACAAGGAGTCTAATTTTTAGGGAATAATTGGGAGATAATGTAGATGTTTTATGAACCAATTGTTTATGTTTCCTAGTTTCGAATGGATCTAATCCTATACGGTCCTGAAATCAATTTTGTTATGTTGTATAATAAATATTCTACAATTTTGAATTAATATATATATATGTAATGTATGTTCCATTATAGTGGCATTAGAGAACATGTATAGTTAACCATTGGAAACTATGATTACATAACCTTAGTAAGAACCCAAAGGATTTGTATAATAATACGTTACAATCCTATCCTACTTTTTTTAGAGATGTTCATGAATGTCCTAGGATAAACCCTAAAGGGCCCAAAATTGATATATTATTCATTAATTATGTGGTTTTCCCATTATGATTATGGTTTCTCACACTGTGCTTCTTGGTTTATGTCAATCGCTTGAACTAAAAGGAACCATGTTAATGCGGAATGTGATAGGAAATGTATTGATTATCCCTCTAAGAAAGAAAATGCTATGGGATCTAGAATGAAAAATCATGTAGCCATGCTCACACAAATTTCTCAAGATATGAATCATGCAGGTCTTCAATATGAGAAAAGGGGAGAGCAACATTATGTTGAATCCTTTGTGAGGAAACAACCTCCTTAATTTTGTGGGCCTTCTAATCCATTAGTGGTTGAACAATGGATCAATACGACTGAAAATATATTTTCATTTCTACAATGTTTTGAACATGATAAAGTCATCTATCATTATATCATTTAGAAGGTGGAGCTATTCAATGATTGAACCATATAAAGATTATGAGGCAATGGGATAAAATTGAGTCCATCGAATGGTATCAGTTCAAGAAAATATATTTTAATAAGTACATTCCTCATATTACTTGAAAAAATATGGAGAAGGAGTTCCATGAACTTATTATAAAGTATGAAGAATTCATTGGTACCTAAAATGAAAATTTTACAAGACATGCACGGTACACTATTGGAATTATTATCCAACCTGAGACTAAAATTGATCGATTCATTAGTGTGTTAAAACCAAGTATTTTAAGAGAATTAATCATATGGAAATTAAATAAAAATGAGGAAATTGTTCAATGTGCACTCAAGGTTGAGATGGAAATTGGAGTTACCCACCATTCATAAAGGTTTGATAAGAAGAGAAAATTAGAATTCAAAGGAAAATCTAATGATCGCAGTTAAAAGAAGATGAGTTTTCTATTATGCTCAATGTGTGGAAAGAAACATGGAGGGAATTTTCTTATAGGGACTAGAAAACGTGTTATGTGTGGAAAAGAAGGTAATTATGTAGTTTAATGCCAAAGTGATGGAAAAATTATGTCTAATGATGAGAATAAATAAAAGACTACATATAATGCATGTCCTACACTTGAATGATAAAAGTTGAAATGAAAAGGGGAATTATTCCAATAAATTCCCAAATTTATGGGTTATTAATGATGATAGAAATTAACAAACACTTATTTCCAAATACAAAGGAATGTCAGTTGAAATCACTGTCGGCTATGTGGAGTACTGTAATGAAATGGTGAAAGGTAATCATACTATCTACTCTAATGTGGAAAATGATATATTTGATTATTCATCCACCCACTATTTTATTTCTAAAGCATTTTCTTAGGGTATATCTTTATTACCTCAACAATTATATGTTGAGTTATCTGTGAATACTCCAAATGGGACAATAATTTCATCAAAATATTATAATTATTCTTCGGTATAAGTTTTTGGGAAATTGGTTCCTACCAACCTTGTAATCTTTCTTAGAGGGGAATTTGATGTCATTCTTGGCATGGATTTGATTTCTCTATATGGAGGTCATATCAATTTCTAAGGAAGGGAATACACATTTCATATTCTAGATCAATCTATGATCATCTATCAATGCAACGATGAATATAACCTTTCAGTTGAAATTTCTTCAATATTATCGTTCTTGATTCCAATAAATGAAGGTTATTTATGACAGATGGTTGTGGAGAAACCGACGATTAAGAATACACCAATTGTACATGAATTTGATTATTTCTTTCTCAAGGAATTTCTAGGACTTACACCAAAACATGTAGTTGAGTTTTCAATAGAACTCATACCAGGTTCTATGCTTATTTCAAAGACACCATATAGAATGACCATAATTGAGATGTAGGAATTGAAGAATAAACTCCAACAGAATCTTAATAAAGGATTCATGAAACCAAGGGTGTCTCCTGGGTGAGAACATGTTCTCTTTGTTATGAATAAAGATGGATCAACGAGTCTATGCATTGATCATCAAGTACATAACAATATCACTATCAAGAAAAAATATCACTTTCCCCACCTTGATGGCTTATTTGAATAACTATAAGGAGCTCAATAATTTTCCATGATTGATCTTCATTCAGGATATCATCAATTAAGGGTAAAAAATGGCGATATACCAATGAAAACAATATGTTCAAGGTATGAACAGTTGGATTTTTTAATAATGCCTTTTGGCCTTATTAATTATCCCTCTATCTTAATGGATCTGATGAATAGAATCTTTAGAGACCATATTGATCAGTTTGTGTTGTATTTATAGAATATAATTTTTTTTATTCAAAGAGAACGGATGATCATTAAGATCTCTTACGAATTTTATTGAAGTCATTGAGAAAGGAGAAGTTTTATGCCAATTTTAAAAAGTGTGAATTTTGGTTCACAATGTTTCATTTTTGGGTAACATAGTCTTAAGAGATGGGATATATGTGGATACCGAAAAAATAATGGTTTTTAAAAGATGGTTGAGACCAACAATATTAACATAGATTTGATGTTTTCCTGGTATGGATGGATATTATCAAAATTTTGTAAAATATTTTTCACAATTACCTAATCCCCCAACAAAGTTGACTTCGAATGGAGTTCTGTTTTTTTTGGACAGGGGAATGTGAAATGAACATCATATAGAAAAAAACAAGGTGAGATAGTGCACTTATGCTCACACTACCTTGTATATGATACATGTTTATGATCTTTAGTGATGCATCGAATAATGGGGTGAGATGTGTTCTTGTGGAAAATGAAATGGTGATATCATATGTCTCATGATAGTTGAAAATTCAAGAGAAACATTACCAAACTCATTATTTGGAGTTAGTTGTGGTAATTCTTTCATTAATGATATAAAATGAATTATCTTTATGGTGAATGGTGATATATTTATTTTAATAAAAAAAATTAATTTATATTTTAACACAATAGGATATGAATATTCACAATAGAAGATGGTTGTAGTTGATTAAGGATTGTGACTGCTCAATACAATTCCACCCTGGGAAAGAAGAAAAGGTGGAAAATGCTTTGAGTCGAAAAGATCATGCCATATTATCAATGATGAGGATCATGAATGATCAAATATTTATGGGCTTGAAAATGAAGGATCCAGAAATTTTGATATATTTGGTGAAATCATATCATTCTCATAAGAATGTTCAACCATCTATACAAGTGAAGATTAAGGAGATTCCAGAGGAAGATATAGAGCTATAAAAGTGTTTTGAAATTTTTCTGAATTAAACATAGATTGTAATGGAATAATAATGTTCAAGAACATGTCCTGTATTCCACCCATACAAAAATTATAGAAGAATCTATTGGATGAAGCTCATATTTATTCTTTCTCTATTCTCCATGGAATCACAAATATATATAGGGACCTGAATGAGTACTTTTAGTCGGATGGAATGAAAAAAGATGTTGCTGAATATATCTCTCAGTGCTTGGGCTGTCAACAAGTTAAGGATGAGAGATATATGTCTAAGGGGATGCTACTACCATTTCCCTTACCAAAATGGAAATGTGAAAACATCACTATTATAATTTTTTTCAGACATCCCAAAACATCTAATGGTCATCATACTATATGGGTTATAGTTGGTCACATTAAGAAGTTGGCATGCTTCATTGCAATTAGAGATGATTTATCTCTTGATCAGTTTTCTAGGGAATAAGTTAAACACATGGTAAGATTTCACAGAGTACCACATTCCATTATATTTGATTGGGATCTGATATTTACATTGATTTTTTGGAAAATTCATTCTCATACTATAGATATATTGTTATGTTTCAGCGCTTCAAATCACCCTTAGATAGAAGGTCAGTCTGAGAGGACAATTAAATCTCTAGAAGACATGTTAATATCTTTCTCAATGGATCTAAAATGTGGTTGGGATCAACACCCACCATTGCTGAAAATTTATTACAATAAAATCTTTCACCACATTATTAAAATGGTTCCTTATGAATCTATATAGGGAAATAAGTTCAAAACATCAATATACTGAGATGATGTTGGGGAAATAAGGAAATTAGGACCCAATATTATTGATGAAATGGTAGAAATGGTCAGATCTATTCTACAACACATCCGAGAAAATCAGTGTCGGAAAAAATGTTATGCTGGAAAAAATGAAAATACCTAGATATTTATGAGGGTTATATAGTGTTCTCATGAATATCTCTCTAGAATATATTAATTATAGTTGGAATGAAGGGCTAGTTGAGCCCTAGGTACATCAGTCTTTTTGAAATTCTAGATCATGTTGGAAAGGTCGCTTACCAATTGACACTTCCACTAAATCTCTTTCAAGTTTATGATTTTTTCAACATATCTCTACTGAGAATGTACATACACAATCATTCACATGTACTAATCTTAGATGTCATACCACTGGATCTAGATCATTATTATCAAGAACAACTTATAGAGATTATAGATCATAGCGAAAACATTCTACGAATCAAGACCTCACATTTTGTTAATGTTTTATGAAGAAACCACCAATTTCAATAGGCCACCAAAGATATTGAGGAAATTATGAGGGAGAGGTATCCTCATCTTTTTTCCCCAAGTTTCTAATTTTGAAGTTGAAATTCTGTTTAAGGGGGTAGAATTTAACACCTAGATTTTTATTATTAAATATTTTCATTAAATTATTTTTTTTATTCAGTAGATTATGTTGAAAGAAATTATGAGAATAAATGAACTGCATGACACCATTAGTATATAATTACTATTATGGCCTTTCTGTTATGTTATCAGTAATATTTATATATAACTTATGAAAATGCATTGATAATTATTTGTCCATCAATTATTTATGAAAAATATGAATCAATTAGATATTATTATTCTTTTATTTAATTACATTTTTAATGAAATTATTGTGATATTTATGTGTTATATACTTAATAAAATATTTTTGGTATTCATCCACTAAATATTTTAGTCATAGGGTATAAATAAAACTCTAAATGATGTATAAAAACTTGTATTTTAATGTATAATTTTACACCCTTGAATGATGAACAACTATTGAATTAATATTTTGAAACAATAATAAATTTTATATGACAAAAAATATATTTTATATTGAATAGGGATATTAAAATTTACTTTGGATTAATTTTTGATATTTTTTTGATAAATTTCTTGTTTTGATGAATAGTAAAAAAGCGCTAAATTTTAAATGAAATTAAATATTTTCATTAAAATAATTTATACGAATAAATAATATTATTAAATGGTTTACAAGTATAAACGAATATATTTTTCCATTTAATATATTCTAGGTCATTGCATTTATGTTTACTTTAAATTCGTATGTAAAAACATATCAATATTTTGCAATATTTTATCTTTTCTACCTCATTTTCTCTTTTCAACAATGAGATTATTTATAAATTAATTACCGCAACATCTATGAATTAAAATTTGAAAAATGGTTTCCATATTTAGAATTATTAGGAACAAATTATGTTAATAGGTTAGTATTATTATTTTTACATTATGAATATTAACTTGGGTAATTATTTTTATTATCAAGGTTAAAGGTAAATCACGAAATTATAGGTAAAATTAATATTTTAAAATATACATAACACCTATAAATATTTTTTTTGATGACTCAATTATACCGTTATAATTAGTTTTTGTAATTTTAATCACTTAATGGACAATTACCTATGAATATTACTTGAACATAATAAAAACTAATGAATATGGAAAAATTTAAATATCTCATTTTATATAAGTATATACATTTTATTATATGGATAACTATGAGATAATATCGACTATATATAGTCTCTAGAAACAAAATAAAAATTAACTATGTTATAGAAATATATTTATAATTTTATAGAATTAATAATTACCATTAATGATGACACAACAGTGATGTCAAAATTATTTTGTTAATATAAATACAAAAAAATGGTTTTAAATATATTAAAAGAAATAACAGAAAAACTAATTAATGTTCTCCATGATTTTTCAAAGTGAATATGACATGTTAAGAGAATATTAAATATTTTTGTTCAAATTTGACTTCTATGTGGATTTTATTTAATGTCTACTAAATGAATAGTGTCAAAATTTACATTATTAAGATTTTATGAAAATATCCATTTATTAAATTATTTAATAATCATAAAAAAATTTAAAATTTAAAATTTATAATTATAAGATGTAAAATTTTATAAATTATCCATTAATGGAAAATTAACACATAATAAGTAAATATTTATAACCATTAAATATTTATAATTTCAAAGAAACAATTAAAATTAAATAGAATAACTAAGTGTCAATTAAAATGATATGGTTTAAATTGAACATATAACATGTCCCAAATTTATTGGATAAAGATATTAAGACCCTATATCATCTAATATTTTAAATAGGGGAGTTTTTTAGGTTTCTGGGTAGGGATTGGTTTTATTAAAAATTATTATTTATAGAGTTTCCAAAAGTTCCCCTCCCTCAATTATAAAAGAAAACCTCCTCCCTCACCTCTTCACTTCATTTTGATCATTCTGAATCAACCATCTTGTGCCATTTTTTACTTATCATCTTCCCAATTTCCTTATAGAGGTTCTTGTCATATTTAAAGGCCAACTCTAGTGATCTTAGAAGATATTTAGAAGAAACATGTCGAGGAAGTAGTAATCTATTCTACCAAATCATTAAAACATTATTCCACGTATAAATCCTCTTTATTAGTTGTTTCATTATAAAGTAAAAATAAAAGTCTCACTAATATATTTTATATGTTAATATAAATATGAAAGCATCATATTTTACCTTCTATCCATCATATGAAAAATGAAATCGTCGTGTGTGCATCTGCACGACTTACTATCTTCATGTCGTGTTGTAATCTTATTAACCCCCCATCTTAAATGGATGGGTATATTGATGGAAATAATAACTATATATGATTATTATAACATGTGACTAATTATGAAATTTTATACACCATCCACTTCAATACCATACATCAATTTTTGGAATGATATCATTGCTCGTCCATACGTATGACCTACCATCTCCATGATGAGATGTGATTCATTCTACATGATCTTCATTAAACCATGATTATATAAAATAATTTAATGAATAAATATGATATATATTATACAAATAACATTCATTATATTATTTAACTATAACCTAGTAATTTTAACATTTACTTGTCTTACCAATCTTGCATAAGAACATAAAGTAGTTAATATCCAAATATTGAGTGACAATGAAATCTTACTAAAAAATAGATGATAATATAATAATATATGATATCATAAAAATAATTATGATTATGGAATAATTCATAAACATTATTTATATCATTACACATGATTTTTGGATATACACGAATGATATCGTACCTTAGGTAAGGGATAGATTTCATTCTCATTTTTATCTAAGATTGTTTATACGTATGTATTTATGTGGGTATATTTATCATCCAAATCCATGGTTCCACACTATGTAACATTATTTCTAATATTAAAAAGAATTCAAGTAAAATTTACTCATTGGTAAATTTTTATAAAATGGTATGCAATGAATCATTATTCATTATTCAAATTGAGGTACTTTTTGACTTTCTGGAAAATGTATGAGAATAATGTTTTTTTACTTATAAGGCATGAATTAATATTAATAGTTTCAGGACATCTTATTTCCATGAAGCTTCTTTTAAATAGTTTCAATATTATTTTCAACATAGCTCTTATCTTTTAAATGTTAATGGAATTTTGGGAAAAGAAACCATTTTTTAAAAATAAAGGATGTTTTCCTCAAAATTAAGATCAACTGTTTTATCAAAATTACTATCCATCTTATTTCATGTGTTACGCTATAGTGGATGTTCATACATTTTTGTGGAACACATTAGAATGGTTTCTTTATGAGATGGGTGGGACATATATCTCCATACAATGAATTGGGTGGAGATTTATATCTCAAGAGATAGACATTAATAGAATAGCATGTAAATCCAGTTTAGTAATACAAGGCTGAAATGAGGAGTGAACTTGGTTCTGTAATAGTCCTTGTCCGCTATGATGGTCTAGGAAATGATCCTTAACTAAAATGAAATTATTTTCTTTGCTTATGTGTGTAGGAAACGAAATTTCAGGTCTTATGTTATGAATATTGTGATTAAGTTGAACTTTTATGGTTTTCCCATGACCTGATATATTGATATTTTATGAACAAGATACGATTTTCAAAAGGTATGATCTTATGATTATGATATGATTGCTATTTCCCTTGTTTATCCTTACTGTGCATTTATGCTCACCATTTCATATGATTCTTTTCCATAGGTCATGAATAAGGTTATTAAGTAAGATATTTCAGAAAGGTGTCTTTTCTTAGGAAATATGTGGGAGAAAATATAGATATTTTATGCACCGGTTGTTTATGTTTCCTAGTTTCTAATGACACTATACTTATATGGTCCCAGAGTGGTATTTTTTATGTTTTGAAATAAATATTATTCATTGTTGAAGTAATATATATATATATATATATGTAATTTATGGGTCATTATAGTACCAAAGGATATGATAAAGAAATGGTGTCCTCATTTTTTTAGTCAAGTGATGAATTTCCATGGGGAAATTCCATTGGGGGGGGCTATAATGTAAAACCATAATATTTTATATACCAATTTTTTGAATAAATTAAATATTCATATGTTTCTTGAAATGAATTTAGATAAAAAAATTCCTATGAAACCAAATCATTATACATCACATGCAACACTTCATAAAATATTTTCTATGAAACACTGACTTGGGGTATGATACATGCAACACCAACTCAGCATACATCACACACAACATCGAGTTTCTACAAAAAATCATTTTAATGATATAATTAGTTCAATGAGATAATTATAAATTATCTACTAAAATTATTAATATGGTTAGTAATGAGAGATTGTTAAATAATATTTATATTTTTTTATATAAAAAACATATTTATAATAAAATATATAACTTTTGATAAAGTCCTTTTATGTTTTAAAATATCGTTTTCCCAAATAAACCACTTTTATAAATTATGATAATTTTACAAACATTTTTAAACTGAGTTTGAAAAAATAAAATTCATTTTTTAGTTTATAATGTCAAAATTAGCTTAGGGTAAATTTTTTGGATCTTTTAGATAAACAACTTTTTCTTAATGAATAGTGAAAATACATGTTTTTATTTAAAAAATGAATATTTGTATAATTAACTATTAATGTCAAATGGTGTTATAATTTTTTTTAATATAACATTAGAGAAACCTTACATATATTAATATAATTAAATTTACTAGAAACTATTTCACATTGAAAATGAATATCAAATCTTAACAAATATTTCAACATTTTCTACTTTAAAAAAATGTTATTTCGTTCTATATATGGGATTTTCATTAATTATAATTTTTACACTTATATGATTTTTATTTAAAAAAATTGACATAAACCCTTTTATTAAGTATAATATTTATATTGAAATAATATCGAGTTAATTTTTGACCAAAATGATTAGAAAAAATTGATTAAAATTAATCATAGTGATTAAGGCCTAATTAAGCATAATTCAAGACCAAAATTTAACATTAAGGGCCCAAATAACCTAGAACCATGTCCAAAACCCAACAGATGTCCATATTTCATCATAAAACCTTAAATTCAAGAGTTTTATTTTGGTTTTTTATGACATTTTTTACGTAAAAATTGGTATACAACTAACATGTTTCTAAAAAATCTATGTGGGTCATTTTCCTTCCCTATAAAAAACCACCACCTCTTCCACATAATCACACCTCTAAAATGGATAAAATGGGGACAATACCTATTAAATACTATTACAAAAATATCAATCTTTATTATATAATTATTCACTTTTCTATAAGGATTTTTATTGTATCATTTTGGCACAAACAAAAAGAAATTACCAGATCAAGAGGCAACATCTTTTCTCATGTCCTTTACATTCTTTTCTTTCTCCACCCGTCCACATTATTTTATACATGAATTTATAAAAATAATAACATAAATCATACACTAGGATGTGTTTACTCTAATTTTTCAATCTACACAAACACACAACTCCATCTAATAGATAATGAACTTACTATTTATCTGTATAGAAAACTATCATCTCACTAAACAATGATTGTTCAATTTTACATACCGCATCTCATACAGGAAATCATGATAAAAACAAAATTTATATATGTTATATATGATATTTATTATGTATTCAATATTCTTTGTTCGTGTTTACAAAGCGAAGTGATCCATTCATGCACCACATAGAATGTATTAAGGATGGATTTATTGAACTAATTATATATATAATATATAATAATTATACATGAATAATTATATATATATATAAATTTATATTAAAAAAAATTCATTTAAATACATTCTTTTAATATGCCAATAAAAACATAATCACCATTCATTCATACAAACGACTTACCATCTCCAAGAATAATGTATTTCATTTCATAATAATATATTATATAGATTGTTATAATATATATATAGTAAATATTCATTATATTAATATCATGGTTTATATTATTGAATCATGATATATGTATAAGGAAAAATAATATAACATCTTAAGACATATGTGAAGAAGATAGAAAATATTACTCGAAATGAAACCTTAACATTGTTTTGATATCAAGCAGGTAATATAATTTCATAATAAAAAATATAGAGTATTATATGAAATTATATGGTTGTTTAAACGAATCATATGAAATTTATATTTATTATACAGGTTGTTTTAGCAAGTACAATGAGAGTCATGGTACATGGCAAGGGAATTTCATCTCACTTTTTTCTATGAGCTATAAGCTACGCTGGCCACAATATATTTTTCTGTGGTTTATGTACTGAACATAATTGTAATATATGTATCTAGTAATTAAGTTAATTGGTATTCACATATATATTTTCTGAAATTTCTTTTTGGGGTTTACATTTCAAAATTTACCAATTCAGTAAAATTTTTTTGCCTCAATTTTCATTCTTTGACATTCTTGTTTTATTATTAACCTAAATTATTTTAAACGGTGTATATACTTACATTTTAAATGATATATTCTAGAAATAAAACTTTTAACTATATTTTATCATTAATTTAATTTTCTTTTTCTTATATGGACAATTTGATCCCATGTTTACAAGCTACAGGAGTTTATTGGAACAATCTCATTGCTTTTTTAGATTGTTTATGTATATTCTTTCTATGATGAAATATTATGATGCATCTCTAAAAAAATTCTTTAATTTTATTATCCTATATATATTTATAAAATAATAATTTAATGTTACCATTTTAAATCTCTTTTGAAAATAATATAGTTAAGTGAGTGTTTTTAGTAAATCCTAACTTTACCCTAACTTCAATCATAAAGTGTTGTTCATTCCAAACCATGTTTTATAAAATGATTTTCAAATAATATTATTCAAATCTCATATAATGATTAAAATAAATTTGTACCCTATTTCATCTATCAGTTTTAAAAGAAATATTAAAACCATTTTTCAATCAATGGATTCTTATATCCTTTTTACAGTGAAAATGAATATTTTTTACCTCACAAATCATGTATTGATTTACCCTCCATCATTTATGTGAATCCTAATTTTCAAGTTTATATGGTTAGTTTTTAAGAAACATTTTCTAATTTATTTTCTATAAAAATGGTTTTCAAATTGTTTTCACACTTTATTTATTGTCATCAATGTAAATTCATGAAAAATTATTTTAAAAACGTCTTGAATATTCTTCTATAAGAATTCATGGAAATTAATTTTCAAAATGATTTCATTATTTATTTATATATTTTTATGGTATTTTCAATGAAATTGTTTTCAAAACTATTTCATGGTTTCATTATAAGGATTCAGTGTGCATTCAAAGATCATAAATTTTATAATTTTTTGATTTTTATTTTATATGTTTTCAAGGAAAAAGTTTTAAAATGATTTGAAGCCTTGTTTATATGTTCTAAATGTATTTTCCATAAAAATGGGAATGGAAAATGTTTTATGTTTTATTTTTTCAATGAATAGAGGTTATTGTATTCCAATAATGTTTTTTAATGATATATTAAAATTATTTTCCATATAAGATGAAATCTATTAATGTTACTCATTCCCTTCTAGGAAATGATCAAAAGGTTCCATTCAGATTAATTCTATGAATAGATTATGCTTAATGTTTGGGTGTTTATGAAACTAATTCTTTTTTTGAGGTTTTATGTTTATGAAATATGTATCTCTTTCATAGGTTATATGTTTATGAAATCCATTTCACATTGTTGAGTTATTATTTTTATGAAAGGATTATGAAACCTGTATGTTTTATACATGTTATGATATTTTTACATGTTTATGATACATGTTTAGTTGCATGGGTTATGATATGTTTGTTTATTATTTTTTTGACACATGTACGTATATTTTCATTATAATATTTGTGTGACATATATTTCAATACAATTCATTTGGAAAATATTTAAATCTGATTAGATAGAATATAAAGGTATTGGGAATGTACCTTGACTACTACTATGGATATTGGGGTGATCCATTAGTTCTAAGATGGTATGAGAAGAGAAGTCATTCTACCAAGTTGGCTATGGTATTCAACAATGACTACCAATATGGTATGGTGAGTGAACATATACTAACAATATGGTCTTGTATGTGATTCCTTTTATACTATGGAAATAATGTTATATGCTTATTTGGCTTCCACAATTCCAGGTTTCATTCTTAAGTTATACTTTCATGGATTATGTTCTATATTTATTTATTATTCATGTCTTATCAACTGCCAAGATTTTTTTCATGATTCTTCTATATTATCTTTGATATGAGAGGTGTGATATCACCATTTAGTTATCATGTTCTAATACCCTTATTCTCATGATTATTATTGCATGTGTCCCTTGACTAACATAATTGAGTATTTGAGATCACCCCTTTTTATGTTTCCTTTCTTAGGATATTAAGATAAGTATTATGATTTTTGAGTCTATCAATGGTGCTAGTCAATAAGAACATAGTGGGAGATAATGTCACTCATTTATGTACCTTTTTTTATGTTTCCAAGTTTCCAAAGGCACTATACTTGTATGGTCTGATCTGAAAATTTTATATTTATCTAATTTTGAAAACTGGTTTTTGGTTGATCAGGAACTATGTAACACCCCATGCATCCACGGTACACTTCTCTTTGAATAATATAGTAGCATGTGTTGTACGCAACTTCGAGTTCTAACACACACCACAACCAATCAAAGTAGTCGTTATGAATAGTAATACCCACTTTTTAAAAATTTATAAATTTTAACGCTCAAAATGGACTTCATTTTTTGATTTGTAATATCTAAATTATCCTAGGATGAAATTTTTGTACTTTTCGGATAACTTTTATATTTTTATGAATAGTGAAAATTACTAAATTTTAATTAAAAACAACTTTTTTAATAGAAATAATTAATAGTGATAAATTATGAATTTGAGTGGTTTTAAAGTAAATTTTGAATATATTTTTACCATTTAATACAATTCTGGTCATTGGACATAATTTCACAATTATACCGGACATAAACAAGTGTCTATCTTTTGATAGTTATTATTTCATAAAAACACGCTTTTTGTTTTGACAGCAGGAATTAATTTGAAATTAATTTTTGCAACTCTTGTGTTTTGAATTTGGAATAATGGATTCCATATTTTGAATCAGGATGTCCAAATTGTGTAAATTGGTAACTTTTATTTTCAGAAATTTTGAATAATTACTTCGGTAAATATTTTATTTACCCTAGTTAAAGGGTAAATCCGGTAAATAGGGGTAAAAAATAATATTATAATAACTATAAATTACTCTAAAACGTGTCCTAAACTTTTTGGTGGACACATTTCCGACCTTGGGCATCTTTGGGTCGATTGGGGGACCCCATGGATCCACTTTTAAGTGATAATGACACTTTATATTAATTAAGTTACAGTAAATACAAAAATGACATAAGCATATATCTTTTAGAAAAAAAAAATTTACCTAAGGTTATATATGTTAGATTTTCAACTATAAATATTCATTAGAAAGAAAAAAATATTTTCTACATAATGGTATTTTATTTCTAATTTTTAGACATTCAATAATTAATATTATGTATGAGACAATAATGATGCAATATTTTCCTTATTAATGAATGAATCAAATAATTAGTATTATAAATGTTAAAATAAATATACTTTAACGTTTTGATGACATACATGAATTTTATTGGTTACTATGACATTATATTATTTCATAAATGAATTTTGTTCAAATTAATAATGTTTTTATGACATTAACAAAAATCAATTATTGAATAGTGTCAAAATTGATATAAATGATTGTTTAAAAAAAATATTATATTATTTATTGATATTCAATTCATAAAAATATAAGGATCGACCAAGAGACTTATATCATGATAGTTTTATCATTAAAGGACCACTTTGGGGTCTCTTGGATGTATATAGTGTGTTTATTAACTATATAATATAAAAATACAAAGTGACATGGTAAATGTTAAACTAATTAACTAAGAGTTAAAACTAAAAGATAAGGTTAATATAGTGACAAAACCTATCTAAAACCTACTGGTTGAGTGGTTTTCGACCCCTAACCACCTTATACTATAAATAATCCACTTTGGAAACATTATAAACCGATTATGAATTTATTATAACATAATATTTCTAGCATTTCCAAAGGTGCCCATCACCCCTCTTATAAAAGGGCACTCCCCCTTATCTCTAATTCATACCATAAAATCCTTTTGGATTGGCCAAAAACTGCCCAAATACTCTCTCAACTTCCATCAATTAGACCTAGAGGCCTTAGTTTGATCAGAAAGCCATCCTAAGGATCCATTTTGAACAAATCAACAGGAAGAACCCGATTAAGAGGTAATGTTTTCACCACCCTAGTTCAAGTTCATTTCTTCTTCAACTTCTTCTTTCTTTGTTATTACTGTTATATAATAATAACTCCAGTATCTCCAATATACTGTGATATTATTATAAATATGGTACAACCATATTCAGTATTATATCCAACTTTTGAATGACATGTCACAATACGCGCGTACGTACGGCTTACCGTCTCCACGTTGGGGTGTAATTGTTATTCAAAATATTATTATTTGGAAGAATATAAAAATGATGTGTAATTCATCAAAATAATAAATATAGCATGATATTGATTCTGTATATATGATATACTATCCAATTATATATTATTTTAATATCAAAAGAATGATATTGTCTCTCGTGCGTACGTATGGACTACCGTCTCCACGAATGCGATGAGATTCATTTCACATCGTATCCATTAAAGACTAATTCTCATTTGATGATTAAAAGTAATGTTAAAGAACATTATATCATTTTGGATATGAATAAGAGACAACCTATACATAACAAACATGACTTATGTAACAAAACATATAAAAGAAAATGATTAAGTTAACACCCGAAACGACAATAATACTAAAGTATTATTAACAAAGAATAATTAGAAGATCATATATGATATCATAATTATGTATATGGTTTATTTAGAATTTAATAAGAATGTTTTAACTATTATACAAGAGGTTAAAATACCGTCGACTAAGGAAAAGTACAAGGTAAGGGTTATTTCACAATCACTTCATTCTCCGAGGTTGTTTATATGTAATTATCTACTCGGACCTCTTTATCATCCACATCCATGTTTCTTAAAAATGTATTTCAAAACATTCTTACTATTTTACAGAATAGGGGTTAAAGTCAATTATACCCTTTTTTACTTTTTATAAGATGTTTTTAAAGGAATCTTTCCATCGTTTTCCAAACATGGTCCTTTTTAACCTTTTCGACAAAATCAAGGTAAGAATGTCTTTTTTTAACTTATACGGCGAGTGCGGCTATTTTACGCCATTATAAAATCTTAGAAGCTTCCCTTACCATATTATAAGAATATTTTCAAAGTAGAAGTTTTATTTTATAATTATGTGACTTTAAAATTATTTAAATAAAGAGATGTTTCTCTCAAATAGTTTTGATTTCATCTATGTCAACATCCTTTGATGGATTTTAAGCTTATTTGAAGTTGATTTATTATGATACATAACTTCCATATTGTATTGAAGGTTTGTGATATATTTGACTGTAGATGTATTATTTTTATACCATTCATGGTTTATGGAGAAAGTATTGACATTTCATATGCTAGTTTTAATACGAATATTTATGTTACGTTTAAACTTGTTCATATGAGGAATGCATTGGACTTAATAAGTGACTGGTGGAGCCCGCTATAACTACTCAATGCATCGGTAGGTCTCATGAGAAAAACTAGTGTCTTGGCATGAGGCCTTGAAAAAATCTTATTTGTAATCATGGCACGAGGCCTTGGCTATGTGGTTATGATAGTCTGGCATTATGCATTCCATAATTATGAAAGTGGTTATTAATATTTCATGTGATTACTCGAATAGTCGAATATCAATGTGAATAGGTAAATGGAATTATTTCATTTTATCTTTGCAATATTATGTTGATGTTCAAGTTTAAAAGGATTTTGTTTAAGCTTTACATTGCCTTAAATGTTTATGTTTATTTATGAATGTTTTTGCTATATTGTTTTCCTTACTGAGCATCTGAGCTCACCCCTTCCGATGTTTTATTTTTCCAAGGATGTGAAGAAGTAATTTATTAATGACCTTCGGGGATAATATGATGGGATATGAAGACAAGATGTTTTTATAGTAGTTTTCACTTTGTGATGTACTGTAATATTTATGAATGTATCTAGTTATTCCAAGGCTACTAAACTAATCCGTCTTTCGAGACATGATCATTCTTGTGATCATGCCAATGATATGTAATAATGCACTGACTCTGGGTAACTGGGTTTGGGGAATTAGAGTTGGTATCATAGGAAGTTTAGTACAAACCTTGGAAGCAAGATTTAGATAAACTCTGATTAGAGCACATAGACCTAAGATGGACTTTGAGAATTAGTATAGAAAAACTTCCTAGAATTTTGGTATTGTAGATATTTTGTGCCTTTTCCATGCAATACATCCCTATCTGGATATGATCAGGTAGAGGCGGCTCTGCCACAGATGTTCCTAGCGGTAAAACCCGAAAACACCACTTTGAGCTATACTTGAACGGGAACTAGTGCGCGACAACAGGTCTTGTTGTACTATTGGTTACGACACTCCCGGGGGATATGCTTAGGATAATTCTCATTTTCATTACAAACCATTATGATGGGTCTATGAGTATATACTTCCTCAAAGAAAATATTTTTATGATTATGGATTATATCCATAATCTGTTAAACTTATGTTTACTATTTTACAAGTATGGAATTATGTATTTTGATTCATAAACTGATCTAGTTTATGCCATTGTTTAGAAATGGCGCCTAATTGAAGAAATGGAAACTGTATTAATGCACACACTCCATGTAGGGATTTACCTCCTTCTCTAGATAATTATAGTGGAGCTGGTGATGTAACTGGTGCTGATCAATTTATCACCATACTGGGAAAACTCACTCAGGTTATGAATAATAACCCTACCCATATAGAGCACCCTGATCCACAGCATGGAGGATCAATGTTAGATCACTTCATGAGGAAAAAACCACTAACATTCAATGGGAGTACAAATCTATTGGTAGCTGAGCAATGGATAAGTTCCCTAGAGAAAATATTTTAGGATTTAAGGAGTAGTGAAAGGGAAAAAGTTATCATAGCAGTTTACCGCCTCACTGGAGATGCTGATCAATGGTGGTCACTGATTCAAAACATGAAGGAATATTATGAAGTATCAAATATCAAATGGAGGGAGTTCAAAGATCTGTTTTTAGAAAAATAATTTCCTCGTGACCATCGAGCAGATATGGAAAGGCAATTTCTGAGTCTGAGGAAAAAGAAGAATGATAATGTCGCAAAGTATGAGGCTATGTTTACAATGTTAGAAAGGTATGCTGCAGATTATATACGTAACCTAAGAAGTAAGATTTTTCATTTATTTTATGGGTTAAAACCATTTCTTCGATGAACATTAGTCTCACAATCCTTCTCGTCATATGAAGACATTGTCTCATGTGCTATCAAAACGGAAAAGAAATTCTCTAAGTCTTATGACATTAAAGAAATGCAAGAGAAGAAGAGATCTGCTGATCAATCTGGAAATGGAAATAAGGGGATGAAGGGAAAAGTTGAAAATCCATCATACAGTAAATGTGGGAAGAAACACCCCGGTACTTTCTTAAAAGGAATGTGAGTTTGTTACAAGTGTGGTGAAAAAGGCCACCAAGATCATGATTTCAATGGAAAGAGAGTTTCTATCAACATGGAATGATATAATTGTAGAGATATGGGACATTATGCAAATTAATTTCCTAAGAATCAGAGGAACTTTCCTTAAAAAAGGCCAAGGTATCAAGGCCAAGCTTTTGTTATCACTACTACTGAGGTAGAAGCTCTAAAAGACGTGGTGGCAGGTAATTTAATTGTTTCCTCAAGTTTAGAAAATGAATTATTTGATTCTGGATCATCTTATTGTTTCATATCTTCCATTTTTGATAAGAAAATTAGATATTTCTAATTTGTTTTAACAAAGGAGTTGTCAGTTAAAACTCCAAATGGAAGTATCATTTCAACAATGTTTTGTGAATCAGTCCCCATTAGAGCACATAAATGTTCTTTATCCACTGATCTCATTGTCATAACTATGATCATGTTTAATATAATTCTCGGTATGGATAGGCTTTTGGACCATGATGTGAATATTTATTATAAGAAGTTGGAGGTTACAATTTTTGAGGATGATGATAAGGAACACCTTATCTTTAGAGCAGAATCATCTCTACCCAATTCTTATCTAGATCTAACCCCAGTAGCTCATCTAAATTCAATTATTGAGGAGTAAGAGAATGAAATGAATGTGGGTGAGGAAAGGAATGTTCAAATAGAGGATGTACCTATTATGAGAGAATATGTAGTTGTGCTTCCAGAAGATTTACCTGGACATCCTCCAGAATGAGAAGTTGAGTTTTCCATTGATTTAATTCCTGGATCAAGGCCTATATCTAAGACCCCATATAGAATTTCCACTGTAGAATTAGTGGAACTAATGAAACAACTAGAGTAATTGAGTAATAAAGGATTTATTCGCCCTAGTGTTTCTCCATGGGGAGCCCCTATTCTTTTTGTTAAAAAGAAAGATGGATCTATGAGGTTATGTATCGACTACAGGGAGGTCAATACTATAACAATAAAGAACAAGTATCCCCTACCCCGCATTGATGATTTATTTGACCAACTTCATGGTGCTCAATACTTTTCAAAGATTGAAATTAGATTTGGATACCATCAGTTGTGTGTGAAGAAGGAGGACATTCCGAAGACATCATTTCAAACAAGGTATGACCATTACGAGTTTACGGTAATGCCTTTTGGGCTGACTAATGAACCCTCTGTATTCATGGATCTAATGAATAGGGTTTTCAAGGAATATCTCGATGATTTTTTGGTGGTATTTATTGATGATATCTTGGTATACTTCAAAAGCTACGAAGATCATAAAAATAACTTGCAAATTATCCTGAAGACTCTGAGAAGACAAGAATTATATGGGATGTTTAGCAAGTGTGAATTCTGGCTTCAGGAGATTTCTTTTCTTGGCCATATCATCTCTTAATATGGAATCTCTGTTGAGCCTTCTAAGACCATGGAAATCCACAAATGGCCAGAACCTTCGAGTATAACAGAGGTACACAGTTTTATTGGTTTAGCAGTTTATTATCGACGTTTCATCCATAATGTTTCCCGATTGGCTAACCCATTAACAAAGCTCACATATAAGGGGGTTAAATATGTTTGGAAAATAGAGTTTGAAGAAATTTTTTAAGAACTGAAGAGAATATTATTCAATACTCCTATATTGACTCTACCATCAAGGAATGATGGGTTCGTTATTTATATTGATTCATCGAAGAAAGGACTTGGTTGTGTCCTTATGAAGAATGATAGGGTTATTGCCTATGCATCAAGATAGTTGAAAATTCATGAGCAAAACTATCCTACTCATGATCTCAAGTTATCAGTTGTGATCTTTGCTTTGATGATATGGAGACACTACCTCTATGGTGAAAAATGTGAGATTTATATTGATCATAAGAGTTTGAAGTATATTTTCTCACAAAAATAACTCAACATGAGGCAAAGGAGATGGCTTGAATTACTCAAGGATTATGATTGTATGATACACTACCACCCGGGGAAGGAAAATAAGGTGGAAGATGCTTTGAGTAGAAAAGATCATGGATTTTTCAACAATATGAGAATTGAAAGGGATCCAATTGTCATGAATCTAGTGAAGATGGACATGGGAATAACCATGCAAGGTGAAACATCAGTGCTTTTCAAAATGGTTGTCAAAGCATCTTTACTAGAAAGGATTAAGAGTTCTCAGAACGATGATGATGAATTCCAAAAGAAGATTAAATCTGTGAATGATGGGAGATTGAGAGACTTTGTGTATGAAGAAGGAATTTTGAAATTCGGGAAGAGACTTTGGGTTCCCAATATACCTGATTTAAAAAGGGAATTGTTAGACGATGCTCATAGTTCCAATTTCTCTATACACCCTGGGAGCACCAAAATTTATAGATATTTAATGGAACATTTTTGGTGGGACAACATGAAGAGGGAGATTGCTGATTTTTTGTCAACATGTATGGTTTGTCAACAAGTGAATGCTGGAAAGCAAAATCCTAGAGGTGACATGGAACCTCTTCCATACCTAAGTGGAAATGGGATAATATCACTATGGAATTTGTCATGGGACTACCAAAGACTCCTAGAAGGAACGATGCAATATGGGTAATTGTTGATCGTCGTACCAAGTCAGCATATTTTCTTGCTAAGGGAAGATTTACTACTTGAACATCAATAATGTATATATATTAATGAAGTTGTGAGACTTCATTGAGTACCCTTATCGATTGTTTCAGATCGAGATCCCCATTTTACATCGAGATTCTGGAAGAGTCTTTAGACGGCCTTGGATATTGAACTTCATTTGAGCACTACATACCACCCTCAAACAGATGGACAATCAGAATGGACTATTCAAACCTTAGAAGACATGTTGAGATCTTGCCCACATGACTTTCAGGATATGTTTGATCAATATTTACCTCTAGTAAAATTTTCCTATAACAATAGCTTGAATTCAAGTATTCGAATGGCACTATATGAAGCGTTATATGGAAAGAGATGTCGCACACCAACCTGTTGGGATGACGTTGGTGAAAGAAATCTTGTAGGCCCAGAACTGGTGGAGGAAACAATGGAAAAGGTGAAGGTGATCCAAAACCACATCAAAGCAACCCAAAGTTGGCAGAAGAGCTTCGTTGATAACCGAATGAAGGATCTGGAATTTCAGGTAGGAGATGATGTTTTCTTGAAAGTTTCTCCATGGAAGGGAGTTATACCTTTCGGTAAGAAGGGTAAATTGAGTCCCCGGTACATCCGACCTTTCGAAATTCTAGAACGAATTTGGGTTGTAGCTTATAGTTTGGAAATTCCGCCAAATCTCTCCAAAGTTCACGATGTGTTCCACGTATCAGTGTTGAGAAAGTACATGCCTGGCCCAACGCATGTCCTCACTTATGAGGAATTAGTACTGAATCTCGATCTGTCATATTGCAAAGAACCCGTCCGGATTCTGGATACAAGAGAACAAGTGCTGAGAAACCAGACGACTCGTCTGGTAAAAGTTTTATGGAGAAACCATAAGATGGAAGAGGCAACGTAGGAACCTGAGGAACTTATGAGGAAGAACCACCCAAGTATTTTCACACGGTAGTATTCTAGAAATTTAGAGGACGAAATTATTTGAAGGAGGGGAGAATGTAACACCCCAAGATTCTACGGTACGCTTCTCTTTGAATAATATAGTAGCGTGTGTTGTACGCAACTTCGTGTTTTAACACACACACACCACAACTAATCAAAGTAGCTGTTATGAATAGTAATACCCATTTTTTAAAATTTTATAATATTTATCCCTCAAATTGGACTTCATTTTTGGATTCATAATATCAAAATTAGCCTAGGGTGAAATTTTGGTACTTTTCGGATAAATTTATATTTTGATGAATAGTGAAATTTACTAAATTTTAATTAAAAACAATTTTTAATAAAAATAATTAATAGTAATAAATTATGAATTTGAGTGTCTTTAAAGTATATTTAGAATATAGTTTTACCAAATAATACAATGTTGGTCATTAGACATAATTTCACAATTAAACTGGACATAAACAAGTGTCAATCTTTTGATAGTTATTATTTCCTAAAAACACACTTTTTGTTTTGACAGTGGGAATTAATTTTAAATTAATTTCTTCCACTTATGTGTTTTGAATTTTGAAAAATGGATTCAATATTTGGAAACAAGATTTCCATATTCTATAAATAGGTAACTTTTATTTTTAGACATTTTTAATAATTATTTCGGTAAAAATGTTATTTATCATGGTTAAAGGATAAATCCGGTAAATAAGGGTAAAAAATAATATTATAAAAACAGTAAATTACCCAAAAACGTGTCCTATACTTATTAGGGGATACATGTCCGACCATGGGAATCTTTGGGTCGATTTTGGGACCCCATGGATCCACTTGTAAGTGATAATGACACTTTATATTAATTAAGTTAAAGTAAATAATAAAATGACATAAGCATATATCTTTTAACAAAACAATTTTACATATGGTTATATATGCTGGATTTTAGAAAATAAATATTAATTTGAAATCTAAAAAGATTTCTTACATAATGGTTTTTATTTGTAATTTTTAGACATTTAATAACTAATATTATATATGACCCAATAATGATGCAATATTTTCCTTATTAATGAAAGAATCAAATAATTGGTATTATAAATGTTAAAAAAAATATAATTTTTAGGTTTTGATGAAATTCATGAATTTTATTGGTTAATATGACATTATTATATTGCATAAATTAATTTGGTTCGAATTAATAATGTTTTTAAGACTTTAACAAAAATAAATTATTGAATAGTTTTAAAATTGACGTAAATGAGTTTTTAAAACAAATATTATATTATTAATTGATATTAAATTCCTAAAAATCTAAGGTTCGGCCAAAAGACTTTTATAATGATAGGAGTATCATTAATGTACCACTTATGGGTCTCTTAGATTTATATAGTATGTTTATTAACTATATAATATAAAAATACAAATTGACATGGTAAATGTCAAATTAATTAAATAAGAGTTAAAACTAAAAGATAATGTTAATATAGTGACCCAAACCTATCTAAAACCTATTGGTTTAGTGGTTTTCAACCCATACCGACCTTAATCTTTAAATTATCCACTATGGATCCATTAGAAATTGATTATGAATTTATTACAAAATAATATTTCTAGCTTTTCCAAAGGTGCCCATCACCCCTCTTATAGAAGGGAACTCCACATTATTTCTAATTCATACCTTCAAATCCAATTGGATCAGCCAAAAACTGCCCAAATACTCTCTCATCGTACCTCACCTAGAACTAGATGCCTTAGTTCGATCAGAAATCCATCCTAAGGATCCCTTTTTATCAAATCAAAAAGAAGAACCCGATTAAGAGGTAATGTTTTCACCACCCTCTTTCAAGTTCATTTCTTCTTCAACTTCTTCTTTATTTGCAATTCCCATTCTAAAATAATAACTCCAGTATCTCCTATATAATGTGATATTATTATAAATATGGTTCAACCATATTCAGTATTATATCCATCCTTTGAAGGACATGTCACCATACGTGCGTACGTACGGCTTACCATCTCCACGTCGTGGTGTATTTGTTATTCAAAATATTATTATTTGGATGCAAATAATAATGATGTCTAATTCATTAAAATAATAAATATAACATGATATTGATTCTTTATATATGATATACTATAATATTATATATATTTTTAATTTCAAAAGAATGATATTGTCGCTCGTGCGTACGTATGGACTACCGTCTCCACGAACGCGATGAGATTCATTCCCCATCATGTCCATTCAAGACTAATTCTCATTTGATGATTAAAAGTAATGTTTATGAACTTTATATCATTCAGGATATGAATAATATACAACCTATCCATAACAAACACGACTTATGTAACAAAACATATAAAAGAAAACGAGTAAGTTAACACTTGAAACGACGATCACTACTGGAAATGTGGTTTTTAACCATGGTTCTTTACCAACAGTTTTCTTAAACCATTGATAAAGACGGGCTAGGAAACCCTTTCCCAACGGTTCACTCGAACCATTAGAAAGGGGTACCCCTTTTCCAACGGTTCCATAAAAATGTTGGCAAAGGGGTGTTCAAGTTACCCTTTCCCAACTGTTTCTTAAAACCGTTGGGAAAGGCAACCCATTTGCCAACAGTTCTATTGAACCATTGAGAAAGGGTACCTTGAACACCCCTTTTTCCAATGGTTTTTAAAAACCATTGGTAAATATTTTCCCCAAATACAATCGGGTTCCTGCTCTCCCCCAGTAGCGATAGAACCATAAAATCAATCCGGCAGTCGGCTCCTCTCTCGAACTCCCCCATCCGAACATGTGAAAATCCATCTGAATCATCTCAAATCAAGAATTTTATTCTTTATACACATATTCTACATTTTTTATTGTTATTGATATAATATTTTAGTTTTAAGTTTTGATTTTGATGTGATTTCACCCTGAAAAATAGGGAAATGAACGAATATTTTTTTAATTAATTAGTTTCCCATGGAATATCAATTGTGTTATAATGTCCAGGAAAATTAAAGGGGTAATGTAATATAAAACCTTGAATAAATTGTGGAAGGTGGGGTATGTTGCTTCTATGAGAGGTTTTTTGTTGTCTTTCATTGTATGTTGTAGGCTGTTTTATGGTGATTGAGGTTACCAGTTGGGCTTTGTGATATGTGGGGTTGTAATATGATGGTTAGTGGGCATGGATGTGACATGTGAAGTTGTGTGATATTGATCATATGTGGTGGTGTTGTGTCGTGTGGAGGTGTTGTGTAATGAGTTTGTGGTGTATGATGTGGTGAGGTGGTTTTTGTTGTACGGTGGTTTATGATGTGCAGTATTTTTGTTGTGATATGTGGTTGTTTTGGTGAGATGGTTGGCCGATGTAACATGGCAATAATGTTGAGTTGGTGAGTTGTTGTGTGGTGGTTTTATTAGTTTCATGGTAATATATGGAATAAATTATGCTGTTAAAACGAAAAAAACAAGATAGTAAATAAATGAGATGGAATAGAAATAGATGTGTGGTAAATGGATTTAATTAATTTAACATTAAATGAATGGACAATGTAAGTGTGAATGAAGTGGCATATAAATTAAAGTGGCAAATTCTATGTGTCTTGTGTGGTGGTGGTGTGGTGGGTTTCATATAGTGGTGAAAGTGGTTGTGTTGGTTTATGTGTTGTATGGTAGTAGTGAAGTGTGTGATTATGTAGTTAATGTGAACCCATTGGTTGGGTATTTTGTATTATCTATATATTAGGTATTTTATGTTATTTCTACACATTCCCAACCAGAGTTGGATAAACTTACCAACTATCAGAGGTTTTGAGTTATGGGTATTTTTCTAATATCTAGGATGGTGGTTATATGGTTGGATATCTACCATGTCTTCCCTACTCTTCCTTCATAAGTTATTGACAATGTGTTTTTAGGAAATCTGTGATGTGATTGTCCATGTGTCTTCAGGTGATATATACTATGATTTCCCTAGTGTTTTCAGGTGATGTGCAATGTGATAAGGCTATAATAAGATGTGGCATGTTGTTGGGGGTCATGTAGGGTAGGAGGATGGCATAAGGTTGATGTAATTCTTGTTCATGATACCCTACTAATATTTTTATGGGACGAGGCATGTTGTGATGTGATAACACATTAATTTCTTTTTTGTTTTACATTTTTTCAATAACACATTAGTATGTTTTTTTTCACATGTGTAGTTGATACCTTGATTATTTTCTTCCTTTATCGTTTACTTAAATGTATTTTCTATTAAAGTTCAATCCTAATGAATTTTTTATGACAAAATGACTTATATAAATTCTTTTTATAGAATGGACAGATGTTGGATGTATGGAACCGATCAGATGTCAAGCAATTTTCAGAACAATTCAAAGAGCATTATAGATTTTGCATTTCACAATGCTTCAGATAGTGGTGACATACACTGCCCATGTTCCAATTATGTTGGTCGACCTTGGTTGAGCCGTGAAGAAGTCCTCTACCACATAACCAAAAATGGTTTTCAAGAAAACTACTTTGTGTGGCATCACAATGGGAAGAAAATGAAATCACAAATTATTGATGATCGAAATGAAAGGACCAGAATGGATAATTTGTTAGATGATCGGTTTACGTTTATTATTAATCATGAAAAAGAAAGGATTTTGACTCAAGAAGACTTCAATATGAGGAAAGATGATGCATCTAGTGAAAATGATGATATTGATAGGGTGAAAAAATTGAATGATGCTTCCATGACTCCAGTATATCGACAATGCGATAAAATGAAAAAGCTGTAATTTTTAATCCGATTGATTCATGGGAAAACTATGTATGGGATCTCTAATATAGAAAACGATTATATTCTTCCCCTCATGAAGGATTTACTTCCAGATGATGCAGATATTCCCTCAAAAAACTATATGGAATGGAAGTTAGTTAAGGAACTTGTATTTTCATGAAACAAAATTCATGCTTTCCCAAAAGATTGCAGTTTATTCCGAGAGGAAACTGATGAATGAAATGACTGTATAAAATGCGGCACATCTCGCTGGAAGTCATAATCTGATGGAACACCATCCTGTATTCCACATAAAGTAATGTGGCACTTTCCATTGATCCCCGGACCCCGGAATCTTTTTATGTCTGATGACATATCAATAAAAATGAGATGGCATGATACCGAGAGAAAGAAGACTAATGATGAGTTGGTTCATCATGCAGATGGATTAGCATGGTGGAGATTTGATTCTCAACATCCTGATTTTTCATCTGACGTGCTTAATGTGAGGTTGGGTCTTTCATGCGATGGTTTTAATCTATTTGGGCAGATGCTTACTTCGCACAACACATGGATAGTTTTTATACACATTTATAATCTCCCCCCATGTTTGTGTATGAAAAAAACTTTCACATTCATGAGTATACTCATATCTAGTCCTTCTGATCCCGGTATTGATATTGATGTATACATGCTACCTTTAATAAAAGAGTTGAAACTTCTTTGGGATTTGGGTGTGCGCACATATGATTCATGTTCGAAAGCCATATTTCAGATGTGTGTTGTGCTTATGTGTATGATCAATGATTTTATAGCTTATGAAATGATGTCTGGATGGAGCACAAACGGAAAACTATCATGTCTAGTTTCTATGAATAATACATGATCCAGAAGACTGAAACATCATTATATTTTCAGTTTTATGGGACATCGACGATTCTTTCCAAAGGATCATACATATAGAATGAATCGTCTAAGATTTGATAATACCATATAGACCGATGATCCACCTCAGTGTATGTCTGGAACTGACGTGCTTAATGAATTGAAAGATTTCAGTATTTCGTTCTGTAAGGGTCAAATGAAATCTGGAATGAAAAAGAATGTTTCGACTGAACCCTGTTACAATTTGAGGAAGAGGAGTATCTTTTTTTATTTTCCTTATTCGTCAACCAATTTTTTACGTAATTTCATATATGTAAAGAATATTGAAAAGAATATATGCGAAATGTTGCTTTCTGTTCTTCTAAATTTCTAGGGGAAGACAAAAGATTATTTACGAACTCGGAGTGACTTGGTGGATTGGGGCATCAGACCAGAATTACATCCTGTGCGTATCTGTGAAAATAAATAAAAATATCTTTGTGCTTCTTATGTGATGACACCTACGAAAAAAACAATTTCTAGAAGTATTAGAGACTATTAGAGTTTCTGATGGCTATTCAAGCAACATATCTAAACAGGCCAACAGAATATAGTTGAAGCAAAAATTTTTGAAGACTCATGGTTATCACGTTTTACTACATGAGTTACTTCCAATATAAATCTGTCATCTTTTGTACAATAATGAAAGGGTGGATATTATTTGGTTGTTCCATTTGTTTAGAGATCTTTGTGCTAATAATTTTTCCAAGTCTTTCTTGAAAATAATGTTGACATATGCCCCATTAATTTTGTGTGAGTTGGAGAAAATATTTCCTCCATCATTTTTCACATGCATGCTGCATCTGACTGTCCATATTCCCACTAAAATATTTCTCAGAGGACCTATTTTTTTGTTGGATGTATCCAACTAAATGAAATACGTTCAAATTAAAGTATTATGTCCGAAACAGAAATCACCTTGAAGGTTCTATCGTGAACGGTTACTTAACTCATGAATTTATGGATTTCTGCTCGATGTATTTGTCTGATCATACAACAAGACTGAACAGACCAATGAGAAATGAAGAAGAATAGTATGAGCAAATTGAACTCAGTTTCCATCACTTACTCAAACAAGAGGAATTCCTAGATCATATACATTGAAGACATTAATCCATAAAGAGAGGGAGATGGCACATCACACAGTTTTGTTCAACTGTGATTTTTTTGATGACTATATCAGGTAACAAAATTGATTATGTATATTTACATATATATCTGTTAAACTATTCATATTTTTTTATCTACTGGGAACATAAAACAATGATAAATAGGAAGCATCATTCTTTATCTTTGAGAAGGATAGAGACTTTGCATAGCAAATTGTTTTCTTCTTGGTTAAAATTGAGGGTACAAATATTACTGTTTAAATTAATTATATGAATATTTAATTTAGATTAATAGTCATTTATATTGAAGGTATTGAGTTTTTTTGTTGACTATGTGTCTGAGGAAATAAAAACTTTGGATTTTGGTCCTAATACAGTGGTTCGTGATTGTAAATCAATTGTAATCAACGGGTACAAATTTATTGTCACTGAACGAGCAAAGAACATGAGAACACAACATGATGGTGTTATGGTTACTGACACAACAGAATGTTATGCTAGTGTATCAGATAGTAGACCACGATTTGAAAATGTGGGTAATTATGGAGTTGTTGAGAAAATAATAATATTGGATTATTACTCTCATCGACGAGTCACAATGCTGAAATTCCATTGGTTTGATTCAATGACGAGACATGGAATAATTATTGATGATTGTGGATTTCAATTAATTAATATGACTCACACTCTTTCTATCGAAGAACCATATGTGTTGGCATCAATGGCTAAACAAGTTTTTTATGTCAAAGACCAACTTTGCTTGAATTTGGTGTCATAGTTGAAGTAATTACAAGACATATTTTTGATGATGGTGATGATGGAATTGACACTGACCCTAGTGCCATTGGAACCAATCCATTTATTTCTTTTGATCACTCCAACAGTTCAATTTTTAGAGTTGATTGTGAACCTGAAGTTGTGGTTGAAAATATATAAAATCATTCATCCCTGTTCTCAGTTATTTTGGTTTACCTCTTGTTGGGTTTTTAAGGTTAGTAATATTCAAATTGATTTTGTATTGATCCCAAATATGTTTTAGCTGACTTGACCGTTATGTGAATTTTCAATGTTTATTGGTTGTAGTTTTATTTGAATTGCATTTTCTAATATGGAATTGAACATTATTCAAACCTAGTCAAACAATATTTCTAACTTGGTGAACATTACAACTTGTATGATTTATTAAATCCATTCAAGATATTCTAAAACAATTGATAGCTAAATTACCAATCAATTACCCTATTCCCTCATATATTTAGTTTTTTGGGTTACACATTAGTTTTCTTTTTCTAATTAATTACATATTTTTTTTCAAAAGCAGGAAATTCAGCCAATAGAAGAGAGACGAAGGAAAAAAATGATCGAGAACAATCATTGAATGACGGAGTTGGGAATTCCATCATTAGTGCCTGTAGTGAGTACTTTATTTCCAATTAATATATTTAAAGAATATATAATGTCATGTGATTAATTTTTTTTAACATTTTTTTAGGATCCACCTATACGTCGATAGTGATTCGACAAGGAGCCTAGTAATGGTCCTAGTACTTAGGCTGGTGGTACGAGGAGGGTTCGTACCAGAGGTGGACGAGCAACTATGCGTACCCGACTAGACCCTGCCCCTCCCACTGACATTTCATCCTTCCCACATTCTAATCCTGTTGTTTCATTAGGGACACACATGATATTTAGGCCTCCCATGTTTTCGCTCACATCTGCATCTTTCAGCCCATCATTTTCACATCCCATGATGATTCCCACTCCCCAGTCAGAATCTGATCAGGCAGATGTCCCATCTTCATTTCCTTCTACTTATGTCTCTCCGAGCTTCTATATTCCATCATCTTCGACTCCTGTTCCACCACAGGTTGTCCATCAGTTCTTGTGGATCCAACGGTGCTTAGTGATCAGACCGGCCTAGGTATATTTATAGAACCCTAACAAATTTTTATAGCAATATTTATTTTCATTATAACTTGTTTTGAAAAAATATTTTTTTTTCTTTCATGATAGATACATTTACTGATAGGAGGCGTGGGCAGGGGCGTACATGCATGAATTCGGTGTGGAACCATCGCACACAGGTTATGGTGGATTATAATGAAGACAACCAAATGGTTGAGAAAACAGGGCAGCAATGTCGGAGTTTTTTGGCGAAGCTTGCCAAATACTCCGACATCATTCTAATCATCCCGCTATCGTGGAGACATTATCCACATGAGGTCAAGGATAGAGCTTGGGCAGAGATATGGGTAAAAAAATATGTTCAATTTAATTTCATGAATTATTTTTGTATTTATATGAATTAATATTTTTATTTCAGATTTGATTTAATTTTCCCGATGGTGGGGGTGCACAACCGAAATGTCTAAAGGATTTAGGCGAGCTTTAGAGATCCTAAAAGAAAGAGTTATATATTGGCTGGGTTTCTAGAGTTGGAACTGAGTTAGAGGTGGTACCAATGGTGGATGATTGTCCTATAGAGAAGTATCGTTAGATTATTACTCATTGGATGAGTACCCAATTTGCGATATTAATTACATTTGAGGTACTTAAATAATAACTTTTATGTTTTGAATTAATACTATCTGTTTCATTTTCAAATATTATTTAGGAATCATCCAGAAAAAATAAAAATAACACTGATGCAAAAAATACATCCACACACCGGGACGTACTACGATGCTTGATCATGAGAGGAAGTAGGTATTCCAATTGTTTATAAGTTTTCTTTACAACTTACACTTTATTTTGATTCCTAAATTATTTATTTTTTTTGATAAATTTTTCATATAACTTTAGTTTTCAATGTCATTGTAGAGGCAAATACAAAATATTGAAGGACGTGTGCCTTGAGCAAAACTATTTTGCTCGAGTTGACGGAAAAAGGATGGAAGTGCCGTCAACGAAGCGACTCAGCAGCAGATTGTAATTTTTAATCTGTTGAATTTATATTTTAATATATATTTTGAATGATAATGATATATTTATATTTTTAACTGGATGCTTTAGAGGCCATCGATGCCCAATAACCAGACAATTTTAGGCCAATAGATCACTTACATCAGGTGTTGGGAGAGGAGCATCCTGGAAGAGTATGCTGCCGAGCTTGGATAGCCCTGACAAGGTATTGGCCCTCCTCAGGTATGAGCTGTAGTGCCACTAAGCTGCAGTAAGTTAGGGCATAGGCAGAACATGCTGAGAAAAGGGCCACAAAGATGGAAGAACAGTCTACTAGGGAAAACAGTGCGTTTATGAAATTTATTGAAGTTCTACGTCCAACACTTCCATCAAAGGCCAGGCCATCTTTTGATGAATATATATCGTCGATACGTTCTATATATGGTGCACCAGGTGGCAGTTCTAGTGTTTATCAGGATGATTTCCAGCTTGACGATGATGATGGCGAGGAGTCTGATGCGGAAGAGGAGGGAGAAGAGGAGGGAGAGGCGGGTGGCGAGGGAGAGGAGGAGGGCGAGGGCGAGGAGGAGGGCACTGAAGAGGGAGAGGATGATGATGGGGATGAGGACGAGGGTGATGATGATGGTGATGATGGTGATGGTGATGTGGGACAAATTGATCCATTTCATTTTTGACTAATATTACTAAGATTTCATATTTAATTTATTCTAGTTTTTGGTTTTATCTAGACTCGTAGTATAGTATTGGAGTTGATTTATTTTTTTATATCATCTGTTTTTATGGATGTTGTTGTCTTTTAGTGGTTGTGTGTTTGGGAACCCCCCTCCTTCCCGGACCCTGGACAACCCCCCACTATACTCTATGGACCCCGGACAACCCCCCCCCCCTCCCTCCTCCCTGGACCCCGAACATCCCCCCGGACAGCCCCCCAGACATCCCCCCCAAACAGCCCCCCCCCCACCCTCCTCCTTGGACCCCAGACAACCCCCCAAACACACCCCAGACAGCCCCCTGCACAGCCCCCCCCACACCCCTCCTTAGTCCCCGGACAGCCCCTGAACACCCACCGGACAACCCCCCGAACATCCCCCACCCTCCGTGATTTCATTTAATACTAGAAAATCTATAATATATATTTTATTTATTTTCATCATGATAATCAATGTAAATCACATTTACACATCTAATCAATATCATAGATTCTTGGTATGTTATAAAAGGGATGTATTCATTGGGCATTACATTGTTAGCTCTGAAATGTTTCATAGCATGATAAACTAAAATCTATACCATACTAAAAATGATATAAAAATATTCTATATGAATGTCCACAAGATTTTAAGTAAATACCATTCCACTAATAGACACATGAGGATTCTCATAAATCATGTTTACCTTAATATTTCCACAAGGATTTTTAGTAAAAGTTTTATCTTATAATAATTTTATGATATTATCATTTTAAATGTAAATTTTTTATAAATAAATTAATTTAAAGACCCATAGTCAAATAGTGTATTTGAATAATGTGAATAAAAACTAACATACCACTCAAACTGTGTCTCTTTTGATTAAAATGGACAGGATTATAAGTGAAAATAACAACTGGAATACGAAAAACCAACCAAACACATTCGGATTCTGTTGATAATTTATCACAACGATCCATGGGTCATATGTGATGTGTATGAGCCAACCCTGTCTCAATTCGAGGAACGGTGTGGCCGGGATCAGTCTAAGTGGATCCCCTTTCTTTAAAATGGAAATCATTTTAAGTACATATGGAAAACTGACCAAATGCATTCGGTTTCTGTTGAAACATTAGGAGAAAAATCCATGGGTCATATGTGATGTGCATGAATCAACCCCACTGCAGTCGGAGATATGGTGTGGCTGGAACCACTCAATGTGTCTGTCTTTTGTTTCAAATGGACATCATTTTAAGTGAAAAACATCAACTGGCATACGGAAAATAGAACAAACACATTTGGATTGTGTCGATACTTTAGCACAACGATCCATGTGTCATATGTGACATGTATGAGTCAACCCTGCCTCAATCCGAGGTGCGGTGTGGCTGACACCATTCACAGTGTCTCTCTTTTGTTTAAAATGGACAGGATTATAAGTTAAAAGAACAACTGACATACGAAAAACTGACCAAATGCATTCATATTCTGTTGATAATTTATCACAACGATCCATGAGTCATATATGACATGTATGAGTCAACCCCACCATAATCTGAGGCACAGTGTGGCCGGGATCACTCTAAGTGGCTCTCTTTTGTTTAAAATGGACAATATTTTAAGTACATATGGAAAACTAACCAAACGCATTCGGTTTCCATTGAAACATCAGGAGAACGATCCATGGGTCATATGTGAAGTGTACGAATCAAACCCGCCTCAATATGAGGCACGATGTGGCCAGCACCACTCAAATTGTTAGTCTTTTGTTTCAAAAGGACATCATTTTAAGTGAAAAACATAATTGGCATACAGCAAACCGACCAAACACATTCGGATTGTGTCGATACATTAGCCCAAAGATCCATGGGTCATATGTGACATGTATGAGTCAACCATGCCCCAATACGAGACGCGGTGTGGCCGACACCAATCTAACTGTGTCTCTTTTGTTTAAAATGGACAAGATTATAAGTGAAAAGAACAACTGGCATACGGAAAACTGACCAAATGCATTCGAAATGTGTTTATGCTTTAGGAAAACGATCCATGGGGCATATGTGACGTGTACAATTCAACCCAGTCTTAATCTAAGGCACGGTATGGTCGAGATCACTCTAACTGTCTCTCTTTTGTTTAAAATGGTCAACATTTTAAGTACATAGAGAAAACGGACCAAACAGATTTTGATTGTGTTGATACTTTAGAACAACGATCAAGGGGTCATATGTGACGTGTATGAATCATCCCCACCTCAATCAGAGATGCAGTGTGGCCGGCACCAATCCATGTGTCTGTCTTTTGTTTCAAAAGGACATCATTTTAAGTGAAAAACATAAACTGGCATACGGAAAACTGACCAAATGCATTCGGATTGTGTCGATACTTTAGAAAAACGATCCATGGGTCGTATCTGATGTGTAAGAGTCAACCCCACCTCAATCCAAGGTGCGGTGTGGCTGACACCATTCAAAGTGTCTCTCTTTTTTTTTAAAATGGACATGATTATAAGTGAAAAGAAAAACTCACATACGAAGAACTGACCAAACACATTCGAAATGTGTTTATACTTTAGGAAAATGATCCATGGGTCATATGTGATGCGTATGAGCCAACCCTGCCTTAATCCGAGGCACGGTGTGGCTGGTATCACTCTATGTGTCTCTCTTTTGTTTAAAATGGACAACATTTTAAGTACATATGGAAAACCAACCAAAGGCATTCAGTTTCCATTGAAACATTAGGAGAAGGATCCATGGGTCATATGTGACATGTACGAATCAGCCCTGCCTTAATCTGAGATGCAGTGTGGCTGGCACCACTAAAATTGTCTGTCTTTTGTTTCAAAAGGACATCATTTTAAGAGAAAACATCAACTGGGATATGGAAAACTGACCAAACACATTCGGATTGTGTTGATACTTTTACCCAACGATCCATGGGCCATATGTGACATGTACAAGTCGACCCTGCCTCAATACGAGATGTGTTGTTCCCAACACCACTCTAACTTTGTCTCTTTTGTTTAAAATTGACAGGATTATAAGAGAAAAGAACAACTGGCAAACGTAAAACCAACCAAACGCATTCGGAATCTGTTGATAATTTATCACAACGATCCATGGGGCATATGTGACGTGCACGGGTCAACCCCACCTCAATTCAAAGACCATTGTGGCCGAGATCACTCTATGTGGCTCTCTTTTGTTTAAAATGGACAACATTTTAAGTACATACGGAAAATAGAACAAATAGATTCTAATTGTGTTGATACTTTATCACAACAATCCATCGTTCCAATGTGACGTGTACAAGCCAACCCCGGCTCAATCTGAGTCGTGGTGTGGCCGGGATCAGTCTAAGTGTCTCTCTTTTGTTTTAAATGGACGAAATTTTATGTACATATGGGAAACTGACCAAACAAATTTGGTTTCCCTTGAAACATTAGGAGAATTATCCATGGGTCATATGTGACGTGTACGAATCAACCCCGCCTCAATCAGAGATGCGGTGTGGCCGACGCCACTCAAAGTGCCTATCTTTTGTTTCAAAAGGACATCATTTTAAGTGAAAAACATCAACTGGCATACATAAAACCGACCAAACGCATTCGTATTTTGTCAATACTTTAGAACAACGATCCATGGGACATATTTGATGTGTACGAGTCAACCCCTCATCAATAAGAGACGCGGTGTGGCCGACACCACTCTAACTGTGTCTCTTTTGTCCAAAATAGACAGGATTATAAGTGAAAATAACAACATGCTTACAGAAAACCTAACAAACGCATTCAGAATGTGTTGATGATTTAGGAAAATGATCTATGGGTCATATGTGACATGTACGTGTCAATCCCGACTTAATCCGAGGCACGGTGTGGCCGATATCACTCTAAGTGGATCTCTTCTGTTTAAAATAGACAACATTTTTAGTACATATGGAAAACTGGCCAAACACATTCGGTTTCCATTGAAATATTCGGAGAACGATCCATGAGTCATACGTGATGTCTACTAATCAACCCCTCATCAATCTGAGACTCAATGTGGCCGGCACAACTCAAAGTGTCTGTCTTTTGTTTCAAAAGGACATCATTTTAGGTGAAAAACATCAAATGACATATATAAAACCGACAAAATGCATTCGGATTGTGTTGATACTTTAGGAAAATGATTCATGGGTCATTTCAGACGTGTACGAGTCAAACCGATTTAAATTCGAGATGCAGTGTGGCCAGCACCACTCTAACTGTGTCTCTTTTGTATAAAATGGACAGAATTATAAGTGAAAAAGACAATTGGCATATGTAAAACTGACCAAACGCATTCGGAATCTATTGATAATTTATCACAACGATCCATGCATCATATGTGACATGTACGGGCCAACCCGGGCTCAGTCCGAATCTTGGTGCGGCCGGGATCAGTCTAAGTGTCTCTCTTTTGTTTAAAATCGACAACATTTTATGTACATACAAAAAACCAACCAAACGCATTTGGTTTCTATTGAAACATTAGGAGAACTAACCATGGGTAATATGTGACATGTACGAGTCAACCTCACCTCAATCTGAGGTACGGTGTGGCCGGCACCACTCAAAGTGTCTCACTTTTATTCAATATTGACTTAATTTTAAGTGAAAACGACTACTAGCATACGAAAAACCGACCAAACAGATTATGATTATGTCGATACTCTAGCATAACAATCCATGGGTCATATGTGACGTGTACGAGTCAACCCCACCTAAATCTGAGATGCGGTGTGGCCGACACCATTCATAATGTCTCTCTTTTGTTTAAAATTGACATCATTTTAAGAGAAAACAACAACTGACATATGAAAAACTGACCAAATGCATTCCAAATGTGTTAATGCTTTAGGAAAACAATCCATGGGTAATATGTGACGTGTACAAGTCAACCCGACCTTAATCTATGGAATGGTGTGGTTAGGATCACTCTATGTTGTTCTCTTTTGTTTAAAATGGACAAGATTTTAAGTACATATGGAAAACTGACCAAACAGATTCTGATTGAGTTGATACTTTAGAACAATGATCCATGGGTCATATGTGACGTGTGCACATCAACCCTGCCTCAATCTGAGACGTGGTGTGGCCAGAACCACTCAATGTGTCTGTCTTTTGTTTCAAAAGGACATCATTTTAAGTGAAGAACATCAACTGGCATACGGAAAACTGAACAAACGCTTTCAGAATATGTTTATACTTTAGGAAAATGATCGATGGGTCATTTGTGATGTGTAAGAGTTATCCTTGCCTCAATACGAGGCACGATGTGGCTGGTATCACTCCATGTGTATGTATTTTGTTTAAAATGGACATCATTTCAGGTAAAAATATATGGTATACAAAAAACCGATCAATTTATGAATTGAAATCCGGATTCCACATATAATTGTCATATAAAATTTAAATTTAATTCTATATGAATTATGTATGTTTATAATTACATTATGAAGTCTAATTTAATTATTGATGTGTATAGTTCCATGATGCATTATATGATAAATGTGTATGAATTAGTTCTCTATATGTATGTGTTAGTTGGCTATTACAGGTACAATAATTGTATATGTATGTGTTAGCTTATTTCAGGTACAATAATTGGATTGAAAATTATAGGGAATGCACAAAATGAGGCATGTTATGAAAATTTCAGAGCTACTGTGCAAATTGCAAGCTGCTGTGGAATTTGCACAGCATAGGCTATGCCAACGGTTTCAAACCATTGGCATAGCATCTCTAATTATTTTTTTACCAATGGTTCAATGAACTGTTGGTAAAAAACCTTTCCCAAATGTTTAGAAACCATTGGGAAAGAGGAGAGGCTTTGGGATTTCCTAACGGTTCAAGCAAAACCGTTGGGAAAAACTATCCCAACAGTTGGGAACAACCGTTGGGATAAGTTAATTTTTCCACACCTTATCCCAACGGTTCATTGTAAAATATTAGGAAAAGATTTCCCAATGGAATACTTCCCTACGGTTTGCAGAACCGTTGGTATAACATATATCAATGGTTCTGCAGCCTTTCCCAACAGTTCAGAACCGTTGGGAAAGACTGTATTTCGAGTAGTGGATAATACTAAAGTATTATTAACAAAGCATTATTATAAGATCATATATGATATCATAATTATTTATATGATTCTTGTATAATTTAATAGCAATGTTTTAACTATTATACAGGAGGTTAACATACCATCGACTAAGGAAAAGTACAAGGTAAGGGTTATTTCACAATCTCTTCATTATCCAAGGTTGTTTATACGTAATTATCTACTGGGACCTCATTATCATCCACATCCAAGTTTCTTAAAATGTATTTCAAAACATTCTTACTATTTTACAGAATATGGGTTAATGTCATTTATACCCTTTTTGACTTTTTATAAGAATTTTATAATGGAATCTTTCTGTTGTTTTCTAAAACAAAGTCCTTTTAAACCTTTTCAACAAAATTAAGGTAAGAATGCCTTTTTTTAACTTATACGGAGGGTGTGACTATTTTCCACAGCTATAAAATCTTAGAAGCTTCCCTTAAAATCATGTAATAATATTTTAAAAGTAAAAGTTTTATTTTATAATTATGTGACTTTTAAATGATTTAAAAAAAGAGATATTTCTCTCAAATAGTTTTGATTTCATCTATGTCAACATCCTTTGATAAATTTTAAGCTTATTTGATGTCGATTTATTATAATACAAAACTTCCATATTGTATTGAAGGTTTTGTGATATGTTTGACTGTGAATGTGTTATTTTTATAACATTCATGGTTTATGGAGAATGTATTGACACTTCGTATGATAGTTTTAATATGAATATTTATGTTATGTTTAAACATGTTCATATGAGGAATGCATTGGACTTAATAAGTGATGGGGGGATCCCGCTATAGCTCCTTGATGCATCGGTAGGTCTAATGAGACAAACTAGTGTCTTGGCATGAGGCCTTGACAAAATCTTATTTGTTGTATTGGCACGAGGCCTTGGATACATGGTTATGGTAGTCAGGCATTATGCATTCCATCATTATGAAAGTGGTTATTGATATTTCATGTGATTATTCGACTAGTAGAATATCCCTGTGAATATGTAAATGGCATTATTTCATTTTATCTTTTCTATATTATGTTGAAGTTAAAGATCAAAAGGCTTTTGTTTTAGCTATATATTGCCTTAACTGTTTATGTTTATTTATGAATGTTTCCACTATATTGTTATACTTAATGAGCATCTGAGCTCACCCCATTAAATGTTTTTTTTTCAGGATGTGATGAAGAAATTTATGAATGACCGACATGGATAATATGATGGCATATGAAGGCAAGATGTTGTTGTGGGGGTTTTCAATTTATGATGTAATGTAAACTTTATGAATGTATCTAGTTATTCCAAGGCTACTAAACTAATCGGTCTTTCGAGACATGGTATTTCTTTTGATCATGCCAATGATATGTAATAATCCACCGACTCTGGGTAACTGGGGTTGGGGCATTACAGTTGTTATCAGAGGAATTTTAGTATAAACCTTAGAATCTAGATTTAGATAAACACTGATTAGAGAACATAGACCTAAGATGGACTTTGTGGATTATTATATAAGAACTTCCTATATTTTGGTATTGTAGATATTTTGTGGGTTTTCCGAGAAATATATCCCTGTCTGGATATGAACAGGTAGAGGAGGCTCTAGCACAGATGTGCCTAGGGGTAATACCCAAAAACACCGCTTTGAGCTATACTCGAACGAGAACTGGTGCATGAAAACGGGCCTTGCTGCAATCTAGGTTATGACACTCCAGGGGGATATGCTTAATATAATTCTCATTTTCATTATGAACCATTATGAAGGGTTTAATATTATGTACTTCCTAAAAGAAAATATTTTTATTATTATGGATTATATCCATAAACTGTTCAATTTATGTTATGTGTTTTACAAGTATGGAATTATGTATTTTGATTCATAAACTGATCTAGTTTATGCCATTGTTTAGAAATGACACCTAGTGGAAGAAATGGAAACTGTATCAATGCACGTACTCCATGTAGGGATTTCTCTCCTACTCAAGATAATTATAGTGGAGCTGGTGATATAACTGATGCTGATCTGCTTATCACCAAACTGGGACAAATCACTCAGGTTATGAATAATAACCTTACCCGTATCGAGCACCCTAATCCACAACATGGAGGATCAATTTTAGATCACTTCATGAGGCAACAACCACCAACATTCAATGGGGGTACAAATCCATTGGTAGCTGAGCAATGGATATGTTCCCTAGATAAAATATTTGAGGCTTTGGGGAGTAGTAAAAGGGAAAAAGTTATCATGGTAGTTTACCGCCTCACTGGAGATGCTGATCAATGGTGGTCATTGATTGAAAACATGAAGTAAGATGATTAAGTATCAAATATGGATTGGAGGGAGTTCAGAGATCTATTTTTAGAAAAATACTTTCCTCGTGACCATCGAGAAGATATAGAAAGGCAATTTCTGAGTCTAAGGAAAAAGGAGGATGATAATGTCACAAATCACGAGGCTAACTTTACAAGGTTAGAAATGTATGCTGGAGATTATATATGTAACCCAAGAAGTAAGATTGTTCGTTTGTTTTATTGGTTAAAACCATTTCTTCATCGAGTATTAGTCTCACAATCCTTCTCGTTGTACGAAGACATTGTCTCAAGTGCTATCAAAACCGAAAAGGAATTCTCTAAGTCTTATGACTTTAAAGAAAATAAAGAGAAGAAGAGGTCTAGTGATCAATCTGGAAATGTAAATAATGGGAAGAAGGGAAATGTTGGAAATCCATCCTGTAGTAAATGTGGGAAGAAACACCCTGGTACTTTCTTAAAAGTAATTGGAGTCTGTTACAAGTGTGGTGAAAAAAGCCACAAAGCTCATGATTTCAAGGGATAGAGAGTTGCTGTCAACGTGGAATTCTGTAATTGTAGAAAGATGAGACATTATGCAAATAAATGTCCTATGCGTCAGGGGAACTTTCCTCAGAAAAGGACAAGGGATCAAGGCCAAGCTTATTCTATCACTGCTGCTGAGGTAGAAGCTCTGAAAGACGTGGTGGCAGGTAATTTAATGGTTTCCTCCAGTTTATAAAATGCTTTATTTTATTTTGGATCATCACATTGTTTCGTATCTTCCCAGTTTGCTATAAAAATTAGATATTTCCAATTTGATTTAATAATGCAGTTGTCAGTTAAAACTGTAATGGGAAGTATCTGTAGAGACCCTAAGCTTATCGTACATTGACATTACATTACTTTTGAGGAATACTTAGTACATTACAAAAACACACACACAAGGACCGTAATAGTTTAGTGTCTTTGGAAACTCGGACTGTAATCTTCTAATCGTGGTGAAAGATCTTCAAAATCTCCCATAAAGATCTTCCTTTTTTTTACCTAAAACCTTTCATTATATCCTGGGGAAAAGAAAACATAAAAGGGTGAGCTCAAATGCTCAGTAAGGGTAAACAAAATAAATATCAATCACATCATATTCATAAGAACATAACATTTTGGAAATCATAACCTGCAAAAGAGAGCATAATTTCATAATCATGGGATAAATCATGGCAGTGAAAAAGTAATCCCAATAATCATAACTTAAAACATGAAAATTTGTGGAATACACACATAATCATAGAGAATCATTTCTTGTTAGTCAAGACTAATTGCCAAGACTATCTTAGTGGACAAAGTCCCTTTCTGAATCGAGTAACCCTCGTTTCAGTCCTATTTCACTGAACCGGTATAACCTACCATTCCAGCCATGTCTATCTCATGAGATATAAAATCTTTACCCAATGCATTGGAGGGAGATATAGGTCCCACCCATCTTATAATGAATCCTTTCTTATGTGTGCCACATAATCATAAAACATACATCATCGCATAACACATGTAACAAAAATGGGATTCTTGAAACATCATGACATCATAAATCAATTCATATAAGATAAAGGAATTCATAAACATAATTCCATCACAACATAGTCAAATCAATGTAAAAATATGGATAGAAATAGAACCCTTTATTATCTTAGATGGAAAATAATTTTGATAAAACACTTGAATTGAATTCTTGAGGAAAATATCCTTTCTTCTTCAAAATAAATTTCTTTTCACAAAACATCATGCAATTTTAAAAGAAAGAGATTTTATTGAAAATAGTCATGAAATCTTTTAGAGGAAGCTTCATGAAAATAAGGCTTTATAAAATAGTAGAAATCTGTTCGTGCCGTATAAGTTAAAAAAAACATTCTTCGTACTTTTGTCAGAAAAGTCAAAAAGTACCTCGTACGAAAAACATCAAAAGATTCCTTTCATTTCTTTTACTAAAAACTCACCGAAGGGTAAAAATGGATTTAAACAATTGTAGGTGGATGGAAATAATATTACATATTTATGAAACATGGATGTGGATGATAAAATACACCCTAGTAAATACTTACGAATAAACAATCTCGGATAAAAATGAGATTGTGATATTTCCCATACCTTAGGTCCGATTTGCTTTGTTCGTTTCCGAAGCTCCTGTATAATGGTTTAAATAATGTTATTGACTTATTAAAGAATCATACATATTGATATGATATCATATATGGTCATATTATTAGCTTCTTGTTATTAATATTTCATTGTTACTTGTTACTCGGGTCTTTATAACTTTTTGTTCTTATGCGTGTTTTGTCGAATAAATTCTTATTCTTATCTTTAGGTTATAGATAATTCATTTACAGAATGGTACTAGTGTAGTATATACCATATTCATTCATTCAATTCATTTATATAATCATTATGAAATGAAGATCATGTAGAACGAATCGCATCACATCGTGGAGACGGTATTCCGTACGTACGCACGAGTGATGATATCGTTCCTATGATCGTGGAATTGTATTGGAGTATATATATATATATATTATTTCAGTATCAATATTACTTCATAATAATCATATATAGTTACTCATTACACCATTATACCCATCCTTGTAAGGTGATGGTGGAAAAATAGATTACACCACGGCGTGGAGACGGTATTCCGTACGTACGCACGCGCGGTGATTTCATTTTTCCGTAGGATGGATAGAAGGTGAATTAGGGTTGTTTCATATTTATAATAACATATCAGTATGTAAGTAATACTGATGTTATTACTTTATCATGAAACAACTAAAGAAGAAGAAGTTGAAGAAGAAAGAAATTGAAAAGATCGGTAATGGATATTACCTCTTCTTTGGAACGCCTCTTTGAATCCTCCACTTAAGGAACTAGGATTGGTCTTTGGAGAAGACCAGGACCTCTAGGATTATTCTAGGGATGTGGAGAGGAGAATATGGCAGGGGTTGGCCGAGCTTGAGTGCTCAAATTGGTGTGAGGAGGAGGGGGAGGAGGTACCCTTTTATAAGGGAGGAGAGGGGCACCTTAGGAATATCTCAAAATATTATTTTATATTAAAGTCAAAATTGGTTTATAATGGTTCCAAAGGGTCTTATTTCGAAGCTAAAGTGGGGATGGGTCGAAATCCTATCAACCAATAGAATTTAGACAAGTTTAGGATATTATTTTAACCTTATCAATTAGATTTAACTCTAAGTTAAATAATTTAACTTTTACCATGTCTTTTTGTTTGCTTTCACTATATGGTTAATACACTTACTATAACATGCCAAAAGAACCCCAAATTGTTTATTATTAATATATATATCCTTATCTAAGTCATTTTTCCGAACCTTAGATTTTTAGGAATACAATAACAATTAATAATATAATATTTGATTTAAAAACTATTTTGTGTCAATTTTGACACTATTTGATATATGATTTTTGTGAAAGTCATAAAAGAATTAAATGTTCGAACCAAGTTGACTAAATCAACATTAATATATCATAGTAACCTAGAAAATTAGTGGAATTCATAAAAAATCTCAAATTACATTTATTTTGGTGTTTATAACATCAATTATGTCAATATTTCATTAATAAGATAATTACTGCATCATCGTTGTGTCATAAATAAATTAAATTATTTGATGTCTAAAAATTACAAATAAAATACCATCATGTAGGAAATCTTTTTAGCTTTCTAATGAATATTTACAATCGAATTTATCTTATGTATAACCCCATATTAAAAATGATTTACTTATTAAACATTGATTTTAACTATTTTAACCTTTCTTTAAATAAATTAATAATAAATGTCCTAATCTAATCCAAGTGGGCCTAAATGGTCATATTTTATTCCTAAGTTTGTTTTTGGTCGAATTACACTTGTCCAATATAATTAGGACATGTGTTAGGGTAATAGTAATATCATATTTACCCTTAGTTACCATATTTACTATTAACCGCGGTAAAAAAAGTAAAAAGTTACTATTCACCAAAAAATTATTTTCATCTCATTGAACCACATTTTAGTCCTTGATATTAACCGTGTCTCTCAGATTTTCAAAATTCCATTCACATAAGCGGAAAAATTAAGTTTTATTAAAAATTCAGTTTTTTTAACTACCACTTAGTAGTTTCACTATTCATCAAAAATTGATGTTTTTCAGAACAATGCCAAAATTTTATCCTAAGCTATATTTCATATTCCGAATTCAAAAATGAAATCTATTTTACCAAATTCATAACATAGAAGTTGCATTAATTAATTTTATAATTAAATCCTGCTGTTAAAATAAATAGCGTGTTTTTAGGAAACAATATATATCAAAAGATTGACACTTGATTATGTCTGGTTTAAATGTGAAATTACAACCAATGACCAACATTGTATTAAATTGTAAAAATATATTCTAAATATACTTTAAAACCACTCAAATTAATAATTTATCACTATTAATTTTTTCGATTAAAAAAGTTGTTTTTAATTATAATTTAGTAATTTTCACTATTCATCAGAATATGAAAGTTATCCGAAAAGTACCAAAATTTCACCTTAGGCTAAATTCGATAATACGAATCCAAGAATGAAGTTCATTTTGAAAAATAAGATTTACAGAATTTTAAAAAGTGGTTATTACTATTCATAACGGGTAGTTTTAATAATATTTTAATAGCACATCGTTGTTTAGTGAAACTCGGTATTGCGTATTACACACGCTATCGAGGAAGGTCGCGATTGCGTGTAATGCAAGGCAAGACAAGGATGCGTGTTGTGAAAGATCCTTTTGGTGTAGCGTACAACACAAGACATTAATAAAATTAAAAAGAATATTTTTTATAAAATCTTGGGCTGTTACATTCTACCCCCCTTAAAATGAATTTCGCCCTCGAAATTTGTCGGGGTTATAAATGGTTTACTATTCGAAAGGTTCTTTAATAGAATCCCACATCGTAAAAAGGAATATCAAAACCAATCTTTAAAAACAAAAGTATGAAACGTAACGGTTACCCAAATAAACTAATCATTGGGTTTCCACATAGGTGAAAATATGGATATGGAAGAGAAATCTAACCATCATGTTCTGATAGAGAGTGGTAGAGAACATGGCTATGGAAAAACCAGTAATCAAAAATCCATATATTTGTGATGATATAAGGTACCATATGATTCATCAGGTATAAGATCACTAGGACAACATTTTTGGTTTTCAAGATCGTTTCCCTAAAGTTGATGAAATTTAATTAGAATAAATACTTACTTTATTTTGGTATAATCTCATTGTTGTTCATGCCTTGAACAATTTCTACTTCGTCTCTTAAATAAATGAAGTTGAATTTGTTATTCACGAAGTGTTAGCAGATCATGTGATAGAATGACGGCTCATTCCATCTGTCTCAAACAAAAGGTTAGAAAAAGTTATACATAAGTCATTCTATAGTGAGATTAATCATATGTGGTTCCTAATATGGACATATACTTCATATATCATACTGCTTAATATAATAAAACTAGTTTCTACTAAACAGGGACTTCCTGTAGGCCAGTGGTAGGCGATAAAGGCCAGTCGCATTTCGGTTGTGGGTTCGATTCCCACAGCCTTGTCCGAAGCGATGGGCTGTCGCCCGTCCTGCAGGTTGTCCTTTTTCAAAAACTATATTACTATAACATCCCATAAATAATATCGAAAAAACTTCTATCCTTAAACAATACTAACTTATGTCCAACATAATCCATTCCAATCTTTAGTCCTATCCATAATACTGCAGTCCACTCCCATATATCATAAGATATGTTGTGTTGGTCACATTCCAATCATTCAAAGTCCTTAATCATGTATTCTCTTGAATACCTTAGTGAAAACATGAACGCAGTTTAAAGTTAACACTTTCCACATACCAAAATCCTCAAAATTCTATATACTCAAACCATGATATCACTTAGTCCTTATATCAATCATGAGCTCATGAATACTATTAAACATTTCATTTTCTCGTCTTCATTATGCGCATATCATCTTATTTCCAAAAAATATCTCAATCACTTTGAATACCACATCAATAAATATTGCAATACTCAATGATACAACATTATTTTGGAATCCCATTACATAAACACTTAATCATTCCACCACATCGTTGTCATATTCAACATTGCCAATAGTGATCGCATGTGATTTCCCTTTGTCCTTTGCCTTCAGTGGTTGCTCATGTTGATCATCACTAACCCTTGGATTAGGGCAATTATTAGCATAATGCCCCATTTCCTTGCACTTGAAGCATTGAAGTGTTGGCGGTGCGTTCTCTGCAGTGTTTGCTTTATTCACATCATTAGAAACCCTTTTTCCATTACTTCGACACTCAGCTGCTCGATGACCTTCTTTTCCACACTTAAAACATTTTCTAGTCCCTTTAAGACAATCTCCACCATGCTTCTTTCCACACTTTGTGCATAAGGAAACATTCATCTTCTTTTCACCATTATTATGAGATTTCTCCTTGAACTCCATCTTTCGTTTCTTGTCAAAACCATGAGATGGATATGTAACACCAACTTCCATTTCTACCTTTATATCACAACACACAATTTCTTCATAGCTACTGAAGTCTCTTATAGCTAATGCCCTTCGAAGACTTGGTTTTAAGCCACTGAAAAATCGATCAACTTTACTTTCAGGTTGGATGATAATTCCAGAAGCATACCTTGCAAGTCTTGTAAAATTTGCTTCATAGGTACCAACAGATTCATCGTCCCTTTGCTTCAGTTCAAGAAACTCTTTCTCCATCTTTGTTCGAAGAATACGAGGGAAGTACTTACTGAAAAACAAGTTCTTGAACTCGTCCCATTCCATGGACTCAATTTCATCTCTTGGCCTCGTATTCTTGATAAGATTCCACCTTTGATCAGCTTCACCTTCCAAACGATATACTGCTAAGATGAATTTATCATGATCAGAACATTGAAGAACTGAAAATATCTTTTCAGTAGTACTGATCCATTGTTCAGCCACAAGTGGATCAGAAGACCCACTGAAAGAAGGTGGACGTTGCCTCATGAAGGACTCAATAGAATATTGTTCCCTTCTCTGCTCATTTGGAAGTCCAGAATGATTCATAGCTTGTGTAAGTATAGCAATAAGATTTTTCACTCCATCTCCCATAACATTTGTTTGTTTAGGAGGGCAATCATTGCATTGTCCATTGCATTGATCAACACGGTTCCTTCGGGTTCCATCCATCGTCTAAAACCCAAAAAGATTAGTGTGAGAGGCAAAAATCATGCTAGGGAAAACAACATAATAAAGGGGGAGTACCTTCAATATCCAACATCTTAGGTTTAATTCTATAATCGTTAGCGTAATTCTATTACTATAACCTATACGTATACTTATCCCTAGGGACATCCCTAGACATACCTTAGAAATATCTCTAGGGATCTCACTAACGTTTTCGCATCCTAGTTTCCAAAGGTTGACTAAACCTTTCCTCTGATACCAACTGTAGAGACCCGAAGCTTATCGTACATTGACATTACATTACTTTTGCGGAATACTTAGTACATTACAAAAACACACACACAAGGACCGTAATAGTTTAGTGTCTTTGGAAACTCAGACTATAATCTTCTAATCGTGGTGAAAGATCTTCAAAATATCCCATAAAGATCTTCCTTTTTTTTTACCTAAAACCTTTCTTTATATCCTGGGGAAAAGAAAACATAAAAGGGTTAGCTCAAATGCTCAGTAAGGGTAAACAAAATAAATATCAATCACATCATATTCATAAGAACATAACATTTTGGAAATCATAACCTGCAAAAGAGAGCATAATTTCATAATCATGGGATAAATCATGGCAGTGAAAAAGTAATCCCAATAATCATAACTTAAAACATGAAACATTGTTGCATACACACATAATCATAGAGAATCATTTCTTGTTAGTCAAGACTAATTGCCAATATTATCTTAGTGGACAAAGTCCCTTTCTGAATCGAGTAACCCTCGTTTCAGTCCTGTTTCACTGAACCGGTATAACCTACCATTCCAGCCATGTCTATCTCATGAGATATAAAATCTTTACCCAATGCATTGGTGGGAGATATAGGTCCCACCCATCTTATAATGAATCCTTTCTTATGTGTGCCACGTAATCATAAAACATACATCATCGCATAACACATGTAACAAAAATGGGATTCTTGAAACATCATGACATCATAAATCAATTCATATAAGATAAAGGAATTCATAAACATAATTCCATCACAACATAGTCAAATCAATGTAAAAATATGGATAGAAATAGAACCCTTTATTATCTTAGATGGAAAATAATTTTGATAAAACACTTGAATTGAATTCTTGAGGAAAATATCCTTTCTTCTTCAAAATCAATTTCTTTTCACAAAACATCATGCAATTTTAAAAGAAATATATTTTATTGAAAATATTCATGAAATCTTTTAGAGGAAGATTCATGAAAATAAGGCTTTATAAAACAGTAGAAATCCGTTCGTGCCGTATAAGTTAAAAAAACATTCTTCGTACTTTTGTCGGAAAAGTCAAAAAGTACCTCGTACGAAAAACATCAAAAGATTCCTTTCATTTCTTTTACTAAAAACTCACCGAAGGGTAAAAATGGATTTAAACAATTGTAGGTGGATGGAAATAATATTACATATTGATGAAACATGGATGTGGATGATAAAATACACCCTAGTAAATACTTACGAATAAACAATCTCGGATAAAAATGAGATTGTGATATTTCCCTTACCTTAGGTCCGATTTGCTTTGTTCGTGTCCGAAGCTCCTGTATAATGGTTTAAATAATGTTATTGACTTATTCCAGAATCATACATATTGATATGATATCATATATGGTCATATTATTAGCTTCTTGTTAGTAATATTTCATTGTTACTTGTTACTCGGGTCTTTATAACTTTTTGTTCTTATGCGTGTTTTGTCGAATAAATTCTTATTCTTATCTTTAGGTTATAGATAATTCATTTACAGAATGGTACTAGTGTAGTATATACCATATTCATTCATTCAATTCATTTATATAATCATTATGAAATGAAGATCATGTAGAACGAGTCGCATCACATCGTGGAGACGGTATTCCGTACGTACGCACGAGTGATGATATCGTTCCTATGATCGTGGAATTGTATTGGAGTATATATATATATTATTTCAGTATCAATATTACTTCATAATAATCATATATAGTTACTCATTACACCATTATACCCATCCTTGTAAGGTGATGGTGGAAAAATAGATTACACCACGGCGTGGAGACGGTATTCCGTACGTACGCACGCGCGGTGATTTCATTTTTCCGTAGGATGGATAGAAGGTTAATTAGGGTTGTTTCATATTTATAATAACATATCAGTATGTAAGTAATACTTATGTTATTACTTTATCATGAAACAACTAAAGAAGAAGAAGTTGAAGAAGAAAGAAATTGAAAAGATCGGTAATGGATATTACCTCTTCTTTGGAACGCCTCTTCGAATCCTCCACTTAAGGAACTAGGATTGGTCTTTGGAGAAGACCAGGACCTCTAGGATTATTATAGGGATGTGGAGAGGAGAATATGTCAGGGGTTGGCCGAGCTTGAGTGCTCAAATCGGTGTGAGGAGGAGGGGGAGGAGGTACCCTTTTATAAGGGAGGAGAGGGGCACCTTAGGAATATCTCAAAATATTATTTTATATTAAAGTCAAAATTGGTTTATAATGGTTCCAAAGGGTCTTATTTCGAAGCTAAAGTGGGGATGGGTCGAAAGCCTATCAACCAATAGAATTTAGACAAGTTTAGGATATTATTTTAACCTTATCAATTAGATTTAACTCTAAGTTAAATAATTTAACTTTTACCATGTCTTTTTGTTTTCTTTCACTATATGGTTAATACACTTACTATAACATGCCAAACGAACCCCAAATTGTTTATTATTAATATATATATCCTTATCTAAGTCATTTGGCCGAACCTTAGATTTTTAGGAATACAATAACAATTAATAATATAATATTTTATTTAAAAACTATTTTGTGTCAATTTTGACACTATTTGATATATGATTTTTGTGAAAGTCATAACAGAATTAAATGTTCGAACCAAGTTTATTAAATCAACGTTAATATATCATAGTAACCTAGAAAATTAGTGGAATTCATAAACAATCTCAAATTACATTTATTTTGGTGTTTATAACATCAATTATGTCAATATTTCATTAATAAGATAATTACTGCATCATCGTTGTGTCATAAATAAATTAAATTATTTGATGTCTAAAAATTACAAATAAAATACCATCATGTAGGAAATCGTTTTAGCTTTCTAATGAATATTTACAATCGAATTTATCTTATGTATAACCCCATATTAAAAATGATTTACTTATTAAACTTTGATTTTAACTATTTTAACCTTTCTTTAAATAAATTAATAATAAATGTCCTAATCTAATCCAAGTGGGCCTAAATGGTCATATTTTATTCCTAAGTTTGTTTTTGGTCGAATTACACTTGTCCAATAGAATTAGGACATGTGTTAGGGTAATATTAATATCATATTTACCCTTAGTTACCCTATTTACTATTAACCGCGGTAAAAAAAGTAAAAAGTTACTATTCACCAAAAAATTATTTTCATCTCATTGAACCACATTTTAGTCCTTGATATTAACCGTGTCTCTCAGATTTTCGAAATTCCATTCATAGAAGCGGAAAAATTAAGTTTTATTAAAAATTCAGTTTTTTTAACTACCACTTAGTAGTTTCACTATTCATCAAAAATTGATGTTTTTCAGAACAATGCCAAAATTTTATCCTAAGCTATATTTCATAGTCCAAATTCAAAAATGAATTCTATTTTACCAAATTCATAACATAGAAGTCGCATTAATTAATTTTATAATTAAATCCTGCTGTTAAAATAAATAGCGTGTTTTTAGGAAACAATATATATCAAAAGATTGACACTTGATTATGTCTGGTTTAAATGTGAAATTACAACCAATGACCAACATTGTTTTAAATTGTTAAAATATATTCTAAATATACTTTAAAACCACTCAAATTAATAATTTATCACTATTAATTTTTTCGATTAAAAAAGTTGTTTTTAATTATAATTTAGTAATTTTCACTATTCATCAGAATATGAAAGTTATCCAAAAAGTACCAAAATTTCACCTTAGGCTAAATTCGATACTCCGAATCCAAGAATGAAGTTCATTTTGAAAAATAAGATTTACAGAATTTTAAAAAGTGGTTATTACTATTCATAACGGCTAGTTTTAATAATATTTTAATAGCACATCGTTGTTTAGTGAAACTCGGTATTGCGTATTACACACGCTATCGAGGAAGGTCGCGATTGCGTGTAATGCAAGGAAAGACAAGGATGCGTGTTGTGCAAGATCCTTTTGGTGTAGCGTACAACACAAGACATTAATAAAATTAAAAAGAATATTTTTTTATAAAATCTTGGGCTGTTACATTCTACCCCCCTTAAAATGAATTTCGCCCTCGAAATTTGTCGAGGTTATAAATGGTTTACTATTCGAAAGGTTCTTTAATAGAATCCCACATCGTAAAAAGGAATATCAAAACCAATCTTTAAAAACAAAAGTATGAAACGTAATGGTTACCCAAATAAACTAATCATTGGGTTTCCACATAGGTGAAAATATGGATATGGAAGAGAAATCTAACCATCATGTTCTGATGGAGAGTGGTAGAGAACATGGCTATGGAAAAACCAGTAATCACAAATCCATATATTTGTGATGATATAAGGAACCATATGATTCATCAGGTATAAGATCACTAGGACAACATTTTTGGTTTTCAAGATCGTTTCCCTAAAGTTGAAGAATTTTAATTAGAATAAATACTTACTTTATTTTGGTACAATCTCATTGTTGTTCATGCCTTGAACAATTTCTACTTCGTCTCTTAAATAAATGAAGTTGAATTTGTTATTCATGAAGTGTTAGAAGATCATGTGATAGAATGACGGGTCATTCCATCTGTCTCAAACAAAAGGTTAGAAAAAGTTATACATAAGTCATTCTATAGTGAGATTAATCATATGTGGTTCCTAATATGGACTTATACTTCATATATCATACTGCTTAATATAATAAAACTAGTTTCTACTAAACAGGGACTTCCTGTAGGCCAGTGGTAGGCGATAAAGGCCAGTCGCATTTCGGTTGTGGGTTCGATTCCCACAGCCTTGTCCGAAGCGATGGGCTGTCGCCCGTCCTGCAGGTTGTCCTTTTTCAAAAACTATATTACTATAAAATCCCATAAATAATATCGAAAAAACTTCTATCCTTAAACAATACTAACTTATGTCCAACATAATCCATTCCAATCTTTAGTCCTATCCATAATACTGCAGTCCACTCCCATATATCATAAGATATGTTGTGTTGGTCACATTCCAATCATTCGAAGTCCTTAATCATGTATTCTCTTGAATACCTTAGTGAAAACATGAATGCAGTTTAAAGTTAACACTTTCCACATACCAAAATCCTCAAAATTCTATATACTCAAACCATGATATCACTTAGTCCTTATATCAATCATGAGCTCATGAATACTATTAAACATTTCATTTTCTCATCTTCATTATGCGCATATCATCTTATTTCCAAAAAATATCTCAATCACTTTGAATACCACATCAATAAATATTGCAATACTCAAGGATACAACATTATTTTGGAATCCCATTACATAAACACTTAATCATTCCACCACATCGTTGTCATATTCAACATTGCCAATAGTGATCGCATGTGATTTCCCTTTGTCCTTTGCCTTCAGTGGTTGCTCATGTTGATCATCACTAACCCTTGGATTAGGGTAATTATTAGCATAATGCCCCATTTCCTTGCACTTGAAGCATTGAAGTGTTGGCGGTGCGTTCTCTGCAGTGTTTGCTTTATTCACATCATTAGAAACCCTTTTTCCATTACTTCGACACTCAGCTGCTCGATGACCTTCTTTTCCACACTTAAAACATTTTCTAGTCCCTTTAAGACAATCTCCACCATGCTTCTTTCCACACTTTGTGCATAAGGAAACATTCATCTTCTTTTCACCATTATTATGAGATTTCTCCTTGAACTCCATCTTTCGTTTCTTGTCAAAACCATGAGATGGATATGTAACACCAACTTCCATTTCTACCTTTATAGCACAACACACAATTTCTTCATAGCTACTGAAGTCTCTTATAGCTAATGCCCTTCGAAGACTTGGTTTTAAGCCACTGAAAAATCGATCAACTTTACTTTCAGGTTGGATGATAATTCCAGAAGCATACCTTGCAAGTCTTGTAAAATTTGCTTCATAGGTACCAACAGATTCATCGCCCCTTTGCTTCAGTTCAAGAAACTCTTTCTCCATCTTTGTTCGAAGAATACGAGGGAAGTACTTACTGAAAAACAAGTTCTTGAACTCGTCCCATTCCATGGACTCAATTTCATCTCTTCGCCTCGTATTCTTGATAAGATTCCACCATTGATCAGCTTCACCTTCCAAACGATATACTGCTAAGATGACTTTATCATGATCAGAACATTGAAGAACTGAAAATATCTTTTCAGTAGTACTGATCCATTGTTCAGCCACAAGTGGATCAGAAGACCCACTGAAAGAAGGTGTACGTTGCCTCATGAAGGACTCAATAGAATATTGTTCCCTTCTCTGCTCATTTGGAAGTCCAGAATGATTCATAGCTTGTGTAAGTATAGCAATAAGATTTTGCACTCCATCTCCCATAACATTTGTTTGTTCAGGAGGGCAATCATTGCATTGTCCATTGCATTGATCAACACGGTTCCTTCGGGTTCCAGCCATCGTCTAAAACCCAAAAAGAATAGTGTGAGAGGAAAAAATCATGCTAGGGAAAACAACATAATAAAGGGGGAGTACCTTCAATATCCAACATCTTAGGTTTAGTTCTATAATCTTTAGCGTAATTCTATTACTATAACCTATACGTATACTTATCCCTAGGGACATCCCTAGACATACCTTAGAAATATCTCTAGGGATCTCACTAACGTTTTCGCATCCTAGTTTCCAGAGGTTGACTAATCCTTTCCTCTGATACCAACTGTAGAGACCCGAAGCTTATCGTACATTGACATTACATTACTTTTGCGGAATACTTAGTACATTACAAAAACACACACACAAGGACCGTAATAGTTTAGTGTATTTGGAAACTCGGACTATAATCTTCTAATCGTGGTGAAAGATCTTCAAAATCTCCCATAAAGATCTTCCTTTTTTTTACCTAAAACCTTTCTTTATATCCTGGGGAAAAGAAAACATAAAAGGGTGAGCTCAAATTCTCAGTATGGGTAAACAAAATAAATATCAATCACATCATATTCATAAGAACATAACATTTTGGAAATCATAACCTGCAAAAGAGAGCATAATTTCATAATCATGGGATAAATCATGGCAGTGAAAAAGTAATCCCAATAATCATAACTTAAAACATGAAACATTGTGGCATACACACATAATCATAGAGAATAATTTCTTGTTAGTCAAGACTAATTGGCAATACTATCTTAGTGGACAAAGTCCCTTTCTGAATCGAGTAACCCTCGTTTCAGTCCTGTTTCACTGAACCGGTATAACCTACCATTCCAGCCATGTCTATCTCATGAGATATAAAATCTTTACCCAATGCATTGGAGGGAGATATAGGTCCCACCCATCTTATAATGAATCCTTTCTTATGTGTGCCACATAATCATAAAACATACATCATCGCATAACACATGTAACAAAAATGGGATTCTTGAAACATCATGACATCATAAATCAATTCATATAAGATAAAGGAATTCATAAACATAATTCCATCACAACATAGTCAAATCAATGTAAAAATATGGATAGAAATATAACCCTTTATTATCTTAGATGGAAAATAATTTTGATAAAACACTTGAATTGAATTCTTGAGGAAAATATCCTTTCTTCTTCAAAATCAATTTCTTTTCACAAAACATCATGCAATTTTAAAAGAAAGAGATTTTATTGAAAATAGTCATGAAATCTTTTAGAGGAAGATTCATGAAAATAAGGCTTTATAAAACAGTAGAAATCCGTTCGTGCCGTATAAGTTAAAAAAAACATTCTTCGTACTTTTGTCGGAAAAGTCAAAAAGTACCTCGTACGAAAAACATCAAAAGATTCCTTTCATTTCTTTTACTAAAAACTCACCGAAGGGTAAAAATGGATTTAAACAATTGTAGGTGGATTGAAATAATATTACATATTGATGAAACATGGATGTGGATGATAAAATACACCCCAGTAAATACTTACGAATAAACAATCTCGAATAAAAATGAGATTGTGATATTTCCCTTACCTTAGGTCCGATTTTCTTTGTTCGTGTCCGAAGCTCCTGTATAATGGTTTAAATAATGTTATTGACTTATTCCAGAATCATACATATTGATATGATATCATATATGGTCATATTATTAGCTTCTTGTTAGTAATATTTCATTGTTACTTGTTACTCGGGTCTTTATAACTTTTTGTTCTTATGCGTGTTTTGTCGAATAAATTCTTATTCTTATCTTTAGGTTATAGATAATTCATTTACAGAATGGTAATAGTGTAGTATATACCATATTCATTCATTCAATTCATTTATATAATCATTATGAAATGAAGATCATGTAGAACGAGTCGCATCACATCGTGGAGACGGTATTCCGTACGTACGCACGAGTGATGATATCGTTCCTATGATCATGGAATTGTATTGGAGTATATATATATATTATTTCAGTATCAATATTACTTCATAATAATAATATATAGTTACTCATTACACCATTATACCCATCCTTGTAAGGTGATGGTGAAAAAATAGATTACACCACGGCGTGGAGACGGTATTCCGTACGTACGCACGCGCGGTGATTTCATTTTTACGTAGGATGGATAGAAGGTTAATTATGGTTGTTTCATATTTATAATAACATATCAGTATGTAAGTAACACTGATGTTATTACTTTATCATGAAACAACTAAATAAGAAGAAGTTGAAGAAGAAAGAAATTGAAAAGATCGGTAATGGATATTACCTCTTCTTTGGAACGCCTCTTTGAATCCTCCACTTAAGGAACTAGGATTGGTCTTTGGAGAAGACCAGGACCTCTAGGATTATTCTAGGGATGTGGAGAGGAGAATATGGCAGGGGTTGGCCGAGCTTGAGTGCTCAAATTGGTGTGAGGAGGAGGGGGAGGAGGTACCCTTTTATAAGGGAGGAGAGGGGCACCTTAGGAATATCTCAAAATATTATTTTATATTAAAGTCAAAATTGGTTTATAATGGTTCCAAAGGGTCTTATTTAGAAGCTAAAGTGGGGATGGGTCGAAATCCTATCAACCAATAGAATTTAGACAAGTTTAGGATATTATTTTAACCTTATCAATTAGATTTAACTCTAAGTTAAATAATTTAACTTTTACCATGTCTTTTTGTTTTCTTTCACTATATGGTTAATACACTTACTATAACATGCCAAACGAACCCCAAATTGTTTATTATTAATATATATATCCTTATCTAAGTCATTTGGCCGAACCTTAGATTTTTAGGAATACAATAACAATTAATAATATAATATTTGATTTAAAAACTATTTTGTGTCAATTTTGACACTATTTGATATATGATTTTTTTGAAAGTCATAACAGAATTAAATGTTCGAACCAAGTTGATTAAATCAACATTAATATATCATAGTAACCTAGAAAATTAGTTTAATTCATAAAAAATCTCAAATTACATTTATTTTGGTGTTTATAACATCAATTATGTCAATATTTCATTAATAAGATAATTACTACATCATCGTTGTGTCATAAATAAATTAAATTATTTGATGTCTACAAATTACAAATAAAATACCATCATGTAGGAAATGTTTTTAGCTTTCTAATGAATATTTACAATCGAATTTATCTTATGTATAACCCCATATTAAAAATGATTTACTTATTAAACTTTGATTTTAACTATTTTAACCTTTCTTTAAATAAATTAATAATAAATGTCCTAATCTAATCCATGTGGGCCTAAATGGTCATATTTTATTCCTAAGTTTGTTTTTGGTCGAATTACACTTGTCCAATAGAATTAGGACATGTGTTAGGGTAATAGTAATATCATATTTACCCTTAGTTACCCTATTTACTATTAACCGCGGTAAAAAAAGTATAAAGTTACTATTCACCAAAAAATTATTTTCATCTCATTGAAACACATTTTAGTCCTTGATATTAACCGTGTCTCTCAGATTTTCGAAATTCCATTCACAGAAGTGGAAAAATTAAGTTTTATGAAAAATTCAATTTTTTTAACTACCACTTAGTAGTTTCACTATTCATCAAAAATTGATGTTTTTCAGAACAATGCCAAAATTTCATCCTAAGCTATATTTCATATTCCGAATTCAAAAATGAAATCTATTTTACCAAATTCATAACATAGAAGTTGCATTAATTAATTTTATAATTAAATCCTGCTGTTAAAATAAATAGCGTGTTTTTAGGAAACAATATATATCAAAAGATTGACACTTGATTATGTCTGGTTTAAATGTGAAATTACAACTAATGACCAACAATGTATTAAATTGTAAAAATATATTCTAAATATACTTTAAAACCACTCAAATTAATAATTTATCACTATTAATTATTTCGATTAAAAAAGTTGTTTTTAATTATAATTTAGTAATTTTCACTATTCATCAGAATATGAAAGTTATCCAAAAAGTACCAAAATTTCACCTTAGGCTAAATTCGATACTCCGAATCCAAGAATGAAGTTCATTTTGAAAAATAAGATTTACATAATTTTAAAAAGTTGTTATTACTATTCATAACGGCTAGTTTTAATAATATTTTAATAGCACATCGTTGTTTAGTGAAACTCGGTATTGCGTATTACAAACGCTATCGAGGAAGGTCGCGATTGCGTGTAATGCAAGGAAAGACAAGGATGCGTGTTGTGCAAGATCCTTTTGGTGTAGCGTACAACACAAGACATTAATAAAATTAAAAAGAATATTTTTTATAAAATCTTGGGCTGTTACAGTATCATTACAATAATATTTTCTAAATCAGTCCCCATTAAGGAACATAAATGTTCTTTATCCGCTGATCATATTGTCATACATGTGATCGAGATTGATATAATCCTCAATGTGGATTGGATTTCAGACCATGATGCCTTGATTTATTGTAAGAAGAAGGAGGTTACGGTTTTTGATGATGATGATAAGAAACAACATATCTTTAGAGCAGAATTTTCACCACCTAATTCTTGTCTAGATCCACCCCGAGTAGCTCAACTAAATTCAATTATTGGGGAGGAAGAGAATGAAATGAATGTGGGTGAGGAAAAGAATGTTCAAATATAGGATGTACCTATTGTGAGAGAATATGTAGATGTTTTTTCAGAAGATTACCTGGACATCCTCCAGAACGAGAAGTTGAATTTTCCACTGATTTAATTCTTGGATCAAGGCATATATCGAAGGCCCATTATAGAATGGACACTGTAGAATTAGTGGAACTAAAGAAAAAACTAGAGGTATTGAGTAATAAGGGATTTATTTTCCTAGTGTTTCTCCATGGGGAGCCCCTGTTCTTTTTATTAAAAAGAAAGATGGATCTATGAGGTTATGTATCGACTATAGGGAGATCAATGCTATAACAATAAAGAACAAGTATCCCATACCTCGCATTAATGATTTATTTTACCAACTTCATGGAGATCAATACTTTTTGAAGATTGACCTTCGATCTGGATACCATCAGTTGTTTGTGAAGAAGGAATATATTCCGAAGACAACATTTAGAACAAGGTACGTGCATAATGAGTTTACAGTAATGCCTTTTGGGATGACTAATGCACCCTTTGTATTCATGGATCTAATGAATATAGTTTTCAAGGAATATCTCGATGATTTTTTGGTGGTATTTATTGATGATATCTTGGTATACTCCAAAATCTATGAATATCAAGAAAATCACATGCGCATTATCTTGAAGACTATGAGAAGACATAAATTATATGGGATGTTTAGAAAGTGTGAATTATGGCTTCAGGAGATTTCTTTTCTTGGACATATTGTCTCTAAAGATGGAATCTATGTTGATCCTTCTAAGACCAAGGAAATCCATGAATATCCAGCACCTACGAGTATAACTGAGGTACGTAGTTTTATTGGTTTAGCCGGTTATTATCTACGTTTCATCTAGAATTTTTCCCGATTGGATAACCCATTAACAAAGCTCACACGTAAGGGGGGTTAAATTTGTTTGTAAAAAACAGTGTGATGAATTTTTTGATGAACTAAGGTGAAGATTAGTCAATGCTCCTATATTGACTCTACCATCGGGGAATGATGGGTTTGTTATTTATAGTGAAGCATCGAAGAAAGGACATGGTTCTTCCCTTATGCAGAATGACAGGGTTATTGCATATGCATCACGATAGTTGAAAATTCATGAGCAAAACCATCCTACTCGTGATCACGAGCTAGCAGCTTTGATCTTTTCTTTGAAGATATGGAGACACTACCTCTATGGTGAAAAATGTGAGATTTATACTGATCACAAGATTTTGAAGTATATTTTCTCACAAAAAGAACTCAACATGAGGAAAAGGAGATGGATTGAATTACTCAAAGATTATGATTGTATGATACACTACCACCCAGGGAAGGAAAATAAGGTGGTAGATTCTTTGAGCAGAAAAGATCATAGAGTTTTGAACAATATGAGAATTGAAAGGGATCCAATTTTCATGGATCTAGTGAATATGGACATGGGAATAACCATGGAAGATGAAACACCAGTGCTTTTTCAAATTTTTGACAAACCATATTTACTAGAACGGGTTAAGAGTTCTCAGACTGATGATGAAGAATTTCAAAATATGATTAAATCTGTGAATGATGGGAGATTGAGAGTCTTTATGTATGGAGAAGGAATTTTGAAATTCGGGAAGAGACATTGTGTTCCTGATATACCTGATTTAAAAAGGTAATTGTTAGACGATGCTCATAGTTCTAATTTCTCTATACACCCTGGGAGCACCAAAATGTATAAGGATTTAAAGGAACATTATTGGTGGGACAACATGAAGAGGGAGATTGATGATTTTGTGTCAAGATGTATAGTTTGTCAACAAGTGAAAGATGGAAGGAAAAATCCAAGATGATTCATGCAACCTCTTCCCATACCTGAGTGGAAATGTGATAATATCACTATGGAATTTGTTATGGGACTACCAAAGACTCCTAGAAGGAACGATGCAATATGGGTCGTTGTTGATCATCTTACCAAGTCAGAAAATTTTCTTGCTAAGGGATGATTAACCACTTGAACTTCTAGCAAGACTATATATTAATGATGTTGTGAGACTTCATGGAGTACCCCTATCGATTGTTTCGGATCGAGATCCCTGTTTTACCTTGAGATTCTGGAAGAGTCTTCAGAAGGCCTTTAATACTGAACTTCATTTGAGCACTGCTTACCACCCTCAAATAGATGGAAAATTGGAACAGACTTTTCAAACCTTAGAAGACATGTTGAGGTCTTTCTCCCTTGACTTTCAGGGTATGTGGGATCAATATTTACCTCTGGTAGAATTTTCCTATAACAATAGTTTCCATTCAAGTATTCGAATGGCACCATATGAAGCGTTATAAAGAAAGAGATTTCTCACACCAAACGTTTGGGATAACTTTGGTGAATGAAAAATTGTAGGCCCAGAACTGGTGGAGGAAACGATGGAAAACGTGAAGCTGATCCAAAACCACATCAAAGAAGCTCAAAGTAGGCAGATGAACTATGCTGATAACTGAAGGAAGGATCTGGAATTTCAGGTAGGAGATCATGTTTTCATGAAGGTATCTCCATGGAATGGAGTTATACGTTTTGGTAAGAAGGGTAAATTGAGTCCCAGGTACATCAGACCTTTCGAAATTCTAGAACGAATTGGGGTTGTATCTTACCATTTGGCAATACCGCAAAATATATCCATAGTTCAAGATGTGTTCCACGTATCACTGTTGAGAAAATAAATGCCTCACCCAATGCATGTCCTCACTTATGAGGAATTAGAACTGGAACCCGATCTATCTTTTTGCTAAAAGCCCGTCAGGATTCTGGATAAAAGAGAACAAGTTCTGAGAAACCGGACGACTCGTCTGGTAAAAGTTTTATGGAGAAACCATAAGTTGGAAGAGGCAACACGGGAACCCGAGGAACTTATAATGAAGAACCACCCAATTATTTTCATGTGGTAGTATTCTAGAATCTTTTTGGATGAAATTATTTGAAGGAGAGGAGAATGTAAAACCCCATGCTTCCACGATACGCTTCTTTTTGAATAATACAGCAGTGTGTGTTGTACGCAACTTCGAGTTCTAACACACACCACAACCAATCAAAGTAATCGTTATGAATAGTAATACCCAATATTTAAAATTATATAAATTTTACCTCTCAAAATGGAGTTCATTTTTGGATTCGGAATATCGAAATTAGCCTCGGGTGAAATTTTGGTACTTTTCGGATAACTTTTATATTTTGATAAATAGGGAAAATTATTAAATTTTAATTAAAAACAAATTTTTTAATCGAAATAATTAATAGTGATAAATTATGATTTTGAGTGGTTTTAAAGTCTATTTAGAATATATTTTTACCATTTAATACAATGTTGGTCATTGGACATAATTTCACAATTAAACCGGACATAAAAAAGTGTCAATCTTTTGATAGTTATTATTTCTTAAAAACACGCTTTTTGTTTTGACAGCGGGAGTTAATTTTAAATTAATATCTGCCACTTCTGTGTTTTGAATTTAGAAAAAGGATTAAATATTTTGAATCAGGATGTCCAAATTTTGTAAATAGGTAACTTTTATTTTTAGACATTTTGAATAATTACTTTGGTAAATATTTTATTTACCGTGGTTAAAGGGTAAATCCAGTAATTAAGAGTAAAAAATAATATTATAATAACAATAAATTACCATAAAACGTGTCCTAACATTATTGGTAGATACATGTACGACCATGGGAATATTTGGGTCGATTTAGGGACCCCATGGATCCACATGAATGTGATAATGACCCTTTGTATTAATTGAGTTAATGTAAATACAAAAATGACATAAGCATATATCTTTTAGAAAAACAATTTTTACATAGGGTTATATATGTTGTATTTTCAACAATAAATATTCATTAGAAATATAAAACGATTTCCTACCTAATTGTATTTTATTTATCATTTTTATACTTTTAATAATTAATATTATTTATGACACAATAATGATGCAATATTTTCTTTATTAAAGAAAGAATAAAATAATTGGTATTATAAATTTTAAAATAAATATTATTTGAATGTTTTGATGATATCCATGAATTTTATTGGTTAATATTACATTATAGGATTGCATAAATTAATTATTTTTCAATTAATAGTGTATTTAAGACTAACAAAAATCAATTATTGAATAGTGTCAAAATTGGCATAAATGAGTTTAAAAAAATATTATATTATTAATTGATATTAAATTCCTAAAAATCTAAAGGGCAGCCCATAGACTTATATAATGATAGGTGTATCATTAATGGACCACTTGGGGGTCTCTTAGATGTATATAGTTAGTTTATTAACTATATAATATAAAAATACAAAGTGACATGGTAAATGTCAAACTAATTAACTAAGAGTTAAAACTAAAAGATAAGGTTAATATAGTGACCCAAACCTGTCTAAATCCTATTGGTTGAGTGGTTTTAGACCCCTCCCCACCTTAACCTTTAAATAATACACTTTTTATCCATTATAAACTGATTATGAATTTATTATAAAATAATATTTCTAGCTTTTCTAAAGGTGCCCCTCACCCCTCTTATAAAAGGGCACTCCCCCTTCTCTCTAATTCATACCTTCAAAGCCTTTTCTCTCGGCCAAACACTAGCCAAATACTCTCCCAACATCCCTCACTTAGACATAGAGGCTTTATTTTGATCATAAATCCATCATAAGGATCCCTTTTGATCAAATCAAAAAGAAGAACCCGATTAAGAGGTAATGTTTTTACCACACTCTTTCAAGTTAATTTCTTCTTCAACTTCTTCTTTCTTTGTTATTCCCATTCTAAAATAATAACTCTAGTATCTCCTATAAACTGTGATATTATTATAAATATGGTACAATCATATTCAGTATTATATCAATCCTTTGAATGACATGTCATCGTATGTGCGTACGTACGGCTTACCGTCTCCATGTCGTGCAGTAATTGTTATTCAAAATATTATTATTTGGATGTGTATAATAATGATGTGTAATTCTTGTAAATAATAACTAAAACATGATATTGATTCTGTATATATGATATAATATCCAATTATATATTATTTTGATATCAAAAGAATGATATTGTCGCTCATGCGTACGTACGGACTACCGTCTCCACGAATGCGATTAGATTCATTCCCCATCATTTCCATTCAAGACTAATTCTCATTTGATGATTAAAAGTAATTTTTAAGAACTTATTATCAATATGGATGTGAATAAGATACAACCTATCTATATCAAACACGACTTATTTATCAAAACATATAAAAGAAAATGAGTAAGTTAACACCAGAAACGACGATAATACTAAAGTATTATTAACAAAGAATTGTTATAAGATCATATATGATATCATAATTATGTATATGGTTATTTAATAATTTAATAACAATGTTTTAACTATTATACAGGGGGATAAAATACCATCGTCTATGGAAAATTATAAGGTAAGGGTTATTTCACAATATCTTCATTATCCGAGGTTGTTTATACATAATTATCTACTGGGACCTCTTTTTCATCCACATCAATGTTTCTTAAAAATGTATTTCAAAAAATTCTTATTATTTTACAGAATATGGGTTAAATTCATTTATACCCTTGTTTACTTTCTATAAAAGGATTATAAATGAATCTTTCCGTCATTTTCCAAACAAGGTCCTTTTTTACCTGTTCGACAAAATTAAGATAAGAATGTCTTTTTTTTACATTATACTCAGGTGCGGCTATTTTTCGCCATTATAAAATCTTAGAAGAATCCCTTAAAATCTTAAAAGAATATTTTCAAAGTAAATGTTTTATTTTATAATTATGTGACTTTTAAATGATTGAAAAAAGAGATATATCTCTCAAATAGTTTTGATTTCATCTATGTCAACATCCTTTGATGGATTACAAGTTTATTTGAAGTTGATTTATTATGATACAAAACTTCCATATTGTATTGAAGGTTTTGTGATATGTTTGACTGTGGATGTGTTATTTTTATACCGTTCATGGTTTATGGAGAATGTATTGACATTTCGTATGCTAGTTTTAATACAAATGTTCATGTTATGTTTAAACCTGTTCATATGAGGAATTCATTAGACTTAATAAGTGACGGTTGGAGCCCAATATAGATCCATGATGCATCAGAATATCTCATGAGACAAACTAGTGTTTTTGCATGAGGACATGACAAAATCTTATTTGTAGTCTTGGCACGAGGCCTTGGATACACGGTTATGATAGTCTGGCACTATGCATTCCATCATCATGAAAGTGATTATTGATATTGAATGTGATTATTTGACTAGTAGAATATCAATGTGAATAAGTAAATTGCATTATTTCATTTTATCTTTGCCATATTATGCTTAAGTTTAAGTTTAAAAGGCTTTTGTTTTAGCTATACATTTCCTTAAATGTTTATGTTTATTTATGAATGTTTCTGCTATATTGTTATCCTTACTGAGCATCTAAGCTCACCCATTTCAATGTTTTATTTTTTCCAGGATGTCAAGAAGTAATTTATGAATGACCTGTAGGGATAATATTAGGGGATATGAAGACAAGATGTTTTTGTAGTAGTTTTTAATTTATGATGTAATGTAAACTTTATGAATGTATATAGTTATTCCAAGGCTACTAGACTAATCGGTATTTCGAGACTTCATCTTTCTTGTGATCATGACAACAATATGTAATAATGCACCGACTCTAGGTAACTAGGGTCGGGGAGTTACAAACCATACACAAGATAACCATAACACTGAAATCCAAAAACTGCGTAGAAAAAATTCAGGATTGAAACAAAATTAAAAAATGTGGACAACGAACCACCTTGGGACACAGATCCACGAACAATATCCTTGAGCCACGCCCCTGACGCCATCCACACTGTCATACCAACAACAGAACATTGAAAATATCATCAACTATTGTCGTCGCCGACCATTGTCGGATCCGGTGACCGGAACAAAAAAACCAAAGAATAAAAAATCAACCTCATTAAGCTCGTTCGTCGTCGTAGCCCTTCCACCGAGCGCAGTACATCACCCGCACCGTACACCAACCACACAGACCGCACAGAGCACCAAACAACACATCAAAATCGAATCCCATGTAAGTTTCACTGGAGTGAAAAAGCAGTCCCCAAATCGACCCAGCCTCCGACGAATCCCCACCACCGAGTTGAAGCGTGAATCATGAATCCAGTCGCACGAATAGAAGAAAACCATCCAAGAAAAGAACAAATCCAAAAACGAAAAACGAAAAACAAACCATCACAAGAACACCTCGAGGAATCCAACCCACAAACCAAATCGAATTCCCGCCTCCGCCATCCAATACTCACGTAGAGGCCAAACTCAACCAACAAATGTGCATATCCAGAAACGAAGAGGCTCCCCCAGCCGCAACAGTAGAACTCGGCCTATGTTCCTAGGCCGCGCTGCCATGAAACCCTATCTGATGAAGTAGAGTTGGGTGAGAGGAGACAAAAATGGTGAGCAATTCCTAGACGGCTGACCCTCATTGTCACACGACACCACCGCGGAAGATGAGATGCCACCACGACCAGACGAGCAAGAGGGGAGCTGAGCCGGTCCGGGAAAAATCAAGGAGGCAGCGGTGAGAGAGAACCCTAGCACTGAAATTCCCCTTACGGGCTCATGTATATATTCGTATGGTCATTACATTTATATTTGTGTAATGTTTCGTGCCTTCCACAAAATTTATGTAATGTTATGTATGTCAAGACTGGGTCATTATATTATGTAACATTTATATTTCGATAATGAAAATTATATGATAAATACAATGATGTTAAGTAATATATACTTATATATATATTTATTGTGATGTAAAAGGAATCACATCTCTTCGTGGAGGCAGTAGTCCCCACCTCCAAGAATGACATTATCGCTTTTTCCGTTTGTGAACGGGTAATAAAGAAAATTATATATTATATTTTTTGAATGGTAATAATTTCATGAATATAATATAAATAATATTTATTTTATATACAATTAATTGAACCCATTCTTTTGAAAATTTTGAACATATCACATCTCTTTGAGGAGGCGGTAGTCCCCATGTCCACAAACGATGTTGTCTTATTGAAACAAAATGTAATGAAAAATGGTATGTGTAATATAAAAGTTCTTATAAGTATTATTAAAACATAAATATCATTTATATACCAGATAAAAATATTTTTCAAATCATAATACCCAATCATTAGTGGTGCTACTAGACAACAAGAAGAACATCGTTACCAGATGCGGTAGTTCATCATAAATGAATGGTAATTTCATTACCCATTTTATGGAAATGTGTGTAGGTGTTGGTAAATCATATTATAAAATAATTTATTAATATATTTCCAATAATTATGTTATTATATTATCATGTTATAATATGACATGAAATCAGTGCAGAAAGAAACAATAAAAAAAGGCATGTTGACGAATGTTTCCACTTCTTTGGGAAACACAATTTAGTTTCCACAAAAATAACACTTGGATATCTTGAAAACTAATTTTAGGACTCTTATTTGAATGGAGTGATGTTAATAGATTATTTTTAAGGAATTTCTATGAGGTAAAAGTATCTTGATAGGTGTGAGGAAGTAAATGAGTGAATGCCTTTTATAATGGAGGGGTGGCATTCTTTTAAATACTAGAAGGTAATCAATAATGACTCGTGTCCCTTAAATTGTGTTCTTACTAGAAAAAAATAGATTAATGTGCATTTCTGTTTTATCATAATATCCCAACCCAAAAATTATGTTAATTTGTATAATTTTGTTTTTTAGTCTTCATGTATCTTATATTTTTTGTATTTTTCATTTAGGTAACTAGTTTTCCAACCAATGAAATTTTACCTTTAAGAAAAAATTAATGTTATATTTATTCTAAAATATATGAAAATTTAATTATAATTATGATACATAATTTAAAAAATAAAAACCCTAGATGGGTTGGAAATTAATTTGCAAACAAGCGCATGTAACTTGAAAAACCAGTTCTTTTACTTGGACAATTCTAACAATGTTTTCACTATATATGGGTCAATATATTAATTATAAAAGATACATTTGTCCATCAATGAACCATATATGATATTTATTAACACTTAGAAATCACTTGGATGAATATATGATTTTTATTATTTTTAAATCATTTAAAAAATATCATTTAATATAAAATAACATTAACGTCAATATTTAAATTATAGATATAATTTTAATATAAAATATATCAGAACATTATTGGAATTAAAATATGTCCTATTACGATATATGCAACATGATTTATTAACCTCCAAAAATAATTAAAGAAAATAATTCATTAAAATTTATTCCTTTTTTATGTTTTTATCAATGTTTATATAATTTAATTTATAATCCAAATTGTAACACCCCATGATTTTATTGTACGTTATCTCATTAAAGTAATTCAATAGCTTGCACTACACGGAACACCGTGTTTGAACCCACCACAACATACCAGACTAGCCATTCAAAAAGAGGTTATGAATATTAATAAATTATTTTTGAATCTAATATACTCTATAAAATTATAAAACCCATATTATGTATTTATTAGACATAATATAAAAACTAAATCAATTTTTCAGATAAAGGAAGTACTTTCAAAAAATGCAATTTTACCGCCTACTAATGGTGGTTGTTTTAAATGAAATATGTCACAATGTTATATTAAATTTGACAAATTAAACATCTTATTTAGAAGTGGGACATATAAAATTTATTTTGTAAAATTTTTTGGTACTTTTCTGATAACTTTTATATTTCGATGAATCATGAAAAATACTATGTTTTAAAAGAAAAGAACTTTTTTAATCAAAATGAGGCAGAATGTTAAATTTTGAATTTTAATGGTTTTGAAGTATAATTAGATTATATTTTTATCATTTAATACAATTTAGGTCATTATAAGTAATTTTACCTTTAAAGTTTACAAAAACACATGTCAAACTTTTGATAGTTCTTACTTTTTTAAAAACCCACTTTTTAGTTTTGACAACGGGAATTAATTTTAAATTAATTAATCAAACTTATATGTTTTGAATTTGGTAAAATGGGATTCATTTTTCAATTTCGAATATCAAAATTACCTTAGGGTGAATATTTAGTATTTTCTAAAAACATTTAATTTTAGATAAGTAGTGAAAAACACCACGTTTGTAACGCCCCGACCCCAGCTACCCAGAGTCGGTGCATTACTTCGTAACATTGGCATGATCACAAGAAGATCAAATCTCGAAAGACCGATTGGTTTAGTAGCCTTGGAAACACTAGATATATTCATAAAGTTTTACATTACATTTTAAAGTGAAAAACTACTACAACAACAAAGTCTTCATAATTCACACTCATATCCCCACATACTATCCCTGCATGTCATTCATAACTTACTTCTTCACATCCTGGGAAAAATAAAACATAGAAAAGGGGTGAGCTCAAATGCCCAGTAAGGATAACAATAAAGAGGAACATTCAAAATAAGCATAAACATTTAAGGCAATTTATAACTAAAACAAAAGCCTTTTAAAATTGAACTTCAACATAGTATGGCATAAATAAAATTAAATAATGCCATTTACTTGTTCACATGGATATTCTACTAATCGAATAATCACATGCAAAAATCAATAACCACTTTCATAATGTTGGAATGCATAATGCTAAACGTTAATTTCTTTGTCTAGGCCTCATCCCAAGACCTAGGGGTTACTTCTAACCGGAACCCAACCCGGAGTGCCTCTAATAACCGGACACCAACCCGGAGTGCCTCTAATAACCGGACACCAACCCGGAGTGCCTCTAATAACCGGACACCAACCCGGAGTGCCTCTAATAACCGGACACCAACCCGGAGGGCATACTTTTACCAGTCCCTAACCTGGAGGGCTTACTTTAACCAGTCCCCAACCTGGAGGGCTTACTTTTACCGGTCCCCAACCCGGAACATACTTGTTTAGCACATTCATCTGAAGAAAAGTTTGAAATATAACATAAACATTCGGATTAAAACTAGCATACGAAATGTCAATAGTTTCACCATAAACTATGAATGGTATAAAATAGCACATCCACAGTCAAACATATCACAAAACCTTCAATACAATATAGAAGTTTTGTATCAACTTCAAATAATCTTAAAATCCATCAAAGGATGTTGACATAGATGAAATCAAAATTCTTTTTAAAGAAGTATCTCCTTTTATTTTGAAATCATTTAAGATGCATATAAAATAAAACATTTTCTTTGAAAATATTCTTATAATCTTGTATGGAAAGCTTCAATGACTTTATAACGGTGGAAAATAACCGCACCCGCCGTATAAGTTAAAAAAAACATTCTTACCTCAATTCCGTCGAAAAGGTTAAAAAGGACCTTGTTTTGAAAACGACGGAAAGATTCCTTTATAAACCTCTTATAAAAATTCAAACAAGGGTATAAATGACCTTAACCCATATTCTTGTAAATAGTAAAAATGTTTTGAAATACATTTCGAAGAAACATGGATGTGGATGATAAAGAGATCCCAGTAGATTATTACGTATAAACAACCTCGAATAATGAAGAGATTGTGAAATAACCCTTACCTTGTACTTTTCCTTGTTTGGGGTAGGTTAACCTCCTGTATAATGGTTAAATAATTGTTATTAAATTATACAAGAATCATATATATTAATATGATATCATATATGATCTTTTAACATTGATTTGTTAATAATATCTTAGAATTATCGTCGTTTCGGGTGTTAACTTACTCATTTTCTTTTATATGTTTTGTTACATAAGTCATGTTTGTTGTATCTTATTCATATCCATAATGATATAAAGTCCTTAAACATCATTTTTAAATCATTAAATGATAATTATACTTGAATGGATACGATGGAGAATGAATCTCATCGCGTTCGTGGAGACGGTAGTCCGTACGTACGCACGAACGCTACTTCCATTTAATTTTTATTTTAAAAGAATCGAATCCAAATGATACATAGGTATATTACTATTCCAGTATAATATAATATTTTATATATGTTACTTAAGTTCATTAACACCATCCTTTATACGTTCCATGTGTGGTATGAACGAGTCATATCATTTTAAGGGGGCGGTAGTCCGCACTTCCTCAAATGAAATTATCGTATGTATATACAACATGAAACGAATAATGGTATGAAATAAAATGGAATTACAGAAGCTTATATATAAAATATATATCATTAATATCATATTTAATTACAGTTCCATCATAATGGCCACCATGAGAGGTGGTAAGATGTATTTGAACAATCATCGTTTCGTGAGGCGTTAGTTTGCCATCCACAGAAACATTATGTTCATCATCCATTAGATGGATTTGTGTGTATGTGTAGTTTGAATCCTTCTTATAAAAACATCCTAGTATATTGTGGATACTGGTGTTGTTACAAAAGAAAGGAAATAAAAAGAGTTTGGGGGTTGGAGAAGCAAAATAAATGAAAATAATTTAAGAGAAATCGTTACCTTTAATCTAGGTAACTCACTTTGGTTGGAACCAAAGGACTTCTTGAAATGCTTTCTGCCTAAGGGGAAACTTCAAGGAGGAGGAGAGGGATGTGGGGAGCTTAGTTTGGCAGAGTTTGGACGAGCCAAGTGGCTTGAGAGGTGTGAAGAAATGAGAAGGAGGAGTGCCCTTTTATAAGAGGGGTGAGGGGCACCTTTGGAAAAGCTAGAAATATTAATTTATAATAAATTCATATTCGGTTTTCAAAGGCTCCAAAGTTGACTATTCAAAGGATGAGGTGGGGATAGGTCGAAAAAAACTCATCCAATAGAATTTAGACAGGTTTGGGTACTTATATTAACCTTATCTTTAAGTATTAACTCTAAGTTAATTAGTTTCACTTTTACAATGTCTCTTTGTATTTTTATATTATATGGTAAATAAACATACCATATACATCCAAGCGACCCCCAAGTGGTCCATTAATGACTACCCTATCATGATATAAGTCTCTTGGCCGAACCTTAGATTTTTAGGAATTTAATATCAATTAATAATATAATATTTTTTTTAAGAACTCTTTTATGTCAATTTTGACACTATTCATTAGTTGATTTTTGTGAAACTCATAACAGATTGATTTCTTCAAACAAAGTCACTTAAATCAATCCTAATATATCATATTATCCTATAAAATTAGTTTAATTCATTAAAAGTTTCATATTATATTTATTTGGGTATTTATAATATCACTTATTTTAATTTTTCACTATTATATTAATTACTGCATCATCATTGTGTCATTAATAATTTAACTTATTTGATGTCTAAAAATTATAAATAAAATATCATCATGTAGGAAATCTTTTTAGCTTTCTAATGAATATTTATAATCGAAAATACAACATGTATAACCCTATGTAAAAATTGTTCTTTTAAAAGATGTAAGCTTATGCCATTTTTGTATTCATTTTAACTTAATTAAAATAAAGTGTCATTATCACTCACAAGTGGATCCATGGGGTCCCAAAATAGACCCAAAGATGCCCATGGTCGACCATGTATCAACCAATAGGGTTAAGACACGTTTTAGGGTAATTTAGTATTATTATAATATTATTTGTTTTACCCTTATTTACCGGATTTACCCTTAACCATGGTAAATAAAATATTTACCGCAGTAATTATTCAAAATGTCTAAAAATAAAAGTTACCTATTTACACAATTTGAACATCCTGATTCCAAATATGGAATCCATTTTTCTAAATTCAAAACACAGAAGTGGCAGAAATTAATTTAAAATTAATTCCCGCTGTCAAAACAAAAAGCGTGTTTTTAAGAGATAATAACTATCAAAAGATTGATACTTGTTTATGTTCGGTTTAATTGTAAAATTATGTCCAATGACCAACATTATATTAAGTGGTAAAAATATATTCTAAATATACTTTAAAACCACTAAAATTAATAATTTATCACTATTAATTATTTTGATTAAAAAAGTTGTTTTTAATTAAAATTTAGTAATTTTCACTATTCATCAAAATATTAAAGTTATCCGAAAAGTACCAAAATTTCACCTTAGGCTAAATTTGATATTCCGAATCCAAAAATGAAGTCCATTTTTAAAAATAATATATATATAATTTCAAAAATTAGGTATTACTATTCATAACGGCAAGTTTGATCGGTTGTGGCACGTGTTAAAACACGAAGTTGCGTACAACACACGCTACTATTTTATTCAAAGGAAAGCGTACCGTGGAAGCTTGGGATGTTTCATTTTAAATTTTTTTGATGTCCCCATTTAGTCAAAAAGTTTAAAATATTGTATTTAAAAAGGTTTCACTATTAAATGTTGATAAAAGTGCAATACTGAAAATGAATCTGTTCTTGCATTATGACTAAGAAACTCATAATGTGGATTCTAAAATTATAAGGATTATATAAAGTTTAAAATTTAGTTAATACTATTCATCACCTCTTTTAATGGCCTTTTTTTGTAAGTCAAGGTGTGATTGAACTCGGTGTTGCGTGTAGTACAAGTTATTGAATTATTTTGAAGAAATAACACATTATGAATTCTTGGGGTGTTACATTCTCCCCTCCTTCAATAAATTGCGTCCTCGCAATTTGAAATTGTTCTTAGAAAATAAAAGGTTGAAAATAGAAAATATATTTGTGGGAAAACCCACATCGGAAATTGGGTTACTAAAATTTAGTCTTAATATGAGGAAAAGAGAAATGAAAGGGTCACCACCAAATTATGCTCTCGATTAGGAGAACATTGGTGGAAATTAGAGACATATAATTGGAGGAAAAACGTAAATATTTATAGGTAGTGATTGAGGTCATCAATCACAAACAAGTATAACATTGAGGTCCTTAAACTCATCAATTTATGATGATTTGAAATACCATTGGTTCAACAAAACATAGAATATTGGGATGACACATTTTTGACGTTTCAAAATATCTTAGTTGAAATCCCACATCGAAAACTGAATTAATGAGGCCTCTGTTTAAAATAAAGAGTGGAAAGTATGAAGATTACCGAAAATAACACATACTAGGGTTCCATGTAGGTAAATATGGATATGGAGGAGAAATCTAACCATCAATTATCTGATGGAGAGTGGTAGAGAACATGGCTATGAAAGGGCCAACAATCCCAAAGCCATAAATTAGTGATGATTTAAGGTACCATCTAGGACAACATTTTTGTTCTAAGTTCCTTTTCTTAACGTTGTGGAATTTATTTATTAGATTGGCTAAGATCATAAGGAGGTATACATACTTTATAATTAGAGTTTTATCCATTAATAAATTTCTACCACAAACTCATCTTTCACTCTAAAAGATAATAGAATGTAAAAAAAATCTATTAACACTATTCGTATAGGGTTCCAAAATAAACGAATTTATAATTCATCTACAAGATCTTTTAATAAAAACTGCATTATTTAATCTAGGACATCTCGTGGGCCAGTGGTAGGTGATACACCCTTGTCGCCCTTCGGTTGCGGGTTCAAGTCTCGCGGCCTTGCCGGACGCGACGGGTTGCCGCCCGACCTCCGGGTTGTCCTTTTATGGCCATCCAAAATTAATCTCAAACTAGAATTTATCCAAAATATTTCTGACCAAACTCACAGTCCAACATTTATAAGGAAGTTAAAAATAATGTAGATCCTTTTTACCACGTAATAGCATATGAATACCTTCATCATGTATTCTTTTAATACACTGAAACATCCTGAATTACCATATTCCTTATTGATTACATTCATGCTCCCTTATTCCATATAGAATGCTGGATATACCTCATCAATCCAAAAATGTTTTAAAACCCAACAATGATGGAATATACAAATCATTAATCAGTTCCAAGGTAGTCAAGAATATCCAATACAATTTATCCAAAACAATCACTTATTATTCCAAAATCACTACCTCAGTATCAGAACTATATTATGATTTATCATTCTCTGAACCATATATTTTCCAAAAATTTATCCTGCTATTGAGTCACTTTTCTTTGTTCCACACAATCTCAAGTCCTTAATGAAATAGTACTGCAGTACAATCCTTATATACTCCATAATCATTATAACAAGTACATTGTTGATACAACACTCAATTGACATAATCAACATAAGAACTCTAATCATTCCTCTTCATCTGTGGTAGTATCATAACTTGATTATTATCCAATAGCATCATTTGTGGCATAGTCTGATGACTGGGGCATAGGTTCGCGTAGTGTCCAAACTCCTTGCAAATGAAGCATTGTATATTTGAAACCATTTTCTTACCCTTGCAGTCACGTACTTTGTGCCCTTTTCCTCCACACTTATAACAAACTCCCATTCCTTTCAGGCAAGTTCCAGGGTGTTTCTTTCCACAGTTACCACATATGGGAAAATTCTTCTTTTCCCTCTTACTTTTATCCATCTTTCTCTCTTCCATCCTTTTCTTCTCTTGCTTCCCTTCAAAGCCATAGGACTCAGTAAACTCTTTACTTATCTTATCAACACATGATATTATTTCTTCATATGATGATAATACATGGGAGACTATTTCTCTTATAAATTCTAGCTTAAGACCATGAAAGATATGATCCTTCCTTCTCTTTGGATCATGTGCATTTCTGGAGTTCTCATTCCTTCTACTGGGCGCCATTTCTAAACAATGGCATAAACTAGATCAGTTTATGAATCAAAATACATAATCCCATACTTATAAAACACTTAACATAAATTGGACTATTTATGGATATAATCCATAATCATAAAAATATTTTCTTTGAGGAAGTATATACTCATAAACCCTTCATAATGATTTGTAAAGAAAATGAGAGTTATCCTAAGCATATCCCCCGGGAGTGTCGTAACCAAGAGTGCAGCAAGGCCCGTTGTCGTGCACCAGTTCCCGTTCGAGTCTAGCTCAAAGCGGTGTTTTCGGGTTTTACCCCTAGGTACATCTGTGCCAGAGCCGCCTCTACCTGCTCGTATCCAGACAGGGATGTATTGCTCGGAAAACTCACAAAATCTCTACAATACCAAAATTCTAGGAAGTTCTTCTATACTAATCTTCAAAGTTCATCTTAGGTCTACGTGCTCTAATCAGAGTTTATCTAAATCTAGCTTCCAAGGTTTGTACTAAACTTCCTCTGATACCAACTGTAACGCCCCGACCCCAGCTACCCAGAGTCGGTGCATTACTTCGTAACATTGGCATGATCACAAGAAGATCAAATCTCGAAAGACCGATTGGTTTAGTAGCCTTGGAAACACTAGATATATTCATAAAGTTTTACATTACATTTTAAAGTGAAAAACTACTACAACAACAAAGTCTTCATAATTCACACTCATATCCCCACATACTATCCCTGCATGTCATTCATAACTTACTTCTTCACATCCTGGGAAAAATAAAACATAGAAAAGGGGTGAGCTCAAATGCCCAGTAAGGATAACAATAAAGAGGAACATTCAAAATAAGCATAAACATTTAAGGCAATTTATAACTAAAACAAAAGCCTTTTAAAATTGAACTTCAACATAGTATGACATAAATAAAATTAAATAATGCCATTTACTTGTTCACATGGATATTCTACTAATCGAATAATCACATGCAAAAATCAATAACCACTTTCATAATGTTGGAATGCATAATGCTAAACGTTAATTTCTTTGTCTAGGCCTCATCCCAAGACCTAGGGGTTACTTCTAACCGGAACCCAACCCGGAGTGCCTCTAATAACCGGACACCAACCCGGAGTGCCTCTAATAACCGGACACCAACCCGGAGTGCCTTTAATAACCGGACACCAACCCGGAGTGCCTCTAATAACCGGACACCAACCCGGAGGGCATACTTTTACCAGTCCCTAACCTGGAGGGCTTACTTTAACCAGTCCCCAACCTGGAGGGCTTACTTTTACCGGTCCCCAACCCGGAACATACTTGTTTAGCACATTCATCTGAAGAAAAGTTTGAAATATAACATAAACATTCGGATTAAAACTAGCATACGAAATGTCAATAGTTTCACCATAAACTATGAATGGTATAAAATAGCACATCCACAGTCAAACATATCACAAAACCTTCAATACAATATAGAAGTATTGTATCAACTTCAAATAATCTTAAAATCCATCAAAGGATGTTGACATAGATGAAATCAAAATTCTTTTTAAAGAAGTATCTCCTTTTATTTTGAAATCATTTAAGATGCATATAAAATAAAACATTTTCTTTGAAAATATTCTTATAATCTTGTATTGAAAGCTTCAATGACTTTATAACGGTGGAAAATAACCGCACCCGCCGTATAAGTTAAAAAAAACATTCTTACCTCAATTCCGTCGAAAAGGTTAAAAAGGACCTTGTTTTGAAAACGACGGAAAGATTCCTTTATAAACCTCTTATAAAAATTCAAACAAGGGTATAAATGACCTTAACCCATATTCTTGTAAATAGTAAAAATGTTTTGAAATACATTTCGAAGAAACATGGATGTGGATGATAAAGAGATCCCAGTAGATTATTACGTATAAACAACCTCGAATAATGAAGAGATTGTGAAATAACCCTTACCTTGTACTTTTCCTTGGTTGGGGTAGGTTAACCTCCTGTATAATGGTTAAATAATTGTTATTAAATTATACAAGAATCATATATATTAATATGATATCATATATGATCTTTTAACATTGATTTGTTAATAATATCTTAGAATTATCGTCGTTTCGGGTGTTAACTTACTCATTTTCTTTTATATGTTTTGTTACATAAGTCATGTTTGTTGTATCTTATTCATATCCAGAATGATATAAAGTCCTTAAACATCATTTTTAAATGATTAAATGATAATTATACTTGAATGGATACGATGGAGAATGAATCTCATCGCGTTCGTGGAGACGGTAGTCCGTACGTACGCACGAACGCTACTTCCATTTAATTTTTATTTTAAAAGAATCGAATCCAAATGATACATAGGTATATTACTATTCCAGTATAATATAATATTTTATATATGTTACTTAAGTTCATTAACACCATCCTTTATACGTTCCATGTGTGGTATGAACGAGTCATATCATTTTAAGGGGGCGGTAGTCCGCACTTCCTCAAATGAAATTATCGTATGTATATACAACATGAAACGAATAATGGTATGAAATAAAATGGAATAACAGAAGCTTATATATAAAATATATATCATTAATATCATATTTAATTACAGTGCCATCATAATGGCCACCATGAGAGGTGGTAAGATGTATTTGAACAATCATCGTTTCGTGAGGCGTTAGTTTGCCATCCACAGAAACATTATGTTCATCATCCATTAGATGGATTTGTGTGTATGTGTAGTTTGAATCCTTCTTATAAAAACATCCTAGTATATTGTGGATACTGGTGTTGTTACAAAAGAAAGGAAATAAAAAGAGTTTGGGGGTTGGAGAAGCAAAATAAATGAAAATAATTTAAGAGAAATCGTTACCTTTAATCTAGGTAACTCACTTTGGTTGGAACCAAAGGACTTCTTGAAATGCTTTCTGCCTAAGGGGAAACTTCAAGGAGGAGTAGAGGGATGTGGGGAGCTTAGTTTGGCAGAGTTTGGACGAGCCAAGTGGCTTGAGAGGTGTGAAGAAATGAGAAGGAGGAGTGCCCTTTTATAAGAGAGGTGAGGGGCACCTTTGGAAAAGCTAGAAATATTAATTTATAATAAATTCATATTCGGTTTTCAAAGGCTCCAAAGTTGACTATTCAAAGGATGAGGTGGGGATAGGTCGAAAACAACTCATCCAATAGAATTTAGACAGGTTTGGGTACTTATATTAACCTTATCTTTAAGTATTAACTCTAAGTTAATTAGTTTCACTTTTACAATGTCTCTTTGTATTTTTATATTATATGGTAAATAAACTTACCATATACATCCAAGAGACCCCCAAGTGGTCCATTAATGACTAACCTATCATGATATAAGTCTCTTGGCCGAACCTTAGATTTTTAGGAATTTAATATCAATTAATAATATAATATTTTTTTTAAGAACTCTTTTATGTCAATTTTGACACTATTCATTAGTTGATTTTTGTGAAACTCATAACAGATTGATTTCTTCAAACAAAGTCAATTAAATCAATCCTAATATATCATATTATCCTATAAAATTAGTTTAATTCATTAAAAGTTTCATATTATATTTATTTGGGTATTTATAATATCACTTATTTTAATTTTTCACTATTATATTAATTACTGCATCATCATTGTGTCATTAATAATTTAACTTATTTGATGTCTAAAAATTATAAATAAAATATCATCATGTAGGAAATCGTTTTAGCTTTCTAATGAATATTTATAATCGAAAATACAACATGTATAACCCTATGTAAAAATTGTTCTTTTAAAAGATGTAAGCTTATGCCATTTTTGTATTCATTTTAACTTAATTAAAATAAAGTGTCATTATCACTCACAAGTGGATCCATGGGGTCCCAAAATAGACCCAAAGATGCCCATGGTCGACCATGTATCAACCAATAGGGTTAAGACACGTTTTAGGGTAATTTAGTATTATTATAATATTATTTTTTTTACCCTTATTTACCGGATTTACCCTTAACCATGGTAAATAAAATATTTACCGCAGTAATTATTCAAAATGTCTAAAAATAAAAGTTACCTATTTACACAATTTGAACATCCTGATTCCAAATATGGAATCCATTTTTCTAAATTCAAAACACAGAAGTGGCAGAAATTAATTTAAAATTAATTCCCGCTGTCAAAACAAAAAGCGTGTTTTTAAGAGATAATAACTATCAAAAGATTGATACTTGTTTATGTTCGGTTTAATTGTAAAATTATGTCCAATGACCAAAATTATATTAAGTGGTAAAAATATATTCTAAATATACTTTAAAACCACTAAAATTAATAATTTATCACTATTAATTATTTTGATTAAAAAAGTTGTTTTTAATTAAAATTTAGTAATTTTCACTATTCATCAAAATATTAAAGTTATCCGAAAAGTACCAAAATTTCACCTTAGGCTAAATTTGATATTCCGAATCCAAAAATGAAGTCCATTTTTAAAAATAAAATATATATAATTCCAAAAATTAGGTATTACTATTCATAACGGTAAGTTTGATCGGTTGTGGCACGTGTTAAAACACGAAGTTGCGTACAACACACGCTACTATTTTATTCAAAGGAAAGCGTACCGTGGAAGCTTGGGATGTTTCATTTTAAATTTTTTTGATGTCCCCATTTAGTCAAAAAGTTTAAAATATTGTATTTAAAAAGGTTTCACTATTAAATGTTGATAAAAGTGCAATACTGAAAATGAATCTGTTCTTGCATTATGACTAAGAAACTCATAATGTGGATTCTAAAATTATAAGGATTATATAAAGTTTAAAATTTAGTTAATACTATTCATCACCTCTTTTAATGGCCTTTTTTTGTAAGTCAAGGTGTGATTGAACTCGGTGTTGCGTGTAGTACAAGTTATTGAATTATTTTGAAGAAATAACACATTATGAATTCTTGGGGTGTTACAACGTTATTATTTAAAACTGACTTTTTATTTAAATACTTATTTATTTTATTTAAATTTATTTTTGGGAAAAGTAGATACATAAAACCTATATTTGTTCAATTTAATTCATTGGAGTGAATTTATAATAAGTTTTTATATATAAAAATATTAATGAACTTTTTACCGTCTTTTAACCACCTCCTAGGAGTATTTGTAAATTTGCATATAACATAATTTTACCTCTTCTATGAGTTGAATTTCAAAAATCTGAGAGACACAGTTGATATCAGTAACTAAAATCTGGGTCAATAAGATGAAAGTAATTTTTGGTAAATAGTAATTTTTGACTTTTATTTACCACGGTTAAATGTAAATAGGGTAATTAAGTGTAAAAATGATATCAAAATTACCCTAACACATGTAATAATTCTATTTTATATGTTTAATTCATCCTAAAACAAGATTAGTAGTAAAAGATGATCCACATTGGTCCACTTTTATTATATTATGACCTTTATTATTATTTTCTTTAAATAAGAGTTAAAAGAGTGAAATTCAAAGTTTAATAACTAAACCATTTTTAATATACGGTTATACATACAATGAATTCGAATTTAAATATTCATTAGAAATATAAAATTATTTCTTAATAATGGTATTTTATTTATTATTTTTAGAAATTAAATAATTTAATTTATTTATGACATAATGATGATGCACTAATTTACTTTTTTAATGAATGATTAAAGTAATTGATATTATAAATATCCAAATAAATTTAAAATGAGACATCATAAGAGTTAAACTAATTTTCTAGGTTAATATGACATTTTTTAATGGTTAAATAAATTTTATTCAAAGTGATAATGATTTTATGGCATTCAATAAAAATCAAATTCTAAATAGTGTCAAAATTGACATAATTGAGTTTTTAAAAAAAATATTATATTATTAATTGATATAATAATCTTAAAAATATAAGGATCACCCAAAGGACTTAGATAGGGTTATATATATTAATAATTAACCACATGGTGTTCTCATGGATTTTTATAGTAAGGTTATTAACCATATAATATAAAAATACAAAGAGAGATGGTAAATGTCAAACTATTTATTTTAAGAGTTAAATATAAATGATAAAAATAATATTGTGACCTAAACGTGTCTAAAACAAATTGGTTGAGTTTTTTTCGACCCATCCCCATCTTTTATTAGAAATAAATCATTTTTTAGACATTAGAAACAGAATGTTAATTGATTATAATATAATATTTCAAACTTTTCTTACAGTGACCCTCACTCTTATTATAAATGGGAACTTCTTATTCTCCTAATTTCACACCTCCAAAGCCATTTGGATCAGCCATCCCCTTCAAAAATATCCTCTAAACATTCTTCCATTCATACTAGATTCCTTCCTTTGGTCAGAAAGCCATCCTATGGAGCTCTATTGATCAAATTAAAAGGAAGAACTTGAAGAGGAGGTAAATATTCCATCACCACTTTCAAGTTCTTTTCTTCTTACACTTCCTCTTTCTTTGTTGTTACCATTCTAAAATAATGAATCCATTATATTATATATACTGATATTTTATTATAAAAATTTTACCACAATATTCATTATTCTATCCATCATATGAATGACAAATACACTATACATGCATATGTACGACATACCGTCACCACGTCGTGGCGTAGTTTGTTATTCAAACATTTAATTATTTGAATGGATATAATAATGACTATAACTGATGTAAATAATAAATAAAACATGTTAATTATTCTTTATATATGATATAACATCCAATTACATATGATATTACAGTCTATATAATGATATTGTCGCTCGTGTGTTTATACAGATTACCGTCTCCACGAACTGGATGAGATTCATTCCCCATCATAACCAATCAAGAGTAATTTTCATTTTATGATTAAAAAAATGATTAATAACTTAATATCATTATGGATTTGAATCAAATAAAACATATTCATAACAAATATGTCTTAGTAAACAAGAATATAAAGGAAAATAGTCCAGTTAACACCTGAAACAATGATACTACTAAAATATTATTAACAAAGAAATATTGGAATATCATATTTATGTATATGATTATTGTGTAATTTAATAACAATTATTCAAATATTATATAGGAGGTTATCATACCCTTGACCAGGAAAAGTACAATGTAATGGTTAATTCCACAACCTCTTTATTATCCGAGTTTGTTTTTCTATAAGTATCTACTGGGATCTCTTTATCATCCACATTCATGTTTTCTTAAAAATGTATTTCAATTTTTTACCATTTACTAGACAATGTATTAAAGTAATTTATACACTTATTTTACCTTATATGTTTTGAAAGGACTCTTTTCGTCATTTTCCAAATAATGTACTTCATGACCATTACAATAAAATTAATATAAGAATTTTTTTAAAATATATGGTGAGTGCAGCTATTTTCTACCATTATAACATCGCTGAAGCTTCCCTGACAAGATTATAAGATTATTTTCAAAATTAAAGTTCTCTTTTATAATTATATGACATTAAATGATTTCAAAATAGAAAGTGATATTTCTCTAAAAAAAGTTTTTATTTCATCTATGTCAACATCCTTTTGAATGATTTTATGCTTCTTTGAAGTTGATTTATTATGATAAAAATATTCTATATTGTATTGAATATTTTGTGATATTTTTACTGTGGATGTTTTATTCTTATACCATTCAAGGTTTAGGGATAAAGTATTGAAATTTCATATGCTATTTTTAATACAAATTTTTTTGTTATGTTTAAACATTTTCATATGAGGAGTGCATTGGACTTAGTTCTTGATGGGTAGATCCCACTATAGTTCCTCGATGAATCGGTGGGTATCCTGAAATAAAATAGTGTCTTGGAACAAGGCCTTGAAGAAATCATATTTATAGTATTGGCATAAGTCCTTGACTATGTGATGATTTAGTCTGACATTATGCATTCCATCATTATAAAAGTGGCTATTGATATATCATGTTATTATTTGACTAGTTTAATATCCATGTTATTAAGTAAATAGAATTATTTGAATTTATATTTTACATTTTACTATGAATATTATGTTTAAAAGGCTTCTGTTTTAGTCTTATACATTTCCTTAAATGTTTAAGCTTATTTATGAAATTTTTTGCTATATTGTTATCCTTAGTGAGCATCTGATCACACCCCTTTCTATATTGTATTTTTCTTAGGATTTGAAGTGGTATTTTATGGTTGACCTACAGAGATATGATTAAGATATATGTGTGTTAAAAAGGTAACAAAATGTTGTTGATGTTTTTATTTTATGATGTAATGTAAAATACATGAATGTATCTAGTACATCCAAGGATACTAAACTGATTGGTCTTTCGGGAAATGATTCATTTTATCATTCCAATGTTATGTAATAATGAACTGAATTTGTGTAACTTGGGTCAGGGAGTTACAATTGGTATCAAAGGAAGTTTAGTACAATCCTTGGAAACTAGATTTCGAAAAACTCTTATTAGAGAACACTACCCTAAGATATACTTTGAGGATTAGTAGAGATGAACTTCCTAGAATTTTAGTACTATAGAGATTTTGTGAGTTTTCTAAGAAATATTACCCTATCTGTATATGAGAAGGTAGAGGAGGCTTTGGCACAGATGTATCTAGGGATAAAACCCGAAAACACCACTTTGAGCTAGACTCGAGCTGGAACTAGGGCACGATAATGGTTCTTGCTACACTGTTTGTTACAACACTCTAAAGGGATATGCTTTGGACAATTCAAATTTTCATTACAATCCATTTTGAAGTAATTAGAATTAATTTCATACTCAAAGAAAATATTTTATGATTATATATTATATGCATAATAATATAAATTTACCTTAGTTATTTTACAAGCTTGGAATTATGCATTGTGATTCATAAACTAACATAGTTTATGCCATTGTTTAGAAATGGTGCCTAATATATGGAATGCGAATTCCATGAATATGCATAATTGAATGATTAAGAAGGATCATATCTTTTAGGATACTAATCCAACATTTAAAAGGGAAATAATATCCAACGTATTTTCATCATATGATGAAATAGTATCATGTGTTAATAAGATAAGAAAAAAATTCCTTGAGTCATATGTCTTTGAATGAAAGCAAGAGAAGAAAAGTATGTAAGAGTGAAAGATGGAAAAAGGGAAGAAGGGAAAGAACGATTTTACCATATGTGATAACTATGGAATGAATCACATTGGTAAATTCTTGAAGGGAATGGGTGTTGGTTATAAGTGTGGATAAAAAGGACACCATGTATGTGATTGCAATGGTAAGAAAAAGGTATCTAATGTACAAAGCTTCATCTGCAAGGAGATGGGACACTACGAGAATCAATGTCCAAATCATCAGAGTATACCTCAAATACTGCTTTTTAATAATAATAATGTTATGATACTACTGATGATGAAGAGGAATAATTAGAGTTCTTATTTTGTTTTGGTAGTATTGTTTCATTTCATTATTGTATTAATGATATACATGTTATAAGAATTAAATAGTATATAAGGATTATATTACAGTACTATTTCATTAAGAATTTAATATTATATAGTTCTAAGAAATGTGACTCAATATCAAGTTAATTTTTTTGGAGAATACATGATTTAAGGAAAGATAAAGCTTAATATGGTTCTGATACTAAGCTAGTGAGTTTGGAATAAGAGATAATTGATTTGGATAAATTATATTAGATATTATAGACATCCTTGGAACTGATTAGTGATTTTTTATTCCATAATTATTGTATTTTACAAAAATTTTGGATATAACCTGTATATCTAGTATTGTATATGGAATAAGAGAGCATGAATGTAATAAATGTGGTTTCATGGTAATTTAGGGTGTTACAATTTTTTTAATAGAATACATGATGAAGATATTCACATGATTTTATGCAGCAAAAGAGATCTTCATTGTGTTTAGCTTTCTTATAAATTTTGGATTGTGAGTTAGGACAGAAGTATTTTGGATAAGTCTAAATGTTGGAATCAATTATGTTTGACAATTGATACTATAGTAAAGGTTAAATCATTTCCTGAGATTATTTTTGTATTTTCAAAAAAAGGACTACTCGAAGGTTTGGTGACAACCCGTCACGTCCGGCAAGGCTGCAAGACTTGAACCTGAAATCGAAGAGAGAAAAGGGTGAATCACCTACCACCGACCTACGTGATGCTCTATTTTGTAATATGTAGTGTATTTTATTGTCTAATAGATAAATAAAAAATTTATTTCTTTGGAACCTCTTATGATTTGGATATATAGATAATTTTTTAATTCTTTTATCTTTTGGAGTGAAATATGAGTTTTTGGTAGGAATTAGTTGAAATATAAAATTGTACTTCTCATGTATATATATATATATTCCTCTTATTATATGAATATATTATTTATTAATCTTTATGGAATGGATCTTAAGAAAAAAAATATGTTACCCTAATACCATATGTTATATTTAACCATTGATAATTTACATCATCTTAGACTGATGGGTTTGAGGCCCTCAATTTTACATTTTTTTTGTGATCAATGACCTCAATCACTCCCTATAAGTATTTGTGTTCTTTCATATAATTATGTGTCTCTAATTTCCACCAATGTTCTCTTAATCGCTCCCAATTTCTCACTCCCAATGTTCTCTTAATCTCTTATATTAACCCAATGTTCAATGTGGGTTTTCTAAAAAGGTATTGTTCTATTTTTAAACATATATTGTCAAAGAAAAATTTCATGTTGTAAGGATTAAATTTATTGAAAAGGGGAGAATGTAACACCCCAATATTTTATAGTACATTATCTCATTAAAGTAATTCAATAGCTTGTGATACATGCAACACCGAGTTCAAAAGCACAAAAACTTACCAAACTATCCATTCAACAAGTTCTTATGAATAGTATTAACTGAATTATGAATCTATTATAATATATATAATTTTAACACCCATATAATGTGTTAATTATACATAATATAAGATCAAATACAATTTTTCAGATAAAGCATGTATTTTTAAAAAATGCAATTTTACCTCCTACTAATGGTGATTTTTTTAAAATGAAATATCTGACACTTTAATAATAAATTTGACAAATTAAACTTCTTATTTAAAATAGGGATATAAAAATTTTTTTTGGTAAACTTTTTGGTACTTTTCTAATAACTTTAATATTTCGAAGAATAGTAAAAAATACTTTGTTTTAATTGAAACCATATTTTTTAATCAAAAATATTAATATTGTTAAATTATTAATTTTAATGGTTTTGAAGTATAATTAGATTATATTCATATCATATAATACAATTTAGGTCATTGTATGTAATTTCACATTTAAATTTGACAAAAACACATGTTAATCTTTTGATTGTTTTTACTTTTTTAAAAAGCTTCTTTTTGGTTTTGACAATGAGAATTAATGTTAAATTAATAAAAGATATTTATATTTATTTAATTTGGTAAAATAGACTTCATTTTTTAATTCAAAATATCATAATTTTCTTAGAGTAATTTTTTGGTATTTTTCAGAAAACATTCCATTTTTTGATGAATAGTAAATAACATTGCTTTATTATTTATCACCAATTTTTTTGTTTAAATATATATTTATTTTATTTAAATTTTTTTAGGTCAAAATAGATACATAATACCTATATATTTTAAATGTAATTCATTAGAGTCATTATAATGAACAAAACTTTCATTAATGGAAATCCCTCTTGATCTAATTAAATTTATCATTATGTAAAATGTTTAAATAAAATGTCAACTTCTTTGGTTTTATGTTAATAATTGTGACTGTTGCTAATATAGTAGTTGAATAGTGATCACATGATTAATATAAATATAGGGCTTTAACAATTACAATTTACTTAGACAATGGAAGTGATGGCCTCATCCAGTAGACATACACCATACGAAGCCCATTTGTCAGTGCTCAGAAAAGTGGTGACATCATTGGGGTTTTATCTTTACCAAGCCCAAGCCAAGCTTCATCATGTCAAGCTCCAATGTAACCGTCTATGGGATAAGTGGAAGTTGATAGAAATCACCATGCGTACAATGTTATCTGAGCCACCCCAAGATTCTTTCACCATCACGCACCTTACCCTTAGGTCTTATTCAACTTTTTTAAGGGGTTATGTAACAAATCCCTAGTACTATGGTTATGTACATTATTTTTTATATAATAATGAATATATTTTCATGTTAATTTTGTTACCTTGTAAATAGTTTTTAAATCTCAAATAGTGTTTTTAGTTAATATTTAACTAAAAAATCTATTTTGATGAATTAATGGATTTTTTTATTAAATTATATTTTAATAAAATATTTTTATTTTTATTAAATTAATTTTTATTAAATATTAATGATCGTATAGTATTATGAATGCAATTGTAATTTTTATTAAGGTTCGAAAGCAATTTCTGTCCAAACCAATGAATTTTCGATAAATGACGGGTTTTTTAAATGTAAAAATTAACATATTTTGGAAATTATTTAGATAAAATAAATATTATTTATGGAATCAGGTCATCAAAATTATCCAACGGTGAATTTTTTATAATTTTCTGAGACAGTCAAATTTTTTGGTAAAAATTAAATACCGTTTAAATATATAATGTCTTTTAGGACATCATAATGACCCAATAGTGATGTAATAAAATACTATAAGCCTTATATTCGGCAAATATATTTTTTAGAATTAAAATAATGTGTTTTTTGGTTTTGTTGACTAATTTTACAAAACATTAATGGACCCTTCAAGTCTTATTAAACATCTTGTCTTTTTAAATTGTTTTCCTTGGGATTGTGACTCACCTCCACATAAGCAACCCCATTATTTTGAAAATTTCGGATATTGGACTTATAAAAAATGTTTTCCCACACCCCTTTGTAAAAAAACATGGCAAAAAACCATTGGCTGGTTTGAGGTTTGAATTAGTTTAATGTGTGGTGTCCCAACACTAAATAATAAAGAATTCCCCCACCTTTCTTATATAAACCCACCCAAGCTCCCACTTTCTCCTCACTAAAATCATTTCGAGTTCATCCAACCTCTTCCCTAATCTTCCTATAATCCTCCCAATGTGCTCGAAGCTCTAAATAAGCCTCTCTCAAGCATTTGGAAGAAAATTTCCAAGTAAGGGGTTTTTCTTCCTTTCTAATTTTTGTCGAATTTTCTTGAAGTTGTTATGCCCTTTTAATTACAATTATAAATGTTGGGGTATTGTTTCAAAACCCCCACCCCATACTTACCAATTTATTTTTTAATGGTGGGAGACCCCTTTCTCTTTCATTAAATTCCTCGCATGTACACACATTACTATACCGAAATTCCGAAAGGAATTTCTCTCTCCTCATTTACATTCAAACGATTCTTTTGTATGCTGAATCTAAATTCCTTTACAATTGTTGGATCATATATATAAATGACCCTATTACTGTCCATTTCATGTATATATGATGAGACACCCCTTTCTCTCTAATCAACCATTTTTATGAATTCTTCAATCACGTCGTTACGCTGCCGAAATAGAAACGATTTTCCAAGATAATGTCATTGTGTAGTGAATAACATACCCATTCCCCTATCATGGTTATTCAGCTTTATGAACATTAACTTATTGATTATAAAGTTTCATTTATGAATTCCACAATCCTTTGGGGTGGAATAAATGATGAGGTTTTATGAATCCATGTTATATGATCCATGTGGCACACTTATGCATGAAATGAAATGTTTAAGAAGGGTGAACCCTTATAGCGCTCCAATACATTTGGAAATTTATAGTATCATGATACGTCATGTGCAATGGGTGTTTACTCATTCTAATTCATGTGTAATGTGGTTTTACTCATGCTTCATGTGCAATGAGTATTTACCCATTCTCCATGTGTAATGAGCCTTGGCTCATGCTAATTTCATGTTAAGTGTTGTTGCCACATTTCCATGTTATGTTTGTCATACATTATCATGCCTTTATGTTTATGATTCTCTCATTCTCTATTGATATACCTATTGTCTAACATGTATTTTAATCCTCATGTTATTCCATGATCATTCCCTAACTGGGCTTGATAGCTCACCCTTTTCTTATGCATATCCTCAGGTTATCCCATGCAATGCTAAGTATGAGGGAATGTAGTGGTCATGTAAATGATGTTTTCAATAAAGATGTTATAATTTAGGTTTTAATTTGTTATGTAATGTAACTTAGCCGTGAAGATACTAGACCTCTCTATCTTCCATGTTGTATCAAGTGAAGGTTTTATGTAATAAATCAGGATTATGTTTGTAATAAAATTAGGGTTGCCATAGTTGGTATCAGAAGATAGGTTTAGTTATTTTTGGGAATAGGATTAGAAAGCCCTAGTAAATCCTTAGAGATAAGACTATGTATAATACAAACATCCCTATGTTTTGGAGGGTATTGAGTAATTATTTTATCAAGAAAATACATCCATGTCGGGATATGAGTAGGTAGAGGCGGCTATAGAACAGATGTATCATATGGGTAAAACCCGAAAACACTGCTTTGAAAAATACTCCAACAGGAACTAGTGCACAACAACAGGCCTTTCTGCACTCTTGGTTACGACACTCCTAGGAGATATGATTTGGTAAACTCAAATGATTAGTAAGAACCATTATTAAGGGACAAAAAAATTCCCAAAGAATATATGTTAGAAAGTAGATCATGGATAACATAGACTAAATCCAATAGATTCATATGTTTAAAAAATAAGAGTTATTTATAAGTCATCAAATATGTCCCTGTATCACTATTTATGTGTTACCCCTAACTTTTCTTTTATTCCAGCCAATGGACGGTAATATGAGGACTTAGGCTACCAACCAATGTAAAGATCAATGTGATGACTGTACTAATGACATGCCCAATCCAATAAGAGCGGGAATCACGAACATTGTCATTATTCTCTCTCAGCTAACTCAAAATTTGAATAGAAACTGGGGTCAAGAGGAATGATCAACCCCCCTTAGAAATAACAAGTTGTAATCGATATATTCATGAGACAAAGTCCTCCTACATTTAATGGATCATATGATCCCTCAATCACTGAATAATGGATCAACTCTATTGAAGAGATATTCTCCATCCTTCAGTGTTCTGAACAAGAGGAGGTTCTTCTGGATAATTATTGTATATAGGGTGAAGCTGATCAATGGTTGATTTGGATCAAAAATATGAAGCCTAAGGAGGATATCTAGGTGTTGGAATGGAAGGATTTCCATAAGTTGTTTTTCGATAAATATTTTCTGCACACCCTCCGGCTTAAGATGGAAATGGACTTCCTTGGCCTCAAGAAAAAAGATGACGAATCTATTGGTGTGTATGAGGAAAACTTCACATGGATTTCATGATACACATCCTGATTTGTCGTTACCCCCGAATTCATGGATGACCGCTTCTTTGGTGGGCTGAGGCATAGCCTGTGGAAAGCACTATCAATCCATGACTTCGACAGCTATTAGAAATTTTCTGATGTGCCCTCAAAGTCGAAATGAACATCATAGAATCTTAGGGGTATCATGGGGATAAGAAGTGTAAGGAGGAATTCAATACTGGTGGTCCGATGGATAAATACAACAGTGCTAAGAAGATCCAGCACCCCACTTTCCAAAGGTGCAGAAAAAAGCACCCCAGAAATTGCCTGAATGGTACAAGAAAATGCTTTAGGTGTGGAAGAGAAAGGAATCTAGCTGTTAACTGTCGGCAAGAATGACCTGCGGCTGCGAAAAAGGGGAGGAATGCTCCGTTTGAACCTCAAAGTGTGATTCATTGCTACAACATCCAAGAACCATGGAATCTTTAAATCAGTTCCCTAAGCCAAGGGTTTTCGGAGGCAACAAACAACCTCCAAGGAAACAGGGGTGAGCTTTTCCCATCACTAATATCGAAGTGAACCCTGACAACAAAGTGGTGACAAGTACGCTAGTTATTCATTCAAGAATAGAGACTGTTCTTTTTTATTCAGGTTCTACGCATTCTTTTATATATCGAATGTTTAGTAGAACAATACCATCACCACCAAAAATCATGGAAGTGAAGATGTATGTGAGTACGAAAAATGGGGTGATTATTGCATCCCATGAATATAACTCATCCCTTGTCATAATCTGTGGATTCACATTCTATAAGAACCTCATCATACTACCTCTGGTGGAATTTGAAGCAATTCTTGGCATGGATTGGCTTTTCTTATATAGATCCAAAATAGATTGCCGTGAGAGGGAAATCACTCTCCATGTTGAGAATCGACCCCCGATTATTTACAAGTGCAAATAGGAAGGTGAATCTTATTTAGCTTTATCATATCAAGCGTGGATATTACAGCCCTATGTGCATGCGTTTCTAGCTCAGATGATGGAGTACAAGGAAAAAACCATCCTTGAAGACATGCCTGTTGTGAGGGAATTCGCTGAAGTGTTTTCCAAGGAATTGTCTGATCTTCATCCTATAAGAGATGTTTAATTCTCAATTGAAATTATACCGATGGAATTTCTAATATCAAAAAATCCATATAGAATGTACTTTGTGGATCTTGAACATCTAAAGAAGCAAATATAAGAGAATTTGGATAAAGGGTTTATATTCCCAAGTTCTTCACCATGGGATGCACCAGTCCTCTTCATCAAGAAGAAGTATGGATCAATGCTCCTTTGTGTCGGTTATCGTGAGGTCAAAAAAATCACGACAAAGAACAAGTATCCTCTCCCATGAATTTATGACTTGTTTGATCAGATTCATGGAGCACAATACTTCTCCATGTTTGATTTTTGGTCAGGATATTATCAAGTAAGGGTGAAGAAGGAAGATATCCCCAAGACTGCTTTTCATTCAAGATACATGCACTTTGAATTCATAGTCTTTCCTTTCGGACTCACTAATGCTCCAGTAATCATCAAGGACTAGATGAATATAGTCTTTATAGATTACCCTGACAAATTTGTGGTAGTCTTTATTGATGGTATTCTGATATAGTTTAAAACCAATGAGGATCATGAGGAGAATCTAAGAATTGTACTAGAGACCATAATGAAGCATAATCTCTATGCCACGTATAGAAAATGTGAGTTCTGGTTGAAGGAGGTATCATTCTTAGGCCATATCATCATACTCAATGGGATATCCATGGATCCCTCCAAAAAAGATGCAATTGAGGGATGACTGAGGCCAACATCGGTAATAGATATCCATAGCTTCTTGGGGTTAGCTAGATAGTATCATGGATTTGTGGGAAATTTCTCATGGTTTTCCAACCCTCTTACCAAGATACCTCGGAAGGGAGTAACATTTTCTTGGAGTGATGAATGTGAAAAAAGCTTCATGGAGATGAAAAGGAGTCTTATCACTGCACTTGTACACACTTTACCCACAAGTGTGTAAGGGTTATTGTCCTGAGAACCAACTGTTTTGTACACTGATTACATGAATGTTTATTTATTATATATTTTTCATTGTTCTTCATGACTATAATATAATAATGTCCTGGAATATTTGTTGCATTGATAAGGTCATGGAAGTTCCCCGCTATGATGAGAACCATGAAATGATATAACAATATTCTTAAATAATGTTCTATGGTTGGATGACATACAATGATAGGACACATAGTATACAGACCGTCATGCGCAAGTACTCATAAGAAGAAGAGACTCTCTCTCATGGAGTTCACACTTGGTAATATCCAAGATGGGAGATTACGAGAACAGACCCACTAGTAGTAATTCTGCATGTCATGTTGTCATATTACATTTCTATCTATGAGCGTGTGTAATGGTCCTTGGACTAGAAGATTATCATTAACTCATGTCATGACTCGCAGACTTAGATTTACTGAAGAAAACTGTCATGAAAATAGTTGGAGGAAAGTAGGGTATGTTGGGTTCATCATGGATTACATGTTTTTAATGGATAATTCGAGGAAGGATTTGTCCCTCCCATTAATGGACGTTGACATCTCGGCCCTTTGATTGAAATAGAACTGTCACATTAAATTCCATGGCCATGGTTTATACGATGAGTTAATTTCATGTAGTCAGGGAATGACAGATCAAGCATATAGGTTTACAACACTGCAATGAAACATGATTGATGAGATATTGAGACAAAGGGATTAAATTACACGGTAAGAGTTCATATGAGGTGATAAGTAAATGCACTGTCAACTTCTTTCTCTTGGGTGCCTTGACCCGTTGCTAGAATGTAATCTTGGACATTAGGCAATCCCGCCTAATGCCAATGAGAAAGAGGCCTAGAGGGTCACACACTAAGTGTATTCAAGTATCTCAAGTTGAATACAGATTATTCCCTTACATGGTTTAATAATTATTCAAGTAAGCCTAAATCATTTTAATGATTGGAGGAAGAATAAAATAAGACAAGTACATTCCGTATATCAATGATTACACACCGTGTAGTTTTATTTTGAAAACAAGTACACACCATGTATTATTAAATGTACACGCCGTGTAGTTTTCATTTTGGAATGGAAATGAATAAATGAAAATAATATATACACACCGTGTACAATGAATTTATAGGCCATGTAGTGTTCAGTGAAAAAAAAATACACGCCATGTAGTTTTTCGAGTCAGGATTTTGAGGAAATATTGTTTTATTAAATGATATTTATTATAATCAGTGTGGGTGCATGTCAAGGAATTAATGACTCGACATGGGGTTTTCAAAAGGGAGTTAATGAAATAAATAAAACGCGTAACACATTTATTTATTGTCATAACTCTACAACCTCAAACCCAATTATAAATATCCTCACAACCCCAACTCTTTTCCTTACAAACAAGAGAATCGCTGTCCACAAAAATTCTGGAGAATTATTTCAATGATGAAAGAACCTCTTCCTCTACGAAATATCTCAAGACTGAGAGAGATCCTCTTCCATCAGATCAAGAAAATCTAAGGTGGAAAACGCAAGCAAAGGTTTCTCCACGCTAGCACCCAGTGACTCCTTAAGCGACATCCCGAGATACGAGGTATGCGTGTGGATCACCGCTAGAAAAAGTATACACTTGTCTTCTATGACGCAATGAAGAATCACATCGTAAAATGATCAAGAACATCTATGAAGAAAGAACACCAAAAAGTTATTTCTTTCCAATTGATTAAATCAATTATAATAAATTTTTAACGATCCTACTTTGTGGGTTCGGGACTTTCCTTTTCAATTTCTATTTCTGTGAATCGATCTATGAAGACTGGAGTTTATCATCGTATTGATCCTAGATTGATCATTCCTATTAACAAAAATCCAAGTGGGAACATCCACCCACACACATCTGCTACACCCAGAACCTTCAAATGGCATCAAAGTAAGGTTAAAATGTTGATTGTAGTTATTTAATTTTCATTCATAATTTACGCATTTATATTTGATTCAATTCGAAATAAATTGTTTATAAAACTGAATAAATAAGATTTGTTCTTCCTCCTTTGTTTCTCGATTCACATAACATAAATGGCCTTTTAATTTTAATTTTGATTAAAATAAATATGAGAAACTCATCCAGAAGAGAATCTCTTTTTGTCTGTACAAAATAGGAATACACTGCGTGTAATTAAAACTACACGTTGTGTAATTAGGTTTAATGGACGGATACTGGTCCGCCAAACCATGCCATGTGAATTTATTACACATAAGCATTTTACACCCCGTGTTGACTAGAATTAAAAGATGAGTGGGAACAGGAATAAACGACGTGTATGTTGGAGCAACACGCCGTGTAGTCCGATCCGGCCCAAGTGAAACCGTGTAAAAATGAGAAGCCGTGTACCATGTACAGGGGATCACCAGGCCGGTTACCATGTAACAACGAAGTACGCACCATTTTTGATTTATCTACATTCCATGTACTCCAAATTTTCCAAAGTATAGAGTACACGCCAAAGCCCTCGGCGTGTACTTTGGATAAAAGGTGAAAATAAATACATGTCGTGTAAATATAAACTACATGCCGTGTATTTTCTAGAAATTTCAACAGGATTCCTCAAAAATTAAACAGACATGTAAAAGGGATATGGATGACGAGAATCTCAAGGAAATTTATAAAGGAATTTAAGTTAATGAAATGATTAATTATAAGATCATAATTAATTGAATTCAAGCGTGACTTATCTTGAACGATTAAAACAATTTGAATTCTAAATATGTGTAAATGTAATTTCATGCTATGGATAATCTTGAGCAAGACCCAAGACCCTTTGTATGTGTGTACGATTTCATTTAAATTTGTTTAATTTATATTTTTTGTCCTGCGAGCCTTCTTATAATAAAATGTAGGCCATGCGTGCCTATAGTTTATTTAATGTAAACCCCATGTAATGGAGGATCTCCCAAGCCATAAGAGATGGTTCGAAATCCGAAGTTGTGGCGAAACAAACCCAAGAAGATGCAAAGGTGGACAGGTGGGAGCTGCAAATCACGAACCATCAGTTCTAGGTGTTTTTCCCTAGGTCAGGGTTAGCTTATCAAACCTCTAGATAAGCTAACCAATAGAAGCTCATGATCATACCATATTATATTATTTATTTCTGATTGCATGGTTTATTTATTATGTATGTGCTGTTGCGATAAAATAATTAATTAAATAATCAAAGCATTCAATGATGGAATAAAATTAAAACTGGACTATGCATAAGCATTATTAGAACATGGTTAATAACTTAAGCAAGAATCACCTAATATTAACAATAATGTGATAATGCGAAACTGCACATAAAAGAATAAAATCCCTCAATACTATATTATGTCATACCAAGCCTTCCATTATTTGATTAAGGGAAAGACTCAATAAAACTATGTGTTTGACCAACCCTTGTTGGGATAGCTACTTTTGTAAATGAAGCCCTTATGAAAGGTTTCTGGTTGACTTAGCCATATTACATCAAGAGGACTATCCATTGCTAGACATGATGTAATATTGGAGGTAAGAGTTGAGAAAATTCAAGTTAGGATTTCAGTATTGGAGAGTCCACTCAAGAGATCAAGGAATTATAAGCTCACAGTTGGCAAAGACCTACCTTCCTAAATACCATCAAAATAGCTTGACCAACCCTTGTTGGGGTTATGCGAAGGGGAATACAGATCCTTGCCACTAGAATGTCATATCAATTGTACATTTTGAGTTCAATGGTGAGGGCCATTAGTACTTGATAAAACAGTGGGAGAATTATTAAATTCATTTATTATTTCTCATAAAAATGTAATCATGAAAGTACTGATAAATCTTCTATTTTAATTTGTAGAATCGAAATGACAAGCCCGTCAACCAAATTTTCTCTACGATCAATTCTAGATAAAGACAACATCCTCACCGGCAGTAACTTTCAGGAATGGTTTAGGCTCCTTCGGGTTATCCTATGACATTAACGAATGTTTTACATGTTGGAGTCCTCACTTCCTGATTCCCCTACCCCAGGGGCGAGTGATGAAGATTTCCAATTCTGTGATCAACATTTTAATGATGCACTTGACGTTCAGTGTTTGATGCTATCATCATTGTTTAGTGAGCTCATGAAGTCTCATGAAGACATGGATACCTATAGCATGATTGATTACCTCCGTGGTATATATCAGGAGAGAGCAAGATAGGAAAGGATTGAGATCTCCAAGGCTCTATTCCAGAGAAATCTTGGAGAGGGTGCCCCAGATGGGCCTCATGTTATCAAGATCATTGGCTACATTGAGCGCTTGGAGGTTCTAGGGTTTAAACTCCATGAAGAACTGGGTACCGATCTCATTCTTCCATCACTCCCCTAGAGCTTCTCAAACTTTATTGTGAACTTCAACATGAAAAACATTTAGAAGTCTCTGTCTGATCTTCTTATCCTCATTCACCAAGTGGACAATGACATGAGGAGTGAAAATCCTTCTGAACTCATGGTGAATAAAAGGAAAGGGAAGTGGAAGATATTTAAGCCCAATGCTTCTTCATGGCCTTACATGAAAAAGAATATCAAAGGGGAGACAAGAGAATATGGTGTTGTTTGTTTTGCATGTGGCAAGAAGGGCCACTGGAAGAAAAACTACACCCAACCAAGGAAGCTAGGGGATGCTTCAGGTGCGTTATTCATCGAATGAAATCTACATGTTTCTAAAAATTAGGTATTAGATACAGCATGTGGTGAAAACATATGTATCCAAATATAGGAACCAAGTAGATTCAGTAAGATTGATAGAGGGGAGGTAGATCTACATGAAGCGAACGAAGCCAGACTTGCTGTTGTAGCTGTTGGGGACTACCACCTAACATTTCCAACTGGAATGATCATAGTGTTAAAAGTTTTTTATTATGTTCCTTCTGTAACCAAAAACATTATTTCAATATCCAGATTAGATACTAATTGACTCACCTTCATGTTTGGAAGTGGATGTTTCTACTTTTATAAAGATAGTGTTTGTTTTGGTAGAGAACATTTATATAACGGCCTTCATGTATTGTAAAACACAAACCAAGTAATGGAAATCGATGAAAATGTAAATTCACATGACTCATACCACACCCAACATTGGCATTACCGGTTAGGTCATGTTAATGAGAAACGTTTGACAAAATTACATCAAGATGTGTATTTGGATTCTTTCGAACTAAAACAACTTGGTGTATGTCATGTGTGTCTACAAGGAAAAATTTCCAAAGCCCCATTTATTGGGAAAGGTGAAAGTGATAAAGAGATTCTAGAATTTGTTCACACAAATGTGTGTGGACCATTTCCAGTTGATGCAAGGGGTAGATTCATTCACTTCATAACTTTTATGGATGATTTTAGTATATATGGATATATCTACTTAATGAGGTATAATTTAGATTCTTTTGATCAGTTCAAAGAATAATAGAAAGAAGTTGAGAACCATATTGTTAATAAGATTAAGAAACTCTTCTCAGACAGAGGAGGATAATACCATAATAATGACTTTATTGATTTCCTATGGGAGTTTGGGATTCTATCTCAACTCACTCCTCCTTTCACATCTCAGTGGAATGGTGTAACTGAAAGGAGGAACCGCACCCTGTTGGACATGGTGAGATCAATGATGACTCATGCGATTTTTCCATTATCCTTTTGGGGATATTCATTACAAACATTAGCACACATACTAAACTAAGTACCAACTAAATCGATAAATGTTATTCCATACAAGTTATAGAGTGGATGCAAAGCCATGTTATCGAATTTACATTTTTGGGGTAGCGAAGAATTTTTTAAGGCCTCTTTATGTAACAAACTTCCACCCCGAGGAACGAAGATTATCTTTATAGGATATCCCAGGGTTACAAGGGGATATTACCTATACAACCCCTCATACAAAAAGGTTACGGTGGCAAGACATGCCATATTACTTGAGAGGGAGCACATCTCCAAAAGAGATAGTGGGAGAAAGATAGAATTCGATGAAGTGGAGGCTCAAGATACACAAGAGTTGGTATAAGAACAGATTCCCCAAAGCCCCTTGGAAGAACAATCTATTCCAAACACACAAGAACTGCGTAGGAGCACGAGATAGTTGAGAGAACTAGAACAATATGGTTTTCTTGTCACCGAGGATGGTGACTCATTACTGGTTGAAAATGATGATCCTTCTACCAACAAGGAAGTAGATGAAGGCACAGACGCTGCCATGTTGCAAGAAGCCATGAATTCTGAAATGGATTCCGTGTATCAAAACCAGGTATGGATTTTGGTAGATCCTCTAGTTGATGTAAATCCTATTAGTAATAAATGGGTATTCAAGAAGAAACTGGACATTGATGGGAAAGTCAACACCTATAAGGAATGACTGGTTGCAAAAGGTTTTAGACATCGTCAAAGAATTCACTATGATGAAACCTTTTCACTGTTTGTGATGCTGAAATCCATCAGAATTCTATTAGGCATTACCGCTTACAATGACTATGAAATTTTGAAAATGTATGTCAATACAGGATTCCTTAAGGGGAACCTCCATAGAGATGTCTACATGACACAACCTGAAGGGTATGTGACTCCAAAGGATGCCAACAATGTATGCAAGTTGCATAAATCCATTTATGGATTGAAGAATACATCAAGGTCATGGAAAATTCTTTTTGATGAAGCTGTAATGGAATTTGGATTTGTTAAGAAGGAATGTGAGCCTTGTGTCTACAAAAGGTTTAGTGGAAGTGCATTATTTTATCTAATTGTATATTTTGATGACATATTACTAATTGAAAATGAAGTACCTGTCATACAATCAGTTAAGGCATTGTTACATAAATGCTTCTCCATGAAAGACTTGGGCGAGGCAGCATATATTCTTGGGATCAAGATCAATCATGATAGATCCAAGGGAATGCTGGGCCCGAGTCAAAGTACATACATTGACATGATACTGAAGAGATTCTGTATGGAACAGTCCAAGAGGGGATTGTTTCCAGTGTCACATGGAATTCATCATTCCAAAAAATGTGTCCTTAGACACATTATGAAAGAAAGAGAATGGAAAGGATCCATTACGCATCCACGATTGGGTCAGTCATGTATGTTATGTTATGTACGAGGCTAGATGTTTCTTACGCATTAAGTTCAATAGGTAGATATCAATCTGATCCAGGAGACCGTCATTGGATGGCAGTCAGGACTATCCTTAAGTATCTGAGGCGTACTACGAAAATGTTCCTGGTTTATGGAAGAGATGAGGAACTAGTAAACAGAGGACATGTAGATGCTAGTTTCTAGATTGATCAAGATGACATGAAGTCGCAGACTGGATACATCTTCGGTTTGAATGGAGGTGCAGTGACCTGGAAGAGCTCAAAGCAAAGTGTGGTGGCAGATTATATAGTGGAGTCTGAGTATATCGCAGCTTCTGAGGAAACTAAAGAAGCAGTATGGATGCAATGTTTCATCCAAGAGCTAGATGTAGTACCAAGCAGTAAAGATATTATCACACTCAATTGCGATAATACTGTAGCATTGGCACTTGTAAAAGAACTATGATTACATCAACGAACAAGGAACATACTTCGGAAGTATCATCTCTTGAGGTATTTTTCTCAGGGAGGTGAAGATATAGTGAGTAGTATTTCCACGGAAGACAATGTGGAGGACCCCTTGACTAAAGCCTTGACTCAGTAGAAACATGATCTTCATGTGAGGTCAATCAGACTAAAAGTCATAGGCAGTTGGCTCTAGTCGAAGTGGGAGTTTGTTAGGGTTGGTGTCCTGAGAACCAACTGTTTTGTACTTTGATTACATGAATGTTCACTTATTATATATTGTTCATTATTCTGAATGACTATAATATAATAATGTCCTAGAATATTTTTTGCTTTGATAAGGTCATGGTAGATCCCTGCTATGACGAGAACCTTGAAATTCTATAACAATATTATTAAATAATGTTCTATGGTTGGATGACATACTATGATTGGACACATAGTATACATACCATCATGTGAAAATACTCGTAAGAATATGAGACTCTCTCTCATGTAGTTCTCACTTGGTAATCTCAAAGATGGGAGATTATGAGAACAGACCCACCAGTAGCAATTCCACATGTCTTTGTGTCATCAAAAATTTCTATCGACGGGTGTGTGTAATGGTCCATAGACTGGAAGATTATCATTAACTCATGTCATGACTCGTGCACTAAGATTTACTTGTGGAAATAATCACCCAAACATTTGGTGGGAGGTAGGGTACGTTTGGTGCATCCAAATGACATGTTGTTAATGGATAAGTATATAAAGGATTTTCCCTTTCCAATTATAGAAGTTTATATGTCGTTCCTTTGATTGAAATAGAATTGTCACATTAAATTCCATGGCCATGGTGTAAATGATGAGTTTATTTCAGGTAGTCAAAGAATGACGGATCAAGCATATAGGATTATTACACTGCTATGAAACCTGCATGATGAGATATTGAGAAAATGGGATTAAATTCCATGGTAACCATTCGTATGAGGTGATACGTCAATACGGCATCAGATTCTTTCTCTTGGGGGACTTGACCCGTTTCTATATAGTAATCATGGACATTAGGAAATCCCGCCTAATGCCAATGAGTAAGAGGCCTAGAGGGTCACATACTAAGTGTATTCAAGTATCTCAAGTAGAATAAAGATCATTCTCATATGTGGTTTAATAATTATTCAAGGAATCCTAAATCATATTAATGATTGGAGTAAGAATAAAATAAAATAAGTACATGCCAGGTATCAAGGATTACATGTCGTGTAGTTTTATCTTGAAAAATAGTACATGCCGTGTATTATTAAATGTACACGCCATGTAGTTTTCATTTTGGAAAGGAAATTAATAAATGAAAACAAGATATACACGCCATGTACATTGAATTTACAGGCCGTGTATTTTTCAATAATAAACAAGTACATGCAGTGTATTTATTAATACCCGCCTTGTAGTTTTTCCAGTTAGGATTTTGAGGAAAAATCGTTTTATTAAATGATATTTATTATAATCAGTGTTGAAGAATGTCAAGGAATTAATGACTTGACATGGGGTTTTCAAAAGGGAATTAATGAAATAAATAAAACGGGTAATGTGTTTATTTATTGTCATAACTATACAACCTCAAACCCGATTATAAATATCCTCACAATCCCAACTCTTTTCCTTACACACAAGAGAATCATTGTGCACAACAATTCTAGAGAATTCTTTAAAGGCCAAAAAAACCTCTTCCTCTAAGAATGCTTTCATGACCGAGAGAGATCCTCTTCCATCGGATAAAGATGATCGAAGGCAGACAATGCAAGAAAAGGTTTCTCCACGCTAGCACCTGGAGACTCTATTGGAGACATCCCGAGATACGAGGTACACGTGTGGATCACTGCTAGAGATTGTCTACACTTGGATTCTACGACGCAAAAAAAAATCACATCGGAATATGATCAAGAACATCAACGAAGAAAGAACACCCAAAAGTTATTTCTTTTCAATTGATTAAATTAATTATAATCAACTTATAATGATCCAACTTTGTGGTTCCGAGAATTTCCTTTCCTTTGTCAATTTTTTTAATCGATCCATGGAGACTAGCATTTATCATCGTATTGATATCATATTGATCATTGCTAATGGAAAAATGCCAAGAGGGAATATCCAACCACGTGCTTCATCTATTCCAATAAGAAGGGCATGTGATGTGTGTTGATAAAAATGATAAAGTCATTGCCTATGATTCAAGTCAATTGAATGTTATTGAATAGAACTATCAAACAGAAGACCTTGAGATGGTTGTAGTGATCTTTTCATTGAAAATTTGGTGGAATTATATATTTGGGGTGAAGTGTGAAATATATATGTCCCAAAAAGCCTCAAGTATATATTCACACAGAAAGATTTGAATATGCACCAATGAAGATGGTTAGAGCTGATGAAAGGCTATGATTGCTCAATCCATTACCACCCTGGGAATGAAAACAAGGTGGAAGATGCTCTAAGTAGAAAGGACCCAACAATTATATCATTGATGATAATTTAAAAGGATCCAATCATTTTTGATTTTATGAGGATGGACATGGGAATATTAAGGAAGGGAACATAATCAATCCTTTCACAAATGATTTCTCAAACATCAATTTGGGAAAGGTTAAAGGAATCTCAAAAGGATAATGTGGGAATTCAGGAGAAAGTGGAAGCTATCAAAAAAGGGAAATCTATGGAGATTAATGTTAATGAATAAGGAATTCTGAGATTTTGGAAAAGACAATGTGTTTCATCATGTTTGGAGCTGAAGAAAGAACTTTTTGATGATACACATAGTTCAAATTTCTCTATTCACCCAAGAAAAACAATGATGTATCGAGATCTCCGAGATCATTATTGGTGGGATAATATGAAGATGGAGATCAATAAATATACATCAAAGTTCCTGGTGTGTCAACAAGTGAAGGCAGAGAGACAGATGTCTAAGGGGATGATGCAACCATTTCCCATTCCAGAATTGAAATGGGAGAACATTATAATGGCCATTGTCACCATACATTTGAAGACATCCAAAGGCAACAATGCAATCTGGGTTATTGTGGATCGTCATAAAAAGTCTTCACACTTAATTGCTATTTGGGAGGATTTATCATTGGATCAACTGTCACAGATATATACCGGGGATCTGGTAAGAATGCATGGAGTAACAATATCTATTATGTCTGATCAAGATCCAAGATTCACCTCTATGTTTTGGAATAGTGTTCAATATGTTATGAATACTGAATTGAAAATCAGTACGACCTATCATCCTCAAACTTATGGACCATATGATAGGACTATCAAAATACATGAGGACATGTTGAGAGCATGATCAATAGAATTTAAAGCAGGATGGGATGTACATCTTCCTCTGGTTGAGTTATCTTACAATAAAAGTTTCCACCCAAGCATCAAAATGGCACCATATGAATCCCTTTATGGGAAAAGGTGTAGAACACATGCATGTTGGGATGTAGTCGGTGTGCGTAAGCTTATTAGACAAGAAATGGTCAATGAAATGGTGGAGAAGGTTAAAACCATTCAGCATCATATCAAGGAATCCCAGAGTTAATAGAAGAGTTACGTAGATAAACATCGATGAGACCTTGAGTTTAAAGTTAGAGACATGGTATTTTTATGCATATCTCCATGGAAGATGTTCATGAGTTTTGGAAAGAAAGGGAAGTTACGTCCAAGGTACATCATCCCCGTCGATATTCTTGATCATGTTGGGGTTGTGGCCTATCAACTAGCACTTCCACCTACCATGGACAATGTGCATGATGTGTTTCATTTATCCCTCTTAAGGAAGTACATACCGAACCCTTCACATGTACTCTCTTTATAGGTGGTACAATTAGAGGATGATCTTTCTGATGAGGAGAAACCAGTGAAGATCTAAGATCGTAGAGAAAAATTTCTACAGAAAAAGACTATGCCCCGCGTCAAGGTGTTGTGGAGAAACCAAAAGTTTGTGAAGTGATGTGGGAATAGAAGGTAATGATTAAGTAGAGTTACCCACATCTGTTTTAGTGTGGAAAAGAATATTTTGAGAGCGAATTTTTTTTAAGGGGAGAAGATTGTAACAACCCAAAAGTTCAATATTGGAAATCCCACTTGATCTAATTAAATGTATCATTATGTAAAATGTTTATATAAAATGTCAAATTATTTTGTTTTATGATAGGAATTGTGACCATTTCTAATATATTCATTCAATAGTGATCACACGATTAGTATAAATATAGGGCTTTAACAAATCCAATTTACTAAGACAAAGGAAGTGATGTCCTCATCCAATAGACATGCCCCATACTAAGCCCATTTGTTAATGCTCGGAAAAGAGGTGGCACCATTGGGATTTACTCTTGACCAAGCCTATGCCGAGCTTCATCATGTCAAGATCGAATAGAACCATCTATGAGATAAGTGGAAGTTTATAGAAATCAGCACGCATGTAATGTTATCCGAGCCACCCCAAGAGTCTGTCACAATCGCACATCTTTCCCTTAGGTATTATGTAGTTGTTTTAAGGGATTATGTAACAAATCCATATTACTATGGTTATGTACATTAATTTTTATATAGTAACGCATATATATTCATGTTATTTTTGTTAACTTGTAAATATTTTTAAAGCTCAAATAGTGTTTTTTGTTAAAATTCAACTAAGAAATCTATTTTGATGAATTAATGGATTTTTGTATTAAATAATATTTTAATAAATTATTATTATTATTATTAAATTATTTTTTATTAAATATAAATGATCATTTAATTTTATTAATGCACTTGTATATTTTATAAAGGTTTGAAATCCATTTTTTTCCAAACTCGTAAATTTTTGATAAATGACAGTTTTTATTTTAAATGTGAAAACTAACTTATTTATAAAAAAAATTATAAAAAATAAAAATAATTTCTGGAATTAGGATGTCAAAAATATCCAACGGTAAATTTTTCATAATTTTCATAGACAGTCAAATTTTTTGGTATAAATTAAATACCGTTTAAATATATAATGTGTCTTATGACATCATAATGACCCAATAGTGATGTAATAAAATACTATAAGCCTTATTTTCGGAAAATATATGTTTTACCATTAAAATAATTTGATTTTTGGTTTGTCTGACTTAATTTACAAAGCATTAATGGACCCCTCAAGGCTTATTAAACATCTTGTCTTTTAAAATTGTTTTCCTTGGGAGTGAGACTCACCTCCACATATGCAACCTCATTATTTTAAGAAGTTAGGACTTTGTAATGATAAAATATTGTTTTAAACTCCGCTTCAGAAAAAACCATGGGCAGAAACCACAGGCTGGATTGTGTTTTGAATTAGTTTAATGTGTGTTGTCCTAACCCTAAATAATAAAGAATTCTCTCTCCTTTCCAATATAAACCCACCCAAGCACCCACTTTCTCTTCACACAAAGCCTTTGTAGTTAATACAACCTCTAAAATACTATCCCTAGAATCCTAAAGAAGTGCCCCAAGTTCCCAAGAAGCCTCTCTCAATCCTCTCTCAATCCTTTGGATGTACACTTCCATGTAAGGGTTTTTTCTTCCATTCTCATTTTTGTCTAGTTTTCTTTAAGTTGTTATGCCCTATTAATTTTAATATAAATGTTGGTATATGGTTTTGAACCTCCACCATACTCCCCTATTTATTTTTGAATGGTGGGAGACCCCTTTCTCTCTCACTAAATTCCTCCCATGTACATCTGCTACTATGCCGAGATTCAGAAAGAAATTTCTATCTCCTCATTTACATTCAAGAAATTATTTTGTATCAGGAATCTAAATACCATTAAAATTGTTGGGAAATGAATATATATTACCCCTTACTATCAATTTAATTTAAATATGATGATACACCTATTTCCCTCTCACCAACCATTTTTATGAATTCTTACATCATGTCGTTATGCTGCTAAAATTACACTGATTTTCCAAGCCAATGTCATTTTGTAGTGAATATAATGCCCATTTTTCTATCAAGGGTATTCCCCTTTATGAACATTTAATTATGGATAATTAGTTTGATTTATGAATTCCACATTCCTTTATCATGGAATAAATGATGTTGTTTTATGAATCCATGTTATATGATCCATGTGGCACACTTATGCATGAAATGAAATGTTTAAGAAGGGTGCTCCCTTATAGCGCTCCAAAGCATTGGGTAAAGTATAGTGTCATGATACGTCATGTATAATGGATGTTGACTAATTCTAATTCATGTGCAATGAGATTTTACTCGTTCTTCATGCGCAATGATGATTTACTCATTATCCATGTGCAATGAGCCTTGGGTCATGCTAATTCCATGTTAAGTGTTGTTGTTAGTTTTCCATGTCATGATTGTCATGATTTATCATGCATTTATGTTTATGCTTTTATTTTTCTCTATTGATATGCCTATTGTCTAACATGTATTATATTCCTCACGTTATTCCATTATTATTCCCTTACCAGGATTTCTAGCTCACCTTTTCTTATGAATGTCCTCAGGTTATCCCATGCAATGCTAAGTGCATGGGAATGTAGTGGTCATGTAAAGGAAGTTTTCAATGAAGATGTTGTATTTCATGTTTTAAGTTGTTATGTAATGTTCCTAAGCCCCAATGACAGTAGACCTCTCAATCTTCCATATTTTATCATGTGAAGGATTTATGTAATAAATCAGGTTTATGTTTATAATAAAAGTAGGGTTGTAATAGTCATTTTATAATATGTTTAGATATATAAAAATATTAATGAACTTTTTACCGACTTTTACCCACCTCCTAGGTGCATTTAAAAATTTCCATAAAACATAATTTTAATTTTCATATGTGTTGAATTTCAAAAATCCGAGAGACACATTTGATATCAGTAAGTAAGATGTTGTTCAATAAGATGGATATAATGTTTCGTGTATTGAATTTTTTGAATTTTATTAACCATAGTATAAAGTAAATAGGATAATTAAAGGTAAAACTGATATCATAATTAACCTAACACATGTCCTAATTCTATTAGATTAGTTTAATTTTAAATTAAAACCATTGGAATAAAATATGACCTACTTTGGTCTACTTGGATTAGATTAGGACATTTATTATTATTTTATTTAAAGAATAGTTAAAAGAGATAAATTTAAAATTTAATAACTAAACCATTTTTATTATAGGGTTATAAATAAGATAAATTTGACTATAAATTTAATTAGAATGATAAAATGATTTCATACATAATGGTATTTAATTTATAATATTTATAAATTAAATAATTTAATTTATTTATGAAACAATGATGATGCAGTAATTACCTTATTAATGACAAATTAAAATAATTTATACTATAAATATCCATATAAATGTAAATTGAGACTTCTGATGAATTAAAATAATTTTATTGGTTAATATGACATGATATTATTTGTTAAATAAATTTTATTCGAAGTGATATTGTTTTTATGGATTTCAATAAAATCAAATGCAAAATATTCTCAAAATTGACATAATAGAGTTTTTAAGAAAAATACAATATTATTAATTTATATAATATTCCTAAAAATCTAAGGCTTATCCAAAGGACATAGACACAGATATATATATATTAATAATGAACCACATGGGACTATATTGGATTATTATATTATCATTATTAACCATATAATATAATAATACAAGTAGATATGGTAAATGTCAAACTATTTAACTAAGAGTTAAATCTAAAAGATAATGTTAATATGATGAGCTAAACCTATCTAAAACCTATTGGTTGAATTTTTTTCACCCATATCCACCTTTTCCTCGAAATAATTCATTTTTAGCTGTTAGAGACTGCATATTATTTTATTATTTTATTATATTTAATGGTTTTCCTAAAGTGACCCTCACCCCTCTTATAAAAGGGAACTTACCCTTATCTTAATTTCACACCAACAAAGCCATTTGGATTAGTCAGAACATACCCCTATATCCTCCCAACATTCCTTTGTTCATCTTAGAGGCCTTCCTTTGGTCAGAAATCCAACCCAAAGAGCCCTTTTGATCAAATCAAAAGAAAGATCCCAAATAGGAGGTAAATATTTCATCATCTCTTTCAAGTTATTTTCATATTCTACTTCATCTTTTTTTTTTAATATTATAAATTAATAAAACCATTATATTATATATAATATGATGTTATTATGAAAATGGTACAACCATATCCATTATTCTATCCATCATATGAATGACAATGTCAACATACGTGCGTATGTATGACTTATTGTTTCCACGTTGGGGTATAGAATGTAATTCAAACACATAATTATTTGAATGGGTATAAAAATGATTATAACTTATGTAATAATTCATATGAAATTTTAAGGATTATTTATATATGATATAACATCAAATTACATAGGATTTCACCATCAATATAATGACATTATTTCCCGTACGTACGTACAGATTACCGTCTCCAAGAATGCGATGAGATTCATTCCCCATCGTAATCATTCAAGAGTAATTATCCTTTTATGATTTAAAATAAGGTTTAATAATTTTATATATTTCTGGATATGAATCAAATACATCATATCCATAAAAAACATGGCTTACGTAACCAAGCATATAAAGAAAAATAGATATGTTAACACCCGTAACGATAATAGTAAAACAATATTATAAAAAAAGCAATATTGGAAGATCATATATGATATCATATTTATGTATATGATTAATGAATAATTTAATAACAATGATTAAAATATTATACAGGAGGTTAATGTACCCTCAACCAAGGAAAAGTACAAGGTAAGGGTAAATTCCACAATCCCCTTTTAATTCGAGGTTGTTTTTACGTAAGAATCTACTGAGGCCTCTTTATCATCCAAATACCTGTTTTTATAAAAATGTATTTCAAACCATTTTTAATATTTACTATAAAGTGCGTTAATGTCATTTATACCCTTATTTGACCTTATATGTTCTGAAAGAAATCTTTCGGTCATTTTCCAAATAAATTACTTTATGACCATTTCAACAAAATTAATGTAAGAATGTTTTTTAACATATACGGTGAGTGCATCTATTTTTTTCTAATACAACAACGTCGAATATTAACATAGATATTATATAAATATTTTCAAAATAAATGTTTTATTTTATAATTTTAAGAGTCTAAATTCTTTCCTCATAGAAAGATATATTTCTCTAAAAATGTTTTGATTTCAGAAATGTCAACATCCTTTTGTAGAATTTTATGCTTGTTTGAAGTTGACATATTAAGATAAAAATCTTCTGTATTGTATTGATGGGTTTGTGATATTTTTGACTATGGATGTGTTATTCTTATACCATTAGTGTTTTATAGATAATTTATTGACATTTCGTATGCTTGTTTTAATATGATTGACTATGTTATGTTTAAACCTTTTCATTTGAGGAATGCATTGGACTTTGTAAGAGACTGGTGGAGCCCACTATAGCTCCTCAATGCATCGGTAGGTCTCATGAGACAATATAGTGTATTGGAACAAGGCATTGAAAAAAATTTAATTGTAGTCTTGACACAAGGCCTTAACTATGTGTTTATGAAGTCTGGTATTATGTATTCTATCATTATGAAATTGTATATTATTATTGTATGTTATTATTTGACTAGTTGAATATCCATTGAATAAGTAAATGAACGTATTTTGATATATATTTTTCATATTTTGATAATGTTTATGTTTAAAAGGCTTCAGTTTTAGTCTTATTCATTTCCTTAAATGTTTATGTTTATTTATTAATGTATCCGCTATATTGTTATCTTTACCAAGCATCTGAGATCACCCATTTCCATGTTTTATTTTCCCCAGGATGTGAAGAGGTATTTAATGGTTTTCATGAAGGTATGGATAAGGATATAAGCATGTTAAAAATGGGAAAAAAATTTGTTGATATTTTTATTTCATGATGTAATGTAAAACTTATGAATTTATCTAGTACTTCCAAGGCTACTAAACTGGTCGGTCATTCGGGACATGATGCCTTGTATCATGAAAATGTTATAAAACAATTCACCGACTCTAGGTAAATAGGGTCCGGGCATTACACAAATAATCCATTGGTTAGCATTTGTTAAATATTTAATGTAATAAAATCTTATCTAAAATTAAATGTTAATTTCTATGAAAAAATGGATTAATTTAAATTTCCAAATTATTTTTACAACCAAATCTATGTAACTTATTCCATACTCTAAATATTTATAGATGATAAATCTGAGGGTGGTTTATTTTTTACTTTTTTAATTACATAACATATTATACATGTCATTTTCATGAAAATGTTTCCAAACTAAACAAACATATAACCATGAAGGGATATGGTTTCATTATTGTCGGTCAATGGATTTTTGAAAAGCTTATTTGTCATTTTGGCCATTAATTTTAATTTTTTCACCATTTTTAATTTTACTTTTACCTTAATTTTTGTAATTAATTTTAATCACATTGACTAATATTTTGGTAAAAAATTATATTGATCTTATTAGAATATGAATATTATATTAATTCCAAAAATTTATTTTTCTTTTTTACATATTTAATTCAATAAAGTGAAAAACATTATTTTAATGAAAAACTAGAAAACATGGAGAGATAGAGGGGGTTTAAAGTATATAATGATCAAAAGATACACATGACATTATATCCAAAATAAATATAAAAAAATATTACATTGACTTATATTTTATTAGTCAATTTATAATTGATATTTTGTTAAATTTTAAAAATTTAATATATAAAGTTAAATGAATATATTTTAGCAAAAAAACGACATTTAAAAATAAAATGCATTATTTTTAACTATTAATCAAAACAATATACCATCTCAATAAAATTACAAAAAATTCACCTAAATAAAATTTTGATATTCAAATTTAAAAAAAATATTTATTTTTTCATCTAAAAATTATATAAGTTTCAAAATTTAGTTTTGAATTATGTATTCCATTAAAAAGTGAAAAAAATACCATATTAAACAATAATATTAAAATTATATTATTATTCAGTATAACATGGTATTGAATGTAACATAACTCATTAATAAAATTTTTTGTTTTGTGAAATTCAATATAATCATAGTTTTTCGTGTGATTCACGCTAATAAATAAAATACATGTAACAAAATTTAAAACTGAATTTAAATAAAGTTGAAATAAAATATTTCATTAACATTAAAGTTGATAAATCCTTCCACCCTAAAATTAATTTCCCCTTTGAAATTCAAATTAGTAATCAAATGATTAACATTTCTTGAATAAAATTATATAAACCCACATTTTCAAAATAGTTAATAATACATCCTCTAAAAATGGAAATTGAGAACTATGAAGGCCAATAGTAGTTGAACATAAGTAGGATTATACAAAAAGGTTATATAGGATGGAATGGAGGAAATGAGTAAATAATAATACAATGTTCTTGATATCATTGATAAAAAAATTTAATGATCAATGCATTGTTAAGGGAATAAAAAATATAAATATATGATAATAAAAAACAACATGGGTTCATCATAATTGAAGGTACAAGGATAATAAATTTTTTGGAGATCCCTTTCATTGATTTAAAGAATTATTTTACAATCTATACTAAGAGAAACAAAATATAAAAGTAAGTATATATACTTGATGAGTTAAATTCAATCTATTACTCAACATCAACCAAAATATATACTTTTTCTCCAAATAATGAGTAATCTAGATGAATTTGTAATTCCTAGAGCTCAAAACTAAATAGTAAAAGACCAAATAAACATATAAGGTATTGTCAATAAATATAATCTATCATTATGCATAAAAATTGGTTAGAAAATGTGTAAGATAGTTCAAAAAATTAGTAAATAATGAAATGATACACTAATATTTAGAATTTTATAGTAATAAATATAGTTAATAATTAAATATTTCATAAATAAATTCCTTTGAAATTATTAAAACATTTATTTACTATTTTTGAAACCGAAATATTGGAAATATTTTTCCATATATTCTTATGATATAAATTATACACTATTTCTCAAATAAAATACCATATGATTTACAAATAAACATAACATTCTCAAGCAAAAAGTTTCATATTAACTAGGAAATCGCGTAGGATAGGGGTAGTGTGTGAAACCCTTACCATTATTTGACCGTTAGTCTAATTCAAATATATTATCCAGATGTGATAAGATTTTACTGATAAAATGTGTTGTCCAATTTTTTTATTATCACATGAAAAACAATTCATCCCTAAAAAAAATCATTTTTATCCTATGTAATAAAAATAACATATCCCAAAAAATGTCTCTAAATATAACATTGAGATAAAAACACATGAAACCTCAATTATTCTACTAATACATTGAACTTATGGCTATAGTTAAGATTATAGACCAATGACTATATCCATAAAACTAAATAAAACCTCATAATAAAACATCCTAATCATGAAACTTATCTGAGAAAACATTCTATACAACCTATATCATCCCAGAGTTTACACTCTTGAATCATAAGATGATATTTAAAATTTTAAATTTTTGTCTATGATGTTGGTAGTTGTGACACAAACTTTTCCATCAAGACTATACAATATCCAAAGAATACAAGGTTCACTTACATACTGGAGGAACTTCTTGGTTTATTTTTTTTTATAATTATAATATACTCTTACTTGAATAACTCATTTAGATTTTGAAACATAAGACTTCAAGAAAACATTTATAACATTTAACACAGATTTTATTATTTCAAAGTAGGTAAGAAACATCATCCTTGTGAAATACACTATAATCATAAAACATCAACATTATTATTTGAATCACAGGGAAAGGGAAATATAAGAAGGGTCATCTAAAACTCTCAATAATGGAAAATATAACAATTAACAAATGAATGATATCATTGAGATTAATAAGAGAATAAAATTATGTTGAAATAATAAAAATTCATGTGTATAGAATTTTTATATTAATAACCTTCAATACCTGGACCATCAATTATAGAAACATAGAAAAAAAGGGTCAACAATTTCAATAATAACATGACATGTGATATCAATATCTATCATTACAACATTATAACCTTATAGAAATCCTAAATAAAACATGAATATACATGGAACATCATTTTAATTTCACTCTAAAAATAGAATAACAATAAATTAAAGTTCCACACATGTCACAATTATAAATGGAATCTATATACGAACAACTTCCACACCTAATTAATTATAGGGATATAACGGAAAAACCTTATCATTGGTCTATAATGGAACCACTAGTCATTATATTATCATATAACCACCCATAAAATGTCCACATTCCATTTAAATGTAATCACATGTAAAATATTGTATAAATTCATTGGAGGCCCCAATAACCTATTTATTATTAGGCAGAAAAGAAATGGGTTTTATGAAAATCTATTAAAAACATGAATAACACATGGAAAAGAAATGGGTTCCACAAAAATCTTATTGAACATGATTAACCAACCCATGGAAATGGGATCAATGATAATATCATTAAAACATGTTTATCCCAAAAAAAACAAATGGGATCAATATCAATGTATTTGAAACATGATTAACCCCTATAATAGAAATAGCTTAAAAACAATTTAAAAAATGATTATCCTATGAAAGGTAAATGGGTTCAATACAAATCTCATTGAAACATGAATAACCCATAGAAATGAAACGTGTTAAGTGAAAATACGATCAAACTATCTTAATACATCCCTAAAATAATGAGTATGGTTTCAATACTAAATATTCCTATTAGAGAATAAGTAAATAAAATAATTTTTTATGTTTATGAATGAAAATAACATTAACATATAATTAAATAACTATTGAGGAAAATAATTTTTAAATATTCCAAAACATCCAATACCAATTTGAAACCTTTGGACCAATAACACCATGAATATAATAACAATATAGGAAACATTAAATTACTTGAGAATAATTCTATCCAATATATGAAATGTCAAATGAATGGTATGTACACCTTTAAAAATATTATAGGTTTATGAAATATCTAATGTCTTAAAGAATAAAAAATATGAAAAAAAATTATTTTACTGCTTTTAAAACATTGAAACTGAAAACCCCATGAAATAATATTATTTAAATAACACATTTAAATACCATGAACATAAAATAATTCATGATATATTATATTAGAAATGATAGTAGATACAGAATAGAAAATATTTTAGTGGGAAATATGACATTTATTATACAGATATAATAAATTAGATTGAAATCCGATAAACAAGAGAAATATTTTAACAATGAGATCCATGAAAGAATAAAAGAAATTAAATTTTTGAATACAATTTAATAAATAAATTCAGGATATAAATTTCATATTAGTAGTATATACACCATATAAAAGATAAATGGTAAAAAACTATAAAATATAGATTAATGTAGTGAAATTGAGGCAAACTACCTTATTATTTGAGTATCTTTTGAATCATAAGCCCCAAGAAATAAATAAATAAATGTGGGACATTAAATACAATATAATTAATGTATTAATTATATAAAATAAAATATGGGAATAATATACAATATTAAAAAAGTAATTGTTGATTATGATCTATGCCTCACAAAAGTAAAACTCAGAGAAGAATCCCTTAATTCGACTACCTTTTTCAATGGTTTTTCTCAATCGTCCAGAATAATTATCATATGTTGATTATATAAATTCATTATAAGATAATAAAACATTATTATTATTTTTATTTCACTAAAAAATGATATATACATTTAATTAATCAATAATATTTAAGTCATATGTTTTGACCATATTCAGAGTATGCCTCAAAATTTTCATCGATAGGATAACTATGTTGAATGAGGTAATCATATAAACATATAAATAATAATAATCTTGACATATCCATCATATTTAAAAATAAATCATACTTTTAAAACCAATTAAAAATAATGGTTATGAAACATATATCAATGTTTTATACATGGATACTATAGGCTGTACATATGCATTAGTAGCATTCCCATTTTTCGATGATCATTATTGAAATAAGGAGATTATATTTAATCACTTAATAATAATAATAATAATAATATAAAGATAATATTATAAAATAATAAATAGTTATATATATATTTCTTGTGATTTATAAATAATCACATCATGTAAAGGATGTTATAGTAATAAAAATTACATACATCCACGAACCATAAAAATATATACATTAATCACATCTACGAACCATTTTATAACATTTTATGTATGTGAAAGGATAATAAAGAAAAATATATATTATATTTCCCTAAATTTTATTATTTCTTTATTATCAGGTATTTTTTATTTCATTCAAATGTATTTATTAAAACTGATATTTAATACATTTTATGAAATAGGTGGACGCATCACATCACATTGAAGAGTCGGTAGTCCATACATCAAAAATGATGATATACTATATAAATCAAATTAAAATAATAAAGGTACATATTATATAAAAATTAAATAACTATTAATGAAAAATAAATACCATATATATTCTATATAAAAATATTTTATCCATCAAATTTTTTAACCATGAGATATGGTAAACGAAAAAAAGAACGACCTCATTACATGAGGTGTTAGTTCATCATAAATGAATAAAAATCTAGTTTACCATTTTATAGAAGTGTGTGTATGTTTAGATATAAAAATTAATAAAAAACCTATCATTATATTTATTATACTGTTATTATTACATAATCATTGAATACTAAGAAACTGAGGAAGTATATAATGAAATAATGTAAAAATGTTTGTTGACTAAAGTAACCTCTTCTTCAGGTATCTACTTTTGGAATGAATCTATGGAATTATTATATGGATTTATTCCTACTATGTGGAATCTAGAGGGAGGGGAGGGATTTTTCAATACTATGTTGGATGAGTTTGGCGTAGCCAATGTGGCATTACATGTGTGAGGAAGGGAAAGAGTGTATGCAGTTTTATAATCGTGGATGTGTTACATTCTCTTAAATACAAAATGGTAATCACTATTGGGTGGTATATCATACCACATGTTCCCAGAAATTGTAAAATAAATTTATTAATGTGAAATTATTATCATTCTAAATATACGATGTACAAATAAAAGTGTATTTTAATTATTTTGTTCCTTGGTCTTAATGTTTTCTTATATTTTTTTATTATAGTTTTTCATTGTTGTAACTCGTTTTTCAACATATATAATTTAACCATAAAGAATAAAATATGTTGAGAATTATTAAGAAATATGGATCCAAATAATTTTAAATATGATATAAAAATTACAAAATAAAAAATTCTATATGTGTTTGAAATTAATTTTAAAACAATAGTGTGCAACAGGAAAAAACAAGACTTTAAACCAGCGTTACAAACAATGATTTCAATATCTATGGCTCAATATGTTTATTATGAAAGATAAATTAGTACATGAATGGTACATATAGGGTATTTATCAGTAGCTCAAAAAAACATGGGAGAAGATATTATTTCTATTAATTTTTAATCATTTAATTAAAAAATAATTTATTTTAAATAAAATTAATGTCAATTTTGACATTATTTATATAATATTTTTAAAAAATATAAAAAAATACTTATAATTCAAATATATTAAGTCCATCTTTTTGTAACATGATCTATTTAACTACAAAAATAATGGTACATAATAACTGATTACATTTTATTTACTTTTTATGTTTTTTGGATCATTTATCTTATTCTATTATTAAAAAATAATCCATTTGTTATAATTTTATATGAATTTAATTTGATTATATAATCTATTAAATTTAAACAAAAATTATGCAGATAAAATAACTTTTTAAATTTTAAAAATAATGTTTACAACCAAATTAATATATATTGTATTCCACAATATAAATAATTATAAATGATAATGGTAAATAAGCTTTTTTTTCTTTTTTTTCAATACATAACTTATTAGGTGGGCCACATTCAAGGAAATGTTTTCAAAAAACACATAAAATTAGAACTAAAAGGTTAAATGGTGTAACTATTGGAAAAACTGAATTTATATCATTTTATTGGGTTATTTTGTCTCTTAAGATTAAGGATTAGTCCTTTAATGAAATTAATTCTACCATAATCATTATAATTTACTTTAATCACATTAACTAATATTTTTTGACATAAAATAAATTGATTTTATTATATTATAAATTTTATTCTATTCCCAACCATTTATTTCCATTAATCAAATTCATTGTACAGAAGTGGAAATATTAATTTTAAATGAAATCCAACATACATGACGAAAAAAAGGTGTTTTAAAGTGAAAATGATCCAAATTTCACTATGTATTTATAACTAAATAAAATATTAACAAATTATTCCAATGAAAAACTTGGGATTAATAGATATTGAATTTATTTAATATGGATTTAAAAAAAATTATAATATAGTTTATCATTTCTAATTATTTAGATGAAAATGAATTCTTTAACTAAATTGTACAATTTTTCACCATCCATTAAAAAATTAATCATTTCCAACAAATATTAAAAATTCACATTAATTAAATTTTGATATCCCAATTTCAGAATTGAAGAGTATTTTTTACATATAAAAGTTATAAAAATATCAAAATTTTATTTTAAAGTAATTCTTCCATATAAGGGTGAAAATTTTGACATGTTAAATAATAATATTTAAAGAATATTATTGTTAGATATGAATCATTCTTGCTTCTAACATAAGTTATCAAATGAACTCTTCTTTAGGTGAAATTCAAGAAGAAATTGTTTTCTCATCCGATGCAAGAATAAAATCTTTTAAATGTATGAAAAATTATAAAAGAAATTTAATTTAATTTAATTAAATTAATATATTATATAAATTTTTTTGATGTTACAATCTTGTTGGGAAAAATTGAATACAGTTAACCAGACTATAATATTTTGTTATACGTATCCAAAGTCTCTAAATTATTATTTAACATGGGAATGTGTTTGCATATGGTAATGAATATTAATATTAAAATATGTAATATCCATGTTTCATAAGACTAGGTCACTATAGTTGGTAACAAATGAAAAGTTTTGTTAACCATTGGAAACTAAGATGAGAAAAATTTAGTGAAATCCCTAAGAAATTTAAAATTATGTGTCTATAGATGTCTGTAAGGATAATTCTAAATATGAAAAACACAATTGGAAATTTTCTTCGAATTTCAGTTAATGATAGAGTGATTGGTTTCATACCAATATATCTATGTCTGGATACAAAATTTATATGTGTATCTAGAATAGATATACCTAGGTGTGACAACACCAAAAACATAGAATTCAGCTAGAATCAACTAGGAACTGTGGTACAACAACAAGCATTATAGAACTCTATGTTTTACAATCCCAGGGGATATGCTTTGGAAATTAATAAAATATTTATGAAAAATAATAATGGAATTTGATTTTATATGATTATTAATAATATATGATTAATCTATGGTGTCAATGTTTTATGTTATGGTGAAAAGATTTATATATAATATAAGTAATTTCTCAGGATTATGTTTTTTTATATGATTTTTGTTTCTCACATTATGATTTATAGTTTTAGTCAATGTGGGGAACTATAAATAAATAGGATAACATTAAATGTCATGGAAAAATATAAAATGAGAATTCAAATGGGATGATTACTCGAGTGAAGGATGTTGGGGATATTCCTAATAAGTTTTCATATATTATGATAAAAATTAATACCTTAACCAATCCATAGATTCTGAATAAAATAAATGAATTATTTCATTGAGAGTATTGGTAGTACAGACAATGAAGGAAAGTAGAATCAATTTTTTATGTGTTGAGTATGTGGGTTTAAACACCCATGTGAATGTTATAGAGGAACTACAAGATGTTTTGATTATGGTAAATATGTACACAATTCATGTAATTGAAAATAGAATTTGAAAATTTCAATTAGTGAAATAAATGAGAATATTGTACTCCCTAAGAGATCAATGACCGTTGAATAAATTAAATGTGAAAAATATGGGAATTATGAAATTTAAATCCTTAAAATAAATGAATGTTAAGCTAATTAGAAATGATATATGAGTAATTAGTATATTTATAATGGTAAATAGACTACGCATGACATGTAAATGTAAAAAAGTGTTAAGGAATATGGCACAAAATCGTAGTTAATTATTTCTGAAGTATTTTGGATGAATTAGGTACTTTTTTATTTGAATTTGATGATTTTGAGAAATTGATAATTAAATATATATAAGTTGTTTTTCGTATAATATTTTCACTAAGGATTAGATTGAATATGTTGAATGATATTGATAGAATAGAATAGTAAATAAATAAAAATGTTATATTATGATTAAGGGAAGATGAAACTTATAAGGTTCCTAAGTATGGGAAAATTTTGATCATTAAGGATTAATAGTTGATTTATATGGATAATGTAAATTAGATGATATATATGACCTCATAATTATTAATGGATTTTTTTATGTTGGGTTTTATGATATCATTAATAATGTTTACAACATGTCTTCATTTATCTAAAATTTATTGTAATATTTGTTCTACGTAAGGATTGAATAAGAAAGTATGTTTTAAACATGTTTTTATGGTTATTCAGGTTATTAACATGTTTTATGGGAATTCATGATCAAGGTATTCACATGTTTGGTTTGAAAAAATTAAGAGAAACTTTAAAATATATTAAATATTAATATTAAGTTTATTTTTCAAAATTTACCAACCTTATTTATGGAGTTATGGTTTATAATATTTTAATGGGGTCATAAGAATAACTATTTATAAAATATTTTATATTTATCATTGAAATTGGTTTATATATTAACATAGTATTTTTTGATATGATGATTCATTCACATTGGAAAAAATATACTAACCATTTTCCTTGATGGTATCAAAATATAGAATAATTTCATATCATTCTATCTATGAATATTATGAATGTTTTGTGGTTCTGTTATAAAAAATCAAGCATCATTTATCAGAGTAAGTGATGAATATAAAATTGAAAATGGAAACACCTAAGGGTGGGGTTATGATAATTAAATAGAATGAAATAAATTATTTATATCTTCTCATGATTATTCTTAATCATTAGGAATTAGATCGTGAAACAAAAAAAATTATTCTAGTACATTCATTATGATGAATCATATAGAGCCCCGGTCCTGACATACCTCGATATCATATCATTTTTTATGAATATTTGGAATATAAAAAAAATTCATGCTTGAGGACCATAATTGAATAAATTATTTGGAAACATGGAAACATAATCTCTTATGTTGGTGAAATATATCCAACATCTCCCTTAAGGATCTTCCCCATTATTATATTTACGTAAAACATTTCTTCATAACCTGGTGAAATGAAATATAAGAAAGTGGTGACCTTATATTATCTGTAACGGTAATAAAGAGATAAATGTAAGCCTAATATGATCATAGTGTTATGAGAACATGATCATAACATTATAATGTCATACCATGTATATCACAGTTCATAATCAAGAGTCATGGAATAAAGATTAGTAGTTCGAAATATATTAATCATAATGAAATCAAGAGGGTAATCCATGTGATCATTACATAGGAATATAACATGGAATTATGCCATAAACATAATATTAAAATATTTTAGGTCAAGGATACCTAAAAATACCCTCAAAACATGTTAGGGTTTGGCTAGTCACAAATCTACCATCTTTAGGCCTGTGATGATCTCTCGTGTATCATCTAGTTGTGGGCTTGGGATTCCCTCTAGTGTATCCTATTGTTATTTGATTGGTATTTCATCCCATGTATCGTCTTATTATAGACATAGGATACCCTCTCGCATACACTATTGTTATGGGATCCAGATTCCAACTCATATACCGTCATGTTATGGTCTTGAGATACCCTTCTATATAACCATTTTTATGGTCTTAGGTTTCCCTCTAGTATAACCTCTCATCAAATTATTAGGAATCCCTCCCTTATACAATATTTTAATGGAATTAGGATAACCTCTCGTATAACATTTGATCTTATTGAACATTTACCATTACCCAATGCAAAGTAGTGATATGTAGGCCCCACCCATCACATAAATAATTCATACATATGTGTTCCATTTTGTAATAAAACATTCATCATTTCATGACCCAAAAATATGGTTTTCATAAACATCATATCATAAATCATTAAATTAAATGAGGACCATAAATATTTCAACCGACAATAAAATATGAAAAATAGGTAGGTTTCATAGGCATTTCATCAATGAATAACCCATGAAAGAATGTGTGTTTTATACACATTTTTTTGTTATAACACATGGAAGAGAAATAGGTTTCATAAAAAACATTTCATTGCTAAACATAAACCTTAAATAAAAATAATAATTCATTCATTGGATAATATCTCTTGTAATTCAAAAATCATATTAAATGATTTCATCTTAGATAGATGAATGACTACGAAAGATCACATAGATCATTTCTGAAGTAAAATAACTATTATTTAAAAATCACATTATAAGACATAAAGATTTTATAGATAATTATATTTTACTTCCACTTTCAAAACATGTGAAGTATGATTAAAAATCATTTGAAACTTTTTTTTGAAGAACATATCCTTTATAATATGAAAAATTATTTTTAAATCAAAAAAAATCTTGAAATCATTTTTTCCTATAAAATAACCTTGATAACATGTAAAGGAATATATGAAGAAAATTTTTAAAAAGTATTATTTCAAATCATATTTAAAATAAAATTAATTAAAAATTGACATAATATTTCACTTCAAAACATTATTTAAAACATTTTTAAAAAACAATTTTTTAATGAATCTCATTTCCAACCACTAAGAGATATACCGTCAGATTTCATAACAAACATTTTTGTAATCAAATTAAGTACCAATGTGTAGAATAATGGTATTTTTACAAGATGGTATCATCAATTAATATAGGATATGAAATTTCATGATAGTTCTTGAAATATTTATCATATGACTTAATTAAAAGAAGTATAATTATAGTCATTCATAATAAATGATGAGACTGTAGAAATATACTTGTAACAAATTGGTAAAATTGTAGTTAAATACCAATGAAATAATTACATTATATGATTCATTAAATATAATTAATTAAAAAATATTAAATATATAATAGGTTAAAGGGTTTTATATATACATCTTATGAGAATAAGTTTTAATAACATGGCATGTGCCTCAAAGAATGAAACTTGTGAAAAAATTAAATTTCCAATTTGGTTCTTTTGAATTAAAAACCCCACGAAATATGGATCATAAAATTGATATATATATATATATATAAAACCAAATTTATTGATAATATTAATATAATACATTAATTTGAGTTATATAAAACATAAAAAATATAAGTTGTAAGCATAGAATAAGTCTTACAGAAAAAAAAAACGAGAATATAAATCCCCTTACAAATTTAGTGAATACTGAATCATGGGTTCTATGAAAGAATTACACAAATTTAACATTTTATTATCATTAAATAATTTTAATTAATTATATAATAGTTAATATTGATTAATATACCCTACATAACAAAAATTATTGGTGAATATATCATATATTGCATAGAAATAAAATTGAGATGAGAAAACCCCTACCTTATGTCTACAATTTATTCATACCCATTCGAAATTATAGTATAATAAATATAAGTTTATTATAAATCTACCAAATAATGATTTTTATATTTATAATATCATAAATGATTTATTTACTAATATATATTTCCTTTTTATTAAAATGTTCATGTTAAGGTGATGTTTTGGGTAATAAGCGTGTTGTTTTTTGTATATGTTTTCACATTTTATTCTCGGTCCTTATAAATAGATCATTTTTTAAATGATTAAATAATGTAAAAAATATAGTAATTTCATATATATTAATTATATATGTAGCAATAATAATATATAAATGATAGAAATTTTAAATGGAATACATTATTCATAGAGACAGTAGGTCGAACATTGATAACGAGAGTGTTTCCATATTCATATAATATTGAAATAAAAAAATTAAGTATAACTATATATATATGTTATAATTAAATTATCATAAATATTTAATATATATCGTATAATTTTACTAAACACATTCATCATAAATTCCATGTAAAGTGAAAACAAATCACATGGGTTTGAAGAGGTGGTAGTCCACACATCCACAAATGAAATTAACGTAATCTCACAAAATAGAAATCAAGAAAATATGTTTTATATAAATATTATATAAGAATAAATTAATTAAAAATAATATAAAAATAATATATAAATACATTTCAATCATTATTTCAATCCTTTGAAGGTAGAAATGGATGAACGAATGACATCGATTCACGAGGTAGTAGTCTTCCGTACAGACGGACGATGATTACGTATCACATTTCATGTATATGTTTGTGAGTATAGGTATAAAAATTTACATAAAAACATATCACGATAGTGAGGATACTATGGTTATTATATTATCATGTAATAATAAAAATGTAGGGGTGGATAATGAAATAAAACGAAAATGCTTACCTCTTATTCGAGTAACTCCTTTTGGTTTACAACACAATGGTTCCTTGGTTATATTTATACACAAATTGATTCCTATGGGATGAATATAGGGATGTTGGGAGTATATTTTCGTGGGATTTTAGATGAAAATTGTATCTAGCGGTGTGAAGAAGTTAGGGGGTGAGTTTCCTTTTGTATTAGAGGAGGAGTGAAATTCTTATAAATATAAAACTGTAAACACTATTAAGGGGCCTCCTTTAAATAACATTCCCAAAATATAGGTTTATGTCATGTAAAGGGATTATATTGTCAACATATGTCTAAAATATGGATTTTGGATATATTTCTCTGTTCTTTGGATGCTTAAGTTATCATTTACCCTCAATGTAAACTCGTTTTACCTTAATCATTACAATTAATTTAAATTACCATCCCTAATATTTTTTGTCAAAAAAATTTCAAAATAATTATAAATAAAAAATTACATTTTCTAAAAATATAGACACAATTTTTACAAATTCTAATCCCTTAATTAGAATAAATTAATTTAAAAGTAATCACATATATAGGATGAAATGGTGAGATTTTATTGTCAAAGATTTCAAAAGATTGAAATGATTTAATACAAAAAATGAATGTGAAATTGTTTATAATAACATAAATTTGATTAATTTATGTATAGTTTATCTAATTAAAATTTAAAACCAATTTAAATTAAAATTCCTCAATATAAAAAAATTCTACTAAAAATAATTCTTCAATTAAATTTTTATATTTTCACAATTCATCTAAAAATGAAGCATCTCAAAAAAATAAACTAAAGAAACCCTAAGAAAAATTTGACATTACTATTTCATAAAAAAGTATTACATTTTCAAATATTTTTTATAAAAGCATAAAAAATTATATCTAATATCGGTGCACGATTAAAAATTTATAAAATTACCTTTATGAACAATAAATATGATTATGCATAATTTTTTTTTATTCATCAATATTGTATAGAAAACATATAAGATTAATGTTAAATAGATTATTAAATATATATATATATATTTAATATATTTTATCAAATGTTGTTTAATTAATTTTTTGGGTAAAACATGTTTAATTTCACAAATACACTTTTGCACCAAATGATTTCCTATATTTCCTAAAGGGTTTTATTATGATTTCAAGTTAATAAGTCACCAATTAATTATTATTATGTACATGTGTAAATAATATTATCATAGTTTAATTATTAATATTCATAACCACAATTCCAATCTCTAGGTGATAACTATAATGATATATAGAATAATTATATTAATATCAAGTTACAGTTTTTAAAGGTATGTATTTCTTATAAAGAAATATATTAAATGAACTAAGACATATGTGTATCATTAGAGAAACATATTATTGACTGTAATATAAGCTACTCTATTTGAATCTTGTTGAAAAAAATTAACATGGTTTTTCATAAAACTCAACACAAACTTAGTGATTTTATTTAATAGATGCTATATTCATTATTGAATGAAATGATGAATATAAAAAAGATTAAATTAATTCAAAAAAAATTGAAAAAATATCATCATGTTAAATGATAGGCCTTTTAAAATTAATTGTACCCTTTAAATTATTTTGGGATATCAAAGGAATAATACTTGAATATACCTTTTACATAAATAAATATCACAAAAAATAATATTAAAAATTCCTGTAAAAAATGAATCTGTGAAACCTAACTGTTATAAAAAGTAACTGATAACTAGGTTTCCACAAATGAAAAAATTTGTGGAATGTTAAAACATGGATATGAAAGATGAATATAACTATTGTGTTGTTAAATAGGTGATAGAAAACATTTATTAGTAAAAATGGGTGATCAAGAGAATGTTGATGATGAAAAAACAATAAATATATTATGATCTAAGGGACCATTTGATTCATACTAACTAAAGACAATACGATAAAAATTGTTTTCCAATATCGTTTTTTTAGAGTTATTGAATTATCACAATAAGATTTTATTATTTGGTTTTATTTGATTTTATATGAATAATGTCACCCTATTTTCGAGCATTTTCTTATTTCCACATACACTCATACTCCAAAAATGAAGGAAAATTTTATTACTTGAATAACTAAAAAATCAAAAGATTCATAAAAATATTGATAAAAATTTCTATCTGTATTTATTTTTAATCAAATAAATGGTTAGCACATGTTATCCAATATTCATAAAGCCTCATAAGGGGTGATTTTACGTTAATCTCTAAAAACCCATCAAAATATTGGTATGAATAATTCCCTAATTTTTTAATATTGTAACCCTCCAAAAATATGAAAATTTAAAATATCATATATAAGGTCACTAAAATTTTCAAAATAAGATTAATATTGATCCCCATATATTTCATAAAGTAGCTCTACATTGTCACATTATAAAAATGTTAATAACTTCATCATGTATTATCTTCAAAAATGACAACAACCAGAATTTACAAATAAACATGTTGAAAATATTCACGGTTTCTTATTTCAATGTTTATTGAGTATATTACGTAAATACAAAAATTTACTAAATTCTATCCATAATACCATAAACCAATTTTTCAACAAATCAATAATCACATCCACAATAATTAGTACCATCCAATTTACATTATCCATATTAATATTCACATTATCCAAGATAAACAAAATTTACTCAACATATCGAACACATTATGTGTAACCATCACATCATAAAAATAACCCATTTTATTTGAATCACTTTTATACATCACTGGAATAACTCAATATATAATTATAAATCCTTAATCACAAGAATATACAAAAAATAGTTAAATATTTTATGACTCATATAACATTATATTTTAATTCAAATGTCACAGACCAAATTTTTTAATGTAAATTACATTATTTTATATAATATCATATAATATAATCACATTAAATCACAATATGACAACAATATAAACATTTTTAATGATGATTGAATGAAATAAGAGGTATTTCAATAAGTTAACAGACCAATACAAATGACATAATTTGTAATGTCCCATATTTTTTTCCTTTTTTCCCATGTATTATTTTTAATATTATATGGGAATTATTTCGAGACCACGATTTATGATGGTGTGTAGTTCTGGGGCCCGGTGACCCCAGAACAAATGTTTTAAATTAATTAAATAATTAAATCATGCACACATGGGGGGTTTTCTTGAAAAAGTGGAATAACTCCTGAACAGGTGCTCAGATCAGAAATCTGAGGGCACCGTTGCATTCAAAGTAGCGATTTTACCCAAGGCAAGGCCTAACATCAGTCGGCACAGGTCGATGGTGAAATAAAATTTTTGGATGTAATTGTAATAAAATATTTGATAAAAATATTTTATTAAATCTTGTTCCAGTGAATATCTTTTATCTTTTTAAATAGAGATTTTTGTCGGTGTCCATGGTTATGGAACTCATTACCCTTAAACTATTGGAGGCTCTGGAGGCTTTAGAGGAAACCGCAATGAGGAGATGGTGTTCTTGATGAGTTTCACCGGTGATGACAATGTGACGACCGGATCTTCGCCGATAAATGCTGCGAATCTTGGTAAGATGTTTGATTTTGTTTTCCTTTCTCCATTCTTGATTTCTATGATTAATGCAGACTAATCCATCAAAATATTAGCCCGCTAACCGATTATATTTGTGGGATTGGATTTTTCGATGATTTTGGGGATTTGATCTTTGAAGGTTATTTTGGTTTCGTTTAACCTCCTAATGGTGACGAACCAAGATCGAAACGAACATCGATCGAGGTTTATCCATCTTGATTTATTGTGCCTTTCTTCCCTGATTTTTCACATTCTTCATGTGCATTCTACTCTTTCTTCATGGAGATATGACCGATGGATCGTTGCGCATCTGTTGTTTGACGCAATGATCCCAATTTAATGACCTGGCACTTGTACAACCCCACAAAGTTGCGACTGCGGTGGCAATGGATGGATCAAGGCAGATTAGAAGATATCATTCTTCGAACGATTTCCACACGGGTGACCAGAATCGGATTTTGCATCCGATCGAAGGATCAAAACCCACAGATTTGGCATCACGACAACGAGGGAACACAAGATATTGAGTTTCTTGGAAAACGGAAAGCAGAATTGAGATCCAGAAGATCAGTCGAGAAGTGAGGTGGAAGACGACGGTTCTGGAGAAATCTCGAGTACACGGTGTGTAGTATGTGCTACATGGCGTGTGTTCGTCAGTAGAAAACCTAGCGTGTACTCTGGGAGGACACAAACACCGGTAGGGTACACGGCCAAGGACATGACATGTATACCCTTCCCCGGCCAGACCCAGCTACATGCACGAGATACCCCATGTACTGGAAAACGAGCAAGGAAACACAGGTAGACACCGTGTACGGGCATACAGCCAGGGTACATGGGTGTTTTTTAGTTGGAAGAACATGGAGTTTGTTTTGACTTACACACCACTTTTACACTTTTTTGCATGAATTAGATTTCAGACATGGGCCATTTCACATGGTTAGTACATGGGGTCAAGGAACACGATGTGTCATTCTTTTACACGTCGTGTAGTTACTTTTTATACGACGATCCTAGAAATATGGGTCATTTTCACGGATAGTACCCAGAGCCAAGGAACACAGTGTGTGATCCTACTACATGCCATGTAACCAGTTTATACATGGATTGATTCAGTAGTCTTCTAGGACATGGACTACCGTTTTTAGGGTTCGTACCCATGGTCTTTCCCCTGAAGGATTTTGATATCATTTCCTATGTATAGGAGTGTGATCCCTTCAGCGGGACCTCCTAAATAGAGTTGTTAGAATCCCCTCTATGAGACTTAGAGCCAGATCCTCTAGTCCTTCCTGGTACCCTAGCTAGAGTTCTTAGTATCAACATGACCTACTTTACCCAGGTGTGAATCCTCTGCATAAGGGATTAGTTCAGTATGGGTTGTTGGAATCACCCCAAAGCTATTGGTTGGGATCCTCATCTGAGCATCATATTTTTAATTACATGTGGAGTGAGTTATCTTTGAACGAGTTCTTCATATCTATTTCTTCAGACCCTGGAGTGTGTCCTCCCAGTTACATGCTTTGTGGAATCTTCGAGCTGGATCTTAGTGGTGGTTTCATGATAGTCGTTCATGTATGAGTATATCTGGATATTCTTATTATATGTTCTGTAAACATATACTGTCTAGAGCTAACTGTATCATTACTTTGTAGAATTTGATTTGTTGTTTTCCATTGTGGTTTTCAAGGTGTCCTACTGGGTATTGTTATACTCACCCCTACACGGGCTTTGCCCACACGTTTCATGTCTTGTGCAGACGAGCGAGCCTTTGACAAGATTCTAGGTGGACCAGGACCAGACGGTGCTCATTCAGATCTGGCAGACCGAGGTGTGTTCCTATGTCTGTAGACTGCAGTCCTAGTACCTTTCATTATAGGTTGGAATTTGTTGGACACTATATTTTGGTGGGCTTGTACTTTTGGCCCATGGTTTTACTTTATTGTACTTAACATTCCTGACATACTCTGTTAGTTGGGAGTTCGGTGTATCCATTTCCATTTTCAGTATTTTTTACTTTTAAGCTTTGTGGGCATGGAGATGTTTTTGTGTGTGTACAGGTTTATAGGCAATGCCTCCCATGTTAGTGACATGCCTACTCAATGCTAGTCACCATCCCTTGGCCTATTAGAGGTGGGCTTGGAGAGTTTCAACATGATCCCCACTAGGAAGGGTCGTGGCAGAGTGGTATCAGAGTTTGTTGGTTCCACCTTAGAACCGAGAGTCTGTGAGTTGGTTTGGGGTAGTGGCGTTAAGTGTTTCGAGTTCAGATTTCAAGCCAGGGACCCCAGAGTTGGTACAGGCGGACGACGTATCCATACACTAGGACCATGATAACAAGCTTTTCAACTCGGAGATTGAGAACACTAGTTGTAGGGGAAAATAATGGTACTTGCATCATATACGAATGGGTTGTGGTTTCCTTTTCTTTTTTGTGTCATCTCTCTAGATATACTCACTGATTGTGATAAATCGTATTTCTGTACGAGATTCATCTGTGACGCACACCTGCTAGGATCCAGTAGCTCATTCATGGGGATGAACCCCTCCATGATGAATCTTCAATACAGGGACCATGTCCACCAGTTTTACCTTCAGGTGGTGTGCCAGTTATCCCACCACCCGTGGAGCAGTGTTTAGTGCCTGTTGTACTAGTTGAGGTGGAGCGTAGGATGAGCGCACTCCATGATTTTCTAAGAGATACCCCTCAAATTCGAGGTGAGACTGACCCTCATGCGGCAGAGGACTGGCTTGAGGCAGTGACCAGAGTCTTCTGTTTGGTCAGGACACCAGCAGACCAGATGGGGATCCTGGCAGTGATCCTTCTACACGAATCAACATGGAGATGGTGGAGTTTGATTATTCATACTCATTATGAGGCGACTCTAACATGCTCAGAGTTTGAATGTATCTTTAGATAATAGTTTTCACCGGTTACCCTAAGAGCAGTACATATACAGGAGCTACGTCAGCATCAGCAGGGGGCCATGATGGTGGCAGACTATTCATCAAGGTTTACCGACCTCTCACGATACTCCATGGATATTTTCAGGGATCAGTACATCATAGATCAGAATTTTGGAGTGGGGATTGCATAGAGACATCTGATCTAGCATCATCTCTATTAGAATTCCTACTTATGCTGGGGTGCTCAAGAGGGCTTTGGTGGTTGAGAGAGTCTTGGCAGAGCAAGGACATACATCAGTTGTCAGTAGTGCGCGGTCTAGAGTAGAGACCTATACAACAGGGAGCCGATGTTTGGGACCCAGGCATGGGAGATGTTTTCAGAGTAGATCCCAGGATAAGGGATCTACCGTACAGGGTTCACAGAGCACATCCAGCCAGCCTCGGGATAGGCGATGCTACTCATGTGATGGCAGGGGATATCTCACTCAAGATTTTCTGACCCGCCGTACTAATGACATGGGAGTAGTGGATGGACCACCGAGGTAGAGGCAACATGTGTAGTAGGCAGATCCTCAGGGCGACGGATGTGGTAGAGGAGCGGGGAGAGTAGCTGGAGGTGGTCAGCATTTTGATCTTTTACCACCACCACCCCCAAGAGGTCTACCCTAGGTTCAAGGGGCTAGTGGACAGAGGCAGGGACAGCTACAGGCAGCAGGGGCTTATTACCCATGTACTCCTAGAATGATTAGAGCTACAATCTGTGTCTTTTCTACTTTGGTTGTTGTACTAATAGACATAGGTTCTATTCATTATTTGTTGGATGCTTATCTTGTTCGAGACCTTGAGATTCCAGTTGATCTGTTGACTCGACCCTTAAACTTAGAAACACTGAATGGAGAAGATTCAAAGACGACACACCTTTTCAGAAAGTGTGACCTGACCCTTAGAGGAAACAGTTTCATTTAGAACCTCTTGGTGCTAGAGTGGAGGCCTTACTATGTAATTCTTGGTATGGATTTGCTGTCCACAATTCATGCCCAGATTGACTCTTTTAGGTGAAAGGTGTAGTGTGTCCGCAGTGATGGAATGAGGTTCTCCTTCTTTGGTGAAAAGGAGACCCAGGCAGCATAGGATGGACTTGTACATAGAAAGGTACAACCGATATCAAATCATTTGGCAATCCTATCCCATGGAGCAACAAAATTTATGAGTTTTCAGTTTCCAATAGTAGTGTCTGAGTACAAGGGCGTCTTTCCGGAGGTTGTCCCCAGACTACCTCCCCATCAAGAGATATATTACTGCATTGATTTTGAAACCTGAGATTACACCGATATCAGTATCGGCATATCAGATGGCTCTTTCAGAGCTTCTTGAGCTGAGAGTGTAGCTGGAAGACTTGCAGAGGAAGGGCTTCGTGAGCCCTAGTGTTTCACCCTGGGTGGCCCTAGTGTTGTTTTCCAAGAAGGTAGACTAGATCTTGAGGCTGTGAGTGGATTACCGGTGCTATAATCTGGTGATCGTGAAGAACCAGTATCCATTACCTAGGATCTATGACCTCTTCGAATAGTTAATTGGGGAACTGTGGTTATCGATGATTGATCTACGATTATGCTATCACCAGTTCTGAGTATGGGATGAGGATATAATGAAGACAACTTTCAGATGTCGATACATTCACTATGTGTACTTGGTGATTCCCTTCGGTGTGACGAACTCCCAAACGGTGTTTATGGGACCCATGAACCGGATCATTCAATCCTATCTAAATCGGTTCATGGTGGTCTTCATAGATGACATCCTTGTGTACTCTGCGTATGAGGAGGAACATGCGAGGAACCTAATGATGGTACTAGACACACTCCGAGAGCACCAGTAGTATGGGAAACTCTCTCAGTGTCAATTATGGATATATGAGGTCCAATTTCTGGGACACATTATCTCAGCAGATGGTGTAGCAGTAGACCCATCCAATGTAGAGGCAGTGTTAGCAATGGAGCCACCCGGAAGTGTGACGGAGGTGTGGAGTTTCCTTAGGATGGAAGGATACTTTCGAAGATTCATTACTGATTTCTCTAGGATTTCATCACCCATGATAGCTTTGACCCGAAAGGGGAAACTATTCATGTGGACTGAGAGATGCCAGTAGGATTTTCAGCAGCTGAGATATAGTCTGACAGGCGCCCATATCTTGAGACTACCAGAAGAGGGTGTCCAGTACATAGTGTTCTGCGATGCATCAGGAACTGGGAATTGTTGTGACCTGATGCAAATGCAAGTGGTGATTTCCTATGGATCACGTCAATTGATACCACATGAGAAGAGCTATGTGACCTATGATCTTGAGTTGGAATCGGTAGTCTTCACATTGAAGATGTGGCGGCACTACCTGATGGGCGAGTGGTTTATCATCTACTTTGATCACAAGAGTCTCAGATATTACTTTTCTCAAATGGATATGAATTTGAGACAAAGGTGTTTTCTTGAGTTACTCGAGGATTACGACTTTGATATCGTTTATACTCATGGTAAGGGGAACGTTGTGGTAGATGCTCTTAGCAGGAAATCCAGTTCAGAGTTGCTGGATGAGGTGACGAGGCAGTTGGCCTCTTTATAGTTATCCTTTGTGGATAGAGATGAGGGAGCTTATGTTCAGTCGATGGTTGTTACCCCTCTACTCTTACATCGAGTCACTGAAGCACTGCTCGAGGATGCTAGTTGTGATACTCTATGTGCTCAGATATCCACAGGTGATGCTGCTGATGTATATTCATAAGGTGGGGAGCATGTTGTTCTTTTCAGAGGGTGAACAGTAGTACCGGTGACATTGCAGGAGGAGGTTTTGAGGAAGTTCCATACATCCCCTTTGGTGGTGCCTCCAGGTGTGGTAAGGATGTACCAGGACCTCTGATGTCGGTTCTGGTGGCCAGGAATGAAAAAGGGTGTGGCAGAGATTGTTACTCGGTGCCTTACATGTCAGCAAGTAAAGGCTGAGCACTGGGTTCCAGTAGGTTTGACTCAGCCACTTGAAGTGCCAAAATGGAAGTGGGATGGGATATCCATGTACTTCGTGATGAGTTTACCACGTACGTCCAGGGGACATGATGCCATCTAGTTGATCGTTGAATGACGCAACAAGTTGGCCCACTTCCTAGCCATACAGGAGCAGAGTTCAGTGGAGAGCTTGGGACGTCTCTACATGCAGGAGATAGATCGATATCCTGGAGTGCCATCAATGATCATCTCAGATGGTGATGCTCGTTTCACATCCCATTTTTTATGGTATTATTGGAAGCATTTGGGTCTCAGTTACGCTTGAGCTCAGCTTTCATCCTCAGACTGATGGACAGACAGAGTGGACCATCCATGTTCTAGAGGATATGCTATGAGCTTGCATACTTGACTTTGGTCATAGCAGGGAGGATCACCTACCACTGGTGGAATTTTCTTATAACAATAGTAATCATTCCACTATTGGTATGGCACCATTCGAGTCTTTGTAAGTGTGACCTTGTAGGTCACCACTTTGTTGGACTGACCCCGGAGAGTCAGCACTCATGGGCCTAGAGATGGTGCAACCTACTACAAAGAAGGTACAGGTCATCCAAAAGTTGATGAAGACTACAAAGAGTTAGAAAAAGTCTTATGCCGATAGGAGATAGAGGCCCTTGGAGTTCGAGGAGGGATACCATGTGTTTCCTTGGGTCTCACCTCGATGGGGAGAGATGGACATCGATGATGGAGTGACCTTTGCTTAGTACCCATTGGAGATCAAGGATCGGTAGGAGAAGATCCTTCGTGGGAGATCTATTCCTTTGGAGTGTGTTTGGTGGCAGCATGGGAATCTCTAGGAGAGCACGTGGGAGCGGAAGGCTTAGATCCATGCGCAATACCCACATCTTTTTGTGTAGCCTTTGTTTTGTCTTTTCGGGGATGTAAATCCCTAAGGAGGGGAGGATGCAATGACCTGGATTTTTTTTCCTTTTTTTCAATCTATTATTTTAATATTACATAGGAATTATTTTGAGACTGGGCTTTGTGATGACGTGCAGTTTTGAGGCCCGGTGAGCCCGAAACAAATGTTAGAATTTAATTAAATAATTAAATTACCCGGACTTGTGGGGTTTTCCTGAAAAAGTTTAATAACTCTTGAATGGGTGCTCGGGTTAGAAATCTGAGCGAAGCGTTGTGTTCAGAGTAGCAATTTTACCCTAGGTGAGGCCTATCATCGGTCGGCGTATGTCGGCGGTGAAATCTAGTTTTTGGACGTAACTACAATAAAAAATTTGATAAAAATATTTTGTTAAATATTACTGCAGTGAATAGATTTTATCTTTTTAAATAGAGATTTTTGTAGGGGTCCAGGGGTACAGACCTCATAACCCTTAAAATCATGGAGGCTCTGGAGGATCTTGAGGAAACCCTTAATGAGGAGACGATGTTCTTGACAATTTTTTCTAGTGACAATGGTACGACGACCGAATCTTTTCCGATGAATGCTGCGAATCCAGGTAAGATGTTTGATTTTGTTTTCCTTTCCCCTTTCTTGATTTTTACGATGAACACAGACTAATCCAGGAATAGATTAACCCACAGACCGATCGTCTTTGCGGGATGTGATTTTTGGGGGATTTTAGGGATTTGATACTTGAAAGCTATTTAGGATTCGTTTAACCTTGTAACGGTGACAAATCCAAATCGACATGAACATCTATCTAGGTTTGTCCCTCTCAATTTGTTCTGCCTTTCTTCCCCAATTTCTTGTGTTCTTCGTGTTCCTTCTACGAATTATTCATGGAGATATGAACGCTGGATCGTTGTGCATCAGTTGTGTGACGTAACAATCCCAATTTGAAGTTTTGGCACCAGTACAACCCCATAGAGGTGCAACTACAGTGGCGATGGATGGATCGAAGCGGATTGGATGATATCGTTCTTAGAATGATTTCTGCACGGGTGACCAGAATCGGTTTTTGGAGCCGATCAAAGGCTCGAAACCCATGGATTCAGCATCATGATGACGAGGCAACCCGAGATCATGAGTTTTGTGTAAAATGGATAGCAGAATCGAGATTTGGAAGATTAGAAAAGGCGCGAGGAGAAAGACGGTGGTACTGGAGAAAGCCCAACTACACGGCGTGTAGTATGGGCTATACGGAGTGTCTTAATCGGAGTACCACCTGGCATGTACTCTGAGAGTACATGGACATGGGTAGGGGACACATCCAAGGACACAATGTGTATACCCTTCCACAACCAGATGCATGGGATACCTAGTGTACTTGTACACAGGCAAGGCAACACAGAAAGACACTGTGTGCGCGCATATGGCCAGCGTACACAGGTGTTTTCCAGTTGGCAGGACCCAACATGTGTTTTGACTTACATGTCGTGTATATACTTTTCTGCAAGACATAGATTTCAAACAAGAGTCATTTCACACGGGCAGTACCCTGAGTCAAGGAACATGACGTGTAATTCTTATACATGACGTGTAGTTAACTTTGATATGATATCCTAGAAACACGAGCCGTTTGCATGGGCAGTACACAATGTTAAGTAACATGGCATGTGATCCTACTATAAAACATGTATCCGGCTTATAAATGGCTTGATCCAGTAGTCTTCTGGGACATAAACAAGATTTCTTAGGGTTCTTTCCCATGGCCTTTCCCCTAAAGGTTTATGGTATCATTTACTACGTATAGATGTATGATCCCTACAGTGGGACTTACTGAATAGAGTTCTTAGAATCCCTTATATGAGTCTTAGAGCCAGATCCTCTATTCCTTCCTAGAACCCTAGGTAGATTTCTTCGTATCGACGTGACTTCCTTTACCCAGGCACCCATCCTCTACTTAGAGGATTAGTTCAGACTGAGTTGTTGGAATCACCCAATATATATTGGTTGTGATCCTCATCTGAGCATCATATTCTTATGTACATGTGGAGTGAGTTCTCATAGAATGAGTGATTTGTATCTATCTCTTCAGTCCTATGAGTGTGTCCTCCTGATTATGTGCTTAGTGGAATCTTCAAGCTGGATCTTAGTGGTGGTTTCGCAATAGTCTATCGTGTATGAGTATATCTGGATATTCTTGTTATATGTTCTATAAAGTTATACTATGTAGAGATGAATGTATCATTCATTTATGGTATTTACTTTGTTTTATTCCTTTGTGGTTTTTAGGGTGTCATATTGGGTATTCTTAGACTCACCCCTATAAGGGCTTTTCCCGTACGTGTCGTGTATTGTGTAGACGAGAAAGCCTTTGACAAGATTCTAGGTGGACCGGGACCGGACTATGATCATTGAGATCAGGTAGGCCGAGGTGTGTTCTTACGGCTACGGATTGCAGTCACAGTACATTTCATTGCAGGATGGACTTTGTTGCTGAATTTCTTTTGGTGGGATTGTACTTTTGGCCTAGGGTTTTCCTTTACTGTACTTTACTTTCCTATCATACTCTGTTAGTTGGGATTTTATTGTATGCATGCATTTCCATTTTTAGTAGTTTTTACATTTCATCTTTGTGGGATTAGAGATGTGTGTGTGTGTGTATAGGTTTATATGAAACACCTCCCATGATACTGACATGCCTACTCGGTGCTAGTCCCCAGCCCCTGGCCTATTGGAGGCGTGCTTGGGGAGTTGCGGCACGGGCCCCCCTGGGACGGGTCATGACATAATTACTTCACCTATAAAATAGTAATATTAAAATTAGGAATAGTGTCATGAGCCATCCCTCAGGGCCCATGCCATGACTACCACAAGCCCACCTTCCATATGCCAGGGGCTGGAAACTATCCCCGAAAGGCATGTTCCCAAAAACTGGGAAGGAATTACCTTTATATCCTGTAAACACAAGAAACCAAGGACACAAAAAGATACGAACATGAGTAAAATTAATAGTAAATAGAGTGAGTACAAAAAGTAAACGGGGCCAGAATATAGGCCCAACTATAAAGTACAAGAAACTACAAAGTACATGTTAAATGAATCATCTCTTATGAACACCTTCCAAAGATCCTAGATGATCGGTAGGTAAAACTCTCTAATAGTCATCTCTGTGGTATGCCTCATCTAAGGTCCACCTTCGAGCAACCTCCATTACTAGTACCCTCATCCTCAGTCATCGTTGTCCGTAATCTGCACCAAACCCAACATGGAGCGGGCGTAGCCCGTACAGGGGTGTGTATAACGATAGTCAATAGGGACCCTAAGACCCTCAAGGTCTCAAAAAATCCACAAAGGATAAACCCCAAAGCATGAAAACAACTAAAAACCCTACTTAGGTATATTCCCATACATATACATATGTTATCATGTAAACCGATCTCAATAATGGGGAAACACAAGACCCATATAGAGACCCAAATCTTGACGTACATGGACATTACATTACTTTAGCGGAATACTTAATACATAACAAAAAACAGGCACAAAAGGACCGTAATAGTTTAGTGGCTTTGGAAACTTAGAACGTAATCTTCTAATCATGGTGAAAGATCTTCAACATCTCCCATAAAGATCTTCCCTTTTTTTCTTACCTAAAACCTTTCTTTATATCCTGGGGAAAGAAAACATAAAAAGGGTGAGCTCAAATGCTCAGTAAGGGTAAGCATGGATAAAATAAATCATACCATATACATTAGAACGTAAAAACATGAACATAATGTTTAAACATCAAAATCTTGAGCAATGACATAAAACATGGAAGTACATAAGGCATAGATCATAATAGAACATAAACCATGATAAAATAGAATGGGAATAAAACATGTAACTGTGGCATCCATTGAGAACATGTAATGATTTCCATAGTAGCCAAGGCATTGCTGTCAAGACCATCTTAGTGGACAAAGTCCCATTCTGAATCGAGTTCACTACTCGTTTCAGTCCTGTAACACTGAACCAGATTAACTGACCATTACAGCCATGTCTATCTCATGAGATATAAAATCTTTACCCAATGCATTGGAGGGAGATATAGGTCCCACCCATCTCATAATGAAATCATTCTTACTTGTGCCACAAAATAAACATAAAACATTCATCATAACCCAAAGAATAAAATGGGTTTCATAAACACCATTCCATCATAACATAATCCATATAAAACAAATGGATATAATTTCATAATAAGAAAAGTTAAACCATGTAAATCATAGAGACATTATATTTGAAACATACACATATGAAATAATGTCATCTTAGATGGAAAATGGTTTTGATAAAACACTTGAAATGAATTTTTTGAGGAAAATATCCTTTCTTCTTCAAAATCAATTTCGTTCTACAAAAATTCATGTAATTTTAAAAGAAAAGTATTTTGTTGAATATAGTCATGAAATATTTTGGAGGAAGCTTCATGAAAATAAGGCTTTATAAAACCGTAAAAATCCTGTCATGCCGTATAAGATAAAAAACATTCTCCTCGTACTTTTGTCGGAAAAGTCAAAAAGTACCTCATAATAGTAAGATTCCATACCTAACATATAGTAAAAGTCAAAAATGGGTAAAAGGACTTTAAACATACATGAAAACACTTTTATAAAACATGTAAATGGATGATAGAAATAACCCCAGTAAATACTTACGAATAAGCAATCTCGGATAAAAATGAGATTTGCAACATTATCCCTTACCTTAGGTCTGATATGCTTCGTACGTATCTGAAACTCATGTATAATGATTTAAATAATTTCATTGACTTATTACAGAATCATATTCATTGTTATGATATCATATATGGTTCACTTATGACTTTATATTACCCTTTCTTTCGTAAATTCCATGTTAAAGAGCGTTTTGGGTAAAATTGTTTCATTTATCGTCCGTGTTTTGACTTGTAATTATTCATATTATTACTTAGATCATGATTAATTACATCCAGAATTCAATAAATGATTTATATTTAATATATATTCAGAATATACAGATATATAATAGATCAATAAATGGAAATAAATACACCATTCATGGAGACGGTAGATCGTACGTACGCATGAACATTGTTTTCATTTCGTCATTGAATTGAAGGGAATTAATTGGATGACATAAATATATATATATACATAAATAAAGTATCATTATTATGCCATATATTTCATGATTACATATTATATATACTTTATAATCATTTATGAATGGTTAATAATTGAGAATGAATCTCATCGCGTCGTGGAGACGGTATTCCGTACGTACGCACGAGCGATGATATCGTTCCCATGATCGTGGAATTTTTTTGGAGTGTATGTATACTATTAGAGAATCACTATCACTTTACAATAATCATTTATAGTTATTATTTACACCATTATACCCATCCAAGTAAGGTGGTGGTGGAAAATAGATTACACCACGGTGTGGAGACGGTATTCAGTACGTACGCACATGCGGTGAATTATTTTTCCATAGGATGGATAGATGGGGAAATAGGGTTGTTTCATAATTATAATAACATATCAGTATATGACTGATACTGATGTTATTACTTCATAATGAAACAACTAAAGAAGAATAAGTGGAATAATAAATAAAGATGAAAGAATCGATAACGGACATTACCTCTTCTTTGAAGTGCTTCTTTGAGACCTCCTTTTAGGGTACTAAAATAGGTATTTTAATAAGAACAGAACCTCTAGGATGTGTCTAGAAAAGTGGAGAGGAGAAATTGGCTGGGGTTGGCCGAGCATGAAGGCACAAAGTGGTGTGAGGAAGAGGGAGGAGGAGGTGCCCTTTTATAAGGGAGGAGAGAGGTAACTTTGGAATAACTAAAACTATTATTTTATTATAAAGTCCAATTCAGTTTTAAATAGCTTCGAATTGATTTATTTCGAAGCTAAGGTGGGGATGGTTCGAAATCCTCTCATCCAATAGAATTTAGACAAGTTTAGGTTCCTATTTTAACCTTATCATTTATATTTAACATTAAGTTAAATAATTTTACTTTTACCGTGTCTTCTTGAATTCTTATACTATAAGGTTAATAAACATACAATAAGAAGCCAAACGAACCCCAAGTTTTTTATTATTAATATATATAGCCTTATCTAAGTCATTTAGCCGAACCTTATATTTTTAAGAATAAAATAACAAATAATAATATAATATTTGTTTTAAAAAATATTTTATGTCAATTTTTACACTATTTAGTAATTGATTTTTTGAAAATCATAACAAAATTATTAGTTCGAAAAAAGTTAATTAAATAAATAATAACATGTCATATTAACCTATTAAATTAGTTTAATTCATAAAAAGTCTTAAATTAAATTTATTTGGGTATTTATAACATCAATTATGTCAATATTTCATTAATAAGACAATTACTGCATCATATTTGTGTCATAATAAATGATAATTATTTAATCCCTAAAAATTCTAAATAAATTACTATGATGTAGATAACTGTATTAGCTTTCTGTATACTATTCATTTTCTAAGTTTCATGAAGTTTATCACTAAATTAAAATTAGTATACTTATAAGTTTTAAGAAAGTGACATGTTGTCACATTCTTTGGTTTTAATAATAATTAAATTATTTTCATGGAAAAAAGACCATTAAATGAATAAAATCCGACCCTAAAGTGATATGGGTCGACTTTTAGTCATACAATAGGATTTTTACATGTGTTAGGGTAATTTTATAATATTATATTTACCCTTAATTACCCGATTTACCTTTAACTATGGTAAATAAAATTTACCGTAGTTACTATTCATAATTTCCAAAAATAAAAAGTATCTTATTAACATAATTTGGATCCACTGATTCCAAATATGGAATCCATTTTTCCATATTCAATACACAATAGTTGCAGAAATTAAATTAAAATTAATCCCATTGTCGAAAGAAAATGAGTTTTTCTTTAAAACATTGCAAAAGATTGGATTGATTTAACCAACGAATTCAATGTAAAATCAATGCTAATGGCATATATTATATTAAATGGTAAAAATATATTCTATTTATACTTTAAAACCATTAAATATTATAATTTAACCATATAAATTATTGCGATGAAAAAAGTTGTTTTTAATTAAAATATAGCGTGTTTTTACTATTCATCTAAATATGAAAGTTACCAGAATAATATGAAAATTTTATCCAAAGTAAATTTTTATTTCTTGATTCCAAAGAAGAATTTTATTTTGTAAAATTTTACTTAAAATAATGTCAAAAACTAGATTTAATGTGGCTGCGCCATCAAAAGGCTGTAAAACTGCATTTTTTTAAAAATACTTATTTTACCCGAAAAATTTATTTTGTTCTTATACCATGTTCTAGAAAATTTGTAAGATTAATAATAATGTTATAAAATTCAAAATTTAGTTAATAATATTCATAACGGCTATATTATAATAATATATCGTTGTTCAGTAAAATCCGGTATTGCGTACAACACACGCTATCGAGGAAGGTCATGATTGCGTGTAATGCAAACCAAGTCAGGGTTGCGTGTTGTGCAAGAATCCTTTGTTGTTTCGTATAAAAGAATCCAACCATATTTGATTTATACATTGAATATATATATATATATATACTCAATGTTGCATAGAATAATTATTATCAAAATTGTGTGTACCGCGATCCAAGAATAGTGTTGCATATACTGCAAGCTAATACGGTGTTGCGTATAGCGCAAGGTAATCATGGTGTAGCATACAACACAAGACATTAATGAAATTAAAAGAATATTTTTCATAAAATCTTGGGGTTTTACATTCTACCCCCCTTAAAATTAATTTTGCCCTCAAAATTCATCGGGGTTATAAATGGTTTACTACTCGAATGTTTGTTTAATAGAAACCCACATCGTAAAAAGGAATACCAAAACATGGCATTAAAAACTAAAGTATGAAATGTAACGGTTACCCAAATTAACACATCACTGGGTTTCCACGTAGGAGAACATAGGTGAAAATATGGATATGGAAGAAAAATATAACCATCAAGTTCTGAGGGAGAGTGGTAGAGAACATGGCTATGAAAAAACCAAAAATCACAAAGCTATAGATTTTAGATGATATAAAGTACCATATGATTCATACGATAAAGAAATGAAGTTGAATTTGTTATTCGTGATGTGTTAGCAGATCATGTGATAGAATGATGGGTCATTCCATTTCTTTCAAACAAAAGGTTAGAAAAAGTTATAAGTCCATCTTATGGTTAGATTAATTGTATATGGTTCCAAAAATGAACTTGTACTTCATATATCATACCGCTTAATAAAATAAAACTAGTTTCTACTAACCAGGGACTTCCTGTAGGCCAGTGGTAGGCGATAAAGGCCAGTCGCACTTCGGTTGTGGGTTCGATTCCCAAAGCCGTGTCCAACGCGATGAGCTATTGCCCGTCCTGCAGGTTGTCCTTTTTCAAAAACTATATTACTATAACATCCCATCAATAATATCGAAAAAAAATCTATCCTTAAACAATACTAACTTATGTCCAACATAATCCATTCCAATCTTTAGGCTTATCCATAACACTGTAGTCCACTCTCATAATATAGTGAAAACGATTACCAGAGATTTAATACCATCGTTGATGGCCATATATCATAAGATATGTCTTGTTGGTCACATTCCAAACATTCGAAGGCCTTAATCATGTATTCTCTTGAAAAATGAATACCCATTGAACCATAGTGAAAACATGAATGCATTTAAAAGTTAACACTTTCCACATACCAAAATCCTCAAAATTCTATATACTCAAACCATGATATCACTTAGTCCTTATATCAATCCTGAGCTCATGAATACTATCAAACATACTAGATTCTCTTTATCCCTTCATTATGTGCATATCATCTGCTTTCCAAAAATATTTCAATCACTTTTCATGGTTACCAATGCCATAAAATTATTGAAAACCACAATAGACCAAAACATAAATATTCCAATATTCCACGATACTATATACAACATTATTCTGGAATCCCATTACATAAACACTTAATCATTCCACCACATCGTTGTTATATTCAACATCGCCAATGGTGATCGCATGTGACATCCCTTTGTCCTTTGGCTTAAGTAGTTTCTCATGTCGATCATCACTAACCCTTGGATTAGGGCATTTATTAGCATAATTCCCCATTTCCTTGCACACTGAAGAATTGAAGTGTTGTAGGTTCATTCTGTGTATCCCTTCCTTTGTTTGCATCATTAGGCATCTTCTTCCAGTCATTGTGGCATTCAAATGCCCGATGACCTTCCTTTCCACATTTGAAACTTTTACTTGTCCCTTTAAGACAATCTCCACCATGCTTTTTTCCACACTTTGAGCATAAGGAAACATTCATCTTCTATTCACCATTATTCTGAGATTTCTCCTTGAACTCCATCTTTCGTTTCTTGTCAAAACTATGAGATGGATAAGTAACACCAACTTCCATTACTACCTTGATAGCACAACGCACAATTTCTTCATCGCTACTGAAGTCTCTTATAGCTAATGCCCTTCGAAGATTTGGTTTTATGCCACTGATGAATCAATCAACTTTACTTTTAGGTTGGATGATAAATCCAGATGCATACCTTGCAAGCCTTGTAAAATTCGCTTTGTAAATACCAACAGATTCATCATCCTTTTTCTTTAGTTCACGAAACTCATTCTCCATCATTTTTCAAAGAATACGAGGGATGTACTTATTGAAAAATAAGTTCTTGAACTCGTCCCATTCCATGGACTCAATTTCATCTCTTTGCATCATATTATTGATAAGATTCCACCATTGATCAGCTTCACCTTCCAAACGATATACTGCTAAGATTAAATTATCATGATCAGGACATTGAAGAACTGAAAATATCTTTTCAGTGGTACTGATCCATTGTTCAGCAACAAGTGGATCAGAAGACCCACTGAAAGAAGGTGGACGTTGCCTCATGAGGGACTCAATAGAATGTTGTTCCCTTCTCTTCTCATTTGGAAGTCCAGAATGATTCATATCTTGTGTAAGTATAGCAATAAGATTTTGCACTCCATCTCCCATAACATTTGTTTGTTCAGGAGGACAATAATTGCATTGTCCATTACATTGATCAACACGGTTCCTTCGGGTTCCAGCCATCGTCTAAAACCCAAAAAAAAAATAGTGTGAGAGGCAAAAATCATGCTAGGGAAAACAACATAATAAAGGGGAGTACCTTCAATATCTAACATCTTATGTTTAATTCTACGATCATTAGCGTAATTCTAGTACTATAACCTATACGTATACTTAACCTTAGGGAAATCCCTAGAAATACCTTAGAAATATCTCTAGTGATCGCACTAAAGTTCTCGCATCCTAGTTTCCAAAGGTTAACTAAACCATTCCTCTTATACCAACTGTAGAGACCCAAAGCATGACGTACATGGAAATTACATTACTTTAGCAGAATACTTAATACATAACAAAAACAGACGCACAAGGATCGTAATAGTTTAGTGTCTTTGGAAACTTGGAACGTAATCTTCTAATCGTGGTGAAAGATCTTCAACATCTCCCATAAAGATCTTCCCTTTTTTTCTTACCTAAAACCTTTCTTTATATCCCGGGGAAAATAAAACATAAAAAGGGTGAGCTCAAATGCTCAGTAAAGGTAAGAATGGATAAACTAAATCATACCATATACATTTGAACTTAAAAACATGAACATAATGTTTAAACATCAAAATCTTGAGCAACGACATAAAACATGGAAGTACATAAGGCATAGATCATAAGGGAACATAAACCATGATAAAATAGCATGGGAATAAAACATTTAACTGTGGAATCCATTAATCACATGTAATGATTTCCATAGTAGCCAAGGCATTGCTGCCAAGACCATCTTAGTGGACAAAGTACCATTCTGAATCGAGTTGACTCCTCGTTTCAGTCCTGTAACACTGAACCGGATTAACTTACCGTTCCAGCCATGTCTATCTCATGAGATATAAAATCTTTACCCAATGCATTGTAGGGAGATATAGGTCTCACCCATCTCATAATGAAATCATTCTTACTTGTGCCACAAAATAATCTTAAAAAATTCAACATATCCCAAAGAATAAAATGGGTTTCATAAACATCATGCCATCATAACATAATCCATATAAAACAAATGGATATAATTTCATAATAAGAAAAGTGAAACCATGTAAATCATAGATACATTATACTTGAAACATACAAATAAGAAATAATGTCATCTTAGATGGAAAATGGTTTTGATAAAACACTTGAAATGAATTCTTGAGGAAAATATCCTTTCTTCTTCAAAATCAATTTCTTTTTACAAAATGTCATGAAATTTTAAAAGAAAAGGATTTTTATTTACATAGTCATGAAATATTATGGAGGAAGATTCATGAAAATAAGGCTTTATAAATCCGTAAAAATCCTTTTATGCCATATAAGTAAAAAAACATTCTCCTCGTACTTTTGTCGGAAAAGTAAAAAAGTACCTCATAATAGTAAGATTCCATACATACCATGTAGTAAAAGCCAAAAATGTGTAAAAAGGTCTTTAAAAATACATGAAAACTCTTTTATAAAACATGGACATGGATGATAGAAATAACCCCTATAAATACTTACGAATAAGCAATCTCGGATAAAAATGAGATTTGCAACATTATCCCTTACCTTAGGTCTGATATGCTTCGTACGTATCCGAACCTCATGTATAATGATTTAAATAATGTCATTGACTTATTAAAGAATCATATTCATTGTTATGATATCATATATGGTTCACTTATGACTTTATATTACCCGTTCTTTTTGTAAATTCCATGTTAAAGAGCGTTTTGGGTAAAATTGTTTCATTTATCATCCGTGTTTTGACTTGTAATTATTCATATGATTACTTAGATCATGATTACTTACATCCAGAATTTAAAACATGATTTATATATAATATATATTCAGAATATACATATATATAATAGATCGATAAATGGAAAGAAATACACCGTTCATGGAGACGGTAGGCCGTACGTATGCATGAACGTTGTTTTCGTTTCCTCATTGAATTGAAGGGAATTAATTGGATGACATACATATATATATACATAAATCCAGTATCATTATTATGTCATATATTTCATGATTACTTATTATACATACTTTATAATCATTTATGAATGATTAATCATTGAGAATGAATCTCATCGCGTCGTGGAGACTGTATTCCGTACGTACGCACGAGCGATGATATCGTTCCCATGATCATGGAATTTTATTGGAGTGTATGTATACTATTACAGAATCATTATCAATTTACAATAATCATATATAGTTATTATTTACACCATTATACCAATCCATGTAAGGTGGTGGTGGAAAATAGATTACACCACAGCGTGGAGACGGTATTCTGTACGTACGAACACACGGTGATTTCTTTTTCCGTAGGATGGATAGATGGTGAAATAGGGTTGTTTCATACTTATAATAACATATCAGTATATTAGTTATACTGATGTTATTACTTCATAATGAAACAACTAAATAATAAGAAGTTGAAGATGAAATAAAGAATAAAGAATCGGTAACGGACATTACCTCTTCTTTGAAGTGTTTCTTTGAGACCTCCTTTTAGGGTACTAAAAGAGGTCTTTGAAGAATACCAGAACCTCTAGGATGTTTCTAGGGAAGTTCATAGGAGAAATTGGCAGGGTTTTGACGAGCTTGAAGGCTCAAAGTGATGCGAGGAAGAGGGAGGAGGAGATGCCCTTTTATAAGGGAGGAGAGGGGTACCATTGGAATAACTAAAACTATTATTTTATTATAAAGTCAAATATGGTTTTAAATAGCTCAAAATTGATTTATTTATAAGATAAGATAGGTATGGGTCGAAATAATCTCATCCAATAGAATTTAGACTAGTTTAGGTTCCTATTTTAACCATATCATTTAGATTTAACATTAAGTTAAATAATTTTACTTTTACCGTGTCTTCTTGTGTTCTTATACTATAAGGTTAATAAACTTACTATAAGAAGCCAAAAGAACCCCAAGTTGTTTAGTATTAATATATATATCCTTATCTAAGTCATTTGGCCGAACCTTAGATTTTTAGGCATAAAATAACAATTAATAATATAATATTTGTTTTAAACACAATTTTATGTCAATTTTGACACTATTTAGTAATTGATTTTTGTGAAACTCATAAAAGAATGATTAGATCGAAAAAAGATAATTAAATTAATAATAACATGTCATATTAACCTATACAATTAGTTAAATTCATAAAAAGTCACATTTATTTGGGTATTTATAACATCAATTATGTCAATATTTCATTAATAAGACAATTACTGCATCATCGTTGTGTCATAATAAATGATAATTATTTAATCCTTAAAAATTCTAAATAAATTCCTATGATGTAGATAATTGTATTAGCTTTATGGAGACTATTCATTTTTGAAGTTTCATTAAGTTTATCACTAAAGTAAAATTATTATACTTCTAAGATTTAAGAAAGTGACATGTTATCACATTCTTTGGTTTTAATAATAATTACATTATTTTCATGGAAAAAAGTCCATTAAATTAATCTAATCCGACCCTTAGGTGATATGGGTCAACTTTTAGTCATCCAATAGGATTTTGACATGTGTTAGTGTAATTTTATAATATTATATTTACCCTTAATTAATCGATTTACCTTTAACTAAGGTAAATAAAATTTACCGTAGTTACTATTCATAATTGCCAAAAATAAAAAGCAGCTTATTAACAAAATTTGGAACCACTGATTCCAAATATGGAATCCATTTTTCCAAATTCAATACACAGAAGTTTTAGAAATTAAATTAAAATTAATCTCGTTGTCGAAATAAAACGGGTTTTTCTTTAAAACATTGCAAAAGATTGAATTGATTTAACCTACGAATTCAATGTAAAATCAATGATAATGGCATAAATTATATTAAATGGTAAAAATATGTTCTATTTATACTTTAAATCCATTTAATATTATAATTTAACCATATAAATTATTGCGATGAAAAAAGTTGTTTTTAATTAAAATATAGCGTGTTTTTACTATTTATCAAAATATGAAAGTTACCAAAATAATATGGAAAATTTATCCAAAGTAAATTTTTATTTCTTGATTCCAAATAAGAATTTTATTTTGTCAAATTTTACTTATAAACATTTCAAAAACTATATTTAAAGTCGGTGCGCCATCAAAAGGCGACAAAACTGCATTTTTTGAAAAATACTAATTTTACCCAAAAAATTTATTTTGTTCTTATACCATGTTCTAGAAAATTTTTAAGATGAATAACAATGTTATAAAATTAAAAATTTAGTTAATACTATTCATAACATCTATATTATAATAATATATCGTTGTTTAGTAAAATCTGGTATTGCGTACAACACACGCTATTGAGGAAGGTCGTGATTGGGTGTAATGCAAGCCAAGTCAGGGTTGCATGTTGTGCAAGAATCCTTCGTTGTTTCGTATAAAAGAATAAAACCATATTTAATTTATACATTGAATATATATATATATATACTCAATATTGCGTAGAATAACTATTATCAAAATTGTGTGTAACGCGATCCAAGAATAGTGTTGCGTATACTGCAAGCTAATACGGTGTTGCGTATAGCGCAAGGTAATCATTGTGTAGCATACAACACAAGACATTAATAAAATTAAAATAATATTTTTCATAAAATCGTGGGGTGTAATATTCTACCCCCCTTAAAATGAATTTCGCCCTGGAAATTCATCGGGGTTATAAATGGTTTACTACTCGAATGTTTGTTTAATAGAAACCCACATCGTAAAAAGGAATACCAAAACATGGATTTAAAAACTAAAGTATGAAATTTAACGGTTACCCAAATTAACTCATCCCTGGGTTTCCATGTAGGAGAACATAGGTGAAAATATGGATATGGAAGAAAAATCTAACTATCAAGTTCTGATGGAGAGTTGTAGAGAACATGTCTATGAATAAGCCAACAATCCCAAAGCTATAGATTTGAGATGATCTAAGGTACCATCTGATTCATCCCTTAAAGAAATGAAGTTGAATTTGTTATTCGTGATGTGTTATAAGATCATGTGATAGAATGATGGGTCATTCCATTTCTTTCAAACAAAAGGTTAGCAAAAGTTATAAGTCAATCTTATTATTAGATTAATTGTATATGGTTCCAAAAATGAATTTATACTTCATATATAATACCGCTTAATAAAATAAAACTAGTTTCTACTAACCAGGTACTTCTTGTAGGCCAGTGGTTGGCGATAAAGGCCAATCGCACTTCGGTTGTGGGTTCGATTCCCACAGCATTGTCCGACGCGATGCGCTGTCGCCCATCCCGCAGGTTGTCCTTTTTCTAAAACTATATTACTATAACATCCCATCAATAATATCTAAAAAACTTCTATCCTTAAACAATACTAACTTATTTCCAACATAATCCATTCCAATCTTTAGGCTTATCCATAATACTACATTCCACTCTCATAATATAGTGAAAACGATTACCAGAGATTTAATACCATCGTTGATCCCCATACATCATAAGATATGTCTTGTTGGTCACATTCCAAACATTCTAAGGCCTTAATCATGTATTCTCTTGAAAAATGAATACCCATTAAACCTTAGTGAAAACATGAATGCAGTTAAAAGTTAACACTTTCCACATACCAAAATCCTCAAAATTCATTATACTCAAACCATGATATCACTTAGTCCTTATATCAATCATGAGCTCATGAATACTATCAAACATATTAGATTCTCGTTATCCCTTCATTATGTGCATATCATCTGCTTTCCAAAAATATTTCAATCACTTTTCATGGTTACCGATGCCATAAAATTATTGAAAACCACAATAGACCAAAACATAAATATTCCAATATTCCATGATACTATATACAACATTATTCTAGAATCCCATTACATAAACACTTAATCATTCCACCACATCGTTGTCATATTCAAGATCGCCAATGGTGATCACATGTGACTTCCCTTTGTCCTTTTCCTTAAGTTGTTGCTCATGTCGATCATCACTAACCCTTGGATTAGGGCATTTATTATCATAATTCCCCATTTCCTTGCACTTGAAGCATTGAAGTGTTGTAGGTTCATTCTGTGTATCCCTTCCTTTGTTTGCATCATTAGGCATCTTCTTCCAGTCATTGTGTCACTCAAATGCCCGATGACCTTCCTTTCCACATTTGAAACATTTACTTGTCCCTTTAAGACAATCTCCACCATTCTTCATTCCACACTTTGAGCATAAGAAAACATTCATCTTCTTTTCACCATTATTCTGAGATTTCTCCTTGAACTCCATCTTTCGTTTCTTGTCAAAACAATGAGATGGATAAGTAACACCATATTCCATTTCTACCTTGATAGAACAACGCAAAATTTCTTCATAGCTACTGAAGTCTCTTATAGTTAATGCCCTTCGAAGATTTGGTTTTAAGCCACTGATGAATCAATCAAATTTACTTTCAGGTTGGATGATAAATCCAGATGCATACCTTGCAAGCCTTGTAAAATTCGCTTCGTAAATACCAACAGATTCATCATCCTTTTTCTGTAGTTCAAGAAACTCCTTATCCATATTTGTTCGAAGAATACGAGGGAAGTACTTATTGAAAAATAAGTTCTTGAACTCGTCCCATTCCATGGACTCAATTTCATCTCTTCGCATCGTATTCTTGATAAGATTACACCATTGATAAGCTTCACCTTCCAAATGATACACTGCTAAGATGACTTTATCATGATCAGAACATTGAAGAACTGAAAATATCTTTTTAGTGGTACTGATCCATTTTTCAGCAACATGTGGATCAAAAGACCCACTGAAAGAAGGTGGATGTTGCCTCATGAAAAACTCAATAGAATTTTGTTCCCTTCTCTGCTCATTTGGAAGTCCAGAATGATTCATAGCTTTTTTAAATATAGCAATAAGATTTTTCACTCCATCTCCCATAACATTTGTTTGTTCTGGAGGACAATAATTGCATTGTCCATTACATTGATCAACATGGTTCCTTCGGGTTCCAGCCATCGTCTAAAACCCAAAAAGAATAGTGTGAGAGGCAAAAATCATGTTAGGGAAAACAACATAATAAAGGGGGAGTACCTTCAATATCTAACATCTTATGTTTAATTCTATGATCATTAGCGTAATTCTAGTACTATAACCTATACATATACTTAACCTTAGGGATATCCCTAGACATACATTTGAAATATCTCTAGGGATCTCACTAAAGTTCTCGCATCCTAGTTTCCAAAGGTTAACTAAACCATTCCTCTGATACCAACTATAAACACCCAAACCTTGACGTACATGGACATTATATTAATTTAGCAGAATACTTAATACATAATAAAAACAGACACACAAGTACCGTAATAGTTTAGTGTCTTTGGAAACTTGGAACGTAATCTTCTAATCGTGGTGAAAGATCTTCAACATCTCCCATAAAGATCTTCCCTTTTTTTTTCTTACCTAAAACCTTTCTTCATATCCTGGGGAAAAGACAACATAAAAAGGGTGAGCTCAAAGGCTCATTAAGGGTAAGCATGGATAAAATAAATCATACCATATACATTTTAACTTAAAAACATGAACATAATGTTTAAACATCAAAATAATGAGCAAAAACATAAAACATGGAAGTACATAAGTCATAGATCATAATGGAACATAAACCATGATAAAATAGCATGGGAATAAAACATGTAATTGTGGCATCCATTAAGCACATGTAATGATTTCCATAGTAGCCAAGGCATTGCTGCCAAGACCATCTTAGTGGACAAAGTCCCATTCGGAATCGAGTTCACTCCTCATTTCAGTCCTGTAACACTGAACTAGATTATCATACCGTTCCAGCCATGACTATCTCATGAGATATAAAATCATTACCCAATTAATTGGAGGGAGATATAGGTCCCACCCATCTCATAATGAAATCATTCTTACTTGTGCCACAAAATAAACTTAAAACATTCATCATAACCCAAAGAATAAAATTGGTTTCATAAACATCATTCCATCATAACATAATCCATATAAAACAAACGGATATCATTTCATAATAAGAAAAGTTAAACCATGTAAATCATAGAGACATTATACTTGAAACATACACATATGAAATAATGTCATCTTAGATGGAAAATGGGTTTGATAAAACACTTGAAATGAATTCTTGAGGAAAATATTCTTTCTTCTTCAAAATCAATTTCTTTTTACAAAATTTCATGTAATTTTAAAGGAAAGGGATTTTTTTGTAAATAGTCATGAAATATTTTGGAGGATGCTTCATGAAAATAAGGCTTTATAAAACCGTAAAAATCCTTTCATGCCGTATAAGTTAAAAAACATTCTCATCGTACTTTTTTCGGAAAAGTGAAAAAGTACCTCATAATAGTAAGATTCCACACATACCATGTAGTAAATGTCAAAAATGTGTAAAAAGGACTTTTAACATACATGAAAACACTTTTATAAAACATGGAAATGGATGATAGAAATAACCACAGTAAATACTTACGAATAAGAAATCTCGGAAAAAAATGATATTTGCAACATTGTCCCTTACCTTAGGTCCGATATGCTTCATACGTATTAAAACCTCCTATATAATGATTTAAATAATGTCATTGACTTATTACAGAATCATATTCATTGTTATGATATCATATATGGTTCACTTATGACTTTATATTACACGTTCTTTTGTAAATTCCATGTTAAAGAGCGTTTTGGGTAAAATTGTTTCATTTGTCGTCCGTGTTTTGACTTGTAATTATTCATATGATTACATAGATCATGAATAATTACATCCAGAATGTAAAACATGATTTATATATAATATATATTCAGAATATACATATATATAATAGATCGATAAATGGAAGGAAATACACCGTTCATGGAGACGGTAGATCGTACGTACGCATGAACGTTGTTTTCGTTTCCTCATTGAATTGAAGGGAATTAATTGGATGACATACATATATATATACATAAATCCAGTATCATTATTAAGTCATATATTTCATGATTACTTAATATATATACATTATAATAATTTATGAATGGTTAATCATTGAGAATGAATCTCATCACGTCGTGGAGACGGTATTCCGTACGTACGCACAAGCAATGATATCGTTCCCATGATCGTGGAATTTTATTGGAGTGTATGTATACTATTGCAGAATCATTATCACTTTACAATAATCATATATAATTTTTATTTACACCATCATACCCATCCAAGTAAAGTGGTGGTGGAAAATAGATTACACCACGGCGTGGAGACGGTATTCCGTACGTACGCACACGCAGTGATTTCTTTTTCCGTAGGATGGATAGATGGTGAAATAGGGTTGTTTCATACATATAATAACATATCATTATATGATTGATACTGATGTTATTACTTAATAATTAAACAACTAAAGAAGAAGAAGTGGAAGAATAAATAAAGATGAAAGAATCGGTAATAGACATTACCTCTTCTTTGAAGTGTTTCTGTGAGACCTCCTTTTAGGGTACTAAAATAGGTCTTTGAAGAAGACCAGAACCTCTAGGATGTTTTTAGGGAAGCTCATAGGAGAAATTGTCAGGGGTTTTCCGAGCTCGAAGGCTCAAAGTGGTGTGAGGAAGATGGAGGAGGAGGTTCCCTTTTATAAGGGAGGAGAGGGGTACCTTTGGAATAACTAAAACTATTATTTTATTATAAAGTCAAATTTGGTTTTAAATAGCTCAAAATTGATTTATTTCGAAGTTAATGTGTGGATGGGTCCAAATCCTATCATCCAATATAATTTAAACTAGTTTAGGTTCCTGTTTTAACCTTATCATTTAGATTTAACATTAAGTTAAATAATTTTACTTTTACTGTGTCTTCTTGGGTTCTTATACTACATGGTTAATAAATTACTATAAGAAGCCAAACGAACCCCAAGTTGTTCAGTATTAATATATATAACCTTATCTATGTCATTTGGCTGAACCTTAGTTTTTTATGGATAAAATAACAATTAATAATATAATATTTGTTTTAAAAACTATTTTATGTCAATTTTGACACTATTTAGTAATTGATTTTTTTGAAACTCATAACAGAATGATTAGTTCGAAAAAAGTTAATTAAATCAATAATAACATGTCATGTTAACCAATAAAATTAGTTTAATTCATAAAAAGTCTTAAATTACATTTATTTGTGTATTTATAACATCAATTATGTCAATATTTCATTAATAAGACAATTATTGCATCATCTTTGTGTCATAATAAATGATAATTATTTAATCCCTAAAAATTATAAATAAATTCCTATGATGTAGATAATTGTATTAGCTTTCTGGAGAATATTCAGGTTTGAAGTTTCATGAAGTTTATCACTAAAGTAAAATTATTATATTTATAAGATTTAAGAAAGTGACATGTTGTCACATTCTTTGGTTTTAAAAATAATTAAATTATTTTCATGGACAAAAGTCCATTAAATGAATATAATCTTAACCTTAGGTGATATGGGTCGACTTTTAGTAATCCAATAGGATTTTGACATGTGTTAGGGTATTTTTATAATATTATATTTACCCTTAATTAACCGATTTACCTTTTACTATGGTAAATAAAATTTACCGTAGTTACTATTCAAAATTCCCAAAAATAAAAGGTAGCTTATTAACATAATTTGGATCCACTGATTCCAAAAATGGAATCCATTTTTTCAAATTCAATACACAAAAGTTGTAGAAATTAAGTTAAAATTAATCCTGTTGTCGAAAGAAAACATGATTTTCTTTAAAACACTACAAAAGATTGAATTGATTTAACCTACGAATTCAATGTAAAATCAATTCTAGTGGGATACATTATATTAAATGGTAAAAATATATTCTATTTATACTTTAAAACCATTAAATATTGTAATTTAACCATATAAATTATTGCGATGAAAAAAGTTGTTTTTAATTAAAATATAGCATGTTTTTACTATTCATCAAAATATGAAAGTTACGAGAATAATATGAAAATTTTATCTGAAGAAAATTTTTATTTCATGATTCCAAAGAAGAATTTTATTTTTTAAAATTTTACTTATTAACATGTCAAAAAATAGATTTAATGTGGATGTGCCATCAAAAGGTGGCAAAACTGCATTTTTTTAAAAATACTTATTTTACCCGAAATATTTATTTTGTTCTTATAACATGTTCTAGAAAATGTGTAAGATGAATAAAAATGTTATAAAATTCAAAATTTAGTTTATACTAATCATAACGGCTATATAATAATAATATATCGTTGTTCAGTAAAACCCAGTATTGGGTACAAGACACGCTATCGAGGAAGGTCGTGATTGCGTGTAATGCAAGCCAAGTCAGGGTTGTGTGTTGTGCAAGAATCCTTCGTTGTTTCGTATAAAAGAATCCAACCATATTTCATTTATACATTGAATATATATATATACTCAAAGTTTTGTAGAATAACTATTATCAAAATTGTGTGTAACGCGATCCAAGAATAGTGTTGTGTATACTGCAAGCTAATACGGTGTTGCGTATAGCACAATGTAATCTTGGTGTAGCATAAAAAACAAGACATTAATGAAATTAGAAGAATTTTTTTCATAAAATCTCGGGGTGTTACAACCCAACTCATTAACCCAAAGATAAACTATTAAACAATGGAAGGAATACCAAGAAGGTAAGTTCCACAATCATCTCCACATAGAAGAATAACACAGATGTATCACCACGAAGGAAAGTACCACATAGGTACACCACATAGAAGAATACCATAAATGTATCACCACGATGGTAAGGACCCAGCTGATACCAGGTATAACATAGGTACGGTAGAAATGATGATTAGTTATAACTACTGAATCATTTTACTCTGTTAAGAGGAAGACCCTCGTAGGATCCTAAATCAACATTAGACCCATACAAGATCCTAGTACATCATCAAACCCGCATAGGAATCTAGTACATCATCAGACCCACATAGGATCATTGTACATCATCAGACCTACACCAGATACTAGTACATCATCAGACCCACAAAAGATCCTAGAATAACAGGCCCATGAAAGAACCTAGTGTTGTCCCGAATGGATTCCAAGAGAGGATCCAGGCGAGGACCTCAAACACAGACCCACATAGGATCCCAAACCAGAGACCCACATGGGATCCCTTTATCATATTACTACCAGCTACACGGATCCTGCACTATGCTATCTTGTCTTTGGGAGGGTCCTCTCCACATTCCACTGGTCGATCCACCATCTACCATGAATTCCCACGAATATGTATCCAAAAGTACATAAACTTCATATGGGTCTCAATGCAACAGACGGTGCGGCAAACAGACATCTCGTCTATAAGTTATTAGCCTTTTAGTCTCAAGGGCCCCGTTGGATTTATCCTCGATCCAACCTGACCGTACTCCAACATTATCCAATCATCAAGTGGGGTATACCCAATGGATCTTCTTGCTCTAAGGTTTCTGGCACTATAGACAGTTCGTCAAACAGACGCTCGTAGCTCAAGATATGGCCGAAAGAACCTATAGGGTCGAAATTGGTCCTAGTCCAGTCCGACCAAGTATGAGCTACCTAGCTCGACCCCGCCTGAGCTGACCCGAGTCTAGCCCTGGGTCAGACTCAACCCACGAAATCCATCCCGGCTTGCTGGGTCTGGCCCGACCTGCACTAGGCGGCCCGACCTGTGTTGGGCAGCCCGGCCCGCATCGGGCAGCCCAACCCAGCCTGGGCTGCCCGGCACAGCTGCATGCAGCTGTGGGGGGGGGGGGGTCACGTGCCCCCACCCTCATTATCTGAATTTCCGAAGACGTTTGGCCACCAGGAATCATGTGGGACCCACCGCGGGTCTTTCTCTATACATCATGGCCGACCGAAATGATTGCCCATTTCTCGTCCCAGCAGCATGTCATGCAAGGCCCCTCCACGGTTGGCTGAATGCCGGCTACCTTCCACCATCCCCAGCGGTCAAGCGGGCCGTATACACATGTTCTGATGGTGAAGCGTGGTCGCGTTGCCTGCGCTTCCCCTACCGGCCAAACCACCAGCCACCCTCTGTCCACTACCGCGGCCGGTAGTGGCCGGCCGCCCTCCATCCTCCACACACACCCTCTTCCTCAACCTGCAGGGCGGGTGCGCACCGCCCCAATTCCGTGCAGCTATCCCGGGAGGTAGTTTCCAACTTTCTCCTCCGCGATGAATATAACAACCATGAAGAACAGCTGAGGGATCAGGCTATGTTCGTTTGTCCCACACCCTCCGAAGTCGATTGGTAGAAGGCATATCAAAAGGATTAATTCAACTCAAACCATGAAAAAAACCCCTACCTCGAAGGTTTTTTGACATCAGTAAGGAGGGAAGGATGGATTTCAGTTCATTGTCATTGAAGACATTCATCATTGGAGAGTGCGTTCTTCATTAGAGAGTGTTTTCTTCATTGGAGGATGATGTAAAAAACCAGATCTTCTTTTCAGGTATGATTTTTCTTTTTTTGGTCATTTTTGAGAAAAAGAGTAAAATCTAGAAATTTTCCAAGTACACATCGTGTACTTTATGAGTCCACGATGTGTACTACGATGCCACTGGAGGTTGTGTCCTGGCCATATCATGGTCACACACACACGACCATGTGGGAGTGACATGGATTTCTTCTAATGTGGAGTACGGAAACTGCAAGTACACACTATGTACACCAAACGAACATGCTGTGTATTTTATTTTTATTTCATTAAACACACCAGGGTTTCATATAACGGATAGAACTCACTTATTTTAGGTTTTCTTTGACCAAGAGAGCCCGTACGACCACAGATCATTGATGAGCCTCAGAGCCTCCATCCGTCCTCCGATTCGAAAACTGGTGATTGCATTTGGAATAGATTCTGTGAGTTCTTCCTTCTCCCATAACATCATTTTCAAATTGATCATATTTTCCAAGTTATCTTGGTTTAAAAAATTTATACATTTTTGTAGATCTATAATGTCATAAAGAGATTCAAGCATTGAGGTTCAAGTATATCAATCAATTAATGCCAAGGTAGGTCATTTGGGCCTTTCCCTTGAAATTCAATGAGTATTATGTTCAATTTCTACCAATACCCTTGAACAGGGTAGTGCGTGTTACCATTTTACCACTATTGTCTTCCGGCCATGATGGTATGCCTATATAGAGGATTAATGGATAAGAATTGGGTTTTTTTGGTATGCCTTGGATTTTTTGACCATGCATGTTCTGTTTACGACTATTTGGTCATGTTTAGCCAGTTTGGAAACCTGTACTTTTTTCCATACCTGTTGTTGTAGGATGTAGAGACTGAATCCTAACATGCTTCATATGCAGTAGACTATTTATCCAATTAGTTATGTAGGTTTAATCTGGACATATTTCATTTCTATTCCGTTATCCTACATAGGTCCATGAGAACCGGTTGTAGTAGACTATAAGGGGAATTATCCGAGTGAACTTCCTCAGAGAGTCTTTGAGCATGAGGATATAGGAGGATAGTCTATGTGAGCTTCCTCAGAGAGCCTATTATTACTTGGGGCTATAAGGGGATTGACTGTATGTGATTATTCAAAGAGCCCTTGACTTATTCAGACTATAATTGGTTAGACCGTCTGAGCTTCCTCAAAGAGTATTTATTTTACTTTGAATTATTGTGCTTACCTTAGACTATAAGAGGAATTGACTGTGTGAGATTCCTCAGAGAGTCTTTGAATAACCGGGGCTATATGGGGAATTGACCGAGTGTACTTCCTCAGAGAGTCCATGACCATGGGGATATACGGGGAATTGGCCATGTGATCTTCCTCAGAGAGTCCTTGACAACCTTAGACAATAAGGGAAATTAACCGAGTGAGCATCCTCAGAGAGTCTTATAATTTTTGTACGTCCCAAACCTGAGAGGTTAGGCTGAGTGTACTGCCCAGAGGGTTATTGGTACTTGTTAGGTAAGACCATAGGGGATGACTATGAGTACTTCTTAGAGGGTTACCTATTTTTTCTTAGCTACTTGTTAGTTTTTTCTTGATATTGGAACTGTGGATTGTTTACTATTAAGCATGTTTCTGTTTACTGCTCTGTACTTTTACCTGCCATATATTCACTGAATATTAGGCATATATATTTTGGTGGTTGCCTACTATTATTTAGACTCACACCCTGTTTGGTCCATTATATTAGGCCCAAATAGATTATATTTTTGCAGGTATAGATTAGTGCAAGCGCCCTTCCACATCAGGTACATGACATGCTATGGAGCTGGAGAGCAAGGGACCAATCCTAGGCTTGCGATGCTGAGGAGATGTTATATTTCTCAATTGAACTTGGTTCAATACTTTTTTATTCAGCATTGTGACTTGTTAGGATGTTTTCGGAGACATGTGTATCAAGCATCATTTATTAAGCATTGCCCCAGTTGTTTATTATCTTCATCTTCCACTTTTTACTATTGTTGGATATTTACTGCTTCCGTTATTTCATGTTTGTTTACATCTGTGGTGTACACTGTCAATGAGGTCATAGTTTCTCCACTATCACACCCAAGTCCCATGCAACTTGTCAGCATCCTCTAGCGTTCAGGGAAATGTACTTGAGGCAATGTGACCAATCGGGTACGAGGAACCTCAGAGTGGCTTCTGAAACTGGGATGTTACAAAGTGGTATCAGAGGGATTATTTTCTCTTGATTCACTATTTAGAGCCTATAGTAAGATATAGGATATAATATGAACTTGGTAATAAGTCATGCCTGAGATTAGCTAACATGTGTACAGGGAAAAGCTAATCTACTCATTTATTGTAATTTTTCTGATTTTTCAATTTTACTGTTGATTTGATTTTCACCATTGGGTGAATCAACTGTTTTGTGCTGCTACTGTTGATGATATTGAGCTTCTGTTTCTATCGTAACCTACTGAAATGAGGGTATTCCATCACATGCATCATACATGCACTTGTTAGAAATCACATGTCATGCATTCTTGCCATGTAATCTAAAATGCATTAGTAATTACATTTTATTGTGATAGATGTTGTGTAAATATATGATTGCTGTTGTTATAAATTCCTTGATAAAATAAATTTTGTTTGATATGGTATTATTTGTGTAAGGATTTTTATGGATGAATGCCGAAATTTGGTTCTTGTGGTATTATGGGCCCTCATAGAATGGAATTTGGTGGATCATCACCTTGTTGTCTTGTTATAAAATGTATAAAATTCCAAGAATTGATTCGTGAGGAGTATGGGCCCTCACAGATCATAATTTGGCACTTTTAATGCTCATTTTAGTGTTTTTCTGGGATCTAGAGAAGTTTTTGAGGCTTACTGTCTGGAAAAACCAAGAATACCCACTTTGTAGTTTTGACTACATGCTATGTATTCTTCTGTTCAGGAGGAAAATGTTTTTATTAAGTATATGTTGTGTACCATATGTACATGCCATATAATCTCTAACCATGTCATAGGCTGTGTGGCAGAGACACGGGATGGGGAATTCCTTGCAGGAACACGTTCTGTACCAGTTTAGCACACCGTGTAGTCTGATCTACGTACATGGCTGTGTCATGAACAACACAGGTCTATGTTATCTTTTTACATAAACGTTGTGTTAGGACATTACACGATGTGTATTTAGACCTAGGTACTGGCCGTGTAAAAAACAAAATGGGTTATTGTTATCCTTTCACATACATGTTGTCTTTGTCGGGAACACATCGTGTAGTGTCAGCCATGTGTTAGGCTGTGTCACCAACAACACGGGCCAAGTGAAGCTTGTTTAGTACACGTCGTGTCTACCTTGAACATTCCATGTAGTCTTTTTCTTAAGAGAGCCATGTGGCTTAACCGTGTAGAAGGACCCAAGCAGGGAAAGGGGATTTAGGTACACATCGTGTTATAGGACAACACGTCGTGTGTTTTTGGGTGTTACAAGACCAGTTGTGGTGGGAGTACATGCCCATGTGAATGAATTAAAGGAACACACTGTGTAGGGGAAATACACCCCGTGTAGTCATGTTTTTCTTAACTTGATTTCTTTGTTTCTTTGGTTTTCTTCTTGTGCGTTCAGTCTTCAGTCCTTGATAATCATGAATCTAAGTGTGTGTTTGACTTTACCGAGTCATGCCTCCTAGACGTCCTTCGGTTGACCGCCCGTTGCATGGCAGTGATCAGACACATGATAAGGAAAATCAGGGACTTCCTGTAGATCCTCATGTTGTTCCAGCCTTAGCACCAGAAGTTATACTAGTTGCAGGTGCTTATGCTTTATTTAGGTAGGGTTTTATGAGGACGATGAAGACCATCTAGGGACTTCCACCTCATGTCCCATCGATGACAGATTTGACGTGGGTTTCCCAGCTGTAACATCCTCCCACATTCTCAAGGGAAGGAGTACCACAAGCTACAAAGTCGTCGCTCGAAGCCATGCTGATGATCTTTGAGCATCTCAAGGTACCACAAGAGAGGAGGGTGAATCTCACATCCTACATGTTCTGAGACTCCCCCATGAGGTGGTTGGATGTCATCTCTCAGGTGGGACACCACCAAAATATGGCATAGGTGGAGTTCCAACGTATCTTTTACGATTACATCTACCTGAAGACTTTGAGGTACGATCGAGCCCGGGACTTCATGAGCCTGAAGCATGGTACTCTTTCTGTGATGGAGTATTCCTCTAACTTCACAGAGTTGTAGAATTTTATACCTTTTTCAGCAGGAGATGAGTTGTTCCTGGATAGGATGTTTTAGGATGGTCTCAGGTAGGAGATATATTCCTAGGTGAACATCATTAGGTTGATTTCGATATCCTCTATTGTCAACCAGGCACTGATTAAGGAGCACAATCTGAGGGATTCTGGAGCTATGATCCATGGTGGTTTGGCGTCCACAGTTAGTATTCCTCTTTCTGATAGCAGGAAGCACCACATGGAGACTGCCTGGGGAGATCAGAGTAGGTGGGATGCACCTTCTGGTAGCCACGTGGTGTGCTACCTGTGCAGGAGGATCGGGGATATGAGGCCATGTTGCTTGAGACACCCGATGGAGTGCCGATCTTGCGGCCAGATGGGCCATCTCTAGTGTTTCTGTCAGTTTTTTTCTCTAGCAGCTGGAGACAGGGGTTCTTCTTTGACCCTACATTCGGGATCATCACCACCAGTTTATCTCTAGTTTGGGAATATGATCTCTTCCAGCCATTCAGGCCGAGGTGGAGGTCATGGCGAGGGTAGTCAGTTGTCGGTCCTTCAGCGACAGTAGGGTGGATCAGCTCAGAGCTGCCAGGGAGGGTCACAAAGTCGTGGAGTAGGATAGACATTTGCAGTGGTGTAGACCCAGTAGGAGCAATATCTCATGCCTTCCATAGTTCGAGGTACGATCTTAGTATCCTCGGTTTTATCTTCTACTCTTTTCGATAGAGGGGCTTCCCATTGCTTTATCTCTGTTATTATTGTGTAGATCATTGGGCTCTGCATATTTTCTTCTTCCGAAATCTTGATGCTTGACACACTGTTGGGGATGAGTACATCTAGCGTACATCAGTGCAAAGAGTTACCTCTAAAGGTTTGTGGATGTCACTTCCTATGGGACCTCTATATCCTAGAGACGACGAGCTATGATGTTATTCTCGGAATGGACTCTCTAGTTCCCTTCTAGGCAGTAATTGATTGTTATCACCATAGGGTGAGTTTCCTATCACCAAAGGTCAAATATTTTCATTATATGGGCGAGTGGGATGTCCAGGTGAGCAGAGTGGGACCAGAGCATCATAGGTTAGGAGGAGTTACAGCCTAGATTTCTAGTTAATATCTGAAAGTACAGGGGACATCATAGTTAGAATTCCCTCTAGTGGTCGATCGTTTAAGGGATTTCATTCTAGAGGAATTTTTAGGTTTTCCTTTAGAGTGCGTGGTTGACATTTCTATTGAGATTGTTCGAGGAGCGGCACCGATGTCCATTCCTCCTTATAGGATGGAAACATCAGAATTACAGAAGTTCAGGAAGTAGTTGGAGGAGTTTTTGGAAAAAGGGTTTCATCTGACCCAGTACTTCTCCTTGTGGTTCGGCTATCCTATTTGTGAACAAGGCAGATGACACCCTCAAGAATTGTGTGGATTATCAGAAGTTGAACCAGTTGACGGTCATGAACCGATATCCCTTTCCCAAGATTGATGATCTATTTAACCAGCTTCGAGGAGCTCGAGTGTTCTCCATGACTGACATGAGATATGGTTATCATCAGTTGTGTGTTAGACCATCTGATATACCTCTTACAACCTTCTAGAGAAGGTATGGTTTATTCGAGTATACGTCTATTCCGTTCTGTCTCATGAACACGCCAGAAGCTTTCATGGCACTGATGAACCGAGTGTTCCATCCAAACATAGATTCCTTCATGGTTGTCTTCGTTGAAGATATATTGGTGTACTCTCACACTCAACACAACCATGCCACAAATCTTGAGATCGTTTTGAGTATACTGAGGTAGCATCAGTTATATTCTAATCTCTCAAAGTGCCACTTTAGGATGGACCTAATTCACTTCTTGGGTCATGTCATCATAGACACATGTGTATCAGTAGACCCAGGTAAAGTGAGAGCAGTAGTTTCTTCAGAGCAGCCGAAGAATGTCTTTAAGATACATAGTTTTCTAGGGTTGTTTAGATACTACAGATGATTCATACATGACTTTTCATTCTTAGAATAACCACTAACGGGTCTGACTAAGAAAAGTGAAATGTTTTTATTGTCAGATTCATATGAGTTAGCCTTTCAGGATATGCAGGGGAGTTTGACGTCATCACCGATACTAGTCTTTCTAGAGCCGGGAAAGATCGATACTGTTTAATGCGACACATAAGGTATCGAGCTAGGAGTTGTGCTTATGCAGGGAGATGGAGTCGTTGTGTATGTTTCATGGAAGTTGAGGCCACACGAGAGGAACTACTCGACACACGATCTGGTGTTGGCAGCTGTTGGTCATGCCTTACGTTGTTGAAGACATTATTTTCTGGGTACGTGTTTTTTGGTCTTCAAAGTCTCAAGTACATTTTCACTCAGTGTGATTGGAATTTGAGACAGTAGAGGTGGGTCGAGTACCTACAATCATTTGATTTCAAGTTTTCTTATACGCATAGGAAAGGCAATGCAGTGACTAACTCGTTGAGCAGAAGGACTTAGATACATGCAGTTCAGGAGGCCAGTACTGAGTGAATACTTATGGCTCTGTTCTCTGAGATGTATTTGGAGGTGCAAGATAGTCAGGGGTAGAATTTTCTTTCTTCTATGGCTGGTACCTCTACAATTATTGATCAGGTGCGAATAAGGAATCTATCAGACTTAAAGGGCCTATTCCTATGGGATATTGTGTTAGGGGAGAACTCTATTCTTGGATAAACCATAGGTTAGGATGAGATCTTGCGTTTCGAGGGGAGCGTATGGGTGCCAACAGATACACTAATGGAGAAGATACATGATTTTAATTCCTCAGTTTGGTAAGTCCATCCTAGCATCACTAAGATATATCATGATCTTCACCCTTAGTATTGGTGGCCAGGTATGAAGAGGAACCATGCTGGGTTTGTCATGAGGTGATCCACTTTTTAACAGGTGAAGGCGGAGTATCAGCAACAAGCATGGCTTTCACAGCAGTTACCCATTCTCAAGTGGAAGTGGAATGACGTCGTGTTGGATTTTGGGACCGGGTTGCGAAGGTCACCTCGAGGGAATGATGTTGATTGGGTTGTCATTGAAAGGATTACAGGGGTCTCTCAATTCATGCCGATCACGAAGACCTTCAATGTTGATGGGTTGGGATGGTTGCAAATTCGAGAGATTGTACGTCTACATGGAGTTCCACACACTATTGTTTCAGACAGGGATGTGTGTTTTACTTCTGAAATTTGCTAGGGGCTTTAGAAGGCGTTGGGTATATAGGTACTTTTGAGTAAAACTTACCACCCCACTACTACCAATACCTCTTTTATCAGTGCTGAAAATAGCCTTTAACAGTGCTAGAAAAGCATTGTTAAAGCCGACAATGATAGGGGGGGGTCCCCTTTATCAGCACTCTAAAAATCACTGATAAAGACCACTTTTATCAACGCTAAAAAAATGCACAGATAAAAGGGGTCTTTTATCAGTGCAAAAAAAAGCGCTGATAAAAGGCCCCTTTATCTGCGCTTTCTTTTTAGAGCAGATAAAAGACAACTTTTATCAGCGCTTTTTTAAGCGCTGATACAAGTAAACAAATTAAAAATATTATTTTTTTTTAAAAAATCCTGAAATTCAGAGGGGCTTTTATAGCGCTTCAGACCCCTTTTAAAAGTGCTATCCAGCCCCTCCAGTGCTCGTACAAACCCCTCTCAACCCTATATCAACACTACACCCACCCCCTTTATCAGCTCTAGAATCGGAAATCCACCCCCATGCACATTCCATTGCCCCCACCAATATTTGATCTCGAGACCTCCCCCTTGCGCGCCTAGAGGCTTTACCACTCCGCCATATTGATTTTTTCTCCAGGTAATGACATATCTATTTATTTATATATCTATTTAGTTATAATTATTCATATAGTATTATATTGTTATATTAATATATATATAGTTATTTTAATATATATATTTATAGTGATATTAATATATATATATATAGTTATATTAATATATATATTTATAGCGATATTAATATATATATTTATATCTATTTTTTATATTTATTTAGTTATATTTTTTTATTTGTATATTTATTCGTATATTAATATATATTTATAAGAGAAATTTAAAATACATTTATAAAATATGTTTTTTGTGTGTTTTAGAAAATAAATAAATAAATACATACATACATACATATATACAACACACACAAACACATATTATATATGTTTATTTGTCAGTATAATTATACATATTTATATATATTTACAAATATTATATGTTAACATGTATATACATATTTAAGAATATATAGATAATATATATCAGTTTGTTAATACAAACGCATACAAACACACACACACACGCACAAATTATATAGGTATATAAAAATTCCTATTTTTGTTTTTTAAATAAAATGAATATTATTTTTTATTTAGATAAAGTGTATATATTGAGAAATATATATTATAAATAAATATGTTTAATTATTTATTTATTAAATTAAATTTCTATGTGTGAATATATAAAAAATATGTATATATTATTATATATTTGATTATAAATTGTATTGAATTATAAAAAATGATAAAATTTCAAATAAATAATATCAATATCAATGTAATAACTTGGAATAAATTCAGTACCCCGCAAAAAATCCAATAATACCCCCTTAAATGAGGCGGAAAATCCACAAAATGTTAAGAAATCGGGGTATCCCGACTAAAAACTCAGTTTTGGAGACCTTATGGGCCTTTTGGCCTTGAAAAAGCCTTTACCAACATCCCACGAGTCATAAGGGTGTAGAGATCATCACATACTATGATTTGGTATGTGGTAGAGCTCAAACGGACACCCGGATCAAAAGTTATGTCCGTTTGAATTTTGAGTTGCGTTTTCAACATATTATCAATCTTTTTTTTAATTTTTTTAATTTTTTTAGTCTTCAAATGGTTATGAAATGACTATTACTCCATAATAATTAGAAAATTATTAATTAAATAATTTTTTTTAATATTTTTATAATCCATTCTCAATAAATATCTTTTATATTAATTGTTACTGTATATTTATACTTATCTAAAATTATATTTAAAAAAGATATATTATTATATCAATATAACTATATCTATATATTTAAATATTAATATATTATTTTTAATGTATTTTTTTGGATATAGACCCTTTATCAGCGCTTTCAAAGAAAGCGCTCATAAAGACCCCCCTTTATTAGCGCTACTAAAAAACGCTGATAAAGGGGTACCCTTTAACAGTGCTAAAAGAATCGTTGTTAAAGGGGATACCTTTATCAGCGCTTTTTTTAGCGATGATAAAGGTACCCCCTTTATCATCACTTTTTCATTATCACTGATAAAGGGTGGCACTGGCATTGCCCCGTTTTGTGGTAGTGCCCCCAGATAGATGGTCAGTCTGAGCATACAATTTAGGTGCTTGAAGGCATACTCCGAGCATGGATTCTGGATTTTAATGGTTCGTGGGAGAAGTATATACCTCTTGTGACGTTTTCCAACAAAAATAGTTTTCAAAAAACATTTTAGATGGCATCTTATGAAGTTTTGTACTGTAGGCCATGCCGATCAACCTAATGTTGGATAGAGGTAGGAGAGACATCATTGATGGGACCTCATCTTCTTTAGTAGACCACAAAGCAGATAGAGTGGATTTGGAAAAGGATGGCTACTATGTAGTCTCGACAGAAGTCTTATGCTGATCACCAGAGACGACCTCTAGAGTTTGAGTTTGGGGATCAGGTTTTCCTGCATGTCACACTAAGGTTTGGACATAAGAGGACTAGGAGATAGGGTAAGATTTGGTCGAGGTACATTGGGCCATTTGAGGTGTTGGAGAGAGTTGTTCCAGTTTCCTATATGTTGCAGTTACCTCAGAGGTAGCAGTCTATGCACGATGTTTTTCATGTTTCTCAGCTCCGATGTTACTTTTCAGACCCGTCTGATGTCTTTCAACCCGAGGAGGTTGAGCTCGAAGTGGATGCATCATTTGAAGAGAATCCTATTCAGATTGTGGATTACAGTAAAATGGTTCTTCATGGTCGGTCTGTTCCCTTGGTATGAGTGCTATGGTAGCAAGGGTGGGTGTAGGATGAGACTGAGAGAGGGAGGCCGATGTACGATCATAGTGGCCTGAATTGGTCAGGGTATCTTCTTCTACATCGCCCTAGGGAAATTTGTGGATGAATTTCTTTATGGGGGGATGTTTTAAGAACCTGAATCTTCTCTTCAAGCATGTTTTTTCTTTTTATGTTGTTTTTGAGAAAAAGAATAAAATCTGGAACTTTTCTAAGTACATGCCATATACTTTATGAGTACACACCATGTACTGTGCTGCCACTGGAGGCCATGTGCTGGCCGTATCATGTCCACACACATGGCCGTATGGGAGGGACATAGAGTCAAACTAATGTGGAGTGTGAAAACAGCTAGTACACATCGTGTACTAAAAAATAACACATTGTGTATTTTGTTTTTTTCATTAAATGCACCAGGGTCACATCTTACGGACATAACTCACTTCTTCTAGGTTGTCTTTGTCTGAGAGAACCCGTATGGTTGCAAAACATCGTTGATACCCAAATCCTCCGTTAATCAAATGATTCGTACACTGGTGATTGCGTTGGAATCACATCAGTGTGTTTTTTCCTTCTCCCAGAAAATCATTTTCCAATTCCTCCCATTTTCCAAGTTATCATGGGTTGAAAGATTCCTACGTTTTATAGATATATGATGTTATAAGGATATTCAAGAATTAAGGTTCGATTATAATGATCACCTAAAACAAAGGTAGGTGGTTTGTTCCTTTCCGTTCAATGTATTTTAGTATTATGTGCATTTTCCACCAATACCCTTGAACGAGGTATTGCATGTTACCGTTTTACCCCTGTTGTCTTCCAGCCATCCTGGTATGCATGTGTTGAGGTTAAATGGATAATAATATATTTTTTTCTATGACATGGATGTTTTTCCATGCATGATCTGTTTACAACCGTTTGGTCATGATTAGCCAGTTTTTCCACCTTGCTTGTTTTCCAGACATGTTGTTGTAGGATAGAGAGCTTGAATCCTGACATGCTTGATATGTTGTAGACTATTTAGACAAGTATTTTTTTGGTTTACTTTGTCTATATTTCATTTCTATGTCATTATCCTACATAGGTTCATGAGAACTAGGTGTAGTAGACTATAATATGAGTTGACCGAGTGAGCTTCCTCAGAGAGTTTTTGATCATTAGGCTATAGGGGGATAGTCTATGTGAGCTTCCTTAGAGAGATTATGATTACTTGGGGCTATAAAGGGATTGACTGTATGAGCTTCCTCAAAGAGTCCATGAATTCATTAGAGTATAAGGGTATAGTCTGTGTGAGCTTCCTCGGAGAGTCTCTATTTTACTTTGAATAAATGTGCGTACCTTAGACTATAAGAGGAATTGTCTGTGTGAGCTTCCTCATAGAGTCCTTGAATGACATGTGATATAATGGGAATTGATGGTGGGAGCTTCCTTAGACAGTCCCTGACAACCTTAGTCTATAAGGGTAATTGACCGAGTGAGCTTCCTTAGAGAGTCTTATAATTTTATTTTGACACAAACCAGAGAGGTTAGGATGAGTGTACTTCCCATAGGGTTGTTGGTACATGTTAGGTAGGACCAGAGGGGATTTCTGTGTGTACTTCCCAGAGGGTTACTTGTTTGGGCTTAGCTGCTTGTTAGCTGTTTCATGATATTGGAACTGTGGATTGTTTACTATTCACTCTGTTCCTGTTGCTTCTCTCTATACATTTACCTGCCATATATTCGTTGAATATTAGGAAAATATCTTCGGGTGGTTGCTTACTAGGATTTAGTCTCACACCCTATTTGGGCCATGATTTTGGGCCTAAAAAGATTATATTGTTGCATGTATAGATAAGGGAAAGCGCCCTTCTACTTCAGATACTTGACTTGCTATAGAGCTAGAGAGCATGGGGCCAAGCCTAGGCTTGAGATGCTAAGGAGCTGTTATCTTTTTATTTTGTACATGGTTTAGTATTATTTTTATTCAACATTATGACTTGTTTTTCTATCTTTCTCGTCATAACAATCATGTATCATTTATTATGAATTTCTCCACACTACAACAAAACCGGCTATTCGTGGTAGTTTTTTTTTTCATATAGCGGCGGTTTACAGAAACCACCGCTAAACTAGGAATCAGCAATCTATTAGCGGCGGTTTTTTCCATTTTGCAGTGGTTTAAGGGAAGCATCGTAGATGCCTAATTTTGTGGCGGTTTTTGTGACATTAGCGGCAGTTTGATGGGTGTTGGATATTTTTTTATTCATGGTGGTTTTAACCACCGCGATATTCTGGCGTTTGATGCGTCTCTGTCGCGGCGGTGAAAACCGCCACTAAATATAATCTGATTACATTTCGTGATGGTTATAACTGTTGTGAAATGCTAACCAGTAAAGCATTAGTGGCGATTAAAACCGCCGTGAAATTCTGACCAGAAAAATTGCGAATTTTTCTTCTACTGCCCCACTGCCCTGAAAAACAAATTAAACCAGAAAATTGAATATGAGACATCATACAAAGAAATAAAATGTTATTTCTAACTTGGTATCCCCATCATGATGAAAAAAGAGATAATATGACCATCATAGCTACTGGCAGCAAAGTAGATAAGAGGACCTTCGCAAATAAAACTACTATTTTTGTAATTTGGTAACAAAAGAGTAGGATCCGGATCATCCATATATAAACATATGAGGGTTCAAGAACACCAATATAAAGTAGATCAAGATCATAGACCAGATATTCATTTTCCAATCACCTTTGGTGTTCCTTCTTTTTAGATGCTCTCTTATGGGTGATAGAGGTTTCTTTCTATGGATATCATCACGCATATACGTAATCTTGTTTGATTATATCTCATGTCACTATTATAATTTTATGATAGGTCTATGGTATTTCATTTGGGATATGTTCATACCATGTAGTGCCCACTGGGGTAGACCGATGACCTTTAGTTGGAACAAGGGTATGGTCCCGATTTGGTTGTCCAAATAACATGGGATTTGGCCCATGAACCTCTTGAATGGGAGAAAAGATGTGCATCGTCTATAAATATCCTCATATTGTGTTAATGAGTCACCCAAATTATGGTAGAATAGATTTTTGTCTTCCCTTTAACCATTTTTAGAATATTCTAGGTGACTTCAGGGACCAGAACATGCATATTTTCTTATTCTATTATTGGAGAATGTGTATGGGCCTGATCTTTTCCTCCATTTCATATAGGTACATACCGATGTTAATCTGGTCAGTGGGAAAGGATATGGGTATTCCCTATATTTTTTACCAAAATATTCTTGGTGATTTATTTTAATAATACCAGATTATACTGACAAGCTTAGTAAATGTGGGGAAATGTGTCCTCTTGCTCATAGTTTTCCACCATATTTAGTTTGTGGGATTCTTTGGAGGGTATAGATGTCGGGCCATGTTCTTGAATTATTTTTCACTACCCTCAGTGGGTTCTCCTGACTACCTAGGTTTGGGAGACTTGGGTCATACTCTCGAGGTAAACACACACATCATATAGAGGTTTTATTTCTTTGTAGCATTAGTGATGGTGAATGCTAGACATAGCCCTTTGGAGGGTCCCTTATGCAATCTAGATGAGTCAATTAGTGACCTCTTGATCAACCTCCATAGATAAAGGAGGAACATGTTATTTCCTTCCAGGGATATGGCCATGAAATGGTTTGAGATGGAAAATATTTACAACAAATTATGTTCCACTAGTCATTGTCGAGTAGACATATAGTAGGGATTTGGAGATGAATGGATTTTTTAGCTTCCTCTGAAGATAGAAAGGTGCCATTTTTGTGTGACTCCCAAACAAGTGAATTTGAGACCCAATGTTGAGGGTGCAAGGTTGATAATAGAGCCCTAGTTTTAAATGAGGACCCAACTTGTGCAGTAGTCGAAGCATATGTGTTCTTAAAGTAGTAAAATGTCATTTGGATCAAAGGGGGTTCTAGTTGAATGTGCCAGAATACTTATGAGAAACATTTATAATAAATCCTCATGAAATTAGCATATCAATAAATAAAAAAATGTATAATCAATTGTATCGGATCCATTTTTGTCCACATTTTAAATTTTGAGAGAGAAAAAGGAGCCTAACATGTGGGTTACACATGCACTTTGTTTAAGGTTCCATGTTAGATTCACCATTTTTGTTTCTAACTACTTTTATTGGTGAGTATATGATTCGTATCACAAGATTAGGCTAAACCACATTACCATCATCCTCTTATGTTTAGTCTCTATACTGCCTATTAGGTTCCAATTTATATAACTAGAACAAAATAACAAAAGGTTCACTCATTTGTCATCCAAAATCTCGACTACCAATTCAAACACATGCCTAAATGGAATGATGTATACAACTCTCGAGAAATCAAGAAATAAAAAGAAACATCATAAATCAAAAAAATGCATAGAAGGAAACATGAGAAATCAATATAATTCTAGGACATTTAAATTTTTGGTGGAAACTATTTGCCATACATGTTATATAAACAAACCAACTGTTCTTATATTTGTTAATCACATCAACAATACTACTACTCATGGTATGATGATGCATCGTCACCCACTCCACCTCCATCTTCACTACCTGCTGCCACCTGTAAGAACATTATATTTGAATGTTAAATATTGTTGCATATTTATAATTAAACTTAAAAACAATAAAAATTTTCAAACTAAATGATTTTGATTTTTTGTTATTTACCTTCTCACCACTACTCGATGCACCACCACCGGGGGAATAGTTTCTCATCTGTTGATATATATCAGTCAACGCTTTCTGCATAGCGGATATCTGAGCCCCCTGGTCTTGAACTGTGGCTCGTAGAGAAGACATCTCCCTCTGAGAATATTTAGGTATGAAATTAATATAACTAGGAGTAGATGCAGCTGGAATCCCAGGTGGCCTGCCAAAGTCCTCAGATGGTATGAGTCCCAAACCCATCCTGTGCACTCTACCAGGATGCTCCTTCACAAGGACTTTAGAAACCGGGTCATCCTGGGAGACTGAGAAGGACTACCCAGGATTAGCATCCCATATTTCTTTAATTTTTACCTATAAATGAAATATCAATGTATATTAACACAGTAAAAACTGATAATATGTAATTAAAATAAAGAATTTTCTTCATACCCTAACTTCATTGGTAGGCTCATTACCAAAACATACATCTGTTTTTTTTTGTGAACATCCAACCACAGTTTAGTTTAGGATATTCTTGCCTAAACTCTGTAACTGCATTAAACAAAGATAAATCAACAATTCAATATGTTAAATAGATAATATTGGGTTATAAATATTTAAACTAATTAAAATATTACCAATGACATTCGGCTTCTAGAAAATCATTTTGAGCCTGTAGTGTGCAAGATGACTTTATTTTCTCAGTTTGATGTATTATGTCTTATGAGGTCCTGAAATAAATAAAATTCAATTTAAAAGTAATGTATTCAATGTCATATCCTCTTAATATACATGTATAAATGTAAAATGAGGATAATATAATAATATATATTTCAATACCACCCACTTCTCATCACGATGTCTATTAACAAAAACTTTCAACTGTTCTTTCGGTACCCCACGGGTAGCTTCTCATACATTTTTTTTCACATTCAACAAAGTATCTTTGACATCACACCACAACCTCCATTTGAAATCATTCCATTTTTTACCAAGATTTTTCAATGTCCACTTCTGTGCTATCACATCGGCAATGGTAAAGTGGAAGAACATCTGTATACAAAAATTCATTTTGGACATATTAGTAACATGACATTCAATTAAACCATAACGTAATAAAATTACCTTTATCTAAGAATCAAAAACATCATTTTTTCCAGTTTGGAGGCATAAGCCTCTAATCATCATATGAAATAGGCAGGAAAATGGGCTCCGATGCCAGCTGACCTATTATCTGGCCATGTAACCCCGCGATGTCATCTGTCAGGACCCTATAAGAATAAAATGGCATGACTATCTTCTCGCCATTAATGTTCCAAACATTTGAAATTTTTATGTGTTTTTTCATGGTGGCATTTTTTTCATCTTCAATGAGAAAACAATTAGTATAAACAAAATGCAATAAATATATTTAATTAAAATGTGTACCTATTACTGTGACCCTCCAGAATGATCGTGATGAACTGGAAGGGGTGTGTCACCGCCCCACTGCTGAGGCTCCTATAGGGGGATTCAATGTATCATCCTCCAATGAGACATCCACATATGGTGTTAGAGATGGTGCATGGAAAGATAGTGTAGGGGTGTAGGCAGCTGGTGCCTCAGATGCCATGGGGACAGACAGATTGTCATCTGTCACAGAACAAGATGAAATAGTGGACCGCTTCCTCCTTGGAATTCCTGTAATTTAATAAAATAAAATTAAGTTCAAGATATATATTTCAATAAATTTAGGTAGAAAAAAAGTAAAAAATGATAATAGATTGCCAGTACTAACAAAAAATATATATATAACAATGATAATGAATGACTGTAGAAATGAAACAAGTGGTTGCTGAATGAAGAAATAATTTTACATACAATCATTTTACCCTTAAATCATGTCGGTTTCTTGCTCTATTTCTTCATCCACTTCATTCATCCTTTCTAGACTAATATTTTCAATATCATGATTGAAAAATAATTCTGCTTCTTGTTGTTGATGAAATTCAATTGCCGAGGTCAAATCTTCCACTTCATCACCCATAACAAACAAATATCTTTGTATTACGTGAGTAGCTACACTCCACCCTTCATCCAAAACATCATTCACAGAATATACCATTTTTTCATGCGATGCTAAGATATATGGATTATGCAGTTTATGATCACCGACATCCATTATGCGAGAGAAGTTTATAGAAGTAAATTGCAAGGAATATCTTTTAACACCTCTGATAATATCAAACCATTTTCATTTGAATAAAACAACAAAAAAATACCCATGGTAGTTTAATTCAATAATATCATGCATCTTTAAATAGTATCCCACTTCAGTAAATGTAAATATTCCACTATTCTGTGTTTTAAAACCCACTTCTCGATCGACTGTACGAAATGTAAATCCATTCACATTATAAGCGTCGAACTTTCTAACTTATTTTATAGGACCTCTAGAAAAAATACCTCAAATATTCTGACAAGACTTCTTGAGTATTAGTATTCATGATCCAAAAAAATAAATATAATTTAATATATTTACAAATTGTTTGTGTCAAACTAATATTTGTATTTATTGCAATATTTATAAACTTACACGTCGTTCAAACTATTCTACCAGCTCTTTATTCACAGCTTTCATTATATCTTTCTCATTTCATGTTTGGTCTTTCATTTGTATGTTTGTTTGTATCCTCAGCTCTTTAATAAATGGATCTTCAATTTAACTTTTCAGCAGCACATATCTATGTGCCTGTAATAATTCAAATTCTGTCAGTGTCACATATGAGGTCCTCCCAACGGATCGGCCAATAGCAGGAAATATTTTTGATTTCTAATACATTTGAGATTGATTTGATGTGTTTTCAATACATCTAACTAGATTAAATATTGTCTCAATATCATCCAAATATCTGGAACAAAAGGTGTGACACTCCTCGGCCAAATAGCCTTCAGCAATAGAGCCTTCAGGTTGAGCTTTATTTATCACGTATGCTTTCAAATGCCCAAGATATCTGTGAAATAAAATAATAATATTATGAATTTATTTAAATTACAAAAATTGTTTACTTAACTGGAAACATATAAATTAAATACCTCTCAATTGGATACATCCATCGATAATGAACGAGGCCTCCTACTTTAGCCTCTTCATCCAAATGCACATTTAAATGCATCATGACAGTAAAAAACGAAAGAGGAAAGTTCATATCCATTTCAGAAAGGATCAATACAAACATCTTGTAGAGGTTGTCTACCTGAAATGGATGTAGATATTTCTCACATAATTTCCTAAAAAATTTTCAAAATTGGAGTACAACAACAATAACTTTTTCAGGTAAAAATGTATGCAATGCCAATGGTAGTAATTGTTGTAACAAAATATGTGAATAGTGACTTTTCAATACATATAACGTATGATTCTTCAAGTAAACAGACCTCGATATCTTACTCGAATACCCATCATATACCTTCACATTCTTTAAAATTCGAAGGAACGTATCTTTATCCCTATTTTTTATTGCAAAAATGGCCGGAGCATACTTTTCATTCTCATCTGGCCAGAGATCACGATTTATATTCATTAAATATAAGTCTTTGCAAGAATTGAGATGATCCTTCGAATTTCCATGCTCATTAAGTAATGTGAAAATCAAATTAACACATACATTCTTATCAATATGCATCACAACAAGGTCGTGGTGTAACAAATTAAATTCCAAATACAGAAGTTTGAAGAATATACTTTTTTTTCTTCCATTGTTGTGTTCTGATTTCACTTGATGATGCACTTCGAACTCGTTTTCCCCTATCATTCAAATGATGAACCTTCCCAAATTCTATTTTAACATTTTCAAGCTATGTAAATATTTCAGAACCGGTTAACAACTTTGGAGGTGGTCTAAGATCAATGGAACCATTAAATTTTGATTTGTTCAGCCGAAATCTATGAGATGCATCAAGAAATCATCGATGGCACCAGAAGCACCATTTTCTACTGTGAGGTATCCATTTAGGTTCAAAATTAGAGCTACAAATGGGACAAGACAAACCTGTATAAGTGTTCCAACCAGATAAATTCTCACGCCCAGAGAAGTCACTAATGGTCCACATTAAATAATCATGCATTTTGAACATTTTTTTAGAAGAAACATCAAATGTCTCAACACTGTTGCTCCATAACTCCTTCAATTCTTTAATCAAAGGCTACAGGTATACATCAATATCATTTCCAGGCATTTGTTTTCCAGGAATAATCATCAAAATGATCAAAGATGTTTGTTCCAAACACATCCATAAAGGAAGATTATAAGGGATCCAAACAACTAGCCAAATGTATAACAGGTACTCAAAGTCCCAAATGGGCTGAATTCATCGACAGCCAATCCCAATCGATCATTCTTCAAATCAGCTGAGAAATCTGGATGTAATGAATGAAATGTCTTCCATAATTGGGAATCTCATGGATGTCTCATTAAACCATCATTGTTATTATATATATAATTCTACTTCATGTGTTCGACGGTTTTTGATGACATTAATAATCTTTGCAATCGAGGCTTCAAAGGAATGTAACACAAAACATTTGCAGGTGTGTTCCTTTTCTTCTTCTCCATGAAATTATGTTCAGTTAGACTTTCAACATCACCCTTTGACTGCCATCTAGAAGAAGAAAATTTCTTACAATTGTGTCTACTTGAATACTCTCCCTAATAAAGCATACAATCATTGGGACATGCATGTATTTTTGTATAATTCAGACCAAGCTTGTTAAAAACTTTTTTCATATCATAAAAAGATTCTGGGATTTTTGCTTCAGGAAATGCATCACGAATCAATTACAATAAGAAGGACATTGCCTTATTTTTAATTCCTCATAAACATTTGATATGGTATAACTTTAGCAGAAATGAAAGATTTGAATATTTCAAACACCCACTATACAACTCGTGATTTTTATCGTCAACTAAATCATGAAATGCATTTTCCTTACTAATGTTTTCCCTTACATTTGTCTCCACAGAATCAAATGGAGGATCTAATGATATGTTACAATCTTGATCTTCTTGTGTTACAATCTCAAAAACCTCACTTGTCATGTTGCAATTTGTAGCACCCTCATCTATTTGTTATGATATGTTTTGATGCTCATAGTGGTGTCTTGCAGTGATGAATGAATCATTTATGTGGTTTTGCATTTCATTTTCCATTGTCGACGAACATGGGACCTCATTCTGTGGATTAACATTAGTGCTCAATCTTTTTGTATTGTTCAATTCTCTATGCCAAATACAACATAAATATTTACCAGGGAATTGCTTCAGTATTAAATGTTCATAAACATCATCTCTCTTCAACCATGTTCTAAATTTACATTTAGGACATGGACATCTTATTTTCCCTTCAACGGATCGATTAGAAATTGAAAAATCTAAAAACTCAATAAAACCCTTAACATATTGAGGTGTGTTCCTCTGTAATGTGATCCATCTTTCACCAATGTATATCACAATGTTCCTACACAATAATAATAAAAACTAAAACACATAGTTACTACTAAATAGAGAAAGAGTTTCATATATACGATAATGTATGATTATAGAACCATAATATAATAAAGATGACCCATTGATCATAAAGTATTCATAATATAATAAATATGATAAAATGATCACATTTACCACTTACTTAGTATGCCCAAACAAACAGAACAAGTCTGGTCCCTAGGAGACAGCGTCAACACCTCATTGAGGAGTAGTAAGAATATCGGGTTACACACTTATCATAACACTATCGATCACACATTTATGTTGTCTCAAACAACACCCCATTGAAATTGATGTCATTGAACACACCAAATATGCACTATTTTCATACCATTAGTACAATGACATTACTATAAATAGTTATCCCTTATATGACACGCTTTGAGACTTATCGCATGCTTGCTTGGGTACCCAGATTATGGGTAGCATAGGTCAGTTCATGAAAATTGGTCATGTTTCATCTCTCTTTATGTTTTTCAATCTTTTCACTGTCTATTTGAATTTACCTTTCTCTTTGAATTTTATAGTGTTTCTTATTTCCTTGAATTTGGGGAGACCTTTGTTAATCATTATATCATTAGGTTGTGAAATTTTAATTCATCCACTTCGATTTCCATAGTGGGGTTCTCATTAAAATCTCTTTTAAAAACTAATGAATGATGTATGTTATTTCCATTTAAATATGTTTTTTTTTAGTACTATAAAAATTTATCTTCAATATTTCAAACAACTCATATTAAAAAAAATCATGCAGACCATAAAATTTGTATTTGATATAATACAAAGGACATGTCCAATTTTTACTTCAAACATTTATGTATATTTAATGTCCCAAGCTCAGTAAATTTGAACTAATTATTTAGAAATGAATTTACAAATTTAACACAAACTATTATACATAATTAAATCATAATCAATTTAAAATATTTAGTAAGTGACACTAGTTCATAACTTATGAAGATCTTTTCTAACATGTTTTAGAATCCCATGGTGATAAATAAAACGTTCTTACTAAAGATATCGTTCAGCATGAGTATGTAAGAAGAGAAGTTTATTGTAAATCATATTAAAAACTTCAACATGATAAGAATTAAATTGGAGTTAGTTATGGTGGATTTCAAGGATCTATAATGGGTGTTGTTGTTACTATCATCACCCCTTGAATCTTGGAATGCAATGATCACCACTATGAGTAACTTGAGTAGAAATAATGACCCGTGTTTATGGACATTAGAGATTTAATTCTGAATGTTGAAATTAATTGGAAAGAGATATAGATATGTTATATATGTATATGGTTTGAAATGAATGGTGTGATCCATATTATATAAGGGTCATAATAAAAGTAAATTAAAGAGAATAACGAGTAAGAGAAGTTAAGTGGAGAGTGGTCCTATGTGTTGGCATTCTGGGAAGAAAGGTAACCTCATAAAATATAGAAATGATCATAGAGTGAACTCTAGAAGATATACTTCTGGAAGTGGATCCTTGAATCACATGACAGAAGATGGGAGTGTATTGCTACTAAGTGACACTAGTTCACTTGAGTGTTAGTTTATAGAACATGGAACTTTGATTCATAGAACACCTGACAGAGGAAGTATGAATAACTACACTTCCATGAGATTCAATGGGGAGTGTCTATAAAATGATAAATCTCTAGAGATAGTTAGTGTGGGAGATGTTTCTTTCTAGACATGGAGCGAAAGCTCGCTAAATTTTTAAGGAGTGAGACACATCCTAGGATTAAGGAATAAGATTTTTTTGGATGGTTTGATAAAGGAGAGCCTGAGATCCCAAAATAGGTTGGAATTTTGAAGGACTAAAATCAGTGGGATTTATCCATGAGGGATGAGATTTATTCCCCTCAAATTCTCAAAACAACACAACGGAGCTAATTAAGAGACATGCTGGGAAAAAATTCCTTCAAAATAAATTAGCGTATAGCCTGAAATAATAAGTGGATGGAAGGAATATATACATGACTAGTTTAACCACTAGGATTATTCTGATTTCAACTCTCCTGAAACTCAATTAGGATTATGCTAATTTTCACTCTCCTGAAACTCAATTAAATGATGATGAGGAGGCATTTCTTCTACCATGATTTAAACAAACCATAGAAAATATTTTACAAATAAGATAAACATCACAAATGATAATGATAGAGAACGATTGACTCAAGGTTCCTTTAAACACACCTTAACTAGTGATTGGGAAGAACATAAAAGTTTCATTTATTTATTTTTTTATATATCATAGGGATTTCATTTCATAGTTCATATATCCATATATATCACATGCAAGGAAAATATACCTATTGTGAACAATGAATTTCATTATTATTCCCCATGTACCTATCATGATGAATAGATACTCATCTCATACCATAGTGGGACATGATAGAAAATATCAATAATAGTAACATCACACAATAAGTGAATTGCCCAAGGTGAAATGACATCAATTGTAACAGGTGAACAACGTGAACAATAATCCATTCCCTAAGAACTCAGATTTTTTCCACTCATGGGTTAGATACACGCATGGACGATCTCATTACCAAGACTCTAAATATCCTACTCTCCATTCCACATTACTTAAATAGTAATGAAATATAAATGAAACTATACTTTGATACCACTTTGTAACACCCTGACCCATTTATCCCACTAGTGATCGAGTTGGGTGGGTTACGTGACCTCAACTATACCTCCTTGTTAGCCCGAGGTTGTCGAATAGTAGTGAGGGTGTAATAAATATAGTGGGGATACTATACAACCTAGTATAGAGTTGAAACAATATTGTAAATAATAATAGAGTTGCAAAAATAGTATAAACAATATAAATTATCAGATAGGAAACCAAAAAATATATAAAGGCAAAACCAAACAATCCAAATTATAATTAAAATAATGAAATGAAAAGTTGAATGTATAAAAATGATGTGGTTAATGTTATATAAATAAAATAATAACATATTAAATAAAATTCTCCAAAAACCAGTTCCCTAGTTCCATGTCTATCTCATCTCTAAGATGCAATCCGTCTCACAATCAATCAGCCTACACAAATCCCCTTACCATTGTCCATAATTGCATCCATGAAATCTTATAAGGTACCAAAAATTGGCTAAACTAGAGAGAGTATAACTCAGTATTCCACCACCAATAGTGTTTGAACAAGTCTAGTCTGAGCATATAGTGTATGCAATTAGGCGATAAAGAAGGGTGTTAATTTAATAAAATAATTATTTGTATAAAATACACCCACAGACCCTTAGGCTCTAGGATGACACCCAATTATCCAAACCCTCATCAACTCCACGTGGGGTGTCTCTTTCATGAGGTGGATCATCCTACATCAAGACATATTTCCCCAAAATACAAGAAGATTTTGTTAAATCGGGGTGAATTTCCAATATCATGATTCATGTATCCAATATTGGTATAATATTTATAGAAATACATTCTTCTTTCCATGTCATTCACCCCCAATAGAAAAAGTAACCATCTCACCAGTCCTAGAATTGATATAACTACATAAATCTTCCCAGGGAACATGTTTTTAAGAAGAAATAAACCATATAATTGGGCTAAGACATTCTATAACAACTTATGTCTTCCCATGGAATGTGACACTAAGGGGAAAATTAACAATCTCATATAAAATGGTGGATTCTCTTGTATTAGGATGAATCACTGATAATATATATCAATCAGGTCTAAAATATTATTTCAAGACATATTAGTTAATGCATCCCATCACTTATTAATTTTACCATTTCTTCCTAATTTATAAATCTTCCTATAGATACGAATCGACAACATCATCTTAAACCATTTTCCATATTTCACATGCAATGTAAAGATCTTTAACTAATCCATGATTCCAAAGGATCTCATAAAATCATGAGGGGTTGGAACACCACAAATGTTAATGAAAGTCCTAACCATAATGCTAAGAGAGAAAAAAGGGATCCTTGGGAGGGATCAATTGGAAGATTTTAGAAAGAAGGGATAATTCTGAATATTTAGGTTGTTCATGTTTCATGTCGATGCGATCATAATTTTGCACATACTATCATAATCAGAACAGACTAAAGGGAGTTTTCCAAGACCACCCAACTCAAAAAAAATAATTTTTTTTGAAAATTCCTCATTTTTTGTAGTAGTAATCAGATTCCCCTTTCCCTTCAATGAGAACTGTAATTTTAATCATCAAAATATCGAGAAGAGGAAGATGAATTAGAAGGTTTACCTTAAAAATCAATGTCCAGAACACCAATATCCAGCATGGTCTTGCTTATTGATCAAATAGGATTCTCATACATCATCCATGGAAGTTTTCATGTAATCATAAAGGATATAGGAAATTTTAGAACATAGGTGTTGGATTGTTAAAATCTTGGAAAATATAATTTATGATGTGAATAGGGAATTCACATCATGAATTCCTTAATTCCCATATATGTTGAAAAATTTAACACCTCATTTTAAAAACTGAATTAAACAAATTTCATGTCATGAATATATTTAATGAAGTGAATTATTGATTCATGGATTACCCAAAACCAATCCATGGTGTGAATGGGTTCATGGCCTTCTCCTGTAAAATTCACATAATGAATTGGGAATTCATAACATCAATTCGTTTTGCAACTATAAAGAAACTCTCATACTTCTTCAATATGAAACAAATGATACAAATGGATAAAGGATTAATAAACAAGGTTTAAATGAAAGGAAACCTATCTCTAAGAGATTTATTCAAAAAAATAAATGGATACATACCTGGAAAAGGCAGGGGTCGGTGCAGACAGAGGTCGCAGGGTCGTTGGACAGTTGTTGGTCGCGAGCTGCCGGGGGGGGGGGGGGGGGGGGGGGTTAGGGGAAGAAGGAAGGGAGCGGGGGTCATGAGGGTTTGGGTGAAATGTTCGGGTGGGGGTAGGTAAGGGTCGGGTTTTTAAAAAAAATAATGGGTATCGCGTAGGTTTATTAAAAACCGCCATGAAACCATTCAGCGAAAACATTTAGCAGCAGTTTTGTGAACAGCCACCAAAAAACCACCGCTAAACTTCGTTTTTATTGTAGTTCTAGTGGTTTATTATCTTATTCTTGTGATGTTTATTGTTTTTGTAAATTTACTACATCCTCTATTTCATGTTTGTTTAAATCCGGTGTGTACTCTGCCAATTAGGGCATAGTCTCCCCACTATCACACCCAAGGCCCTCACTGCTAGTCGGCAGCTTCTAGAATTTGGGGAAATGCGTTTGAGGCCATGTGACCAACCAGGTACGGGGTGCCTCTGGGTGGATTCCGAAACTGGGATGTTACATATGAGTCTCTCCAATAGCTCTCTCCAAGCGTCCCATTCGCCAATGATTTCTCCCCAGCAAAAAAAAGATCCAACCCAAATAAAACATTTTTATCAATTTTAAAATTTTGGCACATATGGAGTTGGAATAATTAATTAATTAATTGATGTGGGATAATTAATGTGGAGGGATTCTAAGAGTTACCTCTCATTAAAGAGGCATTTTAAGGGTTGGTGATCCCCACCATTGAATTCAAATTGGGTGTTTCTAGTTTGGGTGGTCCCCACCTCCATAACCCCAAATATGGTTACAAGAAAAATAAAAATGTTAAATATTTTTTTATTTCTATTACTTCACGATAAGTTTAAAACTAAATTCTACCATAGACCTACTATGGTCATGGTGAATGTCACCTTAAGTGAATACTGATGCTATGAGTTCATCGGTGCCCTTGGATTTCAATTCTGATCACTGGCTCAAAAGTCACAAAAACACGCACACATGTTTACTGAATGCACTTGAGAAAAAGTTTGAAAATTCATTATGGGCCCACCGGGCCTCGAAATAATGTGCTTTAAATTTTCATGGACTCGTAATATTGCATATAATTTAAAAAAAATAACATGGAAAATTCATGTCTTTACATTATCCCCACCTCAAGAATTTGTGTCCTCATAAGTGACAACTAAAACTAAGGGAACAAGTGGAGGTAATGAGCACGTATTTGTGCCTCCATCTCCCATGTGCTCTCCAAGAGGTTCCCATTGTACCAGCGAACACACCCCAGAGGTATCGACCACCCACGAAGGACCCACTCGTGTTGATCCTCAATATCTACTGGAACCTTCGTAAACATTTCCCCATCGTTGATGTACATCTTGATGTGGTCGATGAAATGATATGATTCATGCACATATATCCTCAGCTGGGATATGTGGAAGAATTCATGCAACCGGTGTAACTGAGGTGTATGAGATAAGTGGTAAGCCGCATCGCCAACTCTGTTAAGGACCTAAAAGGGTCTGGTGAACCTCCGAGGTAACTTGCCACACCGACCAAACCTCCTAAAGACTCATCAGGGTTAGACTTGTAGGAAGACGTGGTCACCATCCTCGTACATCAGAGGTCTCTATCTCTTGTCGGCATAAGACTACTGCCTAATCTGTACAGTCTTCATCCCCTCTTGGAATATCTGCACCTTCTCCGTGGTATCCAGTACCATCTATGGTCCCACTAGTGCTGAATCCCATGGTTCAGTCCAGCACAAAGGTAATCTGCAAGGTCGGTCGTACAAAGCATATAAAGGTTCCATCCCAATGGTGGATTGAAATCTATTATTCTATGAAAAATTCACCTAAGTCAACTGATCCTTTCAGCTGTGACTGAAGTCGAGGATGCAAGCATGTAGCATGTTCTTGAGGGTCTGAATGGTCTACTCATTCTGGCCGTCTGTCTGAGGAAGGAAGGTAGTGCTCAAACAATGATATGTCTCGAAGGCCTCCTACAACCGCTTCCATATCCAAAATGTGAAATTTTTATCATGATCAGAAACAATCGTTGAGGGTACTCCATGTAGACGCAAAATCTATTGCACATACAGGCATACCAAGCTCTCTACTAAACCCTGATCTCTAATCGGTAGAAAGTGGGCCGACTTGGTGAGTCGGTCGACGATCACCCAGATAGAATCATGACCCTTGGATGTACATGGAAGTCATGTCACGAATTCTATGCATATCTCATCCTACTTCCACTCTGGGACCTCTAATGACTAAATGATGTCTGCTAATACCTGAGGCTCTGCCTTCAATTGCTGACAAGTGAGGCACAAAGAGACAAACTCTGGTACTTCTTTCTTCATTCCCAGCCACTAGTGCATTCATCAGGGATCCTTGTACGTCATCGCCACTCCTAGATGTACCGCTAGAGGGGATGTGTGGAACTCCCTCATCACTTCCTCCCGAAGTGACACTGGTACCATGGTACGTCCTCTGAAGAGAATAACAATGCTCCCCCCTTTAGAAAAACCATCTGATCCCTGTCCTATGGATATCTAAGCACGTTGAGCGTCACATTTAATGTTATTACACTGCGCCTCCCTAACTCGGTGAAGGAATGGGGGAATGACTGTAAGAGACTGAAGAAAATCTGCTTCATCTCGATTCAGAATGGATATCTGCAAAGTGGTTAGCTGCTCTGTAACCTCACCTAGCAGCTCTATACCAGACCTCCTACTGAGTGCATTTGCTATAGCGTTTCCCTTCCTAGGAGTATAGACTATGTCGAAGTCATTATCCAAGAGGAACTCAAGCCAATGCCATTGTCTCAGGTTCAGGTCCTTCTGAGAGAAGATATACCTATGATTCATGTGATCTGAGTAGACTGTAAAACACTTATCCATAAAGCAATGTCACCATATCATGAAGGCGAAGACCACTGCTACTAACTCCAGGACATGGGTAGGGTAGTTCTTCTCATGTTGTCTTAGCTGTCAAGAACCATATTCCATCACTTCTCACTCCTGCATCTGGACACATCTGATCCCAATCCGCGATGCGTCGAAGTAGACTAAAAGCCCTACTCCCTCCTCAGGAAGCCTTAAGATTTGGGCACTAGTCAGCCTCTCCCCTAGCTCATGAATACTTCCCTAGAAAATCTTTGACCAAATTAAGGGTTACCCCTTCTTCATCAATGTCATTAAAGGTGCTGCAACTCTGGAGAAATTTGGCACAAATCTATGGTAGTATCCAGCCAAACCCCGGAAACTCCATACCTCCATCATACTCTTAGGAGGGTCCCAAGATAGAACCACATCAATCATCAATAGATCCACCACATCTCTATCCTCCAAGATGACATGTCTTAGAAATTAAACCTCTCGGATACAGAATTGGCACTTTGGGAGATTACCGTAAAGCTAGTGCTCTCGAAGTATGTCTTGAACAATCTGCAAATGATAGGCATGCTCCTCCTCAATAGATGAGTAGATCAGAATGTCATCAATGAGGACCACCACAACATGATTAAGATATGGCTGGAAGATCTTGTTAATGAGTCCCATGAACTCTGATGGAGTGTTGGTCACACCAAACGGAATGACCAAAAACTCATAATGGTCGTACTTACATCTGAAAGCTATCTTCTGCACATCCTTTTCTTGTACTCTATGCTGGTTATAGCCTGATCTAAAGTCTATCATTGGGAACACCCGTGCTCCCTTCAACTGAACAAAGTGGTCGCCAATCCTCGAATGTCGGTACTTGTTCTTCGCGGTCAACAGATTCAGGCGTTGATAGTTAACTCAACGTCGGAAGCTCTCATCCTTTTTTTTTGGCGAACAAAATCGGGGCTGCCCAAGGAGAAACACTGGCCCAGACGAATTCCTTTCCCTGTAAGTCCTCCAACTATACACGCAGCTCATGAATCTCCATGGGAGCCATCCGATACGCTGGTGTAGATATCAGTTTCATCCCTAGGTACAGGTCAATGTAAAAGTACACCTTTCTGCAAGGAGGTAGACCCGGAGCATCATCACGGAAGACATCCACGTACTAGTCCACCACTATAGGATAGCACATACACTCCACATAAACTTCTCTGATGTTAAGGCTATCCAACTGATGAGTGATCGGATGCACTCTCCTCCGTGTAAGTCCATCCGGTGAAGAAAGGGTTATTTCTCACCGGTGAAGGTAAACCTAGTCTCATCCATGTGGACACACTACACTTTGCACCTAATACAGTCCATCAAGGCATGGACTGTAGATAACAAGTCCATACCCAAGATGATGACATAAGGCCTCGACGCCGCTACTAAGAGATACCAACCGAAGTTCTCGCCTCCTAGATTAAGCTCACACTGACGGCACCAGTGTGTAATTGTCTAATTCTCTACCATAGGAGTCTCTAGCCGTAAGGATCGAGCTAACGGCTACACCGAAATCTATGAGCTCCGAACGAGGGTGGTGGATATAAAATAATTACTGGAATCTATGTCTATAAGAACTACAGAAAAGGCACAATAGATATAGATTATACCTCATATCATTTTCAGAGAACCATGGTCTTAGGCCTCAGCTTCCTGGAGATGTGCTTTCCCATTTCCACCTACTCCCTGTGGTCATGGGTGGACCACCAGGTGGTGGTGGTGGTAACATCTCGAATCATCTCCCACCACCAGCTGCACGACCTAATCCTCTCCCACATCTTCATACACCCTACGGACTTCCTCGGTCGAACCTCTGTATCTACCTTAGCAGTCCATAAACCATCTTTTTATCATCCGTATGGCGGGTTGGGTAATCACGAGCCATGAGACCCTTCCCGCAGCATGTGAAACACCGCCAGGTCCTTGAATGACTGGCTCTATCTCCAGTTCCCTGCACAACCAACCCTAAATCATGCGGGCATCCACAGGTAGGTCTGGTCCTATTGGACCTCTATGACATTTGTCTACTTCCAGCTATAGAAGACTCAACTATGTGATTATTGGTGGTGGGTCTCGCTGCTGGTTACTACTCAGCAAAAAAACTATCCACTAAGAGGGCTCGCTCTAACACCCCCACCTACGTCGGGATGATGGAAGAATTTATCGATGCCCTGATCTCCTACCTGAGTCCCTGCTCAAAGGTTCAGGCCCAGAAGAATGGGACCTGCACCATATCAGTGGAGTAGCATGAGTGGTCAGTGAACCTCACTATGTACTGAGCCATAGACATGCTTCCCTGCTGCAGATGAAGAAGCTCTTGTATGCGTACTACATGAAGAGTCGCTGGGACAAACTCTACCCGAAACAGGCTCTCGAAGACTACCTAGAGAAGTGTCACCTCGTCGTGAACCTGGAGCATTATTCTCCACCATCTTCTTGATTCTACCTGTATAAGACTGGCGGAAAGATTCACCATGAGATCATCCGGTGACTCTACCAGTCAGAAGACTCCCACCACAGTCTCCAATGAATCCTCAGCCGCTTGTGGGTCTGTCTCTCCCTGACCATGGGTAGCCTCTAGCAATAGAACTCATGAAATGTGCTCAAGTAGCATGAACTCTCCACTGTTGGGGCTGGTGGAATTGGTGGTCCAACAAGTAATGGTACTGCCGGTGCCTCCGCAAGTGACACTACTAGAAGAGGGCCCTACACCGAGGCCTCGTTGCTTGATGGGCTATGAGTGCTTACTATACCAAGAACCCTAGTTGGTTGTCTACGTGGATGCATCTTAAAAATAAACAGGTGTTCCATGGTCAATATGTTATACCTAGTGAGCTGAATCAAAAGGCCACAATGAAAATTTTTTGAAACACAAATTCAATAAGTGTTTTTGTGCACTTAGTTAGAAATCAAAAGTTAGGGTCTTGGTGTATGGATACGTTGGCCCCCGCACCAACACTGGATTCCCTAAACTGATAAACACACTCACTACACTTAACACTATTGCAGTTAAATGATCAGAGTCTTATGTTCTATAGTAGAATTGACTACTTTGATACCAATTTGTCGCAACCCATCCCCCGAGGCTCGTGCAGTGACTACCTCAAGATTTCCTTTCATAGGATAGGGGCTAGCGACTAGCACCGAAATGCATATTCCCTAAAAACAGGAAGGATTTGCCTTTATATCCTATAAACACACACAACCAATCACACAAACAAATACGAACAAGATTAAATTGAATAAAATATAGAATTAGTACAGTAAGTAGAAGCGGCCCGAATAAAATCCCAACTGGAATGTATAAGAAACTAAAAAGTACAAGTAAACTGAAACATCTCTTGTGAACACTTGCCAAGGATCCTTCCTAAAGAGTAAGTATAACTCTCAAATAGTCATCTATATGGTATGCCTCATATTAATGTCAACCTCCATGCTACCTCTAGTCAAGGTACCCTCGTCCTCAGTCAGTGTTGTCCATCGTCTGCACCAAACCCAACAAGGTGCAGGTGTATCCCGTGCAGTGGTGAGTATAATGATACTCAGTACGGACCCCGAGACCCTAAAGGTCTCACAAAATCAACAAAGGTTAATCCAAAAAGCATAAAAACAAATGGATATCCTACTTAGGTATATACCCATACATATACCTAAGTTATCAAGTAAACCCATCTCAGTCATGAGGAAACACAAGACCTATCTCATTACTCAAAGCTCAACATTTCCACAAAGGAAGAAATACCACGAAGGTAAGTACCATAAAGATACACCACACAGAAGAATACCACAAAGGTATCACCACAAAGGTAAGTACCACATAGGTACGCCACCCAGAATAATTCCATAAAGGTATCACCACGAATGTAAGGACATAGGTCATACAATGTAGAACCTAGGTATGGTAGTAATAATTATTTGTTATAAATAATTAATCATCTTACTCTGTTTAGAGAAAGACCCTCATAGGATCCAAAATCATCATCAGACCCACAGAAGATCCTAGTACAACAGACCCACAAAGGATCCTAGAGTTGTCTCGCATGGATTTCTAGAGCGGATCCATGTGGGACCCTCAAACACAGACCCATATATGATCCCAAAGCACAGAGGCACATTTGTTCCCTTTATCATATTAAAGCCAGCTACATGGTTACCACACTAAGCATGATTTTATCCAGAAGGGTCTGCTCATCAACCCACTGGTCAATACAATATCTTCCCCAAAGTCCAACGAAGAAGTATCCCAAAGGACCACCATACTGTAGGGGTATCAAGGAAACATGAGGTGCGTTAAACGGATGCGGAGTCTATAAGTTATTAGACTTTTAGTATAGAGGGCCGATTTGGATTCGTGCTCGATCAAACCTGACCATACCCCAACATAATTCAAATATCAAGTGGGTATAACAAAAAGACCATCTCATTCCAAGCTTTCAGGCACTACAGACAGTTCGTCAAACGAATGCTCGTAGCTCATGATATGTCTAAAAGAACGTATATTGTCGAAACTGGTCTAGGCCCTGTCCGAACAGGCCTGGGCTGACCCGAGTCTAGCCTTGGGTTGGACCCGGCCCACGAAATCTATCCCAGCCCGCTGGGTCCGACCTGGCCCACTGGGTCTGGCATGGCCCGAGCTGGGCTATCCGGCCCAGCATAAGCGGCCTGACCTTGCCGCATGCAGGGGGAGTCATGTGCCCCCTTCCATCAATCATTGAATAGCCAAATCTTTTCAGTTGCCAGACAACACGTGGGACCCGCTAGAGGTCCCGCTCGGAATAGTTTGGCCGACCAAAACGGCCTGCACCTTTATTCTCCCAGAAGTACCTCAAGCACCGCCTCTCTGCGACCGGTGGACCGCCGACCTCCTTCTACCATCCACTATGCCAGGCGGGCCAAGGCCACTTGTTCTGACGGCGGCGCGCGGTCATGCCGCCCGTGCTTCCACGACTGACCAAAGCATCGGCCTCCCTCTGTTCACTACTGTGACCAAAAATTGCTGGACACCCTCCGACCATCGTGCACCCTCTTCCTCTACTGGCGGTGCGAGCACACACCGCCCCGATTCCATGCGACTAGCCAGAGTGGCAGTTTCCACCTTTCTCCACTACAAAGAATACCACAACCATGAGGAACATTGGAGGGATTGGGCCATGTTTATTTGGACCGCACCATCCACATTAGATCGGTATTAGGCAGATCAAGTGGATTAATTCAACTCAAACCACAAAAAAGAACAAAACCCTTACCTCGAAGGTTTATTGACGTCAGCGAGGAGGGAAGGATGGACGTCAATTCATTGTCATTGAAGACGTTTCTCATTAGAGAGAACATTCTTCATTGTAGAGCGCATTCTTTATTAGAGGATGATTTTCTGCAAGAACTCTCTACAAGCCTCCCTTTTTCCAATGATTTCTCCCCAGAAAAAAGAGGATCCAACCCAAATAAAATATGCTTATCAATTTTAATTTTTTGGCATATATGGAGTTAAATTAATTAATTAATTAATTGAAGTGGCCTAATTAGAGTGAAGGGATTACAAGAGTTTCCTCCCATTAAAGGGAGAGTTTAAGGGTCTTGTGGTCTCCAACTTTGAATTGAAATTGGGTGTTTTTAGTTTTGGTGGTCCCCACCTTCATAACCCCAGAAAAGGTTACTAGAAAAATAAAAATGATAAATATTTTTATTTTTCTATTCCTTCACAAAAAGTGGAAAACTAACATATATCATCGACCTACTGTAGTCGAGGTGAAGGAATTCTTAAGCGAATACTGAAACTGTGAGTTCCGTAGTGCCCTTAGATTTTAATTCCGAGCACCCGTTCATATTACAAAAACCTGCTCGAACGTTTACTGAATTTACCTGAAAAAATGTTCAAAAATTCATTCTGGGCTCACCAGGCCTTAGAATCATGCACCATAAATTTTCATGAACTCGTAATATTCCATATAATTAAAAAAATTACATTGAAAATTTTGGTCTATAAAAATAGTAAGCTGGCTAATAGAATGATAACCTCACCCATGAAATTAAAAATAAAATTTATCGATATTAAAAAAATATTATATAATTATATCATAGTTTCATTAGAAAATTATATAGAAATTATTAATTACATGTTCATATTATTGTAAAACATAAGTTTTTATTTTTAATTTTATTATAAATATTTTATTTTAAAAGAACAATTTATTTCCATAATATGTATAGGTAAATTAATATTTAATTTTCTTATGATTAAAACATTATTTTATATAAACATAATTATTTTTCCATATTATTATAAAATTAGTTATAATTTTAAATTTTGAATTTTCCATGTAAATTATGATTTAAAAAAATTAAATTTATTTTATTAAAACAATTTAATTCATAAAATTGAGTCCCTTTTTGAATTCTAAACATCTAAAACTGGTTAGGGTGAATTTCTTGTATTTTTCCAAAATAATTAAATTTTTAGTGAATAGAAAAATATGGTAATTTATAGTATATATGCATTATAACATAAATACAATATTTCATCGGTCATCATTGATGTATGAACCATAATCTCTAAGATTACATAATTATTTTATTATATTGGTTTATAGAGTCCAAAATATTAATCGTATTGATCTAAATTAATAAAATAATAAATTTAAAAATGAGAAAACACCCATCTACACTTCTATAAACACTTCCACATACTACCTATTCTCTTCACATCATCTAATATTTGATAATTTTCAAAATTATTCACAATACTCTTCTAAATCATCACACCCACATCCAATAGATCAATGTGTCATGAAGAACACAAAACTATTTCCCTATGGATGGTTTGAAGGAGGTGAAATTCAAGAGGAAAATTCCCCTTTCTTTTTTCTAATAATTGGTTTTCAATTTCAGTTCATATTATCAACTCACCTCCCTGCATGAAAATGGAAAAATAACTTCAGTACCTAAAGTATACTGTAATTTTAATATTCTATTCTAATAATCCATCATTAAACCCACTCCTTCCCATTTTATTCCTAAAATGAAAACGTTGTTCGTTAGGTGTTATTTTATTTTTTTAAATGATGGAAAATTTCATTTTCATTTATAGCCTTCAAGTTTGCTTATAATACAATTTTAAATGTGAAACCAAATTAAATTTATGAATTAAAACCTATTTAATTTTATATAATAATTATAGAACAATTATATTTAATAATAAAACAAAATAAGATCACTATCATAGAAAACCGCCAAAATAATCCAAACAATTATCACTGAAAACGTATCTAACGATTCACCCTCTGTTAGTATAACCAAATCAACTATACAACTATTTAACATTTTGGATGCTCATTAATAACATATAACATCAATTATGGATTTCTATTGACATTTTACATGAACTTACATTTTATTATATAGGAGAACCAAAAATGAAAACTATGAAAACGAGCACACTGGAATGATAAAATTGAAAACAAAATAGGCCCAAAATTATTATACATGAAAAAAGGCCCGAAATGCCCAAAATGAAAGTCCCAAAGTTAAAATGTCCAAAAATTATAATATAAAAATTATTATAAATAAATTAAATGTGGAAATGGTAATGATTTAATTAATTAATTGTTTTAATTTCATTAACTAGGACATTAAGATCAAGTGTAGAACAATTTTGAATATATGGTAAGGGGTTCTACTATAAACACATTTTTTCTTCTAGGTAACTATATCAATCTCTCTTTACCTCAATTTAATGCTTATTTATTTTTATATACTTCTTCTAAATTCTATTTATTTTTTCCAAACATGTGTATCAATATTATATAATACCTATGTGATTGGTTAATATATGTTTTAAAATGGTTCCCTTTTCAATTATTCAAGATAAGGAATCCCAATTCAAGGGAACTTCTTAGTTTTTAACCGCATCCAAGAGCACTCAAAAATCAATTTTAATCCATGATTATTTATTTAAAATCACTCATTTTATAGTTAAAAACCATCTATGTTCATTTTTTGTCTTACAAATTAAATAATCTTTTCCACAGAAAATTATATTTAATGTTTTCCTCAAACATCACATATATGTATCATTTCTAATGATTCTTAAACTATCTATATATTTGATTCCACTTCAATTGGATATAAATAATTATGATCAATTCCTATTTTCCCTTATTAATTTCCATGTATGTTTTGAATCCATTATTTCCTGGAAGCATTGGTTATATGATCATTTTTTGGCTTTGTGACGTGATTATGATACAATTTTCGGTCCATGGGTAACCCAAATGTTTATTCTTTATATGGAACACATTTTCATAAATATTTTATGATAGTTATTCTTTGATAGTGCTCCAATTCATTGGGTAATGTTTAGTGACATGACATGTCATATTGGGATAGGTAGTGAATCTAATTCTTTTATGGAACATTTTAAACAATGATATATAGTCTTGGAAGTTATCCTTGACATTTTTTATGTCATCTTATTGTTTTTTTCACATTACTATTATTTCATGATTATATTTTTGCACGTAATACATGTTATTCTTTTTTATATTTTTTCCTATTTCACGCCATTTATGCTATCATGTTATGCCATATAATCCATATGTCATGTTTTATTTCTATTAATATTTAATTACTCGGAATTTTAGCATATACCATTTGTCATTTATTCCCCATTTTATCTAATGTAGATGTTTGATCTCAATGGAAGTTAGAATCTCATTATAGAGAAAAAATAAATGATTTTTTAAGTTTTTGTTTCACAATGTTTAATTATGTACCTATTCTTCAAAGACTATTCAATTTATGATCGTTTTATTGTATTTAGATGGTTAATTATTGCTAATAGAATGTAATATTATCTTTAAAATTCTAGGGTATATAATGATGGTATCAAATGACAAGTTTAGTTAAATTTATTATTTGGACATGAAAACATTAACGAAAAACATATGGATAATACTCTGTATGAGAAATCATAACTAAATTTTCATTTATATACAGTATGTGGTTTATCAAGAAAATTCAACCCACTTTGGATAATACTTGTGTATGTTGTTCTGGCATAGATGTACCCAGGATTAAAAAAATATGAAAAGGTGTTCCGGGTCTGACTTAGGGTATCTTGGTACATGAAAATATGTCCTTCTGTAACCATGGTTTTACACCCCTATGGGATATGATCTGGTAAATTCATAAGCTCATTATGAAACATTATTAAGGAAACAAAAAAAATAACCATTAGAGTATATGTTAGGAAATAGTTCACGGATAACCTTAATTGAAAATTATGGAATCCCATGTTAGGATATACCTTTCATTTATAGGTTTATCCTTTTATGTTTAATTAGTCCTCTTATTATGATAATTATCTAGGTATTATAATTCCTAATTTCATGTTATTTTTATTAGATAATGGATATAACTAGAGGAACTTGTGAGAACAATAAATTTAATATGGAATTTGATGATTTCCCGAATGATTTTACAAAAATGATGGGAGTTGGTGCCCCAAAAAAATAAATAGTACATTCTCAGCTTGGTCGAGTTATGAATAATATTATGAATCATGTAGAACTCCCCCATTTAACATAGAGATATAATTTTTTTGTTGAATCATTTATTTCGTAAAGCCTCCCATGTTTAGTGAATATTTTGATCCAGTCCTTGCATTAATATGGAATAACATCATTCAATATATATTTTCTATCCTTCAGTTATCAAATAATTTAAATTTCATTCTAAAAGTTTATGATATTTATGGGGAAGTTGATCAGTGGTTGAAAATAATCAAGAACACAATTTCTAAGGAGGAAATTGATTCCACTGAATTTGAATATTTCTATTAAAATATTTTACTAAACATATTTTCTTCAAAACATCTTCCTTATGATGGAGAGGGAATTCCTAGAATCGAAGAAAAAAAGGATGACTCATCTATCAAGAAATATGAATCGAACTTCAAAACTATTTTAGGATACACACCTGACATTTTAATGAACACAAAATGAAAGTTGGATAGCTTATTTAGTGGATTAATGTAGAGTAAATGAAAATCATTTGTACTTTGTTCATTTAACAACTACATGGAGATGGTTTATTATTCCCTTATTCATTAAATAGAGAAAAGAAACTCAGTGTGGCCTTATTGTCCTAAGGACAAAAAGCTGAAAATGGATTTTATATATGTGTTAAATCTCAAGATGGATAGAAGACCAGACATCTCATGGGTCAAAATTGTGGGAAGAAACATCATGAACACTGTATAAATGGAATGATAATATGATTCAACTAAATAAGTGAAGAGATTATAGATAATAACTATTCATGGAAGGATAAATAATCACAATATTTTAGATGTTTTAATTAAGGATCAGATCAACACTCAACCTATAGTGAAGTGTTTCAGTAGTAATAATCATGGGAATTATAAAATCCATTTCCTTATTTAATGGGATGATAGATGAAATATATATCAACGACCTCCAAAGTTTAATGGAGTGGAATATACTATCACTACTACTTAGGTGGATCCCAACAATGATGTGGTGACATTTATGTTGTTTATTCATTAACAAATTTAAATCATACTATTTTATTGTAGTTCAACACATACTTTCATATATTACATGTATAGTAGAAATATTCATCACATATTAAAAATATAGAGGTTGAGTTAGGTATGAGAATATATAATGGGGAATATATTGAATCGAAAAAATATAACACCTACCTAGTTAATGTTTTTGGACTAAACCATCTATAAAATATTGTCATACTCAATTTGGTTGATATTAACAATATTTTGGGCATGGATTGGCTATATTTATATAAATCTAATATCACATGTTGAGAAACAAATATTATTCTTCATATCCCAAAAAATCCTCCAATTTTATATAGGTTTAAGGAGGGGGATTAATATCCTACAGAATCATCATCTAATGTCTTAATATTTTTTCCATGTGACCAATAATATCTAGCTCAAATGATTTAGACAATTATAGAATCATGCTCTAATACATTCCCATTATGAGGGAAACCACTGATGTATTCCCCAAAGACTTGGCATGTCTTCCTCCTGATCAAGAGGTTGAGTTCTCCATTGAAAAAATTCTAGGATGTATGACTATATCTATGAAACATTATTGAATAGACATTATTCAAATTGGAGAACTGAACAATTAGTTAAAAAAGAATATTAATAATTGTTTTATATTCCCCAGTGCTTTACCATGGGGTCAAACATTTATCTTTTTTAAGAAGAATGAAGGATAAATGGGCATTCATGTTTAATATCTTGGGAATAATATAATCTTGTTAAAGAACAAGTATCCCATTCCACATATATATGAATTATTCTATCATATTTGTGGGTCATGTTATTTTCATATAGTGGACCATCAGTTGCGATATCTCCAATTAATGGTGAGGAGGGTGAGTATTAACAAGACTTCATTTCAAATGTTGTTTGGAAACTATGGGTTCATATTGATTCCCTTTGGACTCCCTAATTCCCCAAAAATTCTCATGGATTTAATTAATATTTTCATCAGAGATTCCCTAAAAAATTGGTAGTCATTATTGGTGATATTCTTATATACTCCAAGGTAAAGGGGAAAAAATTGACCATTTTAACACTTTGATAAAGAATTTTTTAAGGGAGAAATGTTTTGAAATGTACAACAAATGTGTGTTCTGGATAATGATGTATCAATCTTGGGGCATGTTATCACAAGAAAAAATTTTGGTGGACCCTTGCAAGAAAAAGGAAACTAAACAGTTTCCAAAGATAACATGTATAATAGAGATATGTAGTTTCTATACTCTAGATCGATATTAAAGATTAATTTTTAAAAACTTCTCAAGATTGTCGAATTCACCAAATGACATGATTCAGAAGGGATAATTGTTTTTCTGTACTATTGAATGTGGGGACTTCATCAAAGAGTGGAAAAAGGGGCCCATCACTCCACATGTAATCAATCATCCAAAAAATGTGGAACACATTATTTCATAAAATGATGCTTCAAAGAAGGGATTAGGATTTGTACTAATGAAAATGATAAAGAAATATCCTATCCTTCAATTTACCTAAAAAGTAATGAGAAAAACCATCCAATGCATGATATGGAGTTAAAATTTATTCCATTATTATTGAAAATATGTCTAAATTATCTCTATGTAGATAAGTGTGAAATATATATTGATCATAACATATTCAAATATATATCCATAAATAAGGATCTTAATATAGTCTAGAGAATATGGTTAGGTCTCATCAATGATTCTGACAACTCAATACACTTTCATCTGACTTTGTAAAATATTGTAGATGATTCTCTTTGTATACAGGATCATACTTCATAAGAAATGAAGAGAATTTAGATGTATAAAATCTTCTTAGAACTAAAAAGATAGGACAATGGAATCATTAAGGGAAATTCATAATCAATCCATTCTCAAATGATTGCTCAACCATTACTTATGGAGGAAATATAGGATAATCAAAGGAATGATGTTGAAATTTAGAAAATTATGGAAGGTATTAGAAATGTGAAATGCTATGAGTTCAAGATCAATAAAGATGGATTAATATGATTTAGGGTATGAATATGTTTACAATTCAGTATAGATATAAACAAAGGTCTTCCAAATGATTCACATGGTCCAACATATTCTGTAGTCCCATGGAGCACAAAGATGTATAGAGATCTCTGAGAGAACTATTGGTGGGAGAATATAAAGAAGTTAAATGCTAAATATAAATCAGAATTCCTAGTATATATTCAATTGAATTATGAAAGAAAAATGTATAAGTCAATGATGAATCCATTACCCATAATAACATGAAAATAATAAAACATCACTATATACATTTTTACAAGACTTATGATGAAATACATAAGAAAAAATGATATACAGTTTGTTGTGAATCATCTAACAACGAAATCTCAATTTATCAAAATTTTAGAGTAATTATCACTAGGTCAAATTACATACATATATATCAGAGATGTTGTAAGGATTTATGGAGTACCGTTATCGATTTTATCCAATTGAGATCCAATAATAAATATAGTGTTCTAGAAAAGTACCCAACATGCTCTAGGAACTATGTTGATCATCAGTACAACCTATCGTCCTCATACTCTTATACACTCTTAGTGACCAATTCTAATATAAGAATACATGTTGAGATCTTGTTATATGGACTATAAAAGAGGATGGGACCAACATCTATCCCTAGTTGAGGACTATTAAAACAACAGTTTCCATTTGAGCATCAAATGGATCCATATGAAGATCTGTATGCGAATAGATATTGAACAACAGCATCCTGTGATGGATTCATTAAAAAACCTTCTTTGACTATAAATAGTAGAGGAAATGGTTGAAAAGTGAAATCTATTCAGTAGAAAATAAATGTAGACCAATATCGAGAAAGGTGTTATGCAGTAAATCATTGACCAGACATTGGGTTTAATTAATGAGACATGGTATCCCTATGAATATCTCCATGGAAGAGGATCATGATATTTGGGAACAAATGAATGTTAATTCCCATGTACATTGGCCACTTCGAGATCATTGATCATGTCGGAGGCATGGCCTATCAACGATCAATTATTCCTAACATGTCTCAAGTACATGACATATTCCATGTAACCCACTTAAATAACTACATACCATATGCCTCACATTTATTGAATTTAGAGGTTGTACAACTGGTGAATGATCTATGCTACATGGAGATTCCAATGAAGATCTTTGAATATAGAGATAAAGTTCTATAAAGTAAGGATACTCATCGGTTCAAAGTACTATGGCTGAACCATAAGTATGAAGAGGAAACATTGGGACCAGAGGAAGAGATGAAGGATAAACAGCCTCACCTTTTATCCCCATAGTGTGTAAACTAAACTTTCTTAGGTGAAAATTTTTAATGGGGGAAGAATGTAACAACCGAAAATTTTATCAATGGTAATTCTTTTCTTATAATAATTTCAAATAGAAAATCATATTAAATAGCATTAGGAATATAATGAAAATAGTATAAATGAATATTGAATTAAATAAGAGGTATTTCTTGAAGATAAGGAACCAATAACAATAGAATAGAAACATGAAATTTGGAATAGTAATGTGATGGTTAGGAATAGTAAACCGGTCAATAGAATAGTAATATACCACATGACTGCATTTAAAAAAAATCCATTCAACATATAAATGATAATATGATATAATTATACCATATTATACGTAAATAAATGAATTAGAAATTATTAATTAAGTGTGAATACTTTTATAATACATAAGTGTTTATTTTCAATTTTATAACTAATATAATGTTTTAATATAAACATTGTTTACATAAAACGTATTTATAAATTTTTATTTTGGTGTCTTATTATTATTTGATAATTTTTTGAGAACTTAATTAATTTTTCAAAGTGTTATGGAATTAGTAATAATTTTAAAATTGGTATTTTCTAATTAAATGATGATTTTAAATACAAATTAAATGTCTTTTATTTAGAAAATTATTTTCATTAAATGGAGGACAGTTTTTTAAATCTACATTTCATTAAATTGTTCATGTGAGGTTTTTTAATTTTCTAATATAGTTGAATTTTGGTTAATAGTAAAATACGACAATTTAGGTAACATATACTTTATAAGTGAAATACATTATTCTGTGATTCATCGATGATGTAAGAACAATAATTTACAATATACCTTCATTAGATTATTATATTTTGTTATAATTATCCATATATGTATAGTCATGAGTAAAAATATTAAACTAATTAATAAAATAATGAGAATCCAGACATCTCCTCCACCATAAATACCACACCTTTCCACCTCTTGTCCTCAAACCTTCCATTGTTTCACCCTTGTACAAATTCTAACCAATTCACATACCAATCCCCTACCCCACGTCCATGCTCTCATATTATCATAAAATAAAAAAACCATTACCCAATAGATGTTTTCAAGGAGGATAAATTTAAGAGGTAAATTAACATTTACTTTTATTATAATTTCTTTTCATGTTCATTTATTATTCTCTCCTCACATCATTTCATCCAAATGAAATGATAACTATAGTACCTAAAATATACTAGAATTTTATTATTCTAATGGAATAATATATTATTAAACCCCTCCCCTCTCCCATTTTTTTTAAAAAATGAAAATGACATTCGTGAGGTGTTAATTTAACGCCATTAAGGACAACATATTTTCATTTTCCTTTACTTCCTTCATGAATGATAATAAAATATTTTTTGTGGATAAAAATATATAATATATATATTAAATCATATGTAAGTTTATTAAATAATTATGGACACATGATTTTATATTATAAAACTAAACAAGTTTATTGTGAAAGAAAACCACAATAAACAATCCAAAGGATTATCAATGACAACTTATCTAAAGATTCATCATCACCTAAAATAACCAAATGAAATATATAACAATTTTAATGTATATATGATAATTAATAACATTTAAATTAAATTATTTATTTCTATTTCAATTTTACATGAACATCTATAATGTTATATATGCTGATCGATCATGAAAACCAAAAAATTGAGCACTCCAAAATAATGAAATTGAACACTATAACTCATAAAAAGGCCATAAATAAACTTTATAAAATTATACAAAACAAATTAAATGCATAAAAGGTTATTATTTAATTATTTAATGGATTTAATTTTATTATATAATACATTAATAGTAGGTGAAAAACTATTATAGACATTAGGTAAGGGATTCAACCCTAACATCAATTTTTCTTTTGGATTACTCTACCTCTCTCTTTACCACAATGTACTGATTATTTATTATTATAAAATTTTTCTAAATTTTTGTTATATGTTCCAAACTCATGTATCCATATAATATTTTTCACATGTGATTATGTAATATTTTTTTAGAAAGGATCCCTTTTCAATTCTTCTCAATAAGGAAGCCCTATTCAATGGAACAACATAATTTCATACCCTCTTCCATGTTCACACTTGAATCCATGTTAGGAAAAAATTATTTTTACAAAATAAGTTATCTTACCATTGAATACTATATTGGTTCATTTTTAGGTTTATGAAAAAAAATTATTCATTTTCATCTTTAAATTCCCTTTTAATATTTTCCTCAAACAACACCAAAATATTTCATTTCTAATGTTTTTTAAACACTACTTTTACATGTTTCCACTTAAATTAGACATAAATTGTCATGATACATTCCTATTTCCCCTTATAAATACCCTTTTATGTTTACAATCCATTATATCATGGAAATTGTTTTTATATGATCATTTGTTATGCCTAGTGACATGATTATGACAGCCATTTCATTCAGTGGGCAACCCTTATGTTTTTTCTTCAAGTGACACAAATATTCATTAAAATGTTATGAAAGTTGTTTATATATTGTTCTAAAATTAATTGGCTAATGTTTGGTCTAATTAGAATTCATTTTTGGAAACATTTTGATCCTTATTCATTTTTCAAACATTTTCAACCATGTTATATATTCTAGGTAGTACGCCTTGACTAATGTTTATGTCATGTTATATATTATTTTGAAATTACTATAATGTCATGATTATATTTTCCCATGTTATAATTCTTATTATTCATTATGTTTATTCATTTTTCATTCCGGTTATGCCATATTTTTGTGCCTTCAAAGCCATGTTCCATGTCTTATTCCTATGCTTACTTCCTTACATGGATTTTTAGCTCATCCTTTTTGAATCTACTCTCCAAGTTATCCTATGAATATTTTTGAGTTCAATGGAGGTTTGGAGATTAGTAGGGATATTAAATAATTTTTTATTTTAGTTTCATGATGTTAAACTATTTACGTAATCTTTTAAAGACATTGTATTGTATGATTCAACTATTGTACTTATATGGTCAATTATGCTTAAAATCATGTAATAATATGTATAAAAGAATAGGGTAACTATACAAAAAAAATATTCATGTCTATCAAAAAAAAATTATTCTCAATCCACTAATTATGAATCATTATCTTATTCCATAATACCACTTTCCTATAATTTGAAATATGATTCATGTCTCAATGTTCCTCAAACATAATTAAATAATCCTTCATGCATTTAATGTAATCTATACTATTAGAACATTCCATACAGGTCACATGTCTTTTTTGTTCTCTTAATAAATATTAGTCTAACCAGTACTCATATATCTTCCATATTATCTTCATGATATTTCAAAATAGTAAATTAATTGGTATAATCCCTATTCATTCCACATTTGAAACATTTAATATTATCCTAGTTCATTCTAGTTCCCACTATAGACTAAGACACAAAAGTAGAGTGTGAGAATCCATTATCAAATGAAAAAATCATATAATTATAAAAAATTAAATATATTATGTTTAAATTATGACACCTTCATTTAATATTATGACACATTATTTTAAATCTATTACTCCTTAGGCTTATCCTTAGAGAAATAGATATATATATCCTTTGAAATACCGATAGGTATTTCAATAAATTTTTATCATCCTTTATTTCAAAGGATGATATATCATTTCCTTTGATACCAATTATAGAGATCCAGCATTGACATTCATGGATATTAAAAAAATTTAGATGAATATATAACACATTATAGAAAACAACTCTCGAGTCCAATAATATTTTATTGTATATGTATACTTGGGAAAATAATATTCTATATTGGTGAATGATCCTCAACATATCCCTAAATAATCATCCGCTTTAGTACTCATACTTAAAAAAATCTTCAAAACATGGGGAAAGTAATCATAAGAAATGGGAAATATAAGATGATTAGTAAGGGTAAATAAGCAGTTGTATAATAATAACATGAAAATAAGGGTATGAGAACATGAAGATAAAAATAATTGTTCATACACTATAGAGGCCCAAATCTTGACCTACATGGAAATTACAATAATTTTTCATAATACTTAATAAATGACAAAAATAGATGCCCAAAGACCATATTAGTTTATTGTCTTTGGAAACTCGGAACATATTCTTCAAATCATGGTGAAAGATCTTCAACATCTCCCATAAAGATCTTCCCATTTTGTTTTCATAACAAAAACCATTCTTTAAATCATGGGGAAAGAAAACATATAAATGGTGAGATCACATGCTCAGTCTGGGAAAACATGGAGAACATAAAAGATCCCATAACTATTTGAATGTTAAACCATGAACATAAAACATCAAAATCATGAGTAATGATATAAATCTTGATAGTACATAAGGCATAGATCATAAAAGAACATTAATCATGTTAAATTAACATGGGAATAAAACATGTTATTGTGTAAAACCATTAAGAACATGTTATGATTTCCATAGTATCCAAGGCAATGTTGCCAAGACCATCATAGTGGACAAAGTCAATTACTGAACCGGGTTACTTGTTGTTCCATCCCAGTATTACTAAAGTGAATTTTTCATACCATTCCATCCATGTCTATCTCATGAGATATATATCTTTACCCAATGCATTGGAGGTAGATATAGGTCCCAACCATTTCATAATGAAATCGTTATTTTGTGTTCCAAAATATAATCATTAATTATTCATCATAACCCATTGAATAAAATGGGTTTCCAAAACATCTTCCCATCATAACATAATATATATAAAACAATGGATACCATTTCACCATAAAAAAATCAAACCATATAAATAATAGGGGAATTATACTTGAAACATGACCTTATTAAATAATGTCATCTTAGATGGAAAAAAGTCCCGATAAAACACTTGAAATAAATTCTTGAGGAAAATATCCTTTCTTCTTCAAAATAATTTTCTTTTCTCAAAATACCATGAAATTTTAAAAGAAATTGATTTTTTTGAAAATAATCATGAAATCATGTACATGAAGATTCATGTAAATAAGGATTTATGAAACCATAAAAACCCATTCATGCCGTATAAGATAAAAAAACATTATGCTCGTACTTTTAACAGAAAAGTCGAAAAGTACCATGTATGGAAAAAAAGAAAGATTCCTTCTATAACACAATGTAAAAGTCAAATAGGCTTATACATGACTTTAAAAATACATGGAAGATTATTAAACACTGTATGAAAAACAATTTTATAGACATGGGTGAAAAATATAACCCCAGTAAATACTTACCTATTAACAATCTCATATAAGAATGAGATTGGAATAATTATCCCTTACCTTAGGCCCGGTATGCTTTATACATATCCGACCCTCCAGTATAATGATTTAAATAATGTCATTGAATTAACATATTTATTGTTATGATATCTTATATGGTCATATTCGTATCTTCTTATTAGTAATATTTCATTCTTAAATGTTATTCGGGTGTTCATTTCTTTATGTTCTTATGTGTGTTTTTGGAATAAATTTTTATTCCTCTTTTTAGGTTATAGATACATCATTTATAAAAAAAATTCATGTAATATATATCATATTTATTCATTAAACTCATTTATATAATCATTATTCAATTAATATCATGTTGAGCTAGTCACATCAGATCGTGGAGATGGTAGGCCGTACGTACGCACGAGTGATGATATCATTGCCATGATTTTAGAATTGTATTGAAGTGTATAATGTATAATATTTCAAAATCAATATCACATTTAAATAATCATATATAGTTATTTCTTACATCCTTATACCCATCCATGTATGTTAGTGATGAAATAAAAGATTACACCACGGCATGGAGACGGCAATCCGTACGTACGCATGCTTGGTGATTTTATTTTTTCATAGGATGGATAGAAGATAGAATACAGTTGATTCATATTCATAGTAACATATAAGAATAAAAGTGATATAAAATTTATTACTTAATAATGAAACAACTCATATAGAAAAAGTAGAAGAAGAAATAAGTTTGAATCAATCAGTAAAGGATATTATTTCTTCTTCGACGCGCCTCTTCTTAACCTCTTCTTAGGGTGAAAATGATAGTCTTTGAAGAAGACCAGGACCTATAGTAGGTTTCAAGGGAAGTGTATACGATAAATGGATAGGGTATGGAAGAGCATGAAGGCCCAAAATTTTGTAAATAGGAGAGGTAGGAGGTGCCTTTTTATAAGGGATGATAGGCGCACTTTTCGAAACCTCTAAAATATTAATTTATAATAAACTCAAAACCCTCTTAAAAACCACCAAAAATTACTCAAATAAGAATATTGGATGATATAGGGTTGTAATATCTTCAACCAATAAAATTTAAACATGTTGAGATCTTATTTTAAACTATATCAACTTGATTTATCCTTATTTAATCTATTTAATTTTATTTGTGGTAATGATATTCTAAATTTTAAATTGTTATAAATAATTACTTATGTGTCGTGAATTATCCATAATTGGATAATTTATGTCATTTTAGACCATATAAATTTAATTTTTTAATTTTTAAAGATTTTTGTGATCTTTGAACAATTTAATAATATTACATTTTTATAAAATAACAATTGTGTCAAATTTGACACTATTCATTTAATTGAATTTAAATAAAATACAAACAGAGATTATATTCAAATGAAAATACATAATAGGTTCTTAAAATGTCATATGAATCTTTCTTATTCATGAATAATATTAATTAGTTCATATAATTTTTTTTAATATTTTTTAAAAGATTTATTTGATATTTCTCTTAATAAAATAATTACTAAATCATTTTTCTATAATTATTTTATATACTAATTATTTTCATAAAAATTGAAATTCAATATTATGATGAAGATAAATATAATTGATTTCATAACAATAATTTTAATATAATTTATCTTCTATGAAACCAAACATTTAAAATGATATTTTTATTAAATTATGAAGGTGACAACATTGACATCATTTAAAATAAAATAATATAAGTGTCATAATCACTTTTATAAGGCTCTAAATGGTAAAACATTATACCTTTGGATGATTATTGTTTATATTTACACGACCAATAAGTTTTTATCATGTATTTGAGCCTTTTACGAGTATTATTAGTTTAATAAAAACTATATTATTGATTTTTCACTTTCTAAATAATTTATGAAACATTAATGTATAAGCTATTACGGTAATTATATATTTATTAAAAATTAAAAATAAATTACCATGATGAAGAAAAAAATTTTATCATTAAAATGTGTATTTATGACCGAATTTATATTTTGTATAACCTTATATTAAAAATAATTTAATTTTTAATGTTTGAGTGAGACATATTTCACTTTCATTTAAAAAATTAAATTAAAGTCTTAATCACATACAAATGTGTTCTAATAGATACCATCTTGACCCAAGTATATTTTTGGACTAAATATAATCAACCAATTATATTAATACATGTGTTAGGGTAATTTTATAATATTATTTTTACCCTTAATTACTTAATTTACCATTAAATGTGGTAAATAAAATTTACCGTAGTTACTATTCAGAATGCCCAAAAAATAAAATTAGCCTATTAAATTTTTTTGGACCTAATGATTCCAAATATGGAATCCATTTTGACAATTTCAATCCATAAAAGATGTAGTATTTAATTTAAAATTAATCCCGCTGTTGAGAAAATGGGTTTTAAATGTTAAAACATTGCAAAAGATTGAATTGTTTTTACCTATAAATTCAATGTAAAATTAATGATAATTACTTAAATTATATTAAATGGTAAAAATATAATATTTTTATATTTTAAAACCATTAAATATTCTTATTTAACCATATAAATTATCTTGATGAAAAAAGTTGTTTTTAATTAAAATTAAGCATATTTTTACTATTAATCAAAATATGAACGTTATGAGAAAAATATCAAAACATTATACAGAATTAATTATTATATCATTATTTACAAGAATAATTTTATTTTGTAAAATTTCACTTATATAATTTTTAAAAATGAGATTTAAAATCGGTGCACCATCAAAAGGCAGCAAAACTTAATTTTTTTTAAAAATAATTATTTTACCCGAAAAATTTATTTTGTTCACATAACATGATATAGAAAATGTGTAATATGAATGATAATGTTATAAAATTCATAATTTAGTTAATACAATACATAATGTTTAGTTCATAATAATATAAAAATAATATCTCATTTAGTGAAATGCTATATTGCGTACAACACACGCTATTGTGGAAGGTCTCTCTTGCGTGTAATGCAAGCCAAGTCAGGGTTGAGTGTAGTGAAAGCTTCCTTTGGTATTTCTGTTGAGAAAAGTATTGTTTTCAACAATACATGTTAATGTTATTTAAAGGGGGGTATTATTGAAAAATAATACTCTGTCTCTTTATGATAATTTTGATGCTCATAGATACCCTTAGTTTTTTTCTAATGATTTTATTTAGTATTTTGTAGGAATTTGTTAATTTATTTTTCTCTTGAAATAATTAGAATCTATTACTTATTCAAAATCTTCTTTAAGCGCGTTCTGGAATCACTGTTCATACCTTACATAGATAAATATAGCGTGAAATCTTCTTTAGCGCGTTCTAGAATCACTATTCATACCCTACGTGGATAACGTAGAGTAAGGATGAAAAGAGTGTATACTTTTTGAGATAAGAGAAAAGTATGGTTAAACAATCATACGTTTTCAGCAAAGTATGTAAGGAGAACCTTACATTAGGAAGGAACCATACGTTTTAGTTATCAACAAAGTATGGAAAGAGAACCGTACGTAAATTTAAAGTAATACATTTGTTTCTAAAAATTATGGTTAATCATCATTACTTTTGTAAACAACCATACGTTCTTGGAAAAGTATGGATCATGTAAAAGTATGGATATTTTATCGTACGTTTAAATGTTGAAGAAAAAGTATGGATGATCAACCTTACGTTTCTATTCAACCTTATGTTTTCAACCCTACGTTTGTGTTCAACCTTATGTTGTCAACCCTACGATTGTGTTCAACCTTACGTTTTTAACCTTACGTTTGAAGAGTATGTTATTAACCCTACGTCTGGAGGCCATCTCATCAACCTTACATTTAGCGTCGGAAATTTTGACAGACGATATTTATGTGCAACAATCAGTAAGCTAATTTCTGGGTAGATTTCAAGCTAGATTTAATGTCGTTTTTAAAGTACGACTTTGACTGATTCAAAGCCATTTTATTAATGTATTTAAGATCGAATTAAAATGATCTTTTTATGCCAAGTCATAAGGGAAGTTATGACTTCTCTATAAATTCAAAATTTTGAATATCACGATTCAGAAGGAGACTTTTATGGATCTAAATGTGTAAGAGATATGATTTATTATATATGTTCTCTCTGAAACACCAGGTATATGAGGAAGTGATCAATCTATTATTGAATGTGGTGGAAAACAGAGATTGCAACTATTCATGATTGATCTGCTGATTCAAGAGGAGCGTCAAAGCTCTGTTTGTTCAAGAAGAGGGAACTCGATAGAAGATTCACCTGTTCTACATCAAATATCTACTGTGGATCTACTATTGCTGATGTTGTGAACTATATCTCTATATCTACTACAACTGGATCAACTCAAAACCGCTTCATCTTGAAGATTAATATTTCGAGAGACTTCGATCCTTATGCTGTCAATTGCATTCTGTTGAAATTGTGAAGATCAACTGGAAATTTCATTCTGAAATTTTTTTTCTTGAGTAACCAGCTTCTCGTTTTAAGCTGTGTAGGTTCGTGTTTGAACCAGAAGGCTTTGTTTTTCCTTGGATTGTAAAGGTATCAACAACATGTACTTAGTTGTGAATCATCCTGTGGAAAAGAGGACCAGATAGTGAAAATCACAAAGCTCGTGGAGTTGAGTGTTGGTGGAGTGGACTATGGGTCTTTTGTTCCCCGAACCACTATACATCTTTGTGTTCTTGATTTTACATATTCCACTGCACAATCAAATCTGATAATGTATAAAGGACAGAACTCGTTCAAGAAAAGAGTTATCCAAAAATTGCAAAAGACACAATTCAGCCCACCTCTTTTGTATAATCAGTAGATTCAGATCCAACAATTGGTATCAAAGGTGGAGCTTCTGATAGAGCCTTAGAATGCTAGAAGCATTTAAGGATTATACAACAGAGAATCATGACTGATACAATAGAATGGATGTCGATGGTCAGAGCACCATATTTTCATAGAGACATCTATGGTTGCTGGAAATCGCGCGTGATAATATATCTGAAAAACCTCGGATATAGAGTCTATTCAAAGATTCTGACTCCTTATGAAATTCCTGAAAATCATGAGACATGGAATGCTGCTATAGTGGAAGAAAATGATATGAACTCGAAGGCTATGAATTCAATTAAATGTGTTCTAGGACCAGATGAATTTAGCAGAGTATCTCAGTGCCCGACAACATATTAGTTGTGGCAAACAATAGCTGTGGCATATGAAAGAAAAGACAATGTGAGGAAAATGAGATATGCAACTACAAAATTGAAATTTGATACTTTCAGAATGGTTGAAGGTGAGAGTATTACCCAAATTAAAGGGAGATTGATAGATATTATCAATAACATAATAGCTCTAGGAGAACCTATCAATCAGGCTGATCAAGCATTAAAAGAAGTGAGAGTACATCCTACTCGATGGAATGGTATCTCTGCTACAATCAGACAATCAACACCTATCAAAAATTTAATTATGATAGATATGATTGGTACATTGATGATGTGTGAAGCTGAACTGCAAGATGAGGCTAATGAACATAAAGTTCTTATCAAAAGAGAAGATACTTCCTTGAAGGTAACTTCACTACAAAAGAATAGAAAGATGAAGAATAGAGAATCCAAAGCTAAATCAGAAAGCTCCGACTCATCCAACTCAGATGAATAGCTGGCTCAGCTAGCCAGGAAATTTAGAAAATTCAACAGTAATAAAAGAGGCTTCAAAAAATCCTTTAAGGGAGATAATAAGGAAGTAAGATGTTATGAATTCAAAAAGATGGGACATATCGGACCAGATTTTCCACAATTGAAGGATGCAAAGAAGAAGAAATTCTTCAAAAGAAATGACTTTTAGAAGAAACACAAGAAAACTATGAAATACACTTGGAGTGTATCTGAAGACTCTAGTAGCTCTTTTGAATCAAAATCAGAGAAAGAAGAAGTCAATATAAAGTCAAAAATGTGTTTCATGGTAGAAACTGATGAGGTACACTCATATTACTCTTCGGAATCAAATTTTGAATCAAGCTACACAAATGAAAAACTTGCAGCCGACTGCAATATGCTTGAAGAATGATATGACTCACTATTTAAGAAACAAAAGTCACTAAAAAATAAACATAAATCCTTTTCAGATGAAAGAGATACAATGTTGAAAAAACATAAAGAATTAACTGATAAATACAATTCGATTAACACTAACTATATTAATTTTGAATCAATAATAAAAACACTACAAGATGAAGTAGAATCTAACAAACAGGCTGCATTGGTTTTTAAATTAAGAGAGAATTCATTAAATGAAATCCTTGGAAAACTGTCACTAAAAAGGAGAGATTTGGAATTGGCAGTAAAGGAGAAAAACCAAATATATATAAAAATTATTTTGTTCCAAGTTCTAAAAAGGTTAATTGTATTTTCTGATGGACAAAGGGACATAGATCTAAAAACTGTTTCTCAACACAACCTCAAATTTGTTGTATTATGAAATACTATGTTTCAAAAGACTTATATGACTCAGATAATTTTAAAAGAGCAAAGAATATCTGGATACCCAGATCATTGCTAGCTAACACTCCTAGACCCATCAAAATATGTGTACCAAAGCAATTTGTTTGAATGTCTGTGCAGGTAGTAGGACACCAGAAAAGGAAAGATATATGGTACATGGACAGTGGATGCTCAAGACATATGAGTGGAAACTCGTTAAATTTTTCTTCACTCACTCAAAAGGAAGGAGGACTTGTCACATTTGTTGACAATGCTAAAGGATAAATCATTGGCATTGGAACTATCAGAGATCCAAAAACAGTCTCAATCAACAATGTACATTATGTACAAGGACTAAAACACAATATGATAAGTTTCTCTCAACTTTGTGATAATGGATATCCTGTTGATTTTACTAACAATTGTTTTATTGTTTCTAAAGATAATCCTTTTAAATTTAAGGAACCAAGAACTGAAAATTTCAATACATTGGATTTAAATTCCTTGTGTAAACAACAAGTAATCTTCTTGACTGCTAAAGTAAGTGAATCCTAGATCTGGCATAGGAGACTTGGTCATTGAAATGTATAATTTTTACATAAGTTATCTACGAAAAATTTAGTTTCTAATTTAACTTGTCTCAAATTTGAAAGTGACAGATTTTGTGATGCATGTCAACTTGGCATGAAACACAAATCATCCTTCAAATCTATTAATATGGTTGCTACATCTAAACCTCTAAAACTTATTCATATGGATTTTTTGGACCATTAAGAGTAGAAAGATTAGATGGTAAATTATATGTATATGTTTTAGTTGATGACTATTCAAGATTTACATGGATTTTTTTTGAAATTTAAAAATGAGGCTTTTACTTATTTGAGAGGTTCTGTAAATCTGTTCAAAATGAAAAAGGTTTCAATATTATCTCATTGAGAAGTGATCATGGTGGATAATTTGAGAATCTGGAATTTAATTCATTTTTCTCAAATATGGGTATTAAACATACATTTTCTGCACCGAGAACACCTCAACAACATGGGATTGTAGAAAGAAGAAATAGAACAATTCAAGAAATGGTTATAACTATGTTAAATGAATATAGCCAAGCTATTTATTTCTAGGCAGAAGCTATGAATACAGCTTGTTATATAATTAATAGAGTTTTAACTAGACCTATTTTGAAAAAGACACCCTATGAACTATGGAATAACATAAAACCTAATGTAAATTACTTTAACGTTTTTGGATGCAAGGTTTATATCTTAAACTCCAAGGATAATCTTGGTATGTTCGATCCAAAATCCGAGGAAGGTGTTTTCTTAGGATATTCTGCTACCTCGAAAGCTTATAGAGTTTATAATAAGAAATCAAGGATTGTTGAAGAATTAGTTCATGTGAAATTTGATGAATCTTATCCCTTTAAGAAAAGGACAGAACAACTGGATGAACGTGACTTTAATGATAACACGAGACTTGAGAATTTAATGAATTATTGTGAAAATGATATAAATGAAATTCAGTCCAGTTCAGAAGAACATGATACTGAAGAACCTTTAAATATATTACCTATATAGTCAAGAACCCTAAATAATCACCCTTTAGAAACTGTAATAGGTAACCTAGAAACTGGTGTTTAATCTAGAAGAAACTTAGGAAACCTAGTGGAATTCTCTGCCTTCCAATCTCAACATGAACCCAAGACTATAAAAGAAGCTTTAGATAATGAAAGTTGGATAATAGAAATGCATGATGAATTAAACTAGTTTAAAAGAAATGATGTATGGTAATTAGTGGAATGACCTAAGAATTATCCTATAATATGAACCAAATGGGTCTTTAGAAATAAACAGGATGACCAAAGCACAATAACTTGAAATAAAGAAAAATTAATAGCTAAAGGATATAATCAAGAAGAAGGAATAGATTATGATGGGACCTTTTCACATGTATCTAGGTTAGAATCCATTATAATCCTTTTAGCCTATGTATCTTATATGAATTTTAAATTATTTCAGATGGATGTTAAATATACCTTTTTAAATGGTTATTTAATGGAGGAAGTTTATGTTGAGGAACCTCCTGGTTTTGAAAACTCTCAAAAACATGATTCTGTTTTTAAACATACTAAATCTATTTATGGCCTTAAACAAGAACCTAGATCCAGGTATGAAATATTAAGTTCTTTTATTTTTATGAATGATTTTACTGTTGCTATGGAAGACCCAACACTATTTAAGAAAACTGTGAAAGATAATGTTTTACTGGTTTAAATTTATGTTGATGATGTAATCTTTTGATCAACTAATAAAACTCTTTGTCATGAATTTTCAAAATTAATTCAAGAAGAATTTGAAATGAGTATGATGGGAGAATAAAATTTCTTTTTGGGTCATCAAATATTTCAAAAAGATTTTGAAAATGTTTTAAGTCAAAGAAAATACATTACTGATTTACTTTAGAAATTTGGACTTTAGAACATCAAACCATTTACAACTCTTACGTCTACTAATATAAAACTTGATTTGGATGAAACTAGAAAATAAGTTAAAACAAGTTATATAGAGGTATGATTGGTAGTTTGTTATATCTTACTACTAGCAGGCCAGATATAATGTATTCAGTATGTCTTTGTGCTATATTTCAATCAAATCCTAATGAATCTCATCTAATTGCTGTTGAGAGTATTTTTAGATATTTAAAAGGAACTGTTTTTCAATCTCTTCTTTATCCTAAATCTTCTAATTTTAATTTGTTTTCATATTCAGATGATGACTTGGGAAGTTGTAGGTTAGATTGAAAAATAAGATCAGGTACATGTCACTTTTGAGGAAAGTCCTTAGTATCATGGTCTAGTAAGAAACAACATTCAGTTTCCCTATCAACAACTGAGGTAGAATATGTTTCTGCTGGCAGTTTCTGTGCACAGGTGTTGTGGTTGAAAAACACTATTATGGACATTGGATTGAATTTTAATAATACACTTATTTTATGTGATAATATGAGTGTACTTAATATTTCAAAAAATTCTATTAGTCATTCTATAAGTAAGCACATTGATATAAGGCATCACTTTTTAAGAGATCATGTTATTAAATAAGATATATTTTTAAAATTTATAAATACTAAAATTAAATTAGTAGATATTTTTACTAAACCACTTCCCACTGCATGGATTTATTTTATTAAGGGGGAGTTATGTTTATTTATTTTTAAATAATTTTTTAAATTTTTATTTACTTTTATTTATTTATATAAATTTTGTTGAATACTGTTTAAGTTTTTCTTTCCTTCATCATATGAAAAATTTATTTGTTTTTAAATATATGTAATGATTAGTGATTACACGGGAATCAAGGCTGTCAGAGCCTTTTCGACTTCTAAACCCTTTCACTTCTATCGAAACCCTTTCGAAATCCGAAAATCGTACTTCCTCTTCTGAAACCCTAACATTCAAACTTCTGAAACCCTAACCTTAAAACCTTTAGAAACTATTGTGGAAATGTTAAGGACTAAAAGATCCAGTGAGGCTGAGCCAGGCATTGCCAATAGACAACACACCAAGGGAAGAAAAATCTTACAGGGTAAGGTAATCGATCTCGACTGGTTATTTCAGACAAATCTGTTATTGAATCAAGCACAGTCTTTTCAGAATCTTGAACAGTTGTTCAATAGTGAAAATACGGAATTTCTGTGTGTAGTTGAACTTAAATACTTCTTCAAATCTGTACAATTTAGTCTGGGAGATATAGAGGACAGTATGATGGCTATGATAGAGGATAAAGATTTCTCAATCTCTTTAGTAGAGATTAGTCAGATTCTAAACTGCCCTCATGAGGGAGTTTTTCATTTTGAATTGAATAATATAAGAGATTATGTGTATAAATCCGAAGACATCATGTACTTTCATTTTAGTACCATGATAGTAAAGAAAAGGTTTGTTAAGGATTTGGACCCTGATCAGAAGATTTTGGTCAAATTTATTCAGATAGGAATAGCTCCATGGATGGAATAAATGGAGAAGATTTTGTATCCTGATATGTATATAATGTTTCTTATGTTAAGTGATATTAAGTTAAACTTTCCAAGATACATGATAAGGTATCTCAGTTACTGCGGTCAAAGAAAAGCCAGGATGAATTTCTACACTTTTGGTAGTTTTATTTCTAAACTATTGTTTAAGAAACACATGGTGATATTAGTGGATGCGAGAGTTAACTGTCATCACAGTAATACGTTTAATGTTGGAACATTGAGGAATGTTGGATATTTCTGGAGCACAATTAAAGGAAAACATTTTCCAGTAGGAGCTGAGGATGATTCAGAGAGTACTCAGGCTCAACCTCCTAAGTCCAAGGATAGACGAGCTGAATCCAGAGTCAGCAATGTATCAAGGAGGATTTGCTTTGAAGTGGTAGATGATGAGGAAGATAGAAGTCAGGAGGGACTTCAATCCAAAAGCAAAAGACAAGTAAATGAGGAAGTCACTTCCACTATTTTGGAAACTAAAACAGAAGATTTAATTTCTAATTCTTTTATGAGAGAAGAAGTTGTTGATAAGACCATGTAAGATGTTACTGAGAGAACAGCTCCAGTAGAGGAATTAGGAGCTCAAGAAGAAACTCAAAGGGAAAATCAGGAACAGATTGTAGCTAATGTTGAAGTTTCACTTCAATAGGAACAAGAGATGGAGGCAGTGCCTGGTGAAGAAGTGGCCAGACCTCAGGAAACTGCTGAAGATATTGTTTTTTGAAAACCCAATGGAAGGCATAGATGCTGATGTATGTGGTGAGCATGATTCTGATGCTCACGAAGAGGTACTTCAAGAGGATTTTTCTGGGGAGGAGTTTTGAAACTCTAAGGAAAAATATGTGGACAAACCTTCTTAGGATAGAGAAAAAGAAAAATCTAATGCTGAATCATTGCCTTTGGTACTGCTGCATCAACCTGAGACTATCAATCAAGCACAGCGTACATCTGATTCAAGAAACGAAGAAGTTTAAGAAATGTACAGAAATGTATCTTAGTTGGAGTCTGAGAATGTTTCTCTGAGAAATGCCTTAGATTTAGATCATTTATAGTTTCAAAAGCTGAAGGAGTGAACAGTTTCAAGGCAATAAGTTGAAATGTTTGAAGAGGATATGCTGACTGCTGTTACACAATTAAAATCTAAAATGGTTATGAAGTCAGATTTATTAGATATGAAGTTTTTTATGGAGAATCAATTTGAATCAGTTGCAAATAATGCTGTTAGTGGATTAGGTACATCACCGGATTTAATCAGAAGGTTTCAGGCTATCACAGCTATACTGAGCAACATGAGTGACAGGATAAAATATCTTCAATGTAACAGTGCTCCTTTGTTAGTGTTGCTGGACAATCAGAAGTTCTTAGAGGATAAATTGACATCTAGTAAGCCATCGATCCGAATTATTTTAAATTAGTTTTCAGAGAAGCTGTCAGTATTTGTTGAAAAAGAGGAAAGGATGCATGAGTTTTTCAGAGTCAATTTAATAGAAGATATTCATATGAATCAAGAACAGAGAGCTCATTATCAATCATGTAGATGGGATGATGAAGAGACTTTGGGAGAAGTTTATAGAAATCAAGTCTGCAATCCAGAGGAGATAGAACCTGTTGCCTATCTTACCTAAACCTTGATTCTTGTGTATATCATTGTCATGTATATACTACTATTTTTGAATGAAAATTTTCTTCATTTTTTATTTGTCTCCTTCCTTATTTGTTTTATTGATTTTATTTTTGATATGTCAGTACTCCAGATTTAATTTTTGATAAACAGTTCATAATAGCATTTATTAATAGTTCAGTTCAATATTAAACGTGTTAAAATCCATGATTTTTAATTCTTTTTTATATCAAAAAAGGGGGAGAAGTGGGATAAACACAACATCAAAAGCTACATTTTATTTAGGGGGAGAATTCATTTTAGGGGAAGAATTCACATTATTAGGGGAGAAAATTAAATGAGAAATTTAGATTTATAATTATCTTTTTGGCGGAGAAGTTTTTATTTAACACTTTATAACTAATTTTGAAAGTTAATTTATGTTTCAATAATTTTGATTATTTTATGGGTTTTGTGACCATAAAAAAGGGGGATATTATTGAGAAAAGTATTGTTTTCAACAATACATGTTAATGTTATTTAAAGGGGGAGATTATTGAATATAATACTCTATCTCTTTATGATAATTTTGATGCTCACAAATACCCTTGGTTATTTTCTAATGATTTTATTTATTATTTTTCAGGAATTTATTAATTTATTTTTCTCTTTAAATAATGAGAATTGATTACTTATTCGGAATCTGCTTTAAGCGTGTTCTGGAATCGCTGTTTATACCTTACATAGATAAATATAGCGCGGAATCTACTTTAGTGCGTTCTGGAATCACTGTTCATACCCTACATGGATAAACGTAGTGTAAGGATGAAAAGCGTCTATACATTTTCAGATAAGAGAGAAGTATGGTAAAACAACCATATGTATTCGGAAAAGTATGGAAGGAGAACCTTACGTTAGGAAGGAACCTTACATTTTGGTTAGCAGCATAGTATGAAAGGCTAAACTTACGTAAATTCTAAGAAATACATTTTTTTCTCAAAAGTATGATTAATCAACCTTAATTTTGTAAACAACCATACGTTCTTGGAAAAGTATGGATCATGTAAATGTATGGATCTTTTACCGTACGTTTGAGTGTTGAAGAAAAAGTATGGATGATCAACCCTGCATTTGTGTTCAACCTTACATTGTCAACCCTATGTTTGTGTTCAACCTTATGTTGTTAACCTGACGTTTGAAGACTATGTTATTAACTCTACGTTTGGAGTCCACGTCATCAACTTTTCGTTTAGCGTTGGAAATATTGACAGACGATATTTATGTGCAATGATCAGTAAGCTGATTTCTGGGTGGATTTCAAGCTGGATTTAACGTCGTTTTTAAAGTATGACTTTGACAGATTCAAAGCCATTTTATTATTGGATTTAAGATCGAATTAAAAGGATCTTTTTATGCAAAGTATTAATGGAAGTTAGGACTTCTCTGTAAATTCAAAATTTTGAATATCGCGAATCAGAAGGCGACTTTTATGGATCTAAATGTGCAGGAGATATGATTTATTATATATGTTCTCTCTGAAACACTAGGTATCTGAGGAATTGATCGATCTATTGTTGAATGTGGTGGAAAATAGAGATTGTAACTATTCATGATTGATTTGTTGATTCAAGAGGAGCGTTAAAGCTCTATTTGTTCAAGAAGAGGGAACTCGATAGAAGATTACCTTGTTCTACATCAAATATCTAATATGGATATACTACTGTTGAGGTTGTGAACTATATCTCTATATCTACTACAACTGGATCAACTCATAACTGCTTTGTCTTAAAGATCAATATTTCTAGAGACTTTGATCCATCTGCTGTCAATTGCATTCTGTTGCAGTTGTGAAGATCAACTGGAAATTTCTTTCTGAAATTTTCTTTCTTAGGTAACCAGCTTCTCGTTCTAAGCTGTGTAGGTTAGTGTTTGAACCAGAAGGCTTTGTTTTTCATTGGATTTTAAATGTATCAACTTCCTGTACTCAGTTGTGAATAGGTCTGTGGAAAAGAGGACTAGATAGTGAAAATCACCAAGCTCATGGATTTGAGCGTTGGTGGAGTGGACTAGGGGCCTTCTGTTCCCTGAACCACTATAAATCTTTGTATTCTTGGTTTTACATATTCCGTTGCATGATAAAATCTAATAAAGTATAAATGACAGAACTTGTTCAAGAAAAGAGTTATCGAAAAATTTCAAAAGACACAATTCACCACCCCTCTTGTGTATAATCTGTAGATTCAGATCCAAAGGTTTCATATAACATAATCAAATCTTATTTCATATATAAATTGAACAAAATCTATAATCAATGTTATGTAGAATAATTTCTACAAAAAGAACATGAAATTGCATGTAACACGAGCCAAGAATATTGTTGTGTATATTACAAAATAATACGGTATTTCATATAGCACAAGCTAAACTTGTTGTATCATACAGTAAGAGATATCAAAGAAATTAAGAAGAATACATATCATAAAATCACAGGGTGTTACATTCTACCCCGCATAAAATGAATTCCACCATCGAAATTTGTCGGGGTTATAAAAGGTTTACTACAAGATAGTTTCTTTCATAGAAACCCACATTGTAAAAAAGGAATACTAAAACATAATTTTATAAAAGAATTTTAGAATCATAACGGTCACCCAAAGTAACTCAGCATTGGGTTTCCACATAGGACAACAAAGTTGATAACATGGATATTGAAGAGAAATCTAACCATCATCTTCTGATGAAGAGTGGTAGAGGACATGGCTATGAAAAATCCAACAATAACAAATCCATAAATTTATGATGATCTAAGGTACCTTTTTATTCATTGGGTATGAGGGTATTAGGACTACATTTTTGGTTTTCAAGATCACTTCCCTAAAGTTGTTGAATTTTTTCAAAGGGAGAAATACTTACTTGATTTCAGTGTAATATCATTGTAGGTCATTCCATGAACATTTTAACTATATCTCTTATTTAATGAAAAGAAGTTTAATTTTTCATTTTTGAAGTGTTAGAATATCATGCGATAGAATGATAGGTCATTCCATTTGTCTCAAACAAAAAATTAGCAATAGTTAATAAATATACATAAGTCCATATATGGTGATGTTAATCATATATGGTTCCAAAAATGGATTTATACATCATCTATCATACCGTATTATAATAGAAAACATGTTTCTACTAACAAGGTACTTCTTGTAGGCTATTGGTAGGCGATAAAGGCATGTCGAAATTCAGTTATGGGTTCTATTCCCGTAACCTTGGCTGACGCGACAGGATGTCTCCCATCTTGTAGGTTTTCCTTTTTCTAAAAAAATACTATTATAACATTCTAGCTAAAATATAGAAAATTTTCTATCCTTAAACAATAATATATGAAGTCTAACCTAATCCATTCCATTCTTTAGGCTTATCCAATATACTTCTGTCCAAGCTCATAGTATAAAGAAAACTATTACTAGAATGGTCATCTTCTAAGAATGTGAATACAAGCATTTGTCCCCCATATATCATAAAATATATCTTGTTGGTCACATTCCAAAAATATGAATAACTTAATCAAGTATTATCTTGAAACATGAATTACCATATAACCTTAGTCGAAACATGAATTCGGTCAATAGTTAACCTTTTCCATATACCAAAATCCCAAAATTTCTATATATTCAAACCATGATGTCACTATGTCCTTATATCAGCCATTAGCTCATTAATACTATAGAACATATTTTTCTTATGATCCATTCATTATGCACATATCATCTACTTTCCAAAAATATTTCAATCAGTTTTCATGGATACCGGTACCATACAATTATTGAAAACCAATACACAGATATTCCAAAATTCCATGATACTGTCAATGAGATTCTACAACACTATTTTGGAATCCTGTTACATAAACACTTAATCATTCTACAACTTCACTGTTATATTCAATGCCACCAATAGTGATTGCATGTGTCATCCCTTTTCCCTTTTCCTTAAGAGGTAGTTGATGTTTATCATCATTAACCCTTGGATTAGGGAATTGGTTAGTATAATACCCCATTTTCTTGCACTTGTAGCATTGAAGAGTTGGTGGTGCGTCCTCTTTAGTCTTTTCTATATTCATGACGTCAGCTACCTTTTTTTCCATTACTTCGGAACACAACTGATCGATGACATTCTTTTCCACACTTAAATCATTTTATAGTCCTTTATGACAATCTCCACCATGCTTCTTTCCACACTTTGAGCATAAAGAAACATTCGTCTTCTATTCACCATTGTTTTTAGATTTTTTCTTGAAATTCATCTTTAATTTCGTGTAAAAACCTTGAGATGGATATGTAACACCAATTTATTGTTCTACCTTGATTGCACAACCCATAATTTCTTCATAGCTACTGAAGTCTCTTATAGATAATGCCCTTTGAAGACTTGGTTTTAATTCACTGAAGAATCGATCAAATTTACTTTTAGGTTGCATGATAAATTTAGATTCTTACCTTGCAAGCCATGTAAAATTCACCTTGTATATACAAACAGATTCATCTTCCTTTTGATTAAGCTCAAGAAACTCCTTTTCCATTATTTTTTAAATAATACAAGGGAAGTAATTATTAGAAAACAAGTTCTTTATATTGTCCCATTCCATGGATTCAATTTCATCTTGGGGCCTTGTATTGTTAATTATATTCCACCACTAGTATGCATTACCTTCTATACAGTAAATAGCCAAAATGAATTTTTCATGTTCCGAACAGTGAAGTATGGAAAATATCTTATCAATGGTACTGATCCATTGTTCAGCGATAAGTGGATCAGAAGACCCATTGAAATAAGGTAGATGTTGCCTCATGAAGGACTCAATAGAATATTGTTCTCTTATCTACTCATTTGGAAGTCCATAATGATTAATAGCTTTTGTAAGTATAGAAATAATATTTTTCACTCCATCTCCCATAACATTGGTTTGTTCAGGAGTACAATAATTGAATTCTCCATTACATTTATCAACACAGGTCCTTTGGGTTCCAGCCATCGTCTAAACCCCAAAATAAATAGTGTGAGAGGAAAAAATCATGCTAGGAAAACAACATAATAATGTATGAGTACCTTAAATTTCTATCATGTTAGGTTTAATTCTAATATCATTACCATGATTCAAGGACTATAACCTATACTTTTACTTAACCTTAGAGATATCCCTAGACATACCATAGAAATATCTCTAGGGATCTCATGAACGTTTTGGCATCCTAGTTTCCAAAGGTTAAATAAAACTAGGCTCTAATACCAACTGTAGAGGCCCAAACCATGAAGTACATGTACATTACATTACATTTGTGGAGTACTTAATACATGACAAAAACAGACGCCCAAAGACAATATTAGTTTAGTGTCTTTGGAAACTCAGAACATATTCTTCAAATCATGGTGAAAGATCTTCAACATCTCCCATAAAGATCTTCCCCTTTCGTTTTCTTATCTAAAACCTTTCATTAAATCCTGGGGAAAGAAAACAAAAAACGGGTGAGCTCACATGCTCAGTATGGTCAAACATAGAGAACATAAAACATCCCATTAATATTTGAATGAAAAACCATGAACATCAAACATCAAAATCATGAGTAATGATATAAATCTTGGTAGTGCATAAGGAATAGATTATAAAAGAATATTAATCATGATAAAATAACATGGGAATAAAACATGTAATTGTGTAAAACCATTAAGAACATGTTATGATTTCCATATTATCCAAGGAAATGCTTCCAATACCATCATAGTGGACAATGTCAATTACTAATCTAGGTTTACTTGTCATTCCAGCCCAGTATTTCTAAAGAAAATTTTACTTACCATTCCATCCATGCCTATCTCATAAGATATATATCTTTACCCAATGCATTGGGGGTATATATAGGTCCCAACCATCTCATAATGAAATCGTTTTTTTGGGTTCCACAAAATAAACATAAATCATTCATCATAACACTACGAATAAAAGAGGTTTCATAAACATCTTACCATCATAACATAATACATATAAAACAATGGATATCATTTCACCAAAAAAAATAAAACCATGTAAATAATAGGGAAATTATTCTTGAAACATGTCTATATTAAATAATTTCATCATAGATGGAAAATAGTCTTGATAAAACACTTGAAATGAATTCTTGAGTAAAATATCTTTTCTTCTTCAAAATCAATTTCTTTTCTCAAAATGCCATGAAATTTTAAAAGAAAATTTATTTTTTTGAAAATAATCATGAAATTATGTACCGAAAGATTCATGAAATAATGATGTTATGAAACTGTAAAAATCCATTCACGTCGTATAAGTTAAAAAACCATTCTCCTCATACTTTTAATGGAAAAGTCAAAAGAACCACGTATGGTAAACAAAAGAAAGATTCCTTCCATAACACAAAGTAAAAGTCAAAGAGGGGTAAACATGACTTTAAACATACTTGGAATAATATTAGACACTTTATAAAAAACATTTTTATGGACATGGATTAAAAATATAAACCTAGTAAATACTTATGTATAAAAAATCTTAAATAAGAAAGAGATTTAATAATTATCCCATACCTTAGGTTAGATATGCTTTGTACGTATCAGAACCTCCTGTATAATGATTTAAATAATGTTATTTACTTACCATATTAATTTTTATGATATCATATATGGTCATATTCTTATCTTCTTATTAGTAATATTTCATTGCAATGTGTTATTCGGGTGTTCATTGCTTAATGTTATTATGTGTGTTTTGTCGAATAAATTATTATTACTCTTATTAGGTTATAGATACATAATTTACAGAATGGTATTAGTGTAATATATATCATATTTATTTATTCAATTCATTAATATAATCCTTATTCAATTAGGATCATGCATAACGAGTCACATCACACCGTGGAGATGGTAGGCCGTACGTACGCATGAGCGATGATATAATTCCCATGATTGTGGAATTGTATTGAAGTGTATGGTGTATAATATTTCAAAATCAATATAACATTAAAATAATAATATATAGTTATTTCTTCCATCCTTGTACCCATCCAAGTATACTAGTAATGAAATAAAAGATTACACCACAACATAGAGATGGTAAGATGTACGTACGCATGCGTACTGATTTCATTTTTTCATAGGATGGATAGAAGATAGAATATGATTGTTCATTTTCATAATAACATAACAGTATTCAAGTGATATTGGAGTTATTACTTAATAATGAAAATACTCATATAGAGGAAGTAGAAGAAGAAATAATTTTGAAAGAAACGGTAATGGAATTTACCTCTTCTTCGACGCACCTCTTCCTAACCTCCACTTTGGGAGATAAAGTTTGTCTTTCACGAAAAAAACCTATAGTAGGTTTCTAGGGAAGTATAAAAGAGAAATGGATAGGGTTTGGTTGAACTCGATGTCTCAAAATGTTGTGAGGAGGAGAGGAAGGAGGTGCCTTTTTATAAGGGACGAGAGGGGCACTTATGGAAACCTCTAAAAAATTAATTTATAATAAACTCAAAACCCACATAAAAACCTCCAAAAATGACTAAAATCCAAATATTAGATGAGACAGGGATGGAATATAATCATACAATAAAATTTAGATATTTTTTGATTTTATTGGAAACCTTATCAATTTGATTTATCCCTGTTTAGTATATTTAATTTTAGTTATGGTAATAATATTCTAAATTTTAAATTATTCAAAATAATTACTTATGTGTTTTGAATTGCTAATAATTAGATAATATATGAAATTTTCAACAATATAAATTTAAAATTATTATTTTTTAAAGAATTCTGATTTATAAACAATTTAATAATATGTCATTTTTATAAAATCACAATCGTGTCAATTTTAACACTATTTAATTATTTGAATTTAAATAAAATCCACAAAGAAATAATATTCAAACCATAATATTTAATAGGTTTCTAGCATTTCATATTCTTCTAAAAAATTCATGGAAATTATTAATTAATTAATATATTATGTATTTTAATATTTTTAAAACCATTTATTTGATATTTATCTTAATCAAATAATAAGTACAACATTATTCTATAGTTAATTAAAATACATAATTGTTGCAAAAAAAATAAAAAAAACAAGAATATAATGGAGATAAATCTAATATATTTCATAAGAATAATTTTAATCTAATTTATCTTCTAGATAACCCAACTTTAAAAATGTTATGTTTACTTAATTATGAATGTGACAACTTTGATATCATTTAAAATAATGTAATATAAGTGTCATAATCACTTTTATTGGAATCGAAATGATCAATAATTATAAATTTGGATGATTAAGGTTTATATTTAAATGAAAAATAAGTTTTGGTCTGGTATTGGGGCCTTATATTGGTATTATTAGTTTAATAAAAACTATATGATTGATTTTTCACAAAATAAATAATTTCCGCATCATTAATGTATAAGATATTAAAGTAATTATATATTTTTTAAAAATTCAAAATAAATTACCATGATAAATAAAAACATTTTATATTTAAAATGAGTATTTATAACCGAATTTATATTATGTTTAAACTTATATTAAAAATAATTTAATTATTAATGTTTGAGTGAGACATATTTCACTTTTATTTAAAAAAATAAATTAAAGGTCTTAATCACATACAAGTGGGTTATAATAGATACCAATTAGACCCAAATATATTTTAGGACTAAATATAATCATAAATTTATATTAATAGATGTGATAGGGTAATTTAATAATATTATTTTTACCCATAATTACCCAATTTACCATTAACTGTGGTAAATAAAATGTAGCGTAGTTACTATTTATAATTTCAAAAAAATAATAGTATCTTATTAACATAATTTGGTCATGCTGATCCCAAATATAGAATCCATTTTTACCAATTTAAGACACAAAAGTTTCATTATTTAATTTAAAATTAACCCCGCTATTGAGAAAATGTGTTTTAAAAGTTAAAACATCGGAAAAGATTGAAATGTTTTTATCTATGAATTAAATGTAAAATTAATTATAATGACTTTAACTATATTAAATGGAAAAAATATATTATATTTATACTTTAAAACCATTCAATATTATAATCTAACTATATAAATTAGCTTGATGAAAAATTTGTTTTTAATTATAATTTAGCGTATTTTTACTATTCATCAAAATATAAATGTTATCAGAAAAATGTAGAAACAATACCCAACATAAATTTTTATAACATTATTCACATGAATAAGATTAATTTTTGAAATTTAACTTATAATATTGTTAAAAATTATATTTAAAAATGGTGCCCCATCAAAAGGCGTTAAAACAGACTTTTTTTGAAAAATACTTATTTTACCCTAAAATATTATTTTGTTCTCATAACGTGATCTAGAAAATGTGTAAGATAAATGATAATGTTATAAAATTGAAAACTTAGTTAATACTATTCATAAAGGATAGTTCATAATACTATTATAATAATATCTCATTTAGTGAAACTTGGTATTGTGTACAACACACGCTATTGAAGAAGGTTTCTCATTCGTGTAATGGAATCCAAGATATGTTTGAGTGTAGTGCATGATTCCTTTGGTGTTGAATATAACATAATCAAATCTTATTTCATTTATAAAATGAAAAAAAATTATTCTCAATGCTGTGTAGAATAATTTCAATCAAAAGAACATGAAATGGTGTGTAACACGAGGTAAGAATATTGTTGTGTATACTGCAAACTAATACACTATTGTGTATAGAGCCATATAATCGTGGTGTAGCATACAACATAAGATATAAAGGAAATTAAAAATAAAATATCTCATAAAATATCGGGATGTTATGTACACTACATATCAAAGATCATAAACAAGAGTCGTTTAATATTAAGTGCTAGTTCATAAGACGTGAATCAGAAGTGAATCAAGAGATTAATCTATGAGAGAATAACGTAATAATAAGGCACAAAATTTTGGCATACAAATAAGAATAGAAAATCTTACATCAAGGATGCCAACCAAGACCCACATAACATGTTATACATGGGATAATTACCCATGTACCTTATTCGGGATTTGGATGACCTCCCATATACAATCTTGTTTCAACCTTGGGATGTCATCTCATATACCCTCTTCGTACAATCTAGAGATACCTTCTCATGTACCATATTATTATAGGCTTGGGATTCCATACATGTACCCTATTATTTTGGACTAGGTAGTCCCTCCAATATAACCTCTTGTTATGGGCTTGGGATTCCCTCCCATAAACCTTCTTGTTATGGGATTGGGATTCCTAGTCATAAATCCTCTTTTAATGGGATTGGGGTGACCTCCCTCATACCCTCTTATTACAATCTTGGGATACACTCTCAGGTACCATTTTATCTTTTAAAACAGTTACAATTACCAAATTCAATGGATGGATATATAGGTACCACCCATCATATAATGTAATCATACATACATGTGAAATAAGAGATAAAAACATTCATCATATCATGTCACAAAAAGTATGGGTTTTATAAAAATCCAATCATAACACATCAAATGAAATTGGTATCAAAAATATTTCTATATATCATATCCTATGAAAAATACATATGTTTCATAACCATTTCATCCTAGATTCACTCATGAAATGATGCATCATTCATAAGTGCTTTATCATTTTACAACCCATATAAGAGTAATAGGTATCATAATCAAATTTTTATATTAAAAAATAATCCATTCAATTAATGACTAAGAATATATTACTCAGATAATACCCATAGTAACTCATAAGCTATATAAAATTTGGTCATCTTAAATAGAGAATGATTTTCAATGATCAATTTGATAATTTCATAAGGAAAATAACCATTATTTCAAATAAACTTTTCATGAAATAAACCATTATAAAAATACTTTTATTTCAGAAAAAATTGATAAAATATGATTTAGTATTTTAAAAAATTTATAACAATTAGTAAAAAAAATATATTTTCCACTTTGATGAATTCTTTTAAACAATAATTATTTTTGAACCCCATTTTAATTAAAAATAACCTTAAAAATTTGTAACGAAACATTGAAACCCATTCTAAAACATTTTAAAACAAAAAAAAAATAAAATGGGTTTTTACTGAAATTTATCTTAAAATATAATTTGAAAATATATTTAAATCATTTTTATAAAATAAGTTTTTTTTTGAATAATAATGATTTCCAACTAATGAGAGAAATAAAGGTGGAATTGCATAATTTTTTATTAAATATATTAATTAACAAAGAGTGGAAAAAGTACAAATTCATGAATTTATCATCAATATAATTAAGAGAATAATATTCACTTTATATATTGTGTGAAAATTCATAAAATTTCATCAATGGAAGCTTAATCATAAATCATCCTGATAAATGATTAAATTATAAAAAGAAAATGATTCTATATTGGTAACATTGAATCGTAATACCCAAAAATTAATAGAATTAAATGAATATTAAAATACTATAAAATTAATAATATTTAATCTTTAATATTTCAATGTCTAGTGCATACTTTTTGTAGAAATATATATGTGTATTAAAAATCATTTTTAATAATGATGAAAAACTAAGAAAATATTACTTTACAGATTGGGTAAAATATAAACTATAGACCCCATGAAAGAGGGATCATAAAATTTATTTGTAAATACACAAAAATTAAATGATTATAGTCATATGATATATTAATAATTTGTATATACAAAACACAAAATAAAATGAATAGTGAATAAGGCATAAGTCACACATTAATTAATGTGAGAGTATATATCCCATTACCAGTTGAGTAACCATTTTATCATGAAATACATAATAGAATAACATCAATTGAAACATATAAAATCAGTAAATAAATGAAATTTATGTTATAAAATTTAATAGTGAATTATATACCCCACACAACTCGAATATGTTTTGAAATAGCATATATCTCACCTATATAAAATTAAGACTGAAAAACACTTATGTTATGTACTGAATTTCATTGTACACATTAAAACCTCATGTATAATAAATATAATTTTGTTATTAATATATAATTGAACCATAATATATTATTTAATACCATATATGATTTTATTATGATGTTATATTACCCCATTATTAACAATTTCATGTTAAAGTTACACTTTAGGTAATAACCTCTTTGTTTTTAATATATGTTTTCACATGTAATTCATGATCATCATCTATAAATCATGATTTTATTATTTAAACAATGTAAAAGATAATATTAATATATTATACAATAAATATATAAGTCACTATAATAATATAAAAATATTGTAATTATGAAATCTAATACACCCTTTGTGGAGATGGTAGACGATATGTACGCCTGAACTTTTTTTTGTTTTCTTGTGATATTTAATGAAAGAAAGTAAATAAAATGTATGTATGTATATATAATCATTATAGTTCAAATATTATTTCATATATATAATATAAATTTAAAAAACTATAGTTAATACATTTCATTTAATATGCAATCTAATTACACGGTTTTGAGAATATGGTTGACCACATGCCCACAAATGAAGTTATCGTATTCCCAAAAGTTGAGATCATAAAGTTGGGTGTTATAAAATAATCCTAGAAACATAAATACATCATAAATATATAAAATATCATATAAAATAGTAATTAAATCATTATTTATAAAATTTAATAATTTTAATGGAAGAATGAGCAACATCAGTTTGCAAAGTTGTACTCTTCTGTACACACATACGATGATTGTAAATCCCATTTGATGGAAGTCTGTGTGAGTGTATGTTGAAAACCACAACATAAAAAGTATTTCATTATATTTTGGATACCGATTATATTTATATAATCATGGAATAATAAGAATTTATCGGGTAGATAATGAAATAAAACTTAAGTGATTGTTGAAAGGTGTTACCTCTTCTTTGGTCAACTCTTTTTGGTTTTCATTAAAGGTAATACTTGGGTGGATTTCTTCCCAAAGTAAGGTTTTTATGGTGATGAGAGGGAATTTGGGGGGATAATTTTTCATGGGTTATCAGAGATAATTTTCATGATATGTTTGAAAAATTGAGGCGGTGTTGAGTTCTCTTTTGTAGTAGAAGATTAGTGGAATTCTCATAAATATTAAATGGAAAAAACTATTGAGGGATTTCTTTGATATAATTCTCCAATATTAATGGATAATGTTTAAAAAAATGGATGATATAGAATATACATGGTTATAAAATTAATGTTATACATGCTCCTATGTTATTTGTACCCTTATGTTAATATTTAATGACTATATTAACTCGTTTTTACTATAATCATTGTAATCGATTTTAATTAAATTCGGAAATATTTTTTGTCAAAAACAAAGTTGATCATTAAAAATTTATAAATTATGATTATTAAAAATATGGAATACAATTGTTCAATTTCTAATAATATACTCCGTACAAACTAAATAAAAATTAATCCCACAGATGGCATGAGACGATGAGGTTTTGATGAGATAAAGTGCAATTTTTGAAAAATGTTAATATTAAATTTCAATGTCAAATTGGTTCCAATAACATAAATTGGATAAATGGATATAAAATTTATTTAATTAAATAGTCTAATAAATTTAATATATATTTTATCTATATAAATAAATTAGATTAAATATCATATTTTAATTAATATCCAATATTGTTTACTGATCATCAAAAAATGTAAGCACACAGAAAAATAACAAAAAATCATCCTAAGTTAGTTTTAAAGATCCAATTTCAATGAAGAAATTTTTTATCAAATATATATTATAAATGTTCTAAAAAAAATTCAAAGAGGTTTACTATTAGAAGGTAAAAAAATTACTTTTAGAAAAAAAAAATTTTATGTGTAAAATTGGATTAATTCTTATCCATTGTATAGAAAACACATAAGATGACTGTTAAATATCTAAATGAATACAATATATAGGAATATATTTCAATAATATTATTTATCAAATGTTGTTCAATTGTTTTATTTAGGTAAAATTATTTTATTTCTAAAATACGGGATTCTTGCAAATGGTTTCTTATATTTTCAAATGGATTTTATTTGTATTTCTAGTTAATTGGATATAATATAATACTTTTTATATTCATTTGTAATCCAAATTTTCATAATTTAAAAATTATTAATCATAAAAAACATTCTAATATCTAGGTGAAATATATTATCAATGATTAATAATATTATTAATTGTACATTTTATCTTAGTAAAATTAGTTGTTGCATGAAAGACAAGTTATCAAATAAACATGGTGTTGTGTATAGAAAAAGCCAAAAATATTGTTGTGCATACCAAAAAAATATATAATTATTTCATTTAGAAAAATATTCACATTCTATTTCATGAAACACAATCCAAAAATAGCACTTTCATATAACACTTGGTATATTCAGTGTTGCCAAAAATTATGAATATCGAAATAATTAAACTAATTTGAAAAAAAAATTATTTAAATATTTGGATGTAACAAATTTAATGGTTCCTTAAATAATAAAATATTTATGAATTTTTAATTGATATATTTATCTATATCACCCAATTACTTGTGATTAATGATCACTATAACTCTCTATTAATAATTATTCTTTTATTACATTTCTACTTCGTCACATGCTACCTATGTTCTCTTATGTAGAAACCCAGTAATGAGTTACTTTGGGTAACATTTATGCTTCTAACCTTCCATTTTTAAAGGAATTATTATTATTATTATTTTAAATTTGGGTTTCTATTAATAGAACCTTCAAATAGTAAATAATTTTCGACCAAGATAGATTACATGGGAGATATTAATTTATGGGGTGTGGAATGCAACACCTCAAGTTTTCAAGACTTATTGTTTAAAATAAATTATAATTATTTGATGAACTTCATTACATACTAAACCATGTTAAAATTTATTTATGTGATGAACCGTGTTAATATTATTTTGTACGAAACCCTACGTTTATCGTGTGGTATAAAAAATAATATTTTTTTCTTCTTATACACAATATTGAGTTTTATAGATCTACAATATACTATTTACATCATTATTAAATATAATAGTTATTGCTTATCCATTATAATGGTGAGAATAAATTGTATTAACTGGATTTTTAAAATTTACTTTTTTATGAATATAATTTAATTAATTATTAAAATACAATAGGAATTAGTTTATAGAAAAAGAAATGTTTTCTGAAAAGTTATATTTTTTTAAAAAATATTGTTCAATAATTACTGGTAAAAAACAAGTAAAATTTAAATTTTCCACATTAATAAATTTATTTGAAAACATAAATAATTTCTGATTGTGTGTTTTCAATATTTTCATAGTGTGAATTTTTGGTATTTTTCTATGATGGTTTATTTTTTTATAAATATTGAAAAAGAATGAAATATTTATGAAAACCACAATTTAATTTAATTTTTTATAATATTAAAGTATATTTTAAATTTTCTTTAATGTTTAATAACTTCATATAAATATCAATTCATCCAATTATGGTCATAAGAAAAAACGTTTCAATGATGTTTTGTATAAAAATTTCAAATTTTTGATCCTTTTCACTAATAAAACTTGTTTTCTTGTCTTGTCTTTATGATTAAATTTTAAATTAATTTCTTCCACTTATGTGAATTGAATTTAGAATAATGGTTTTTTTATTATTAATAATCATAATTTATAATTTCAATTATGTTCAACAGATATTTTATCATTACATTTATTGAAAATAGTTGAAAGGAATTACAATGAATAATGTAAAAACAAGATTACTTATTTGTTAAAAATAGAATTTACAGTGTAGAAATGACAAACAGAAATTTGTCCAAACCTTATTTTATGGATATATTTAGATCTTTATGAAGATTAGATATAAATATATGTGTTTTTGGGATCATTTACATGAATTTAACCTATATAATAAGTTAAATAAGGAAAAATAACCGAATGAATCAGTCATTCATGAACATTATATGAAGCACCAAGGATAGGGGAAAACAACATAGATTTATTTATATTTTTTATTTTTTATTTTAATTCAGTTTTGTTTATCATAAAAATTTATATTTAATCTTTGTAGAGGATATAATTACATAAAATGCTTATCTAATGCCATCATGTGAAATTTTTAGTTAATAATTAAATAAAATAAATGATAATAAAAACATTAAAAGAGTATTACATTGATTGAGTTATTATATTATATTATTTTATAAACTAATATATCATTTTAATATAAATTAAAATTAATATTTCTGAAATCCATTTTTGTCATGAAAATTTTAAATTAAAATTAAATGAATAATGTTAAAATTTTTATTAGTTCTATTTTATAATAAATGATATTTTATAAATTAATGTGAAATTACATAAAATTAAATATGTTTTTAAGAAAATTTAAAATACTAATAATTTTATATTATAGCCCACTAATTTATTAATTTTTCTCAAAAAATGAATATATTGACACCATTTTGTAAAAAAAACATTGTTAGCATAATTAGGGCTAATGTAATGTTTACATGTGTTACATGCACCTTTATTTAGAAATAATTTTAAAAATGGATTTATATTGAGAAATTTTTATATAATTTTGATAATATTCCCATCTAAATTATCTAATATATACAAATATAAATTTTTCTTTATTGATAAATTACATTTCATAGAAAACAATTTCCATAATGAAAAACCAAAATAGTTAAAATTTGGAAACTTAAATGTTACAGAATGAAATGTTTATAAAGAATGTATTGTGATGTGTTTTTTAAGATTTTATAGACAATATAATCCCTCAATAACATTAATTATCAATCATACTGCCTCCTGAGGTATGATTGTCCTAACAATATTGAATTTATTTTTATATTTACATGAATGTTAGGCCTCATCAACTATAAAAAATAACTCACTCTCCCCCATTGACACTTCTCGAGCCTATTGGATCCCCAAAACACTACCAAAATTACTATCCAAATTCCTGCATATCATAATTTAAGTCTCTCAATGGGATGAAAGTAATGGTTTTATGTTTCTTAGAGAAAACCTAATGAGGATACCTAAAGAAGTTGTAATGTTCTTCTAAAATCATTGTTATTTTATTTCATTCTCCACCACCTCGTGTTAATTTTATACCGTTATTATATCATAACCTATTTATATTACATAAAATTAGATGTGTTTATGTTATGGGTACTACATAAAACTACACACACTTCATCAAATGGGACACAAAATCATCGATCGTATGTGTGGAACACTACCGCCTCACGAACCGTTGTTATTTGTTTTTCCATTAACACATTTTGTGGTTGAAAATAATGATTCAAAAACTATTTATATATTAAAATTATTATTTTTATGATTTAATTTTTATTCTGAAATTTTAATATCACACATAACATAAATAATTCTATATTGTGGGAATGTGATAACTTTTTTCATGTGTACATCGGACTATCGCCTCAGATGCTATGTGATTCATTCATTCCATAAATGAAATTTATTAAATATGAGTTTATAAAAATTGTTTTAAATATTATTTAGAAATTATTTTGGATTGATAATATATGGGATTTAATTTTCTTTATTTCATCCATGTAGGAAAATGAAGAAATGTCTCCAAGCGTTTGTACGACCAACTGTCTCCCATTAACAGTGTTTTCCATTTCATATAATTAGAATTTTTAGATTACTATAAAAACCTAAATAATGAATAGTTAAGATATATATATTTATATACCAAGGTTATTGTAACATCCCATGTTATCGAAATGAAACAATATATTTGATAACATACATGATACACCACATAGACCTTTAACTAATAAATATATATCATTATTTAAATGTTATCATTATATCCTAGTCATTAGAATGCCAAGTATTAATATTATTAAATTAATTATGAATATAAGGTTTATTAATTTAAATATAAGAAATTATTTAGAGACCAATTAATTATTAATTAAGATGAAACATTTTTTTAACAAAAGGAAATGTTTTTCTAAAAAACTATTCAATTATGAAGAAGTGTGTTTATAAAAAAACTAAACAACTCTTGTTCGATTCTATTATTGAAAAAAGAATTTTTATAGCCATTTTATGGGGAACCCATTTTAAATATTATTTTAGTGAAATATATAAATTAAAGTTATCAAAATAAGATTCTTCTTATGAATATGTGAATCAAAATTTAATTTGGTTGATTTTGTTTCTCAGATCATTAATATTTTCATGAATTGTGAATAATAAAAAATATTATTTCAAAACATCTTAATCTTCAAATTGATATATATAGTTATATTATAAATTTAAATAATTTAAAAGTATAATTAATTAATTTTATAATATTTTAATATATGTTATTTCCTTGAAATCAATTTCACAATGAAATTGGATATAAATTTATTGTAAAATTTTGAATGTTTTATTAAAAACATGTTTTTGCAATCTGTCAATGAGATTACTTTTAAATTAATTTTAAGGAAATATATAATTAAATTAAATAGTGACATAATGATGATTTAGTAATTGCTTCATTAATTGAAGAATCAAATAAAATATATTTGAAATATTAAAATAAATAAAATTTGATATTATTTTTTCATACATGAATTTTATTGAAAAAGTATACATTTTAGGGATGTTTTTAAATAGTTTTAGGTAATGTAATGTGTTTTTTATAGTTTTAAAAAGTCAAATATTGAATTGGGTCAAAATTCGTAATATATCCATTTTAAAATAACTAATTATTTATTAAATTATATAAAATAAAATAAAAATATAAACATCAAACAACCAATTTTTTTAAGTAATTAAATTTTATAAATGACTCATTTATTTTTCATTTGGAATGTTATGGTAATTATATTAACCATAAAATTGTATATTTCTAGATAACATGGTAAATGTTAAAATGTTAAAATAAGGGTCAAAAAATTATAAGGATTAAAAAATAATCCAAACATGTATAATTTTTATTTTATGAATGTACTTAAACTAAATATAATCCTATGTTATATTTAAATAATTTTGGTCCCATTTGGAAAAGAAAATTAATTTATATTAATTTAATACTTTGAGGAATTCCAAGAGTGCCACTCCCCTCTAATAAAAACAGAACCCATTTTTCTCTAGTATTGACACTTTCAATCCTATCCGGTTAAGCCATGATCATTTGAATAAACTTCTTTGATTCTATCCTCACATTATATATTCCTTATTTTATTCATAACACTATCCTTAAATTTATAAATCTATTAATAAAATGGAGTCATCTAATGAAGAAGTATTATTTATAATTATGTTTCCATCTTGTATTTCCTATTCAATTTCCTCCAACTATTATCCAACCATGGTATGATGATAAATACAGTACCATAAATATACAAATATTTTTTTATGTCAGTATCATAACATAAATCCATATCTGATTCCATCAAGTAGGAAATTAATTAATTTGTTGTGTGTACGTGTGAACGATCACCTCCACGAACTGATATAACTTGTTTTCCATTACCGTATCTCAAGAAAGGATATAATGATGCAATTAATTCTTATATATGATACTAATGACATATTTATCATTATAATATTATAATATATCTATTGAATTCATCTTTTCAATTCGAATAAAAAATGTTAACATCATCTATGCATACCTGTGAACTATAACCTCTTTAAAGTGATGCGAATAATTTTCCATCACCACTTCACTAGGTTGATATATATTAGTATATTTAAATAAATAATACAATGTTGGTGATTTTATTAAAAATAATTATTTAATATATAATATGTTTATTGTTTTCCCAGTAATAGTTGATATATGAAAATGTCACTCATCCGTACGTACAACTTACAGTATCCATGACTGTAACGTAGCTCATTTTTCATATTCATATTTAAGGAATGGACTTTAATGTAAGATTTATTTATAATAATGGTTATTATTTAATTATTATTATTTTTGATATGATGGACTAGTTATATCATTGACCATATTTAACATACCAATTTACTTTTGGACATAAAAACAGAATATCATCAAAATATATGACAAGAGAATTATTAATTTTGAAAATGTTATAACATGATATTAAGTGATATAAAAGGAATAATAAAAATAAAAATATTTCTAATTGAAATAAATAATTAAAATAAGTTTATTATTCATGAAGATAAAGTTTATATGTGACAAATAAGACTCATAGTAATGAACTTTATCTCAATCCCCTTTCATTAAGGAAAAATTTGATTTTAAACACCCAACATATTTTATTAAGTGTATATACAGTCCATTTTTCTTACCATCACATTAATGTATTTACTATCACATTATTTAACATTTTTAAAAATTTTATAATTCTATAGGGATTAATATTGAAAATTTCAAACTAATTTGAGACACCGTTAATGATTACTGATTTAATTATCATGTATTGTTTGCCTAAAAATATTCTTGATCATATTTTACTTATTTATTTATATTGATAAAAAATAATTTTCATGAAAATTTTCTGTAAATTTTTAATATCATTAATAGGGTTTTAAAATGAATATTTTTACATGTCCTATATGGAATGTTTTGAAAAATTATAATAAGAATATTATTTTTATCATATACTATGAAAACAACATCTCCATCACCTTGACCATTATTTTATATATGGATTATTCTATAATCCTTCATGCTTTAACTAAAAAAGAATCCCATTTATTCTTCTTTCTGTGTATTTTGATATTGAATATGGTTTTTAAAATGGATTTATTATTTAAATATATTTAAATTATATCTTATGGTTGAAAATGACATTTTATGAGTGAAATACTAAAAATATGATTCTTTTATGTTTCGTGATTATAAAATTGAAACTGGAAATTTGATGGGTGGTTATGTGATAAGTCATGGATGGGTGGTTATGTGATAAACTGAGGAAGGTTGTTTATGTTATAACCTCTAATACATGTGTTATGGAGGTAATATAATTGACTATTCCATTTGTTACAGTGACATGTATTAAAGTTGAATCCAGGGTTATTAAATTTATAAGTGTAACAAGTATGAATTTGTCCCAAGATAACATTATTCTATATTATTCGTTCTTTGGTTTTCCTAGAAATCAATTAAATATGAACATTTTATGAAAAGATAATATTTTTCAAGGAATTTATTTACTAATTATGAATGGGTATGGTATTATATTATTAAAAAAATTCATGTGTTTAAAGTCTTATCAATGAACTAGTGCTTTTATTATTTTAATATTCCTTACTGATATTTTTTACTCGTCTCATGTTCTTAATGTTGTTCAAATGACTTAAAGATGATTAAGGATTTAGAGATGACATTTTCAATGTCTTGAAGAGACTCCATAAAATGATAATGCATTATTTTTTTAGATTATGGATAAATGGATAATGTTTGGAAGTGTCAAAATTATTTTATTATGGTTTTGTAACGTAGGATTCATGGCCTAATTCTCAAAATTTATTAAACTTAAAAGAATCTCAATGTGAAAGGATGTCAAATTATTTAAATAACTTAAGAATTTGTAATGACTTAAGGTTTGATCCTTATAGTTTGTATCAAAGTAATGGATTAGAAAATGTTAGGGGTTAGGACACTTTTAATTGCATTCTATTAGAAAATTTTACATTATTTTTAAGTTAAAGTGATGTATAATATTAAGATTACATTTTTTCTTTATCAATGATATACCGATTAAGAATGGTTTTCAAGAAATGAAATTGGGAATCGATGGTGGGAAAACATCAAATGTTAAACATACTTCTATGAAAACATGCAGAGATGGATGGTATTGGAAAATAATAGAATGTTGTAGTGATGGATCAGTGGATCGAAGAAATTAATGGTGGTGGTATCCGTGATTGAAAAGAACCCGATACATCATGAAGGAACAAATATTTATTAGAAAATTTCATGAAGCAACATCCCCCATTGTTCAGAGTAACATAATACCCATTACTAAATAAAGGTTGGATTAAATCCCAAAAAAAATATATTTGAAGTCATGGGTTGTTCGGATGACCAAATGTTAACTCATATAATTTATTTTTTTTATGGTGCAGAAAACCAGTGGAGGTAAGTGGTTAGAAATAGTAGAGTAATTAAAGAGAATTATGCCATGGAATGAGATTAATTTGAGATATCATCTTTGAGAAATATATTCTTAAGGATATTTTACATATGATGGAAATGGAATTCATACAATATAGAAAAAAGAGGAATATATGGTGGTAGAATACATAGAAAACATCACCATTTTGTAAACGTATGTCCAAAATTTTTTCTGGGGTCCTGATAATATGAAAAATCAGTTTTACTTAGAATTGAAGACGAGATATCAAAAATAATTAACTAATTGTGAGTTTAAAAGAGATTAGGATCTTGTTCGATGTGCTGAGAAGATAGAAATAGACTTTGTTGATGACCATGTGTATCATAATAATAATAAAAATAAGAGGCTAGTTTGAGGAAAATGTGAAATGAATCATTAATTAAAATTGATGGTATAGAAAAAATTTCCCATCCTGTAATAGTTTTGGAAAACATCATCCCATATAATTTCATAAAAATATAGGGATGTTAATCTGATATAATATGTTTGGTCTTATGGATTGTGACTGTATGGGATATGATCAATGAAAAAGTATAAAGCAACGGTAATATTTTTTATTTTTATTTAGTTTAGAAATTATGAAAATGTTTTTATGAAGATACTTACATAGGGTGGAAATCATCATGATAAGAAACATAATTGTGTATGTAAATATTTTCATACTACTTCAGTTGATGTTTAGATATCTCTTGAAATGATAGAAGATCTAGGGACCTCAATAATTTTTCAATGTCATCCATATGATCATGTTTTTAGGAATCCATTTTATGGTTTTAATTGATGTGATTATAAGTGATTAAGGAAATTTATGAGATATGTATTGTGGTGATTATGTATATGTAAGGATATAGTTTAATGAGAAGTATTCCTATAATTTTGTAGCTGGGTTTTATGTTTTTAATAACTTTTAGGTGTTATATGATAATTCTGGATTAATCTTATTTTTATGAATGTTTATCATTTAAGGATGAATTGGTTCTTATGAAATATAGATATATAATGTATGTATATTTATATATATTCTTAGATAGTATAATAATTCATTACATCTATTAATGGGATCCTAAAAACATTATCTATTTACTCTTCCAACTATGAGATCAATAACCATTTAACACATTACAAACTTTTGGTTTTGTGATTGTTAACTTTATCATAACCATGACTCCTATCACTATACAGTAAAAATTAATGGTTAATTTTCTCTTTGATATCCATATTTTTTAACATGGAACCCTCTATTGGGTAATCTCATGTGACCTTCATACATTCCTTCCATTATTTAATATAGACATTTTATTTTTCCATATTATGTTGTGGGATTTCGTAAAAGGTATTTTGAAATTTTAAACCCCTAGTTTTTATCCTGGGATCAAATTTCAAGGACTAAATTTATCAATGGGGGGTGGGAGAATGTAACATAAAATGTTTTTAAATTGAAACACTATTTTTTATAGCATATAATATACACCACCTCAAGCTTTAACGAATATATTGATATTATTATTGAGATGTTATAATTAAAACCAAGTTGTTTGAATATAAGGTATGAATAATATTAAATTAACATAAATATATGTTTTATAAATTTATATATAATTATTTATTTAGTGACCAGTTAATTATAAATTTAAATGAATCGTTTTTTCAAATAAATTAAAATAATTTTCTGTAAAACTATTTAATTGTGAAGAACTGTGCTTATAAAATTATAAAATAAATCTTGTTGGATTATATTTATGATATATATATATATAATTTTAAATATAATGTTTAAAATTCATATCAAATTATATATATATAGTATAATAAATTAATTAATTTTGTTCATAAAAATGGTATTTAAAACGAATTTTTAATGCCTTTTGATGGAGGTACCATTTTAAAAATAGTTTTTCAACATTTTTACAATATATTTGAAAATATAAATTTTTTTGGTAGAATAGGAGTATCAAAATTTACAATGATTGAATTTTTGGTATTCTTCTAAGAATATTCATAATTTTATTAATAGTGAATAATAAAGAATATTAGTTCCAAAGTAATTTTTTGTCAGATATTTTTCTTTAGTTATATTACGTTTTTAATTAGATCTAATCTATAATTAAAAATATTATCAATTAATCCAATTTAGGAAATTTCAATCAATTTCATTGTGAAATTTTATATAAAAACATTATGAGATTTTGAATTTTTTAACATTAAAACCATGTTTCCTCAATCAGTCAATAAGATTAAATTTAAATTAATTGTAGCCAATTTTGTGATTTGAATTTTGCAAAAATAACCTAAATGGTTGTAATAATTATGCTATTAATGGTGTAGTTGTATTGACATAAATTTTGAAAAATATGAATAGTCACATTAATAATTATTTTTATTAACATGGTTAAGGGTAAATCAGTTAATTAAGGATAAAAATAATATTATATGTCACTATAGAACTGATCATAATTTCATTTTATGACTTTTTTCAACATAAATGAAGCATTGGGTTAATATATAACCTTTTTAATCCAATTGGATGACTTTAAGACATTTATATTATTTAATTCAATGAAAATAAAATTTTATCGTACACCGGTTTTTAATAAGTAAAACATTTTTAATATGTTGTTATATAAAAGAAAGCTTCAAATATAAATAATATTTATAAATATAATTTTTTAACTACTTCCTGGTAATTTGTTTATAATTTTTTATAAATTGATATTAAATTAAATTTTGATGCAATAATGATGCAATAATTACTTCATTACTAGTATAATCAAATAAGTAATATTAAAAAAATATAAAATTAATATTTTTTGATAAAATTTATACAATCAAAAAGTTTTATGGATAAATTTGACATGTTATGGATTATTTAGTGGAGGTTTTTAATTATATAAATTAAATATGATATTTTTAACTAGTAAAATATTGAGTAGTATCAAAAGTGAAATTATTGATATTTTAAAATAAATAATTGTTTATTAAATGATATAAAAAATAAATAAATATAAAAATCAACAAAATAGATGGTATATGTCCAAAAAAATTAATAGACTCATTTTTTGGCCGTTTAGAATTTTATGGTAATAATATTTACCATTATATTGTAAATCACATGATAACATGTTAAGAGTTAAAAAGGGTAAAATAATGTTTTAAAAAAAATATAAAGTTATAAAAATAATAAAAACATTTATAAATTTATTTGATGATTTCATTTTGACTCATTACCAACCATTATTCCAAATAAATCCCTTTTCACCAATTATTAATAGAATGTAAATTTTTATTAATTTTATATATTGTGGAATTCCATGATTTCTTGTACCCTCTCTCTTAAAATGAAAAGTAATATTATATATTTTTCACAACTAAAAAAATATTTTTTCCTCTATTATCTTCCCAAATTCCAACATATAGTCTCTAACCACATTTTAGATGCATTATGTTTGGTATAACACTCTCCTTAGAGGTCATAAGATGATAATCCAAGGAGATTGTCCTAAGAAGAGGTATCATTTATAGAGACATGTTCATATTTTACTTATTCTTACACTACCTTAAAATATTATCTAACCATGATGAGAAAATAAATAAATTATCCTAAATATAATGATATTTTATAATTTCAAAATAATCACCTAAATCCATCTCTGATTCGATTAAATTTGAAATGAAATAATCCTTTGTGTGTATGTGTGAACTATCACATCTACAAATTGATGTAATTCTCCTTCCATTACTATATCTCAAGAATGGTTACAATGATGAAATTTATAGCTATATATGATAGTAATGACCTATTTATTTCTTAATGGAAGAATATATATATATATATATATATATATATATATATATATTTTCTCACGTCCCATGCATTTGATAATGGTAACGTCATTCGTACGTACGAGTGAACTATCACCTCCACAAAGCAATGTGAGTCATTTTTCATCACCATATCACATGGATGATATATATAAGTATATATAACATATTAATATGATATTATAGATATTGTGATCATTATTTAATATTAAAATAATTACTAACTTATTTCCATAATGATTTTTGAAAATGAAAAAGTTACTTATGCGTACGTACTACTTATCTTCTCTACGATTGTAACATTATTTCAATTTTAATATCCAAATTTAATTAATAAATTGAAAAGTATGATTGATTTATCGTAATAATAATTATTTCACAGATATAATTTTGGGGATTATGGACTACTGACTACTTCGATTGAACTTGATTTTCCAATATCATTTTGGACTCAAATATTGAATATTGTCAAAAATTATGATATGAACTTCAAAAATTAATTTTTACAACATGATATTAAGTGATATAAAATTACTAATAAAATTGAAAGTTTTTATAATGAAATTAGTTAAAATATTTTTATTTTTTAGGAGGATAAGGAACATAATTGAGGAACCACACTCAGGGTAAGGTACATTATATCAATCTCCTTTCATTAGTGCATAGATTGATGTTATACACCCTCATTTTTTAAATAGGTTTATTTACAATAAATTTTAAAAATGATGTTATTAATTAATTTAATATCATACTGTTTAATTTTTAATAAAAATTTATTATTTTATGGGGATAAGCATTTAACTATTCAATGTGGTATGAGACACCTTGAATATTAATACATTTAATAATCTATTTATTTTATCCAATCCAATATTCTTGATATTATTTTAAATATTTACTTGTATGGATATCAAATAAATATAAAGGATATATTCTATCTATTTTTATCTTCATTCAATAATTTTCAAAAGTATTATATTTATGTTTTTTATATATAATGTTTTTTCAAAAGAAATTTTTTTTTATCATATACTATTAAAAAAATTTCTCTACATCCATGACAATTATTTAATATATGACTTCCAAAATAAGATTTGTGTTTTTAATGATAAGATACCCTTTTATTCTTATTTATAGAAATTTATATATTGAAAATGATTTTGAAAATTGATTGGTTATTTTAATATCCTCAAATGATTTCTTGTGATTGAAAATGAAATTTTATGAGCATAAGAGCCTCACCCCAGTTGACGAGGACTCATAAACTACATCTAAGAGACCGAATATCAAATATAAGTGGAGAAATATTTTTGGGGTACTATTGAAGTACTGAAGCATGTATTGTTCGCTATTGTTGTAACTAGAACTATTCATTTGTTTTTTAATTAGGGTCACGGGTTTGGTCCATGAGTCCTTCACCACCTTAGGGCCAGCCAAGGAATTTAGGATATTAAGGATTTCAGGACACATCACGGGCTTCAAGACACCTCAAGTCCTTTGGGCCACCTCAAGGCCTTCAGTGCACATGAAACTATGATTACATGTACAATGTGGACTCTACAAGGGATAAAATCCAGATGAGGATTCAGAGAAAGGTGAATTCACTACATAAGAGAAAATAGATTTAAAAGAATGAGATGATAAAGAAATTTCCATCAGGATTAGTCTGTGCCTGAATTGTAAACCTAGTTGAACATTCATGAAAAGTTGGAGAGGTAACATCATGATGTAGACACTAGGAAGGAGTAGTTCCTTGTATTTATAGTTCAGATTGTTTCTTAAAAATCCATTGGGTGATATAATATCATGAATCATACGGGCCACTTAAGGGTTCACCTTTAACCGTAAAATGGAGGGATTATTACAAATGAATAAAAATAGAAGGGCCTTGGGCCATTTAGAAATATGAAATTTTATGAGTGAAATTATGAAAATTTATATCATTTATATATTATAATTATATACTGGTACATTAATATTTGATGGTTAGTTACCTGATAAACAAAGTATGGGAGGATACGTGATAAACCAGGGATGGATGGTTAAATTATAACCTTCAATTAATTGGGTATGGAAGCCGGCTATATTCTTATTCCACTTATAATAGCGACATGTATGGAAGTCGACCACATGGTTATTCCTTTTATAATAGTGAAAAATATAATTATGTCGAAATTTACCTTAATGTATTTTTAATGATTTCATTGGGTTTTATTGTATTCTTTTTATTACAAAAAATGTATGAAAAGAGATTATTTTAAAATGAATGTATTGAGTACTTATTAAGGGTGAAAAGTATTATATTATGATAATTTTTTGATAGGGTTTAATTTATATCAATGGGATAATGATTTTCTTAATGACATTTTTTGACCATCCCTTATTTTAAATTATACTCATGAGATATAAGGATGAGTATGTATTTGGAGATGTAATGTTGAGTTTTTTGAATAGTTTTTATAATTGTTATAATAATTTATTTTATGTTTTTATGATAATAGAAAATATGTTTACATTTTTGACTTTTATACTTTTTATTGTTATGTTTTTTATATATGAGTTAGTTCATAGTAAGACTGAAAAGATCCTCAATGACAAAGAAATTAGAATTTGTTACATTTCCCAAGAATATTTATTTTTTCAAGGCCATTTCGTTATATTTATCATTACTGAGATATTGAAATCAATATCTTGGTAACATGTGTAAGAATAACATGTCGAACCTATATGAAAAACAAAGTAGTAATTACATAAAACATAACTTAAGTATGAAATTGTTTAATAAATGAGTAAAATAATGTCATTATTATATCATATATTGTATTATATACGTACATATTTTTGGATAGATTTATAATAAACATATAATTATTATTCAATTTTTTTGAATTAGTTTGATGACTATTTAGGCTTAAGGTAGGATATTTTCCTCTCACCTTTTACTTTTCATATAATGTTGAAGATTTACCAACTCTTAATCATATGGGGTTTATATATTATTTAAGAATATATATTATGATTATTAATTTAAAAGTTGTTGGTATTTACATATAAATTTAAATATCTTTATTCCATGGTGTTTACAATTCATATGTTAATAAATAGGTAATATAATTTTGAGTTAATTTATATTTATTGAAAAAAATGTAATGTTATAAACCTATATTACTTTACAAGGTGTATATACTACCCCTTTAACATGTTACATAATGAATATCCTTATTTTTGTGATATTTTAGGATTGATGTAATGTTAATATTTCATGGGTATTATGATTTAAGGATACCAAAGTCATTAGAGTTTATTGCTATAAGCCAATCATTTATTAGGATAATATATGACTAGGTTTTGATGGATGAAAATTTATGATGCTTCCTTTAGTAATTATCATGGATTTTATTCTCGAATTAATTCATGATATATTCATTTAATGTTATAATTTATTCACCCTTAGTAATTTTATATAATTTATTTAATGTTTTTAGGAAAATCCATCATTGTTTCTCTCTTCGGATAGAAATTTGTTTTCATTCAAAAATATGTTTTCTAAAAAATTTTGTCATAAAAGTTCTCCTTTTATCCAATTATTTTTAAAATAAATCGTTACCAATGAATTTCAAATTTATAAAATTGTTTTAAACAGAATAATCTTGTTGTTTTCCAGTCAAGTAATTTTTTACTTCAAATGAAAACATAAAAGAACTTATTTTTTGTATGTATATGTCATGTAAAAAATTATATTATGTTTGGAAAACTCAATTGGTTTAATCATCCTTCTTAAATTTTGAAGAATATTTCAATAAGAAAATTATTTAATAAATATTTTGTAAATTCTATATTTATATTGATTTTTAAATAATGTAATTTAAAAAATATTTATAAAGAGTTTTACATTATTTTCAAGCCATCCATTATAAGTTTCAAAGGTTATATTTATATAAACTGCTCTTAAAGGTGTATTATTTTTAAATGTTTTTAAATTGGTATTCATATAATCCTATATATTTTATGAAGAAAGTTTTTAAATAAAATGGGGTTTTTATGGATTCACATTATAATTTTTTTTTCAAAATAGTAAAGTATATTTATCTTAATTTGTTTTTAAATGGATTTTTAAAGATCCATTTATATGTATTCAATGTCATTTTTAAATAAATGGATTTTGATTTTTTTTTATGAAATTAATTTACAAATACAGTTTTTTTTTCTTATGAAATAATTCAACTGATGTTTCAAAGTACTTCTCCATATAATATGACATCCTTTTAGATAGTTTATTATTCAATGGGGATATGATCCAGGGAAACCATTACTATTAGTTATTTGAATGGTTTATGTTTAAGGTGAAATTTGTTTTTATGAAACATGATTTTCATCCATCGGTTATAGCATGATAACATGCTAGTGAAACCCATTTTCTTTCACATGTTATTCTATGTTGAAATAATTATTCAACCTCTCCCATTTTTACTATTTATAAAATGATGGAATTTTTGTTAAACCCGTTTTATTTTCAAGGTTATGATATGATGAATGCTTATGATATTTTGGAAATCATGTGAATGATTTCATTATGTGATTATTGGAACATATATCTCCCTCAAAAGTAGTGGGTAATGATTTATATATATCATGAGATAGATGTGATTGTAACTTGGAGGGACCCAAGTACAAAAGTGGACTTTTTTCCATTATTAAGTATTAGGGAGTGAACACATTCCACTATAAGGAATGGGATTCAACTAGGAATGGTGGTGTGTCCCCCTAGTAGGTGTATCCCATGTGAAGTCCCATGATAAGTTTTAGAAATGTTCATTGAGTTATGGGGAATGTTTTTATATGACTTTATCAATGCCATGAATCTATGTATTTTGTCGATATTATCCTCAATCACTCTTTTCCATTGATTATCTATCATTAATGTCTTATAAACTGCCAATATTAATTCAATGTTTTATGATTATGATATTTGAAATGAAGGGAATAGATTTAAAACTCTATTGTCATGTTATAATACCGTTATGATCATGTCATCTTTATGTATATCATTTATCTACCTTTATTGATCATTTCAACTCACCTATTCTAATGGTTCCTTTCCCCATGCTATGAATAATTATATCAATTTGTTTTACTAAAGTGGAATATCATTGTGGGAAGCCAAGAGGATATTTTACTAGACTAGGATATTGTGTTTAATATTTCAAAAAGAACTAAACTAATACATTCATTAGGTATATGATTGGAAAATTTTATGAATATTCATTTAAAAAGATATAATATCCATCCATGTTAAGCCTGCTACACTATGATAATTCATGTCACATTGCTTCCTTTGGATTTTCATGGGAGTCCAATGATATTTTCCATAGTGATATTTTCCTACTTACTTGTTTTATGGGTAGTGGTTCCTATACTCTTTTAGGATGTTATCGCTCAACCATCACTTAACTGAAAATAGACATTTTAAAGTGGTTTTTTGCGCAGTATAGGTGGTGATAACATCATGTAAACACATTAATTGTGGTTTTATGAACCATTCTAATGTGTATTCCCTATATTTTTAGGGTATGTTTGATAAACAACTAGTAAATTGGTGACAAATTAGCTGTGGTAAATTTTGTAGGATATTTTAAACTCCCCATAATTATGCCCTAAATTTTCAAGAAATAAATTATTTAGCATTCTTTTAACCACCCCTAGTTCATTTTATATTTTAGGGGTGGTTGAAACCACAGCTAATTCATAACCATTTACTATTATAGGGGCCATTGAATCAACATCCCCTATTTCTTCTATCTTTATTATTTAATTAAATCCACAACACCAATACGTTCCACCAACCCTCACCTCATATCCTGATCCATGTGTAACCACCTTCCATCCCCCCAAACAATTATTTCCATATTCCACCCCTCATGTTACCATTTTTCTTGCACACCGCCTGTCTTGTTCCTCCCCATCATCGTGCAAGTCCCCCACTCATATCACTTGTGCACACCTCCCTTCGATACCATGTCCCAATTGCATATCACCATCTAGTATCAGTCTGAAGAGTTTTCTATATATTAATATAAATTTATTTATTTATATATATATATAGTGTTATTATAATTTTCATAATATAATATATATATAATATAATTTTAATATAACATATTATAATATATATTTACTTAGTAATTTTTATATACCCAAAAATCATAGCCAGAGGAAAAACCTCCGACCATTTATTAAAAAAGGAAATGTTCAGTACACAAGAACCACATGCCAAACACAACCACTACAACACATCAAAACCAACCCCATCACCATCTCCATAATAACAAGCTTCCTCCGCTGTCGCCAATTCGCACTCCAAGTTGTCACAGTGTTTCAAAAAATTGGAATACTTCCTTCTAAGGCTCAACCACTCAAATGAAACAAATTCATAATTATGTTGGCTAGAGACTGGTCTACCTTCTTTACAGACAGAGGATGTAGTTGGAATTGGCTTCGGCAGATAGGAGTAGTCCTTCCTCGACTGTCTTCATGGAGAGACATGCGTCTCCTCCCAATTTCCCGATAAAATCTTCTTCCCTCCCCAAACATCATCACTACATGAGGGCCTGACTGAGCCCACATTTACCTTTTCACTATCAGACACATCCCCCCATATCCTAGGAACATGCATCTGCAGATATTGCTCCATCCAACATTACTGAATCTGATAGCCCGTATCAATCATGGTGATACAATGTGGCTGGACCAACACCTTCTAACGTGCACAAGACCCATTTCCTACTTCCTCGTGTACTATATCGTCATCCTTCCCTGCACATAACCCATTCACTAATAGAAATACAGGTATTTGTGACCGGTCATTTGCGACGGGATCCCGTCGTAAATGGCCTTTTGAGACGGGGCCCCATCTCAAATGACCCATTGCGGAAAACGGCGTCGCAACTAATTGTTTTTGAGATGGGCCTGTCGCAAAAAAATTTACTTGCGACAGAAAATGGGCCCGTCGCAAATATATTTCTGGTTAAAAAAAACATTTGCGACGGGCCCTTCGCAACAAAGTATTTGCGACAGGCCCTTTTCCTGTCGCAAATACTCTCTTCGAAGAGTTTTTTGCGACGGGACCCGTCGCAAATAATAATAATAAAATTAAAAAAATTAAAAAGAAATTAAAAATTATTTATTAATATTTAAATATATTAATATATTAATATTGATATAAATATAATATTTAATTTATAAATATGATTTTGAAAGGATCTATGGAAATATAATATTAATTTATAGGATATTTAATAAAAGAGGTTTATAAAATAAATTAAAATATATTTTTAGGTAGTAATTATGTAATTTTTATCAATTAATAGTCATTTAATAACTTTTTGAATATAAAAAAATAAAAAAATTAATGAAAGATCAAAAATAAGTTGAAAATGAAACCCAAACTTCTAATGTCCATAACCTTCGATCTGGGACTCCGTTTGAGATCTACAGTATATCAAATTGAAGCATGTGACGAGCTCTGCAGCCTAATGGATGGATGGAACCCGTCCAAGGTTTTTTCGAGGCCAAAAAAGGCCCAGAAGGCCTCCAAAACTGAGTTTTTAGTCGGGGTACCCCGGTTTTTTACTATTCAAACAGTTATAACTTCTGATCCCGATATCCGATAAACCTATACCATATATCATATCAAACATCATTTCATATTGTTGGATTTGTCTAACTGAAAAGCTGAAACGGACTCCTGGATTAGAATTTATAGTCATTTTAACATTCAAATGGCTATAACTTCTGATCCGGATGTCTATTTGGCCTGTACCACATATGATATCAAAGATCATTTCATGTTCTTCGATTTGACTAGTTTTGGAGTTGAAACGGACTTACGAATTAGAATTTATAGCCGTATTAACATTCTCGAGGGATTTTACCGCCTCATTTATATGTATTAATTCACAACTATAAATATATATATGTGTGTGTGTGTGTGTGTGTTGTATATATGTATGTATGTATTTATTTATTTATGAATACACATAAAAAACATATTTTATAAATTTATTTAAAACTATGTTTATAAATATATATTAATATACAAATAAATAAACGAATAAAAATTTATAACTACATATATATATATATATAAATAGATATAAATATATATTAATATACGAATAAGTATATATATTAATATATGAATATATATATATATATATATTCATATAACCAAATATATTTATATTAATATAAATATATATTAATATATGAATAAATTTAACTATATATATATAGATAGATCATTAAATGTATAAAAAATGAAATGGATTAGTTATAAAGGTTAATGCGCGCATGGGGTAGGTTTATTAATAATTATTAGTAATTATTAGTAATTATTAGTAATTATTCGTATTGTTTCTTATTTTTCATAATTGTTTCTAATTATTTCCAAATTATTCTTAATTATTCTAAATTATTACTAATTATTACAAATTATTACTATTTATTCCTAATTATTAGTATTTATTACTAATTATTTGTATTTATTCTTAATTATGACTAATTATTAATAATTATTCCTAATTACCATTAGCTATGAACAATGAATACTAATAATTTAAATTTATTAAGTAACAAACAATCTAAACATAATTAAATTACAACTAATTAAGAATAATTAAAACTAATAAAAAATTTAAAATAAATATTAAATTAAAATGAACATAAATACCTTTAAAATTGATCTGAGGTTGATATCTGATCACTGTTGAAGACTTCAATATCAACTCTGAAAATAAAAATTAACCTAAAGAAACTGTGAACTCTAAAAATAGAGTTTTTAGATAAGTAGAAGATAGAGTTTGAGAATGTATGAAAAAAACGGATGGGGTATTTATATGTTGGATTATTTGCGATGGGTATCCCATCGCAAATAGTATTATTTGCGACGGTATACCGTCACAAATACTTTCGCCCGCATTTATCACCGTCAATGGTTAAATAGTTATTTGCGACGGGTCCCGTCGCAAAGAATAACCCGCCGACATACTATTTGCGATGGGGGCATATTCCTGTCACAATTTTTTTTACCGCCGCTGGTTATTTGCGACGGGGGGTTACCACCCGCCGCAAATAACTTTCCCGCGAATATCCTTGTGAGATGGTTGAGATTTCCCCATCACAATTATTTTTTTACCGCTGTTGGTTATTTGCGACGGGTGGTAACCCCCCGTCGCAAATAACTTTCCCGCGATTTTGCACGCAGTGTGCGCCAAACCTTTTGCGACGGGTTAGCTTTCCCCGTCACAAATAACTACTTATTTGTGATGGGAAAATTCCCCCATCGCAAATAAGTTTCTAACAGGACTATTTGCAATGAGATTTATCCCCGTCGCAAATAACCCGTCGCAAAAACCCTGTTTTCCCGTAGTGATTCTCCACTTTTCCAATCACTTCATTCTCATTATGAGCCTGCATGTTGGCATCCACACTCACATTCTCCAGGCCATAAAAGCGGTTCCTCGTGGACACCGAGAGAATCGTAACATTATCCTCAAAAGCCAGTTCACAGACTCTTGTCACCCTCACACGTAGGCTAAAACCACATTCCACCACTGCAACAGCAAGACCGCCATCCTCGGCTTCCATCAAAGACCCTTGCTTCCCATTACCCATCTTGTCACTGCCACACTCCATCATAATAGCAGCTCATGCATGCGAGCCACCTTTATTCTTGTGGCGATCAAGAGGAGACATGCCATCATTATTAACCCCTGGATCTTCCTGACTCTCCCCTATAGCCACTGTTGTGCTTGCTACCATGCCAGTAGCAGCATCACTTCTGTCCGCAGCTCCCATAGAAACAGTTCCTCATTGCAGGTCCTGCTTCAGTCTATTTAGAACCACAGACACCAGAGGATTTATAGAGTCAACTGGATTTTCCAGAACAGATGCAGCTCAGGGGCCACGTCCAGATTCATAGCCAACCCGATCATCAACAACAGACTTCCTCCTCCTATCAACGAGTTTTCCTATCCTTTTCTCTAGGCCTAGAGACATCCTGCTGATAGGTCGATCATAAAACCTAACATCTAAATGCCCTAACCTATTGCAGGTATTGTAGTAACCAATCCACGATTTGTAAACCACGGCATGATTCCATCTAAATTCCTGACCCACAGAGATGCAAACCCATTCAACCGGAGGTCTCGAGATATTCACCTCAACACACAGTCGAGGATTGACCGGGTGACTCACTGTGGCTGTTCGCACATCAGAGAACAAGAGTTGACCAACCAAGTTCCCAAGAAAGCACATAATCCAAGGAGAAGTAATTTACACATGTTCCATCACCTGGGTTCGTTAGCCCATGCTCGAATCCAGTCTTCCTCTAAGGAGAAGTGTATCATCAAATGCTGACTATCCAAAAGGACAACGACCGCACGATCTTAAATGTCCCATTTCCCAAATAAAAACCTATCAAAATCATTAACAGATGATCTAAGAAAATTGAATCTATCCACCAGAGTCAGCTCTAGATGACTCATCGCTTCAGAGAACTCTGACACTGAGACCGGGAGATGAGGATTACCAAGATGGACATCCGGAACCTTTGGACTCACCGTTATCACCAGAATCTCCGGGAGATACAAAGGATTGGAGAAAGGTACATAGGTGGTTCGCAACCTCATCGGAAGTCCATCTTCCCCCTTCCCACCTCTGGGAAGGGGGGGGGGGAATTATCTTTAGGCTTTGGCTAGGGTTTCATTTCCGTTCGAGTCGAGCTCCACCCACTGTTCTTTCATCTTTTTGATATTATAATATACACACTCTTTTATGAGGTACATGGAGGTATATAAAAATCTAGTTGTTTTTATATACTTATATATGTATTTAAATTATTTATATTATTTATATTATTTATATAAAGACACTATATAATATATTTATAATCTATTTAAATACATTTATATACTGTCTTTATAAGACACATACACACACACATTATAAGATTTTGTTTGTTTTGAAAACTATTAATGGGGTAAAAATGCCATCTATTATTAAAATTAGGGGTAGTTATAAACCCCCTCCAATTGATAAATTAAATATATTTCAAAATACCCAATTGTTATATGATGGTGTGTGTGAGTACATATATGTATAATATTTTTTTAATTATTAATATTAATATGAAAAATAAGGGTTTTATATTATTTTTAAATAAATTGTATTTATGTTTATTTTTTTAAACTATATTTACTCTTTTATATTATAATTAATAATATATGAAATAAAATTGTACAAAAGTAAATATATATTAATGTGTATACACATTATACAGTTAATTTTATGTATACATATAAATATGATTAAATATAGTCTCATAAATTATATATATAAATATATTTATATTAAATTTTATAATATATTTATAAACATTAATATATTCTATTTAAATCATATATATATTATTAAAAATAATTTAACAAAATATTGGGGTTTACAACACCCAATAATGTCTATTTTTTAATGGTTTAATATCCCCTCTATGATAAGAGATTATTGGGATGTATTTAGGCCCCCTATATTCTAAAAAAACACCCATATAAAAAAAATTTTGTGCCTCTAAAATCTAACAGAATAGTATATATGTATATCACATCTAAAAAAATATATAGCAACATATATTAATAAATTAGCAGTGGTTTTCATAACATAAATTAAAATTAAACCAAATATTAGAAATAATGATAAAAATTTTAATGGAGGATTGAACCACCACTATATTTGATGATTGGTGGGGGAAGTGCATAACCCCCTATAATTTATAAAAAAATGAATATATAAGGGGATGTCCATTACCCCCCCTAAATAATAGCTAGTAATATATTGTTTCTTTATAGTGATTGTTTACAGAATGAGAGCTTTTTTTATATAGTTGGTAATCTACCATTTCATATTACACCACTAATAAAGATCATGAAGGTCCCTATACACTTTTGTTATTCCAGGATGTATAAAGAATATAGGGGTATGAGATTCATCATTTAGCTCATTATTTATCTAGGGATATATGGAAAATATAGCCTTATATGAAATTTTAGTCCATCCCATTGATCAATATTCAACTTTTTATTCTTTTCATTATCCTTTATCGACTTATTTATCATATTTTATTCTCTTCAATCTATCTTGATCGCCTCTAGTAATGATAGTTGATAAATCATTTAAAATATAATTTATTATTCCCCATAAATTATGACTCCCACGTCTATCCTTACAAGGATCTTGATTAAGGGATCTCTTTATATCATTATAATTTTTATTGAAACACGGTATTTAATACTTAATGAATCTAAAACAATGTTTCCAAAAATGAAAGACCTTAGTACACCTTGAGAGGGGGTGAATTGGGGTGTCATATATTTCTCTTCTTTACTAGATCGTGTTCCCACATTGGTAGGATCCATTTTTAAAACAAGTGTGATGGATATTTTTAGTAATTAAAACATTTAGATGAATAAAGACAACACAAAATGTTTTACTTGTTCACTACTAAGGGCTATGTCCAAAGAGAATACGCTGAAAGGATTATTGTCATACCAAATTCCAATAATCTTCACCGACTGTGGATTACAATGGTTTCAGAATAGTAAAATTGTCCCAAGAACACTACCTTTATAGAGGTTTAGTGATTTCTCATTACATCCCTTGGATCACATATGTTGACTACCCCTGTATCACTACCTTGGGAGAAGAATCTCTCAGTATATCAGAATGAAGGTTGATTTAACAGATTATCATGAAAAGTATTTGTCTCTATTAAGCACGAGACATTGTTTTCATCAATTTTCCAAATTAATCCTCTTTTATATTTAGTTATCTCATTTAGTGAAATTACTGAATGCACTAGAACTTATTTTTTTTGTGCTAAAATAATAAACCCGCTCAATGATGTTTTCATTTCTGAAAATTATCGCTAATTCTGTCGGATGTCTCTAATCTGCATACCATGCCTACTCTGCATACCGTGCCTAGAATATACACCATGCCTGGTTCTCGTACCGCGCCTACTACAAATATTGTGCCTACTCCACATACCACGCTTTCTCTACTAACCACAATAGCTCCGCACACCAAGCCATCTCTGTGCACCGCCTCCACATGATGCCTCTATGTACAGCTTCTTCATACCACCTCTATATACCACATTTGCATAAAGACTTTGCGTACCACCTCTACGAACCACCATGTCTTACCATCTTCACATACCACCTTTATGTACCACATCCACATATTAGCTTGGCATACCGTTTCTTCCTTCTACGAACTTATTCAAATTCTGTAAATTTTTTGATCTCCTATATACCATTTTGTTTATGAAATATCTCTTCCACAGACTAATCCTTCCACTTTGTTGAACCATTTTTTATTTCACTTACCACATCATTCTTTGTGTAATCTCTCTGATGTACCACTTTCGGGCATAGCCAAGTTCTTCTAAAATTATGGTATTTTCTTATCAAATTGTCTCTACATTAATGATGGGATAAACACTCTATATATAGGAAAATAACTCATCATATTTTTCCAGTATTTTTTACACAAATTTTCAATGTGAGAAAAATTTCACCACATACTGAACTCCATCCGGGTACTGTAAACCTCCACCATATACTACAACCATTTATAGAATTTGAAACCTTCACCACGTACCTTGTTTCTGTCGGTCCGCGTACTCCATCTCTTCCACCAATGATGTTCTATTCCACATACCAAAACTCCTTCCATGGAGAACCATTTTCAGTACTATGAACTACTTAGTAAACCATTCCACCTTGACCACATACCGTACTGCAAACCATTTCGGTAGTATTTTGTGTACCACACACCTTCACTGTCTACCGTCACTGCAAACCATTTTCAATTTTGTGCATTGATCCATGTACAATTTTCTCCTCAAGGTAAGTGGTCGAGAACAATTATTAGAGCATGGAATATGATAAATGTTATGAGGTTAAAAATTTTCATCCTTTTCCTATTTCCCTCTCAAGATTGAATTTCATTCACTCCTATGAATAAATCCTTCCATTTCAAAAAATAAAATCCCAATTTGGAGTTCAAAAAATATAGGAAAATATAGAAAGCGACACTACCATAAATATATACTTTTCTAAGAACACCCATTCTTTTTCACTATCATCTATCTTCTTTAACAATCATAATCTTTCATCATGAACTCCTTCCACCATGATATATACTATATGAATGATAAGTTTCAGCACTATCATACTCTCCCGGGAAAGTAATGCAACATCCCAACATCCATATCTTCGAGAAATGTCATTCTCTTTAGTAAACAATGAATCTAACTGGCATCATCATATTATATTTAAATTATCATTCTTAAATATTATATTCACCACATGACCCCCCATGAATTGATGCATGACCCTTCATGTAAGCTCTTACATGGTCTCTTCAAAGAGTGAGATGATGCATGATTACTTTATAACATGGATCCCTTAATCTCCGTCTTCATTTTTATATTTATCAATAAATTTTGATAACATATACAACATTATATAAAAATTAGTCCCAATAATATCCCTTTTTTATTTTTTTTCAATAATTAAATTTCCTCCTCAAATTGTTGTGTCATATAAAAATGAGAGTCTTCTCTCTCCCCCCTTTTCTTTTTCATTAGCTAACACTTTGCGAACATTGATTTCACATTCTCTCCCCTTATTGAAAATAAATACAATGTTTATGGGAAAAGGGTATAAGTATTTTCAAAAAAAATGTCCCGTCAATCATTTCACTATTTTTCTACATGATCAATTCTCGGTGTAGAAAGCAAGTGGATTTGATTTAGACAACAAGTTTGTATATTATTCATAGATCTTGATACTTCATAAGATGAGAACTCGTGTAGTTTTTCTTCATGGTTTTTCCACTTTCATTCGAGGATTAATAAATATAATGTTAGAGGGAATAATCAACCAAAGACTCCTGCACTCACTTAAACTATTAGATCAAATACATTTGAGTGAAATTGATAGGATAATTGGCCTTGGGGAACATCAATTCTCATTATGTCATTGAATAATTTAGTTACTCCCCCTTTGTAAAATGATCTTCATTTTGAGACACCATTTATGATATATTGATAAATGACATAACTTTCCTAATAAAATGTTCTTCATGTAATTTCCAAAGTAATTTAATTTAATAGCAACTAATGTTGATACTGAATGACATAATAATTCTAGATGATTTTTCATTTGTCTACCCCTCAAGGGAAACACTCCATGTCATCTTCATCATGGATGATCCTTCATCATTTTAATGATTGAATATCAATTAATGAATCTTTTGAGGATGGAAACATATTCATGTTAGATATCAAAATTTGATATCATTCACTACTTCTAAGGTTCTCCCCTGAGAGAATGATTCAACTTCAATTCCATGTACTATAATCCCAAATACATTACATAAATGTTTATGGGAATATGGTTTCTCCTACTTTCTTCATAAATGTGAGAAAGAAGGATGAGATATTTTTATCATAAAAGATGATCCATTTTCTCCATACTTCATGCCCAAACATCTGAGCATCTTTTCGGATCTATACTGATGTAGCACAGACCTATTCTCATTTTCTTCTACTTTTTTGCGGAGAGTTGTTATTCTTAACACCCATAATGAATGGTTCATTCTTACTCATTTTAAGTACTGCATATTTCTCTTGTATTAATGTTATAAAAACTTTTAAAATATGACTAGATTTCATACATCTCTCACACAGAACATCATTAATGTAGGTGTTTCTTTTTTTTAATATCTCTTTCACCTTATCTTCATCACATGAATGTTTTCATTTTCATTTTCATATTTATGTTTCCTCATTCTTTCCAAATATTTTGGCCAGAGGACCAACATGTAATTTTGGACTATTGCAGTAGGTTTGAATCTTTGACACGATTTCATCTAAGTGTCATTTATCTTAACTACTCTTTTGGATGAATTGTCATTCAATTTAATGGTTCTAAAATCCATGGTCTTCTCAACATCCCTTCTTAATATCTTCTTAGGGATATTTCTATTCATAATATTCATTTATCTTCTTCTCAAGGTAGCTACTTCATTATTCGTTGGAATCAGAGATATTCTCTTCTTATCAACAATGAATTCATGTTGAGAGGATAATTTACCTACCTTGGGACCAATGTTGTTGTATACATTAGAGATGTTATCAAGAATTCTAAATCTGTTTGCGGTAAATAGATGCATCCAGATCTATGGACATTGATTCTTCATCTATAGAATTCTCCCCCAGGATGTAAGATTCCATTTTTATTTTACATTATTAGTATTGTTCTAACAATCTAGGAAACAATGCCGAAACCTATTATAAAACCAACATTGGCCAACAAATCATAACATCTTGATATCTTCGAGATAAGTTTGTTGAGTATTCGTCTTAATTTTTTTGTGCTCTCCATGGGGAACAATCTACTAGATTTTTGTTATTCTTATCCACACAACCCATGGTTATAGGTAACATCTCAGCTTCACTCAACCATACTTTTTTTTAATTTATCCTCTATTATACACTCCATGTGGAAACATATTTAGAATCATGAGTACAATATTGTTTAGATGGTACCTTATTCATATCATTTTAAAAGTTCATATATATATTCTTAAAATACAAATATGTTTTATTTGTGTGTATTAATAAATTTATCTAATTTTTCTGAATTAAACATATATTTTATTAAATAAATTATTCTCAAATAAATATTTAAGGAATTAAAATATTTATTTATAATTAGAAAATTACACTATAGGTAACTTTTTTCTAGACATGTATCCCCTTATTAAAAATATGTACACCCTAGGGTAGAGGTTTTTGATGGTGGTATATTATTGGGGTGGCTTGGAAAAAATTGACCGAGGTATAATATCCACTAAAATGATGATTTAAATTAAGATATTTCATTCAATCGCTAAATTTTTATTATCATATTTGGCTTGGTTATGTTTGATCCATAATGATGCTACATGCATCCCATTTTGAGACAATTGGGTGTCAAATGGAATGACTCTACTGGTTGATGCCATCATTTTTCATTTATTCATCAATTATAATTTTTCATTACTAATTTTAAACACTAATACTAACTACACAATTTATAACATTGGATATAGTTCACAATTGTAAAATATATTAATAGTTACATTGGACAATGGTCAAATATGACCAATAGTTGCATGACTATTGCAATGGTCACATTAATCTCTAAAAATACCACTCTATCCGGGAACTCAATAGTTATTATAAATAATCGTAGGTTTATAATTTATTTTTCTATTATGTTTATTGTTATAATAATATTTTATATAATTTTTATATTTTTGGCTATGGGGATATGATTATAGAAGATTGGGGAATTTATATTTTCCAACTTTGTCTTTTATATATTATAATATTTTAATTAAAATATATAGTATTTTTATATGTTATATAGCTGGATAATTTAATTAGATAATATTTTTTCATTTCCTATATATTTATATGAGTATAAAATTAAAATATATAAATCAAATTCTCTCAGGAATCAAATATCATTCAAAATTTTGGGGTCCATACAATATTGGAAAATGTCCCTTATTGACCTTGGTTTAATACCAATTCTATTTCTATTTATCTAATTGGACATAAAAATTTACCCAATGCATTAGAAGAAGATATATGTCCCACCAATCATATAATGAAAATCATACGTATGTATTAAAAAGGACTTTAAAAAATTAAACATGTTATTCATTTTTAAGAAAAATGTTTTCCATAAAAATTTCATCATATCCTAACCAATGGAAAAAAATCAGGTTTCATGAAAAAATTTTCATTTCATCACAACATAACTCATAGAAGATAATAGGTTTCATAAAAATTTATTTATCTGAAACATAAACCATCAAGTGAAAGAATATGGATTGTATCCTCAAATGATATCCCCATTATATCATAAGAGAAAGAATGGTTTATTGTCATTGAATAATATATAAACCATTAAAATATTTTTAAATAATTATTTAGTAAAATATTATTTCTGTTTTGAAATCGACCCTTTAAATTCGATAAATTTGAAATATGTACTGGAAAGTATTTTCTATCCAAATAATGAATGAAAATTTTGAAGGGTGTTTCAATGAATTAGGTATTCATTATTCTTTGGAAAATTTGTACATGTTCTATAATATCATAAAATAATACAATTTTTATTTTCCTAAAAAGAAAAAAATGAACCGCATTTGGAAAACAATAAGGTGTTTCCTTTAAAAAAAGTTATATTAAAATGTAAAAAATTAAAAAATGATTATTTTAAAAAATAGTGTAATATTAAAAATATTCATTAAAAAATATTTCGAAAATATAGAAATAGAATAAACAGGATTTTAGTCCCATGAGATAAGTAACATTAATTTACCTTAAAAATGTTTTTACTTTCCTAAGTTGTTATGATTATGAAAAATAAAGGAATAATGTTTTGATAAAAAAATTAATATAATTTAATAAGGTTAATGGGTTTTGTTAGATATAGATCATGTTATTTCATTATTGGATATATAACCATAAACAATCTCTATAAATAATGATATTATAAAATAAAAACCCTACCACATTGGTAACAATTGAATCAAAATAGCTTTGAAAAAAATAACCATATATTAATATTTGAATCCCCATAAAATTAATAAAGTAATACAAAAATGATATTAAAATATTTATATACATCAAATAAAACAAACAATATCTGAATATGTAATATTTCTTAGATAATTGAGTGTGAGATAATATTCACTTTTCAGAGGTCTGACTACCTTCATATACTTTTAATCCAATTGTATAATAAATAGAAATTTATAATAAATGTATTATATAACCATAAATATATATATAATTATATATTATTTAATTATAACCATTTATCACCCTTGTGTTAACACTTAATTATTAAGAATAATGTTTTGGGGATATCTTTTTCATTATTCATATATGTTTTAGTTTAGTAGATTTGGTACCTGTAAATTAGTCATTATTATATCATCTACATAATGTTAATAATTAAAAAATATTAAATATATTCATTATATACATGTATATGTTTTTTCATTAATTGTTTATATAGAATAATAAATCACACTATTCACGCTGATGGTAGGTCGTATCTATTATTGAACAATGTTTCCATTTTTTGATGGATATAAAAAAATATATGTAAATAGTAAATAAAAAACGTGGAATAAATATTATGTAATATATATCATATACATATATATATTAATTAAATACTCGCTTCTTACTATCAAAATAATATATAAATTAAAAATGAATCACATCACTATGTAGAGGTGTTTTTCCACACATATCCATGACCGCCGTTATAGTTTTCTAACAATTTTGAAAGTTAGAAGGTAGATATAATTTTATAATTCTATAAGAATAATTATTTCTTATGTATAAAATATAAATATTAATCATATTATAGTACCCATCCATAAAATATGGGGATTATGAATAGATTGTATTTCTACATGGAGATGGTAAGCCGTATATACGTCAGAGCAATATTTTCACATACCATTTGTTGGAATGAATGTTTATTAAGGTGGTTTAATAGTTACAAAATAATTTCAGTATATTTAGGCTACATATTTTATTATATTATTAATAATATAAAATACTTATTGGAGGTAATATAAAATTTAATATTAAAGTGATCAATTTAGGTGATCAACACTTCTTTGAAATAAATCATATAATCTCCACTTAGGGGCAATGGAGATGGTATTTTGGGGAGACCAAAAACTGTAGAATTTGAATATGAGAGTGTTGAAGATAAAATTTTAGATCGTTTTTGAGATATAAGTATCAATTTTGGAAAAATAATAGTACATATTGGTGAAATTTTATAATTAAGGGTAGAAGAACCGTTTAAAATTTGAACATATTAAAATATATTAATTTAATTCTCATGAAAAATGGTTACTAATGTAAAATAAGTGGGAAATGGATGCAATTATGAAACATATATTATCTCACTTGTAAAATTTTAATTTTTATGGGTTTTATAAAATTTAGTAATTTATAATTTTGATGAAATAACTTTTTCCAATTTAGGAACTATTCATTTAATTTTTTTAAAAAACATAATGTTAATATATGAATTAGACTATAATTTTTAATAAAACAAATATATTTTAAAACAATCAAAAACATTTGGAAGACCATAAATCAATCATATAGTATTACTTATAAAATTTTTATATCATTTATTTTAAATAATTTATTAATTGGAGAAATAATGCATCGAGATTACATAAGCATTTAAATTCATTATATAACAAATTGAAAATATAAATAAATGTACATGAAGATCATAATTTTTTTAAAATCAAAATAGAAACATAGATTCAATAATAACATTATATTTTCCCTATGTGGAATCATAAGAAAAATTTAAAACTAAGCGAGTGAAATTTAATAAATTTCCTTGATTTAAATATTATAAAGAAAATTTTCCAGTGAAATTGTCAATTAAACAAATTATAGAATAATGAAATTAGGTGAGAACTACATTCATCCTATATGAATTAGGATGACACATTATGCTGATATCACTTATTTATAACCCAGATTAACCGGATTGACCCTTTATCAAGGAGATTGAATTTTACCACGGTTGATATTCAAGTTAGAGAAATAAAAATGGGACCTATTTAGAAAATTTTTACATCATAATTACAAATAATTAATAAGTTTTGTAAAATTTAATTTCATTACATGGAATAAGAAAAATAACATAAGCACACAATGTAAGACAAAAACATCTTTTCAGAAAAATATATTTTTCAACAAAAATGTGGATTATTTTCATTTCATGCCTAGGAAAATATTAAATGAATGATAAAATATTTTAGTAACTATAATATATATATATATCCCATTAAAATAAGTCACAAAAAGTAACCAATTTAATTTATTAAAATAAAAGTGCATTATTCATATGAATTTTTTTTTTTGAAAATATCTCCTTCAATTTTAAATTATTATAGTTTTCAGTTCCAATTAACAGAGATTCAATGAGTTCACACTAATGATATATCAAAAATATGTTTTTAAAATTTATCTACTCTAATTCATAAATTGATATCAAATGTATATGTAATAAACATCACAATAAATAATAATATTTTAATATTTTAAAACTATTCATTTAAAAATGATGTTGCATGTAACAAAAAATATCAAAAGAAATTAAATTTATTTTAATATCAATCATAAAATATCATGTTGATAAATTATACTAACCTTAAAAAAATTTATGCATGGATATTATTTACAGTAATATAATAAATGTGGTCATATTTGATTATTTACATCCTTTGGTTCCTTTATAACTTCATCAAATTTTTGATATCTACAAATAACATTAACCAAGTGAGTATTTTTTTTTGTAGAACATTATAAATATTATCCTAGAATTATACTCATTTTTCCTAATATGAAACATTATGTTCTAGTTTGTGTCCTCCAAATTTATTATATGTGAATAATTAGGTATGTACATCCTCAAGACAGATACACGGAATAGATTTTGAACATATTAAAGGTTCAATTGAAGAAAAATGCGATAAGATACCATCCATACTCGATAAAAAATATCAACATGACCAATAGATATGAGGCTCCAATTTCACTTCTTTATGAATGTCAAAGCCTTCAATCGACTAGAAATTTATTAAATCATTTATCAATAGCATCAAATTCTAGGTCATGCTAATGATTTTCAGCGTAACTTTTTCTTCAAACCTGAGTTGTTTAAATGTGCTACTAAATGGATATGATATTCTATGACACATTATTAGTAATATTAGGTCCTAATATAATTTTTTATTCAATATAATTCCATCATATTAGAGTTCTACAAATCTATCCATATGATTTTTTGAAGTCTATCTGAATGATTGAGTGACATATTTTTTTGAATGAAAATAAGACTATTGGAAGCTGTCGATCCCAAAACCATTAAAATCCACGAAATATGATAACAAAATATCCACAACGGTTTTATTTTTTTATTTAGGCTGAAAATATTAGAAATTATAATACTTCATTCTAAATTTCAACTCTCTATCTAGATCCTCATAAACACATTACTACTAAGTGGAGATAATCCATTGTCCTAAATAAGAAACAATATATTATATTATTCCATGAAACCATATCACAGAACTAGATTAAAAATTATTTGTCGTTGATGATTTGAAATGCGATATCATCATATGTAGTCATTTGTTACGTGGTCCCATAACAAATTTCTTGTAGTTGGAAAACACATCAAAAAAATATTTAACAGTACATAAATATAATTGTATCTGTAGTGGGTGATAAATACAGTCATTAAAAATAAAGAGAAAATAATAATTATCTTATATGGTAGTTCAATATCATTTCAAAAAAACTAAAATAATAATAAAAAAAGATAAATAAATAATCAAAACATCATAATAATTTGAAATGTATAATAATAAAAAATTAAAAATTAAAAATAAAAAAACATTTCAATAAAAAATAATAATATATATAATAATATATTTCATAATTAATAACAATATTTTTTTAAAAAATATTCAATAAAATGTTTATCATAATAAATGTATTTAAAAATACACAAATCACTATATAGGGGGAAGGACTTCTAGATGAGATGCTGGAGGAAACAACATACCTATTATCTTTTGAAAACTTCACACGTAATCCATTATTTATTGCTACTACTGCACTACTGCTCAATGTTTTCCCACCTACTACTCCCCATGTTATCAATGAAACTATTCATGGTATCTACAAAGGGTCTTAAGAACCTCATCATAAGCTTGAAGCTTTTTCTAATACTATGAAACCATTGATGGTGAATCCCTATGATCACCCCTTTAGATGGATGATTACAACACAATAGTACCATAATAACTATCAGGCGTCAATTGAGAACCAATAAAACAACTCAACCATTCGTGAAGGTGTACAGAGTCACCTATATCTAGGATTATTCATCAAATCTTGTTGCACTAGTTGCCTGAAACGTGGTCTTGTCCTGACCCACATCATGTGTGTGAGAGGTCAAATCCCCAAATGAATCCTTCAAATAAAAATTCAAATTAAAATATTTTTAATATAATTTTCAATTAATTCTAAAACTCACAAAATTTTCACTAACCCTAACCTGACACTATCTTAAAAAAATAATATATTCAGTGAAAGGGTAATTGTACATCTAATTTTTAACACAAAACACTATAATAACAGATATCTCAACTACCTATGTGAAAAAAAATTCATTAAATGTTATATAAATTATTTAATATAAGTAATTACTAGATATCATTGAAGAATACTTAACATATGGATATTAAATTTATAAATAAACTCTTGTCTCCCATTGTTTTTTCAACATAATGACTATCTTCTTGCTATACAATCAACCATATTGTAAGAGAACATTCCATTCCAAACTCAAGCGGATATGTAATCAGGTCCTTGACTACAGTATGACTGATCAAAAACAATGACACCATCTTTTTTATGTCTCTCATTCATATATGGTGTAAAAACTAATTACAATACTAATGCATGAAAGCCTCCCAGGGCTCCCAGTTAAAGTTCATCATGAAATACTAAATGGGATTCCACAAACCCTAAAAATAGTTTATAATAGAATGTCAACAATTAAATATATTTCTAAATAACTATTGTTTATTTACATCCCCTATAATGATAATAAATGCACTACCAAACATCAATGATAATGTGATCCCATGTCACCCATGATCTAGTATAATAATTCTAAAAAATTACTCTACCCTCTCCAACACCTATATATGAAAATTTATTAGAATAGTTAAATGATAATAAAAAATATATCTATATAAATAATTTTGTTGAATTTAATTATAATGAAAATAATCTAAATCCATAATGGGCCCCATGCCATACCTCAGTCATGTACATCATCAAGCTTACACATGGTAGCCAAATGCCTATCCACTATACATATAAATAGAAGAAAATATCCCCTACCATCCCAAAATTTTATTACTCCTCCCCCATAACTCATAATCGATAACTCGATCAATTGATTCCACTAAAAAGAATTATGAAAATACCTCTGTATGGATGCATCAAAATTAAAATGTGGAATTCTCTTTAGAAAAGTTTTAGAAATCATCAATCGTGCAAGACAATGACCCCTCTGAGTCAAATCATTTTTGACTTGATGAGGGTCTAATTAATTATAATTGTGATCACCGATAAGAAATATAGCATGCATGAGGCTAGGGAATATCACATAATAAACCTCATCATCCATTTGAAACATGAAAAGAATGTTGTTATTAAATAAATGATTATAATATTATATTAGTATATTTTATATGACTTTGAACAAAATGTAATTGTGTAATTATTAACATTATTCCTCATCTTGGTATACAATGATTTCAAAATCTACATCTTCCTCTACATTATAATCAATTCCCATATATGTATTGGATACATAATCAATATTTAATTAAAATTATTTATTAAAATCACACAAATAATCAATATCATCATCACCATAGACCCATAACCATTGGTTATCATCCTCAATAATGGTGTCTCTATTTTGAAATTATATTTTTGGAATTGTCTTTTGAAAAAATTTATTTACATGCACTTCAATAGAACCATATCCAAATTGAATATATTTATTTTCACGGGATTTCATTTTGATAATGCTCCTCCAATCAATTATATCTCTTGATACATCACAATAAAATGAATAATTATTTTTAAGAGTTATAGGATCCAATAAAATAGATTATTTACTACCAAATGAATTTTATATTTAATTTCAATGATTCCATGGAACCGATGAACACAAAATCTTATATAATTATCAAAATGATAATTGAATGTTAAGTACATCATTAAAATTTCCCTCATTATGGAATATATGGTTATTTTCTCAGGGATATGTTGGTTAGAAATAAATGGATCTTAAAAAACATTCTGCATGTAAATAAGCTTCCATAATTGACTCTTCCCCAATGGTTTTTTGCAAACATATTTATTCAATTAATGCACGCCTATATCTTAATTGTACATCCAATTGAATTATATTATCCCTCAACAAATTTCTACTAATAAAAAATTTAATATCAAATGTTTCATTGAATCAATAAAATTCTGTAGATATTGTTTTTCCAGGATACATAAAATTATGAAAATATATTCTTGTACTGTATTGGATGTATCATAATTTGTTATCATATATAAAATTTCTTTGAATTTTTTTAATTTATATTATCACATCAAAAATAAAATAATTCAACAATTCTATTAATCTAATTGGTAGAGTGTTTTCCAATATATCATGATAATGAGGACTTTTTAACATGTCAACATGACTATTTATGAAATATCTTTCTAAATTGGAAATATAACCATATTATAGCCTCAAATTAGAAATACACTAAAAAAATAATAATATATTTCTTTGTAATGTGTATAATCTTCTTCTATAATCAACTACATCTGGGATTTTTTATTTTCAATCAACTTAAGTTCTGTCCACCTACATATTTGTGAATTATCTTATCACTCCTTAAAATTTTCATTGTTTTTACTAGGTGAGTCCAAAATTTTATAAAATATATTAAGAATAATGTTCTTCTCAATATTAATGAAATATAAGATGTTCCTAACCCATAAAATCATGATTATATATAAGATCCTAAAAAAATTTAATCCAATTCTGAGCATTCCCAAATCATTCATTTTTGGTTAGTTTATAATTGGTCAGAATAAAATGGATGTTAAATAATATAAATTATATTTTAAATCAATACATGAGATCATTTCAAGAGGTTCATATCATTCACTTTTAAATTTTTTGAAATAATTTTTGTCAGTTGGAAATGATGATCAATTGGAAGAATCTACGATGACAGTCAACAAAACATAGTTTTCACCCTTTGATGAGCATAAATAATTTTCTTCACTCATAAACTATAGACATGACTGTCTAACATGTCTACTCCATCTAGATAACATTTAATATGTTTTTAATTCACTGATTTTCCACATTAATGCAACTTTCATAAGGAATATCAGTTTTTCTACAACATCGTATGTAATAACACAATTACTAAATAATAATTTTTTCCAAATAGTGCTCATTCCTGGTTTTTTAATAAATACCCCTCATTGTCGGTATAATATTTTAATTTCAATAAATTTCAATTAATTTACTAAATATTAGTCAATATCTATATTTATTACTAAATATGACTGATTATTGGTACTTTTTACCAATTGCACTCATTTTAATTATTTTTGATGAATTACTTCTCACTATAGGTATTTTAAACAAATAAAGATCAAATTAGTTTTTATTAAATATAACTCATTACTTGTAATAATTAGTAATTATTACTCATTAATGTTATTTTTTACTAAATATAATTCATAGCTATTAATGTTTAATAGTTACTACTCATTGGTGTTATTTTTTGGTTAATCACCTCTCAAAGATGATATTAATTACTAAATATAGATAATTACAAATATTTTTTATAGAAAACTACTCATTGTAGGTATTTATTAAAAAATGACTAATCATTGTGGGTATGTTTTAATAAATATGGCCCATCGTTGGTATTTTTTAGTAATCATCGCTCATTAGAAGAATTGTTTAAGAATCACCACCCAATGCAGGTATTTGTTTCTAATTAACTGTCACTGATATAATTTTTTTTTGTAATTACAACCCATTTCCATTTTTTATTTGTAATTAATTCTCATTTCTATAATTCTATTACAAATTACTGCTCATTTCAATAAATTTTTACAAAATACCCTTAATTGCGTGTATTTTTTAATAATTAAAAATTATTTCTAGTATTTTTTCTGATTACCAATAATTTCTTCTAAATTAAATGAATTAACACCCATTTTCTCAAATTATAAATAATTAACACTCATTACATCTATTTTTCTATCATTTATACTCATTAATGACATTTTTTACTTAATACCACACAATGATAAATGTTTTAATAAATAAAACTGATTTCATGTTTTTTACTAATCAAATATCATTTCCAAATGTTTTAACTCATTTATTCTCATTTGTACTCATTTTAATTATTTAAAAATAATTATTTCCAATTTTTTCTAATTAATTCATTATTTCATTAATTTTAACTTATAAATCCTTATTTTCACTTATTTTAATTGTTTACCCCTCATTACAGATAATTATGAATAATTACCTCTCATTACAAGTATATTATACTTATTATAGCTCATTGTTAGTATTTTTTAACAATTATCACTCATTTTTAGTAATTTTTTCAAATTAATGTTCATTTCCATTATATTTATCTAATTAATACAAATTTTCACTGATTTTAAAAACTAATGAATATTTCAATATTTTTTTAAAAAAAATATCACATTAGGTTTAATGTGTCATAATTACCTCCCATTACTGGAAATTGTTTCTAATTGCCCCTTACTTGAATTTTTTTTGACTAAATAATGAACATTTTTGCTAATTTTGACTACTTAAATTACATTTCAAATTATTTTTATAATCTCTGCTCAATACACCTAATTTTGGTCAATTTCCACTCATTACCACTATTATTTAAAATGTAACACTAATTAAAAATATTTTTTTCTAATTTTCACCCATTACCATTAAATTTTATCCATTAGTACCAAGTGCCTGAAAATTTTACTAACTATCATTCATTTTAGAATATTTTATCTAAATAATACTCATTCTCACTAAATTTTAGTAATTAAAATTCAATTACTTTCTTAATATTTAATAAATTCCACTCATTTACTCTAATTTTGAATAATTACCACTAAATATCACTAACTTCTACTAATTATATCTCATATCCACTTATTTTTACTAATTACTACTTTTTTCCTACAACTTATGTATATTTTATAGTAATTGTTACTATTTTATGAATTTATGCTATTTTTACTAATTAAATCTAATTTGTACAAATTTCCACTAATTTTTGGTAATTGTTTTAAAAAAATTAATATTTAAATGTATTTAATAAAAATTAATCATCATTTTAGAAAATTTATTAATTAATATTAAATTTTAGCAATTTTTATAAATTATTATCACTTATTAGAATGATCTATAAATTTTTACAATGTAGTATTATTTTTGACCCTTTTCAACTATTATATGTAATAACTATTAATAAAAAATACAAACTAATAGTTTAAAAAAATTAAAAAAAACTAAAACAAATTACATATAATTAAAAATAAATACTCTTAAATAAAACTAAATAATTATATTTAAATGTAATTACATTTAGTTAAATCTAATTACATCTAATTAAAATTAATTACTTCAGATTAATAATATTAATTTCTAATATAAAATAAAATAATTGAATTAAAAAGTAAAAAACACTAAAAAAAATACATAAAAATTGAAGAATTTATTTGATTCAAATCTCAACATTTTCTTACCTTTAACAATCTACTCATTTTAACAACAAAATGAAGAGTATGATAGGAGGGAAGAGAATTAGTGGAAAACATAGATGATGAAGAATGACCAGAAATCTTGTGGGGGGAATATATATAAGTTAAATTAGTAGTGATTAAACTATTTTTGATGCGTACCATAGAAAATTTACGCACCAGAAATAAGTGCATAGATAATAAAATATTATTTGTGATGGGTCTCGTTACATCTACTATTTTTTTGAAATATTATTTATGATTAGTTAAAATTCCCATCACAAATAACAATAACGATGAAACATATTTTCCGTAAGAGTAAATACTAGTCAAATATACCTTTTTCCATTACGTTTTTCATAGTCACATGAAGGGAATTTATGACTGTAATGGATTTCCATCACAAATAATTTTTCATTTACAATTATTTGTAGTAGGAAACCATTCAAATCACAAATAATCATACAGTTAGTACTATTTTCCATGAGTAATGGGCCCATTCAAAAAAGAGAATCCCAAAAATCCTATTTCCCATAGTTCCACATCCTTAATATAAAATAAGGAAAACTGATGTAGAAGTTAATCTTCTCTTATTTTTTTGATTTGTGATTAATTCATAAATATATATACTAAAATATATATAGTATTCATCAATTTTTATGTTTTTGGGAGTCTTAAAAAATAATCCATGATGATGTTTCCACATCTCAATTATGGTATAATTATTGGCTATAAATTCCTATTATAATTTTTTCTCTCAGTCATAACATGCAAACATAATAGTCCAGGAGATACATACTCAACAATATCTCTTTTCTTTATGTCCCACTATAACATCATGCCCCTCCTCATTGGATTTAGTTGAGGTGAATTTCTACATGTTCCTAAGCGACATCCCCAAGGTGCCAAAGGGTGACAATAAAAGCCAAGGGATTAAATAAAATTGGGGAATGATTTTACCATTGAAATAAAACTACCCAACCAAACCCACTATAACAAAATAACCACTATCTAATGTATGATAACATTGTATAACAACTCATGGTAGAACCATTGATATCAAAACCAATGTACAGTAGAGTAATATAGTGGAAGAGTACTAATATCAAAGTAAAAAGTAGAAGAAAAAATCACTAAACCTCAACCACAGGAAGCATAAAACAATATAAAACAACATTCTCAAAGCTCCAAATTCACAATATAACCAATGATTCATGAAGCAATGCTAATGATGTTTGATACTTTACCTTTTTCTTATGTCCTGTTAAAAGAATATCTACCAAAGCACCAAAGTTCTAAAGAATGGGTAATGAATGATGTTCGGTAGGCTTTCCCAAAATGAGTTCACTACTCGAAACACTAGGATAAAACATTTATTAACTTTTTTACGTATTAATTTATGTAAAATAATTTAATTCGTATATATGAAATTATAAAACAATTTCCATAGTAAAATAGTTTTCTAAATTAAAAAATTTCTAAGTAATGTTACCAAACACATTATTTAACCATTTCCAAATTCCGCGTTGGAATAACCAATTATATTTCAAAAAACTCCACAAAAACACTCTCAACCACACATTCATGGCTTTTACCACTAATGGTGGAACATCACGTCTATAACCCATCCCCTTGATGGTGGTATTTCATAAACAATATCCATCCCATTCGACTCACATTTAATCAATTAAGCCAACCATATGACAAATAAATATTTTAAATTCCAATTCAAAAAAACTATAATTTTATTGAAAATAATTTTCCATTCCTTGATACCAAATAACCATGTTAAATTCATTATTTTAAATTCTTGTAACTGAATTGAATTTTTTCTAAAACACCTAATTTTCAAAATTCCATAAACCATCACCAAGTGGTTTTCCATCAATAAATTAAAAATAAATCAATGATCAATTTCCACAAAAAAAAATAAATTTTTAATCAAATAATAATCTTATAAGAAGAGGAGTATAGAGTGCATCAATGCACCTCATAAATGAAGGTGGAAATGATGAATGTCTAGAAAATTCCGACAAAACTAGGATAAATCTCCCAAAATATACCTTTGATCTCTTTACATATCATCAACACAACAACATATCATCATGATTGTCAAAAATCTATCTTATATATACCCCAAATGTAATATATTTGGGATTTCATTAGAATGAAATAATTTATATCTAAGAAATCTATGAAAAACTACAACTAATGAAGACTTTGTTTGGTAATGAAACTTCAATATACTAAGAAAATCATCTTGATAACATTTATTTAGAATGGGAGATACTCCAAAACCTTTGGGTGGAAAATTACTAATGTTAGATAATGTTAAAAAAGAGTGGTTCAGTGAAATTCATGTTCCAAATACACTTATCAGGATATATAATTTAAACCAAAAATGCTCAGCCAGAAGCAAAATTTTTTACTATTTATTAAAGAAAAATAAAAAGTACAAAAAGTAGGGAAAGGGATGAGGGCTTGCATCTTGCCCAAATCCAATGAATAAAACCAACCACAAATATACTACTACATAACATAAAATTAGACCCCTCCCCATATCCATTATAATGTGGTTCCTCTGTAGTATTCAACTGCCACTCTGAATTTGATACGTATTTCTTCAAGAAGTTGACATATTCCATTCTAAGGTAGAATTGTGTTAGAGTGAGGTGTTCCATACAACATTTCATAGAAACATTCCCCTTTTTAGGATCAGTGATGACCCCATATTCCATCTTGGAGGATGACCTGGTAAACAACAGATTCTGCATGTAAAAATATTATTTCCTTAATTAGTCGTAATTTTAGGAAAACAATGCACTAACAATGTGCTAGAATTAGCCTTAGATGACTACCTCTCTTAGTAGGTCCACATGGTTATAACCTGCAGTCAATATTGTTTTAAATTTTCGAAAAGAAAACACTTTTCGTAGGGTGGTAATTTTATATTCTATATATCCAAAAAAACAACAATAATTCCAAAATTCAATAACATATTGCCTAAATAGATTAAAAATGAAACCAGACATCACTGGAATAAAATTCAAAGGTTAGATTATCCTAAAACACAGATGAACATAGGACAGGAGATATGAGTCAAAATCTGCCACCATTAGAAATGTCAATACCATTGACCATCGTACCATCATCTCCATCAATAGGTCCCCTTCACCTATCATCACATCCACATACTAATCATTCCAACAACCATAATCAACCAAACTAACAATAATAAATGAAAAAGTGACTCCAACACCATCAAACTAGAACTAGTTCGATGAAAACATCATAAGGTATCATCATAGTTGTCAAAAAAAAATGAAAACCATAAAAATTCACCACTTTTGTCGACTCATCCGATAAACACGATCATTGCTGTCATCAAACCACAATACAATAGAGATCGATTGAGTCTTTCATAGAACATAAAATTCATAAACATTAATAGTACCAACCCAAAAATTGAACAATAAACAAAAAAATCATCAAAACCATTCCCCAATGTCAAAGATCTGAAAAAACAAACCAGATCCAAAGAGACACCATAAGAATTGACCTAAGAACCATCAGACCACCAACAAAGAAACCAGGAAAAAATGAAACTAGGTATGAAACCCTAAAAGAAAAATAAAGAAAAATCAGGGGATGAGAAACTTAAATAAAAGGAAAAATACTCTTATAAGGCCTAGACCACTAAACCATTTAGCCCAAAATAACTATGTATCCTTTAATCCTGATCCGAACAGAAGAAAAATAGTAGAATGTGAGGTATGAGAAAGGCATTAGTGGCCATGGAAGAAACTTTAGTGCCAATACCGGAGTGAAATCGATGAATGTGACTAGGAGTGGGCCTATAGTGAGAGATCCCATGTTGAAGACTCCCATAGGAAGAAATACTAGGGAGAAGGATAAGGATGGGGGAGAAAAATTGAGGAAATGAAACCCATAGTAAAGGGGGATTTCTGGAGGAAAACCTAGAGACCGCGAGAATGGTGGGAGAGAGAGAGGGTATAAATAAAAGGAATCTGAGAACATGAGAGTGTGGAGAGAACCAAGAGAATGTGGATTTATATGTTTCATCTCCCCAAATGGTAGGATATACAATGCGACGACCGTGAAAATTCCATCATTCCAACTTTTCATGGTAACTACTAGGAGGTCGCACAGTCTGGACAAACAGTGAACATATCCATGATCCTACTCAGAATCCATTGTTTAACCTAGTAGGGTTTCTTATAAGTGTTTCACAGTTTTTACTAACCATTATGAAATCATTCACCATTATAAATTTCACAAAACATTCTAATTTTTTTACAAACCCACCCAAACATCTCTTATATACTTTATAGACAAAAAATAATAAATAAAGTGTTACATGAAATCTAGATTCTAAATTATCACCACCATTGGTCTTTACATCCCAAGAATGTATAAAAATATCATTTCCCAGAAAGATTTATTGTCATTTCCCAATCATCTCATTCTACCGTTTCCATCCCTCTTCTTGAATCTGACTATGTTTCCAAAAAACCTCAGTAAAACAGAAGTTTTATAGTGAGATACATTCTCTTTCACATCCATAATCCAATATTGTATAAGTAATAATATAGATTCCACATATAGGTCAATGTGATATCATCGAATCACAAGGTTAGAATTAGTATGATTCTTTTTTAACTGACATAAATAAAACAATGAATCGTGGGGGAAAATAAATATTATATGCCAACTCATCAACCAATTCTAGTATCTGAAAAGGACCATTGTATTGAGGAGAAAAAATTATCTAATTTTAAAAATGATTCTTAAAAATACTTGGATATATTCTGATGAAGACAAGATCGCTCACCTCTAATGAAAACAATCATCAACAGTGATACTTATATGATTGTGGATGATAATAATTCGTCTCTATCCATTTCCTAATCAATATAATACTCTCCACTTTCTTTTAGACAAGGATCATCCAAACCAGTGAATACTAACATATTTTTGTCCATCAATTTGAATAATGACATGGAAGCCCATAAAATGCTTCAAAAGGATCTATATGTATAGAGGCTTGATTATTGTTGTTATATGGTAACTCCACTAACTGTACATACTCCTACCATCAAGAACTGAAATACATCACAGAATCTGAAAACATGTCCTTTTACATTTTAATCCTTTATTAATAATGTATTTCTATTTGGGGATGTTATTCCATACTCATATTCCATTGTTTCCAAAGGGTTTACTGTAAGGATTTATAGAAAACATACATAAACCTCATATCTATATATGATACAATAAAAATAGGTATTCCATGCCTCTTTACCACTTATTGAATATATATTTGATAAAATTTATCCACTATATGAGATTCATGAATATGGATGAAATGGGATGACATTGGGAGCCAATCCAATATCACACTAAGGGCATCATGTTTCTGAAAAATTCATGAGATACCAATTAGAAAATATATGGAATTATGGTCACATATTCTAATTGGAGTAGATGAAGACTATAACATAACTACTGGTAACTATTTCTCTCCCTTAACATACTAAAAAATTAAGCATATCAAATAAAAGTCAACCACATTCTTTTTTATATTGACCAACCAAAACTATGCATTCAATGCCTTAAAAAACTTCTATAATTCATGTTCAACAGCACCTCTTAAATGGTGGTAATCATGAATAAGTTATTTGTAAAAAGTCATAGGTTCGACTACCTAATCTTGAATCCACAAAAATAAACTCCCATTCACCCTTCATCCCACAATGGTCTCCCCATTATTGAGTTTTTACCTTATAGAAATAGATATTGATTAATATGTTTATGCATACTTAATAGTCTCAACCAAATCTAGAAACAATTCAACCATAAGAGAAATAAAAACATCACCTCGGTCTTCACATTCTATGTGTAAATATTTTATCATTCACATCAAGTACCATTAATCTAATTCTCCTTTTTCCTATACAACGTATAAATTTCTACTAAATGAATCTTTTAATAATTTTGCATCTCTAGGTGTACAAATGAATTCAAAGTCAAACATTTGGAGATATTATATTTGAAATATTCTTCACAAATTCATTCCCCTTTATGAGAAAAATTGTTTCAAGAAATAATGATGAATAAACAATATTAATTTTTCACCAATGTGGTAATGATGCCATGAATTCAAAGCATGTAATACAGAATCTTACTCCAAAACAGGTGTTCTGTAGTTATTATCTTGTAAACATAACATTAATGAGCTATAAAGACAACATGGTAACACTAAATGAAAAAAACCTAAAATAGATCCCCTAGAATCACAATACACCACATACCCTTGTATAGATTCAAGAAATATCATGATTGGTGTTGATGTAGGGAGAAATTTATTCTCTTGAAAAGTCCTTTGAAATTTATAATTTCATTTTAATGAAACATAATTCCCTATCAATGTTTTCATAGATAAGACTAGTCCTAAAAAATCATGAATAAAGTGCCAATAATAAGTAGTTGTACCAAGGATACTATGTATCTCATATACATTCTTTGGATGTTGTTAAGATATAATTGCATTTATAATTTATAGATAAAGAAACATATTTCAATGATTAAATACCCAAGTAAATGTTACTCTTATATAAAAAAAATTAGACATTGATAGTTTTTCATATAGAGAATGTTCCCTCGATATTCTCAACACTGTCGCCAGGTGTTTCTTTTGACCAATCCTTGTCTTTAAATACACTAATATGTCATCCAGGAAATTCACCACAAATAAATCCAAATACCTTTGAAATATCTGATTCATCAATGCTATATGTAGTTCCAGTGCATTTGTAAAATTTAAAGGAATTACCATATATTCATAATGTTCATATCTATTATAGAATGTTGTTTTCAAAATTTCCTCCTTCTGAACCCACAATTTGTGAAATCCCGATTGAAAATCAATCGTATAGAAGCACTAGGATCACCTTAATTGACCGAATAGTTCATCCATGCATCGAATTACATTAATATTATTTATCATAACATGGTTAATCATATGATAATCCTCACACAATCGAATATTTCTATTTTCCTTTTTAACAAGCAAGACCATTACTACCCTAGGAGACATGATAGGCTGAATGAACCCTTTTAATTCTAGCTCCCCGAAAAATTATTTTTAGTCTCATAATTCTATTTGTTCCATCTAATAATATGTATAGGAAATTGTACATGTCCCTAGATAGAGAACAATATAAAACTCCTCTTCTCATGTGTGTGGAAAACGAAATAAAATTTATGGGAAAAATCTAAAAACTGAACAACTACCATAGAAAAACAATTCTATTCTTAATCTCTTCCGTCGATGAAAAAGTAAACTCCAGCAAATTGTTCGAGACTATTCCAAATTTAGATGCCAACAGTCCTATTTTAACAACATTTACTTTCTAATCTCCTCTAAAGAGATTCCCAATTCCATCAATAGTTGTAAAACTGACCTATCATGTATAAAAAATTTTCTGATTCATGAACATAATCAACTAATCCATACACTAGATTACATCATAGATATCCATCTCATGCACTGATAAATTGAATATCATCTTAGTTCTATCACCCATTATAGAAAAATCATTACACATAAAGAATCAAAAATCTCATTGACCAAGAGGATTTTGTATTTTCCATATAAAAGACATCATCTCAAAAATTAACCCCCCCCCACCAAATGAACATCAATAGTAGATATGATAGAAAGGTATGCTCTAGTATAAAAAATCATCCATAATGGTAGAACTAAAAATAATCATACATGTCACCATTGATGATCCATAATGATCATGAAAAACAACATTGCATACTTGGTGCAATTTGTTCTTTATTACGTTTTTGAGATTTCTCTTATTGTGGAGTCATGGTATTTTTGGAATCCCAATAGAAATATCTATTTTATTAATGATAGGTATTAGACATCCTTTTTCCAATCAAAGGATTTTACTTCTGTGACACTTGATATGTATCCTTTACTCCCAACCTTGTAGAAGTACGACAGTAGCTCTGAAGAATTCCCACCTAGTTTCATTTTTTCCATTATCTAGATTTTTCCATTCAATATCACTTATTATGATCTAAATAACCACCTTGTAAACTTCATGTCCTACTCTTAGTTCATGAAGGAAGGTTTACTAAACTAGATATTTGATTCTGAGTTATCCATGTATGATGTAAATATGTATTCATCTTCAACAGTCTCCTAGAATTAGATTTCCCATTGTTTACCATTGGTGTTTTCCTGCACCCTCCACCCTTAGATATTAAGATGTCCCTTTCTACCATAGTCACTCTATTAATCATATATATATAATCAATTATAAAAATCAGTGAAATATTCAAGTGAATCTCTTTCCCTATTCTTGATTATTAAATTCATGCCCTCAAGGATGGACTAAAAGAAACAGTGGGTGAAAATATAACTAAATCCATAAATTTAGACACATACTCCCTCCCTGAGAGGCACTAATGAATCAAGATGATGAATTCTTCCATTATTGAAATATTGAACGTGTGAGGATAGAATTTTTTGTTAAACAATTATTCAAAATCCTCTGATGAAATTTTGTGGTCTACATTATCCTTAACTAAAAAATCAAACAATTATCATGAAGGAACCTCTAGTATATACATTTTCATCATGAATTTCTACTCTACTGGTATGCCAATAAAATTTATGATTTGACTCATCTTATTCACCAACACCCCTTCTTTTTACAATTCTGAATCACCTTGAATGATGGGTAGATTATACATCTATAATTGGATAGTCTGGTCTACTTTCCTTGGATGATCCATATTATTCCCTCTATCCATGGCCTGAAAATCTTGAATTATACTCTGAAAAATTTGTTGGTTCACTTATGGACCAAGTGAAACAATGTTCACAATATCCTCTTTCAGTTGGATTCTACAAAACCTACCTGGTACCATTTTATATAAACATGAATACCTCTATAAGTATCACTCCATAGAAACTGAATTTTTAACAATTTATTTTTTACCACTTTGCATAACATTACAATACTTTCCAAAATTAATCCTTCTATATGATCAACCATTTTTTAAATTCTTCTAGGCATCCTAAAATTATAAAATTTTGAAAATAAATATACCATCCTTTCCAAAAAATCAAATTTGATGAAATCATTAACAATTTTCAAAAATCATCTATATTTTACCAAATCATATATCACTACTTAAAATGAAATATTCTATCCTAGTAGAGAGGTCATTTCATAAATACATTTCATGGTCTTTTCTTTAGGTAAACACCATATAATGAGATTCCAATTCATATAAGTGTCTCTAAATCACTTATTCAACAAAATCACTAGTAACTTTAAGTTCATCATAAAGAGGAAGCTATATATTTTGATGCTATACATTTCATGTTGCAAAAAATTATACTCCTTTATACCATCCCAACTCCAAGACTATCCGTAATTATATTCAACTACAAGATTAAAAATATAATTTCCAAATTTAATACCTTCCATGACTAATACTACATGAAATCAAATGACCAAATAAAATGATTCCACATCTAATATCCTATCCCTCATACCTCTATTGAGATGTGCCTGGATATTTATATGGCCTTAAGTGGAATACCTAAGGCACTAAATCCAGATAGTAAATTCAAATGGATTTAATTCAAATGGGGGAATATATTCCATTTGAAATAGAACAACCAAACCAAACACTAAAAAAAATAACCACTAATGTATGCATGAAAATAATGTTCAATAACTCAAGGTAAAATCTATCACATCAAAACCAAACATCAATAGAGTTTCATTGTGGAAGAATACCAATATCAAAGTACAATGTGTAAAAAAACAAACAAAACATAGAGACACCAAACATAAAAAAAACTAAAAACATGATCCATCACTCAAATCCACTATACATCCCATGTATCATGAAAAACCACTAAAAAAGTGTTATAAATTACCTTTTTGTGTGTCCTAATAAAATGTATCTTCAAACTCACCAATGATCCAATGTAGGGGGGAGTAATGAACCGTGCCAGAAATTACTCAAATTACTTACCTACTCACACCTCTAGTATATAAAATGTGATAACATTTATATGAATCTATTTATATAATGAAATTAAAAAATATTAATATCAGAATAGAAAAAAATTTAAATGTAAATTTGTTTTCTCAAACAAAACCAATTTACCAGAAATATAACCAATGATGTAATTTATCTACTTCCAAATTCAATTTTTACATATCCAATTACATTTCACATAACCACACAATCAAACTCTCTCAACCACACAAGTTTAGTAGTTACCATTTATGGTTGAACTTCATGTTTATATCCCATCCATTTGATTGTGGTACTTCATGACCGATATCCACCACATTCAACTCATTCATAATAAATTAATAAAACCACATTTGAAAGCCATATTTTCCAAACCATATCAATAAAACTATCCTTTAATTAAAAACACATTTCCATGAATCATAACCAAAAAAACCATTTAAACATTAGTATTTCAAAATCATGATACCAATTTTACTTTTTTTCCAAAACAAACATTTTAAAAATTCCAAAAACCAACACCAAGAGTATTTGAAATATAAAATTCACAAAAATTTCATAATAATGTCCCTCAAAAGAATTAAATATTCAATAAATACATCATGTTCTAAAAATAGGGGTTGATAGTGAAGCCACATACCCATGGAATTATGGAGGAAATAAATAACAAAATGAAAATGCCAAAAAACTAGTTTGAATCTCAAAAAAATAGCATTCGGTCTCTTTCACCAGAATCAAAACATAAATATATCAGCCTAATTAGAATAAACCATGGATTATCATTATTTAGTATACTATATTTCATGTTTCAATAGAGAGAAGGAATGGATATCTAAGAAAAAATACAAAAAACTTCCATCAATGAAGGAAAACAAAGGGAATCGGGCTTCAATGCACCCAGAAAGTCCTCCATAACACTTTCGGTTTTACGGGGAGAGACTCAACAACTTTTTTGATGAAAAAAATTCATATGTTCAAAAAATATTAAAAAATTTGGTTTGGAGAGCTAATCCCAAGCTATATTCACTTTGTATTGATCTAAAATTTAAACGATGCATAGATAGTCATAGTGTAATGAATATATTGTTCTAATCCTGAATCCACCTATACCTCATGGAGAACCTTGAAAGTATTTACCCCATATTTAGACAAACCATTCACCAACTGTGGAAAATACATATGTCAAAATTATCATGGTTTTTATTGGGTGGCCGCATAGCTTCTCTAAACCATGAACTTAACCATGCCCCTACCATGATCCCATATTTCACATTTCATATTTTTTTTTTGTAAGAGTGTCATGATTTCCACTAACCGTGCTCAATCTATGTACATTTAAAAATCCCAAAAACAATCATATTTTATTACAAACCCACCTAGACTTCACCCAAACACATTACGCACATTAAAAAAATGAATGGGTTACTTACTGAAAATTTGGGGTTCTACACCCCCATGAATAATCCTTTAAATTAATATACATCCTTTTAATTCTAGTAATAATTGATAATGAACTACTTTGATATTCATCCAATAGATCATTATAATAATTTGGTATGGACAAAACTCATACATGGTTCTTGATCATTATCATCCCACCATAGTGAAAGTTAAACTAAGGAACATTCATGAATTATTTTTGAGTTACATATCTTTAGTATATTCATATTTAATCTTTACTCTTTTATATTTTCCAGTAGTCATTTGAAATAGATAATATTAACCCCTGTCAATCACTATTTCAAGATCTATATTCCAAAAATCAAGAAATATAGGATCATTTTTCATCCTCATCCATGGTAGGATAGGTTGATCCTTTCAGTTTAGATCATATATAACCTTATTCACTTTCACATGGTGGTAATGTATTGAGTTGTCAAAATCTTTAATCAGTTATAACCATAATATCTATCATTTATTTAAATCTTTCTATGTTAAAATATACATTAATATTTTATGATTAATATATTTGGGAAATAATTCACTATAACAATAGTTTCTCACTAACTTTAATGAAACATTTACCAAAGATAACTCTAAATACCGAGTTGTGTAATTTTTCTCATGATCTTATAATTGGGGCTACCTACCAGGACAACATTTATCATGAAAATTCATCCCAATCCTTTCTCTGATGCCTCACTATTGATTATAAACCCTTCTCTAATGTAGTGGGAATTAATTACCTGTGAAATGACTTACATTATCTTATGTTACATGAATGTTTATTAAAATAAAACTACCAAAACTAACTTATCTTCCTTCAGACTTAAAGTTGTCATTTGATTATAAACTCATGAAGAAACTCCATAAAAATTCAAATAATATCCGACAAAACAAAGAAAACTACAGATATCAGTGCTAGGGGTAATTCTAGGATGACGTTCAATAAAGTATATGATTGAGATATAAAGATATATAACCTTAGATGAGATTATATGATGAAGAATAAAACATTCTGAATCTAGAATTCACATTTTTTAGATTTATTTTAAATATTCTATTTCCATAGAGACTTTAGTAAAATTCCAATGTGATCTTCATGATCCTCTTTTATTAATTATTAAAAAATAAATCATCTATAAACATATCCAAAATTGATCAATGTAATCTAAAAATACAAGATTAATTAAATCCTAATGATAGTGGGGGAGTATATATACTAAATGAAATCACAATAAATTAAGAGTTCTAATACATAATATGGAATTATCTCAAAGAAATATAATCCTATATAACCCTCAACTGATGATATCATGAATGAATGTAAATCATAGAAAATTATTGAACTCCAAGTGGTTGTTAAGAAAGTCATCAATACAGGGTAGAGAACACATGTCCTTGATAGTGATTTTTTATATTCATGATAATCACTGAAAAGTGTCAAAAAAAATTATTTCTTTTAATCAAAATGAATTAGTGTACCACATGGTAATTTAATTTTTCATAATAATCCACTATAAATATTATCATGTAGTTTCTTCTAATGTTCTTAAAAATAAAAAGTGGCCATTCTATATGGAGTATTTGAAATAGGTATAAAAAAAATAAAGGTTATATTGAGTACTCACTATAATAAATTAGTGGAAGACTATTTGACTCATCTGGAATCCCATAAAAACATTCCCATAATGGGAAAACATTTAACATTGAGTTTCTCCCCATTAATTTGAGATAATCACAAATTTTAAATATGATTCTAAAAAAATGGATTTTATATCTTTTGACATCTCTTATATATTACCTCATAGATATATGATCAAATGTTTTTTCAATATATCAACCATTAATTTACTTCTATGTAAATTGGTGTCGGATTTATGAAATAATAGATAATCCATGGAAGGATAACATCGAACTCAACATAAGGTTGAATAACAAGAAGATAAGTAATTACATTTCCACAAACATCATATATTAATGAATCATAATATTGAGATGTAATCATCACACCAGTAGGGGTTTCTACTACTAACTAATAATTTAGTCACTGTTGTGGCATTTTGATACCCTTAAGAATTGAATTGGAAATAATATATTTGTATATATAGAATTAGATAAGAAATTATTTCTTTAATAGTGGATGGTATTAATATATTTAACCACATCATTATCATAACTCTCATCAGAAATAGTGATATATTGATATTTTCCTATATCCTCAGGTTTTAAAGGATTTTAATATATATAATCATCACCATTAATCTATGTTTTTGGGCACTAGTTTGGATAATAATAATACTCCTTGACAATATTACTCGACATTGTGGGTGATGAATTCTATGGTGTTTTCTTTTTAGTGAAATTATTTTCAAAATTATTACTATCAAATTATAATTTTACTTCATAATGAACTTCCCTTCCCCAAAATAGCCATTTACTAGTTATCTTAAGAAAACTTATTCCATGGTTCCTTCTACACATTGAGTATAAAATAAATATCCACTTATTCTCTCTATTTATTTTATTGTTTCTAATGAATTCCAACATTATGTTCTTTTAAATCCCTTGAGGCCAATTGGAAGAAATAATATATATATCTATAACTAAGGACCATTGAATTATTTATTTATAGTTAATGAATACCCTTACTGATAATACCCTTCAAAGACATAGTATTAATCTATTGAAGAATAATTATTCCATACATTAAAGTTGGAGTATAATTCTAGATACCTACAATAGATGTCTAGCATTATTCTCCCCATAAATACCAATAGATTCATAATCATTTTATTTAAGATCATGTAATTCCTTCTACATTTTCATGTGAGGAAAAATAGGAATGTATCTATTGAAAAATAATATCCTAAACTCATACCACTCTATGATGTCAATTAATTATTGTTACATCATGTTCATGATAAGAGTCCCCCATTTATCTACATCACCTTCTAGATGATGAATAACTAGAATGACTTTCTCATGTTCCAAACACTAGATAACATAAAATATATTTTCAATGCTTTATGTACATTGATCAGAAACTAGTGGATTAGTATACACAAAAATTGAAGGTGGAATATTCATCATGAAAGCTAAATAGAATATTTCTCCCCAATTACACCATTTAAATGAAATGTGTGATTCATACCACAAGAAAGATTTTTGAGCATATAAATAATATATTTCATTCCAAATACAAAAAAAGTTCTATTTACTAGGAGGAAAATCATATCATTTTTCATCAAATTTATCATTAACAATATTACTTTGATTTCTAGGAAACAACTATAACCAAAAATCATAGCGTGAGAAACAATGTTCGTAGTGGAAAAATATATAATCATGATATATTAAATATTGGATGTCTAAATCATGACACCATATTTTATGAAAATATGGGTTTAACATTGTTAATTAGTGATCATTGTTAAAATATTTTTATGTGATCCTATACTTAGGGTTATACCCTTAGTTCTCACAAATTTTATTACATTCTAGTTTTAAATGGTTAATTAAAAGTTTTCCTAATATCAATGTTTTAAACCCATAATGTTCATAATTAGATATTAAACCATATTAGTTGAATATTTATTACTTTAAAAAGGATCCAAAACATAATCATATTGGTATCGTACATATGGAAAGATGGAAACAAAACAGATTATTTCATAAAATAGATACATAATCCCCCATTAATATCATCATAACATTCTACAGAAATAGAAAAACTACATTTCATAACCATAGGTAATGGAAAATATAAAAGGGTGTGATCATAAGCTTAGTATGGGTATAAATGGTATATATTAGTGATCACATGATCATAACATCAACATAAGGGAATGCGTATTTGAGAATAGAATTTTAAAAATTCACTACAAATGTTATAACTCATAATCATGAGTCATAGACTAAATATTGATATTTAATAAGGATATAATAATATATTAATCAATAAACATGAAACCTTAAAAATTATAATTGGAATAACACATGAAATTTGGGAATAAAAAGAATATTTAAAATAATATAAATAGTATTAAAATCACATTTCCAAAACTATTATGGGGGATTTTCTTCACTAACTAAAATATCTAAGTTACTAAGGTTCACACCCAAGACTATTATATAGAAAATTTCAATTACTGAACTAAATATACTCCCTATTATAATCTCATTTATCACATGGGATATCAATATTTACACAATGAGTTGGATGGAGATATAGGTCCCAACCATTACATAATTAAAATCATACATATGTGATCCATAGTATCATAAAACATTCATTATGTAGTAACCCATAAAAATTGAATGGGATTCATTTACATTTCATCATAGAATAACCCAATGAAAAGTAACATGTTTCCATACATTAAATCATTTAATCATAGAATAATCTATGGAAAAGGAATGAGTATAAAAAATATATACTAGACCAAAATAGATAACCATCAAGAGAACAAATAATTATGATATTTATGGAACTTATCCCCAAAATGAAATATGTGAAATAGTTGGTTACTCTCAAGTAATTATATAAATACCATTATATGTCCATTTAATCATTTTTGGGGAAAATATTTCTTACACTTTGAAATCAATCATTTAGAATACATAAAATTCTAAAATATAAGTAAATATATTTAATTTTAAAATACAATTGGAAAAATTTAATGGAATTTAAAATTCAATGATAGGTCATTATGTTGTTAAATTGCATTCATTCTTTATTATTAATAAATAAATCCTTACAAAATTTTACAAAAAAATCAAAAAAATTCTTCATTTGAAAAATTACATGAAGATTAATTTTGATGAAGTTTTTTTTTAAAATAAAAACATGGGTAAAAATGTATTTAATAAATTATTGTATAATTTTAAAATCCATTATTTAATTTTTTTATAAAACATGGATATGTAATAATAGGGTTTTCAAAAGAACAAAGACAGAATAAATATTTTCCACAAAAAAAATCATTTGAATGTTGTGTACTTAAGGATATTAAAATGAATGGTAAACAAGAAGTTTTTTTTGAAATAAAAATAAGATAATACAATTCAAGAAATTATACAGTTATAAATCACAGTATGTCATTACTAGATAATACATAAAAAATACCTATAAATAAATAGTTCATAACCTAAAACCCTTACAACAATGGTATCATTGGAATCATAGTCCCCATGAAATATAGAATATAAAACAGATAATAAATTCTAAATAATATCAAAAAGGTGAGTCTTAAATGAAATTTATGGATAGTATATACATAAAACATGGAAACAAGTGGTGAATATGGATTGTGTTTCACATGAATAAGTGTGAGGAAAAAATCCTTTAATATGGGCCTGACATCCTTCACACGCATTAGAACATTGTGTATAAAAAAATATTCTTGTTATAAATCTATTATTGAACCATAAACATAAATATCATACCATATTTGGTTTTCTTATAATCAATTATTACACATTTTTTAATACTTCTTTAAAACAATTATTATACCTAGTGATATATGCTTTGTTTTTCATGTATGTTTTGGTTGAGTAGTTTTTTTCCTTGTATTATTATCACAATTATAGAATATTAGTAATGATTAAAATGATATAAATATAATATATATTAATTATATACAATTATAGAGGAATTCATAATGTATAATAATAGAAGAAATAATTACATTGATCTTTGCAATAGTATGCCTTATGCATACATGAACGTTGTTCCCAATTAATCACAAATAGAATGAAAGACAAATAAATAATAAAAATAATATAATAATAATTATGTAATTTATATGATGTATAATAATTAAATATATAATTATGACAATAACAATATTATATAAATGGAAAATTCATCACATCACCTAGTGGATGTGGTGGGCCAAACGTATACATGGTCGATATTATCATTAACCAATGGTTTGGAGACTGTGAGTCATATAAAAAATCTAGTGATATTGTCACCTCATATTTTAAAGGAATATATTGAATAAATGAGGATTTGAAATCATAATAACATTGACATATATTTATTATTATTAGTTTATTATTTACTGAATCTTATAATAGATTTAGAGTATGTGGAAAAATATTTAGAAATAATTTGACTGATCAAGGTTCATACCTCTTAATTTAAATAACTCTTTTAGATCTTCTATTAATGGTTCTATGGATGGTCATTTTGGAATACTATAACATCTATATTATTTCTAGGTATTATAAAAGACAATGAGTTAGTGTTTGGTTGAGAAATAAGGCTCGAGTTGGTGTGTTGAAGAGAAATGAGGGGTGAAAATTTATAGTTTAGTGGAGGGGAACACTTTTAATTTCATAAATTATTAAATTATTTTAAATTTTTGTGAAATTAATGGAAAATAGATAAAATTTTAGACCTTATATTTCCCCCATTTTTTCTTTTTCATATGTTTTGTATTTTTATTTAATTTAATAATATATTAATATAGTAAATAATGGTAATAGTCCATTTAGGAAAAATTAATTTATTTTATTCAAATGACCGAATACAATGTTGGGATTCGAATAAAATTCCTCAAAACAATACCTATATGTCATAATGAAAAATAATTTAACACCTTAAATAATATAAATTATATTACATTTTTCTTTTTAAAACCATTAATTATAAATTTCTTATCAATTAGAGAACTACCAGATAAATGTTTCATAAGAATTTTAGGTTAATATATAATTTCTAAAAATTATAAATAAATTAATATGAATATTATAACTTTATTAAGATAAAAATATAAACATGTTTCATTCAAATCATTCTTTTTCCCTATGGGCATAAATGTTATACTTAAAATTAAGAGAGTTTCATTTTGTCACAATCAGTGAATTAAAAATTATAAAGTTAAATTTACTTTAATTTTTTTAATTAAAACCAAAATTTTAGATCCTATGGTGATAATGGTCCAACTAACATCATCTAATATGAATTAGAGTTAATTATTAGGGCCTTTATCAATTTTTTGTAACCGATATTGACAAGATTTATTCATTACTGAGGTGACAAAATTCACCACATTTACTTTTCAAATTGAAAAAAATAAATGGGAACTATTTAAAAAATATGAACCTCTTTTTTCCATATATGGCCTCAATTTATTCAAAACTATTTTATATATGTGGTTGAAACTAACTTTTGAATAAGAATTAAACACATGAAGAAAGCCACTTTTTATTAAAAATAATTTTAATAATAATACACATTTTATTTTTATCTCATTAATAGAAAAAATATTAAATATATATATATATATTAACTAATATATAAAAAAATTATCTAATTGAAATCATTCACCACTAGTGAATAATTTATATTTTTAACGTTAATGAACATCACATGCAGAAAAAAAGTCCTTCAGAAAATATATCTTTTACTTTTAAGTGATTTTTATTTCAATTTCTAAATAAAAAATTACAAATGAATTAATTTTAGTCATATGTTAATAATAAGTTTTCATAATTCATTTTTCCATATTCAAACTGGCTAATAAAATGACTATTTAATATGTGTCACTTTATATAAAAATGTTTTAATAGTATATAATCATTTCTTTAAACATAGTGGAGCATGTAATAAAATATATATATATATATGAAATTAAATTTATTTTGAATTAATAATTATTCAATATATATAATTGTTTAGCATGAATTATTGGGTCACTTTTTATATGATGAGTTATATTTTTATAAAAGAATCAATTATGACATGATGGTTATGAGTTTTATTAATTGAATGTTTCCATTAATATAATTTAGTGTTATTTAAATTTTATATTTTTTCATTACATTATGAATGGAATATAATCATTTCTAAAATATGTCATTAAACCAAAATAATGCATATAATTTTGGACATGTTTTTCATTTAATATTGATCAAATAAAATATCAGTATTGGGTTTTCATTGGATTTTGGAGGGGTTTTGAAGATGAAATATTGGATGATAGAAAATTAATATTGAATGCATTGAAATTATATTGTGTTTGAATTTGAGGAGTTAAAAAAATAAAAATAAATAAAATCCCACGCTGTAATATGATACACCATTCCACAGGCAGTTATGTATAAATAGTTTTTAAATAAGATTAATGTTCCATTATGACATGAACAAGTTGTGTAATGATGTATCATTCCGACATATGAATTAATTTGAATATTTTAATAGATACTATTCCATTAAATTAACATCATACTATAAAAAAATATTAGTTAAACCAGTGAATAACCCACATTCAAATCCATAACCAAATCCTCAATCATTCTACAAATATTGAGATTAGTCTATGATACTAGGGTTAAAAATTTAAAGATACAAAGAAATTTTTATCCTATTAAAATAATATTTTTTTTCATTGATCAAGTACACCCAAAGAGAAATAATAGTGGGGATATTATTGGGTTTCAAATTCCAAGACTCATTGAGTAATATTTCACCATAATATAGTTTAGGATTTTTAATATGATAATTTTGAAACAATAATTAAATAGGGGTGGATTTGGATGAATTATAATCTTATAGAGAGTGATATAGAAAGGATACTATGTTTAATGATATGTATAATAAATATAATATTTTTAAAATATAATTTTTCTTGTAATTTTTCATTGGTTTTATTTTCTACCTGCATTTCATTCCTTTATTATAAGATGAACTGATAATTATTTATTAATTTTAAATATATCATATTTTATTAGTCTCTTAGGTGTTTGTAGATTAAAATTACTAATATTGTGATGCTTTGTAAATGGATGATTTTAATAGTGAATTGACTTTATTTATATAGTATAATTTTTGTAATTTTTCATATTATATCAATTAATAATTAGTCAATAAAAGTGAAGAATAGGGGATGATTTATATAATGGTCGGGATGTATGAAACTTTATTAATAGTATTTAAGTCTAATTTCTCAACTATGATTAATTCTTAGTGCTCTATTGTTTCATTATTCTCCATCATAACTACAGTATTGAATGTATTTATATTGTATAAACTGATATTGAACAAAAGAAAATTGACTACAAACAGATAATTCCATAACTAAGTAATAATTCTAATTAGGCAGTTATTGAAATGAAGATCATTAAGAAAAATTATTTTATGAAATTAATCTATTATCTATTTATTTTTAAAACATTCAATTTCATAATGGTATAATATTTTTTGTTTTATATTTTTTTATACTTTACTTGGATATTTAAGAACAAGATATTGATAAATTTTCATTAGTTTAGGATTTATAAAATCATTATCAATTGATAATCCTTAAACTATTTACTTATTATAGTATTTTCAAGTAGAATTAATAGTATAATGGTTGAGATCATAAATTAAAAAACATTGACTCACATCCCATTGGATGGGATGGTGAATAGTGGTTCATAATTTTTTTAGAGGGTGAGTAAAAACCCCATTGGATAACTCCATGAATTCTCAGTAACCCTAATGATGTTAAAATATATTAATTATTATAAATGATTTATAAATTATTCTTAAATAACATGAAATTTTTTCAATCCAATGAAATATATTTATTAATTTAATTATATAAATCTTGGGACATAACCAAGGTTTCTATATTTTTTAAATCATATCACCCACACACCATAATCATCAAACAAAACATTAAGTATCCCTTCACTAGTTAAAAAAAATATATGGTCCCAATCTATATCAATAATTATCCATTACCAAATTTATAGTTCACTTATATAAATAGTCCCCCACAGACTATGATTTCAGTTGGTTCAACAATGTCCTATGTCCATGGTATAGGCTCCAACCTAGAAGTAGGATATTCAAAAATATCTTAGAAATATGTGTTCAGCTGTATGTAGTTTTTGGGTTTCCCCAACAAGAATAAAAAATTTTGTCCTCTGGGAAATGTGTGGGGAATACACTACAATCATGGTTTACCATGGATATTGGTATTTATATATACACACATATAACATAAATGGGACTTAGTAGAGTGTTCCTAGGGATTTTCATTCTAAAAGAAGTACATTGTCTTACATCAATCCGAAAACAAATTTCTACAGTGTTTCCATGGGATTAACACCCATGGAAATAAGGTATCATCACTAGAATTCTTATTTCCATGGTAATATCCCGTGAAAGTAATGTATTAAATCCTATATAAATATATGGATAATGATTATAAGACAATAACCATCACATTCAATTTAATTTTTGACTGTAGATGTTATCCACAGGAGTATATGGTGGCTATCAGTGATGATTGAAATAGTGTATAGACCATGAGAACAAACGAATGGATACGTGTTACTCAGGTGGGGAATTTCTTCCCTAAACAACCTTATCATTAAAACATTACCCCACACAAAACTAGATATTTTCAAAATAATTATTATCCCTAATTATGTTCTCATACATTATTTTGAAATGTAATATCATTACTTGGACATCACTTATCACCATTCCCTCAATATCCTAGATAATATAAAAATAAATTATGTAATCAAATCATTAGGAAATATATTATTTACTAATATTTTTCTATCATTTTAAAAAACCATACATACACTAAATGTATCCAAATATTCATTTTCACCATGATATATTACACCCATCTATTATTCACCAATATCAATTATAGATGACAATTAAATAACGTTCCATCCATAAAATAGTTTAACATAAAAATTACATTCAACCCTATGAAATTTGGAACCCAAACGTGTGTATGGGAATTCACCCAAAACAACATATTTTGAAGAATAATGAAACTAACAAACTCTACATCTATAAACTCTATATTGAGTCAATAAGTTTTTCCTTAGGAATTTTCCATTCCTTTTTGTTTTGATAATCAAAATCACCTTATAGTTAAGTAAATCCATATTTTACTTCTCTAAGGAAAATTTCCTTCCGTAAGGAAATTTACCCTAACCTAGATTTCCTTATACATATCATTATTTTTCTTAAGTATAAAAATAAGATTCATACCTAAAACCTCAGAATCATATAATACTTAGAAATGAATCATTTTGTTTTAGGATCCGAATTCTGGATATGAACTGTAATGAAGTTCCACTCCGAATTCTGGATAGTAACTGTAATGAAGTTCCACTCCGAATTCCAGATAAGAACTATAATGAAGTTCCACTCCGAATTCTGGATACGAACTGTAATGAAGTTCCATTCCGAATTCTGGATACGAACTCTAATGAAGTTCCATTCCAAATTCTGGATACGAACTCTAATGAAGTTCTATTATGAATTCTGGATATTAACTCTCATATAGTTCGACTCCAAATTCTAGATACGAACTCTCATATAGTTCCACTCCGAATTTTGGACTCCGAACTTTTACTAGTTCGACTCCGAACTCTTACTTGTTTGACTCTGCACTTTTACTAGTTCGACTCCGAACTTCTATGAGTTCGACTTCGAACTTCTATGAGTTCGAATCCAAACTTCTATGAGTTCGACTCCGAACTTCTATGAGTTTGACTCTGAAATTTTACTAGTTTGACTCCGAATTTTTACTAGTTCGACTATGATCTTCTATAAGTCCGACTCCAATCTCTATATGTTCAGGTTATGAATTCTAGTGAAACAAGACTCCGAATTTCCTTAAAAATTCAGACTTCAGATTTCTACAGAATTCAGGTTCCGAATTCCTATAAAACAGAATTTGAATATCTTTTTATTATAGAATCTGAATTCCATTTTGGATAGACTCTAAACTTTTATTTTCATACATTCCAAACTTTAGTTTTGATTATACTTATACTTGTTTCATTAAAAAATGATGCCATGCTTTCATTTACACTTGTTTTCTTATAAAACGTTGTCATCAATTTTATTTCTAACTAACCATTTGTTAAGTGTCACGTGAACAGGTCCCTCTAAAATTTAAGAAAAATATGACCGTTGGAGGAGGGAGAAGACTGTTGGAATTTCACCTATATATAGGAGCTCATTTGAACGAGCTCAACAATGATCTTTGACATCTGTGCATACATGCTGTTGATGTGATTTCTAGAGAGAGTGGCTCTTATCAACTCTCAAGCTTCGTGCAGATATTTTGAACCACATGTTCAAACTTTTCCTTATGTAGACATTCTTCGTGCGACTCTGATTGTTGGTTATTACAATCAAGGGATTCCGGGGATAGGAAGAGAGAGGTTCCAACCCCTTGAAGTTGAGGGCTTCTATGCTGAGGAAGACAGAGGTGCTGACTACCTTATAGTTGTGGGCTTGCAAGGATAACAAGACATAGACTCTTATCTTCGTATCGAGGGCTTACCATGGAGTGGGTAAGACAGACTTTCTTGAAAGTATAAATTAAGGGACCTTTATCCAAGGTTGTTGGATACCTTTCTCTTTGGGTTAAAATATTTTAATCTTGTTAATTGTTCTTGTTACATGTTTTTCCACTACATTTTGTATTGTAAGGAAAGTATAACCTTATTATATTTCCTTACACTTCTACTCTGACTTAGTTATATTCTGTACACTTTGAGGTAAAATCTCATATTTTAAACATTGGTTAAGTTTCATTTTCTGGATCCATATTTCCGGAACCTGTTTTTCAGAATCACTTTCTAGATTTAAGCAATTATATAGAACTAGAAGTTCGTAACTTCTTACTTTGTTCCAATCATTCAATTCTTGTTAGAGGTGTTTTAAATTTTTATATTTTAACATTGTTAAACTTAGATATTTCCTTGTTTAAGGAATTTTTTTAAAGTGTACAATTCACCCCCTCTTGTATATTGAGAATCTAGATCATTATTTTGATCCTACAATTGGTATCAGAGGAGGTATCTGAAATACCTATACTCACATATAAGTTTTTCATGTTTAGTTCTTCATTGTTCTATATTTTCCTTTCTTTGGAATATTTACCATGAATCCAAACATTTGTTATTAAAAAGTTTTTGTGTAGAAAGATTTTTCTTTAGGATGGCAGGTTTAAATGTTGGTTCCATCGACAACCTAAATCTTATAAGACCCCCAATTTTTAATGGTAATGATTGTGTGTATTAGAGAGATTGAATGAATACTTTTGTTATCAATACTGGAGTAGATAACTTTGTTATGCATACTGGGGGTTATCAAATTCTTGATAAGGAAGTAAGTGCTTTCACAATCGAAGAGAAGCATGATTATCAATTAAACTATAAGGTACACAATACTCTAAAATGTTCAATGAATAGGAACATATATAGCATAATTTATTCATGTGAAACAGCTAACTGTATATGGAAGAAACTCGAATTTACTCATTTTTGTACATACATAGTCATAGAGACTAGAAGAGCTATGCTTAGAGCTGAGTATCATGGTTTTAATTTTCCTTATGGAGAACCTATAAGCAATGTACAAACAAAGGTTTATGACTATCGTGAACATATTACAATCCTTGGGAGAGAAAGGATTGGATGATGAAGCTCTTGTGGATAAGATTATATATATTATTTTAAATGAGTGGGAATCAAAGAGAACAACTACTGATGAGAATAGTACGGTCACTCAAATCTCCCTAGATGAGTTGTTTGGAACTCTTCTCCAACATGAAACAAGAATGAAGAGAGATACTGACAATATCAAAAAGAAGAATGGGAATGGTACTATTGCTTTTACTACAACATCAAATCACATAGAAGCTAAGACTCCAGAGAGAGTAACTAGATCTAAGTCTAAGAAGGTTACTATCCAATCTGAATCTAGTGAGAGTGAAGTCTCAGAGAATGAGTTATCTAATCTTGCTCGAAGGATGAATAAGATAGCTGGTCAAAGAAATTTCCAAACCAGGTATAAGAAGAATGAAAGGAAAGATATGAATGATTCAGAGGTCACATGCTATTAATGATAGAGAAGAGAATACGTTAGACCTGATTACCCTATGCTTAAAAAGAAAGAAGGAAAAGAGAGGCATTCTAAAAGGAACAGAAAGTAGTTTTAAAAATCTAATGCTAAGAAAATTATGAAAGCTAATACTACTTGGAGTGCTAGCTGTGGAGACTACTCCGAAATTGAATCTTCAGAATATGATTCATCAGATCAGAAGAATATGGGATTCATTTCTAATAATTCTTTCCACATAGATGTATTATGGACATGGTGCGCTCTTCTGAGGCTTTAACAAATTTATCTCTTGATAAGAATTACTATTCTGAAAATAGTACCTCTAATGAAGATACTTCATCCTCAGAAAATGAAGAACCTTCATATGAAGAAGTATTTAGATTTTTCAAGTTACTTGAAGAAAAAAATTGTAAAATTTCTAAGAAATTATATAAGGAAAATACTAGAGAAGAAATTATTACAAAAGAGATTTCAGATCATTCTTCAGATATTAAAGATAAAGAAGAGCTTTTAGAAAAAATTTTTAAAGACCATGAGAAAGAAAATTCTGATAAGGAAGAACATTCTAATGATATTAAGAATGCTATTTTAAAGATGAAATCTTTTGTTGAAAAATCTAACTCTAAGGAAATGATTACTGGGGATAGGAATTTAGTCATCAGACTGAAAGCTGAAATATTCTCTCTTAAGAATCATCTTTCAAAATTTACCTCTGGGAATGAAAATTTTGACAAGATGTTATCTCAAATTAAACCTCAAGAAAACACTATTGGAGTAGGTTATAATCACCAAAAACCTGTCTTCAAAGACAACTATTTTGTTTGTTCTAGAGCCCCTTTTTTCACTAAGTGTCAAAGTGGTGGGAATTGGAAGAAAAACTGTTCTTTGAATAGAGTTCAATCTCTTGGGTTTCATAAATTATATTTCTCTAAACAAATGTGGATACCCAAAATTTTGTTATCTGACAATTCCATATCCAAGCAAGTCTAGATTCCAAAAACCTAACTTGTTTCTGATTTTTATGAAAATACGGAATGTACCAACAACAATACTTGGTACATGGATAGTGGATGTTCACAACATATGACTTGTAAAAAAATCTATTTTAAACAGATTATCAAGATGAAATGAGGAAAAGTAACATTCAGAGACAATTCTCAGGGAGAAATTATTTGTATAGGTAATATTGTTCTTCTTTGTAAAACGTTAATTTCAAATGTTTTGTTTGTTAAAGGTCATAAGAACAACTTCATTATCATAATTCAATTATGTGATGAAGGATACCTTGTAAATTTTAGAAATGATAAGTGATTAGTACACAATTCCAAGGAAGAATTTATTCTTTCTTCTTATAGGAAAGAAAATGTTTACACATTGAACATAGAAGACCTTAGGAGCCAAGACATACCTTGCCTAAGTGAAATGGAAGATCATTATTAGTTATGTCATAAAAGGTTAGGACACTGTAACCTTATAAACATATGTAAACTCTCTAAGAAGAATCTAGTTAAGGATCTACCATAGATTATATTTGATTCTTCAAAAGTTATTTATCCTTGTCAATATGGAAAGAAACATAAATCTAGTTTAAAATCAATCGGTGAAGTCTCAACAACTGATGCATTACAGTTGGTGCACATGGATCTTTTTGGTCCAACACAATCTGGAAGCATTGCAGGAAAATACAATGTGATTCTTCTAGTTGATGATTACAGTTGATTTACATGGGTCTATTTTCTAGCAAATATGTATGAAGATTTTTCTTATTTAAAATTTTTTAGATCTCAAGTTAAAAATGAGAAAAACCATCCATTGAAAACTATTCATAGTTATCATAGAGGATAATTTCAAAATTCTGATTTTGAAACTTTTTGTAGTAGAAAAGGTATTACTCACAACTTTTCAGCACCGATAAGTCCTCGACAAAATGGTGTTGTTGAAAGAAGAAATAGAATTCTTCAAGAGATAACTATAACCATGTTGAGTGAGTATTCTGTTGCCAATCATTTTTGGGATGAAGCTATAAGTACTTCTTGTTATACTATAAATCGAGTTTTGATTAGACCTTTTCATAACAAAACTCCTTATGAGTTATGAAATGGTAGAAAACCTAGACTTTCCTACTTCATGGTTTTTGGTTGCGAGGTATTAATCCTGAATACTAAAGATAATCTACAAAAATTATGTAACACCCGAGTCTTTTATGAGAAATATTTTGTTTTTATGTTTTATAAATCATCAAAGCAATCTTTCGCTGCACGCAATCGCGACCTTCCTCGATAGCGTGTGTAGTACGCAAAACCAAGTTCCACTAAACAACGATATATTATCATAATATTATAAACTTTCCTCTATGAATAGTATTAACTGAATTTTAAATTTTACAATATTATTATTCATCTTACACATTTTCTAGAACATGGTAAGAGAACAAAATAATTTTTTTTGCGTAAAATAAGTATTTATCAAAAAATGCAGTTTTGTGCCTTTTAATGGCGCACCCACATTAAATATAGTTTCTGAAACATCTATAAGTTAAATTTGACAAAATAAAAATTATTCTTTTGAATCAGGATATAAAAATTTACTTTGGATAAATTTTTGATATTTTTCTGATAACTTTCTTATTTTGATTAATAGTAAAAATACGCTAATTTTTAATTAAAAGAAACTTTCTTCATTGAGATAATTTATATGGTTAAATTATAATATTGAATGGTTTTAAATTATATATAGAATATATTTTTACCATTTAATATAATTTATGTCATTATCATTAATTTCACATTGAATTCATTGGTAAAAACATTTCAATCTTTGACAATATTTTAACTTCTAAAACCCGTTTTCTTAAGAACGAGATTTATTTTAAATTAATTACTGAAACTTATATGTTTTGAATTTTGAAAAATGGATTCCATATTCATAATCAGTGTGTCAAAATTATTTTAATAGGATACTTTTTATTTTTGGGCATTATGAATAGTTACTACGGTAAATTTTATTTAACATAGTTAAAGGTAAATCGGGTAATTAAGGGTAAATATAAGATTATAAAATTACCCTAACACCTGCCAAAATCCTATTGCATGACTAAAAGTAGACCCATATCACCTAAAGGTCGGATTAGATTCATTTAATTGACTTTAGTCATGAAAATAATTTAATTATTATTAAAACCAAAGAATGTGACAACATGTCACTTTCTTAAATATTATAAGTATAATAATTTTAATTTGGTGATTAACTTAATGAAAATTCGAACATGAATAGTATTCAGGAATCTAATACAATTATCTACATCATAGGAATTTATTTATAATTTTTAGGGATTAAATAATTATCATTAATTATGACACAATAGTGTTGTTGAAATTATTTTATTAATTAAAATATCAGATAAATTTTTTAAAAAATATTAAAATAAATATTATATGAACTATTTAATGTGCTACACTAATTTTCTAGATACATATGACATTTTATGACTCTATTAAAGCTTTTAGTTTGAACATAGCTTCTGTATATATTTTATTTAAATTCAAATAAATGAATAGTGTCAAAATTGACACTATTGTTATTTTATAAAAATAACATATTATAAAATTGCTTAAAAATCACAAAAATATTTAAAAATTATAAATTAAAATTTATATGGTTGAAAATGACATAAAGTGTCAAATTATGGAAAATTCACAACACATATGAGTCATTTTGGAAGTTTTTAAGTGGGGTTGGGATTTAATATAAACTAATATTTCTTATATTTCCAAAGGTGCCCCTCTCCTCCCTTATAAAAGGGCACCTCCTCCCTCTCCTCCTCACACCAATTTGAGCCTTCAATCTCGGCCAAACCCTGACCATTTCACTTCCCCACTTCCCTAGAATCATCGTAGAGGTTCTGGTCTTCTTCAAAGACCAACCCTAGTTCCCTAAGAGGAGGTTAAGAAAAGGCGCGTCAAAAAGAGGTAATATCCATTACCGATCCTTTCCAAATTCTTTCTTCTTCAACATTTTCTTATTTAGTTGTTTCATTATGAAGTAATAACATCAGTATTACTCATATAATTATATTTTATTGTAAGTATGAAACAACCATATTTCAACATCTATCCATCCTATGGAAAACGAAATCACCGCGCGTGCGTACATACGGAATACTGTCTCCACGCCGTGGTGTAATCTATTTTCCCCCACCACCTTACTTGGAGGGGTATAATGGTGTGAATAATTACTATATATGATTATTGTAAAGTGATATTTATTCTGAAATAGTATACATACATTCCAATACAATTCCACGATCATGGGAACGATATCAACGCTCGTGTGTACGTACGGAATACTGTCTCCACGATGTGATGTGATTCTTTCTACATGATCTTCATTACATAATGATTATATAAATGAATTTAATGAATAAATATGATATATAGTACATTAATACCATTTTTTAAATGATGTATCTATATCCTAAAGAGAAGATTAATAATTTATTCGACAAAACATGCATTAGAACAAAAAGTTATAAACACCCGAATAACAAGTAGCATTGAAATATTACTACTAAGAAGCTAAGAATATGACCATATATGATATCATAACAATAATAATTATTCTGTAATAATTCAATAACATTATTTAAATCATTATATAGGAGGTTCAGACACATATGAGGCAAATCGGACCGAAGGTAAGGGAAATATCACAATCTCATTTTTATCTGAGATTGTTTACACTTGGGCATTTACTGGGGTGTATTTTATCATCCACATCCATGTTTCCTCAATATTTAATATTATTTCCATCCACCTACAATTTTTTAAATCCAATTTTACCCTTCGGTGAGTTTTTAGTAAAGGATATGAAAGGAATCTTTTGTCGTTTTTCATACGAGGTACTTTTTGACTTTTCCGACAAAAGTATGAAGAATGTTTTCTTAACTTATATGGAATGAATGTATTTTTAAAACATTATTTCCAAGAAGCTTCCTTTACAAGTTTTCATGTTTATTTTTAATCAAATTATTTTAGTTTAAAATTTTATGACATGTTAAGAAAAGGAAAAATGTTTTCGAAGTAGAAAGGATATTTTATTCAAGAATGTAATTCAAGTGTTTTATCAAAACTATTTTCCATCTAAGATAATATAGGTTTCTATTTCTATCCCTATTATTACATTGATTTTATTATGTTGTGATGGAATTATTTTTATGAATTCCTTTATCTTATATGAATTGTTTTATGATGTCACAATGTTTAATATTCCCATTTTTATTACATGGGTTATGCTATGATGTATGGTTTATGATTTTGTGGCACACATAAGAATGGTATCATTATGATATGGGTGGGACCTATATGTCCCTCAAATGAATTGGTTAAAGATTTTATATCTCATGATATAGACATGGCCAAAATAGCAGGTTAAACCGGTTCAGTGAAACAGGACTGAAACGAGGAGTGAACTCGGTTCAGAAATGGACTTTGTCAACTAAGATAGTCTTGGCAATGAGTCTTGACTAATAAGAAATGATTCTCTATGATTATGTGTGTATGCCACAAAGTTTCATGTTTTATGTTATGATTATTGAGATTGCATTTCACTACTATTATTTATCCCATGTTATGAAATTATGATCTCTTTTGCAGGTTAAGATTTCCAAAAGTTATGTGCTTATGTATATGATATGATTGATATTTCTTTTATTTACCCTTACTGAGAATTTGAGCTCACCCTTTTGTATGTTTTATTTCCCCAGGTCAGAAAGAAGGTTATTAGGTAGAATATGCCAAAAAGGGACTCTAGATATGATGAAATAAATGGGAGGCAAAGTAGATGCTTTATAAACCAGTTGTTTATGCTTTCCAGTTTCTAAAGACATTATACCTATATGGTCCTTTCATGGCTTTGTTATATGTTGTAATAAGTGTGATTAAATTTTGAAGTAATAACAATGTATGTAAAGTATGGGTCGTTATAGTTGGTATCCGAGGAAAGGTATAGTCAACCTTTGGAAACTAGGATGTGAAAGCCTTAGTAAGAACCCAGAGGATAATTATAAGCATAGAACACAATATTAGTGTTTCATAAATGACCATGAATAACCTAGGATAATACCTTAAGTGTGAAATTTTATTCTTGATTATGTGGTTTTCCTATTATAATTAGTCTTGCTCACACTATTCTTCTTGGTTTTAGTCAATGGCTGTAACTCGAAAGAACCGTGTTAATGCGGAATGTGACGGGCAATGCATTGATTGTCCCCCGGAGCAACCAAATGTTATGGGAGATGGAATACAAAATCTTGTATCCATGCTCACACAAATTTCTCAAGCAATGAATCATGCAGGAATTCCAAACGAGCAAAGGAAGGAGCAACATTCTGTTGAATCCTTCATGAGGCAGCGTCCACCTTCATTCAGTGGGTCTACTGATCCATTAGTTGCTGAACAATGGATTAGTAATACTGAAAAGATATTTTCAGTTCTTCAATGTTCCGAACATGATAAAGTCATCCGAGCAGTGTATCGTTTGGAAGGAGATGCCGATCAATGGTGGTATCTTATTAAGAATATGAGGCAAAGGGATGAAATTGAGTCTATGGAATGGGGCGAGTTCACGAACTTATTTTTCAATAAGTACTTCCCTCGTATTCTCCGAACAAAGATGGAGAAAGAGTTTTTGAACTGAAGCAAAAGGATGATGAATCTGTTGGTACTTATGAAGAAAATTTTACAAGACTTGCAAGGTACACTTCTGGTATTGTTATCCTACCTAAGAGTAAGATCGATCGATTATTTAGTGGCTTAAAACCAATTCTTCGAAGGGCGTTAGCCATAAGGGACTTCAATAGCTACAAGGAAATCATTCTATGTGCTATCAAAGTCAAGATGGAGATTGGAGTAACCCATCAGTCATATGGGTTTTATAAGAAGAGGAAAATGGAATTCAAAGGAAAATCTAAAGGGCACACTGAAAAGAAGATGAGATTTCCCTTATGCTCAAAGTGTGGAATGAAACATGGAGGGAGTTGTCTTAAAGGGACAAGTAAATGTTTTAAATGTGGAAAGGAAGGTCATCGATCATTTGAATGCCGCAATGATGGGAAGAAGATGTCTAATGTTGAAAACAAAGGAAGGGATACACAGAATGACCCTACTACACTTCAATGTTTCAAGTACAAGGAGATGGGGAATTATGCCAATCAATGCCCAAATCCAAGGGTTGATGATGATGGTCGACGTCAAAAAACTCTTAATGCTAAAGACAAAGGAAAGTCACATGCAATTTCTATCAGCAATGTGGAGTATGATAACGATGTGGTGAAAGGTACACATACCATCCAGTCTAAAGTATCAAATGTTTTATTTGATTCTGGATCCACCCACTCCTTTATTTCTGAATAATTTTCTAAGGATATCACCGTATTACCTCAACAGTTAGATGTTGAGTTAGCTGTGGCAACCCCTAATGGCACAACAGTCGCATCAAAAGTTTATAATTCTTCTCCGATTGAAGTTTGTGGGAAAGTGCTTCATGAAAATCATGTGATCCTTCCTATAGTGGAATTTGATGTGATTCTTGGCATGGATTGGATTTCTCTACATGGAGCTCATATCAATTTCCAAAGAAGGGAAGTCACATTTCATATTCCAGATCAATCTATGATCATATATCGATGCAAGGATGAACATAACCTTCCAGTGGAAATTTCTTCCATTTTATGGTTATTGATTCCACTAAATGAAGGTTATTTATCTCAAATGGTTGGTGATAAACTCATGATTAATAATATTCCCATTGTACGGGGGTTTGATGATGTCTTTCCAGAGGAATTACCGGGTCTTCCACCGAATCGTGATGTTGAGTTTTCAATAGAACTCGTACCAGGTTCTTTGCCTATTTCAAAGACACCTTATAGAATGGCCCCAATTGAGTTACAAGAATTGAAGAAGTAAATCCAAGAGAATCTTGATAAGGGGTTCATACACCCTAGTGCATCACCTTGGGGAGCACCTGTTCTATTTGTTAAGAAGAAAGATGGATCAATGAGACTCTGCATTGATTATCGAGAACTTAACAAGATCACTACCAAGAACAAATATCCTCTCCCGCGCATTGATGACATATTTGACTAACTACACGGAGCTCAATAATGTTCCAAGATTGATCTTCGTTCAGGGTATCATCAATTAAGGGTCAACAGGGAGGATATACCAAAGACGACTTTCTGTACAATGTATGGTCACTATGAATTTATAGTGATGTCATTTGGTCTTACTAATGCCCCTGCTATCTTCATGGATCTAATGAATAGAGTCTTTAGAGACTATCTTGATCAGTTTTTTGTAGTCTTTATAGACGATATTCTTGTCTATTCAAAGAGCAAGTAAGAACATGAAGATCACTTGAGAATTATATTGAAGACCCTGAGAAAGGAGAAGCTTTATGCCAAATTTACCATGTGTGAATTTTGGCTTCAAAAAGGTTCATTTTTGGGTCACATAATCTCAAAAGAGGGGATATCTGTGGATCCAACAAAAACAGAGGTTATCAAAAGATGGTCATGACCAACAACAGTAACTGAGATCCGAAGTTTTCACGGTTTGGATGGACATTATCGATGTTTTGTGAAAGATTTTTCACGATTATCTAATCCACTCACCAAGTTGACTCGGAAAGGTGTTAAGTTTTTTTGGACGGAGGAATGTGAAGAGAATTTCAAGGAGTTGACAAGAAGGTTATCCAGTGCACTTGTGCTCACACTACCTTGTAGTGGAGAAAGGTTTGTGATATACAGTGATGCATCCAAGAAGGGTTTGGGGTGTGTTCTTATGAAAAATGATATGGTGATAGCTTATGCCTCACGACAGTTGAAAATACATGAGCAAAATTACCCAACTCATGATTTGGAGTTGGCTGTGGTAATCTTTGCATTAAATATTTGGAGGCATTTCCTTTATGGTGAAAGGTCTGATATTTATACTGATCATAAAAGTTTAAAGTATATTTTCACACAAAAGGAGCTGAATATGCGCCAAAGAAGATGGTTGGAGCTGATTAAGGATTACGACTGCTCAATTCATTACCACCCTGGGAAAGCAAACAAGGTGGCAGATGCATTAAGTCGAAAAGACAATGCCAGTTTATGCATGATGAGGATTAAAAAAGATCCATTATTTATGGATTTACAGAGGATGGATCTTGGAATTATAATGAAAGGGAAAAAATCGTATCTTTCTCAATTGAATGTTCATCCATCTATACATGTGAAGATTAAAGAGGCACAAAAAGAAGATGTCGAGTTACAAAATAAGGTGAGAAATGTTCCTGAATTTAGCCTTGATTGTGATGGGATAATATAGTTCAGGAATCGGGTTTCTGTTCCTCCCATACCCGAATTAAAGAAGGAGCTACTGGATGATGCTCATAGTTCTTCATTCTCTATTCATCCTGGAAGTATGAAGATGTATAGGGACCTGAAAGAGTACTTCTGGTGGGATGGCTTGAAAAGAGATGTTGCTGAATATGTCTCTCGATGCTTGGTTTGTCAACAAGTTAATGCTGAGAGACAGAAGTCTAAGGGGATGTTACAACCATTACCCATACCCAAATGGAAATGGGAAAACATCACTATGGACTTTGTCACAGGACTTCCTAAAACATCCAAAGGCAATAATACTATCTGGGTCATAGTTGATCGTCTTAAAAAGTCTGAACACTTCATTGATATTAGAGAGGATTTCTCTCTGGATCATCTTTCCAGGATATATGTAAAGAAATTGGTAAGATTTCATGGAGTGCCACTTTCTATTATATATGATCGGGATCCAAGATTTACCTCGAAGTTCTTGTGAAGTCTTCAGCATACTCTGGATATAGAGTTGAGTTTCAGCACTGCTTATCATCCTCAGACAGACGGTCATTCTGAAAGAACAATTCAAACTCTAGAAGATATGTTGAGAGCTTGCTCTATGGATTTCAATGGTGATTGGGATCAACACCTACCTTTGGTGGAATTTTCTTATAATAATAGATTTCACTCCAGTATTCAGATGGCTCCTTATGAAGATCTCTATGGAAAGAAATGCAGGACTCCAACTTACTGGGTTGAAGTTGGGGAAATAAAGCTATTAGGACCCGATATCGTCAATGAAATGGCAAAAAAGGTCATATTTATTCAACAACACATAAGAGCGGCTCAGATTCGACAGAAAAGTTATGCCGACAACCGAAGAAAAGGCCTAGAGTTTGAAGTGGGTGATAAAGTGTTCTTACGAATATCTCCTTGGAAGAGGTTAATGAGATTTAGAAATAAGGGGACGTTGAGCCCTAGATATATTTTTCCTTTTGAAATAATGGATCGTGTTGGGAAGGTAGCCTACCGATTGGTGCTTCCACCGAATCTCTCTCAAGTTCGCGATGTGTTCCATGTATCTCTCCTGAGAAAGTACATACCTGATCCTTCACATGTACTCAGCTCAGAAGTTGTACCGCTGGAGCAGGATCTTTCTTATAAAGAACAGCCGATAGAGATTCTGGATCGTAGAAAAAAAGTCCTACGAAACAAGACCACTCGCTTGGTGAAAGTTTTATGGAGGAACCAACAATTAGAAGAAGCTACATGGGAGCTTGAGGATATGATGAGGGAGAGGTATCCTCATCTGTTTGTTACAAAGTGATGAATTTTGAGCGTGAAATTAATTTCAAGGGGGGTAGAATGTAACACCCAAGACTTTTATGGGAAATATTTTGTTTTTATGTTATATAAATCATCAAAGGAATATTTCGCTGCACGCAATCACGACCTTCCTCGATAGCGTGTGTAGTATTCAATACCGAGTTCCACTAAATAACGAAATATTATTATAATATTATAAACTAGCCGTAATGAATAGTATTAACTGAATTTTAAATTTTTAGAACATTATTATTCATCATACACATTTTCTAGAACATGGTAAGAGAACAAAATGAATTTTTTGGGTAAAATAAGTATTTATAAAAAAATGCAGTTTTTCCGCCTTTTGATGGCGCACCCACATTAAATCTAGTTTTGACACATCTATAAGATAAATTTGACAAAATAATATTCTTCTTTTGAATCAGGATATAAAAATTTACTTCGGATAAATTTTTGATATTTTTTTGATAACTTTCATATTTTGATGAATAGTAAAAATACGCTAATTTTTAATTAAAAACAACTTTTTTCTTTGAGATAATTTATATGGTTGAATTATAATATTGAATGGTATTAAAAACATTGATAGAATACATTTTTACCATTTAATATAATGTATGTCATTAGCATTAATTTCACATTGAATTCACAGGTAAAAACATTTCAATCTTTGGCAATGTTTTAACTTCTAAAACCCATTTTCTTAACAACATGATTTATTTTAAATTAATTACTGCAACTTAAAAGTTTTGAATTTTGAAAAATGGATTCCATATTCATAAACAGTGGGTCCAAATTATGTTAATAGGATACTTTTTATTTTTGGGCATTATGAATAGTAACTACGGTAAATTTTATTTACCATAGTTAAAGGTAAATTGGGTAATTAACTGTAAATATAAGATTATAAAATTACCATAACACCTGACAAAATCATATTGTATGACTATAAGTCGACCCATATCAACTAAGGGTCGGATTAGATTAATTTAATAGACTTTTTTCCATGAAAATAATTTAATTATTATTAAAACCAAAGAATGTGACAACATGTCACTTTCTTAAATATTATAAGTATAATAATTTTAATTTGGTGATAAACTTAATGAAACTTCGAACCTGAATAGTCTCCAGATATCTAATACAATTATCTACATCATAGAAATTTATTTAGAATTTTTAGGGATTAAATAATTATCATTAATTATGACACAATAGTGATGTTGAAATTATTTTATTAATTAAAATATCAAATAAATTGTTTTAAAAATATTCAAATAAATATTATATGAACTATTTAATATGCTACACTAATTTTCTAGATACATATGACATGTTAAAAATCTATTAAAGCTTTTAGTTTGAACATATCTTCTGTATATATTTTATTTAAATTCAAATAAATGAATAGTGTCAAAATTTACACTTTTTTATTTTATAAAAATAACATATTCTAAAATTGTTTAAAAATCACAAAAATATTTAAAAATTATAAATTAAAATTTATATGGTCGAAAATGTCATAATGTGTCAAGTTATGGAAAATTCACAACACATATGCAATTATTTTTAATCTAAAATTTAGAATATTATTACCGCAAATAAAATTAAATTGATATATAAGGATAAATCAAATTGATAATGTTTAAAATAAATTCCTAACATGTCTAAATTTTATTGGTTGATGATATTACAACCATATGTCATCTAAGCTTCGGATATGAGTCATTTTGGAAGTTTTTAAGTGGGGTTGGGATTTAATATAAACAAATATTTCTTATATTTCCAAAGGTACCCCTCTCCTCCCTTATAAAAGGGAACCTCCTCCCTCTCCTCCTCCCACCAATTTTAGCCATCAAGCTCGGCCAAACCCTGACCATTTCAATTCCCCACTTTCCTAGAATCATCCTAGAGGTTCTGGGCTTATTCAAAGACCAACCCTAGTTCCCTAAGAGGAGGTTAAGAAAAGGCGCGTCAAAAAGTGGTAATATCCATTACCGATCCTTTCCAAATTCTTTCTTCTTCAAATTATTCTTATTTAGTTGTTTCATTATGAAGTAATAACATTAGTATTACTCATATACTGATATTTTATTATAAGTATGAAACAACCCTATTTCAACATCTATCCATCCTAGGGAAAAGGAAATCACTGCGCGTGCGTACGTATGGAATACCGTCTCCACGCCATGGTGTAATATATTTTCCCCCACCACCATAATTGGATGGGTATAATGGTGTGAATAATTACTATATATGATTATTGTAAAGTGATATTGATTATGAAATAGTATACATACACTTCAATACAATTCCACGATCATGGGAACGATATCATCGCTCGTGCGTACGTACGGAATACCGTCTCCACGATGTGATGTGATTCGTTCTACATGATCTTCAATGCATAATGATTATATAAATGAATAGAATGAATAAATATGATATAGAGTACATTAATACTATTCTGGAAATGATGTATCTATATCCTAAAGAGAAGAAATATAATTTATTTGACAAAACACGCATATGAACAAAAAGTTATAAACACCCGAATAACAAGTAGCAATGAAATATTACTACTATGAAGCTATGAATATGACCATATATGATATCATACAAATAATTATGATTCTTTAATAATTCAATAACATTATTTAAATCATTATAAAAAAGGATAGGACACTTATGAGGCAAATCGGACCTAAGGTAAGGGAAATATCACAATCTCATTTTTATCCGAGATTGTTTATACTTTGGCATTTACTGGGGTGTATTTTATCATCCACATCCATGTTTCCTCAATATTTAATATTATTTCTATCCATATACAATTTTTTAAATCCAATTTTACCCATCGGTGAGTTTTTAGTAGAGGATATGAAAGGAATATTTTGTCGTTTTTCGTACGAGGTACTTTTTAACTTTTCTGACAAAAGTACGAAGAATGTTTTTTTAACTTATACGGCATGAATGGATGTTTAAAACATTATTTCCAAGAATATTCCTTTACAAGTTTTCAATTTTTTTTAATCAACATCTTTTAGTTTAAAATTTTATGACATGTTAAGAACGAAAAAAAATTTGAAGTAGAAATGATATTTTCCTCAAGAATGGAGTTCAAGTGTTTTATCAAAATTATTTTCCATCTAAGATAATATAGTGTTCTGTTTCTATCCCTATTATTACATTGATTCGGTTATGTTGTTATGGAATTATTTTTATGAATTCCTTTATCTTATATGAATTTTTTTATGATGTCATGATGTTTATGATTCCCATTTTTATTACATGGGTTATGCTATGATGTATGGTTTATGATTTTGTGGCACACATAAGAATGGTTTCATTATGAGATGGGTGGGACCTATATCTCCCTCCAATTCATTGGGTAAAGATTTTTTATCTCATGAGATAGACATGGCTGGAACGACAGGTTAAACCGGTTCAGTGAAACATGACTGAAACGAGGAGTGAAATCGGTTCAGAAATGGACTTTGTCCACTAAGATATTCTTGGCAATGAGTCTTGACTAATAAGAAATGATTCTCTATGATTATGTGTGTATGCGACAAAGTTTAATGTTTTATGTTATGATTATTGGGATTACATTTCACTACTATGATTTATCCCATGTTATGAAATTATGATCTCTTTTGTAGGTGAAGATATTAAAAAGTTATGTTCTTATGTATATGATGTGATTGATATTTCTTTTGTTTACCCTTACTGAGAATTTGAGCTAACCCTTTTGTAAGTTTTATTTCCCCAGGTGAGGAAGAAGGTTGTTAAGTAGAATATTCCAAAAAGGGAATCTAGATATGATGAAATAAATGGGAGGCAAAGTAGATTCTTTATGAACCAGTTGTTTATGCTTTCCAGTTTCTAAAGACACTATACCTATACGGTCCTTTCATGGTTTTTTATATGTTGTAATAAGTGTGCTTAAATTTTGAAGTAATAATAATGTATGTAAAGTATGATTCGTTATTAATTCGCACCAAAATATGATGAAAGAATTTTCTTAGGATACTCCACAACTTCAAAGTCTTATAGAGTTTTCAATAAAAACACTTGTACTATTGAGGAAATAGTACATGTAAAATTTGATGAGTCTGGCCCTTTTGTTTTTAAACAATCCCAACCTACATCCTCAGATGTGGTTTCAAAAACTGATTATCAACCTTTGAAAGAAGATCTTTTTGATAATGAAAATTTTCAAGAAGATGCTTTAGAAACATTTACCCCATAAGACTTCCTACCCTATGTTGATGAACAGGTTTTACAAAACCCAAATCAGTTGTTTCTTATGAGTCATCCTAGTGATAGTATCATTGGTGATGTGAATCAACCTATAAGGACATGAAGTTCCTTGATAAATGAAGTATAAAATATAGCATTCCTTTTCCAATTGGAACCAAAAAGCACTGATGAAGCTTTAGGTGATGAAGATTGGATCAAATTCATGCAAGATGAGCTAAATTAATTCGAAAGGAATAATGTCTGGACCTTGGTTGAAAAACATAAGGAAACTTCTATTATTTGAGTAAAGTGGGTATTTAGAAATAAGTGTGATGAAAATGGATTCATAGTTATAAATAAATCTAGGCTAGTGGCTAAAGTCTATAATTAACAATCACAAATAGACTATGAAGAAACCTATACTCCTGTAGCTAGACTTGAATCTATTTGTATCTTACTTGACTTTACAAAATTCATCAATTTTAAGCCTTTTCAAATGGATGTGAAATGTTCTTTTCTTAACGGTTATGTTCAAGAGGATGTTTTTGTTGAACAACCATCTGGCTTTGAAGATACATAACATCCTGATCTGGTTTCTAGACTTACCAATGCTTTGTATGGCCTTAAAAAAGCCCCAAAATTTTGGTATGATAGACTTATAAGATTTTTTCATAAAAATAAATATGTTAAGGGAAATGCAGATCCAAACCTTTTTATAAAGAAAGATAAGAAAAATGTTTTGATTGTTCGAATTTATGTTGATGACATTATATTTGGTTCAACTCAGCAATCATTAACTGATTCCTTTGTAGATCTAATGAAATATGAGTTTGAAATGAGTATTATGGGTGAGTTAACATTTTTCCTTGGTCTTCAAATTTCTCCAAAACCAGAATGAATCTACATATCCAAACATAAGTATATTAATGATCTTCTAAAAAAGTATGGGTATGACAAAACTAAGAGTATAAGTCCTCTTATTAGTACCTCAAACACACATGATCGCGATGAAGCTGGGAAACCAGTATATCAAACATCTTATAGAGGTATGATAGGAAGTCTACTTTACTTGAAAGATAGTCGACCAGACATTATGTTTTCAGTATGCTTATGTGCAAGATATCAATCCAATCCTAAGGAATCTCATTTAAAGGTAGGGAAAAAAATTCGCTGCATAAAGGGAACCATGGATCTATGACTATTTTATACTTCTGGAAATGATTTTGTTTTAAAAAGTTTTTTAGATGCTGAATTTGGTGAATGTATAATGGATGTAAAGAGTACATCCAGAACTTTTCATTTCATAGGAGATTCATTGGTTTCTTGGTCATGCAAGAAGCAACATTCTGTAGAACTTTCCACTGCTGAAGCTGAATTTGTAGCAGCTGGACGTTGTTGTGCTCAAGTGTTGTGGATGCAACACACACTCATAGATTATGGATTAAGTTTTACTAAGACTGAAATTTTGTGTGATAACACAAGTTCCATTTACCTTAGTAAAAACCATGCACATCACTCCCATTCAAAGAAAATAGATATTTGGCATCACTTTCTTAGGGATCACAGACTTAATGGAGATATTATTCTTCAATTTATCGGAATGCAAGATCAACTTGTTGAAATTTTCACAAATTCATTACCTTTAGATAGATTTGAATACATTAAACAGAAGTGAGGAATGATAACTGTGAGGAAATCCTTCTTCATTAACTTCTTGTTGAATAAATCTTATTATAGTAATAAACTTCTTTTCATAGGGGGGGTACATTTTCTTGTTAGCATAATCATAATTTTCATTGTCAGTTTTTTTTTTCTAATCAAAATCTTCATAGTCAGTTTTTTTAAAAGCATTTGTAATCAGAATTTTGGTAGTCAGTTTTTTTAAAAGATTTTGTAATCAAAATTTTCGTAGTTAGTTTTTCAAACTTTTGTAACTAAAAATTTCCGTAATGAAATTTTCGGAACTGGAACTTTTGTATTGAGAATTTTCATACTTGTATTTGTTTTAATGAAAATTTTTGTACTCATACTTTTTGTAATGAAAAGATTTCATATTCTTACTTTTCGTACTGAAATTTTTCGTACTCAAGCTTTTCGTACTGGATTTTTGTACTCATACTTTTCGTACTGGAGTTTTGGTAGTCAATGTCATTTCAACTTTATGTTTTTCGTAGTTAGTTTTTCGTAGTTAAATTTTTCTTCAAAAATAATATAACATATTATGAATAAACTTCCTAGCCAATCTGAAAGGTATGATTTCCATAAGTAAGTGTTCGTAGTCTTATTTTTCTTGCTGGTATTTTCCTATGAGTTATAAAAAAATTTGGATTCTAGTTTTCTTAAATCTGATTTTTTTTAAACCTCAAAAGATCTGATTCATGATTTCCTTGCAGATATGATTTCAACCGCCAGATCAGATCAAAGGGTTTTTAAAACGTTAGATGTTTTTTGGAAGTTAGAAGGCCACATCCATCTCAAATATAAAGAGGACCCCCGATGGTTGTCTCACATCGATCTTCAAGCTCTCAGGTGTTGAAGTACTACCTCCCTTCATAATGCCCATTCTGAATCTTCCATTGCTCTTTATTTCGAATGTCTGCTAATTCTACTTCTCAGGATATGTCAACTAAGAAGCCAATATCAAAATGGTTAGTTTACAGGGAGATGTTAGTACATCCGAGTTTCTATAAGTATTATTCTCTTATATCTACGAATATCAGATTGAATAGAAGGGAGGATGTTTGCTTATCAAAGCCAGTAAAATAGGATCTGGTTTATACAGATTTTCTTGGTTGAGTTTTACGAGTCTGTTTCCTTCCTTAAGGAAGATGTCATAGAGAATTCTTGTTTCACGTATTATGGAATGACATATATGATTTCTTACACCAAGGCTGTAAGATTTGTGGGTCTATCTTATGAAGATGAATCTTATTTTTGTTCACATAATCTTCTGGATGAGGAAGGATGTCTTAAAAATGTGAAGGCATTGAAATGGCTTAGACTTAAAGATTCCACGACTGATAAGATTGCTCATCTCTCTTCAATTAATCAGATTCTACAACTGTGAGTACAAGTATTTTAAGAACCAAGAAGGGGTGATAAAGATAATATCAAGAAGAGTGATATATACATCATATTTTTTTTTGGAAAATCTAATGAAGTTGAATTTGATGTGGCATGTTATCGTTAAAGTTTAGAATATTAAAGAAGGGAATCTAAAAGCTCAGATCATAATATATCTGGCCTTACTTTCTAAGCTTATTATCAGATGTCTTGATTCGTTTAAAGTTCCTTTCAATTCCATGCAATGAAATTACAAGGTAATGTTGGTTAGTGATGATACATTAAAGAGGATGAAGATGGGGTTTTCTGTTGAATCCGGAGAATTCTACCTTTTACCAGAGGAAGAGGTTGAGGAAGTTGAGAAAGATCAACAATCTCTGGAACCGTCTAAAAAGGCAGGGAAGAAGTGAAAGTTGAAAGAAGTGGTGGCTGAAACTAGAACCAGAAAGCTAAGGAAACTCAATCTTCCCCACCCAAGCCAAAGACACAAAAAATCCTACCCAGATGAAGTGGCTATTATGTGTAGGGAAGATAATGAGAAGAGGAAATAAGGGGACCCACAGTTCAGACTCGACCATGCTGAGGCTAAGGCCTTAAAAGAGAGAGCTGTTGATGAGTTATAAAACCAAGAAAAGGGAAGAAAATGAAAACTAAGTTGTCTGAAGCTGAAGTTGTTCAATCTCATTTGAGAGATACTGAAATAGCTTCTGAAAATATTCTCGTTCCGGAAATTATTGATGTTCAACCATTACCAGAGATTCCTGGGAAAAAGTACTTCACTCCAGAAACGTCCAAAGGGAAAGAGGTTATTGAATAAGTAGAGAAAACAACCGGTAAAGAGGTAGAAGAAGATGTTATTGAAGAATAAGAATAATAAGAAGAATAAGAAGGAAGTGTTGATCTTGATGACCTAATTAAACAAGTTGAGGATTATCAAGAAAATACTGAATCTGCAAAACATGTCACTCTGGGAAAGGGTGTTGAGAAATAAGGTAGGAAAGATGATGATAATGAAGAGAAAGAGAAGGAAAATGATTTATCTGAAGAAGAATCCTATGAGAAACATTTTCGTGAAGAAGGAACAGAAAAGGAGAAAATAGATAAAGACAAGATTGTTCAACTATCAGAGCGTGATGAAGAATCTCTAGATTATCATCGCATTCTGAAAACTGATAAAGGAAATAAAGTGTTCATGGATACACCAACAAAATATATTATAAGAAAAAATGAGGTTGGTGGTTATTCTATAAGGAAGATGGTGAAAATTGAAGAAGAACACTCCCCATGAATGTTATCAGATTCGGACTCATCAGCACAGGGTCACGACTTTGTAGTCGAGTCTCTGAATAAATTTTTGGACACCATTCCAATTTTTCCCACCATAGACTCCAAATGCAAAATGATTCAACATAGTATGAATCAGAAGTCAGAATCCTTATCCATGGCGATGGATAAGTGTGTAAATATCAAATAATATCATAGAAATTTTCTTATCAATTATGATGTTCACAGGAAATCATTCAGAAAAATCACCTTTTGGTTTAAGAAGATCGATAAATACAGGTCAGAGTTTGATCATTTTCAGAATGATTTTAAAGATGCTTTTGACACCGAAGACTCCAAGATTACGAATCTTCAGGAGAAGCTAATACTTGATCCAAATTCATAGAGTCACTAATCGAAGGACTTTAATGATAAGGTTAACTCTCTTGATAAAAATTTTAAAAGGGATAGAGATATCCGGATTGATTTAGATGGAAAGAATGTAATGAAAGATGATTTAGTGAAGTTGTAGGAAGAGGCCATGAAGGCTCAGGCAGAGGTGTTGAAAACTCAACAAGAAAGGATCACAGCTTTGGATAAGCAAGAAGAGGAGGATCAGAAAGATTGGAAGAAGCTGAAAAATATCTTGAGAAATCTTATTCTAAAGGAAAAGGAGGACAAATAGACAAATCTGATCTTTCGTTGCATTTTATTTTCCATGTAAAAATTATTTCAACTCTAATTAAATCTCTAGTTGTTTGTATCTGGTGTTATTTTGTACTAATGTTTCAGGTACTTTATTTTTTTCCATTCCCACAAATCTCTTTGAAAATCACAAAGGGAGAGAAGGAAAAAGAACTACTCCTCATGGGGAGAAGGAAAATTTCGAAACTAAGAAGAACTACCCTTATGTAAGGGCGAGTTCTCATTACGATTCCTTCATTCTAATGAAAATTCTATTCTGGAAATTCAGAATTCAATCCTTAGAGTTCCAAAGCCTATGGGGAAGTTAGTTTTATTCACTATCATCCACAAACAAAGGGAGATAATTTTAATTTCAAATTCTAATGAAATTTTTCAAAGTCCTTATATTCTTTTTCAAAATGTTGTTTGTGCTTTCCAAAAAGGGGTATATTGTTGAGTAAATAAGGTTTTCCTTATGAATTTTCCATTACTTCTTATTTTGAAACTCACAAACACCTTATACATGTGAAAATACATATTTTACATCTCTAAGGAAAATTTCCTTAATGAAATTTACCCTAACCTATATTTACTTATACATGTCAATATTTTTCTTATGTATAAAAATCAAATTCATATAAAAATGTGGTTGTTGGTTGGAATCAGAGTGCTGCTTCCGTTCCCGATCTACTTCTGGTTGTGGACGAATCCTCAGGCTTGGGTGAATCTTTGCGGCAAGGGGAATGACCCTTACACAGTCATGTCCCACGTCGCTCATTTTTTGAAGCTGATCTAGTTCCTTTCTTTCTTCTCCATATTCTCTTTCTCCTGGCCGATCCCCTTCTTCTTTTGGCCCCTCTTGCTTCTCCGGTAGTTCCTCAACCTCCGGGTGTACCAGCTGCTCGGGAAGTCCGACACGTACTATGGCATGCGGTTCGGGAAGCAGGTCCCATGGAGGATGGAATTCCCATTTTGATATGTGAAGGATCCTCAGTATGTTGGGAGCATAATGAGCCTCTTGGCCTGCCTGCCATGGGTGCCCTTCCCATACCTCCTCTTCTGGATGCTTGGGTGCGTGTTCATTATACGCATAGAGTCCAATGAGGATCCAACCACCTAGGCAAAGCTGCTCTCTTGAGTTATTACCATATTCTTCACTCTCCGGTTGTCTCGCGCCCCCATCCTAGCCCGTTTTTTGTGAGTCCTTTTGATTTGAACATTTTTCTTATAAGTTATTTGAAATTAACATGTTTTATTTTTCCGAGTATCCAAATATAAAAAATCAAATCATACATAAAACATCAGAATCATATAATACTTAGATATGAAGCATTATGTTTTGGGATCTGAATTCTGGATATAAACTATAATGAAGTTCCACTCCGAATTCTAGAGAGGAACTGTAATGAAGTTCCACTACGAATTTTAGATATAAACTGTAATGAAGTTCCACTCCGAATTCTGGATACGAACTCTAATGAAGTTCCATTACGAATTCTGGATACGAACTCTAATGATGTTCTATTCCAAATTCTGGATATGAACTCTAATGAAGTTCCATTCTGAATTTTGGATATGAATTATCATATAGTTTGAATCTGAATTCTGGATACGAGCTCTCTTATAGTTCCACTCCGAATTCTAGACTCTGAACTTTTACTAGTTTGACTCCGAACTCTTTCTTTTTCTACTCTGAACTTTTACTAGTTCGACTCTAAACATCTATGAGTTCGACTTTGAACTTCTATGAGTTCGACTCCATACTTCTATGAGTTTGACTCCAAACTTCTATGAGTTCGACTCTGAAATTTTACTAGTTCGACTGTGAACTTTTACTAGTTTGACTCAGAACTCCTATAAGTCTAACTCTGAACTCCGTAAGTTCAGGTTCTGAATTCTAGTGAAACAAGACTCTAAATTTCCTTAGAAATTCAGTCTTCGGATTTCTACAGAATTCAGGTTTCGAATTCCTACAAAACAGAATCTGAATATCTTTTTATTATAGGCTCCGAATTCCATTTTGGTTAGACTCCAAACTTTTATTTTCTTACATTGCAAACATCAGTTTGGCTTATAATTATAGTTGTCTCATTACAAAATGATGTTGTGCTTTTAGTTACACATGTTTTTTTATAAAATGATGTCATCCATTCTATTTCTAACTAATCGTTGGTTAAGTGACATGTGTAGAGGTCCCTCCGAAATTTAAGGAAAATATGACCATTGGAGGAGGGAGCAGACCTTTGGAATTTCGCCAATAAATAGGAGCTCATTTGAATGAGCTCAAAACTAATATTTGACATATGTTCATACATGCTATTGAAGTGATTTCTAGAGAGATAATCTCTTATTAACTCTCAATCTTCTTGCATAATGTTTGAACGGCTTGTTAAAACTTTGCATTGTTCAGACTTGCTTCGTGCGACTCCGATAGTTGGTGATTACAATTGAGGGATTCTGAGGATAGGAATATAGAGGTTCTAACACCTTGAAGTTGAGGGCTTCCTTGATGAGGAAGACAGAGGTGCCGACTAACTTATAGTTGAGGTCTTGTGGGGATAGCCAAACAGAGACTCTGATCTTCATATCGAGGGATTACTCCGGTGTGGGTAAGATAGACTTTCTTGAAACTATAAATCAAGGGACCTTTTTCCAAGGTAGTTGGATACCCTTCTCGTTGGGTTAAAATATTTACATCTTGTTACTTGTTCTTATTAAATGTTTTTCCTCTCTATTTTGTATTGTAAGGAAAGTATAACCTTCTTATATTTCCTTAAACTTATACTATGACTTAGTTGGATTCTATACGCTTTAGGGTAGAATATCATATTGTAAACTTTGGTTAAGTTAAATTTTCCAGATCCATATTTCTGGAACCTGTTTTTCGAAATCACTTCCCATATTTAAGCAAGTGATAGAACTAGAAGTTTGTAACTTCTTACTTTGTTCCAATATTTCAATTGGTGTTAGAGGTGTTGTGAATTTTCTTAGTTTACCTTTTTTAAACTTAGATCTTTCCTTGTTTAATGAAATTTTTTAAAATGTACAATTCACCCCCCCCCCTCATGTATATTGAGAATCTACATCGTTATTTCAATCCTACACTCTATACTCTTACTAGAAACCTTGAAATGGAATTAAAATAAAAAACTAACCATAGTATCACCCAATCTTAGTAAAACCTCTCAATTATTTTTTTTATCAATAATAAAATCAACCTAGATGCAATAAAAAGGGATATGATCCAAAATAATATAGATCACTCACCCCCAACACCCCATAATATATGAAAAACATGGACTACTAATGAAGGAATCTAAATTTTCCAAGGAAGTATCCATGATTGAGAGATAATTCATGTGAGGGAGTAAATGGGGAAAATCCATGAAATAGTGGTAAGAATTTATTTCATCCATTCTATGTGTATGTATTCCCCAACTGAACTGCCCTGAATATCATATGGATAGATTAAATTTTTCATGGAGTGTTGTCTAAAATATAGGTTTTATCCAAATTTTTCATTTGATCAATAATGTTCCACAAAATCCCAATAATTTATTTATATCATCCCTATAGAATATTTAGTGGTTGTATAACCATGAACCTTATTAATATTACCTATAAATACTTTTATCACCCATCCCAAAGAAGTTGATTGTGTAACTATTATCATAAAACCCAAGTTCACTATTATTATTTTAATGATTCAATCAAACACATCCCCTCATATATTGAAACAAGTTTTGAAAGAATGTGTTCTAATGAAATTTTTTAACCATGGAATACAAAGTGGATCCTAAAAATGATCATTTCTCAGTGTAGCTCAACTATGTCTAAACTGATAACATTCAACAGATTAGACACATAATTGAAATATTGTGAGATATGAAATTTATTATTTATAAAATTGTATTTTGGTTCTATTTATATTAAATATGTTACTCTAATGATATGGTTAATGATAAAGAATGATCCCACATTTGTAGAAAATAAATTTACAATTTGATAATCCATTAATGTCCCAATGTAGGGAAACCTAATGAAATATATAATCATCCACGAAATACTATAAATTCATTAATAAATAATATCATAACAAATTTTACTTTTCTCTACCCTTTTCATCCAATTCATCATCAAATAATTCTTTCTAGTCTTCTTATTCAATAATGTTGGTCTGTTCAAGGAAGCATCACCTTGCATCGCTCTAAAGGGATGACAATGACATATAATCCCATAATAATCCATATAAGGATTCATACATATCATTATTTGGGTATTATTACTATATTTTAGTAAAAATAATTAATGGTGTATTTTCATAAAATACCTAACTCCATGTTAATGGCTCCTAGCATGTCCACCAATATCAATCTAGTACAGTGTGAAAACATTCTTATTTTAGGATTTTTGGTAGTGTAAATGTAAAATAGTTTAATTGTTACATAATATAATGATTTTAAAAAACAATACATTAACTTATGTTACCTATTGGAAATAATTACATTTTCTTCACCATGATGTTTAACCACTAACCTAGTATAAATAATTTCCAATTACTCTATTGTAACACTCTATGATTTCAAAAGAAGAAAACATTCATTGACGATGTGTAAGAAAAAAATACCACGATTATAAGATAATGTAGTAATTGACAATATTATGATATATTTTCTTTGAATAATATAATATATTTAATAACATACTGCACACATAGCCGCACAATTTTTATTCTTGACAGCATACAAGAAACACTACATCGAGCATAAACAACACACCGAATTTATAACCTTCATAAAATAGATGTTAAATAGTTTTTTATGAATAGTATTAACTATCATATAAAATACATATATCATAATAATATTTATTACTAAGAAATTATTAGTAGATAATGAACTGTTTTTAGTAATGTAATGTTATTCTTCAGAATATAGGTTTTTTCTAATGAGATTTTTCATTTTTTTTTGTAAAGAAATTTTTTTTTGATATTTCATAAAATGTATATGAAAAAATTAATTATTATTTTAAATTATAATATCTAAATTTACATAGGTTTAAACTTCAGGATTTCTGGGAGACATTTTCTTTTGATGAAGAGTAGAAAATATCATTTTTGGCAAAAAAAGTCGTTTTTCTATAATATAGTAAATTTAAATGTTCCATTATTTATGAATTCGACTTAAAATAATATAAGTAATATTTGGATATATAAATTATTCCCAAATTATTTTAATCATATTTACATTATATTTAAAAAAATATTATTACGGGTTCAAAAATAAGGTTTCATTGAAATTGGTTTAAGTGTGCATAATGTTCTTCCATTTAAATTTTTTTAAATAACCCATACTGATAAATTTTTTAATTTCAATTATTAGATTATATATATTTAAATAATAATTTTTATTTATAAAGTGATTATTATTAGTCATAGATTAAATATAGAGTCATCTTTTTCTCAAATAATATACGTCTTGGAATCCTTTTTTCATCTCATCTACCAGTTTTTTTATCTTAATATTATTTCACTTCTATAAATTAAATTTCTAAGATGTATTTCAAATTTTGAATCATCATAATGTATATTATATAATTAGTTTAATATAATTTTATCCTATAATGAATAGTGAAAATAATAAAAAATAATCAATGCAGTTAAGGTAAAAATGAGTTCTTTATGTGTTAAATTTTTAATATAAGGGTTAAAATAAACATAAATTATGTAATAATATTTTTATGGACATATTTATATAATATCCAATAAAAACTTGGAATATATAATCTTATTAATGATTTTTATTCTAATTAATTTATCATTTTTGATTATTTTGAGATATTTACAAGTATAATCCTAGAGGTTTCCCATCCCCACTTATAGAAGGGCAGTCCATCACTAAAAATAAAAAAACATATGTGATTTTTCTTAAAAAACTCTACCAATGTCTCCACCAAATATCCTTAGATACATTTTATAGGATCATGTCTTCAAAAAAGTTATACCTTAATGTTCTTAGGATGATATCCAATAGAGGCTTTACTTTTAGAAGGTAATTATATTAATAATTATTTGTAGATTTTTTTATGATTGTCCACCGTAAATTATTTCAGAACATAATGAATATAATAAAACCACTATATATATATATATTATTATGTTTCTGGAGTATTATTTATCCATCTAATATCTATTGAATGGAATATTAAATTTTTATTTTTCTGTATGGTGGACTACAACATCTTGAACTGATGCCATTTTTATTCCTTCATCACCTATAATGAGTTGATTAAATAATTTATTAGGAAAATATATATGATATTTTTAGTTTCCTTTTACCTTCATAGTTATTCTATCACATTTACTAGCATAAATTCAATTCAAATATGGATATGGTAAGGTCACTCATGTGTATGTCTGACTACCCCCTTGTAAATCAATGTTATTCATTTTTCACTAATGATTTTTATGGAAGGTAATAAAGATAATTTTAATGAATATATGTGATAAAAATTACATAATAATTATATTAATTACATTTTTAACATTCTTAAAAGATAATATATCATTATATATGTTATAATGAAAAATGATAATGTCGTTTGGGGACGCAGACTACCACCCCAAAAAAGATATGTTATTATTTTTTATGTAACTAAATTTCAATTAATATATATTAGTATATTTAAATAAATAATATGATATATAATATATTATTATTATTTAATGATTAAATAATTCATACATTTTTTTATTATGATCATTAAAAATGGTAATGTTACTCATGAGCATGTTGGGCCTACCATCTCTATGATCGTAACATTGATCATTTTACATAACTAACTATTATGATTAGATTTAAAAAAGAATAATTTATGTATAAATATTATAAATATTTTATTATTATTATTCATTAGATTTTGATTAATAGAATATTTTATCATAGTCAAACTAAAAAATTATATATCGAAAGATTATCCATATATGGTCAAACCATCCAACATTCCAAATTGATTATTCAATCACATATAAAAATATAATAATTGATATAGAAGAAATGACAAATTGAAAAATCATCTCATTAAAGTAAATAATTAAAAATGACAATTATTATGCAAGATATTTGATGTACCTAAAAAATAAAAAACATGGTAATGGACTTCATCTCAATGTTCATTCGTTGAGGTATATATTAATGTCGTGAACCTATATTATTTTATGGTGTTTTTATACGAACCGTCTGACGAATTATATCATGTGTTAATATATTCCTATAATATTTAATGTTTTGTTATGTCTTATTATTCCATGGGGATTATGATTCATGTGTATCCAAACTAATAAGTTACTTTCCATTAGAAATATTCCCCTTTTAATGTATTCATTATAACTCATTCTCTTCTATGTATATGTTATTAAAATATATTAATGAATGTTTTATGTGGACATAAAATATTAAATAAATAATGTTTATTTCTATTTTTAATATTATTTAAACTATTTTTAGTAATAAACTTGTTATGCGTTTTTTATGCAATATTATGATAAATGTTAAAATAAATTTTCTATTTTTAACACATAAGGTGACAAAGACTTTGTAATCCACGGTGAGCATTAATTTATTTATTGATTACATTGAATTATTTATGTTTTTATCAATACTAAATCCTCTAACCATTTTATATGAATTATTGTTTAGAATATATGTTTTTTGAAAACAAAGGTATTTTGATATATGAAAAGGTCATTCATATTGTATAAAAATGTTTTTAACAGGGTTTTATGATGAAAAATTCATAGAAGTAGTTTTTTTATCATGATATGTTACAGAATCCTTATATGAAAATTGGTAATCCTTACACAGATTATATGACTATTTAGGCCCCAATATAGATCATTTGTGAGCTCAATATAATTTATATAAATCAAGAAGCCCCATTATATATCATTAGTGAGATATAAATAACTTATATTAAGAAAGAAATCTAATATAGTTCTCGAACTCTTTGTGTAATGATAATATTAGAAGTATATAATATGGTTATTCTAACTAAACTTATTTTGAAAGGATTTTATAAATATGATTATCTAAGTTACCAAAAAAGATTTTAATTTTTTGTTTTCGGTTTTAAAGGATATCTTTGAGATTTTGATAATATTAAACATTATTACTTCATATGATCAAATAAAATTTACAATAAGGGTATATATTACATGAGTTATCATGTTTTTAGTTGACTAATGTGTTTCTTTATTTGTAAATCCCCTTATAATCATTTTGTTCTTATCCTATGTTTAAAAAAAATATCATATGGTTTAGGGATGGGTAAGGGAACAAGAGAATTCAAGATGAATTTTATGCATATTATCCATGAAATAAAGCCATAAAATAAAGTAAAAGTTTTATAATATATAAAAATATAGACTAATTGGGGAATTCCACAATATATTATATGGTTTTGTTATGTACGAGTTCTAGAATAATTATATAAAACTATAAACCATAAATGATCATAAAATGAAAGAAAATTAATTATTTTCATAAATCTAAATACCTTTTAATGTATAAGGATGGGTCTTAATGTTAGAATCAGAGGTCAGTTTAGATAAAATTAATGTTTAGGATAAAAATAATAATAGAAACTTTTTGAAATATTTACATCATTGGTATGATGAAATTATATATCATTTATTGATTACCATCTTTCAAAACATATGATAATTCTATTTATAATGGTTTTCTGAAGAGGAAATAGGGACATTGTAGTGGGAGGACACTGAAAAGAAAATATACTTCCAAATAAAAACATTGATTTGGTTGTAATTTGAAAAGAATAGTTTTTATACATATTTCATAGTTTACACAAGATAATAATTTTGAGGGTATAAATGATTGAGAGAAAATGGATCATCCATTATGTAATATCTTTATTTTGGATCATTTAATGAGGAAATATCCCCTATCATTAATTTTATAATCTGACGATATAGAATTCAATGGATTGATCAATTACTTATATAGGATATTTTATGCCATGGTATTTCATAATATTAAAATCTAACCCTTTTCAAGTATCATTATGAAGGAGAATTTGATCAATGGTTGTTATTAATTATGAATAAAAGAGTTAAAGATGATAATCAATCCTTTTAATGAGAGTCATTTAATAAAATTATCATTGAAAAATATTTCCCAAAGTTTGTTTTTAATTTTATAGAAACAGAATTCACAGAAATGAATAAAAATGATATAGATTAACTGCCTATGTATAAATAATTATTTACAATATTGGTCATGTATGTGATATATTTTATTCATGAAATTGATGGTAGAATTAATCATTTTTAATTAGGATTGAATAATATTTTATTTAGAATATGGGCTTAATGAATATTTATATGTTATGGGATTTTTTTCTATGATGAGTTAGTTATGTTTATATTTTTCTGACCCATATGTTCCATGATATGCCAAATTTATTAAATATTCATGTTTTATGGAGATGAAAAATCCACCAACTAAGAATACCAAAACATACTCCTAATATGGTAAAATAAACTTTAGTGAATGGTCATTATGAGATAAAAATTGATAAAATTGTGGTATATTTTTTCATTGGGTTATTTATATTAATGAATAGAGCCCTATACAATTATATAATGAGAGAAAATATATCTAGTCAATTGTAACATGGTTTATCTGTAGTGAGATGGCTAATCATTCTAATGATTTTCCTAAGTATATTAATCTTGGTGAAAATCAAGATGATAATAAATAGAAATGTGTAGAAATGTAATTTTCTTATATTAATTTTAATGTTGGGAAATCTAGTGAAGTGGTGGAAGATTTTTAGAGTTCTTAATTTTTGGAAGGTTATTCATATGCTTATGGTTTTATAAACTCCATTTCTGGTATTAAGTGATGAGATCTTAAAGTTATTAATGAAATTTTTTGATATTTTTTTGTGGTTTATGTATATGTAGGGCTTTAGTTTAAGTTGATGTAAAATATTTGTTTTTTTAAATGCCTTTTAAGGTATTTATAACCAATAGGGTTCATATGATATCTAATTATTATGATTTTATGGATTTTCATAATATATATGGGAAGATTATATGTCTAAAATATTATGAAAAATTTTAGAATGACGGTCCAGAAAACATGAAAAAAAACTAAAGGAAGACTAGGGTGAAATTCCTTCCACCGGACTTTCTGATGTCTGATTTAATATTTATCTATTCATTTAAATTATGTATTTTGATTGATAATGATAATGTTGATATCTATAGAATACACTTTATCACATAGAAAACCATGGCATTGAAAACTGATTTGGTGATTAGGTGATTACTCTTTTTTAAAAATAGGATAAATATATTTTTTGGAATCATATTAACTTATGATATATATTTGTGTTGTAGTTAATGTTTAAAGATGCAGAGAATATCTCGTAATCATTTTTACGATTACGTGATACATTAATAGTTGAGGTTAGTGCATAAGATAAGAAGAAATTATCTTCTATACGCTTCATTGGACAAAATATGAGATTTTGGTAGAAATTGATTAATTAAAGGAAGTATTATTGAAATTTTACGCACATTTCCTCATGAAATTAGTCAATATGGTGAAGTAATTTATCATCTCTACAAAAAAATCAATAAAATGAGAATATTTTCCTATTACATTCATTTTTGATGACTCAAATAGTCTTTTAAATCATTATAGATTTATAGTTTTTAGGTCCTTACTAATCTATGTATCATTAGAGTATTTTGATTAATGATATTTATCACTCACCTTCATTGTTTTTACATTATTCATTTCTCCAATGACCAAATCTCTACTTCCAACCAATGTTCTCCAACTTTGAAACATAATTTTTGTTATCATAGATGACCAACATACTTAGTCTTATATCTTATAAAAATACTACTTTTATAGTTTTTAATATTAGGATTCCCAATAATGATATGTTAAAATATCAAACTATTGATTACAAAGATAATGTTCAATTGGTGGGGGAAAAAATTATTAATAGTGGAGGGGGTAGAACACCCTAATAATTTAAAGGTAGAAAATTATGTTTGATAAAGTACGTGAAACAAAATACCAATATAATAAAATAGTGTACCACCCCAAATAAATTAATATATATTTCCGTTCAAATAAATAAAATCTACTTCATATCTAATGTTATATGCAACTGTAAGATTTTTAATCTCAATATCATAGAGGACACGCAACACATATCTAAAAGAGAACCAAAACTACATAAAAATTACAATCGTTTAATTGTATTTTTAGGTATTAATATTATCAACAAATTTAATATATATATATATATAAATATTCCAAACATGATATATATTATTAAAAAATTATTACTAAATAACAAATAAATTTATATAAAAGTAATGTTATTACTAAAAACATGTTTTATTTAAAAACTATTTTCAATATATTTTGTATGTAGCTATTATAATTATCTTTTTGAGATATTAGAAAATTTATTTGATAAAATTAAATTTATTCAATTAAATTATAATAAAAACATTTACATTGTGTTATATTTTTTGGATTTTTTTGGTAAATATTGATATTGTCGTGAATAGTTAACATTTGTTTTTTCAAAAAAATCCATTATTTTCAATAATTTATGTAATTTAAACATCCCAAAATAATTTTAATTTTATTCCACGTAACATAAGTATTATTTGTTTATATATAATCCCCTTAAATCTTTTTTAGGAGATATAGGTTAAACTGACCTACTAATTTTTCAAAGTATATTTTTATATACATATTTAGTGATTATAATATCCCAAAATACAATATATGATCTCTTTGATGTTTTTAATAGAATTTATTCAATCATTTTTGATTGTATTGGGAACATTCCTTATGATTTTTAAGACGGTTTCCTTTCCCCAATTATAAAAGGGAACTACATCCCCTCACATGTTCACAAATATCAATCCATTTCACATGACCAATACATACCAAAATAACTATTAAAAATATTTAGAAATAGTTTAGAGAATACATTCGTCCAAAAATGTATAACCCTAATCTCAATCATTAGTGATCAAAAATAGGTTTCTCTTAGAGAACAAAATTTCCTTATCAAAACACTTTTGTTTTAATTATTCTTCTTCCACATAAAATTATGTAATTAAACTTAGAATATAATAAAAATAATATATAACAAATTATAATATTTTATAATGAATATGAAATAATATTTATCCATTTTCTCTTCTATCAAATGGATTATTAAATCACCATTCGTGTGAACAGAAGACTACCTCCTCGAGAAATATTGTCATTTATTTTTCATTAACACCTCTCACATATTATTGTAATATTGGATTATATATATATATATATATTTTAAAATATTTAATATTATATATTTTCTATTTCACATATATATTATTACTTTCAATTCCACGGGGCATACAATATTTTCTCTCGTTTGTTCGATAGTCTACCACCTTATGAAGCAATATGAATCCTTTTCTACTAATGATTTTAATAGTCTGTAATTAGGATACCATTATTGAATATATTAAATATAAATGAAATATTAATTATATTTATTACATTTTAGTCATTCTTAATGTATAATATATCATTTTATTCTATAAACTGCATTATGATAACCTCTTTTATAGATGTGTGGTCTACCACCTCTACGAAGTGTTTTAATTTTTTTTTCAACACTAAATAATGTGTATGATATATATATATATGTACGTTAGTAGAAATAATATTATATATGGAAAATTATAATAATTATTTAAATATAATATAATTTATACCTTCTTTCTATAATGATCACTGAAAATTGGAAATGTTAATCATGAGTAGTTACCACAGATAATCTTCATGATCATAAAATAGATCATTTTTAATAAATATATTTCATTAGTGGTTTTAAAAATTATAATTGATGTATAAATATGATAATAATGTGGTGATTAAAATTACAAATATTTCTATTAATGGACTCTTTGACCATTGTTGACATACCAAATTTATCTTTGAAACATAATAAGAATGTTGTCAAAACAACCGAAGTAAACCCAATTAACTGTAAAATCATACAAATCATTGTCATATGTTAATTAAATGAAATAATAAATATAAAAATTGTTATAAAACATGTAAATAGTTCTCACAGTTTTATTATTTATGAAGATAAATAATGTACATGAAAATTATTGATAATTATAGGGGACATCGTCCCATTTTTCATACGTTGAGGAATATTTTTATATTATACACATACATTATTTTATGATTTGTATATATGTACCATTTACAAATTAAATAATTTAATGCACTAATATAATTATATATATTTTTATTCTAGTTATTATTCCATGGGGATTCTGATTCGAATGTTTTCCAAGTGATAAGGGACATTTCCTTTTAAAAAAAATCCTATTTTAAAGTTTTCCATCATACTCCTTATCTTCTATGTCCAAGTGTTTGTAAATTTTTTATAAATATTTTTTATAGATGTAAAATATTTAAAAATAATAATTTATTTATATTTTTAATTTATTATAAAAATATTCAGAAATAGTCTTCTAATGTCCTTTTTATGGAATTTTTTAACAAATGAAAAAAATGAATGTTTTATATTTAATATATAGGAAGATGATGAAATTTTTTTTACACCATTATCACTATTTTATATTCATAATCCTATGAAATATTTCATGTTTTAATAAATTAAATACCCTATTTCACTTTTCAAAATATTTTGTTATTGAAAATGTAAATTTTTTTAAAATAAAAATCTCGTTTGATATCTGAGAAGATGATGCATATGGTTTAAAATAAGTTTTTTATCTTTTTTTATGATGAAAATGTGAATGAATAAATTGTTTTATTCATTATATATTTTATAATATTTATATGAAAAAATAGTATCCCAATACAAGTAATATTTCATTGGGAGAAATTATGGATCATCTAAAAGGGGTGAGAATGATATAGCTTATATGAAGTATTCCACTCCATTATAGCTCACAGGTGATCCAGATATGAAGTTTATTAAGTGTGGTCCTCATTATATCTCTCCAATGAATTGGGTAATGGGTATATTGGAATTAAATTTTATGTTATTCATTTTATAAGGTTTTCAAAAGTTGTATTAATATAATGTTATATATTAAAAATATGATTTTTTAAATGATTTCCAATGGTTTAAATGGATTTTAGAAAGAAAAAATTGTTATTTCATGTGAGTTATTTTATTTATTTAAATAAAAGATTATTTAAGGAAAAGTTAAATGTTAAATGATTATTCATGTTTTTAACTACACTAATTGTTTTAAATTTTCTTCTACCTATAACTATGATTTTTTGGAATATCATATGTTTTAAAGAGTGTTTTAGGATTTAATTATCCGTATGGTAAAGGAAGAAGAAAAGATGAATGTTAAGAATATTTTCAATGAAATTAAATCATTCATTATTTTAAAAAATTATATTATTATACAAAGGGATACTAATTAAAAGTAACTCTATTGTATTATATGGGTTTGTTTGGAATGATTTACTACCTAATTATATAAAACTCTATAACTGAAAATATCCTCTAATTTAATAAAATTATATCTTGAATTAAAACTATCAAATAAAAAATTATTTTGGTTGGGTCCATATAACAACAACATTAAACTCTAAAATTTTAATTAAATAATTTTACTTAATTAGTCTATCCACAATTACCCAAAAGGTTCAAAAATTCGTAAAGACATTATAAATGAAAAAATATAATATTCATTGAGATTCATTCCTACATACAAAATGGAATTTAAAATTATAATAATAATAATTTGGGAAATTCATATTTCATATTCAAATTATAATTGAACATACATATTGTAACATAACATGAAAATCCATTATTTACAACTACATAACCAAAAATATATTTATTTCATTGAATTTTATATTTTTTCCATGGAAAACAACCCAAAATGAACAATAAAATACCTTCAAAACTTCTCCAATCATTAATGAAGGAAAATCTAATATATTTTTGATGTTTAATATCATGTAGAATGATTTTATCCATTCACATATGGTCTCCTAGTGATCAGGAAATTTATCATGAAAAATAATTCAAAATCTAACAAATTGATCACCCCACACACATAACAAGAATGTTATTTTATCAATGGTCCATGAAACCCATTTAATCCTTATTTATAAAATATAGTCACATATATGAGGAAAATAAAATTTATTTAAACTTATTCTTAGCTTACTGAACCACATCCCCATAGAATTTATTAATCAAAACAATTAATCTTTTTGGAAAATGAATATACTAAAATAAAAAATAAAAAATATAAATGATGTATATCTATAAACACTATCTGAAATTTATACCATTCTATAAAAAGATATATTTAATGATCTTACATTACATAAAAACTATGCACATATCAATAACACATAATTGAACCATTTTTTCACAGTGTTCATGAATTTTGTATTTTTGTGGTAGTGAATCAAAATATTCAATTAATGAGCCCAGAATTGGCATGAATCAAATAAATCAACATAATAAACCTAAATTAGGAAACGTGTTTGTTTGGTTTTTAAAGAAACGCAAAACATGAAATGTTTATCATCTCATCTCCTAAAATATGATAATACATTTTGATGTGAACATAATCAACAAATCCATGATATATGGCATACGTTAAAGAGCCCATAAAAATTATACATTATTCATGACTAAATCCATTATCAGTGAAGATAAACCTAAATAATAATAAACAAATCAATTACTATAAACATTTAGTACATGAAAACATTATATAAAAACGCATTATTTTGTTTTTTGAAAAAAAAATAATTTAATTTTCTCAAGGAAAATCATTTTTAATATTAATGAAATAAAATTCGGAATAAAATTTTACATTATTAAAAAATAACATTAATTAATTAAATTTATTAGGGGTTATACTCCCTCTGTGTTAACAAAACAACCACAAAATTAAATTCATGTTTTTTCTATGATCAGAAATACACTAATATGTAATTGATAAATACCATGAAAAATGTGTTTTGTTATTAAAAAATACGTGATTAAATAATCCCATAAAAATATAGGTTGTGTTATGGATTCCAAATGGTATAATAAGTACACCTAATATAAGTACCTAATAAAAATAGTTACTTTTGGGACATAAACAAACATTATAAGGAGGTGACGATGACCCAAATTAAATTTTAACAAACAAAAAATATATCCGAATAATTTTTTAGAATAAATTAATTACAAATAAGTATGTTCATTCTCAATTGTACCTCGATACATATTCAAATAAAAAATATTAAAGCATAGTGTAAAATATTTTTTCCCAATCACATAATGGTTTCAGTCTAATAAATACATCATTCATTAAATACATAAATAGAATTTTTATCACCTAATAATTATATTATGTGATCTTATTTTAATAGCGGGATATGTGGTTCATTCCTTAAAAAAAATATGGACATGTTTCCATTGTTCTCCCAATGTAGTACATAGAAATTATCTTGAAAAACTATTCATGTTTAGGGATGAATATATTTTAAACCCATCTTTTGAAATTACTACCAATTTTCTCAACACCATTGCTAAAAATTATTATGCAATAATGTCAACACCCATTACCATACTTCCACCTCAACCAGCATTTATATGTCATCCCCATATGAATGTATACATATCACACTATTGAGTAAAATACCACCACATATGAATATAACAGTTTACATGGATGTAATATATAATAATATTGTCTACTAATATATTGATATTAAACATATAAAAATAATTTATATTGATATAAAATGATCATTTTACCATATATATTTTGATAATTAATGATGGAAACTGGAATCCATTACTATTTTTTTCTCCCAGAACTATCATCCTGCCAATAGAATTTGAGAATATATCTACCTACATACCTAACTAATCTAATAATTGTAAAAAATAAAATTATTTCCTAGAAACAGTATAAATTAATTTGTTAAATATAGTATAAACATGTAATAATTTACCAATAACCATCATAGGAACGTTCTCTATATTCACCATGTATTACTCAACTGTGAACCAGAAACCATAACTATCCTCAATCATGGGGTATCTGTTCTATTTAGATGTTGGCTGTTGTGATCCTTATATAGACATATAAATGGTGCTTATGATGTAGGAATAACAATATTGACTATCATATCAGGGGAAACAAATATATGGATATCATGCCCGAATTTTATTTAAACAATTCATTATAGTTCAACTATATTGATTCCTCCATTACGAAAATAGTTGTCCATGATTTTAACAATTATACATTTTCATATGATATTCCAAATATTATTTAATTACATGTAAGAATATAACTCTATAAAAACATATATATTTCATCTTTTGAAACATGTATAAGAATAAAATCAATATATCGCAACAATGTATTTATCTTGGCCTATGAGATGAATCCTCTCACCTAATTATCTCCAAGAATTCAAACCTCCACCCGAACTTATATAAGTGAAGTTATTTCCCCAAGGAAAGGATTTTTACTATAACTTTCAAAAAAACACTAAATTTTTTACCATCTAAATAATTTATTTAGTATAAATACTCAAAAGATCTTATTGAATATCATGTCACAATCTTGAATTGTATTATTGAGCCATTTATGATAGTATCCTCTAATTTAAACAATGAAAAAACCCATGAATTATGTGTCATATTACATAACATTCAATCCCCACACTATATGATAAATATTTATATTATATTTGATAGATGAAAAATATGAGGGTAAAATATTTTATTAAAAATGTTTTCAAAAGATAGAAATATTTTTAAATCCTTTATGTTATCCTTATTATACAAATCTACACAAATACTTGTAATTCTATCAGCCATATATATAGTTTTTTTAATGTTTTTATAATTATCCATAAATTGAATGCGAAAATTAATCATTTTTCAAAATTATCTATAGAAATATTTCTAGAATATTCATGTAAGATGGTAAGATTTCCCCTTTTAAAAATCCACAAAACATTCTTATTAAGGATAAAACCCCAAAAATATGCTATTACTATACCAAGTTTTTATGAAATACTGATCCAAGGATTGATCATTATAAAAAATTTCCTTGGTGTCTTCTCCTTGAAAATTCATATTATGTTTCCATATCAAAATGATTCTAAAATTTCTATTTAAAAATGATTTACCCAATCCGTCAAAATATAATAAATTTTAAAATAATGACATATTATTACATACCAAAAATTTCACAAAATATATATATAAAATAGACCAGATATTTTTAAATAAAATACAGATAAAGTGTACTTATGAATAAAATTTAAAAAAATATCTATAAAAATATGATTGGAAATCTAGTTTTATCATGAAAAACTGTTTTGTAAATCTCATTTAACTTTTATCATTCTAAAACAATTCATATTGTTATACCATTCACAATTGAAATATATTTTTTTCTAAAAATATTACAATATTGATTAATTTAGTATCCATAAATGTATAAATGATACATGAAGACAACTATTATAATTAAACCCAATAAAATTACTACAACAAACCCAATGGAAATAAACATAGAGTTTATAAACATCATGGTCTTATCACACATTTCAGTGACTCATTTTTCCCTATAAATTGGTTATCTATTTCTTTTTACAACTACATCATAGGTCCCATATTAACATATCACAACATTTTGAACATAATAATCATTATATTTTTTTCATTAATATACTAACTCGAACAATCTCTCATAATCCTCACTATGTAATGTTTGAATTTTTCGTATACCCTAGTGTATCCAATTAATCACCAATAGATGTAAATTAATGATATTATGTGAAAAAAATATTTACTGCAAGATTTTACCTCAAAATAATAAAAACTCCCCTTGTCAAAATTAGAAATTATTACTTCATTAGGTTTCGATATTTTAGATTTAGCAAACCCTAAAAACAAAATAGTCAAATCAATGTCGAAGACTATGAACTTTTACATGGAATGAACTCATTAAAAATGAAAATAATTTAAAAAAATACGGTGAACAATTTCATAGAATCCCAATATAAAAGTTGTAAGCACCACATAATGAAATTCCACAAAATAAAACATCAAAATTAAACAATCATTCCATCCTTAATAGATTATGATAAAATTATTCCATAGATTTTTTCATTAACTTTATTGGTCAACCTCTATTGAAATTAAGGAAATTATTATTTTTTATTAAATAACACCCATTATTAACATGGTTATGAAGGAAAAAAGTAATTACTTAGAGGCTTATAATAATATTACTAAATTCATTTTCCAACACTGGGGAAAAGATGTTTTTTTTCTATTACTTATTTCATATTGTCCAGTGTCCAGGAATCCATGATGATTTATATGTATCATGTTTGAACAATATCTCGTAAAATATACATAAGGATCACTAAGAACACTTAGAATTTTAAATTAAATTAATTAGTAACAATTAATTTATAATACATTCCCCAATCCAAATAAATTTAATAAATCAAATTTAATAAACTCCTAAATTTTACCATTATAATATTGAGATTGAATTATATCAACCCCCATAATGTATTTTTTATTTCTCAAATCCAATAAAATACACACAAATTTCCTCCTAAAAATTATAATATATCCCATGGACCATGGGTATCAACTAATGAGTCCATACTACTGCTAACTGGACCAACCAACCCTATAAAAAAGAGTATTTTTACAAGGAACCTATACTAAATTTTTTATTTTATCTATACATATCATTCATGAATATAATCTCACACATAAATAATAATTGAAATATTATGTCATTTACCTCACCCAAATCCACCAAAATAACATTATTATTTATATAAATATAAAATGTACAATTCACTATCATTTTTACACAATTTAAAATGTCCCATAAACACATGAAAAATGAAAAATTTACTTATTCATCTAAGTCACATTATCTAAAATCCCATATAATACAAGTTTATCACAATTATAATTTAAAATTTGTAATGATTGAAAATAAATTAGATAATAACAAATATTCAAAACCAATATATTTCACACAATAGATTTTATAAGAGTGTCAACCACTGTATAGATTCATTGGGAATAATCATCCAACTAAACACCATATATTATTTTTTCATACTCTTTCAAGACACCTATAATAAAAATTCAAAAAAATAATTGTTTAACATATTTTAAAAATCATTTAAAACATTGTATAATAAATGTCTATAATGAATGAAATAATAAAGAATATATAAAATTGTAATTTTCATGAATAAAGTTTGAATATAGTACAGGGATAATCATATATAGAAGAAAATACGGTTTGAAGGGATACATTTTCTAAAATCACATGGAAATAAACATAGGTTAAGATCCTATGCGCGAGAGGGAAAAATGAGCTAAATCAATGAAAAATGTGGTAAAACATAATTTTTAGGGGACAATATTTTTTAGATTATAGATTCAATAAAATAGTTGTTGAAACTATAAGGTTAAAAATGAAATTATTTTAAAGGGTTCTCCAATATGTGTGGTCTATTTTATAATTTTTTCTCACCATGTATTTCTTACTATATCTCAGGTATTTTCTTGCATTTTTTACAAGGACATAATTTTTGGTCCATATGTAAATTAAGAAACAATATATAACAATAAATTTTACAAAATGAATAGAATTATAATGTAATCCCATAATATTTGCATATTTTTCAAATACTATCAAAAAAATGACCACATTTATCATCTTATTTTATTCAATTGTGGACAAGTATTATGGTTTTTCATATTTAATGGTTCTCCTATACGTTATTATTTTTTTTGGATGTTATATAGAACATGTATAGAAATATATAGAATTAGGCCATAATGAAGCCCAAGATGCTGTGTCATAGACACCAATACCTATTGTGTGATTAATCCAAAACATGCACTATTTAGGCATTGTGGTGCATCCATGTGAGGTACATACCAAAGACCCTATTCTACAATGTATTAGGTGATGTGGGTTCCCTAGGGTACCCTAACACAAGGTTGGTTCTAAAACCTAGGGTTTGGATGGGTTGTTTCATTTAATTATTGCATAAGAGGCCACACAATATTTTCTAGGGTTCTAAAATAATCAGTTATTCTAGTTTCATATTATATTTGAAATATATTAAATGCTACTCTATTGAGGATTTTTGAAAAAAGATTAGACATGTTTGGGTAGCTGGTTGTTCCTTATTGTCCATAGAGATTGGTGGTGGTGTACTTATCAATGATGGAACCACCAAAATTAACCATCAATATTTGTTTTCTATATTCCTAGAAGATTTATATAATTCATTTACTAATAGGTTAATAGAAATGTATTTATTTATGATTTTTTATGATTTATTTTATTATTTTTACACCTGTTGAGTTATTAACCATTTAAGGGTCTTTTTCACCACTTTTATGATTCCTCTGACCCCTAATAATACTATGGTCCTTTCCACTGATCCACCTTGGTGATTTATTATGATTTATACAAGATTCAGGTAAATTTATATAGTTTAATTAAAACATTTCACTTCCCCTTCCCCTTTTCATCCTTCCATACCTTATTCAATATTTAAAGACGTTTTCAAGGAAATATGGTTAGTTCTAAAAAAATAATTGGGGGGTTTTCATTCTACTCTAAATCATGTATTTCAAAGGTTTTCTACTACCTATTAAAGTGTCAAAATGTTTTTCTCTATGAAAGTGAAGAGATCTAGGTGGGAATAATTTGTATACAATTTTTAATACATGAATTATGATTCATTATATTTTGAATTAATATTTTGGTCATCCTATGATAGTTTAAATTATTATTATTTTTTTATTATCTACCTAGTTATTTCTTCTCATTTGTATTGAATGAGAATGGTTTTTCCCTTTGTGTAAATCCAAAGAGTCGGTTTTTCAAGGCATCAAACACTGAGTTTTTAGAATTTTCCCAAAAGGCCTATATAAATGAATATAAACATTCATAATTGTGTTTTGGATATCAATTGGATTTGTATAAAAGTATTCGTATTTTTATGTTGTTCATGGTTTTTTGTAAAACAATTTTATAATATTGTTCTTAGTGAATTGATGGATGGAATAATTAAGACATTTAGATAAGATTATTTTGATGTAAATTAAATTGGAATATTTTCCCAGACTGGATAGTTCTAAAATATACGATGGTATACTTACAAAAATGATCATTTATTATATTATTGATTTTTACGTTAAGGGGTAATTCCTAATAGGGATTAGTGAAGGTGAGTATTTATTATGAAAAAATTTAGTGTATCTACCAATATATTGTTATTTTAGATTTATTTTCTTATTTCCCCGTTATTAAAAACATCAAGGGAACAAATTGTAGCTAGTGGAAGATGGGATAATATATGTTACACTATCATCAGGTTATACAATTGATGGTTCCACATGGAATGATTTAATGTGATTTTAGATTTCCCTCTTGGTTGTTCCATGTTGGTTATGAATGAGAGTTATGGTTGTTCAATTTCATTAAACATCTTTATATGATATATATGGACTGATACATTCTATAATATTATTATATATCAGTTGTATTTAAATTAAAATTGGTTCATTATTTTTTAAATTTTAGAACATTAATTATGTTTTTGTAATAATATATTGTTTATTATTCCCCATATACTTGATTTATTACATATTCTATAAATATTTTTACATTTAGATAATATTTTTATTTTACTCATTCTTACTAAATAAAACTATAGAGTTAATATTTTAGTGATAATGGTTTCATATATCCTTCAATATATGTTATAAAATAATAAATTTCTAATGATGTTTTCATGAATTATAGTATTTTTATGTTTTTATGGGACTTATTTTTTAAAATTATAAAACCACATGTATAAATTTGAATATGATTGATGGGGAAAGTAAAAAATACTTATATTTTTTTAATGATAAAATAGAAAAAAAATTACTTTTTTTCAAAAATAAGGAAATTAAACTATTATGTAAAGGATACATAGGACGTATAGTTTCTGTTGACATTAGTTCTGTGATTTATTCTCATTCCAATCTATATTTCATAAGTTCATGTTTATATTGAAGTTTTTATTTGGTTTCTCATAGATTTTTCATGTTATTTGTAAATAATGGTGAACCAATAGTCACACTGAGATACATGATTATTTTAGGCATTTGATTTAGATTTTTACCATTGTTGAATATACAATTATAAAACCATGTATGTAATATTTCTATTAGATGTATATTTTTTGATATGGGTTTTAAATTTATTTTTTATTCAATATTTTATTCTATTTATTTATATGACTATTCTTCTGTAAAGTGTAATTGACATTCAATGTATGGTGTGGTCATTCCATAATTTTTTTAAATTTTATAATGGGTTTTATTTTTCTTTGTTTCTATAAACAATTACCTTAACTTATCACAAAATTCCATGGTTCCTTTCAATGACATATGGGGATTAGGAATGAACCATTGGTATATCACCGTTCATTGTGACCTGGTCAGGGGTGGAATGAGTTTGTTCATAATATAATTATATCAAATACAATATTTATAAGAATAAATTGATATTAGAATTGTTTTTTATTTTTAAAGTAATAGTAGATTAGATATAATAAAATCCTATCATGATATGTAAATGTTGTGAGATCCTCACAGATATATATATATATATATATATATATATATATATATATATATTCATTTTTTGTATGTGTTGTTAAAAAAGTATGGTTTTGGAAAATTTCTTTCATGCATGTGTATTATTTAAATAATTTTTGGGGGATTATAATAGGAGTTGAACTATTGGTACATATGATCTCATAGGGTATTTGAAATCATGTGGAGGTTTAGTATAAGCTTCAAGATGAAACTCATTGGAATCAATTCAAGAAACTCATCATATTCCAAGCCATGAAGATATTATATGCGGTACTACTACTCTCTATATTTCAATGTTTCATGTATTTTCGATTATTTAGATATTCACTTGTTATTTTTTGATAATTTCAATGATAATTATTATTTCAAAAAGGTAGAAGAATTTTTTTAAATTTATAAATATTCTTTTAAATGTGGGATAAAGTGTAATGTGATGTCATTTATATTCTTTGTCGAAGACTATTTTTAATGATAAAGGTTTTGTTTTCTAAAAGTTGATCATGGGTTCTGTTTAAATGAAAATTTTTAACTTTTTGGTTTTTGTAATTTGGCGTATTTTATCAGATAATGTTTTATGAAATTGTGTGTAATATATTAATGTAAATATAATGTTTGAAAAGTTAGGAGTCTGTATATGAGAAACCATGAATGATTTTCATGATGGGAACCTAGTTATAAATGTATAACATGTAGATTTGAGAGTCGAATTTATTTTTAGGGTTAATTAAAAAGTAATTTTATTAATGAACATATTATTTTTACACGGAATTAGTGAAATATTCTAAATAAACTCTCAAAGATGATTTATGATTTTAAAATCATGATGTATGATTTGAAAAACGACATAAAATGAGATCATAACCTTTTTTATGTGTTACTGGTCTTATTTTTTGATGTCATGATTTTTATATTTTATTCAAACATGCTATCATTTATGTCTGATTGACTATTTATTAGATTTATGGTTTTTTTTCAAGTTATTTATAGTACACACGAACTATGTGTCGATGTATTTCTAAGTGGAAGCTATGATTGGTTACTTCAAACTGACCTATTTAGTATTTCAACATAGAGACTTCCTTATAGATTTTTGGATGATGAAACATTCTATATTTTATAGATATTATGTTCCTTGTAACTTTGAAGAGTGGTTGTGACATATAGAAATGGTAATATTTTCTCTTTAGTTTCCTTAGTCGGTCAAGATAGAAATCTCTATATTTATATTGGATATTTCATGTTATTGGTGGTGAAAGTAAATTATTTAGACTGAGGGATGATAAGACATTTCATGGTTGAGTTTCAATTCATTAATCATACAATATTATTCTTCTATGTTCTTTAGTGTAGTGATGTATATGGGGTTTTACTATATCCATTAATAAGAATAATCAATATTTGATTATTTTTAATATTTCATTGACTTTTCCCCATGTTTTATATATTTTACAATAGATTATTCCTCAAAGGATCATATTTTCAAATGATGTCTTTATTGAAATCATTACTAGGGGCATTGGAGTTCTATTTATACTCTTACATGAAAGTGGAGTGGATATAAATTCTTATGAATTTTTTTTTGGGGGAGTTCATAAGGTGAAATCAACATCCATTATTTTTAAATACTTGGAATAAAGCTATTAGAAAGTAAAATGGATGTAGTATGTGTTTGAAAATATTAGTGGTGGTATCCATTGTCCATCCTTTATATCTTCATTGGCATAAACTAGGTTTCAGCCCCAATCATGAAAACCATGTGGTATGTCTATAAATATAAATTCATCATGTTAAATATATTTAAGGACATGTCATGTTTGTTTTTGTTCTGATAATATATAATGAACTTGTGAGGGGGTAATGTTGAAAGGGTGTGGAGATAGATCTACGCGTTGAAAGGGATTCTAAGTCCAACTAGATAAACCATATCTAAATTAAGTGGTTGTTTATGGTATTCAACAATTTCCTCTATTTTCATTAAATCAAAAATTTAATTTATCCCATGTTCATTATATAAGGTTATATTGATTCTACGTTCATTTGGGTTTAAAGAAACATTTTATATCATGAGGTTTAGTGAAGTTAATGTGGAAATTATGAATCAGTGGTGGTTTTGTTTCCAATCTCTTCAAATAATTTATGGCCTTTCTTGTACTTTTTTCACATGTATTGAGTCCCATCATCTGGTGATTTACAATGTTTTTTTACATTTATAATCATGTAACATCCTCAAATTTTTTATCCTAAAAAAACAATATATGGAAATAATTTTTGTGTACTTAGGTGTGAAACTATTAATTTTCAATAATAATCAGATAATAAATGATTTAAAAAAATTATGTAATGGTAAAATATTTGTTAAAGAATAGGAATATTCTATGGAATATTTTTGAAGTCATGAACTGAATTATATTAGAATTATGAGGCCCATATAGACATGATAATGATTTAATAAAAATATAAAATTTATTATGTTATTCATGCATGATATTTATATAAAATAATAAAATATCTCCTAAATATTGCCTTGTATGATTAATCCATGACAACCATTATGGTTCTAAATTAGTTTTTACCCTATACTTGACATGACATTTTTGTATGTCGAACATTTGGTTAAATAACATGTGGAAATAAATTATTTAATATTTTAGTTATATTTTATTAAAATAATTCAATATCTGATAAATGGTGTATCACATGAGAATTGTGAGACCATTATTAGGTCAATAAAATGATTTCACCGTATGTTTGAACTATTATTTGTATGAGTTGGGTGTTTGGATACATCACATACAGGGGTAATAATAATTATATTAATTTTTTTGTGGAATAAATTAGAAAGAAAACTTATTTTGAAATTAAATTAATTTATTTGAAAATAGATGTTTCTTCATATATGTATATTTATTAGTGTTCTATGTAATAATTATTAAATTATTAATTTTCGTAAATAACGTAAATTGCGTTGTTAGTAAAACATTTATTTAAATATTTCATTTTTAATAAAGGATATAATTAAAATTATAAGTCTTTAAAAGATTTGAGATACGAAATAATAAAAATAATAATAATTATTATTATTATTACTACTATTTATTTGAAAAAACTTTATTTATTTTTGTGTTAAATTTTATTTTCCCAGCGTGTGAATTGCAAAATAATTTTTTTATAGAGATATGTGGTGTGAATATATATATTTATATACATATGTGTGTGTGTGTGTGAAGGTGCATAAATATAAAATATCTATACATATTCTCACACACATATATATATAGAGGTGTATATATATATGTTATCATTTTAATATGTATATAATGATAAGAATTAAATTTTAATATATATATGGTTGTCTAAAAAATTATTTATTGGATGAATAATTGTGTTTTTGAGGATTTTAAAATTTTTAAAATGCATGAATCATGATATTGGTTCAGAAAAAAAATGTAGTTGGAAAAAAGAAACAAATTATATGGTAAATGAGTTTGGTGAAATAAAAATAACAAATGACTGTAAGAAGCATATTTAAATTATGGTAAAATTAGGAAAAAGACTAAAGGGAATTGCAAAGGAGGAGTAAATTTTCCCTCATGCCTCCCTCTTTTATTTCCTACCGATTCATTATATGTATATATATATATATATATATTTTAAAACAAGAATCTCTGATATCTTCTACAATACATGATCAAATTGACGTGGTGGTGGTTCCATTTTATTTGTCTCAATCAGTATATATTTATTCCTAACATTGTTTTTGAATTATGAATAGTATTTTTCATATTTTATTTTTCATTTTTAATAATAAAATATATTAGTGATATTAAATAATGTCAAAATGGGGATGGTTCATGAAATTTTTGGAATGTGATCGTTTTTTAGTATGCTGAGGGTGTTGTTTGGGAGACGATAGCATTGGTAAACCATGAAATAGACGTGGAAAACCCTGAGGTGGGATGTTCCAAACACTTATTAGTTCTTATTGACACATGATTTAATACTTGATTGACATCTTGGAATATGTTATACCATTCCTGATTGCAACCTCATTTGTGTCTGTTTATAGCCTATAAGAAAAGTTCTGATTTCATGAGTGATTTAGTGTGTCATTATATATATTTTTTATTTTATCCCATGGTATTGTGTTTAGTTGCTTTATTACTTATGATTATATATTGTGTTGTCCCTGATTTTGTGCTCACCCTATATGGATGTTACCAGGCCTTGTTGGTTGTTAGTGGTAATTGAGAGAAGTGAATCACCAAGAAATATTTTTCCCTTAGAGGGGGTGTTCATGAATTGTGATTATAGTGATGGTGGACATGAGAAAACAATGGTGATTTTAAAGAATGTATTTTTTGGATTGAACCTGATACCTATGTATAGACCTCCTCATCACCTAGTTGACATTCAAGTATGACGATGTATATCAGGAACTCAATGACTAGTTGATTTATGAGTATCATTCATTACATAATTCGAGGTGTATAATGTTACCATGTAAAAGTATGTTTGATATGAACATTATTACTAGAATTAAATTATTAGTTTCTCAATGCCTATTTGATTTTCAATGACTTTACTCAATTTATTGTTGACTTATAGGTAGAGTGTTTGATGCCTAGGAGTTATGTGAGATTCACACTAAATTCCAAGTTTATTTGTGAGTATCATTCTAAACTTGATTCCTATGATAGAACTAAGATTCATATAAAGACAATTCAATAGGGTTTCAATCAATAGATTCATTATCAATGTGGCTATTTTTTGGTTACATATGAATTCCTCTTATAATTGATCCATATTAGAACCAATATAGGTATAACATCTGGTTTTTGGAAGATTTATCAACACACAACCACTTGGTTTTGATTTATATGTTTATTTTCATGTTACACATTTATTATTATTTTACAATACACTTTTATACTTAATAAAAATAGATTTAGGTTTCATGGATAATGTTTTACTTATTCATTTACTCACATCCTATCAGGGAATCTTATTGCACTTATTGATTTCATGAAGGATCCAATGAATGTTAATGGCCCTTTGATGGACTGTTATACTGAAGAAATCAGATCTTATTCGGGGTACGAATAAACACCAATAATAATTATAGTTCAGTATTTATGTTATATCTTTTTTATTTTCCCAGTAATCAATTTCCACTTCTATGTGCTTCATTATTATATTACATGTATGTAATTTATTCATCTATTCTCCATATTTCCAATAATTATTTATGGTTATAATTATTTTTTATTATTGATCCAATTAAATTATTGTGGGTTATAGTTTCTACATTTTCGTACTCAAAACCGTTATTCTAGTTGGTTGCCTATTGTATAGGGGAAGTAGGATGGAGGTATTGTGACATCCATCGTGGACCCAATGCTATGGTTCGTGATGCTATAATAAGATATCAAATGTAGGATTAGTACTCTCTTACATGTTTTATCATGTGTGTTTGTTTAGGATAAGGTAGACATGATAATACACATTGGGACATGGGTAGATGAAATATGGAGATTCTTAGACAACATTGTATATTGTACATCTATGTTTTTGTAATGTGTGGAAGACCTATTTTACAATTATATGTTATTAAACTCACCTTCGGTGACCCAAATGATATTGATATGCGATTTCTCTTATTTGGGGTGCATTTATGTATCATGACTAGGATCATAAGATAATAATCCATGTATATACTTTTTGTAATGAAAATTTGTTCTTTTATTGAATGCCATGATTTGTGCTCCCAACTCATGGTAGTTTCTCTTTATGTGATATATTTGTGTTGCATGCTGTTGTGATATATCTGTATTGGGGATAATTAGTCGAACTATGCATGATGTTGAGTTAGTATATATTTCATGTTTTTTATTAAAATGAAGCTACAATGACAAGGGATAGGACTATAATGGTTATACATTGGGTTGAGTGTAGACTCTTATGGAATATTTTCTATGATCAGGTAGACTAGTTTGGACTTGCTATATTTCAATTATTCTTACTATTATGGATCTGTGAGAGGGGACTCTAATTTTTGAATTCATTTGTCTGAGTTGTTTAATTAAGAATAATTTGGATACATCTAGGGAATAGAATTCAAATGTGGGGGAGAGATAAATAACTCAAATTTTTATGGACATTAAAATAATCATTCTATATAATTTATTTGAAAATGAAAATTATCAATAAAAATCATCAAATAAATGATTTAATGTATTTATGCAACTGTAAAAATATATAGGTTTACAATTTGGAATTTTATAGGTACTTTTTTTGAAGTTAGTCTCTGAGTTAGAATAGAATTCATAGGCCAGTATAACCTATAAATTCAATAAATTAAATTATAAAAAATAATATATAATGTCTTCAGACTATTTTTCCAAAATATAGTGAAGTATCTCGGAAGAGGTTCCTCTTATGGGCAATTAAAAACTGTCATTTGGTCCTATATATGTTGTTTACCATAGGAATGACATTATATAAGCACAAGATATATGTTTTTTCAAATCAAACATAAGGAAGAATTAGTTAACAATTTTATTATATTCTTCTAAAATTAAGGTAATATGTCTAGAACCATGTATCTTATTAGAAATCGGAGACCTTCATTTTTTCTAAAATATGAGTTTTCTATAATCATAGCATTATATTTTTTCGTTTAGTTGTTCGAATACATCATATGCCAAAGGAATAAGAATTATATAATCGTTACTATTTTTGTTGGATAAACTAACATTAAAATAAAAGATTAATTAAATTCTACTTAATGATGGGAGATGTTTCAGTATGTGTAAATATTTTTTGGGGATCAATGTAATAGTAGAGAAGTAATTACTTGATATAAATAAATGTATTTTTTTAAATAATTAAAATTACGAACCGGTTTTAATAAAATTTGTAGTAAAATTTTAATGTTTGGACATCATGTGGGATATTTAATAATAATGATTTTTATAATTTTATTTGTTGTAATAATTCATATAAATTTTGAAAAATATTTCTTTTGTGATAAATTACGATATACATGAGGTTCTATTAATATATACATTAAATATATATATATAAGATAGATATATATGTTTGTATACAAATGTGGGGGAGTATATATATACATCATTATGATTATAACTATATTTTAATATGTATATATATATATGCATGTGTGTAAATATATTTATATAATGCATATAAATAAATAAATAAATTAATATATCAGTATATTTGGCTAAAAATTTATTTATTGGAAGATTAAATTAGTTTTTGGGAGTTTTAAAATATTAAAAACTCATGAACCATGATGGGGGTAAAATATGGATTTAGTTTGAAAATGGCATAAATTAACTAAAAAATGAATTGGATGAAAAACAATAAATTATTCATTGAAAAATAGTAAATGGACGGGGAAATTTGGGCAGCAGGTAAAGGGAATAACATAAGGTGAGATCTCATTCCCTCATAAATCTGTCTCTTATTTCCAATATATCCCCTACATATATGTTTAATTGTATTTTTTTAATTTATTCAAACTTATTTCTTTGACCACATCTCTAATACTAATCAGATTTAAAATATAACGGTTCCATTGGATTCTTCCTGATGATTAGAAATTTATTATTTATCATTTTTATGGAATTGATGTAATTTATCATATTAATTTTAATATTTTTATATTTCAAGGATAGAAATAATTAAAAATAAATATTTAATAGGGATGATTCATGTAGTCTCTAGTATATGTTCATTTTACAGTTGGGTGCAGGAATGGTTTAGGAGATGAAGGCCTTGGTAAAACTTAATTTAGACTTGAAAAAATGTAAGTTAAGAAGTTTCTTATATTCGTGGGATCACTTTTACCCTTTTTTTACTTGATATGTGTATTTTCTTATTTAATATCTTGATTCATTGTGATCACAAGTGGGTGTGCGTGTGTCCCATGAGATCCATTTTGATTTCGTGAGTGATATTATTATATCCTTTTAAAGGTTTTATTTTTAGCTCATTATGTTATGTTATTTTATTCATGAGGATATATTGTGTCACAATTGTGTTTTTTCTCACCTTGTTTGTATGTTACTATGATTTGGTGGTTTTTTGTGATGCTTGAGACAAGTGAACCATCATGAAAATTTTCTCCCTTAGAGGGGGAGTGCACATGAATTGTGATGCTGAGGATTATGTACCTGAGTAAATTTAAAATATATTATTGAATGTAATTTTGAGAATAAACATGGAACCTCAGTATTGGGTTACTCGATTTCTTGTTGGCTAAAAACCTTCATGATGTATATCAGGCACTAAACACCCCGTTTGTTTAGAAACAATCCATACTTGTTTCTAGATATACGATTTTACCAAAGATTAATGTGTTGGAGGTGAAATTTTTGCCAAAAATTTATGTATTTGTTTCTATGTTCCTAGTTTATTTTTTAGGATCTCACTCTATACCTAGTTGGTTTTTGAGTATTGTGAGGGATGAATAGTTGATTTGGAATTTATGTCCTCAATGCATAGTTGAGTTGAGAGAAGAATTCCCTACATGAAGACTATGAGAGAACTGAGTATCATTTTTTCACAATTCCATGATGTTTTCAAGAAGCAGGTAAACTAGCCCTATGGTTAGTTTTTGGTTAGCAAACAAATATTCACATTATCATTTCGTAATAGAGCCATGGAAGGTACAACCATGAGTTTTTTTGTAGCATGGATATTGAACCACAAATTAGTTATTGTTTTTTTTTGTTTATTTGAATATTATGAATTGATAATTATTATACAATAAACTTTCTATACTTGAGAACGATAGGATTAGGATGCATTGGCAGTTTTATACTGATTTCTGTACTTACACCCTACTCATGAGTTTAGGTACTCTTGTAGATTTTATATGGGATCTGGAAAATGGAAATAGAACTATAGAAGACTACTGACCTAAATACAATGGAGATAATTATGGGATTTGACGAAAAATATTTAGACCGAGAGTACATTATTTATTTATTTATCTTCTATATTTACATTTGATAGGTTTTCAACTTTTTGGAGTTTCCTTATTTATTTGACATGAATGCCATTTGTTCACATATTCTGAATGTTCACTCAATTGATTTATTTTGTTATTTACTAGTTATTATTGATCCTATGACATGATTATTATCTCATAGACTCCCCATTGTCAAAAATAGATCCTCTGTACTAGTCGACTAACCCTAATGTAATGGGAGGAATGTGTCTAGTCATGTAACATCTTTCATGGACCCTATGGTTTGGATCTGTATATTACAAAATGATATTAGAGGAAGGATCATAACTCATTAACAGGCTGATTTTCTATCATTTTTTTGGACATGGTATATAAAAGATAGTACAATAGTACATGCGATGGGGAAATATGACAGTTCTTTTCCAAAAGTGAATAGTGGACCTCTATGTTTCCCAAATAATTGGAATTTATGTTTGGATATTAATGGTGGTTAATCTCACTTTGGGTGATGTACATATTGTTGATATATGATTTATGTAATTTTTTAAGAGTTCTGGTATCATGACTAGTAATTTAGATTTACATTCAATGTATATAATTATTATTGTGACTCATGGTAGATATTTCATTGAATTTATCATTTTTGTCGTATTTGTTCGAGATAGTTTCTATTTTTGTGATATATCATTATTGGCATAAAGTAGTTTAACTGAGATTTCTATTTAGTAATTAATTATATGATGATTATCACTAACACGTGGGAATGCGGAAAAGGATTAGGTCAAAGAGTTTTATTCCATGGTTTAAGGGTAGACACATAGTATATCCTTTGTGTGATCCCATAGACTGGCTAGGTTCTATTATGATCAAAATGGTTATCCTGTCATATAGATGTGAGGGAGGATTTTGATGATCAAATTTATTGGTGTGAGTGGACCATCCAATGTTCCTATGGATTCATCTAATGGATGGGATGTCGATAGAGGTTATAATTTCATCATCATTAAATTTTGAAGAATAATAAAACTCTCTTAGTAATTTATGGAAATGATATGTCGTACTGTAATATCTAAGCATGTTGTCTTGTGGATGAGGACATTTCTGTCTATTTAATCCCATCCACCTATTATCTTTACATTTTATTTCTTTTTAATAAATGGTCATAAGAATTTCTTCTGACTAGGAAAGTTGGAATAAATGATTTAAATTGTCTATGTAATTAAAATATCAATGTTAACATGTACGAATAATAAATGGAATATTTTCTGTGTTAAGTGAAATGTTAGTAATGAATTATGTATGACATAGTTCCTTGATATAAGATAAAAATATATTATATATATTATATTATGTGTGTGTGCTATTTTCCCAAAATAATTATATTTATCTTACACTATTTCTCATACGATAAATATGTTACCACCATTAGTTCTATGATATGGGTTTTATCCAAGGCGTGATATAACATTTGTCTGCATTAGATATTAGGTCAAATCTATTGTGAGTATAATTTATTTAATTTTTTATCATTTTGTTTACACATACAATGGAATATATCTAAAATGGGGTATTTTATGAGAAATATGAGACCTCTATTAGATTGAAATATGTGATTTTCCCTAACAATTACCAAATCATTGTGTGTTTCGGGTGTTTGAATTCATCACACACAAGTGTAATATTATTATATTCTTATTAATTTTTGTGTTGAAGAAATTAAAATTTAAATTAGTAGGATAATTAATTTTTTTAAGATGAGTGAAATTTTTTCATGTGCATATATTTAATGGTTATCAATGTAATAATAAAGAATTTAAAACGTCAGATAACTAAATGTAGTTGTGTGCTTAATAAAAAAATTTATTAAATATTTAGTTTTTAATGAAATCTATATTCAAATTGTTAACAGTGGAAATCATGTGCGATATTTAATAATAATAATAATTATTGTTATTATTAATTATGGGAAATAATATTTTTATTGGGTGTGATAAATTATAATGTACATTCATCTGTATTTATATATATTTAATATATTTGTATATATCCATTAAACAAATATATGAATATATATGTGTGAGTGTCTATATGTATATATATTCATGTTTGTGAAATTATTTATAATGCATATATATATATATGGTTTTCATAAAATATATTTATTTGATGGATAAATACATTTCTTGTAGTTTTAAAATTTATGAAATGCATGCATACTGATGGGGGTGACACATGGATTTTATTAGAAAAAGAAATAAATAAAGTGAAAAATGGGTTGGTGAAAGAATAATATATTGTTGATATATATATATATTAAAAGGAGGGGAAATTGGGGATGTTCCAAATTGGAATCACATTAGAGGATAACCTTTTCCCTCATGCCTCCCACTCTCATTTCCTACCGCTCTTATATATATATATATATATATATATATTATTTTACTTTATTAATTGTTCCAAAAATATATAGTTGATAACTTCTACGATACTGATTGTATTGATGAACCATCTGTCGCATTTGATTCATCTTGATGAGTATAAATTTATTACAAAAAAATCAGTGTGAAAATGTATTTCTTCGTATTTAATTTTATTATTTAAATTTTCATTGAGACCAATAGTTCTAAAAAATCAAAAAAGGAGGATGGTTCTAGTAGTCTTCGATGTGTGATCATTTCCCAGTTGGGTGTTAATGTAGTTAGGCTGATGACAGCCTTAGTAAACCATTATATCTACATGGAAAACAATGATATAGGTTGTTCATTACTATCATGGGATCTCATTTACACTTGATTCCACACTTTATTTTTGAGTTGTATTATTTTATTTATTCATTGATTATGATCTCATGCAAGTGCGTGTGTAGCCCATGGGACCCATTATGATTACATGAGTGATTTTAGTTTATCCATTTCCATATATTATTATTATAATACAATCCAATAGTTTCAACTTTATTTCCCATAATCATATGTTGAGATATTCCTTCTTGGGTTCTCACCTAATATGCATGTTACCATTCCATGATGGTTGTAGTGGTACTTGAGATGGGTGAACTATTATGACATACTTTTTCCCATAAAGGAAGGTGTTTTGAATTGTGACAATGGATAGGATGTACCCATGTATAGGATGTATATACAATTGAATTCCTTGTTGAGGATGATATTGATGCCTACGTTTCGTGTTTCTTGATTCCTAGTTTTCAATTATGTTTCAAGATGTATATTAGGAACTTGATGCCTAGATGATTTTCTAGAAATATTATATAAAAATGGTCAGATATGTGATGTTACAATGGAAACAAATTTATAGATGAACTCAATTCATGGATTCTATATATCAGTTAATTGACACCTAGATAATTTGTGAGGAATGAACTCAATTCCTCATTGATTTGCGAATAGTGTGATAAATGAATATCTGTGTAAACTATGGTATACTCAAGTCCTTGTTGACATTTGAGAAAAATTATTAACATGATTCCAATGATATAACTAACTCACATATATTAATAATTCATTGTGGTTGATAAGAAATACTTGATCTAGACAGATGGATTGTTTTGGGTTACCTGTGATACTCTCTTGTTATCATTCCAAAAAGAAGTTGAAGTATATATAATCAATGGTTTGTTTCATCTTTGTTAGTGAACCACCAGTATATTTTGATTTTTCTAATAATTTTCATGTTAAAATTAGTTACATTTATCATATTCAATTTTATAAATGATTATATCAACATAATTATTCAATGGAGTTGTCTTACCTAGTCTTTTACTAACACCCAACATAGGAATTTTGGGGTGGTTAAATATTTCATTAGGGATTTGATTAAGGAAAATGTTAACTATGGTGGAATATTTAATAGAGGATCATGGAGCTGGTTATGGGCGAGGATGATCACTAGTGAAACATAAAATTTATTATTTTCTTATTTTATCTTTGTTATTTACTCCTGTCTGGCATTCTACTTTTGGGAGACACATTATTTAGTTAGAATGTGTTTCATTTATTAATTTTTTCCTCATTTCTACACTGATTATATATTTTCTTCATAATTTATAATTAGTGATCCAATGAAATTATACTAATGTTATAGTATCCCAATTTTTAAACGCAGAGCCTCTCTATTAGTCATCATTTTCTTATGTATGGGGAGTCATACATAAGGATACATAGTATTTTTCATAGACCCGGTGTTATAATTGTTGAACATATAAATCATTAACATCAAATAAATATAATATATTGGGGAGATTACCATGTCCATTAATCATGAATCCTCCTACAATCTATTTTTGATACACATTTTTTTATAGAGTTTAGGGCTATTCATTTTGGTCTTCTAGGTTCATTAGGAGATGAATTTGGTTAAATTAGTTAATAAATCAGGTTTTATTCTAGGGATGGTTTTGGTGTTCCAGGTTTTAATAAATTATCCATTATTAAGGTTCAAACTTTTCTCTTTTAATGATCAAATTTTTTCAATTATTCTTTTGGGGTAGAAATAGTGATGATCGGGTGAATTTTCACACATTGACACTACTTTCCCTAATTTTTTATATTGTTACTGATTTCAAATTCTATTTTTATAATTTCATAGGTGTCAAAATGTTTTCATATTTTCATGAGTTATCTTGTTAAAATTTATAGAAACCTGCATCAATAAGCCGCGATGAAGCCTTAGATGTTACACCCCACCCCCTTCCTTCGTTTCTGACCACTTCTCAAAAAATATGGTTGTGGTATGTTGATGTACCATGCGAGGACCACACCATAGTCCTCCATCTATAGTATATTAGGATCAAGGTGTTTACCCTAGTGTTCTATAGTGTAGGGATGGTGCTCTTCCATGTAGTTTGTCTTGGAGGGTGCCAACACCACAGCTGATGATGTCATCCTATAATGACATTCTTTCATGGTTACATGGTTCTTCTTATTTGAGGTTCTCCAATGAACTAGATGAATGCAACACCATGAATTTAGTCTGGTGATGGACTTGATGACATAAAATCAACAGCTAGGTAGTGGTTAAATGGGGTATTATAAGTGATGTAATTTTTAATAAGAGAACATCCATAATATAATAATTAAACTATGATATAGGGGTATATAATATATTGACACCACATCATGACTAGTAGTGTTGTGTCATGGTATTTAATGGAAATTTTTTAATTTTTATATTATGAACTTTTACCAATGTTGAGTTTTCACCCCTTCAAGGGTCTTCCTCCCCACATATTTGATTCCTTTAACCCAGTAAAATGTCCTCATTCATTATTCTCTCATATTTGGAGATTTCATGGTCTCTCTTCCAGTTTTAGGATGCTTTATCTTGGTTAATGTTTATGGGGTTTTTCTTTTTTATTTTTTCTTCCTCTCATTCCTTGTTCGTTCCCTAAATAAGGTCTCAGAGACATAGGGTTCAGCATGACATCAACTCTTGTTTGGGAGTTTTTTGAATATGCAGTTTTGGATTTATTTTAAAGGTTCATTGTGTCATTTTTTGGTGGATAAAAATCATTAATTTGGTATGGTTGATATAGGTTTCTTATTGTGGTAGAATTTGAATAATTAAACTATGATATTATGTGATTTTAATTATTGGTGTGGTTATTGTGTTATAATAATAATTTTTATTATTTTGTTTTAATTAATATGGGATGGTTCCCACTTGATTTGAATTGAGTAAAAATTTTATTCCCCTTATATTAATGATCTAAATCAAATTTTAATTGGAATCACACACAATGTTCTTGAGAAATTCCACGATTAGTCTTTATAAATGATTTAAACAAAATAAAATGGTGTTTTTATTTTACAATGGAATTGTCATATATTTAAGGGATTCATAGGGGTTTCAAGGTTATTTAAAAATTGATTTTAAACGTTCTTCTTAAATAATGGTTGGGATAACTGATTAACACATTGTAATAAAAATTAGATGAACAAAAATCAATTGAAATATATGCATTGTAATACATGTTTTGAAATGGATGGGAGTTTCCATAATATATGAAACATTTATTAAGTGATTATTTTTTAATATATTAGGATATTTCATGGAGGGGTTCTCGAGGATGAGGAATGATTATATTTTATTCATGGTGTATCTATATTTATATAATTTTTTTATATTTTTATTGGATCCCCTCAATTTTATATTCATCATGGGAAATGAGAGTATCCCGTAGAACATCATAAAACACAAGCCACAATAGATTTGAATGATTATATGTATCATGGACCTATAATAGACCTTCTTTACATAGGTTGTTTACCTTCATTTAAGAAAAATAGGATATAAAAAGGTGTTTGTGTTGTCTGATTGCATCATGTTGACCAATAAAATGAATCTGCTTTAGTAGGTTATAAAATTTCCCCTTAGCTCTTAGGTACTACCATGATAAATTTCTTAGGAATGTTTATTTTTTTCATTACATTTATTTATTTGATAGTATATTAGACGTTTCTTCTTGTTTTCTTTGAATTATTTGTGTTTTATTTTTATTTTTACTCATACACCTTGTATCCACTATAATTTTTTTTATTAAAAGACTAAACTGATTTAAAGATTAATGGAATGTTCTTTTGGAACTCATTCACTTTATCATATACATAATTATCTTTCAAATTTTATATTCATGAATATTAGTTTTAATATGTATTTTTATGGAAACATTTAATGTATTTGCAATGGAAGAAGTATTAAAAGAAAAAGGGAAGAAAATTTATTAGTTTTAAATACAATATGTAAAAAACCTATATGTTGATAATTATATTCCAAAATAAAAAAAATTGAAAATTTATTTATGTGTAATATTTGTGGATTGGTTTCCCCATATACGTACAAATACATCTTCTAATGAATACCTATATTTTTTATAATGTTCTTTATTACGGTTACCTTTCCTCTCTCTTGGAGTGATGGTTTTATTAATGATAGATGGGGACCTTGAGATCACCTGGAGCTGCATCAGGTAATTTAGGTTTTTTTTCATTTATGTATTTATCATATAATACATTATAATGGATGAGAGGATCATGATGTAGCTGCTCTGGGGCTTATGAACTTGGGTTTCTACTTCCCTCATTCCAATGATGCCTCCCCTTTCTCGACTTCTCACACCACCTCTGTCCATATTTCCTCTCACATGAAGTTTATTCAAAGACCCTATGTTTCCCTCTGCGATCTTCTGTCACGAGTCGCCCAACTACTACAAGTTGACCACCTGGACCTCACCGTGAGTCACACTCCTCAATCCTGTCATTGCGAGTCACCCTCCTGGATCATGATATCATATGTCGCACTCCAAGAACCCACATCCTCAAGTCGTCCTCCCAATTCCAGATGTTGTAAGGCCACTATTAGGCTTGTGAACTAACCCCATGTGTGGTGGTGTGCAAAGACACCTGATGGTGGTGTCCCTATATCCTCTCTCCCTTACCAGTGATGCCCCATGTAACACCCTCAGTGCTTCATTCAGCTTGTATACACTATAGAAAGCCACCCCTGATGGACTTGTACCTAATTCATTAAATTTTTTCCATTTCATTTCATCATCTTTTTTGCATCTTATGAGTCATAGGATCAACACCTTGTGTTTATGGGCACCTATGGTGCTCACAAACGCATAAACAGATGATGGTGGTTCAACCTAGACCTGTTTGCAATGTTAACTAATGTCGTGGTCCTATACCTAGATTATTTTGAGCACTCTTGGTACCCTCTACTAAATTTTCATTCTCTTTCATACACAAGACCAAATTTTTCATGTTCAATGGATTATATGATGTTTTGGATGGTGTTGTTGCCTTTGAAGAACTAACATTTCAGGTTCTCATTTGTTTTTTTGGGTTTGATCTTACTCATGTCTACAATGGTGGATTACCTTGAACAGAGTGCCTCAAATGTTTTAGATCTCACATACCCTCAATATGATTCTTTTTTTCTCACTCATCAATAAAGTGATTTATTAGAAAATACAAAAAAAATTAAATAATGAAGGAGAAAATCTCCTGTATCTATTAATATTTTCTGTTTTCTTGTTTTTTTTGGGATGGTTGGTCTATTTAATTTTGTGCCTTTTTTATCTATATCTGTGTAAAACTATTATTTTTAGTTGGAATATAGACCACTGATGTATGTAGGGGTCATTATATATATATATATAATTATGATACTGTTATATTGTATTTATATTAATTGTGTGAAATCATTCCCATTAGTTCTCATCTAATTCATTAGTTATTTTCACCATGTCAATGGGATGAGAATTACCCCATGGGTATGTCACATGCTAGCTCAGTATTTTTTTCAACGGTGGAAATAGTATAATCATAAAAATTAATAACAAAAAATTCCTCAAATTCATGTATACATACCACATATTGAAAACAAAATTCTATCATTTGAATGCCCCATAATAAAAAACTCATATGATAATATCATGATGAATATAGCTATATATAATAATAAAGTACACAAACATATGCCACCAAATAAGGAAAAATAATTTAATATTAACCATTAATTAAATAAATATAAATAAAACATAGTAAAATGTTAGAAAAAATATCCAATCATACATTAACGGTCTTAGAAAAAATTCTGATCAGCATGGTGAGAATTTCCATGCCATAGTGAAAAGTCAAAACAAAATAAATAGACCACCATGTGTTGGAGAATGAAATGAAAATGAATAATAAAAGAATAAATAAAATATTAACCATTGATATATGAGGATTATAGTATATTATGATCTCTTAATGTCTAAAATATTCACTCAAAAGAGATACATATCATGATAAAATATGAATTTGTTAGAATTTTTTTTGATTAAGAATTTCTTTTAAGAGCATTAAATAATAAATTCATGATTTTTTGTGTATAAATTGGTACAAATTAAATATAATGGAAATTTTCACTAGTTACTAAATTCTAGAATATTAATACTCTCTATGAAAACAATATTTAACCTATTCAATGGACATGATCTCTCATAAATGACATTTTCAATCACATTTCTTATATCAGTCTCCTAACTTCAAAATATCCATTCATAAACCATAAACAAAATATTCTAATGGAACCTTTTTATTTGTTTTAATATTACATTTTTAACCAAAAGATAAGGTATTACACCTCTACTGTCCATAAACAGATTCATCATAAAAAACAAAATTATATATAATCTTGTAATTAGTTACTAGAAATGTATGTCTTATAAATTTACCCCATTAAAATTTTTATCTGTAAAATAACTAATAATAATATAACACATGAAATATCCCTAAAAAGGTGGGTTCTATAACACTATCATCTTTAGTTCTTTCCTTAGAATATCGGATATAGATAGCGATAATGTTTTTTTCATGGTTGATACTGAAAATCTCAAACACATTGATAAAATCTATGGAAACAATACATTTTGATAAGATATAAAATATGATCCAAATTAACACTACCACTGTCTAGGAATATACCACAATTAAGATAACCAAAAAATATATAAATATATTGATGGTGTGTGAAGGAAATTAAATTAAAACTACCCCTATCTAGTAATATCCCAGAATTAAGATACCATAAACAATAATATAAATATAATGATGGTGTGTGAATGAAATCATATAAGAAACATACAGCCAATATTAGAAAACCCGGTGTACTTAATCTCAAAAATTGGAATTCAAAAACAATACAGGAAAATAATATTACTAAACAATGTGTACTACAATCAATTGTAAGATGTTTTTCATAAAATCAGTGAACTATTTTGAACCATTTATTAAAAACCTATTGATATATATATATGCATCATAGATGTACAAGACATTATTATATGGTATTTTATTCCAAATTCAGATATTTATCACCTATATTATATTATAATTCATCCCAAAGTGATAGGTTTTATCTAATAATTCAAAACATTTTTAAGTAATTTATTTACTAGTTATACTATCAACTTCAAAACAATTTATAAAATACATTTTTAAAAAAATCATTATATTTAGAAATATATATTATTCTAATAAATAGATGGAACTAAAATATTTTTAAAAAAAATTGTGATTTTATAATTTAGTGGTCCTTTAAAAATAATCTTTAACTATATTGTGAATGAAATTATATTTTAAAAATACCTCATAGGAGTCCCTAGGAATCTAAGTCATTGATTTGAATTTAGTATATGATAAAAAATTAAAATAATGGTTAATTTTTTTCACAATGAATTCCATTCCTACATGGTTTAGAAAACTATAAAACAACAATTCAACAACTGTTGTAATGATTTTGTTTTTCAAATTTCTTGTTTAGAGAAACCATATGATCAATCTGAATCAATCATTATTTTAATGGAAATTCCCTCAGAAGGGTAAAATTATTTATATATCATATAAAACTATCACATGGTATTTACAAAACATAAAAACATAAAAATAATAGTATTGGAAAATGTTATAATCAATCGAAACAAAAATTTTAATATCATTATGAAAGTATTTTCTTCATGTGTTAAAATTTTATCAAAATTGAATATGTTTTAACCCAAAAATTCAATGGACTGTTTCACTAATTGTACAAATAATTTATATTCAAATATGGGAAAAAAACCATGGTGCATAAATAATTAAATTCATTTAAAACTACCTAAAAAATCATAACCCAAAACACACAAATGAACTATATTGCATCAGTATTTGAACAACCAGATTCACTAAATGATTTTTATGATCATTATTAACATAATAAAACATAACTCAACATTAAATAAAATTTCAAAAGTGATAAATAAGATAAATATGAATTGTAATTTGGGTAATTATTGTTAAATAATTCATCAATTTGACTTCAATGAAGCTAAATATCATTAAAACCATAAAATAATACAGAATAACACAAAAACTAAATTTTATAATCAAAATAAGTATTCTATAATACACATCATGACATATGATAAAATATTATACCATGATCTAATCTATACTATGACTAATATCCATACTCATTCAAAAATAACTATTTAGGTAGCTAATAATATCTAATACCACAAATGATGTGATATCTAATTTCACTATATCTAGAAGGTAAAAACTTCCCCCATTGATATATTGCATATTTAAAAACACTATAATGAAAAAAAACCAATAAATGAATAATTAAATATTATATGTCCCTTCATATTCCGTTATACCAGATTCATATTCATGATAATGTTCTAATGTTTAAAACTATTTCATAATAAAGAAATGTAAAAAAAATTATTTCACTATCAAATGTCAAATTTTATTTCATGGAATTCAAAATACACCTGAAAATTTAAAATATTAATAATTCGAATAAATTAAATATAAATAATTTTTTTTAAATTAAAAAAATATATAAACTATGAATTCTATGAATTTTAGGAAATCACAACCACAAATATCTGTATTTTTCAATCCAAATACCATAAAAGTTTCATGTAATGGCATGGAACTTTCGAGTCCATTAATTTATTGAAATCTTGTTTTGGGTGTGTTCTTATGAGGTCACTATGACTTATTTCAAGAGATTATAAAAAATATATTTTTTCTAATATTCATTCAGGATCTGTTGGTGGAGATGGTAGGACACCAAATTGAGTCTGGATTGGTGAGTGCATAATTTGGTGTTATGAATTCTGAGTCAGGATCAATGAGTCATAATGGTAGTTGGAAATTCTAGTTCGCGACAATGAGTTGCAACAATGACTCATCCAACAATGAGTCTCAATGGTGACACACACCAGTTGGATTCCAATGGTGACTCGTTATGGTGAGCCATCCAATGGTGAGTCCCCCAATGGTGACTCACTCATCGTTATCTTGTTCACTAGCGGTGACTCACAAATTTTAGTCATCCGACAGTGAGTCACCCAATAGTGACTCATCCATCGGTATTGTGTCCAATGGTTGGTCACCCAACGAGATTTCATTTCTGACAGTTTTTCAAAATTTCATAATCTTCCTAGTTTTTTCTAGTTATTTCCATATAGATATTTGTTTACACCAAATGACTTGAATAAAATATTTAATGGTTTTTGGAGACATTAGGAAATGTATTTAAATTCTAAGAACATAAAGAATCCCTTAACTATCCAAATTGTGTGGTCATTGTTAGGATCTACCTTTAATAGACTTTAAAATCCATTCCTTCTATTGATATATGTTTTGGGATTTATAATTTTTTGATCCTTCCATCCTTGTGCGATCTCATTTTCTCTTGGTGCACCTTGAACCATTATTCATCATTGAGTCATGTGTTGTGTTGTAGACGTTGGACCTTTCTTTTTCAGGGAGGTTCTTTCTACTACATGGACACCAGCTATTTGGCGCAATAAGTATTATTTGATCATAGGTACTTCCAAGTAGGGATCAATTCATCTCTCATTAATTTTTGAATCATGTTGGGTAGGTGAATGATGTTATCCTTTGAGATGATTGAATAATTAGAAATAAATTAATGTAATTTAAATATTTTATGATCAATACATAGGGTCTTATAAAAAGTGATGAATGCTTTGGGTTTAAATAAATTCTTTTGATATTGTGTTTTTATGGGCTAATACATCACTGAAAATCATGGTTGTTGGAGGTCTTTGTTTGTTCATGGGGTGATCTATTTAATGAATGAGGTTTGTTTTTGGATGAATGTTTCAACATGAAAACCATTAACCATGTATACATGTCTAGTAAATGGATTCCTCAAGACGACCCAGTTTCTGTGATAAGCCTTAAATTAAAAAGTTTAATTAAAGAAAATATCCTTATTAAAAATGAATATTTTATGTTTTTTCTGTTGTGTTACGGTTGTGGGATTTGTCATGTGATGTGGGGGGGGGGTACAGTTTTTGTAATGGAATCCAAGGTTGAGATATTGATTTATGGGGGGAATGGATGGGCAGTGTTGTGTAGTGAGGCTACCAACGAGGTGTGCTATGTTTATGTTTTTGGATATGATTTGAGTAGTGTGGTTATATAGTAGGTTTTCTATGTATGGTTTTGGTGAGATATGTTGATGGGTGTGGTTGTGATTCCAAGGATGTTGTGGTTGAGAAGATGGATTGGGAGGAATGACATTAAAGAGTAATGATAAATATTGTTTGTATTGGTATTTTTCCTGGGGTTTCTCCATGAGTATCATGAAGTACTATTTGCCTCATGTCTCAAGATTTGTACTTTGTAATAGAATAGAATGGTGTCAAATAGGGATGAAATTTGAAGTGTGTTAAACTAGTAGGCTCTTTTCCTTATAAGATGAGTATGGTGATGTAGCATGTTTTCTTATGTTTCTTGTTTTGAGTTTTTCTTAGTATTTACATAGGTAGATATAGAATGAATAAATAAAAAGTTTAACCATGACCAAGAATAGGTTAATTTAATTAGGTTAGGGTATTATTTGATTTTTTGGCTTGTTTTGGGGAGGCTATCATTTATCAACTTCATAAGTGATCATCATTAATGTTGATAAATTCATATAGAATTAGCAGTTTTCATGAATCCCATAGGTTGTGATTGATGGACTGTTATAATATCTATATACTTGAATTTCATTTGTGTTTTATATTTTCACCCCACCCTAGTTGAGAAATATGTGATGAACACCCCCATTGTCATGGGGTATGGGATGTCCTTCCCAAACATCCTAGTGGGAGGATGGACGGTTGGCCACCCGCACTACCCTACTCCCCCTTCTAGGTAGTAATATATGATCATTCTTCATGAATGTAGCGACTTGTGGGGCCTAGGTGTGTATAGTTGAGTTGTGTATTCCCAGGTGTCTTCATGAAGAGATGAGTTAACGTTTCCTAGGAGTCTTCATAGTGATATGTGTTTTTCCTTCCTAGGTGTTTTTAGAATGTGACACGGTATGTGGAAGAGGTGTCTATGGACAAGATGTGGTTGTCTGGCCAATGTTTTTGTGGGCGAGATGTGATGAGATTCATTTTCCTAGGTTGTATGAAAAGTTGTGTGGCCGAAGTGTGTGTGGGTGGTTTGTGACAGGGTTCTTTTAGAAGAGGTGGCAGTTCCAGAACATTTTCCATTTAGATGTGAGGATGGATAATTAGTGGGAATGTGGTTTGGGGTACCCTAACAATGATGTTCCCTATATTAATTTACTAGAAATGATTTATTTGGTAAGCATGCCTTTGGTGTGGTTGGGATGGCTAGTACACCTTGTGTGGTTCTGTTGGTTTCTACTATTTTCTCTAAAGAGAATTAGTATGATTCTCCCAATATTACATGAGAGACCTTGGTCTTCATACTGAGTATACTTGTATTCTCATCCAACATTATAAAACTACCTTTAGGTTTCTAGGGGGGATACAAGGATTATTTTGTAGGTTAGACTTCATGATAGCTGTTGTGTCACTATTTACTATTACTGTTTTACTTAATTTTGATTTTACTTATTTTTGTAGAAGAATTGTTGTATACATGCATGTGGGATGGTTTTCTCATTCATTTATATACATGCCTTGTAGTTTTTTGGAGGTTGACACATCTTGTCATCCAATCATGGTTACTATAAAAGGGAAATTCCTCTCATTCTATGAGATTTGAATTCCATTGGTGATTCACTCCACCCCATGGCCTACCTAATGTGGGACTCGAGGGGTCATTATATTTCATTCTTTATTTCCAACTAATGGGAGGTATATTTGGAAGGATGAGGCCATGACATAATTGTATTAGAGGTGATGGTTGATAGATATAATGGATTTTATAGTTAGATATATTGAGGATTTCAAGGCTTGGTAGGGATTTTTTTTTAAGAAATCTTTGTTGGTGACATAGTCCAATGAAGGCCGACTTAGACAAGAGATTTTTAGGGCCCCATGATCCGATTCATGGACTCTGAGCCTATTTAATGACCAAGTGAGGGTACATGGTTTGTAGCGCATGCATCTTAATTAATTGTGTTTTAGTATGAATTTTTTTTTTGTGGAATATGAAATGGATAACGAAATTTTTTAAAATGAATCTTAAATAATTTTTTGAATACTTTATCACATGAATTCGCTGTTTACCATTTCATCTATGGAACCATGTTATCTTGTGCGTGTGTCTCAGGGAGTATAGGCTCAGCAATCTAATTCGGTTGACCAGTGGAGGGTTGATCCATTGGGGGGATGAACAATGGAATAGAACATTACATTACTTATATCATCATACATTGGTATAATATGAGGGTAGTGATTCTGAAATAGAGATGGAAAGCTGGCACGAGAAACTTGATATCAGTTTTTGTTTGTTGCGGTCTCCAAATGAGTACTGGTTTCCTTTACTAGTGTGCAATATAGAAGGAGTTGTACATCAGTGGTGGATGTTGTACCTAGGATAGATGAATGAGGCAAAAATTATATGGGTCAGTTTAGAGAAGGAGTTACCAGTATAATTACTTCCTTCGACTTTTATGGATGACAAGAGTATGGAGCTACTCTCCCTTCAGTAGGTGAATATGTCAGTACAAGAGATAGGGAGTATTTTCAAGGATCTCATTCTTTATATAATAGATCTCTATTGGTATGAGGATTATCATACAAGGGTCCTATATGAGGAAATTCATCCTTCAATCCAAAACACGATAATACCCATTATGTTGCTAACATAAATCTTTGTCCAGAAAAAGGTGGATAGAATCAAGTGGATGTACTTGAGAGGAGGTCTACCGCTAGAGGGGAGATAGATATGTTCATAAAGAGGTAGGATTAACAATAGTATGTCTCAGGCACTAGGGGCTTCTAGGATCTGACTAGCCTAGTGTCAACCTCAACATTTATTGTTATGAACTTATGTTCCTTGTGCCCTTCCCATGGGCTTAGGCCGATGGGTTTATTCTTTTGAGTCTATGGGCATCCATAGAACTAGCTACCATTTTCCATTTTTTATAAGTAGGTTGAAAGTGGGTAGGTTCAACAATATCCCTAGTTGTAGTTCCTTGCTAGGCCATTTCTACAACAGTGACAGAAGGTTAACGCTCTACTGAGGGAATATATGATAGGTAGAGGCCAAACATGGGGTGCACCATAGGGACCTCGACCTGAGAATTGTTTTGGAGGTGGTTATTAGTAGAGTGAAAAAGGAGATGGGTGTGGTCACTTTCATGTCATAACGGTTGTATCTCATGCTATGCTAGAGATCGCTAAAGGTATGGTCAGAAATTTTAGTACCCTTTCTTGTTTTTTTTATTTAGGAGATTTAAACTTCATTTTTCACCCAGTCTAGATCTTTATATGGGACTAGACAGAGAGATGATTCCCATTTCCTTTATTTTGATTATGCCAGTTGGAGATCAGACCAACTTTTTTAATTTGTTCCAGGAATACACATAGATGATTGGACTACAACAATCCCATAGGGATCTCTTCATTCTACATATACAGACATATAATTTCATTCTCAGAATCGATTGGTTTTATTATGTGGATGTCATTGTATACTTATTCTGGAGAAGATTTTTTATTCATAAATGGATGAATGGAATGTGTATTTCATTGGTGAGTAGGGTTTCTATGTGGGTAGTCGATAGGAATAGCCTCCTCTTTTTGTTTTGGCTGAGATGTTAATGGAATCAGTGTATGATGAGATAGTGAATCTTCTGAGAGTTATTGGGGATTTTTTTGATTAGGAGGTTATAATGCAACCACCTTGACATGACATCGAGTTCGGGATAAACCTACAACCTCTTGTTTCTCTAATTTTGATGGCTCTTTAACGAATGACACCTTCTGAGTTGTGATAGTTAATGATACAGATTGATGAGATGTCGATGAAGGGATTCATCTGGTATAGTGTATTGTTGTAGGGTAATCTGGTGTTGTTCCCAAAAAAGGTGGATGGTGGTCTAAGTTTGTGAATAGACTACCGGAGGTTAAATCTTGTAACATTCAAAAATTATTACCCTCTTCTGAGGATAAAAGATATTTTTGACCGGTTGGGAGGGGATAGCAAGTTTTATATGAACGGTCTATGGTACGGACAACACAAGTTGAGGGTGAAGGAGAGAGATATCCCTTATCCTACTTCTAGATGAAGGTATGGGCTCTTCGAGTTTGAATTCATTCATTTTGTTGTTATGAACACACATTCCATGTTTAAGGGGCTTATGAACTCCATCTTCCTGGATTTCTTGGGCCGGTTTTTCATTATATTCATCTATAATACATTGATCTACTCGAAGACTGAGGAGGAACTTACAAAGCATCTCAATACTATCTTGTAGATCCTCTGACACCACCAGCTCTACAAAAGGTGATCCAATTGACTTTTATAGACACATGAAATGAAATTATTTGGAAATATGGTGTCACCGTAGGGTGAAATAGTGGAACCATCATTGATTGGGGTAGTAGTTTCTTAATCAGTACCTAATAGTGTTTTAGAGGATCGTAGTTTTCTAGGCCTGGTATGTGATTACATGATATTTTTACCCAATTTCTATCAATTTGTATCTCTGTTGAGAACTCTAATCATGAAAGACTAGAATTTTTTGTGGTGTGATAAATTCCAGGCAACATTTGGAAATCTGAATGAGAATTTGTTCAGTAATCCAATGCTCTAATTTTCAGAGAAATGCTTGATGGTCTAGGTGTTTTTTGATTATTCCTATCTGGGATTGGCATGTGTGTTGATGCAGTAGTGGGAAGTTATCTCTTATTTTTCTAAGAAATTACATCCTCATGAATATAAATATTCCATCCATGATCTAGATCTTGTATTTTTCATGTTTTCAATAATGTTTTGGAAACATTGCCTTCGTGTGGAGGGCTCTATGGTATTAACAGATCATAATTGTTTGAGGTATATATTTTCCTAGCTCAATCTAATATTTTGATATCAATGGTGTGTGGAGTTTCATTAGGAAAATGATTTTTCTGTCTCTAAATCCTCAGGAATGGAAAATATCATTGTTGAATCCTTGATAAGTAAGTCACTAAGGGAGTTCATTTAAGAATTTACAGAAACATGGAATGAGATAGAGGAATTGGCAGCCTTGCACATGGATGTTGGAATGGACAGTGACAACAACAGTTTGATTCTGATTATAGTGCAGTGTTATCTGATGTAGAAGGTGGAGTCTCAATGAGGATACTCAGGGGAAGATGTGATGCATGATCACATTGACCATAGTGAGACTTGGAAGGATGTTCATAGGATGGTATGAATCAGGTGAGGTTTCATGGTAGGATGAATGTTCAAGTGGTGACACGTGATATAGTCATATATAAGTTACATATATCTTACTTATTTTTACACCTGGGAGTTTAAGATATATACCATGGATTAAGGCTATATTTTATTTGTCTTGGGATGAAATGTATAGTGGACGAGTTCGTGGCAAAGTGCATAGTGTGCCAGCAGGTGAAAGTTGAGGACTCTGTTCTCGGCAGTTTGTTGTATCCCTTAAGTATACCTAAGTGGATGTGGGATGACATCATGTTGGAATTCATCATAGGGTTACCCATGGATCAGGGAGGATGAAATTCAATCTTGTTATTAGATGATTAGGTGATGAAATTATCACACTTCTCAGTGAATATAGATTGAGGACCAAATGATTCATTGGAAGGAGGTATGTGGATGAGGTGATGTGGATGCATAGTGTTCCTTGATCCCTTGACTCATATAGGAATACACATTTTTTCTCATGAGTTTGGAGGGGATTGCAGCATGCTTTTAGAACTCAATTATTTCTCAACACTACTTTTCACCCATAGATAGATGGATAGACAAGATGGATTATCTAGATGCTAGAGGATATGTTGTGAGCATATATCTTGGACTTTAGTAGATCTTGTGTGTTACATTTACCCCTGGTTGAGTGTGCCTAAAATAATATCTATCACTCTTCAATTATCATGTCTCTATTAGAATATTTTTACTTAAGACCGTTTTCATAATATTGTATTGGATAATGGTTGGGGAGACCAATTTTCTAGGCCCTGAGGTAGTATAGAGAACAAAAATGAAAGATCATCACATTCATGAAATAATTAAGGCGTCAGAGGACCAAGAGAAGTTATATGTCGATTTCTAGAGGAAACCCTTAGTGTTTGAGGTGTTGGGGAAAGTGGGTGAGGTGGAATACAAGTTGGAATCGACCCCATAGTTGGAGAGGGTCAACAATGTCCTTCATGTATCACAACATTATTAGTATCAACATGATGACTCTCACATCATTGGCTGGGGAGAGTTGTATATTGAGGATGAAATTATGTTCATGGGGTATATTATAGAGAACCAAGATCAATCGGAGAAAGTACTACGTAGAGGGACCATTTTCATGGATAATGTGTTATAGAGGCATGATGTCCAATATGAGAGTACTTGGGAGTGGGAAGTGAAAATTCCTACCTAATACCTAGAGCTATTTTGAGTTTTACCTTGTTATGTTTTCTCTGGTAATGTGATGTTTGAACTCTGTTTTCTATTTTATGAGTTCTTTCCTTGTTATGTGATGTTTCATAAAGTTCATACATGTGAAAAAGGGATGAACTGATTAATAACCATGATGCATTAATTGAAATTCTATTAAACCTTTGTGGCCAAATTAGTGATGCCCAGAGTGGATCAAATCTTGACGTGGAGTATGAGATTCACTAAATTGTGTGATCAGATATTGTGGTTGTTGTGGTTGTTTGGTGTGTCTTATGGTCTATTGGGTTAAAATATGTTGGAAGAGGTGTTCAAGGTTATTGATTTTTCACTCATTCTATTGAACAAAAAGGATGGTTTATCGTTGAACTATGATATTAGTAGTTCTATTTATAGTATAGAGATATCCCTGGGTGGTATCTCACTTGGTGGTTTTTCGGTCCACTCATGTCCTTCTTGATTTGGTTTTGAATTCTCTTGAGAGATAATAGTTTAAGAGGTATCTAATGTAATGTCTCGTACCTCTCTGGTCAATAACATTATAGAAATACAATGTTTGGAGTGTTTTGGGAGGTCACGATGACTCATTTAAAGAGTTTGAAAAATCCATTTTCCAATGCTGAGTTGGGACTAGTAGGTAGATATGATAGGTATCAATAATGATTTAGTACTGCTGAGTTAGGACTATTGAGGCAGGACCGGTATATCAGTACAAGTCAGTTGGACATATGATTCATTATTATAGCTGCCAGTGTAATGTCACGGTAGGGATTTCTGATGGTGAATCATCTACTGGCGGGTCACAATAGTGACTCGCAATGGTGGGTCGCCATCAATGACACAAAAAATTGATTATTCCAATGGTGACTCATCCATCGGTATCTCATTCTCAATTAGTTACTTGCAATGGTGAGTTATCCAATAATGAGTCCCAGAAACGTGACTCATTCACTAGTATCTCATCCAATGGTGAGTCATTTCAGACACTTTTTCAAAATTTCATTATTTTTATATTTTTTTTAGTTTCACACATTTAACATTTTTTTGACGATAAAAGAGTGAAATACCATATTTAATAGTTATTTGTGCTATTTGGAACCATATCCATCTTTTAAAAACCTGAATCATTATTTGACCTTCCAAATTGTGGAGTCTTGGTCATGATCCTCCCACAATGTCCTTTAAAACTCATTCTATCTTTTGATATAGGATCTGGTATTTCAAATGTTGAGATCATATCTTGCTTGTGAACTCATGTTTTCTCTCAGTGTTCCCTAATCCATTCTTCCCCAAGGATCTATTTGTTGTCTTATACATGATCAATCATGTTGGTCCTTATAGGTTCTTCATACAACTTTTGCACCCCCTTTTTTGAGCAATAAGGAAGTGATGATAATATTTTCTTCCATGTAGGGATTTTATTATACAACTTTATTTTTTTAATCATTAGCGATGGGTATACACTATTTTCCATTGTAAATATATAATAATTACAACTAAATAATGGTAGATGAATCTATTTAGGATCAATTATCATGGGATGGGAAAAAGTGAGGTGTGATTCTATTTTGATTGGGTTAGTCACCCACTGAAAATCATGGTCATTGGTGGTATTTGATTTATCATGGAATGATCCATGGAATGAATGATGTTTTTCTCTCTTTAATGTTTCAAAATTAAAATGTTAAACCACATATACATGGATAATAAATATATTCCCCTGTATAACCATGTTTCAGGGATAAACCATGAATTAACAAGTGGAATTAAAGAATGGAAGCTTATTAAATACGAATATTTTTCATGGTATGTCTGGTGGTACGGTTGTGGGATTTGTTTTATGATATGTGGTTTTACTTCTGGTGTAATTGAATCTATTTTTTAGAGATTGTTTGATAGTGGAATGGATGGGTAGTATTGTGAAGTGGGGAGGCCTTTAAGATGTGTTATATATATGTTGTTGGATGTGAAGAGTGTGGTGTAATGCAACAAGGTTTTCATATAGGGTTAGGGTGAGATATGTTGTTTGGTGTTTCTATGAGTTGGGGGGGTTGTGTTTGAGAATGATGGATTGGGTGCAATGAATCTCATGAATGATGATGGCAGTGGTTGGTATGGGTAATTCGCCCAAGGTTTATCCATGAGTAGCATGCAGAATGCTTTACCCCGTATCTCAGGATTAGTACTTTGTTATAGCATGAATGGGTGTGAAGTGGAGTAGAAATATGAAGTGTGTTAAACTACTAGTCTCTTCAACTTCTAAAATTAATATGGTGGTGTTGAATTTTTTCTTTTATTACTTGTTTTCGGTTATGCTTAGTTGTTTCCCAGGTAGAGATGGAATAAATAAATGAATAGTGTAATAATAATTGAGAATTGGTCAAATGAAATATCTTGGGGTATGATTTGGGTTTTTGTCTTATATTGAGGTGTCTATCATTTATCAACATTAGAACTAACCACCATTAGTGTTGATAAAAGTGTATAGATGTATCACTTGTTGGGAATCCCATAGGTTGGGATCGAGTGATTGATATTATATCTATAAACATGTATTTCCTTATATATATATATATATTCACCCCACACTAGTTTATCATTATGTTTTGAAAAACCCCATTATCATAGGGGAGGGTGTCTTTCCAAAACATCCAAGTTGGAGGATGGATTTTTGAACACCCACACTTTTGTGATCCCTATTACAGTTGGTAGTGGCCCAATATTATTTGGGAAGGAGGTGGTTTACGGGGCCTTGGTGTGTGTAGTTGAGTTGTTTTTTCCCTGGTGCCTTCAGCATGATATGTGTTTTGGTTTCCCAGTTGGCTTTGGAATGATATGTCTCGTTCTTTCATAGTTTTTTTGGTGATGTGACATATTATGTGGCCTAGGTGTCTACAAGAGGGATGGGGTTGTGGGGCCCAGTCATGTGTGAGTGAGATGTGATGACCTTAATTTTCACATGTTGGGGGACTAGTTGTGAGACCCAGGTTTGTGTGTCCATGTTGTGATGTGGTAATTTCTGAAGAGATTAGAGTGCCAAGATGTTTTCCATTAGTGATGGGGAGCAGAAAATCAATGGGAATGTGGTTCAGGGTACCCTATCATCAATGTGCTCTATATTGCTATACTTAACTTGAATTATTTTGTGAGCATTTCATTATTGAGATTGGGGAGGCTAGTATAAAATCATAGGTGCTTTTGGATTATACTAATTTTTCATGTGAGCAATAATATACTTATCCCACTTATAAACAAGATATATTGAATTTTCTACAGAGTATACTTATATGTTCTCCCTAAACTATAAAACTGATTTCATGTTTCCAGGAGAACTATAGGGTCCATGTTTGGAATTACTAGCTCGGACATTGAAATATATAATGTGTCAGTAATTAGAATTACTATTGGTACATAAATTGTTTTTTATATATATTTTTAGCGGTTTGTTTTAAAATATGCATATGGGATGGTTTTTTATTTCTTTATAAATATGTCTTTTAGTTTTTTGATGTTGATAAATCATATCTCTTTATCAAAGATACTATAAAAAGGTTACAACATCCAATTTTATGAAATTTTTATACCCTTAGTGTTGGTCTCCACCCTAAGGAATACTTGAGGTGGGACTTAGGGGTCATTACTTGTGTTTCTACATATCTATCTGAGGAGGGGAATCTTTGGAGGTAGGGGATCATGACATTTGAACTCAATGTATATAATGTTTTATGACTAAATTATACTCAAATTATTATTAAAAAATTTTATTAACCCCTTTACAATAATTCACATGTGATTCATCCAAACTAGTAATGTTGATCCATTTAACATCAAAACATTATTAAATCAAATATAATTGGTATATAATTATAGAACATGTTCAATCCAAATGTAATATTATATAAAATGTCTCCAAATTTAAATATGTGTCTTATAAAAAATAATTTTATAATAATTAACTAAAAATAAAATATAGGTATGTAACATATATAATAATTATCTTTTATCCACCAATTACCAAATATTCTTGATTCCATGAATATCATATATATATATTAAAAAAATTAAATAACCTAGGAAAATAACATAAGGGCCAAAATTTCTTAAATTTACATTAAATATTTCTAATTTTTGAAAAGTGGACAAAAATTATTTTTAAACCATTTCATTTGAGATATAATGAAAATATTGTCAACAAATGGTTCAAGAAGGGTTGTTTTTGTAAATTAATGGCCAGATTGAACCATTGAACATTTCAATATACATTATAAGTTTTATTTTTCATTCCATGTTGACAATGATTGTTATAGCACAACAACTCATCATTGTATAATTATTTTATCCAACATGGGAATAATATTTTAAAATATACATTTTCCATTATAGAAAACAAATTACTCAAAAAAATATATCGATTTAAAATTTCTTGATATATTTTTTAATATATGCTAATATATTACTAAAAACTAATCGTATAGAAACCAAAATATAAAAAACATAAATAAAATAAGGTCACCATTTTTAAAAAATGAGGCACTATTGTATATTCTATCCCTGATTTTTATATAAGACAACACCATAAACCATTTTAAAAATAATATTAGAAATCAATGAGATTGATCTTTCAGGACTATGAGATATTACTCATTGTATATAGAAAATATAATGATTTTTATGACACTAATAAAAACTATTTGTCACACTAAATTATAGTAAATTTTAAAAATAAAATTCATTCCCCCAAGATATATCCACATCAAAAATCATTTCTTTGATATAAAATCATAATAATATCTAATTATTCAATATTAAAATATATTATAAATGAAAAATTTGATTAATTTATAATTCATTGGTAACAGGAAATGCTATTTAATTTAAAATAACATACTAAAAAATAATCTTAAAAGTGTATTCCATGGAATTCTAACCATGATATTTGATTATACATGATACTTAATGCCTATATCTGTTAATGTTTTTACCAAATACCACATGAAGTTAAAATAATGAAACTATTCAAATATGATCTAATTGAAAAATCACATATCTAGCATATGCATATTAAACTAGATCCCACAATAAAGATATTCATTACTGAACCTTATATCCTACCTATCGTGTTTTAAAACTCCAATTACCACACCAGATAAACTTAATAAATCAAACTGATACCATTTGAATTGCACCAACCATGTTAGAGAAATAAAACTATAACATAACATTGAGATATGACATTATAATAAATTTGATACATCCCTGAGTGACCAAATTTTAGTATGTAGTCAATTGAATTTTAAAATAATCATTAGGGGTGGTTTATATTTTAATTCTCTATAACATGACTTATAAATTTAATTATATTTTATAATGAACCCATGAATTTATATATATATATATATATATAATATAATAAAATTGAATATAGTTATAAATTATATTCAAAAAATTTCTATATAAATGTATTAATATGTCCTAATGTATAAAAAAACAATGAACACCAAGTAAATATGTCTACACTAGTTTCCATTATTAGTGGGAAATCCAAAAATAACAACTATACCACAACTAAAATAATATGATAAATAAAAAACAAAAAAAACAATATAATATGTATCTATGGGTTATTACACAAGAAGGGGTGGGTATAATGCCTTCCAAGTTATCCATATAACACTATAATTGACTAATTTGTGTGTGTAAATAATACAGGTTTGTTTTAGTGTTGTAAATGTTAGGAACATACACTAAAATAGTTCAAAAAAGAAATTCAAAAAAATACTAAAACAATCTCTATGATTTCTAGATAAGAAAGATATATCCATTGAAAATATCTATCCCAAAACCATTTAACCTAACCAATTCCATTCATATAATTATATTACTTAAAACCTATATAAGTTAGCAATTACAACCCTTTCAAAATGAAACAACAATTATTATAACCATTAAATATAAATAAAAATGGTCTTTCAACCATGTAAATAATTTTTAAAACCAATTATATAGAACATATAAAAATATTGAGCAAAATAACAATGGTTTTGATGATTTTGAGAAACATTAACACACCTCTGACCCATATCATTACTTATTAGTATAATATAATTCCAATTTCAATGATGTTTCCACCACAATAGTAATAGAATGTATGTAGATTTATCTATCAATTTCAATGATGTGGTCCTATATTAATGGATTGAATTATATTTATAGTTATTATATCCTCGATCAAACCCAAAAAAACTATAGTATATAAAAAGTAAATTTTATAAGTGATTACTTTATCCCATAGAATTATATAATGCCAACTCACAAAATATAACAATATCAAAAATAAAATAAATATTCACCAAAACACTATAATAAAATCAATATAATTATAATAAAACCCTAAAAATTTGAATTTAAAAAATATTACAATATTAATTAAAAAATAAAAAACAAAAATAAATACTTAAAATACATTATAAATCATAAAAAATTTCAAAAATATTGTATAACATATAATAAAAAAAATTAATTCCATGAAAAAACAGTCATTAAATATAAATTGATTAAGAGGGCCCAACTACATCATTTCACCTCCAAATTTCCTCCATTATACAAATCAGCGATAAAGAAACACACCAAAGAATCAAAATAAAATGACAGAATTTATTTTTAGATACTTATAAATAAAAATAATAAGAACATAATTCTATTTTGATTAAAATATTACGTTGAAAATGCATGGATAAATGTGGTAACTAAATGTTAATCCATGATAAAATAATCTATCAACTATTCTTGATAAAAAATCTCTCAAATTGGATGTTTCAATATGAATTAGTGATTCCTCTAAACTAAAACACTAAAAATAATCCTCCATAAATGATAGAGGATATTGAATAATAAATTCAAAATGATATAGGAAATATATTTGATCTAAAAATCATATATTGGAAGAAGGACCCCTAAAACCCATAAAATGTCCGCTAAAATAGATCTCTCTAGAGTTAAAACAATAATATGTGAAAAATGATAGTTTTTGGATAAAAAATATATATTTTTGGAATTTTCATATATACAAGGTCACAATGAATGGTTAGAAAAATAGTTAAGATCCATCAATTTTTATTATTTATAGAATTTTACACTATAAAATATTAACCCAGATAATGTTTGTACAAAAATTATCATGTTAGAAGTTCAAAAAATGTTATCAATCAATATAAGATAGGAAAAGATCGAAGGCTATAACATAAATATGATGAAAATGATTTCACCTTTTTATTTATATAATAAAAAATTTTCCAAACTAAAATATGGAATGATGTGTCTGTATATTATAATTGTCATTCTGTATGAAAATTATACTTCTTTATATGAACTAACACAACATGTCATAATTTGTTTAAAATAAATATCCAAAAAATTAAATGATGTAAACAAGGACTAATATATAACGCAACAAATAATGAATAATTCCATAAAACAAGGACTACTTGGACTATAAATATTCTAATATAAAAATAAATTGAAACAATTTATTATCTAAATTTATCCAGAGTGATATATTCACGTGGAAATACAATTATAGATTCTCATTGGACATATGATCCTACATCTAAAAATTAATTATAATTTAAAAGCGTCATCGTGATAATTAGGATAATTTAGGTAAAAACAGTAACATGTAGGGAGTTATTATATAAATAAATAAGATACCTACTAGGGGTATATGAAGTTCCATTGAAAAGTAATCTAAACATATCTATATTAAAATATTTAAATATAACAATAAATTGTTATTATGTATTTTTTTAATAGAAGAGTCATATTCTTTTCACTTCCAAAACTATACACATATTGATAATTAATTAAAAATTTAAAAATAAAACTATTATAATAGCCCTTAATCATCGGTAGAATAAAAAATAAATAATCTACATCCTTATAAAAGATATTTCTTCTATACCCTATATAATTAATTTATCTTTTAGCTAAATTGATGTGTCTACTTAGTATCAATACGATCATATATATAACCTAACATGCATAATATAGGTCTCATTGGGGGTCCCTGAATAATTCAAATCATGAAAACAACTAGAATAAATGTTTTATATAAAAATAATAGGTATAGTAATCATAAATTAAATACCTAATTTAATCCATAATATCGATCATGAAATTTATATCAATTAATAAACATGCAATAGAATAAAAATAATATTTTAACATCATACAAAATCAATCTAATAGAAAAACCTCATTATAATAATAACCATTACGATTATATATCAGTCATCATAAAAATAAAATTTATCACAATAATTAATATGTAAGTCAAATTACTATAAAAATATCCATAATACATTTAGGAAACCAAACATTTCATTATGATATAAAAAAATTGAAAAATAAGATAAATAAATGAAAATAAAGATAAAAATATATAAAAAACTATAAAATAAAATCATAAACTTGGACAACATAATTACTTTTTTAAAAAATTTCATCACTTCAAATCCTTGAGAAATAAGGCCTTGTTATCCACATAACATCGTGTTATTTTAAAATCTAATATTAATTCTAAAATAAAAATTTATATCATCATGGTTCCTAAATATGGTATATAAAAATGAAATCCATTGTTATTTATAGCTTGGTAAGAATAAAAGTCCACTGGTAAAAAATTATAAACATGGATAACTATTAAATAATTTTTTTCCAAACCATTCCCAATGGGTTACATATAATGGATAGAAACTTAACAGAATCACCTACCTCATAAGTGTCTGATGATATTTACAAATTATTATAACTTCAATAGACCTTACAGATATGTAAAGATAATTTAAAAAAATAATTCTCTAATATTAAAAATAAATTTAATAGTACATTTAAAAGCATGGATAGGAAAAAAATTACCAATATTAATAATAGTGATTATGAAACCAACAAAAAGGTTTAAAGGGATTTTCAAATACTTTTATCAAAAAATAATAAAAATTATATTTTACAATGTTTTCTTTTGGGAATAGAGAATCCATTAATTTTAATATTCCCTAAATAATAAGAATAAGAACTTATGTGAGAGGTAGGATTGGAATAAAAATTTGTATTAGATGAATAATAAGAGAGTCAGGGAAGAGGTATAACTATATCATTGATCCTCTATTATGATACCGCAGAAAATATAAATAATAGTTAAATTTGGATCCCCCATCATCATTTGGTACATCAACTAAAAATATTGTATAGGGTGTTTTGTATCATGTTTTATAATCATTATGAAAATAATCATAAATTAAAAAATAATAATATTATTAATATTAATATTAATATTAAAAATAATAAACTATTATTCAATTCTATGAGAAGGACATAAATTAATAAATAAAATAAGGAATTCTAGAAGTGTAGAAAAATGGTATATTAATAAAGGACCATATTTCAAATACCAAACCTTTCATTATAGATAACATCAAGAAAAATTCATTAAAATATACACTTTTTAAATGATAATTAGTAAAAATATAACCATAAATATGCATATAAATTATTGAAAATATAAATGAAGAAGGATAATTACAAAAATTACCCCCCTACAGAATAATCATGCAATATAGGTACAATTGGATTCTTAATATTTCAAAATATTAAAGAAGAAGTCATAGAGAATCTTGAGTGTATTCTAATACCTTTACTCTATAATCACTATGGATGTGATAATGTCATTTAGTTTTTTTATTATTTCCATTGACATCACATATACATTATAAAATTGGATAATTAATTACATCGTGTGGTCTTTGGGGACAAATTTTTGTTCAACTATCACTAGAGTCCCCTTCTATTCAGTCTTTTTATTATTGATTATCTACATGGAAATAAGATAATTTTAAAAAAATAATAGGTAGGAGTTAGTTTTTATAGAACATAAAAATAATACGAACTTTTTATATGAAATAAACATGTATATATTTTTCCAAATAACCCCAATGAATATATTTAACTTCTAGATTAGAAATAAATTACGTATCAAAACCACAACGATTGTGAATTCTTGGAAATAAAATATGATGAAAATATATTTCTTCCAAAGAAATATAATTTCATGGATTGATTATTGAAACATGTTCTTAATCTATGTATAATCCAATATACTCTTTTTGGAATTTATTAATGTAAAAATAATTTCTTCTCGTTTTATATGAAATTAGAGGATATAAAGTAGAATTTACCACAGTCATTGAGAAATTGAAAACGTTATCAATATATGGTCCAAACTGTATTCCGGTAGAAAAAATAAAAAATATCATGAAATTAAAATAATAATATGACTATGTTATTCAGAATCATTGAAGGATGAGCCTCAAATAAAAAACAACATTGATGTCAAAGTCCATTCTCTATTATTTTCATATCCACATATGAAAGAAATTATTACAACACATGTCAAGAATTTTATATAATAATAATTTCTTATGAGATTTTTGAATTATGCATTGTCTTCTTGTAGGACCATTAAAAATTACTTAGATTGTACATATAAAATTAAAACCAATCATAATGTAGATGGTCGATACTAAATATCTCAAGGCCATGAACTAGATCACCCAAATCTATAATATTTCAGAAAATTCAAAATTTTGATACACAAATTAATGTTTAAAAACTTATTATACAAATAAGTTAAGGTTGGGGGTAATAATTTTCTCAACCATAATAATATGAGCTCACAAAAAGTTCATAGAATGTTAATTATGGGAAAAATTGTCTAGTTTTGAAAAGAAACAATTATATACATTATAAAATTCTAAAAGATAAATTAGTTCACTTACCTTTTTTATAAATCATTAAAATCGAAAACAACCACCTTGAAAAAACAACTATTATGGGGGGAAAACTCGACATAATAATTCCTTTTAAAATCTATATATTCTTTCCATAAATCCACTAAATAGTTTAAATTTATTTAAATCATTTCATCAATGGTAATTTTTTCCAATTATAAATATGATCCTCAGTTTAGCCCAAGTATTTTTTACAATAAATCTTTTTGGAAAACATCATCTGAATCACATATATATGGATTATGTATTAATGAATGTTTTAACTAAGAATATAATATAGATATAAAATCTTACCATCTATTTGACCACACTAAATTTCAATGTAAAATGAAAAAAATAGTGTAATATTAGGACTATTTTTAATTGACATATATTCCTATCAAAAAATTAGAATACATAATATAAATGTTTTTTTAAAAATAAAATATATAATATGTTTCATTATCTGTTATTGAGAATCTCATAGTGTTGTAATATACACTTGAATTAAATTTCATGTCATTCAAAATTTAATTTATATGTATAAATGATATAAGGTTTCTTACTAATTAATGTGTTTCAGGTGATTATTTAGATGAATTTTCATATCCAAAAAATAATGAAACATTTTTTAGTTTTATTTCATAGTCTATGATCCAAGGAATTGACTATATGAATTATAGTGTATTTTTTAGTGTCACTCATAAGTATGAAGAATAGTTATGGGGGTAATTCAATAGATTTTTGTTCATCTGATGGTTCTATATTCATAGTTTAAAGAGCCACGATTTAAAACATTCACCACCAATGAAAATTTTTAAAGGTCCATAAGTACATGGTTGATTATATTTTTTAGAAAATAACTTTATAAAATATCCCAAGAAACCGTAAAACCTAGAATATGTATCCAAGAGTTGTGATCTACCATTCATAGTAATGATTTCCCGTGATATATTCTTTTTTATTTCTCATTACATGATTCAAATTAATAATCTGTAATAATGAAAAAACTCACAATTTATAATTCAACAATTATCATTAATATTAAATCAAAAAATCACCCAATATGTTTAATTAGGTATAATACATATTATAAAATTCATAAAATGATGCATTAAATAAATATAGAAAAAATAAAAAACTTTTAATCTTAAATAATCATATAGATAGTTAACTAATAAATAAAATAATCACCAATATAAAGGCACTCTAACTCTAATTTCCATAACACATAATGTGAATAATTTAAAAAAGAAAACACATAGAAAATAAATGGAATCAGTATAGTAAAAATATTAATGTTTCTATTTATAAATAAAAAACATATTCTATATATATAAACATAGTGAAACACATAAAGAAATAAAGTGTCATTTTAGAAATAAACACCCCTCTAGGTAAATAACAACAACACAAATAATTTTGATAGTAATAAAAAATAATTTTTTAGATAATATTAAATTCCCATATTTCAAAAAAAATATAAATTATAATATAATGGATCCCATATTCCATTTATATTAATTTTGCCTAATTTTATTCCAAACTAAACATCAAATTGTTTCAATAGACTATTTATAAAACAGAACTATGTTTGTAATAGAAATAACATTTAAACATAAACAAAAAATACATTAATTTACACAAAAAAAATATGTTTTCTACTATGGTAAAAATAAAATGAAACCCAAAAAACAATTTCGTTTTCCAAAAAAGACAATATTCAATTAAAATAATTCTTATTTCCCATCATCATTCATTATAAAATTTTATAAATATTTTAAAAAAACAACAAATAAAAAAAAATTCATATTCACCTGAAAAATATAAATAAATACTTGTCAATCCACTTAAAAACTATTAAAAAGAGATAAATAAATGCAAAAAAATTAAAAATCATTCAATGAATGTGAGCTTACACAACATAAATAATTCAAAAAAATTGATCATATTAAAATATATCAAACAATTTTCCAAATTCTAGCATGTTAAAATAATTTAATAGCATGAATTAAGTTTTAAAATTATTTTAAGGACACTATATTCAATTTTTTTTTCAAAAACAGTATGTGATTATTTAAGTCCAAAATATAGTTTCACATTATTCCATAGAAAAACAATTAAATTTTTTTAAAATACACAAGTAAAAAAAATTATTCCATTGAAATATATGTCATTCATAAAAAACATCACCCATTAGTTAAAAGAAAAAAATATCATAAATAAATATGAATAATATAATTAACTTACCTAGCATGTTTAGAATTATTGTAAACTTTTTCAAGAACAATTATTTTCAAAAGTAATATAATACTAATAAATCAAAACAATTTACAATTATATACTATATATATACATTAAATCTTATGATGTCTTAAAATGAAATAAAATTAAATTAAAATTATATGAAACTATAATTCCCAAATTTAATCATCAAAATAATGATAATAAAATAAACATTGAAAAAAATTGATTTACAAAAAGGTTAGCCACATACTGTTAAAATAGAAAAGGTTAATGGATATCATCAATCATTGTTCCAATTACTCATTATATGGATAACTCAAACCTTATATAAATAATTTTAAATTATATAGGAAATATATTAATTACAAAATGGACAAATAAAACTTGTTAAATTATATATCGTATTTAGATATTCCTTAAATTGAGTAATATGTTTGTTTAATGAATTTCAAATTGACTGGTATCCCATCACATTTTATATTATCTAAAATAAATAAACATCACAAAAAAACATTCAAATTCAATGTAATCTATGAATAAATATACAAAAAAAATACAATATCAATTTTTATACAATATGATTTAAGAAGATAAAATATTGTAAAGGCATATATATTAGGGAGAGTATTATTTAATTATATTTATAGAATTTAGATTCTAATATATTTTATAAAAACCTTAATAAAATAATTTATCCTCTCATATTCATGAAAAAATATCATTAATCTTATATTTCAAAACTACTACAAAATCCACATTCTTTCCACCAAACCACTCAAAGTAAAATATACCACTTCCAAACCTCAAACTAATCCACACAATAATATAACTATATGAAAATAAATTTTTTAAACCCACTAATTTAAAACAAATAATTAAATAAATTATATATATAATTTAAAATTTAAAATCTATGAATAAAATTAAATTAATAATGTCATGTAAAAAATAAAATTAAATAATATTCAATCCCATTTTAGTTTATTTTTTAAATTTCCTTGATAAAAACACTAGCAACACACAATTAATATTTATATGATTCAAATAATATTAAAATTAATTAAAATTAATGTGTCTATAGATAAGTCATTAAATAAGTAAAATATTACATATAATTAGTCAAATAAATAATCACACAGAAATAAATTTATAATATGTCCAAAAAATAGATCCCTACTGATTACTATTTATGGAGTCTTATAAATTTTATATGTGTAATCATACTATAAATAAGACATTTGAGTCATGTTAAATCTCTTATATAAACACAATTCTTAATGAAACCATTTTATAGGAAAAATAAAAATTACTAATGCAATGTGTCATCTGAATATGTGTAAAACGAAAAAACCCTAATTGTATACATAGTGCAACAAATATAATCATTGTATAAAGAATTTGTTATCAAATTAAAAAATCAAACATAACCATCTATAATTAAAATATAAATAATTAATATTTAGCTAATTACAAACCAATTACCTTTTAGTATTAGAGTTTTACATAATTAGGGAATAAAATTTAACTTAGAAAACCCAAATCATTCTTATCCAATATTTATTTTTTCCAAAATACACACAATTTCTTATGTATCAAGTCTTATTAAATTTCTATCACACAATTCTCTATAAAATATACCCTTCTAGTCATATAATAAATATTGTCTTATTTATTACATTGTAAAAAATATACATAATATGGGTGGCCTTAAACACTTAGCAAGGTTAGTTATCGTAGACTTAACAGGGAATGAATATTATTGTAGGAATAATAAATAACAAAAAATTACATATAAATTATAATTTTTCCACTCAATATTTTAAATTATAACATAATAATGAAAACAGACACATGAACAGAAATTGACCATATTCACAGTCGTGTTATAAATAATTTCATAATTGTTTATTTTTTCCATCGATGACTCATGGAACTAAATTATACATCGCATAAATTTAAAATACCAAAGAATAATAAATATAATGTTAAGGCCTCATTCTAGGACATCATAAATAATTAATTTATCATATACCAAATATCATGTATAGTTTGCCTCACTAAACCTACCGTTGCATCAAGAAACTATATAATTCTGAACCCCACCCATCATTAAATAAATTCAATCCATTCATCATTTGATATGTCAACATAACCAATTTATCAAGAATGATCTATATTAAAATAAAATGTATTGAAAATTACTCTATTAATTTAGTTAATAAATAGAATTAATTCATTGGAAATAACCCTTAAAACTAACAATATATATAATAAGGATAATATATAATGTTTAGTACTATAATCGAAATATATAGAAGTATTGAATGTGATATAGAATAAATCCATTAAATTAATGAATAAGAACATGGTGGTTAATAATATTGTTAATAAAGAGATGTATAGTGACATATAAAATACATATTAAATATAAGTCAAGGCATGAACTATAATTTCATAAGAAAATTTTGTGGTTAAATTATGAAACAAAATTTGAAAAGAGATATATATTTTATGATTTTTATATAATATGGATGAAATATAATAAAAATAATAATCATAAATACTTAATTATATTATTGTAAAAATAATCTTTGAGCTCACATTCATAAAATTATTTCATCGGGTATGAAGTTGACATTTGAAACTATAATTTTAAAATAATTTCAAATTTTTAAACCATGAAATGAAAAAAATATATAATTGGAAATGTGTTGTGGATGATAAAAATATACATAAGTGGAATGATAAATCATTATTTATAAATTTAAAACACTGAACATTGAGTTTAAAATAAAGTATGTATATATGATTTATTATGGTATTTTCATTCAAGAAAATAAAATTTTAAAGGGATTCAATAAAATTAATATTTTTCATAAAATATTGTATAGGCGTTTCAGTGGACAATTTTTTAAAATAATACTATTTTAACACTTTTTTAATGTAACTGAATATGAATAATATAGGAAATGTTAAAAAGATTCATTTTATGAAAATTTTAAATAATATAAAAGATTTTATAAAATTAAAATATGAAATATTTAAAATAATAATATTAAAATTATATAAAAGAATAAGGACAATGAAGGGAATTATTCTCGACCCTAAAGAAATGATAATGTTGATTACATATTTAATAAAAAAATTGGTATAATTATTAACAAAATGGAATTGAAATGTAAAAAATACATTTTAACAAAAAAATACGGATTACAATATAAAAAATTAAAATTACAAAGGAAATGAAACATTGAAAGTAGATGTTCATAAATAAATTATATAAATCAATTATAAAAATTATTCCAAAAACCACCATTATGAGTTATGTAATGTATGAGTCAAAGGACAATAAATATATGATAGTTTACATAAATTTCAAACCCTATTTGAAAACAAATGATTTAACATATACAAATTAACACATGTAGTATTTATATAATATAAATGTAAATATGATCATAATAATAAACATGTATCATTGAATTATAATTTTGACCGTGAAAGCATAAAAATTGTGTATAGTTTGAATGAAATGCACTTTAAATAAAATGTGAAAATAGTCATTAAATAATATAAATAATGAGTGATATATGATTTAAAATTTTTTGGAGGCATTATATACAACAAATAATATAAATTATGACTATTATACAAATCATTCCCCAAAGAAGAAAACATTGGGAAGAGTTATGATTATATTAGATTGCCACTTTGTTTGATATAACTTATTCTTATTTGAAACCTTTAATATAACTATTTTATGTTTAATTAATAGAAAATTATTACTTAATTTTTAGTTAGTATTGTTCGATAGTGTGTGTAGATTTAGCTAATCCATGTCTAATATGGAGTAATATATTCGGTTATCGTTACAAGGTGATGAGGATATTATATAAATAATATTACATATTTTGGAATATATATTTAAATATTATTTATGATGGTCTAGGTTTTTTCCATTGGATTTTTAGGAATGATTGTTTATGACGAAACATGTATGTTGAATATTTTTCGTAATTCTTAATAAATTAAATGTGGTATCAAATTAAAATATTAAAATTTATATTAAAATTCCATAATAAAAAATCATTATTTACATATTAATATCATATATTACAAGTGTAACATAATTTCTATTGTTCAATAGGTTGCATAAAATAGATTAATATTAAGAGATGCGTCTCCACATGATTTATAAGATGTTAAATTTTAATATGTACATTTATTGATAAAATTATTTATATAATTGAATAAAATAGAATTTTAGAAAATTAATCATCTTATAAAATTTAAATTATTCATTAATCCCATTTTTAGAATACAAAATATAATGCTATGTGAAAAATGGAAAAGTTCAATCATTGATTTTTTTTCTACACATAATAGATGAGACATTTTCATTTTCTAATGGATTGGAAAGGGAGACATTAAGGTTATTTCTTGAATATAATAAAAAATATATATAATAATGAAAATGTTTTTATAATATTTATATTTCTATAAAAGATACAAAATATTTGGATGAATAGTTGAACATGAATGAATATAGTGTAGAAAAATAACTCTTCCATGGATATCCTTCTTCATACCAATATTATTCTAACAATTATTGGTGTTCTGTTAAGTCCAAAACTGTCATGACCCGTCCTCGGGGCCCGTGCCATGACTACCCCATGTCCGCCTTCCATAGGATAAGGGCTGGCGACTAGCACCAAAGGCGTAAATCCTGATAACTGGGAAGGCATTGCCTTTATAAAAGTAAACAAAACACCACAGAGTACAAGAGGAAGTAAAACACAAAGTACAAAGAGAAGTGCTGAAAGGTAAATGGACCAGAATACAAAGCCAAATGAAAGTACAACTACAAATGAAGAAAGGACAATAGAAAAAGACAACAGCTGGAAGAATGGAAGCGGCTCCCGGGTCGTCCTCCTCGGATCCTACCCGAACGGTAGGTACAGATAGCGCAGCTCCTGGATTGTCCACCACGGATCCTACCTTAAGGGTAGGTACAGATAGCACAGCTCCTCAATTCTCTCGCCCGACAACCTCCTCCGTGTGTCGTCTCGTCGTGAAGTCCACCTCCGGATACTGACTCGTCATGTGGTCCACCTCCGGGTACCGTCCAGTCCTCGAACACTCGACCTCCGTCAGCGCTGCCCGTCATCTGCAACCAACACAACGAGGTGCGGGCATAGCCCGTGAAAGGGTGAGTATAATGATACTTAGTAGGGACCCCGAGACCCTCAAGGTCTCACTAAAACCAGCATGGATAACCACAATGAAGATCTCAACATATAACCTCTACTTAGGTGTATGCCCATACATATTCCTATGTTATCAAGTAACCCATCTCAATCATGAGGAAACACAAAGATCATGAAATCAATGGATAACCACTACCTAGGTATATACCCATACATATACCTAAGATATCAGGTGACCCATCTCAACCATGAGGAAAACACCAAGATCATGAAATCAATGGATAACCACTTCCCAGGTATATGCCCATACATATACCTAAGTTATCAAGTGACCCATCTCAACCATGAGGAAAACACCAAGATCATGAAATCAACGGATAACCACTACCCAGGTATATTCCCATACATATACCTAAGTTATCATGTGGCCCATCTCAATCATGAGGTAAACACAAGGGTCAAAAGTCTCAACTCAAACCAGGATTTTCATTATCGAAACCGTAACTACTGAAGAGCCCCGTCTCTGGATTGTACAGTGGTCCTGTCACGACTCCGAGGTACTGCTCACTAATCTAAGACTACTGAGGTACTCCTCTTGTCGAGTACCGCGGGTCAGCCACCCAAACACAATAGTGCTTCCCGTCGGGGTATGCCACACAAACACAGTAGTGCACAGCCCCTAGTAGCCTGCAGAGGTACTCTCCAGACGAGTATTGTGGGTCTGCACTGTCACATAGGTAGTTCTCTATCTGCCATGGGTCTGCACCCAAACAAAGTAGTGCTCCGTCCACTGGGCGAGTCGACTCACTCCAAGTCGAGTCGGTCAAGCAGTCGACAGGTCTGAGTCAGCTACACGGTCTCCATACTCCGCACGCTCATCTCAGGGAGGTTCCACTCCACGAGCTATAGTTCAATACTCCAAGTATCTCAATGTCCCAAGACGAAGTATCTCAAAGGACCTCCTTGTCATATGGGTCTCAATGCAACAGACGGCTCGACAATCGGACGCCCGGTCTGTGAGTTACTAGCCTTTTCGTCCCAGGGGCCCGATTTGTTTCGAGTGCGAAACAACCCAGACATATCTAAACTATACCCTGAACTCTCATAGGGTATACTCAAAGGGACTGTTTCTCAACGTGATCACCAATGCCGCTGACGGTTCATCAAACGGACGTCCAGTCTGAAAGATATCAGCTTTTCCGTTCCAGGGGCCCGGTTGGATTTTGGGTACAATCCAACCCAGCCACTATCGAACAACAACCAAAACTCGAGCGAAGTATGCCAAAAGATCTTTCTCATCAAGAGGAAATCAACAAGAAAGACGACGCGTCAATCGGACGCCCAGTCTGTGAGTTATTGGCTTTTTCGTTTAAGGGGCCCGGTTGGATTCGTGAGCGATCCAACCTGACCGCACTCCGATGGAATCCAAACCTCGAGAAGAGTAAGCCAAAAGTTCTGTCTCATCAAGAGGAATCCAACCAAGTTGACGGTACATCAATCAGACGTCTGGAGCTCAAGATATAAGTGTTTCCGCTCTGAGGGCCCGGTTGGTATCGTGTCCGAACCAACCCGGCCGAACCAAAATTTCTCTGAAACCTTGAATATAGTATACTGAAATGACCATCTCGATCCAAGGGTCGCATCGCCACTGATGGTGCGTCGATCCGAGGTCTACAGCTCATGATATGGGCGAAAGACCGTGAAGGGTCCGAAAACGGGGGGTCTGGGCCCGGACCGACCCGGCCTGCGTGGCCCGTCCTGGGCGCGACCCGGCCCGAACCGGCGGGTCGGCTCGGCTCGGCTCGGCCGAGCGGCCGAGCGAGGGAAATCCGGGGGCGGGGGCGCGCTGCCCCCGCATGATGGATCCGCTGCCCCGGTTGGGGCTGCCTCTCGTCAATGGAGGCGGAAGCCGGCCGTGTCCCTGCTTCGGTTCCGCACGGATGCGGAACCGCACCCCGCCATCGCGGCTCCGGCCGTCGGCACTGCCAGTAGAGTCCGCGGGCCACCAGAGTTGCTGCAGTTGTCCGATTTCATTTCCGTCTGCGCCAGAGGTCCTCCTGGGACCCAACCTTCGCTGCAAAGCTTTCAAATCACCCTTGTGGCCCCGTTTGTCGTCGTTCGACAATCTGCTCACAACAATCAACCAATGGGGTCTTCTATCGCCTCGGCGGCCCGACTCCGGCCGCGGTTTCACTCGGCCATAACGGCGCGGTGTTTCGGCGCCGTTCTTCTTCGCCCCATTCATTCTCGTGTTCGCGCGGTGCCGTTGCACCGCGCCGTCTTTGTTCGTGCCGCAATGATTCAAAACAACAAAGGGTAAGGAGAGTCGGTTGTGATTGTGCGGTCCGACCTCCTCCCGTTAGTTGGTGACAAATGTCTCAAAAGACGGAGAACAACAAGGATTTATTGTTCTCATGAGCAAAAGAAAACAACCCAAAATAGTTTTTCCTGCAAAACAAGAATTTCAAACCCGAAAACATACTCTTGGCGGATCAACTTAATATTGAGTTGATCCGCGTTCTTATTTTTCAAAAGGAAACATCCATGGGTAAATATACTATTCTCAAAATTAAATCCCTACCTCAAGCGTCTTCGAGCGAGGGTTCGCCGCTGATTTTCTCGTCGTGAAAGAAAGCGTCGCGGGAAGGGGATCGTCGACGTCACGTCGTCGATCTCCGAGGATCCGGCGTTTTTGTCGACCTTCGTCGGAGGGCGGCGTTCTTCATTGGAAGTGATGAGTTCTTCACGTTCGTCATCGAAGAATGAAGTACTTCAAACCTTGGTTCTTTCTCCGAAAATCCTCTCGACAAGCAAACCCCCCAAACAAAATAAGTGTATCTCTTATTTTATTAACCAAGTCATAAGTTTGCATTTAATAAGATTAAAACAGTTAATTCAATTGAATTTAAATGCAACGCTTTAATCCCCCAAATTTAATAGGGGCATTTAATAACTTATTAAATGCAAGAGTTGACTTGACATTAAGAGGGGGTGCGGGTGCGTTACATAGAGGAAAAGAAACGGTGGGGCTCGTGCGGGCCCCACCTCACAAATATCCTACCAAAAGTGTAGGATATTTTGGATTGCACCCTATCTGATTCAACCCAGCTTAAGTATATTTAAGTGTCTTTAAGTGACTTTAAGTGAAATAAAATAAAGTTGTCGTACCACTTTATTTTATTTTCTTCACTTAACCCCCAAAAATTAAAAACCACAGCCGAGCAAACGTAAATCCGGAAAAGGCGTTTATAATCAAAAACGGGCGCTGCGAATCCATCGGTTCCCTCAGAATTCGATTCTGAGCACTGGTTCAGAAGATAGAAAAACTCGCTCGTTCATTCACTGAACGTACCTGAGCTAAACTTCGAGAAATGATTCCGGGCACACCGGGCCTCGGAATCAGGCGCTGTCAGAAACCGCGTTCTTGTAAAATCACAAAGAAAATTTAGAAAAAAATTTCCTTGAAATTTCTGGGTCTTTACATTAGTCCCACCTCAGGGATTTACGTCCTCATAAAGCATTAACACAAACGAGGTTCACAAAAGCGATACAGAGCACGCATCTGAGCCTTTCGCTCCCATTTGCTCACCTTGAGGTTCCTGTACTGTAAAAAAAAAAGCACACCCGAGGAATCGATCGTCCATGTAGGATCTGATCTTGTCGATCCTCGATCCCCACTAGAACCTCTGTGAAAGACACACCATCACCATCGTCCAGCTCCCCATGGTCAGTGATATGCGAAGGGTCGAGCACGTATCTCCTCATTTGAGATACGTGGAAGTTGTCGTGCACCTGGTGCAACTGAGGTGGATGGGTCAAGTGGTAAACCACCCCGCCTACCCATCTGAGGACCTAGAAAGGTCCGTTGAACCTCAGAGATAACTGGACGCCTTGGCCACATCTCCGTAAACCTCATTGAGGACAGACTCGTATAAGGACGTGATTGTCATTCTCGAACTCATGAGGCCTCCAATTCCTAATAGAACTGGAACTCAAATGACTGCTGCCACGAGGGTAAGGTTGACCGACTCAAAAGTGATTGGTCGCACCCTCCTGTGAAAGGGTTTAACCTGTGCTGCCTGGGGTTTCTTTTTCGCCGACCAAGGAAAACCCATTCTGACGTCGTAGTTAAACCACAACCTTTATGCCTAATACCATCAATCTGTGTATGAACTGTGATTGCCCAGTCCATACTCAAACCAACGTCATAAGGTCTCGACGCTGCCACCAATAGATTCCAACTGAAACTCTCGCCTCGAGGGTCTGACCACACTGTCGGCGTATGTGTGATTATCGAGTCTTCTCCCAAGGTATCTCGAGACGTGAGGGTCAAGTCTACGGCTTCCCGGAAACTCTAGGTCTGGAACAAGATTTGTGGAAGGAAGGAATGATTCATATCAACGTCTGTTACTACGACAGCTATTAGTGGATACAGACTATACCTTGAATCATTCTTAGAGCCAATGGGTCACTCTCCCTGGCCGCATGAAGCTACTCTCTTCCTCTGCCCTACAACTCCCGGAGCCTGGCGGGGACAACTAAGGCTGGTGGTTGTAGCATGTTAAGATGTACACCACCTCATGCTAATCTCCTAGCTCTACCTCCATGTTTGCTGCTTTGAAGACTCATCTATCCTTAAAATCTTCCTCTTTTTGAAACATTTAACACGATCGAGTCTCTAAGACTGGCGCTGGTTTCCTGTTTCTTACTGCATTGTGCAGTCTTCATCTGCTCCTGGATGATCTTCACCTTCTTTGCCTATGATCTGGAGGAGCTGCTAATATTTCTCCTTTACCTAAAAGAGAAACTCGGTCTCATCCCCTAGATGAACCACGCCCATTACTTAATTCAGTCAATCCTGACATAAATGATGCATTCATTCCATGGATGACGTCGTAAGGTCGTGACGTAACTACCAAGAGATCCAACCGTCACTCTCACCTCGAAGGGTCGAGTCACGCTGTCGGCATCAGTGTGAGGTCACTGGGTCTCCTCCAGTAGAAATCTTGAAAGTGAGGGTCAAGTCAACAGTTTTAACCAGGACCACTTAGTATCAACCAAACAAAGGGACATGAAATTAAACAAATATAAGTGTCTTATTATTATTCTAGCTCATAGTACAAATACATGAATACAACAACATGGATCTAGAAGTACAAGGGACGTATCCACTAGTTCCGCTCCTGTCAACCTACTCCCGGAGCTCTACTGCCATGTCCACTCCTCGACTGTTGTTCAAGCACCTGCCGCTGCTTCTGCCTCGGTGGCTCCTCCAAAGCCTGTGGATCAACTGTACGAGGAGTCGGACAGTCACGTGCCAGGTGACCCTTCATGCCGCATTCATAATAGTTCCTGCTCATCGTACGACTGGATCTGGTCCTCTTGGACCTCTGCATCATCTATCTAGTGCCCACAGATGACTCGGCTACTGATCTAAAACCCTGCGGGAATGGCAGAAGCTCCTGTACACGCTCGGGGTGTAGAGCTACTGGTACAAACTCCAACCTGAAGAATGTCTCGAAGTCTTCCCATGTCAAGGTCATCCTGTCGCAAAACTGGAACAATTGGCTCCACCACCTGCCTGCTACTACCTGAAGAAGGCTGGAAGCAAGGATCACCATGAAGTCTACTGGCGTCCCCACTAGCCTGATGACTCTCACCAGAGCCTCCAGCCAATCCTCAGCTGCCAGCGGGTCCGTCTCTCCCCAGAACCTGGGTGGCCTCTAGCACTGGAACTCGTGCAGCACACTCAAGTGGCGTGAATCTCCTACTACTGGGGCTGGTTCCATCTGTGGCCCAACGTATGGTAGTACCGCTGGTGCCTCTCCTGGTGCCTCAACTTCAAGAGGGCCCTGTACAGAAGCCTCGTCGCTCGGTAGCCTCGTCTCTCGGTCAAGCAGTCGTCAGGTCTCAGCTTCCTACACGGTCTCCATACTCCGCACGCTCGTCTCAAGGATGGTACTCTCCACGAGCTACTGGTCGATACTCCAAGTATATCAAAGTCCCACAAATAAGTATCTCAAAGGACCGCCTCGTCATAGGGGTCTCAATGCAACAGACGTCACGTCAATCAGACGCCCAGTCTGTGAGTTACTAGCGTTTTCGTCCCAGGGGCCCGGTTGGTTTCGAGTGCGAACCAACCCAGACGTAACTCAACTTTACCCCGAACTCTCATAGGGTATAATCAAAGGGACCGTTTCTCAACGTGATCACCAACGCCGCTGACGGTTCGTCAAACAGATGTCTGGTCTGAAAGATATCATATTTTCTGTTCCAGGGGCTCGGTTGGATTTTGGGTACAATCCAACCTAGCCACTGTCCAACAGAAACCAAAACTCGAGAGAAGTATTCCAAAAGTTCCGTCTCATCAAGAGAAATCAACGAGGCAGACAACGCGACAATCAGACGCTCGGTCTGTGAGTTATTGGATTTTTCGTTTTAGTGGCCCGGTTGGTTTCGTGAGCAAACCAACCCGACCACACTCCGATGACATCCAAAACTCGAGCTGAGTAATCCAAATGTTTTGTCTCATCAAGAAGAATACAACCATGTTGACGACACATCAATCGGACGTCCGGAGATCATGATATAAGCGTTTCCGCTCCGAGGGCCCGGTTGGTTTCGTGTCCGAAACAACCCGGCCGAACCCAAATTTCTCTGAAACCTTAATTATAATATACCACAACGACTGTATCGATCCAAGGGTCTCAGTGCCGCTGACGGTGCGTCGATCGGAGGTCTACAGCTCAAGATATGGGCGAAAGACCGTGAGGGGTCCAAAAATGGGGGGTCTGGGCCCAGACCGACCCGGCCCAACCCCCCTGGGTCGGCCCGAACAGGGTCGAACCGACATGGGTTCGGGTCCGACCTAGCATGCGCGGCCTAGCCTGGGTGTGACCCGGCCCAAACTGGCGGGTCAGCTCGGCTCAGCTCGGCCGAGCGGCCGAGCGAGGGAAATCCGGGGGCAGTGGTGCGCTGCCCCCGCGTGATGGATCCGTGGCCCCGGTTGGGGCCGCCTCTCACCAACGGACGCGGCAGCCGACCGTGTCCCTGCTTCGGTTCCGTGCTGCCACGGAACCGCATCCCGCAGTGGTGGCTTCCGCCGTGGTGGCTCCGTCCAGCGGTGCGGTGTGTCGGCGCCACGCTTCTTCGCCACGTTCATTCTCGTGTTCGCGCGATGCCATTGCACCGCGCTGCCTTTGTTCGTGCCGCAATGAATCAAAAAAACAAAGGGGAAGTAGAGTTGGCCATGTTCATGTGGTCCGACCTACTCCCATTAGTTGGTGACAAACGGCCCAAAAGACAGAGAACAACAAGGATTTGTTTTTCTCATGAGCAAAAGAAAAAAACACAAAACAATTTTTCCCACAAAACAAGAATTTCTAATCCGCAAACATACTCTTCCCGGATCAACTTAATATTGAGTTGATCTGCGTTCTTATTTTTCAAAAGGAAACATCCTTGGGTAATGATACTATTCTCAAAATTAAATCCCTACCTCAAGCGTCTTCGTGCGAGGGTTCGTCGTGGATTTTCTCGTCGCGGAAGAAAGCGTCGCGAGAAGGGGATCGTCGACATCACGTCGTCGATCTCCAAGGATCCGGCGTTTTTGTCAACCTTCGTCGGAGGGCGGTGTTCTTCGTTGGCGGCGATGCGTTCTTCGCGTTCTTCATCAAATAATGAAGATCGTCAAGCCTTGGATCTTTCTCCCAAAATCATCTCGACAAGCTAACCCCCAAACAAAATAAGTGTATCTCTTATTTTATAAACCAAGTCATAAGTTTGCATTTAATAAGATTAAAACAGTTAATTCAATTGAATTTAAATACAACGCTTTAATCCCCCAAAGTTAATAGGGGCATTTAATATGTTATTAAACGCAAGAGTTGACTTGACATTAAGAGGGGGTGCAGGTGCGTTACTTAGAGGAAAAGAAACGGTGCGGCTCGTGCGGGCCCCACCTCACAAATATCCTACCAAGAGGGTAGGATATTTTGGATTGCACCCTATACGCTTCAACCTAGATTAAGTAGCTTTAAGTGGATTTAAGTGGATTTAAGTGAAATAAAATAATGTTGTCCCACCATGTTATTTTATTTTCGTCACTTAATCCCCAAAAATTAAAAACCACACCCGAGCTAACACAACTCCATAAAAGGCGTTTCTAAGAAAAAACTGGCGATGTGATTCCATCGGTGCTGTCAGAATTCGATTCCGAGCGCCGGTTCAGATGTTAGAAAATCCCGCTCATTCGTTCACTGAATGTACCCGAGCTAAACTTCGGAAAATGATTTCAGGCACACTGGGCCTCGGAATCAGGCGCCGTCAGAAACTGCATTCTTGTAAAAACCCCAAGAATATTTAGAAAATATTTCCTTTGAAATTTCTGGGTCTTTACAAAAACCTCTAAGAAATGGGAAAGAGGGTTAGTGATTTGTTTTGGTATATTATAGTGAAGCTTATATTTTTATTTCGTGACCTGATGTGTGGTGGAAAATGTATCTTTATATATGTGGGATAGGAGTCATTTCTATATTATTAATTGCATAATATAAAAAGAGGAATCCATTATGAAGTAAATTGGATCAAAATTTTAAAATTTTAAAATGAGATAAATTTCCAGTTTGTATGTTATATATCCAATTATTTAAGGGTATATTTTTTGATAATTTAATACATGAACCCTTTATTTTTAACATTTACCCTATTTTAGCTTTTACATTAATGCCATACATTTATAATGGTAGCCTAATTTTGTGATGAAAAGTAAAAAATAATATAAAATATCCTTAATTTGAGGTATGTACTAGGTTATCATAATATTTTTTGTATTTTCATTCATTGGTATGAAAATTAAGAGGTCTTTTAAAGGAGAAATAAAATAAAATATTGAAGCCATCATTTATAATGGGCTCACACAATGAATTTTTATTCATGAAAACAATGACTTTTGGGAAGACACCAAGAATTTATTTTGGGTGTGAATGAAAATATGGATGAAATATTTCAAAACATGAATCCTTATTCATGGAGTGAATAGGTTTGATGGGTTTTGAAGTGATTTTTTTTCAATTTTCGATGGATTCACTATCCTTAATTTTCATGATGTGAAATTACAACTCACCTTGGGAAAGGGTAGATAAATATGTGAATTAATTTTGTATATTATGTTCAACAATCATATGTCTCACCCTTTTCAACCTAATACTTGAATAGATTTAAGGTTTTATTGGGTGATATAATTAATTAGAGATTGATATCATTAGATGTTGGGGTGTTAGACCTAAGAAATTAGGGAAAGTGTATTTGTTAATTTTTTCCTTATGAATTCTATATTTTTTACTGTATCTACATAAACCTACTCATTTGGATTCATAGTATAACAATAATTTTTATTTTAAAACAACTGAAATATACAATGAGAAGTTTACATTTCTAGGAACTTTTGGGGTACTTATTTTGGACAATATAAGAGATAGTAAAATATTATTAGAGGTTCCCAAAAAAAATAATACAAAAAGGCTTCACATGTTATATCTCTATATAAAAAATGAATGCCTTCCGAACACTATACCAATCATGTGATTTTTTTTAAAAAAAATCGGAGGGAATTTAATTTTCATAGTAATTGATTTTTATAAAAGGATAGTGAAAAATACATTTTTATAATACCTATATAAAGTATTATAATAATTTGAATAATAATTATACTTTGAAAATACATTAAATATAATCTAGTTATTAGTTTTGGATTATATTAATAATGATTTTTAAAGCAAATCAGGTGGCCTCTTGAAACAATGAAGGATGTCTCGGCCTGCCCACATTCTTGAGGGATGTGTTCACTCCCTAGTACCTATCATGCTTATTGTTTCAAATCAATGATATTTAAAAAATAATAATTTTCTTTCCATATATATAATCACATTTTCACCAATTTGTTTATTTAAAAAGAAATCCTACATTAAATACATATTCACCAATACTTATACATAAATATATAAATATTAACATCCCTTATAAATTACTTATGAGTCTTGATATAATGAACACTCATTTCAATAAGCATATGCATGGATTGATAATAAAAATAATTAGCATCCATTTATTCATATTTTCATTTATAACCTCCTAAAATATATTTTTCCAGAACATTGAACTTTATCACATAAATATTCAACCATGAATAAAGATACTAAATGTAAAAATACTTGAATCAAAATATGATGTTTTATGTTATCATTTTAAAAGAAATTAATAATTTAAATTCATGAACCCAAATCATAAAATAATATTAATTGTAAATGTCTAATAATATAGAATAATAGATAAATAATCACAGTCATGGACATAAATTATAAATGAAATATTTTGAATAAATCATTTCATTAATGATTTAATTGAATATATAAAATTGTAAAATATATTGATTTGAAATTTATAGCATATTTAAACATGATTTTCTGGCACATTTAAATCATTTATTACTCATCAAATATGTTGATATAGATATATATATTTAAATGAATACATAATGGTTACATATTTATAAATTCTTTCAAGTAATATATTTAATATAAAGAAATCATAAATTTTAAGAATAATATTTAAAATAATAATAAAATACCTATTTATTTTTATCAAATAAAAGTTATAATAAATTTTTAAAATAAATTGCTCGTCACAAAATTTTTAAAATTGAGTTTTTAGAACACATACATAATAAATTATGAAAATAATATTTTTCCATTAAAAATACATTTGAGCATAAAAATAGAAATAAATAATTATGCTCTTATAAAAAATTAACTAAAAAATAGGATTAAAATTCAATTTAAAGGAATATTATACAATAAAATAAAAAATATATAATATTTTGATTTAATATATAATTACGTACAAAAATTATATATTCTTGATAAAATAATAAGTGTAAATATTTTAAATGAAAATAAGGTAAATCTCATACTACAAAATAAATACATAATTAAAAATAATTGTGATAAAAATAAATATAATACCATATAAATTTGAAAATATAAAACCATAATTTATAAAATAACAATATAAACCATAATTTATTTTTCAGAGATTATTTTTTGCTTCAAATCCAATTCTTTATCTCTAGGCTGAATTTTTTTTTTCCAATTTCCATTTTCACAATGGTATAATTTTTTTATAGCCATATCATTTTTTTTCTATGATACAAATGGCCAAATATCAAAATAGAGGTGATCTAAAAAGTCATTATAATAGAGACATGTTCGTGCTTGTAGAGAAAGAATAATGTGAAGAAAATAATTAGATTTTATATTCATAATATTTTTGTAATAGAATCACCTATAGAAAATATAATGACCTGAGTCCAGAGCCGCATAACTGGTGCCCCATACCCAGTTCACCACATGACCTCAAGCACGTTTCCCCAAATGTTAGAGGCTGCCGACTAGTAGCGAGGGCCTTGGTGAGTCAGTGGGGAAACTATGCCCTCATTTGGTAAAGTATGCAGTGGGAGAATAAGCATAAACAATAGCGGAAGCAGTAAATAGCATGAAACAACTGAACTGGAAGTAAATGAAATGTCTGATATAATAATGATGTAGAATGGTACATGTATCTATGGAAAGCATTAAGCTAGACAACGTGCTAAAATACAACTAAAACCAAATACTAAATGTAAACAGAAACTCTACCAGCATCGTGGGGCAAGGTCCAGTCCCATGCTCTCCAGCTCCGACCAACAATCATGTACCTGAGGTATAAGGACCACAATCCCAACCTATACATGCGACCATATAATCTGTTTGGGCCGAAAGCAGGACCTAAACACGGGGTGATACTAATCCCATTAGGCAACCGCCACAATATTTGTGCCCTACTATGAGTGAGAGATATAGAAAACGTAAAGGTAAATAAACTCAGTAATCAATTCTACCAATTACCATTCACATTCATTTAATTACACAACCATGGAAAACCAGCAAAGTATTCTATTCCATGATAAGAAAGAAACACAGTAGGTATCTAAAAAGAAAAACTAAACACAAGCAGTACAAATCCCAAGCTTGTTCTTTGGCTTGGTCGACTCGTCACAACCAACCATCAAAATTCACACTGACTCTCTAGGTGGATTAATTTGCAGACCCCTGTAGTCCAATAATCAAACAATGCACATACACTCTAGGAAGCTCTCACGTCAATTCCCATATCGTCTTGCAACGATAACTATAGACTCTCTGAGGAAGCACTTATTTCTAATTCCTCCCGTGGTATCGATGCATGGGTAACTAAGAACACTCTTGGGAAGCACAAAGTCATATTCTCGTAGGTCCTGCGTATGAAACTAAAAACAACAGACCCTCTAGGGAAGCACTTTATCGTCTATTCCCTCTTTGATCTCCCGCACCAAGTTCATACAGCCCTGAGTAGTCCAGTCGTGCGTAATCGACTATTAGCATCCCTAAGTAAGTTAAAAAACTACTTGGATAATTGCTACCATACTTCAAAAGAATTCAAACAGTATGTAACACATGCAATCAGAGTTATGAAGAAACTAACAATTACAATAGGGTTGCCTCATGGCAACGGTGCCAAAATGGCGATAAACAGGCGAATGGGAGAGGTAAACACCCATGGGGTGATCCTCAAACATGAAATGCAACATTAAATTGGTAGTAATTCATCATAAGAAAACATGAAATCTAGGGAATAAAAAATATAGGATCAAAATCCTAATCCCAGAATACCCGACACATGGGTATTTGGAACTTTTGCAACCAAAACTCAATGAACTTCAACGTAGGGAAACAAACCACCAACCTTGATCCTCGGAGATCGATATACTTGAAACTTGTCCCGTGAATCAACCTATAATAGATAAGACCTGCAAAAACGTCTAAAACGTTCAACCTCGGATAACTTACACGAGAGGAATAACCAGAATATGAGGATAAAGAAGAACCAAGAACTCACCGCTGCGATTCTTCTGCAATCGACAGAGTTTGATTAGGACAACTGGTGATAGATCGGTGGCTCGAAGAAGAATCATCCTTATTGGATGTTCTGAACGGTATTAGGCAGAGAAGAAGATGTTTACGGTCATTACGCATGACCCTGGGTCGATTAATGAAATAGAAAAAGTACACGGCGTGTACTCTTAAAGTACACGATGTGTAGTGGGTTTTTCCATACTCCACCAAAATCGGCCTCCACGTCACCCCTACACACCATGTGTGTAGCCCTGTCTCAGCCAACACAAGGCTTCAAGTGGCTGAGGAGTACATGGTGTGTACTCATAAAGTAAACGGTGTGTACTCTGAAAATTTCTATATTTTCCATTTATCCTTAAAAAGCCCGTAAAACAGATCTGCAACTGAAACCGAAGATCCGGGTTCTTACAAACATCCCCCCATAAAGAAATTCATCCACGAATTTTCCTATAAAGGCATAGAAGAAGAATCCTTGAACAACTATGGCCACTGTGATCACACATCAGACACCCTCTCCCAAGTCTCGTCCTGTATACGGCCGTGCTGCCATATCAGCCATACCCGAGGAATAGACCGGCCCGGAAGTACTTTTTCAATATGATCAACAATCATGATAGGATTCTCCCCAAAAGATTCATCCTACTCCAACTCAACCTCCTCAGGTTGAAAAACATGAGACGGGTCTGAGAAATACCATCGAAGCTGAGAAATATGAAAGACGTCGTGCATAGCCTGGTACTTCTGAGGTAACTGCAACCTGTAAGCAACCAGCCTGAATCTCTCCAGAACCTCAAACAGCCCGACGTATCTTAGTGAAAGCTTGCACTATCTCTGAATCCTCTTGTGTCCCAGACTCGGTGCGACACACATGAAAACCTGATCCCTGACCCCGAACTCTTGAGGTCCTCTCCGCTGATCAGCATAAGACTTCTGCTGAGACTCTGCTGTCGCCATCCTCTTCTGAATCAACTCTATCTGTTATGATGTCTCCTGAACAAGACGAGGTCCCAGCAAAGCTACCTCTCCTTCCTCTAACTGGCATAAAGGTGATCGACATGGCCTACCGTACAAAGAATCATAAGGTGCTATCTGAATAGTCTCTTGAAAACTATTGTTGTAGGTGAACTTCACTAGAGGAATATGTTTCTCCCAAGAACCAAAAAAGTCTAGAATGAATGCTCGGAGCATATCCTCAAGCACCTGGATTGTACGCTCAGACTAGCCATCAGTCTGGGGATGGTATGCTACACTCAAAATTAATTTTGTACCCAATGCCCTCTGTAGCCCCTGCCATAAGTGCGAAGTAAACCGTGCATCCCTTTCTGAAACAATGGAGTGTGGAACTCCATGCAAACGTACAATCTCTCGGATGTACAACCGTCCCAGCTCATCAACACTGAAGGTCTCCTTGATTGGAAAGTAGTGTGAAACCTTCATGAGCATGTACACTACAACCCAAACCGCATCATTTCCTCTAGGAGATCTCGATAAATCTGTCATGAAGTCCATCACGACATCATTCCATTTCCACTCAGGAATGGGTAAATTCTTCAAAAGCCATGATCGTCGCTGATGCTCTGCCTTCACCTGCTGACAGGTGGATCACGACATAACAAAACCAACCACATTCTTCTTCATACCTGGACACCAATACTGATGGTGAAAGACTCGGTACATTTTGGTGACACCATGATGAACTGCCCAAGCTGAAGCGTGGAACTCCCGCATCAGCTCCTCCCGTATGTCTGCTGAAACCCATACACATCCATGAAAACATAGCATCTCATCATCGCCCACTGTCCACCCTGGAGTAGGGTCTCCATCTAACACACCCTCCCATGGGACAAGGACTTCAGTGTCTGATAGATGCCTCATTTGAAATTGATCAAAAAGGGTATAGGTAACAGCTACAGAAGAAAGAAACGTCTGACCCTGTCTATCGTGCACCTCTAGATGCATCTCAAAGAACAGAGCCATGAGCTGCCACTCACTACTGCCCTCATGAACTGCTTGCAACTGAGTCCTCCTACTCAGTGCGTCTGCCATAGAATTTCCTTTCCCAGGTGTATAAGAAAGCTCAAAGTCGAAAGATTGTAGGTACTCGACCAACCTTCGCTGTCTCAGATTCAAGTCACGCTGCGTGAAGATTTACTAGAGGCTCTTGTGGATGGTAAATACCACGAAATTCTCTCCCATGAGATAGTACCTCAAACAATTCGAAGAATGAACAACAGTAGCTAACTCCAGGTTGTGCGTAGGATAGTTCTTCTCAAGTGGCCTCAACTGCCAGGATCCATATGCGACAACACGATCTTCCTGCATAAGCACTGCTCCAAGACCTATGCCAGATGCATCACAAAAAACTATATAACTCTTTCCCAGCTCTGGAAGAACTAGAATCGGTGCTGAAGTCAATCTCCCCTTCAGCTCCTGGAAGGCTGAGTCACGGGATTCTGACCAAACGAACTTCACCCCCTTCTTAGTAAAGCCCGTAAATGGTGCTGCTAGTTGTGAGAAGTCTTGTATAAACCGCCTCTAGTAACCAGCTAGGCCCAAGAAGATCCATACCTCAAAGACGATCTTTGGATGCTCCCAGGTAACTACTGCTCTCACCTTCTCTAGGTCTGCTGATAATCTTGTCTCTAAGATGACATGACCTAGGAAGTGAATCTCGTCCATCCAAAACTGGCCCTTTGAGATCTTAGCATATAACTGATACTACCTTAGTGTACTCAAAACGATCTCAAGATTGGTTGCATGGTCATGTCGAGTGTGAGAGTACACCAATATATCGTCCACAAGGACCACAATGAAGGAATCCAAGTAAGGATTTAACCCTCAGTTCATGAGTTACATGAAAACTTCTGGATTGTTCGTAAGGATGAATGGCATAACCGTATACTCGTAGAGGCCATACCTACTCCTGAAAGTTTTCAGAGGTACAACTAAATCCCTAAAGCGCAGCTGATAATAACCGGACCTCAAATCGATCTTTGAGAACACCGGAGCTCCTCGAAGCTGATCGAAGATATCATCAATCCTCGGAAATGGATATTGGTTCTTGACCGTCAACTGGTTCAACTTTTGATAATCCACCCAATGCCTAAGGGTACCGTCTGACTTCTCCACGAACAGGACATTCGATCCCCAAGGAGAAGTACTGGGTCAGATGAAACCCTTTGTCTGCAACTCCTCCAACTGCTTCTTGAGCTCATGTAACTCAGGTGTAGCCATCCTATAAGGAGTAATGGACACCATTGATGCTCCTGGAACGAGCTCAATCAAGAAGTCTACCTAACGCTCCGGAGGCAAACCAGAAAATTCTTCTGGAAAGACATCTGGAAAGAGATCAACCACTGGAGGAAAATATAACTATGAAGTCCCCTGGTCATCCAGATAAAGACTAGAAATATGGGCCGTAACTCCTCCTAGCCCATGATGCTCGAGTCCAGCTCGACTCGCCTGAACATCCCACTCGCCCTTATAAAGGAGAGATTCACCCTCTGATGATACAGAACTCACCTTGTGGTGATAGAAATCAACGACTACCTGGAAGATAACCAACTAGTCCATACCGAGAATGATTCCATATCCTATCATCTCCAAGACATAGAGGTCCCATAGGAAACGATACCCTACAACCTTGAGAGGGCACTCCTTTCACTGACGTACGCTAGATGTCCTCGTTCCCAAGGGAGTGTCGAGAGTCAACATGTCAGTAGACGAAAAGACACAGAGCTCCAGACTTTCCAAGACAGCAACAGAGATAATGCTATGTAAATCACCAGTATCGAAAAGGGCTGAAGGTAAAACATATGATACTACGATCATACCTCGAACTGTGGAAGGTCCAGGATCCAGTTCCCGATGGATCTTCTCTACTGCAAACGTCTCGCTAGTATCGCGACCCTATGTAGAAACCTGATATCCCTGAGCAGACCCCCTTGAGCCTGACTACCACGTCCACGACCTCTACCTTGTCCTACACGAACCAAAAAACTCCAACCCCCATTCTACTACGGGACTGGTAATCCTGCTCCTGAACGAGGGGTAGAAACAGATCCTCCTTCACAAGATTCTGGAAGAAGAACCCTAAAAAAATGCTGAAGATGACCCATCTTGCCTCAAGCTCGGCACTCCACTGGATCTCTCGGGCACTAAGGTTTATTATGCCCACTCTTTCCGCACTGATAGCACACCGCTGAGTTTCCAGAAGAAGATCCCGTCTACCAGAAGATATACCTCGCTTCCTCGAGTAACCTAGAGTAGACTCTCGGTGGTGCTTCCTGTTGTCAGTATGAAATGAATTTTCCTTGGATGCTGAACATCCCTAGTCAATAGCTCCAGTCTCCCTCATATTTCTTTTCGTGATTAGAGCCTGGTTGACTATCAGAGTAATAGAAGTCAGCTGGAAAACGTTCACCTGTGATCTGATCTCTGTTTTGAGGCCTTCCTCAAACTCCCTTGCCAAAATATCTCTTCAATTCCCAGAATATGGTGAAATGTTGTAACTCAGTGAAGCAGGAGGAATACTTCATAACCGAAATAGTACCCTACTATAGGTTCATGAACTCCCTGGCCCTGTCGGCCCTCAATGTCGCTGGATAGAAGTATTCGTAGAACGTATGCTGGAATCCTTCCCAATCCATAGTCCATTGGCGCCCTGCCTATTAGACTACATCCCACCACCTTTTGGCAGAATGTCGTATCATGTAAGTCGCGAGCTCCACCCTTCTGTCTGGGGGTTTCTACAGATGCTCGAAGATGGAAATCATGGTTTCTAGCCATGACTCTGCAACCTGAGGTCCTCCATCCCCTATGAATGTGGGAGGATACTGCTGCTGGAAGACTCGCATCATCTCTGCCATAGATGAGGAAGGATTCTGAGCTCCCTGGAAGGTCAGCATGAACCTCTTGAAACCCTCTCTGAACTGAGCATCCGCAGTAGTGTCTAGAATCACTGCAGGTGCCATATCCGGTATAATCATGGGAACTACTGGTAGTACCTTGTCTGCTGTATCAGGAATACTTTCACCACCTGGTTCCTGATGTGAAATGGGAGGACGTCTTGGTGCCATAGCCTTGAAAGATCAAAAGCAAGCCTCCGATTTAGGATCAACAAGGACAGGAATCAGAAGACTACAAAACAGGAACATGAGATAGAAACACTTAAATTTGAAAAGCTGAACTACACGGAGTGTATTTAAACTACATGACGTGTTTGTTAAATCCATTTACATGGGCGTGTAATTCTACCACCACTGGTCATGTAATGTTCTAGACTACACGGCGTGTTGTCCCAAAACACAGCGTGTACTTGAACTCCACTCCCCTACCCGAGTCTCTTTGCATGGCTAACCTACACGGTCCTCCTAACTCTAAACTACATGGAGTGTGTACTAAGGACACGACGTGTACAAGACAGGTTTCGGCGGCCCATGTAGCAGGTTACACGGCCGGCCACACGGCTAGCCCCTTACACGACGTGTTCCAAAGAAACATGGCGTGTATCAGAGAAGATAACACCAACCCGTGTTGTTCGTGACACGGCCAGGTACCTAGAAGAAACTATACGGTGAGTCATTATAACACACGGCATGTAATACACGAGTTTCCCCGAACCGTGTTTTTAGTGACACAGCCAGGTACATGGTTGACTACTACACGGCGTGTCCCTAAAGATTTTCTGCCACCCCGTGTTTTTGTTCACACAGATAACAACACGGTTTAAAAACTACATGGAATGTATGAATAAAGTACACGCTGTGTATTCTGGGTTTTTCTGGGCAGTAGCTCTAAAACTACTCCTAACACCAGAAACACTGAAAAACAACCATCTATGTGACAAATTCCGATCTATGGGGGCCATACTCCCCGCGAATCAAAGCTTGGCATCACATCAATGCGTACATCATGTAAAAAACATAACAGTAATGATCTTCCAAATTCTGATCCCCGAGTTCCTATAACACCTCCAAGACCAGAGCTTGGAGCCCGTACTAAACAGACTATAAAAGAAGTAATACTCTATCAGCACAACAAGTATTTCTATCACAACAACTACCACAATGGCATGCATAATCTATCACGACATCTATCACAACAACATGAAATTATAATGCACCCTAGATGGCATATTATAATTCATGACAAGTGATTTCCTACCCTGTACCTATATGATGCATGAGATGGCACACCCTCATCTCATCAGGTTGCAACTAAATAGAACTATAGTCATATAAACTGAAACAACATAAAACATTTTCATCACCCAACGGTGAAATATAATAAACTGTAACACTTGTCAAAACTGAAAATTGCAATTATGAGGTAATATAGCTTTTCCATGTACATGGGTTAATTACTCTCGGGCATAGTTAAGTACTAACTGCCAATTTCTTTATATCCCTAGCTATTGTCGCAAAACAGTAAGCAATAGTAAATAAAGAAAACTCCTCTGATACCACATTGTAAAAACCCGATTCCGGAGCCGCATAACTGGTGCCTCGTACCCGGTTCACCACATGACCTCAAGTGTGTTTCCCAAAATGGCAGAGGCTTCCGACTAGCACCGAGGGCCTTGGTGAGTCAGTGGGGAAACTATACCATCATTTTGTAAAGTATGCAGTGGATGAATGAGCATAAACAATAGCGGAAGCAGTAAATAGCATGCAACATCTAAACTGTAAGTAAAATCAATGTTTGATATAATAATGATGCAGAATGGTACATGCATCTATTGAAAGCAGTAAGTAAGACAACAATCTAAAATACAACTAAAACCAAGTACTAAATGTAAACAGCAACACCAGCAGCATCGAGGGCCATGGCCCGGTCCCATGCTCTCCAGCTCCGACCAGCAATCAAGTACCTGAGGTAGAAGGACCACAATCCCTACCTATACCGGAAACCATATAATCTTTTTGGGCCGAAAGTAGGACCCAAACACGGTGTGAGACTAATCCCAGTAGGCAACCACCACAAGATTTGTGCCCTACTGTCAGTGAGTGATATAACAAAAGTAAAGTTTAATAAATGCAGTAAATAATTCTACCAATTACCATTCACATTCATTTAATTACACAAAAATGGAAAACCAGAAAAGTTTTCTATTCCATGATAAGAATGTAACACTGCAGGTATCTAAAAGGACTACCTAAACACAAGAAATACAAAACCACAGCTTGTTCTATGGCTTGGTGGACTCGTCACAACCAACCATCAAAATTCACACTGACTCTCTAGGTGGCTTAACTTGCAGACTCCTATAGTCTAGTAATCAAACAAGGCACATACACTCTGGGAAGCTCTCACGTCAATTCCCCTATGGTCTTGAAATGATAGCTACTGACTCTTTAAGGAAGCACTTACGTCTAATTCCTCATGTGGTCTCGATGCATGGGCAACTAAGAAGACTCTTGGGAAGCAAAAAGTCTTATTCCAATAGGTCCTGCGTACGAAACTAAAACCAACAGACCCTTTAGGGAAGCACATAATCGTCTATTCCCTCTTTGATCTCCCACACCAGGTTCTCGCAGCCCTGAGTAGTTCAGTCGTGCGTAATCGACTGTTAGCAGCCCTATGTAAGTTAAAAAACTACTTGGATAATAACCACCATACTTCAAAAGCATTCCAACAGCAGGCAACACATGCAATCAGTGATAACAAGCAACTAACAATTGCAATAGGGTTGTCTCACAGGAACACTGCCAAAAGACGATAAACTGTCGAACGAGAGAGGTAAACACTCATGGGGTGATCCTAAAACATGCAATGAAGCATAAAATTAGTAGAAATTCATCATAATCTAACAAATCCATATAGGTAAGATAATGAATAGGATCGAAATCCTAAACTCGGAATACCCGACACATGGGTATCCGGCACTTTTGCAACCAAAACTCAAAGAAAATAAACGTTGGGAAGCAAACCACCTACCTCGATCCTCAGAGATCAATATACTTGAACCTCGACCCGTGAATCGACCTAGAATGGAGAAGATATGCAAAAACGTCTAAAACGTTCAACCTCAGATAACGTACATGAGAAGATGAATCAGGAAACGAGGCTAAAGAAGAACCAAGAACTCACTATTGCGATTTTTCTGCAACCGACGGAGTTTGATTCAGACAACTGGTGATGGATCAGTGGCTCGGAGAAGAATCGGACTTCTTGGATGTTCTGAATGGGAATAGGCGGAGAAGAAGACGTTTACGGCCATTAGGCACGACCCCGAGTCGATTAATGAAATAAAGAATGTACACGACATGTACTCTTAAAGTACACTGTGTGTAGTGGGTTTTTCCATACTCCTCCAAAATTGGCCTCCACGTCACCCCTACACACCGTGTGTGTAGCCCAATCTTGGCCAACACACGGCTTCGAGTGGCCGAGGAGTACACGGTGTGTACTCATAAAGTACATGGCGTGTAATCTGAAAATTTCAAGATTCTCCATTTTTCCTTAAAAGCCAGTAAAAGAGATCTGTACCTGAAACCGAAGCTCCGGGTTCTTACAAAAAACATCTGCAATAAGAAATAAAGAAAGGATATAAAACTAACACTATACAGAAAACCATAGAAACCAATAAAAAATAAAAAATTAATAAATAACATAATATATTATATTATATTGATAGATAAACATCAAAAAAGAAAATAAAAAGACTTCTGATCATTTTCCAAAAGGTCAGAAAATAAATTGAGAAAAAAATTGTCAACAATGAACAAATGTGGTTCATGAATAGAATAAAAAAAGTTGTGCATATAATTTTTAATTTTAGAATGAAAATAACATTTGGAAAAAAGTCACAAATAAATTAAAACAATAACAACCACACATAGACATGATGATGAAGAAAATGTTTGACTTCTTTACATGGAACTGAAACCCTAACCACGATCAAGAGCATTAACATCACTCAGATCCACACACAACGGCAATTGAACTCATTCCTCTCTATGGGGTTGAACATCACTCATGACACATTCATGGAACACATCTCCAGTTCCATCACTGGATTGATTCCACATCCTAATTTGACTCCCCTCACCAACTTTAATTTCTCAAACACCTATTGTGTGCAATGTTGAGACCCCAAATTGGTCCCCATAATCTCAATTATTTAAAAAAAACTTTATTAATCATTGATTATTATCATTAATTATTGTCATGTATTTAATTTAATATAATAAATAAACAGATTTCATATATATATATCTATATATGTGTGTGTAACATAATACTTTTAATTCATAATTTGTAAAATAATATATGGGGCATAAAAGTTTTTATTATTACTATTATTTTTGTTAAATGTATTTATACATTTTGTATTTTTTTAAAACAATTATGATAATTTGTAAAATTATAATATAATTTTATATAGAATTTCAATATTTCATATTCAAATATGTTACAAAAATTATATAAATCCAAATAATTATCAAATATATGTTTTTATAACTAATGTTAACTGTAATTACGTTTTTATGTTTTTTAACATTATCAATGTTTGGAAATGTTATATAAGTATAAAATTTTCATTAAAATGATATATAATAAAATAAATTTCAATATTAAAAATATTTTATTTATTTATTTAAAATGTGAAAATATAATTCCTAAAATTAAATGATATTTTATATAAATAAATTAATAATAAATTAAAGGAATTCAATTAAATGATAACATATTTTTGCAACTGTTAACTTGTTAGTGAATTAGATATAATTATTCGATAAAATTTACAATTAAAAATATAAATTACAATTTCTTCATCTATTATTTACTTTATTAATTGATAATTTAATATTCGTTTATAGCATTGTATTATTATATTTATTATTATTATTGAATTAATAGATAATTATTTAAAACATGGGATGTCACATTCTCCCCCATACATGAAAATAATTGTTCCCTAGCTATTCAATCATCGAACTTATGAAGATTCTAAATTTTCATATTCAGAATTATGAAAAGATGGAACTGTTATGATACTACATTATACCGCTTATGAATCATCTAATGTCCAATGCTTTGTAGACCGTCTCTCAAATACCAATTATAGAGACCAAAACCCATGATTCTAGATTCGGTGCATAAAAATGTTGTGTATTTTTTTCATGAAAACTGAAAAATACCTAGAACATTTTACATTTGAAGGCCCTTTTCCTATAAAAATAATGGATAATTTAGAAAAACATAAATTTTTCTCAAATCTATAATACAATGAAACAAAATAAAATAAACCATAATACTATGTGTGCACTATCCCTATAAGTGGCATGAATTCCATTATATTAATCTACCAAACCTATGGAAAATTACTTAAAACAAGGGGTAGTAATTTAATTTTCTTATTAAGGGGGTTTTTTAAATGGATAAGGGAAAAAACCATTGTAAATTATATTTATAAAGTAATTTAATACTATGAAAAATAATTATACTTTGTAAATAATTTAAAAACATTCCAATCATTTTTTTTAAAATATATAAGAATGATTTAAAAAAACCATATGGTCACTTTAAACAGTATTGGTTGTCCTGGCCACACCACTTTCTTAATGAACGGGTACACCCCCATTCGTTATCATGTTTAAAATTTCCATGTTGTAATATTTATAAAATCATTTTTTTATTACCTTATATATATATATGTATGTATTTCACCGTTGTTTTTCACATAAATATGTATTAATGAATTAATTACATGTAAACTTATATTTATATATTAATATATAAATACTAACATCGTGAATAAATTACTTGGGATTCATGATAGAATCGAATATGAGGTCAATTATTCTATTCATGGATTGTTAATGAAAATAATTAGCATCCATGTGTTAATAATTTCATACATGACCTCATAAAAATTGTTTTTTTAATATTAAACATTATAATTTGAATACTCATCCATGAATAAAGATAATAAAGATACATTTATGAAATTCAAAATATTACATTTGAAGTTATAGTTTTATATATAAATTATTAATATTAATACATGAACCCAACACCTGAAGTAATAGCGATTAAAAATTGCTTATCGTATAGAATAATATTTAAATAATTATAGGTATGATCATAAAAGTTTAAAAGAAAAATATTAAATAAATAAATTCATCAAAAAATAAATTGAAAATATAATCTAGTACAAGATCTTTTTTTCAAATTTAACCCATATTTGTAGAAACTTTTCTTGCACATTCAAATCATTAATTATTGGAGAAATATGTAGATATATATATATATATAATAATTCCAAAATAGTGTAGATTTTTATGTTATTTTATATCGTATATTTCATATATAGAAATCGTAAATTTTAGTCAAATTATTTAAAATAATAATATAAATAATCCCTAATGAATCATACGAAAACATTTTTCAATATAAATTTTGAAAATTAAATCATTATCCATGATTTTTAAAATATATTTTTTAGAACATATACATATAAAATTAGGGAAATAATAATGTTCTACTACAAATATATTTAAGAATGAAAAAATAAATAAATAACTGAACTCTTACAAACCATAAACTAAAACATATGTATAAATATTAATTTAATGTAGTCTCATACAATAAACTAAAAATTAAAATATTTTTTGAAAAAAATTCCAATTCCCAAATTATAAACACATTTTAAAATAATAAATCCAATTAGTTTAGAAAATAAAAATCGACCACATTTTATATAATAAATACACATTTAAACATATTTATTACAAAAATAACTAAAATCTATAATTAATTTGAAAATCCAAAACTCTAATTTTTTTTTTAAAAATATCACCCATACTTTGTCTTTTATAAGATTTATTGTTCCTTTGGACCACTTTATATCCCTTGAGGGTGGAAAATTGGCTTTCTATTTTGCATTTTCACAATGGTATAAGAATTTTATAGACAAATTCTCTATTGTGATATGATAAAAATGGATAAACTGTGGACTATATGTGATCATCGCATATATATTTATAGATATAGTTTCATGATATTGTAGTAAAATGAATGTGTAGATAGAAATTTTATTTTATATTCATAAACACATTGTAATAGAATTATTTAAGGAAAATAAGTACATCATAAAATATAGAAATGACTCAAAACTACCACTATAGGGATAGCTGTAGAAAATGATTCAAACTAACAGTATAAAAAGTTTTTAATATTATATCTGAAATGGTTGAATTGACATCAACGAACTAAATAAAATGTATTCTGATAATAGTTCACAATCTAGGTTGAACAAAATGAAAAAAAAACAACGTGTTAAATCTTAAAAGAGGAGATTGCTGAATAAATTAAAAACAAATTCATATCATTGCTAATATGAAATTGAAAATTACATTAAAAAAATACACATTAAATTTTTTAAAAAATACCTTTAATAGATCTGAAGATGAAGAAAAATATATACTTATTTATGGGAAACTGAAACCATATCTCTGATTGAGACCGTCCATGTCGATTTGATCCACACACATCAATGTCTGACACCTTCTACATTGTGGGGTCAAATAACACTTGGGGTACCTTGCTAGTTCTCATCATAACATTCCTCACTAGATCGACTGCTCATGCTAGCTCCACTCCCCTCGCTAGATTTGGCTTCTTGAACCTCTACTATAATTAATTCTGAGACCCTGAATGCGGTCCACTTAATTTTTATTCTTTATAACGTTTTAATTTTTTTTAATTGCTTATGATAATGATTATTTATTAGCATTCATTAAATTCAAGGTATTTAATGAAAAAAATCAGATATATATATATATGTGACATAATAATTTTAATTAATAATTTTCAAATTAATTTATATCAATTATATGTTGTATTTATTTTTATTTTTTAAATAATTTTGTTAAATATATTCACACATTTTATACTATTATAAAAAAATAATACAATTCATAAAATAATATTATGCTTATATTTATTTTAAATATATTTTATATTAAAATATATTACAAGAATTTTATAAAGAAATATAATACTCATTTATATATTTTTATAAATGATATCAACATTAATTAATTTTTTGTATTATAACATTATTATTTTTTAAAATTTTCATATAAGTATAAAATTTTAATTACAATGTTTCTTAATATTTTAAATTTAAGTATTAATAATTATAAATCGATTTAATTAAAATGATATAATATATTTCATATAATGAAATATTGTTTTAGGTAAATAATTAAATAATTAATGAATTATATTCCAATATATGAAAACATATTTTATCTATTGTTAATTTGTCATGTAATTTGATATAATTATTCAGTTAATTTTATTATTGAAAATCTAAATTATTATTTCATAAATTATTATTTATTTTATTATTCGATTATTAAATATTCATTTAAAACAATGTTTAATTTTGATTGTTATTATTGAATTAATATATATGTTTTTAAAACTCAAGATGTCATATACCCCCCCTAAAATTAATCATATTCTCACAATTTTATTGTCGGGCTTAAAAAAATTACGATTTTACATCTTTAGAATAAAGAAAAACTAGAGCTATTAAACATATATATTCTGCCATTTAAATAATATATAATATCCAAAGTTTTCTAGACTGTTTCTCTGATACATTTTATAGAGACTTCAACCCACACTTCTATATGAAGCTAATAAAAATGTTGTTCATTTTTTAAAAGAATATTAAAAAATGCATAGAACATTTTACATTTCTAGGAACTTTGTCAGTCAAGATTATAGATAATTAGAAAAATATATATTTTTATTAGTTTTATAATCAATAAAATAAAATAAACAAAAATATTGAATGTGTTCTATCTCTATAATACAAACAATTGACTTCAGAAAGATATACTAAACCTAGGACAAATAATTTAAAACAGAGGGTCGGTATTTAATTTTCCCCGCCAGGAGATTTTTTAATTACCGATGAAAATAACCTAGGAAAAATAAAATTATAGTGTATTATAATACATTAAAAAATTATACATTGATATTGATTTAAAAATATTCTATTATTTGTTTGTTTAAAAACATTATGCAAGATTTTAGAAAATAAAACCCAACGGAAAATTGAACCACTGATGGTTTTTTAGGCCATCCCACTTTCCTCAGGGACTGATTAACTCCCTCACTCCCTATTATGATTTCAATGTCCAAGTTCCAGTATTCATAAAAACATTTTTTTCTTTAAACGCACATATATTAATATTTCACTAGAATTTTTTTAAATAGAGATTAATGAATTAAATATACATACACATATATTTATATTTTAATATATAAATATCATCTTCTATGTAATATTAATTGTGAGTCTTGAAATAATAATAATTCCCTTCAATTATCTTATACATGGACTATAACCAAAAATAATTATCATCCATGTATTCATACATTCATTCATAAAATAATAAAATAATAATATTTAAAATGATGAACATTATCATTTAAATAATCATCCTTGATTAATGTTACTAAATAACCACTTACATGATTACAAATATGATGTTTGATGTTATATTTTTATACATAAATTTATATTTTAAATTCATGAACCAAAAACCTAAAGTAATAGTGATTGTAAATTTATTATCACATTAAATAATAGAAAAAAAATCATAAGCATGAACATGAAATTATATATGAATCATTTCAAATAAAACGTTTCATCCTTGAATAAATTGTAAATATAATCTTGTACATGATATTTATTTGTAATTTAACCCCTACTGAATCCATATATTCTTGACCATTCAAATAATGTATTTATGGTTTAATATGTTAATATATATATGTGTATACTTATATATGAATACAGAATGAATTGAGATTTGGGAATTTTTACAAGTACTATATTGCATATAAAAAATAAAAAATTAAAATCTAAAGGCCTAAAATAAGAATAAAAACAAACCCTTATCAATTTTTTGATAACATAGTTTCATTATAAATTTGAAAATAAATTCCTAATATAATTGTTTTTAAAAAAAAATTTAGAATAGATACATATTAATTCATGAAAATACCACAATTCCATAAAAAATAAATTTGATCTTGAGAAAGAAAAGTAATTAATTAAACCCTTACAAAATTTAAACTGAAATATTGGTTTAAAAATTAATTTTAATTAATTCCTTATAATAAACTAAAAAACAGAATAGTTTGGTACAATAAATAAATCACATAACAAATTTATAAATAAATGATAAAATAATAAATTGTAATATTATAAAAAATAATATCAATCTCATACTATAGAATAAATCGACATTTAAAAATAATTATGATAAAAATAACTAAAATCCCTTAAAAATTTTAATCTAAAAACCATAATTTATAAAAAAAAAATAACCCTTCTTGTTTTTTAGTAGATTATTTATTTCATCATACCCCATTCTCTCTCTTTAAGATGAAAATTGGTTTTCTAGTTTACATTTTCAAAATGGTATAAGGATTTATAACCATATCCTCTATTGTGTTAGGATACAAATGGATAAAGTATAGACAAGAGGTCATCCTCATGAATTTAATAATAAATACATGTTCAAGAATGGAATGATATTTAAATTTGATATCCATGGATTATATTTTATTTTCATAAACTCTTTGTAATTTAATAACTCAAATAAAACCATTGCTACAAAAAATATAGAATCAAATTAAAACAACCATTACAGGGACAACAAGAGAAAACTATTCAAAAACCAAAATATAAAGACCTTAATGGTATATCTAAAATATTCAAATTCAAATAAATGAAAAAAATGAAATTTTTTCGGATCGTATTAAAAAATAATTTTAGACCAAAATGAAAAAATAACATGTCAACAATGAATAGTGGGAATCATTGAGTAAAATACAAAAAATATGTGTATATTATTTTTATTCTAATATCAATAACAAAATTCAGAAAAAAGACACACTCAAATTAAAATAATAAACTACCTCAAATAGATCTAAATATGTATAATATATTGTACTTATTTAAAAAACTGAAACCACAATAGCGATCGTAACAGTCGACGTCTCTCGGATCCATACACGATTCCAGATGATCTCTTTCGTCAACGTGGGGTCAAACATCACCCATGGTTTCTTTCTAACACTTAGCTTGACTCTTCTTTTTTTCTTGACACCCTCAATGGTTTTGGATTCTGAAACCCCCACTATGTGTGATCCTGAGACCCCAAAATGGCCCCCTTAATCTCGATTCCTCTTTTTAGTTATTTTATTTCTTTTAATCGTCGATAATTATGATGTTATATATCATTTATTTATTTTAATATCATATTAAATATATTTCATATATATAATTATTTGTAAAATAATATCTATAATTCTTACTTTAAATATTAATTGATATTAATTACATGTCATGATGATTAATATTATTATATTAAAATTAATATGAAATAAATTAATACATTTTTATTGTTTAAAAAAATCAGGAAAACTTATTGAAAATAGTAGAATTATATATATAATATTAATATTTCATATTCAAATATATTACAAAAAATATTATAAATAAAAATAAAAATCCGTTATATATTTTTTAAATGAATTTAACTTTAATTATTATTTTTTGTTTTACAACTAAATCACGGTTTTAAAATGTTATATAAGTAAAAATATTTAATTAAAAATGGATTTAAAAAATTAAATTTAATTATTATTTATTGAAAATTAATTTATTCAAAATGTGAAAATATAATTTATGTAGATAAATATAATTTCATGTCATTTATTTAAAAATTAATGAAATGAGTTTATTTATATAAATGTTTTTTTAACCACTATTATCATTTTGAGGATATTAATAATATTATTTGATTAAAGTAACTATTAAATTTATGATTTATAATTTCATTAATTATTTTTTGTTATATTAATTGATAATTTAATAATCATTTAAAACTTATCATTATTAATATAATTATTTAATTAATTTATGATTCTCTAAAACTGGATTAATCACGTTACCTTTGGTTGAATCATTAATTTGAACTATCATGATGAGATGTATGGTAATTTTTTTGTGATGATATAATTTTTTTTTAATTAATTTATTGTGAGGAGGGGGAACCAAATTGCCTCCAGTTCGTATAGAATTCTTTCCATGTAAAATTTTTTCAAGGTATGATGTGTTTCCCTCTTTCACATTTCATTGGATGTGGAGGATTTCATGAATGGGAATATCTATTTTCTGTTAAAAAAACAATTCCAAGAAACTATATTAGTATTTCCTTTCTATGTTCACTTTCATAGGTGTGAGGATGTTGATGACACCAAATGTTATTTAAATAATGATTTTGGAAAAAGGAGACATTTAAAAAATCAAATAGTTTGTAATGGTTTCCACAACATGGTTTGGTATGTATGTGATATTTATCATTGTGTAAATGGATAATAGGTGGATATTACTATAGCCACAGAACCAATTTTGGAGGATCAGGTTATGCATGAGTGTGTGTGTGCATGGGTATATGGTTAGACATTCCAATATTCTTTAAATAAAATATTTATTATGGGATTTGGAATAAACATCACTTTGATCACATTAAAATTTTGGTATGTCTTAGTTTCAATAGATATCTAGGTGGAATCATTGAATTGATGTATGAAAAAAGTGATAATATAAATTTTAAAATAATTTTTTTGGATAATTATTATTAATGAGGTGTATTCAGAATTCAAACATTTTTTGTAAGACCTTATAAACATTAATAATTTTTATAAACTATACTAATCTAATTTTGATAATCCTTCTATTTTTTATAAAATTTTGAGAAACCAAGATCATTTTCTTAGTGTAAAGTTTGAAAAATTATATTGTAGTTTACAAAATAGATTTTTATATTCACCCCTCCATATTCACCCCAAGGCATATGAATGTATTTACTTCCTTGTCACTTGAAAGGGATAGGTCTCATACTTCACTAGTGGATATCGAAAATGTTTGAAGATAGAGATGGGTAATTGTCCATGACTTATAGTTTATATTGGTTCCACATAGTGTCTGATTCTGTTGTAACTTTGGAGTCTATCTGAATTATTTATTTTTATTTATTCTATTACTATGAAATTATTTTATTGATTTTTTTTAGTTTTAGGTTGATTTGTTATGAGTTTTTTTTAGTTTTCTTCTAGATTATTTATATTTTAATCATTTCATTTTTTAATTATAGTTTTGTGACTGTGTTTAATGTTAAAACTCTCTCCCATGCATTCTTGGGAAATGCCTCAACATTTATTAAAAACCATTGGTTTCTAGGGAATGTCACATATGGCCAGTAGAAACCTAAATTAGGCCCAATAAAATGAATTCAGATTGGATGTTAAAAATGGTATTAATTTTTTTATGTTATTCGATATCGTAAAAATGATATAGGATGTTCCGAGACATGAAATATACACCATAAGAACACGTAGCTATCCTTTTTATGTTGAATGTCAAGTTACCCCATTTTTTCTAGTACAAGATGTTTTCATAAAAACATTTGGTGTGTTTTCAACTCATTAACATGGACTAAATCAATTAGTGTTTGGTATCAATCATTAGTTATGTGACTTATCATTATGTCTTTATTATCAATAGGTTATTTGATTTTGATATTATCATTTTGTAATATTTTTCCACGAAACTTATTAGAAAAACTAGGATAAAATTATGGAAATAAAATAAAATGGAAATAATTAATATTGTTTTAGAATTAAAATTTCACAATGATGAAAAACAGAACAGATATATCATGAAATAATGAATGTTGTTTCACCCAAAACATATGATAATTACAGTCAAATTAGTGTATTGAGCATGAATTCTATGTGGTTGAAAAGGGTCTATAGGTTGAGAAACTATATTGTGTGAATCACTTTTAAATGTTCCCTATATTAAATACTACAAAATTCATTACGGATTCTAGAAATAAACAAATTGATACATGGATGAGTTGGATAAACATAATTTTTGAATTCCTCATAACCCCATCAAAGAATATTTTATAGATAATGATGCACATGCTATCAGTCATGGAATAATAGTTTTGGAGTTATGAAGTCCATTCCATGTTGTATAAAATCCTTACCATGTAATCGTTTGATTAAAATTTAATAAATGGTTTTGTCTTCACCTATTTCATTTGGTGATGATTATAAATTACGTCTAGCTGAAATAAATAAAAAACAATGTGACTGAATATGAAAATCAATTAAATAAAATTATTACCCTTGCACCAAAGGTTTCATCAAGTGATGCACTAATGTCCATGATATTGTACACCAAACTATGATAAGAGGATAATTCCAATGTATTCATGTTGTATAATATGAATTATACTTATAATTTAATCAACGAGAGGGTTAAATAGAGTTATATTGTAGGAAATTCTAGTTGATGGGACACCTTTATACATCCATGTGTCGGTAGAAACCCCAATAACACAAATAAATATAATATGGAGGGATACTCCCATGGTAGTAGAATACTGGAGAACCAATCTACAAGATTAATTCCTTACCCACCACATCACTTAAATGGAACTATATTTTTTCAGTGTGATTCACTTCATCAAAAGATGAAAGATTCTAGTTCACCATAAATAGGTTTACACAATTGGGTAAATTATGGGATGCATAAGAAGTATTATAATATCCATAAGACATCAATATTATCATATTCCGGGACAAATTATTAATCCTTATATACCTAGAACGAATAATATAATCTTAATAGTTCTCCTCTAAAAAATATTATAAACTAGGTTAACTCTATGAATCATCTTAGTGGAACTATCGACACCTTTGTAGGGGGGAACTATTCTTTGGAAGATGTTATATGGATATATAGATCTAAGATGTCTTTTTTAAAAGAGTATTTTTGTCCCTCTATGGTACATGGAATATTTATCTTGATCTCAAATGGTTTTTATATTTTTTAAATACATGTGTCACATTACTCTTAGTTGCTTATTTCCTTAAAAAAAATTGTATTTTATATCAATTTGATTATTTGAATCGTGAGTATTATGAATCATATGGGAACTCGAAGTGGGGAGGATCCAAGTCCCCAATATGTTCCATTAATATTGAAACTATGTAATTTCATTTAGAGATTATATTCCCATGTTGGGATACAATTTATAAGATATTTGGAATGGATGAGATACTATAATTTAATTAACACTTTGACTTTTATGCCAGAAACATTGATTTAAAATCATATAATGTTACCATCCATGTATTAATGATGAGTAGGATATTAATTAACCAATAATAAGGTCATTTTCAATAGTGGATGAAATCATATATAGACAGTTGAAGGCTCTGAATTTGGGAGCTTTATATAATGTGACTATTCCTGTAATAATGGAATGATACATGATTGTATTCCCAAAAGATTTCTTGGTCTCTCAATGAATTATGAATTCAAATTTTCTATCAATATTATCATAATAAATTGTTCTATTTGACTTCTATAACATAGAATGGTTCAAATAAAACTACAGGAATCATTGTCCAATGTGATTAAATTAGAAAGAATTATATTCATCAGACCTCGCAATAGTTATTAGGATACACCGGTTCTACTTGTGATGAACTAATAAATTTCACCTAGATTATGTTTTAATTATCATAGTCTAAGTAGAACTAAAATCAATAATCAATATCATTTTCAAAAAATTGATGGTATATTTGAGAAATTCAATAGATCCGTGTAATTTTTTAATATTGATCAATTATTCGTATTCCATCAACTCGTAGTAAGTACAAAATATATTATAGAGACAACATATCAATATTGATGCAATGATTATAAATTTTTACTATTTCCCTCTAGTCTAATAAATGCACTTATGGTTTTCTTGACATTAATAAACCATATAGTCCACATGAACTACAAATTTTTCTTATTTCATGATGATTTTTTAATCTTAGAACATTTAATATTATGATGATCAAATAGATTTTATGATAAACACATTGAGAAAATATTGAATTTCTCATAATTTCTCCTGAATTGACATCTTAATTCAAGAAGATTGATTCAATAATAACATATTTTTTTAAAAAGAATATAAGTTCGTCATTGTAACATAAATGAATTCATTTCATTGGATATATCAATTAATTTTTTACAATTCATAATTTTCTAGGACTGGTAGGCAATTGTCATCTCATCACTTTATATTTTTAATGGATTTTTTATATTATGACTACATTTAAAAAGAAGGAGAGTACATTCAAATTGGATAATGACTATAAGATATCCTTATAGAGGATTAGATATCATCTTACTTTGAAACAAATCCTCATCATTCTTGAACTATGTAAGGGTTTTGTTACTTATTGTGATTCATATAAAATATGATTGGGTCATCTTCTCATTTAATGAGATCATTTGGTGGCCTATGGATCAAGATACTTGAGAAAACATGAAAATAATTATCTGATTAATGAACATGAATTTACCACAGTTGTCCATGCCATGTAATCTTAATACCAATTTCTAGTTGGGAAAAAAATCATTTTATTCATTGATCATAAGATGAAAAAAAAATATTCTCAATGAGAAATGAGTATAGGGTAATAATGATGGATAAAGTATCTCGTGATTTTTTAATGTGAAAATATTTATAACGATAAAAACAGTAATTCAATTGAAGATTATTTGAGATATAATTCATAATGTTATATCATCAGAGTGTCTCATGAACAATATAAGCTGATGATTGTTATTGAAGATATTCAAATGTACTATACAAAATGTTATGAGAATGTAATTTTCTTAATGAACACTATTGTTTCTAGATAAAATTAATTTTTAATCTCTCTAAAGAATTAGATCCTTATTTCTTCACCATTAGTTATAACCTAAATGGATGGGAGACATGGATGTGTGGATAAAGGATTGAAAAATGGCATTTTATTTATAGTATACAGTTGTGATTCACTTATATTGAGAATAAAAAAAGTATAATATCTTCATTTAGAATTTTCTATTCACCTGAGTACTCATAAATTGTTAACAAAATTAAAATCAATTTTTTTTGGTTGAGTATGAAAAGGGATGTTATAGAATATGTGATGAAATTTATGACCTGTTAGTAGGCTGATACTAATCATTAATGAATAATGGGTATTCTTAAATATATCAAGATACCTAAATTGAAACAAGAGTATATTTCTATGTATTTTTCTACCAAACAACCACACACAAGTAAAGAGGATGATTTTATTTGTATTAATGTTGATTGACATAAAATGATTGCATTATTTCTCCCAGTTATATAATATAATATGATTAAAAAGTGGGAAATGTTATATTTTTGACAAGTGATCATATTTCATGGTCAATCATTTTCAATAATCAATTATATGGGTTTGTGATTCACATCATAGACTATTTTCTCCATGAAATATGATCATATATCTAAATTGACCATCAACATGGGATATCATTTTCATATGAATGGGAAATATGAACACACAATTTAAACATGATAGGATATGTTAAGGGAATGTGTTATACAATGTAGTGGTTCATGGGATGATCATATTTAATTAGTCAAGATCTAGTATGATAAACATTATAATGCAATGAAACATATGGACACATTTATGGAATTTTAGGGACATCATTATAATTCTCTGATTTGTTGGGTGGATGTTTGAGAGAATTCACTAATAAGACCAAGAATTTTAAATGAGACTACAAATAATATCTACATGAAACATATGTGGATGGATTCAACTCAGAGTCAATATTTGTTTATAAAAATAATGATGTTTGGGACCAAGTTCGCATTAAACTACACCCAGAGCAAGTTGGACACATCACTATAATAATATATCGCAGAATTCCAGCTGTTGTTAACTAGTAGTGAGTGTTGAGGGTGTTTCATTGGTAAGACTTTTACCTCATCACCAATGTTATGTATAATTTATAAATGATAACAAGTAAGCTGAGGATGAGGTATAAAAAAAGTAGTAGAAATAGACATGAATAATAAAGAACTATATAATAATTTGAATCTTATAAACTGGAAAGATTCTATCTTGTATTTCAAAAATAGGAAAACATGCAATCATGTATTAGGTAATTCATGTTGTACAAGATAAAAACTGGTAAAAAATGTCAAATTTCCACCCATGAATCTAGATCTTCTACTTGGTTTTCCACTACAAATAATATATCCTAATTCATGTTAGAATTGACACATATGTAATAGGATGCTTCCCTTTTTCTACACAAGAATGCATTTAGTGTTCCCAGGTACCGTTGTTGACCTAGATAGGTAGTGGGATAAATTTTAGTAATACATCCCCAATGATATAAATAAATATATAGTCTATGTCTATAAAAAGTATGTGAGGATATATAATAATCATATGCAGTAATAAGAACTGGAAATGGGTTGCCTCTAATTCTTAAAGGATACAAGGCTGACTCTACCTGCATTAGCCAATCATAGTATATCTCTAACCATGTTTCATGTGATGCAACAATTGATAGCATAATTATATGGTGAACCATTGCTGATATCATATTAATAAAGGGGTCACTATTCTCAGAATCAAATTTAAAAAGGGAGACCATTCCTAGTATCAGAGTAGGTGACTCCATGACCATGTATTATCACATTTGTAAGGGATTAGATCTCCAGTATCACCATAAAGAACACTATGATCCTATAGTATCATAAGTGACTTCATGCCCAAATATTATTACACAGGACGTCATTACCATATAATATCCTAGTATTAATGGTGTACATTCCCAATATCATACTATGGTACTTCATGTGTGTATATTATCAAAAGGTACATCATGCATGTATTATGTCACAAGGGACTTCATTCATGTATTGTATCACATGGGACTTCATTCCTATATAGTTTCATAACGAATGTGATGCCTGTATTTTATAATTTTTAATGTTCATCATGAACATTTTATATAAATCTAGATTTAAACCATTCATGTTCAGTTCTAATATACACAATGGTCTTCATTTAAAATTTCAATAATTAATGAGGGTTACCAGGGCCATATATTGTTTTCTGTTCCATCCTATAAATTTAATACTAACAAAATAATAATTCATCATTCATTTACATTAAATTAATTCAAGGTTTTTACAATTGTATAGTTTAATAATGTGACATTGGACCACCACACACATCAATTTAATTCATTAAAAATTTCTAAGCCACTATCCATGATCTAACACATCATGTTATCCATGTCAAAATGAAAACATGATTTCTAATAAAAACTAATAACTCTGATAGGTTCATTGGATATATATTAATGGAATCCAAATATGATTTTAAGAGGTAACACCCAAAGTGATGTCTCACTATGTGGTTCAAAACTAAATAGGAATTGGGGTTTTAAAATTTCATTATCATCCAATAAAAGAATCCAAAAAAAGAAATACATAATTTATGGGAAACAAATGTTGAAACATGAATATAGCTCCATGAAATATATTATAAAACATCAAAACATGAGGGATATTTAATATATCACCTACATCGTGAACTTAAAACTATCCTCATTATGTATAGGCTTCTAAACTCTTATATATTAGATGATATATGAAGAACAAATGAACTCCCTAAAAATAGGACATACACGCCTATTCATCAATAAATCCATCAAGATAATGATAAACAAAGAATTCGGAAAATGGAATGAAGATAATACCGGTGGCTATCCCATTAGACTAATTGTTCTTGAATCAAGAACAAGGTCAAAGATCTTTGATGATACATAAGTTATTCCGAGGGAATTTCTTACATGATGAATAATATCTCCCTCCATTAGAAATGAATGAAATAAAAGGATAGGTATGATTTAATCAAATTTAATAGAAACCAATAAATTTTCCTGAAAAAATAGAGGCATGGGTTTTGGATGAATGGTTTGAAAGACTGTTCACTAAAAATTATAACATCAATTCCTTGGAATAGGACACAAACAGTTAGGATACATTGTTATTGGAACCATGCATCAAGCATGTGATTTGACTCTATTAAAAAATAAGAAGTTCTGAATGGGCCTGCAGCCACATCTACACGGTTTCCTCAATTCATTTAGCTCCATGCTGCTCTCTGTCCTGACCTGCATGATTACGAGAGATCATGTGGGATAGGTAATATGTGGTATAATAACCATTCTTCCTAGTTATTTTATCAATCGGTCAGGGTTCAATTCTCCAAAAAATCACCAAACAACCCCTGAAACCTTATTAACCTCCTTATGCCTCCATTTTTAGTTCATAAAAAATAATTACACCATATTTATAATGATATATACCTCGAATGAAGATCATATTATTACATTATTCCCCTGTAAAGGAACTCATAAATGATTCCACCGTCAATTGGAGGAAAACATTATCTAGGAATAATTTAAGCCACTAAGAATGTTTGCCAACCTCCTTCTCCCATGTCTCATCTTATTCCAAGCCATTCTCCAATAGCAATCGTACTATAGGGACATAAAAAACTCCGATAAATTTATTTTTATGTCCAATGATGCATATATGAATATCAAAAAATGATGCATCAATATCAAGATAAATATCTTTGGGATAAAAAATAAGATACACGGGGACATGATATATGCAAATATATAAAGCGATGAAGATGTCACGCATAAATCAGTACCTAGAAGGTAGTGGAAAATGATATGATATCATCCTGAAACTCTCTTTAACATCAAAAGTACCAAAAAAGGTGGATACGTATTCCCTTTCTTCTATATCCATCTATGAAAATGTATGAGTTATACCTATGAGAACACACAATCCTCGACCCTTACTTTAGAGGCCATCGATGGTGAACAATATATTTCTTTCTAGATTAATCTATAGTCAACCAATTCCGAATCATCTATACCTACAAAAAATTATCATGAATTGGATAAGAAACTAGTAGCACAACATCTTATTCCTCTAACCACACCACAGGTGAATGAAATAGACTACCTTATATGGAATAATAGGGATCCATATTTATCATTACTTCATAGCTGTTGTGTTATGAGATCATAATGAGACATATATGCTTCTCCCAACAACAACTGATAATCATGGATTCATGATCATATAATTTCATTCATATCATTAATAGTCATGTTTGACTGACCATCATTATGAGGGTGAAAATCAATTGTAATAAGCGCTATGTACACATATATTCCTGCAACCCCTCTCGGATCCTCGAGGTCAAATAAGAATACCTCTCTGAAATGAAAGTAAAATATATATTGTTTTGTCTTATTATCTTATTGATATATAATTTCACCATCTCATGAACTATGAAAGTATATTTGATAGGAATTAGGTGGGATACAATATTTAGTCGATCAGCAACTACCCCAACTCCATTGTTACCTTGAGGTGATCTCATAATGTTGACTAAAGAATCTATAACAATATCATCCCATGTTCATCCTTAGACTAGAAGTTTTTGTAACAATATGTCGTGTCACGGGTGATCCTCCTTCATCTAGTGACAGGAGGAACACATAACTATAAAAACTCATAAGTGACACTTAATTCATGGAAACCAATACTGTTGATGCATGTCATGATTCATCTTGGAGACACTAGGGTGAACTTCCCACTGAGAAGCATGTTAATCACACATTATATATTCTCCCGTATCTGTTGGAACCCAGAGATTCCAATGTATACATAGGATAACATCACCACCAACAGTCTATTCCATATGTGGGTCCACACTAGCGATGCTCCCTCAGAGGACATAGCCATCAGGGTCAGAAAATTGTATCATCTTCACCTTTTCAAGTAGTGAAGTGGTTTGTAATAGTGTTTCAAGTACATACATTCCATTATTATCCATCAACTCTATATTAATTTTAAGAAATATGCCATATGTTACCATTCACTTCTATCCTTATATACTACATGTGTCTGAGTTATCATTATCATAACATTAATAACAAATCTTCCATTTGTTATATTATAGCCAGACTGATATTCAAAGGAATTTAAATATCCGTACCATATTCACTTCCTAATATTTATGTCATTTTTTTTAAAAATATATCTAAGGATTTTTTTTGTAAACACCAGAAAATGCTCTTCGAGTATATAAAGCCTCTAAAATCAAAAGGTGTGTACAACAGCTTCCAACTCAAGATCATGCATTAGGTTGATCCACTCATGATTCCTGTAATAATGTGACACATACACATTGAATATATTTTCTAAAAACATTAATACTCACATATAGATACCTGATGCATCACCATAAATATTATAACTCTTTCTTGGCTTTGGAAAATTCAATATTGATGCTGAAATTGTAACAACAAAAAATTTCATTGTATGTTATTTTCATTAAAGTAATTCAAAAGCATGCATTACATGCAACACCGAGTTCGAGCGCACCAGAACATACAAAAAAAGTCGATCAAAAAGAGGCTATGAATAGTATTAACTGAATTTTGAATTTAATATACTCCATATAATTTTAGAATTTATATTATGTATTTCTTAGATATAATATAAGAACAAATTCATTTTTTCAGATAAAAGAAGTATTTTTCAAAAAATGAAATTTTACAACCTTTTAATGGGAAACCCTTTTTAAAACCAATATTTGACACATTTATATATTCAATTAAATGAAATTATATTCTTATTTATAATCGGGACATAAAAATTTATTTTGGATATTTGTTTTACTTTTTTGATAACTTTTATATTTTGATGAATACTGAAAATAAAAAAATTTAATTGAATTTTTTTTTAATAAAAATGATTTATAGTGTTAAATTATGAATTTTAATGGTTTTAAAGTATAATTATATAACATTTTTATCATTTAATATAATATATATCATTAGGAGTAATTTTCATAATTAAATTTTAAATAAAAACATGTAAATATTTTTATAGTTTTTACTTTTTAAAAACATGCTCTCTAGTTTTGAAAAATGGAATTAATAATAAAATAATTAATGCAACTTCTATATTTTTAATTTGGTAAATTAGAATTCATTTTTATATTTGGAATATCAAAATTATCTTAGGGTGATTTTTTTTCTATTTTTATAAAAACAACAAATTTTTTATGAATAATGATAAACACTACGTTATTGTTTAAAAAAACTTTTTTTTAAATAATTATTTATTTTATTTATTTTAACCCTAATAAGTACATAATAACTATAAATGTTCTATTTAATTAATTAGAGTTATTTTATAATATATATATTTATTTATTTATTTAATGAACTTTTTACTGTTTCTTACAAACCATCTAGGAGCATTTAAAAATTTGCATAAAACATAATTTTACACCTTCTCTGAGTTTAACTTGACAAATATGAGATACACAATTTACCTCAATACGTAAAATGAGGTTCAATAAGATGAAAATTATTTTTGGTGAATAGTAACTTTTGACTTTAACATTCCACAAATAAAAGTAAATAGGGAAATTAAGGGTAAAATGATAATATAATTACCCTAACACAGATCCTAATTCTATTAGATAAGTGTAATTCGACCAAAAACATCCTTAGGAATAAAATATGATCATCTTTGTTTTTCTTGTAATAGATTAGGACATTTATTATTATTTTATTTAATGAGAAGTTAAAAGTGTTAAATTCAATGTTTAATAAATAAACTATTTTTAATATAGCATTACACATAAGATAAATTCAAAAATAAATATTCATTAGAATGATAAAATGATTTCGTACATAATTTTATTTTATTTATAATTTTTAGACGTTATATAATTTAATATATATATGACCCAATGATGATGCATTAATTAACTTATTAATGAAATATTAAAATAATTGATATTGTAAATATCCAAATAAATTGAAATTGAGACTTATGATTAATTAAAATAATTATATGGGTTAATATTACATTTTAGTGTTTATTAAATAAATTTTATTTTAAGTGATAATGTATTTATGGATTTCAAAAAAATCAAATACTAAATAGTGTCAAAATTAACATAATTTTGTTTTGAAAATAAATACTATATTATTAATTGATATAATATTCCTAAAAATATATGGAATGACCAAAGGACATAAATAAGGTTATATAAATTAATAATTGACCACTTTGGGGTTTCTTGGCTTTTTATAGTATGTTTATTCACCATATAATATAAAAATATAAAGAGACATGGTAAATGTCAAACTATTTAACAAAGAGTTATATCTAAAAGATAAGGTTAATATGGTTCCCTAAACCAGTCTCAAACATTTGTTTGAGAGGTTTTCAACCAATTATCACCTTATCCCCTAAATAAATCATTTTTTAGCTATTAGAAACAGAAATTTATTTTATTATAGAACAATATTTCATGATTTTACTATAGTGCACCTCACCCCTTTTATAAAAGGGCACTTCCCCTTCTCTAATAATCATACATCCAAAACCATTTGGATCGGCCAAAACCTACCCAAATATCCTCCCATCATCCCTTTAATCAACCTAGAGTCCTTACATTAATCAAAAATCCAACCTAAGGATCCATTTTGATCAACTCAAAAGGAAACACCTAAAGAAGAGGTAATAATTTCACCACCCTCTTTCGTGTTCTTTTCTTCTTCCACATCCTCTTTCTATTCTTCATTACATTAAAAAATAATAAATCCAATACCTTCTAAAAACTATGATTTTCTTATATATATATATGGTACAACTATATTCGTTATTATATCCATCCAATAAATGACATTTCCACCATACGACCATACGTACAGCTTACCATCTCCACGTCGTGGAGTGTTTCATTATTCAAACACTTCATTATATTGATGGGTATAATAACAAGTATAACTAATAAAAATAATAAATATAACATGTTAATGATTATTTATATATGATATACAATCCAATTACATATTATTTTACCATCAATATAATGATATTGTAGCTTGTGTGTATGTACAGATTATCGTCTCCACGAACGAGATGAGATTCATTCCCCATCGCAATCATTGAAGAATAATTTTCTTTTTCAGATTAAAAATAATTTTTAAGAACTTAATATCATTATGGATATGAATCAAATACATTTTATCCATAACAAACATGGCTTATGAGACCAAGACTATAAATGAAAACGAGTTAGTTAACACCAAAAATGATGATACTACTAAAATTTAATTAACAAAGAAATATTAGAAGATCATATATGATATCATATTTATTTATAAGGATCACTTATAACTTAATAAAAATGATTTCACTATTATACAGGAGGTTAAACTACCCTATACTAAGGAAAAGTACAAGGTAAGGGGTTTTAATCTCACTTTTATTCTCGTGACATTCATGCTATATTTTCCACTATTACCTTTTGTGTGGTGTATGTATTTCCAATGATTTTACTTCTTGAATAATATAAATTAATTTTTTTTTATTTACATCATTATTGGATGATATTTCTTCTATGGGGTGTGTGTTTTGTATGTTACCAAATAGGTAAGGGAATTTTATAAATCAATTTCCACTCATCCGGTTTTACACAAACATCATTGATTACATTACTCCAAGATTATATGTGAAATCACTATGTATTTACATATTTAGTAATTTAAACTCCCCTTTTTTGGATATAAATTTGATAAACATAAACAATCCATTTTTATATTCTCAAGTCATCGATATAAACTTGATAAGAGTAATTTTAACTCAATTTCTGTTCATTGAGTTAAACATCAAAGTCATTGGTGTTGTTTTTACTAGAATATGTGTGAATGTACTCTAATTGATTTACACTGAATATTAAATCATATTTAGTGTATTGATATTTTTCACACATAATTATGTCATTGATTTATCTTTAACCAAAGGATACATTCTTTATAAAGGAATTCATCTCAACTAACATTCCATTGAGACTTCATTGTTGTTATGTTCCAATTCACTATTATTTATTTTATATACAGTACATTTACATAGTATATCATGAATACCTTCATTCTAATGATATTATAATGGTTTTATTTCCTCAATTATTTGAATCAAATTTTTCTCATTTTGTTTGAAACTCTAACTAAAATATCATTTTAAATGTTTTAAAAATTTATTCTTTGAAATCATTCTCATTAATGTCTTTGTTTTAAAAATAGTTTCAGGTTTTATTTATATGGATATTAATGTTTTAAAATTGATTTTTTTTAAAAGATTTATTGTGGTATGGGACACATTTATTCAAAAATCTATTTTAAACAACTTCTTGAAAAATAGTGAAACTTTTAAATGTTTCCAGAAAAATGGGATATTTCTCTTACAATTGTTTTCAACAATGTCATCATCTTTTACAGGATAATATTCTAAATCAAGGTTGATTTATTATGATACAAATCTTTCATACTATATTTAAGGTTTTGTGATAGGTTTGACTATGGATGTTTTATTTTTATACCATTCATTGTTTATAGATAAACTATTGACATTTCATATGCCAATTTTAATATGACTGTTTGTGTTATGTTTAAACCATTTCATATGATTAATGCATTGGACTTAGTATGTGACGGGTGGAGCCCTATATAGTTTCTTGATGCATCTTTATGTATCATGAGACAATCTAGTTTCTTGGAATAAGTCCTTGACAAAATCTCATTGGTAGTATTGGCACAATGACATTACTATGTAGCTATGAAGTCTGGCATTATACATTCCATTATTATAAAATTTGCTATCGATATTGAATGTATTTATTCGACTTGTATAATATCCATGTGAATAAGTAAATGACATTATTTAGAAATATATTTTCCATATTATGACGAAGATTACATTTAAAAGTCTTTTTTTTGTCTTATACATTGCCTTAAATGTTTATCCTTATTTATAAAAGTTTCATCTATATTGTAATCCTTAATCCGAATATGAGATCACACATTTCTAATGTTTTAAATTTCCTAGGATTAAAAAAATTATAACATGATTAACCTGTTAGAATAGGGTAAGTTATATAAGAGTGTTCAAAAGGGATAGTATGTTTTTTATTTGATGATATAATGTAAAACATATGAATGTATCTATTACTTCCTAAGCTAATAAACTGATCGGTCTTTCATGACATGATTCCTTGTATCATGCCAATGTTATGTAATAGTGTGCCGATTTTGGGTAACAGGGGTCAATGTGTTACAGTTTATATTAGAGGAAGTTTAGTAGAAACCTTGGAAGATAGATTTAGATAAAACCCTGATTTGGAAACACTACCCTAAGATAGACATTGCAGATTAGTATAGAATAACATCAAAAAAATTTGATAATGTAAATATTATGTGGGTTTTCCACGAAATGCATCCTTGTCTCGATATGACCAGGAAGAGGTGTCTTTGGAAAAAATGTACCTATGAGTGAAAACTATGACAAGGAGTTTTGGTCTTGACCTGGGGTATCCTGGTGCATGACAATGGGCCTTGTTTCACTATTGGTTATGACAATCCCAGGGGATATTCTTAGGATAATTCACATTTTCCTTAAAAACAGATTTGAAGGATTTTAATATAAGTTGACAATAAATATAATTGCTTAATCATAAGGTGTTTGAGATTGAAAATAAGTTGTTATGATATTCTATAATTGATTTAATGACTCACACTATGCTTTCTTGTTTTTGTCAGTGGCCGGATTCCAAGGAAGTCATATAAACATTGAACATGATGTATTTGGTGGGATGGTGGTGGAAATGAGCAACAAAATGGAATGTTGATTTGTGTAAAAAAATTAGTATTCATGCCGAATCTGTGTTCCAAAAACATGATACACAGCATATATATTAACCAGCTCCCATACTCAAAAAAAGAAGAGAAAGGCAGTGAATGATAAGAGCTCCAGCAGAAGAGACCATGGAGAAAAGAAAGCTCAATTAACATCATGCATGAAATGTGGAAGGAGACACCTAGGGAATGGTCTCAATAGATCAAATAAATTCATTATGAGTGGGAATGAAGGAAATAAGGTAAATAATTGATGGAGAAAAATGAAGTGTACTATGGAAGAAAATAAGAATAATCCCAAAAATCCATTTACAATCATTTTTCGTAAATGTAGGGCACCTGGGAATTACCCGAGTGAATGACTAATTCTATAGGATAAACTCTTTGTCTAAGAATAGCCTATGTGGAAATAAATGGATGGCGAAATGATTAAAAGTATTACTGCTCTTTATTTATGGCATTACATTGGTAGACTTTTCTCTTATATGTGTAACTATACAGTTTGTTATGTGAAATTTCTATTTCAGGAAGAATTATCTTTTCTATTGTTGATATAATTATTAATAACCATTTTGGTTCATATTATCCTTGAATTTGAGGAAATTACAAGTTATTAAATTTTGGGATGAAAACACGAGGTATGAGATAACATTTTTAGTGAAATTATGTTATGGCTATTTTGATGAATTTATCTCATTTTGATAAAGTTATATAATAGAGTTTTCTTAAAAGGACAACACGCAGACCGTATGACAACCCATCGCATCGGAGAAATATAGGGGAATAAAACCCCAACGAGATTGTGATTGTGATTTATCACATACCACTGGACTATGTGATGTCCCTGGTTAGTGTGACTAATTCTTTTTAGTTAAATAATTATACTTATCTATAATAATTTGATTTTGGATATCATTTCTTATCAGATGGATATCCTTAGAATAGGAAAATTATTTGGTGATTAATTGATAAATGTAATTTTGGAAGATGTTCACACTATTGGGAGCACTATATGCCTAAGGAAAATAGAATACTATGAAATTTAATTTGAGGAGTAATAGAAGATTTTTATCTATGTTTTTATTTTAGATTTATAGTGATTTGGGTTTGTTATGTAAATGATTAACCTGTCAAAGATAACACATGATTAGGTTAATTACATTTATGAATTTGACTTTAAGTGTAGTCGATGTTATTTAGAGATACAATTTTATGTGGAAGACTACATAATAAAATTCTCTATGATTTTTTCTTCAATATTAGTTTGTATTATATTGAAGGATTTTAAGGACAATTGTTTATTGAATGAAATTTATTGAACTTTGGGTATTTTCTGTTTAGTTTTATAAATTAAGATTAGTATTTAATTCCCTAATAGATTATCATTTTTAGATATCATGTTTTATTGTACTAACCATTTCTGTTTTAGTTAATCTCTAAAGTAATGGTAAATATATAGTTATCATTTATAGATTATGTGATTCTCTAGAAGTTGATTCTAGCGCATCATGTGTGACCAAGTCATCTTGAATACTCATTGTTTAAAAAAAGATGATTTAGTGGTATATATTTATTAATGGATTAAAGTATACTTAAAAGTAAGAATATATCTTTATGTTCTTAGTCAATATCATAAATAAATTCCTTAACTTTATGAAAAGGAACATAAAATAAAAAATGTTGTCCATTTACATATCCATCTGGGAAACTAATTATCATTTATCCCATCACAAGTTTGTGGTTGTTAACTTTCTCGTGATCATGTTTTCATTCACTCTCCATCAAAACGTGACACTTAGTTTATATTCCATATCAATGTTTTCTTACATGTAATCCTAGTATTTGTAATCTAAGGTGACCTTTTTACTTCTCTTTATTTGTTTTAATGTGATAGTTGTGTTGACTCTTATTCTGACGTGGGACTTCCAATGATGTTCCCAAGACCAATTTTAATATTGTGAGGACACAATTTCAAAAATGGGGGAATAATGTAACACCCCAAGATTTCATAGTAAGTTATTTTCGTTAAATTTATTCAATATCTTACGATACACGCAACACCAAGTTCAAGCGCACCACGATTTACCAAAATAGCAATTTAAAAAGGTGTTATGAATTGTATTAATGGATTTTTGACTTTTATATACTCCATAAAATTTTAGAATCCATATTTTGTGTTTCTCAGACATAATGTAAGAAAAAAACTCAGATAAAAGAAGTATTTTTAAAAAAAATCAATTATTCCACCTTTTAATTGGATACCCTTTCTAAAAACACTATTTAACACTTTTATATATTCAATTTAATGAAATGAAATTATTATTTAAAATTGGGACATAAAAATTTATTTTGGATAAATTTTTGGTACTTTTCTAATAACATTCATATTTTGATGAATACAGAAAAATACTAAATTTTAATTAGAAAAAAACATTTTAATTGAAATAATATATATAGTTAAATTATTCATTTTAATAGTTTGGAAGAATAATTAGATTATATTTTTATCATTTAATACAATTTAGATCATTATAAGTAATTCCACATTTAAATTTGACATAAACACTTGTCAATCTTTTGATAGTTTTTACTTTTTAAAAACCCACTTTTTGGTTTTGAAAATGGGAATTAATTTTAAATTAATTAATTCAACATATATGTTTTTAATTTGGTAAAATAGAATTCACTTTTTAATTATAATATCAAAATTTTATTAGGGTGAATTTTTGGTATTTTTCTGAAATCTTTTGATTTTTTATGAATAGTGAAAAACATTGCGTTATTGTTTAAAACCAGCTTTTTTAAAAAAATTATTTATTTTATTTATTTTAAGTGAAAATAGACACAAAATACCTATATATGTTCAATTTAATTCATTATAGTCATTTTATAATAAGATTATATATATAAAATTTTATTGAACTTGTAACCTTCTTTTACCCACCTTCTTAGAGCATTTGAAATTTTTTATAAAACATAATTTTACCAATTTTGTGAGCTAAATTTCAAAAATCCGAGAGACAAAGTTAACATTAGTAAGTATAATTTCATTCAATAAGATTAAAAAAAAAATTGGGGAATAGTAACACTTTACTTTTATTTACCACGATTAAAAATAAATAGGGTAATTAAGGGTAAAAATGATATTATAACTACCCTAACACATGTCCTAAATCTTTTGGATAAGTATAATTCAACCAAAATCAATATTAGGTATTAAATATGATCCTCTTTGGTCAACATGGATTAGATTAGGAAATTTATTATTATTTTATTTAAAGAAGAGTTTAGATTGTTAAATTCAATGTTTAATAAATAAAACCATTTTTAATATAGGGTTACACATAATATAAATTCAACTATAAATTTTCATTAAAAATATAAAAATATTTCCAAAATAATAGTTTTTTATTTATAATTTTTTGAAATTAAAAAATAAAATTTATATATGACACAATGATGATGCATTAATTACTTTATTAATGAAAGAATAGATTAATTGATATTATAAATATCCAAATAATGGTAAATTGAGACTTCTGATGAATTACACTAATTTTATAGGTTAATATGAAATGTTATGGTTGATTAAATAAATTTTATTCGAAGTGATAATGTTTTTATGGATTTCAAAATAAATAAAATAATAATATTATCAAAATTGACAAAATTGAGTTTTTAAAACAAATACTACATTATTAATTGATATAATATCCCTAAAAATATAAGGATAGGCCAAAAGACTTAAATAAGGTTATATAAATTAATAACGAACCACTTGGGGTTCACTTGGTTTGTTATTGTATGTTTATTAACCATATAATATAAAATTACATGGAGACATGGTAAATGTCAAACTATTTAACAAACAGTTAAATCTAAATGATATGGTTAATATGGTGTCCAAAACCTATCTAAAACCAATTTGTTTAATGTTTTTCAACCCATACCCTCCATATTCTCTAAAGTAATCATTTTAGAGCCAATTGGAACCGAAAATGTTATTTTTATAAAATAATATTTCAAGCTTTTCCTAAAGTACCTCTCATCCCTCTTATAAAAGGGAACCCCCCCTTCTCTCAAAATCACACCTCCAAAGACATTTTTCTTGTCCAAAGCCTACCCAAATATCCTTCCAAATCCCCTAAAATCATCTTAGTTTCCTTACCTTGATCATAAATCCATCCTAAGGATCCCTTTTGATCAAATCAAAAAAACACCCAAAGAAGAGGTAAAAATTTCCCCACCCTCTTTCAAATTAAATTCTTCTTCCACATCCACATTGTTTTTTTGTTTCCATACCAAAATAATAATTCCAGTACCTTCTATATACTATGATGTTATTATAAATGTGCTATAAGCATATTCTTTATTCTATCCATCCTATAAATGACAATGTCACCATACATGTGTACGTATGACATGTCGTCTCAATGTCGTGGTGTAGTTTATTATGCAAGCACCTCATTATTTGGATGGATATAATATTGACTATAATAGATATAAATAATAGATATAAAATTTTAATAAATTTTCATATATGATATAACATCCAATTACCTATGATTTCACCATCAATATAATGATATTGTCGCTCGTGCATACGTACAGATTACCGTCTCCACTAAAGTGAAGAGATTCATTCCCCATCATAATAATTTAAGAATAATTATAATTTTATGGCTAAAAATAATGCTTAAGAACTTAATATCATTCTGTATATGAATCAAATACATCCTATCCATAACAGACACGTCTTGCGTAACCAAGCATATAAAGGAAAACCAGTTAGTTAACACCTGAAACGATGATACTACTGAAATATCTTTTACAAAGCAATATTAGAAGATCACATATGATAAAGTATTTATGTATTTGGTTCTTTTTTAATTTAATAATTATTATTTCACCGTTATACTGGATTTTAGACTACCCTATACAAAGGAAAAGAACAAGGTAAGGGGTTTTCATCTCACTTTTATTCCCGTGAGATTCATGCTATATTTTCCACTATTACATTTTGTGTGGTGTATGTACTTCCAATTATTGTATTGTTTGCATAATATCCATTAATTTATATGTATTTACATTATAATTTGATGATATTTCACTTATGGTGTGTATTTTTTGTAAGTTACCAAATCAGTAATGGAACCCAAATTTCAATATAAACTCCTTCAGTTTTCCATAAACTTATTTGATTACATTACTCCAAGATTGTGCGTGAAATCACTATTTATTTAAATATGTAGTAATTTTCACTCCCCTTTGTGTGGATATAATTTTGATACATAAAATCACTCCATTGATAAATTCTATATACATCAATATAAACTTGATAAGAGTAAGTTTAACTCAATTTCTATTCATTGACTTAAACATCCAGGTCTTTTCTGTTGTTTTTACAAGAATATGTGTAAATGTCCTCCAATTGATTTACACTAAATATCCAATCATATTTAGTGTGATTATATTTTTCACCCATAATTATTTCAATGATTTATCCTTAACCTAAGGATACTATCTTTATAAATGAATTCATCTCAACATACATTCCATTGAGACTTCTTTGTTGTTATGCACGAATTCACTCTTATTTGGTGTATATAATATACTTTGAAATTGTATTTAATGAATCCTTTTATTCTCGTGATGTTAAAATGTTTTTATTTCCTCAATTATTTTTATTCATGTGTCTCTCATTTGGTTAGGAACTCTAACTAATATAAAATTTTAAATGTTTTAAAAATTTATTCTTCTAAATTTTTCTCATTAATGTACATGTTTCAAAAAAGGTTTTAAGGTTTTATTAATATGGACATTTATTTTTTAATATTTAAGTTCCTTTTAAATGATTCACAGAGGTATGAGACACTTTTATTCAAAAATCTATTTTAAACAGCTTCTTGATAAATAGTGATACTTTTAAATGATTTCATGAAAAAGGGATATTTTTCTCAAATATGTTTTTCAACTATGTCTACAACCTTTATGGGATATTATTATTTATCAAGGTTGATTTATTATGATACAAATAATTGATATTTTATTTAATGTTTTGTGATATGTTTGACTATAGAGGTGATATTTTTATACCATACATCGTTTATGGATAATGTTTTGTTATTTTATATTATAGTTTAATAAAAATGTTTATGTTATGTTTAAACCATTTAATATGAGGAATGAATTGGACATATTAAGTGATGGGTGGAGCTCTCTATATCTCTTCTATGCATCGGTTAGACTCATGAGACTTACTAGAGTCTTGGAAAAAGGCCTTGACAAAATCTTATTTGTAGTCTTGGCACAAGGCCTTGACTATATGGTTATTATGGCGGGAATTATGCATTCCATCATTATGAAATTTCCAAATTGATATTTCATGTGATTATTCTACTAGTAGAATATCCCTATGAATATGTAAATGGTAGTATATTGGTTTATATTTTCCATATTATGATGATGTGTAAGTTTAAAAGGATTTTGTTTTAGTTTTATACATTGACTTAAATGTTTATGCTTATTTATGAATGTTTCCGCTATATTGTTATCCTTACTGAGCATCTGATCTCACTCCATATTTATGTTTTATATTTCCTAGGATGCAATGATGTATATTACGATTAACCTTCATGAATAGGATAAGGAATATAAATGTGTTCAAAGGCGACATAATGGTTTTTATTTCATGATGTAATGTAAAACATATGTATGTTTCTATTACTTCCAAGGATACTAAACTGGTCGGTCTTTCAAAACATGATTCCTTGTATCATGCCAATGATATGTAATAATACTCTAATTCTGGGTTATAGGGGAAGCAGAGTTATAGAATTCAACCACCTATTCATATCTTGTAGGGATATCTCACATGAATCAAACCATATAAACATTAAAACCATATTTAAGACCAAAAGAGGTTCTCATAAAAATAAAAATTCCAGTATAAAACACATGTTGTTACCATCTATCCTCCAGAAACTATGTATATCAAAAATATTCTTTGGATTTACCCAATTAACTAGAAACCTCACCTTATCATAGACAACTAAAACTCATTCCATTGAGATAATATGACAGAGGAATGAAACCTTATTGATCTAAAAATGACATTAGTTATTCTTATAATAACTTCTTTCTCTCTTATTGTATTCAAAATGGTGTCAATATGAGTGGATTGGTCGTTTGGAATATGATAATACACCATGAGGTCATCGACAAATACCATGAAAATTTAATCAAGAAATGGATGGAAAAAACTATTTAATATATCAATGGATAAGTAAGGTATGTTTAAAATACCTTTTAACATCATATAATACTCATATAATCCATACTAACTATATAATATCAGGCATGGAATATATGAATGATGGACTCAAACATGATAATACATCGATATCAGGTATATCTTTGAGAATAACCTCTCAACTATAATCTAGTCAAAAATATAATCTATAATAGGTAAGGGACACAAATTTTCCACTGTACGGTGATTAACATTCTATTAATAAAGGAAAATGCTAAGGGTTCAACCTCACCTCTTCGAAGAAAGGACTAGTGAACCCCATAGAGAAGAACTGTGTTGTATGAAACCCCTGGCCTCTATATCCTCTTGATACCTATTGAGCTCCTTTAACTCAGTATTATAAATCCTATAGGGAGGAATTGACACTACTGTATCTCAATGATCTTCTTGAATGTGAAATCATCCTTTATCTAATGAGGTAGTCATGATAATTCATTAAGGAATACAGTCCTAAATCGATCGACTACAAGTTTCAACTTTGTCTGATTTTTTCCCTGATCATTCATGTAAAGAGTAGAAATATCTTTGGTCACTCAACCTAGAACAATTTTCTACGATATAGATCTACCATCCTGGATATTCCACTCAATTTTTTCAAAATAAGATCCACCATATGGTGATGTAAAGAATACCCTCCAACGACAAAAAACAATATAAGCACGATAGGGAACCAACCAATTCTCCCATAGAATGACATTTTAGCCTTTCATCTTGAAATCAAGGTGGTTAAATAAGAAATGATGTCTTGATACAATAAGATAATAATATTTTCACTATAATAGGACAACTAACCATATACCCATGGGTGTATCAAGCGTTATAATTCCACAATGGTACTCATATTGAAGACTGAGCCACTCTACATGATAAAATGGTCTAAAAGAATGTGATGAAGCTATATCAAATAAGGTAAAATAAAAAGTAGAGAATATTAGAAAAAGTCCTCAAAAAGTAGACACCTATGTATCATTCTCATTTGGTATTGGGTAAACTTAATTGATTTGGAAGGATCTATGACCCAATGTTACAACATGACAACCTGGATAAATTCCACTCAGGTGGAGCTATATATCTGAGCCTTGCCACTATGACCCCAACCTCTTCCTCAGCTTCTATGTATATCAGTAATCTTGATACCATCTTAGTGACATGATAATGATCATTTTTTAAATCTTGAGATACCACATAACCTCTCCCACTAAAAAAATGGTAAGGTCCTCTTGAAACATTGAAGATACCCAAACCTTCTACAGCCTCAGTTCTTGATGGGGGTATATAAGAAATTTTGCTTCATATTAAAAGGATTCCCAAAATAGTTAAATACCATGTAACATATTGTGTATGTTATATGGCGGTCACTTCTAACAAGTATAGTCTCAAAAAAAATATTCTAACCGCACATACAACAACTACTCTGTCTCGGTTCTGAACCACTTTGGATAATACCATATACTTCCCTCATGTTCTTCTTAATTATAAGGGACTATTTAACTATTTCATATTTGGTATTCTATCATTAGAAAGAAACCTAATAATGATCATTATGTCTCATACCATCATCAAATTGTCTCAATTTTACTAGATCATCGTTTTTGTAGATAATCATGAATCACTGATGTTGTATAAAATTAGACGAGTATTAAATGACTATCCTAGAACCCTACTAAAGGTTCTTGAGATTTTTGTCATGATAATCCCATGGGGTCTCTATAAAATAATCCAATGAATCCCAATAACAAATCCCTACAAGTCATTTATTGATATTGAAAATCAATGATTATTATATCTATCCAGCATTAGTAGAATCCTCTCAGCATATAAGAAATGAGTTTTACTCTCTTCTCAAGCGGTGTCCCAGGATGCTCAAATAGAGTCTATACCATCTTCATACATAACTACGTTTCCTATGTTCATCAATCTGCCAAATATTTGGGCAGATTATATTACTAGAACATCGAGTCAACACTCCCATAGAAGGTGAAGAGCATGAGGCTCCATGTAATTTCTTCATAACCAATGGAAAGTTTCACTGAAAGTGGGAATCATCACCCACATCATGAAGATGGTGTGTTTCCACTACTATAGGTATAACTGGAAACTCAGGTCCTAATAATTCTTATCATTTTCATCTTTAACATCTTAGAGTATAACTAGAGGATGTCATGGTGGAATTTCTCTAAAAGTTCCAATCATATACATGAGTTAAATTTGATAATAAAATAATATATATATATATATATATATAATAGGAAAATAATCATTATTTTTAATAGTAACACCCCTCTATATTATCAAAGAGGTGTTTTTGGGTTATAAAAAGTTTAATGCATAACAAGAAAGGAACCACCTACTGCCCACTAATAAGGCTTAGACTATGAATGCATTTTCTTTTCTGGTTTCATTTTTTCATTTAACATCATATTTATAATATAGTTATTTATAGATGGTCTACCCAAATGGTTCACCAATTTCAATCCACAAGGCAACATGTATCACATAAACTAAATAGTGGATTCCACACAATCCATACCATAACATGTCTCGGTCCATGAATCCAATGGTCTATGAATCAATACACCATACTTGGATTATTAGGGTTTCAAATACATCTTATTCAAGAAAAAAATTTAATTTATGGAATTAACTATATGTACCAACAATGATTTCTTAGTTCCCTACAAGAATCATCAGTTGATAAAAATTCTATTTGTAATAGTCAACAAACTCGTGGGAATAAAATACAATGAAATCAGTTTAATGATATTATTTGGAATGGAATAACCATGGAATACTAATTTCATATATGGGGCCTATTATTATTCATGCTCAATGATTCTTTTACACCATCTAAATTGACCAAGGATAAAAGATAAAACACAATTATATCAACAGAAATGACACCATTTAAGTGTTACACCCAATAGTGGAATCCAATCAAATGTAATAAAAATGATAGAGAAAATTGAAATTTACTTTTGAGGAAATTTGGTTTCTATCTATACATGGGTTAGCTACTCTTAATAATAGGTCATTACCAAATATAATAGGGTCCTTAATATTCATTTAATTGACTAATTTTATTAAGGAAAAAAATAAATCTATAATCGAACTTTGTGACATTTCGGACCATGTATCCACGTAACACTGCCCCATGTTTGGTTGGCCACATTGCCTAAAATACATCTCCACAAACACAAGAGTTTTGAGAATAACATTGAGGTATGAGGATGTGTATTTTAGGATACAAAGTCATCAATACAAGAGTGTGTCGCATTAGATAAATAATAATAGATAAACATTAGAAACATTACAATAATGAATTAGTTGTGAAAAAAAATGAATAATAAAGAATTTAATAATATTAAAAGTAGTATGATAAATAATATTCAATGGAATGATTACATCTTTTTTTTAATGTAGGAAAACATGGATAATTGTTATAGTTAATGCATGTTGTTTTAGATAATCATAATATGGGGAAATTGTAAAGTTCTATCCAATAATGAATAGAAAATTCTTAGTCGTCTACTAGCAATCCCCAATCATAATTCATGGAAGAAGTCACACATTTTTAAGGGAATTATTTCCCATGTAAACAAATGAAATCATGTGTCTTCCTATGTACAATTGGTTTTCTAGATATGGGGTGAGAAAAATAATTGTTTCCCACCTCTAATAACTTCTATAAATATCCAGTATGTGTGTATAACACGACTGTGTGAATATATAATAAAGTTATGAAGTAATGACAATAGTAAATGGGTCAGCTCTAGTTTATAAAGGAATCATGGAAATTCCAACATACATCAGCATGTTCTGGTATATCTTTAAACATGTATCAATGTTTTTAATTCCAAGTAAGACATTTATAATAGAATCCATGATTGGAATCACATTAATAATGTGGACTATGCCCAATATAACTATTATAATGGAATATATAACTGATATCATAGTAAGAGAATCAATGCCTATATATTATAACAACTTTAATGGAAATTATGCCCTGTATCATAGTATGAGATGCCTTGCCTGTATAATATCATAAGGGAAATCATGACCGTATAATATCAAAAGAAATAATTCCCATGTAGTATCACAATTGAAATGTATTCCATTACAAGTATCATACTATTAGATTCCATGCCCATATAGTATCACACGGGACACTATTTCCATATAGTATCATAGGGGATGTTTTGCCCATATAGTATCACAAAGGACATCAGGCCCGTATAGTATCAGAAGGGACATATTCACATATAGTATAATTTTTATGGGTTATCATAAACATTTTATATATAGTAGGATGGAATCAAATCATATTCATTTATAATATGCTTAAGGGTCAACATTCCTAGTTCCCAAAATTAAAGAGGGTCACCATTCCCACACATAATTAGTAGTAATATTCATTAAATTTAATGTGAATTAATGATTAATTCATTGTTAATTTACATTTAATCATGACAAGGGTGTGACCATTGTCTAGTTTAAGAAAGTGACATGGACACACCACAGACCTCAATTTAATTATTTAAAATTACCAATGGAATAATCCATCCTATGCCACTTCATTTAGTCAATATAAAAATGATATAACAATTTATAATTGAAACCGATCACTCCAATGGGTTATTTTCCAATATAATCCTGGAATTTCAAATAGAATATAAGAGGGAACTCCCAAAGGGATGGCTCATGTGGAGGTTGACAACTCGAGTTTGAATTGAGGTACTAACAGGTCATTCGGCTCCAATGAAGTCCACACATTCATAGAATATGTAATTTACTGTCACCACACATTGAAATTGGCATGTGGCATGAAAAAAATAGTATAAAACATCAAAAGATAATATATTATAAATATACAACCTACCTCAACATTGTATAATTATCCATGACCATTATCAGTCTCTAACTTTTCATAGATTGGATGAAATATGAAGAAATGATGAATGCCCTAAAAATAGGGCATAAGGACGTGAAACTTGATAAGTCCTTCAAGATAACGAAAAATTGTTAACGGTGAAAATTATTAAAAATTGTTTCTATTTTAAATCTAATGAGACTAATGATGCTTGAATCGGAGAGTAGATCTGAGAGTTATCATGTAGCCTATGTTCGGAAATGTGGAGCCCCAATGTGAAGAAGAAGATCCTCCTCTAATTGAAATGGGAGAAAATACATGATCATTGGATTTAATTTATTTTAGGGAAAAGTGGTAAATTATTACAAATACAATAGAGGTTCATGATTGTCCGAACTGTACCCCAACCATTCTTGGATCGTTTCCTTAGAAGGGGACCCACATAGTTTGTAAAATGCATTCCCTCAAAAAATAAATGACTTTGATAAAAACAACAATATATATTTTTAAAGGATTTGTGGCCCATTTGAATTTTCATTTCATTATTTTCATTTCCCTTCTAATCACTATCAATCAATGTAGTTTTAGTATAGATCATGTGTGTTGGGTCATACTATAACAACTAACCATGTTATCAAACATTTTTCTCCACCGATAATGGTTCCAATCTCTAAACAACCATGGACACCCTGAATCCTATATAACAGCCTTAGGAATCAATATTAGGTTAAAATATGAAGATTAAACCATATTAAAAAGGATCCATAAATCTGATAATGGTTGGGTTCTTACAAAAATAATCATTAGTGGTATTTTTTAACAATTGTAGCAACTGTGTCTTTTTGAATGTGTCACTAAGACATGGCCATCATCTCTTACAAAATCCTAGGACATTGGATCCTTAGAATTTGAGAAAATATTATATATTTTAATGAATCAATAATTAATTACATTGGAAACCCTTGAAACTGTATTTTAATGTTTTCTATATTACATTAAATGGATATTTGTTGTTGAATTGATAATTGATGCCTAGTCATATTATTTTTTGTTATAAAGAACCCTTTGAACATGATGTATCCTTTCTGATAAACCTGGTTCAATTCCATTATAGTTAATAATTATATTTAAGGGTGGTAAAATATACTTTAAGTGGGTAATGTGGATATATGTTGTAATTCATGAAGATACCTCAGAATGAGATAACCATAAATGAGACTAGTCGTCACAAAATTACTAGTGAATTGGTGGACATATGTGTCATGAGGATTTAAATATTTAGGGTGCTGAGAAAGTGATATCCTCAGTTTGATTTATGTATTTAGTTCTATCTATTAATTTTATGAATAATGTATTTGTTATGATAATTAATAGGTATAATTATGGAGGAATATAAGGGATATTTTTTTATATATAGGAATTATTTCACAGAATGAATTCTTTTTCAGGAAGAGAATTGTTTTCATGAAGAAATTATGATTTTATTCTAGGAATGGATGAAAAAATAGTTCATCTTGTTCATGAAGTGAAACATAATTCATGTCATGAAGAGTTTTTTTGGTATTTCTAAGTGACTCATCATGAATTTTAGTATATTTATTGTCCTAAATATTCAGTATATAAATGTCTAATTCATTCTGTGAATGGGTAGTCAAATAGTAAATCTAATACTTTCTCTTCCCTTCAGTGTCCAAATTTTTCACTCTTTAAAATCTAACTTCACCAATTATTTATTTTTAGGAGTCCCTCTCATATTTAGGATAATATTATTATATTATAGTGCATTGGACCATTGATTTGTTAGTATGTCACATTATTCTTCTTCTATAGCTTGTATCAATAGTTTCCCTTAATGTATAATCCTATATCTGGACATCTATACATAGATCATTGGTTCATGAATCATATTGAGAAAACAAAATTTAAATTAATTTATTGAGAGGAAGGAGGATCAAAATTCCTTCTTTGTTTTTGATAAATTTTTCATATCAATCATTCTTAAAGTACACAATTTTCATTACGTACACTTTTCTTTGACATTGTTGGATTTAATGATTATGAATGATTTTTATATATTTTAATTAAAAATTTATTTCAAAATAATTTATTGAATATCTAATATTTTCACTCTTTAGGTTATTATTCTTGGATTTGTGGATGTTCATGAAACCAAATGTTAATAAGAGGATGATTTTTAAAAATAATAATATTGCTAAATCTAATATGATTCAATGGATTATCATAGCATGTGATTTGTTTCATGTGTTTTTTCATTGAAATAATTATTCATTAATGTATTATACCATTACTCTGCGGCCACTTTAGGAGGTCCAATTTATACATGGTTCTTTGTATGTCTGTGGGTTTATTGATTGACAAGATTAAATTCAGTAATTAAACATTCAATTAAGGGATCCAGGATGGAAGTCACCGTGACCAAATAAGAATTTTGGGTGGTTTGAGTATTCATGGGTCCATGATTAGAATCAAATAATTTCTTTTTGAATAATCTATTATAAATTTTTAAGGGAAATTTTTATTTTTTGAAAACATTTTTTTCACGTGTTATTAGTGTTAAAATAGTTTTCAAAAACCTTATTTTCCATTTATATTTGTGTAAAATTATTTAATATAAAAATAATACTCCTTGTAATATTTTATAAAATTTGGAGGAAAAATTAATATTGTCATAGTGGCATGTCTAAATGGATTATTGGGTTTTCATATGGGGTTTTCATGCTGACCTATACATATGAATCCCTTGTGTATATACAGATATTTTCTTCCATGAAAATAAATAGTGATAGCTATGTTACATAACTAGTGGATAAAATGGATTTTTCTTATAATGTATTTTCAAATAATGAGTTTTGTGCTTGTTCATGTACTTTAGTATAGAGTGATAGAACCCTTTTTCACGAGTTTATCATTTCTTTGGTGTAGTATTTATCTACTTATATTTCTTCTAATGTCAATATAATAATTTTATTTTGGTTACATTGAGTATTTTGATGTTTTATCATTAAAAATTTATAGTTCTCTCTTGAATTGTTTATATATTCATAATTTTATCGGTTATTGTGTATTTTCATTGGAATGTGTTTATGGTTAAAATGTTACCCCATCCCTTTCTTGTGTTAAACATTCATCATTTTCCATCAACATTTATGTCTAGTGATTGTAACCTAGGTTCAGTAGTACATTCAAATTGCCATATGAATATGGCTTTGATGGGGATGTTATTGGAATTATTAACTAATTTTAATATTAACATTACATATTTTAAAACCATTTTACAAGTTTCAATTAATAGAGGTGAAAAATGAATTTTTTCATAATTACACATAAAACAACCACAAAAAATTTAAAAAAATTATTTTATGCATGAAAAAATATTTAATCCAAAATCTTTTATATAAATGAATCCCATAATGGTTATTGGTTTATGGTTAAACAAAGTATAGATATGATAATTTTAGTGAAACAAAAAACTGAATGGCATGTTGGGAATACAAAATATACAGAAATACAAATTTTTTAATATAATAAAATGTTACATATTCTCTAAATCGATAATAATTGACTTATAAATTTAAAATACTAATTTTAAAATAATTATTTTAATCCTTATGTTGGCATTTGGTCTATTATATATTTTTTGTAAATTTTTACATTGTTACCATATGATGTTGATTTTATAAATGTGATGGTATTTATAAAATCAATTTTTAACTATTTATGTAAAATGAAAATTTTTATTGAAATCCTAGAAATTCAAGAATGATAATTTCGATATTATTAATTAAATAAAACATAATATTTTTTTAAATTCCTAATCTAAAATTTGGGATGTTATATTTTAAGTGAAACAAATATAATGATTATCTATTTTTATATAAATTGAATTAAAAAAATATTTTTTTTTGACCATATTTCATATTAAATAAAAAATTCTAAATTATTTATTACACAATGAAATTTATTGTTATAATTATATTTACATAGTTATAGTTATTTATAATATATAAATAATCATTATTTTAACAAATTTTTATTGAAAAATTACAGTTTTACTAATAAATTGTTTTAATAACATCGAATATAATATTTATCCTATAATTATTTTTGTTTTAATGTATTAATTGGTATTAAAAAAATAATATCATTCATTAAAAACAACAATAATAATATCTAATGAATTTAAAATACACGTATTGATTATAACGAATATTATTCTTATTTTTATTTATTATAGCTTTTGTTCTTATTATTATTTTCATAATTACATTTCATAATGTATATTCATAATGTATTATTTTTTATCATGAATCTAAAATATATATATCATGATTCCATTTATTTCACTCTTAATTGTGATATAATCTATTCCACAAATTATATATTTCATTAATACATACTAAAATATCTAGAAGATACACTCTACCCCCATAAAAAATCCATGTCCTCAATATTTTAATTTACATCAATAATGAATGTAGTTATTTTTATTTATATGAAATTAAAAACTAACGATATAATTTGTAATGATATATAAATATAATTATCATAGATATAGCTAGGAAACTCTAGGGGAGGAGGCTCACTTCTTGTGGGAGATGATCAAGATGTGGTTTTACCCTTCCCCTCGGATTAATTTCGTAAGAGAGGTGGCTACTAGATATTTATAATTTTCATGTTTTTGAGCTGTCTCTAGTTCCTAGTGCACGCAAACTCATTCGGTGCATTTAATTCACCTTCTTCTGTATGTATGTTTTCCATGTTGTTACCTTCTGTATTTGTGCCATGATCAATATATTATATGTTTACAGTGATGAAATTCATAGAGGCTTATCATGAAATGGTGGTTGTGCCATTAAATTTGATATAATATGATGATACTACAATTCTTCCATCTAAGTCATTATTTGAACCCTTGAAGGTATTGGGTATTTTCGGATTGCAACCCCGTAGGGGAATAATCATCCTCACTGCGTGTTCCTCCCACATTGGTACATGAACAGTGATCCTGATGATCTTTCAGGGTGGGGGTGGCCGAATGTGAACCAACAAGTAGAGGTTTGTCTTATATAAGGTTGGATGCTAATCCTTGATTCATTTATTAAAATTTGGAGAAGTTTGATTCCCTCTAAGGTGGTTATGATGTTGAAAATCCCCCGACCCTATGGGATGTGGGTCATTTTGTGCCACAGTTGGCACTAATTGGTAATGTTTTTAAGGATCCAATGGCTATGGTTGGGAATTAGGTGAATCTAAGGATGTACATGAAGCTATAAATTCCCCCCAAAATAAAAAACTTGGGTTGTCCTGGGATGACAGATATTGTTTCAGGGTTCCTCTGAGGGGATAATGAACTAGACTATGGTGATGGAGATATAAATTCTCTTTTCCTAGTGGGTTGGGGTTTGCATGTAGTTGTTGTCAATGTATCCTAAATATTTACAGGGATTTTCAATCCGAGAGGTGGAGGTGGTGGTATATATTATCTCAGCCTGGTGAGCTAGGAAATCTCTTTGATGGATGATACCATAGCTATAATAGAATATATGTTGATGTGGTGCAATTGTGATCACATAAGAGTTAGGTGTGATGTCAATCCATGATGAGAAGAATTTCTCCGGATAGGTTTTACAGGTGACCACAAATCATGTATCTATGATTGAAATTTCTTATTATTAATTTGTGGGCCTGAATTTAGGTCATATTAGTTATCCTCTAACATTATCTATAATGTCTTGGTACTATTGGATTATATCCATTCTGTTGTAGTGACCAAGTTTCCCATGCATTTTCCAGTACATTGATCTCACTAGAGTCTATAACATTGCATAATGTCTTATATTAAGGGATCTGTAGTTTCAAGGGAGAAGAAAAGCTTAATTTTCTATACAATCCCCATCCTTGAATGTAGATGACTATTGTAGCTCCATATATTAGTTGCTAAAAAATCATTATACAGTTACAGAAATCATGTTGCAGGTTTACGATGTGCTTTTTTGGTTTTGGATCCCAGTCCCTGGAGATGACACCTATGCCAAACTGGAAATTGAGTATCCTAATATACAGAAGGTGACACTCATATCAAGGATAAGGTACATATTAATCCTTATTTCATTTATATGTATCCCACATATTCAAGTATAGATATTGAATGCAATCCTTTTCTAGATCATATGGGATCTCACAACTAGAAGTAGAAAGGGGACATAGCAAGATGGTGATGTTGTTTCTGGATAACTCTCACCATATTTCAATGTCGGCCTCCTCCTCATCATACTTACATGCACCCACCAGGTTAGACGATATATGATGGATCTGATGGTAGCCTTGTAATGGGAATGGAGTCTTTTTTTATGTTGATTGGGGAACAATGTACGGTTGAACCATGTGTTTTGAGAACCACTCTATATGAAGTTGACAAGAGTTAGTACATGTCTCAATGGTGTTGTTTCTATAAAAAATGATGATTTTATTTCCAATAGGAGATATCACTATGGGGAGGATGTAAATAGTGAACTTCCATATTAGATACCCTACGATCCAACCCCACAATACAATGAGAAGGTCTATCATGGTAATGAATGCCTCTTTCTTCTTATTCAATAAAAGAGTTGATAGAGACTTTTGGCATTGATAATGTCTCTCGAACAACCCTAGGGACATTGGAATATGGAAAATAAGATATGGGTCATGTTTTGGGTCCTTGTCATAATAATTCAATCATTCTTTTTGGATTGTGCTGGAATATGAGCATACAATGATATGGTTTCTAGAACTTGTATATTACATATAGGTGTAGTGGGATTATGACCCCACTAATGAGATGATGTTGAAATATGCCAATAATATGTCTCATTATTTACAAGGACATGGTCCGATCTTGGGGAATGTTTCATTCTCATAGGATAATCCTCATTCTACATGGGAGAATGATCCCAATCTTGAGCCTTTTGGATATACCACTTGTCTATCATGGAAGGAATATGAGCCTACCTTAAGGTGTGTGCCTCCCTCTCCAAGTTATCTCTAGTTGGAAAAAAAATTGAGTCTATTCATAAAAATCATTCCTTGTTAGAATATGTTAACAGACCCAGGAAATGGCAGAAGGAATTATAATTTTCAGATTTGTTGCCTTGGTATGATGTTGGCACAATCATTTTTCAGTGGATGTAGGGTTATGCACCTCACTTCCCTAATATAATAGAGTATTCTAGGTATATTCACTGACATGAATATGAGCCTACCCCAAATCATTATCCTCTATCAACATGTTAACATTGTCCAGAATGGGGACATATTCCCAATCCTAGGCCTCTGGAATATGCCACTGGACTTCTTCGATATGCATGTGACCCTATTCCAAGGAGTGGGCTGCAATCACATGGTTGTCCTATTAGAATGGGAATATGAGATTGATCAAATGCCTCACTCATCATACTAATATAGATAAAATCCTCCCAGGAAGGAGAAAGTGTGTGAACTCTCTCTAATACAACTTCTTATTCCTGATGAGCATATTTTGGTGTAGTCTTGGCTGTAGGGATTGGATTATGCACATTTTCCATCACATGGAACAGTGCAACAATATACTGGTGGAGTTCATCAGCTATTGATATGATGTATTCAAATTTTAGAAAATTCTATGCTAGGATATGAGCCATCACAATTTCTATATCAATTATGAACTGGAAGATGACCACTATTGAAGTGGGGATTTGCACGAACTTTTATTCTCTATGTTCTATTAGATTATGTTGATGGAATTCGTATAAGGGTGTAGGAATATAAGTCTCCACCAAGATTACAACTAGAATATTTTCATAGACATGTTTGGAGCGGGTAGGGATATAAGCCTTTGTGCTAGTCTCCACATGTGTATAAAGGAAGTCATCATCTGTAAAAGTGATGATATGTTCCAAATAATGGATGTTTGACACCATTCTCCTTCTAGGAGTTTTCCTTATGACCCATGCATGGTCTTTATAAGGTATTGTGAATCCAATGGAACCCTTAGAAGGAAACTGAGGTGTACCGATAGGATTTCGTCGACAATAGAGGATTGGAGGAGCCCTCTTTGGTGGATCCTAAACTTAAAGGTAGTTGTATCTGACTTTCGGGACAACCATCCTTAGATATGGAAGGTTGTGGTTGTTGGGATCTTGGTATATTCTCTCACAAATATTGGTTATGGCGGTGAGGGCCACATGTTTAGCATCAACCATTCCAAGGTGGGGTGGACTCACTATCCATCGCATCTAGAGGAATTTATGAGTAACCTCCATGGTCAGGATGGAACCATATGGGTGGTACTCCCATACCATTGTATTTTATAACTTCCGTTGGATTGACTGTTAATGAGAGATTCTTCTGTGAGTTTTGGAATTTTCATTTGACGGAAAAATTTCAGAATGAATGATCGATGATGAATATATCAACTTGGATTGGGGTTGTGAAGTAGTATCTACAATTATGTAGATGAAAATGAATAAAGTTACCAATTAGTGCATTATTGTATCCATAATATGCTCAATCAGATATGCATAGTTAACTAATTTTTTCTTTTATTCCTAATTCAGCCATTCAACTCATTTGGACTTATCAAAATGAGGAGGGAATTATAGGAACCCCAGAAACATAGAATATTTTATAATAATATACTGGACGTATTGTTTTTTAAGGGTTTTCAAAACTATGTTTCCTGACTCATTATAACCCAATCATTTTTTCATTAGATAGATTCATGTTGAGTTCTTTAATTTTATTTCATCATGAAATAAGGCATGGACTAGGATTCTATTGCTTTGTATATATTGCAACATTTCCTAGAAACTCCTAGTGGGTCCCCCACCCATATTTGGGTTCATACCTACTTTCCAATGGTCAGAATCATTTGGGTTATTTTGTCCAACGACACTTAGGGACTCACATTAGTCGATAGATGGGCGGTTGGGGTCATTGCACCATTGGGGTGGGGGGGGGGGGGAAATCTGGCATACTCTAGGACTCTATTATAGATTTGTGATATGTTCAGGAAGCTCTTACTAATCATGATGACGGACCAGTTACCTTAAAATTTATTATTGGTTATTTTTTTATATGTGAATACATTGGGACGTCTTTATTATAACCATCAATATTTATCTGAGGTTCTTCATCACTCTTTAGTAATAAGTGGTTTTTTATATGCTGAAACCATATTAAAAAGTGGTTCATAACACACTCACATATGAGGAGGAAATCATTATTCTGAGGATGGGATTGATCCATTATGAAGAATCCTATGTATCATAGTTATTTCTGAAATCAAATCCCATCTAGTTCATTTAACCCGTACAGTTTAATGACTTATAGAAGGACTTATAAGGGGTCCATATGACCCCTTAAAGATCACGACTCTTAGTGATGTCCTATATATCCTAAATATAGTGAGAGTCAGAGTTTTTGTTGTCTGTTCTATTTATACATATATATTGGATTTTATAGTGTCATTATACACACTTGTGGTGTAGATGACATGATTACCCCAACTCCCTATGATCTAGTGAGCCATGATTGGGGTGAGAATCATGAGATAGAATGTAACAAATGTCATTAGTATGATTATGGGACATGGGTGTTTGGATTTCCCAAAGGGATCAATATGGAGCTCAAACCTCTGAGAGATGTGTCTTATGTATCCTTTATATTTTAGGAATTAGATTCATCATAGTTATTTTTTTATTAAGGAATAGACACTAGGTTTACCATAGATGATCAAGATTTATGATTCCAGTGAGGTGTTTGATGCACCCCTTAAGACAATGTTAGCTATGATTTGGGTGAGAAACATGGGTGGAGAAGATGATCATCATCATGTAGTATGGTTATAGGACATGTATATATGAATAGTTTATAGGGTGTCTAGTATAGATCTCAGTCTTTAAAAAGGAATCCTACGAATCCTGGTTAAATTATGAATCAGTGTACTTGTAGTTCATTCTATGTTGGGGCTCACCCATTGAGGTTTCCTTATAAAATTTTAGTTGTTTTATAGGGTAGATTATATGAATTTTCCAACTCCATAAGGCAACGTGATCCATGATCATTTGAGAGAGACAAGGGATAACAAGTAAACAGTTTCATTTCTATGGAAAACAAAGCCAATTGTTGGTCCCTCAATGTATGATCAATATAGAGCTCATAACATAGGGGAAGGTGGACTATGTATCCTGTATATGACATTAATTAGAGTCGTTGTAGTCCCCTTTCTGTTCGGGCTAGCATAATGACACTACCTTATAGATTGTGTCTTACATTCAGACGACACACAACACTATCAAAACCTAGGATACCCTTCTGATCAAGAATTCATTTCTAGAAGATGTCATAAGATCGAATTTTACCATCCTGGGGGTTACCATGGGACATGGATTCACACATATAGAGGGTTTTTTTGGGAGTTAGGGTGGTATATCATAATAGGTGACGTATATCTCACCTAACATGTATGAAGTGCATCAGGAGTCTTAAATGACATGATTAGAGGGTGTCACGAGTGATTGATTTTCACACCCCAGCTGCGTTCATGAGACATTGTGGATGTGGAAAGGAGCTATTATATGAGCCAGGCGATGTGTCAAGAGGGTGACACAAGTCCTGGGTGATAGACCCAAATGGTTCACAAGATCAAAAAGGCATCCACTAGGATACTATATGATGATCCCATATATTTATGGAGATCATTGAATGTACTATATAACACATCGAAGTGTTGTCACCAAATATGGGTAGCATTCCATGGTTCTATTGCAAGTCATCTTATGAAACCTTTGAAGCACATGAGGGGCAGTGAGCATGACTTTCACTTAAGCCTTCTACCTCTAATCCTAGTTCAAACACTTAACATTCGAATGACTTGTTTTTTTAGTGCATGTTACTTTGAGTCTCACATGATTGGGAGGACATGTTTTATGTTCGTCACATCTCTTTACAGACATCATTCACATGATCTATGAGTGAACAGATGAAGCACTTTATGTCCATCACATGACCACTCCCACTACCCACTGGTATATGATCTGATGGATGGTTTCCCTGTCTCGTGATCTGTTTCCTTGAGTTGTCCACAAAATTCAAGATCTAAATCTTGTAGATCATGGGAATTCATTAGATCAAAAATCCAACACTTTCATTATGTTGGGGTGGGGAAATTATAGGCATTACCCCCATTTATACTCCCTAGTTTTTGTGTCATATCTGGCACTAGTCTACTCTATAGTTGGTGAAGGGGCCTGACGCCATGTGGATTCAATGGTCTCTGCATTGGTCTACTCTAATTATGTTTCATAATTTTTAGTGGTTATGAGTTTCCTTTTTCAATTCACCCCTTATCATGTTATTTATAAATATCAAAGACCTTTTCAATCATGAATATGTGTCGAAGGACCTCTATGTCATTATGATGAAATGTATGAGGGCCTTCAAAATATTGAAATGTGTATGGAAAGACACTAGTGATACCATGGTTGACTTGTCATGTGGTTTCCCAGGATAACGTTGTGGGTGCATTTGGTGTGTCACATTTCATTTAGTGACCCTGATCACCTCTCACCACCTTCTTTTTTATACTTTTTATTTCATGTAACAAAGGTTTCGAGTCATTCCAGATTACCTTTTTATTATCGAGGGTTTTTTTCAATTTTTTTGGAGATGTGTCACATGAAAAATATGGTACTCATAGGTGTTAATGAGGATTCCATGTCCTAATGAAGATGATTTTAAGAGAAATATCATTTATGATACATGGTGGACATGTCACCGAGGGATCTTGGTTCCTTGTGGGTCATTATGGGGGCATCACATGCCATTCAAAAATCACAAACCCCTCTCATATCTGACCTTTGTGTCTTATTTTTTTTATTATACAATGTTTAAGGATCATGCATGTTCGCACAAGTAGTATCTATGATTTTTAGTTGATTTTTGGATTATGTCACACTTGACCCATATTTGTCATATGGAGAGTGTAAATGCATGTAGTGGACCTGTCTATCCATATTTCTTTATAGTGACACATGATTTACTGGACATGACCAACGACATCGATGACGAAAGACCCAAGGATTTGTGAGATTCATGGTGGAAAAGTCACCAAGGACTTGTGGAATCTCACATATTACTCAGGGTTTTCATCAAAAGTCTTTTAGTGACAGGATAACCCTCTCACCTCATTCCCTTTATCCCCTTAATTTTATTTGTCTAAGGCTCAATGTTGTTGCTGGATTTATTAGATATAGCAAAATGATTAAAATATTCCTAATGATGACTCGGGGCATGAGTTTCATGACCATTGGGATGTCTTCCTTGATAATTTCATTCCTCTTTACTCTCAAAGTATTTTTGATGTTTTTTCGAGAAATTATTTAATTAAAAATCATATAGAATGGGGGCACTAATTCGGTTTCCTGGGGGGCTATGCATGAGAAGGAATGTTTTTTGAAGAGGGCTCTAGGAGAGAAGTTGTAGGTTATACACCATGAATGGGTGACTATGTTTAACCTGGAAATGGTCACATGATTTCAAGTCTCTCAGTGGATTCATGAATCATTGACCATCTCCTTATTTCATGATTTCATGGGGAATGTAATACCCATATTCATAAAGTTTCTACTTTTGTGATTTTTTTCGGTGCTTATATTCCAGGCATCAACAATGAAATTTTCATTTACCAAAAGATGTGAGGGAGGATGATAATGATATATAAATAAACATAATAAATTTTTTTATACTAATTAGAATATTTCATTATTTTAGTGTTGTTAATAATGATTTATAATTGGCGTATGAAGTAATAAACTTGACATAACTCTGTTAGGATAATTAACCATTCCTCGATATCCTTCTATAGGCCATACATGATGCCTTGAAAAATTGGTATTTCGACCATATAAGAATATATAAACCAGGTTAAGAGGGATATGGAGGGTTTTTTATGAATTTTTGTTGACCTGTGATGGTTAAGGTGTGAGGATGTGTTGGTTAATGAAGGGTTCCTTTTATAGGTGAGATGGGTGGGAACTATATAATGTTATTTTCATAATATAATAGAGAAGTGATTATCAAGTTAATATGACCTAATATAGTAATATATATAATTTTAGGTTTAAACTTATATGTACGTAATTAATGCATTTAAGAATAGGTTTTTGTAATATTTTATGTGTTTCGTACATTTTTTTAACACTATTACCCTTTTAGAATTTATTGTAGAGACATCCATTTAGATTGTTTATTTATATCTTTTATTGAATATGAAATAGAACATATTTCAACATATTTTTATTATAAACCAAAACATGAAATTTCATTTAAAAATTAAATTTTAGAGGTGATAAAAAAATCTTTTATTGGTGCTAAAAATGAATTTTTACATAAGATTGAATATAACCAAAAAAATGTTTCTAAGAAAATATTATTTTAAGAATATATATGAATATACACCAAATTAATTTTAAATACTAATTATAGTGAATTAATAATTTTATATTTAAATAATATAAGGTTAAATTATTTCAATGTATTCTAAAACAAAATCGAAAAATATAAATACCTTATTATTGTATAAGGACCAAATTATTATTTTTAGAATAAAATATAACATAGCATCCAAGACAACTAGCATAGAATTATAAATTGAATATGTTAATTAAAAATTCTTTATTTTATACAATTTGTGAATATTTTTTACATCTAACGGTTTTATAAATATTTAATTCATTCTTATATCATAGATAATTTTTTTATATTTATGGTATTTTTTAAAACAATAGTTTCAATACTCACATAAAATCATATTTTCTACTCAAATCTAAAAAGTCACACTGAGCATAATTCAAGCATGCCAAACTCTAAAATTATTTAAATTTTATAAAATTAAAATTCTAAAATTTTATATTTTTAATTTTTGAAAAATTAATATTTTAAAATGAAAAACTATTTTTCTAGAAAATTAAATTTTGAAACACTAGGTATTTTTAAGCTTATTTAACAATATTTTCTATTGGAATTTAAATTAAATTTTTTTACATTGAAAACTTTTATTATAATAAAATTATTAATGTGGTCAAATTATTCCACAAATGAATACAATATATTTTAAACATAGTTGTTTAAAAATATCCCACTTAATATAATGTTTTTAATTAAATCCAAATTATTTTTTATTTTGTAACCAATACATTTTCAATGAGTCCATAGTAATTAAATATTACTAATCATTATTTGAAAATTATATTTTTATTATAACAAGAATTTAAATTAAAATTTTTAATAATAATGTATTTTTAATGATTTTATTTAAATTAGGATTTATTATTATATTAAGTTACATGATGATTACTCACATTATAAACTCATAATAGATTAAAGATAAAATAGTACAAAATAATGGATATTATGGTACATTTAATTTTGGTGTTGTGTTTTATCACCCTCATTTTTGGTAGTTATTTTTTTAGGAATCATCTTTTATTAAGGATTTTTTTGAAACACTGTGATAGTAAAAATTGGTTTCGATTTTCATTGTAATTGTTTGGAAGTTTAAAAGTTGTATTTAGATGTTTTATTTAAAGAATAGGAAATAACATGTTGGAGGTGGTCCCAGATAACCTTGGTGTGAAATGAGAAGGGAGTAAAATGACTTTGCTAATAAATGGTACACTTAACTAGCTCCCATCATCCTCTGTAGCATCGAGAGATCATTTCAATCATAAGTAACATGACTAGATAGGTATAATGGCCTCAATCATTCGTCTCTATATTCTATAGGAAACATACTAGCTATGAGGGTCTATGGTAGTGTGGTGTGGAGGATATACCCTCCTGTCACGACCCCTTCCCCACAAAGTGTACCCCTCTTTGGCCGGAAATGTGAGAAGGAAGATAATGACCCCCGAGTCCCGCCTCCAGTAGGCCCCGAGTTGGCGACTAGCACCGAGGGTATAGTAAACAAACAAATGGGAGGCATTACCCTCTAAGAGAACACATACGGAAGAGAGAGATAAGATTGAAATCAATCAACTCCAACTCAAAACTAAAATATAAAATGAACCCAAGTACATATATGAAATGTCATGCAAAAGTACTAAATGTGAGGGGAAACTAAAAGTACCAAAAAGAGAGTAAAACGGCAGCGACCACAAGCCCGAACAGCTCCTCCTCCAACCACAAGCTAGTAGTAACCAGCTTGTTCTCCAACTTGCTCCAAGTGACTTGAAAAACAGTTTATATATACATAGGGTGAGTATATAAGTATAATCAGTAGGATCCTCCCCAAGCCTCTTGTGAAAATGTAAAGAAAGCATGCTAAAGCCCAGTGAACAACAAGTGAAACCAACTCGTCACCTAAACAGGTATACTAAGATCCCAACCTCACCATGGCTACTCTCACCAAGTAACACATATAAGAATATAGCGTATAGTAAAGATTATCAAGGGTACCCCGCTACTACTTCCCCACTGGTTTTCTGCTTTTCCGCAATAACATGTGTCATGTGCATTTCTCTCCAAAAGCTTGGCCGCAAACACCTGGGCTAAGCCCCATAATCTGCACCACGTGCAACACAAAGGCTTACCCGCAAACACCTGGGTGAAGCACCACACCATCCTCCCAACCAAAAGTAGCCACGTATGTTCTGGGAGCCACCACAGCCCACATAACGTGTATCATACTTCGTGTATTATACCTCAAGCCATTATAGCCCATACACCGAGTAGGGATCCACAAGCCATCACAGCCTATACACGTTACACCTATAGTATTCCATAGAATATTATATCCAGAATATATGTGTGTGAAATAACCACAAGACATTACAGCCCTCTACAAACATATATGGGGAAACTAACTGTTGTGCATGTTGGAACATGTATCTACCAATAGAATAGAGTAGGGCCAAAGGGGGTAGTCAACCATTCGACCTCCCATTAGTATGTTGGGGAAAACACCCCCTAGGGCTCAGAATCCCAGGGGTGTTAGTTGCCCTTACAGACAGGGTGGAGTAGTGTATAGAAACACAAAAATTACAGAATATATATATAACTCACATCCACACTATGGGAACTACCTATTCTTAGATACATCTGCATCTAACGTCTCTCAGACTCCTGACTGCTACTTCTAAGACTAGGTGTCCTATAAGCACATAAACATTTGAATAGATTTATTAGATTACTCCATTCTCATATTATCAATTCCATTGTATGTTAATTAATTATTTAACCATGAACAATTCCACATTAAACTTAATTGGCATCATATTCATAAAAATATTGCTTCTTTTAAGATTCACATCACCTTTAAATTCTAGTATCTCCCTCCCCGTGGATTATCTCAATTTAATCAAACATTCAATACAGAATTACTTTCCCATATTCCCAGGCATTCTAGAAAGGCATCCTATGCTACTAAACACCAAGGGGGCTCAACACAGTGAGTAGATATACTACCCGTTGATTCTTTTCCGCCTATATAAAGAGCATAGACCCATTCTCCCTCAAGAGGATAAACACAGAAATCACGTGGCATACCCCGCGTGTCTTCACCTCCTTCGGAAGGAGGGTAATCAAGACCAGCTGCCATGAGCAGTGGGGAAAAGTAAAGCAGATAAACAACCAAAAAAAAACCACCAACATCCAGCCATCACATTCATCCCATACCATCATCCTTAGTGTCCTCCCTAACACCAACATGCATAAGTTGATGCATCTCGCCACCCAAGGCGTCATCTACTGCCACAAACATAAGTCCCCATACCTCCACATATCACAACAGCCATCCAGCCTCACATCACAGCAAGAAACAAGAAAACACCACATCATATCAATGGGCTCTTGGCCATTTAACAATCAAGAGGGTAACTCAAAACCCCTTTAAGAAATTCTCACAAAATCGGTTCTTTAATCCCTATTGAATTAGAAAATTTGTTACTCATAGGTTCCAATTACGGGATACCTAATCAGTAAGCTATCACAATTAAATAACCATGCATAGTTCCCTAATTTGATTAACCTGAAATTAGAACAACTACAACAATGACAACAACCAGATTCATTTACATGCCTTTTTATCTTTATCCAATTAATTAAAAATTAATTACGGCTTTACGTTCATTATCAAATTCCATCAAGAATGAACAACTAATCAAAGAAAACATAAATATCACTCTATCTAGCAAAACATGAGGCAAACCATTATCACGGTACAAAACAACAACAAGAGATCAACCAATAATTTTAATCTGGTTCAAGTATTTAATTAGGTCAATGTCATTGTTATCCAAAGGGCTAAATCATTCTAATTCTACTATTTCACATATAGAATTAATGAATCCATGAATCCCCTACCTCAAAGAGTTCTTGATGTCCTTTATCCACACAACGGGTCACAATCCTCCTCTAACGACAACTGCATCCACCAAAGGATGGCACAGTACGATAGTACCAACCAACCCCATGAAAAACCCATTAGAATATTGTAAATTACATGGTATAATATGGAATGGAGAAACAAGAGAAGATGATCCCCAAAAGAATGATGATACAACATACCTTATATCGAAGATTGATCGATACAGCTAGGTTGCATCAAAATAGAGTAGAACCAATCCTTGGAGTAAAGATTGATTGTACAACACCTACGTGAAAGATTTAAAGGTTCTAGCATCTCATAGCTGATAAAAAATAGGAAGAACAAGTTTGAATGATATCTCATCCATTTCTGAATATTTAATGGGGCAACAGTTTAAGATATGGTTAATTTTCCATTAAAAACAGATCGCATTAACCCACATGGTTTGACCAAGTAAAAACATCCCGATTCATAGGAATAATTAATATAGGATTTATGGCTTTTGAATCGGCCTTAAGAGTCCTTAAAATAAGGCTTTAAATGTATTTTACATCAAAGGAAACGTCACAGGGGTGAAACTATAGGAAGCTGGAAACACTGTTCAAGTCCACCGTTAGAAGGTCACTGTTAGAAGGTTACCGTTCTAGAAACACTATTCAAGTATACCGTTATAAGGTAACCATTAGAAGGTTACCATTCTAGAAACAATGTTCATGTCTACCGTTATAAGGTCACTGTTAGAAGGTTACCATTCTGGAAACACTGTTCAAGTCTACCGTTATAAGGTCACCGTTCGAAGGTTACCGTTCTGGAAACACTGTTCAAGTATACCGTTAGAAGGTCATTGTTAGAAGGTTACCATTCTGGAAACACTATTCAAGTTTACCGTTATAAGGTCACTGTTAGAAGGTTGCCGTTCTGGAAACACTATTCACAGAACTAGAAATTTGGAAAAGTGTTGGGGATAAGTCACCTTGACCTCCCGGAACACCTCCAACACCACATTTTCACAATGTAATAGACCAGAGTGGTTCAGGCCATTACATCAGATACCTCTCAAAACATTCTCTTCCTTTAGAATTCAAAACCAACCTAAAGAGAAAAAAAATGAAACTGGGCTTGAATAACCACCCATCAAGATACCTCTCAAAAGAGAGAAATCCACAAAAAGGAATAAAAGAAGTTCATAAATAAAACATGAAAGGTCTAACCACAAAATAAACATCATTACATGAAAAGAGTTAAACATTCAACAACTCGGGGTACCAAGCACGTATCTGTGAATCACACTCCCAGGTACTCTCCTCCATGCCCCTGTGTCGCCACACGACAAGAACTAAGGGGATAGAACACCCACACAACACATTCTCCTTGCGGTCTTGGATCTCCATAGGTCTCTCCTCAAAGGTTACATCATCATCAATATCGATCTCTCCCCAATTGATAACATGAGATTCATCATGATGATAATGATGTAGCTGTGATACATGGAAAACATCATGTATCTGACTCATCCGAGGGGGAAGTGCTACTCGATACGCCACAGCTCCAACATGAGCTAACACCTCGAAAGGACCAACAAACCGGGGAGAAAGCTTACTGCCACGACCAAACCTTCGTTGCCCACGACGGGGAGTCACCTTCAGAAACACATGATCCCCAAAATTATACTCTAAGGGTCTCTTTCTTTGATCAGCATATGATTTGTGACAATCTTGCGCTGTCTTCATCCTCTCACAAATCACCTGAATCATCTCGGTTGTATTCTGCACTAGTTCCGGTCCGAGGATTGCTGACTCTCCGACCCCAGTCTAGCACAACGGAGAACGGCATAGCCGGCCATACAAGGCATCAAATAGTGCCGTAGCGATGGTATAGTGAAAACTATTATTGTAATAAAACTCTACAAAGGGTAAGTGCATCATCCATGAACCTCCAAAATCAAGAACACAAGAGCACAACATGTCTTCAAGAGTCTGGATGGTTCGCTTTGTCTGACCATCCATTTGAGGATGAAAAGATGTGCTAAGGAACAGTTGAGAGCCAAAACCATGCTAGAGTCCTCTCCAAACTCTTGAGGTAAAATGAGGATCTCAATCATAAATGATCATCTTACGTACTCCATGATGTCTCACCACCTCCTAAAGATACTGCCTTGTCAAAACTTCCACTGAGCTCGACTCCTTGATCTCTATGAAGTGGGACGATTTTGTTAAACGATCCACTACCACCCATATAGCATCATGTACTCCTGAAGCTCAAGTTAAACCTGTAAAAATTTCCATTGATATGTCCTCCCACTTCCACTGAGGAATCTCTAATTGCTTGAGAAGACCACAAGGAACACGGTGTTCAACCTTCACCTTCTGGCAGACTAAACACCGAGACACACACTCTAGAACTGCACGCTTCCGCCCAGGCAACCAAAACTGACTCCTCAAGGATCGGTACATCTTTGTCACACCGGGATGTACTGCCAAGGGCAAACTATGGAACCCTCAGAGAACCGTCTCGCGCATCGACAGGGGAAAAAAAATCCTTCCATTATACAACACTCGGTGTTATTCATCCTCCATTACTCTCCATGAATCACCAGATTCACGCACAACATCGTTACATGACTTTCGGCTCAGTGCATCAGCTACAAAATTCCCTCTTCCAGGTGTATACAATATTTAAAAGTTGTATTCCTGTAAGAACTCCATCCACCGACGCTACCGCAAGTTCATGTCATATTGGGAGAAAAGATACCTCAAACTTCTATGATCGGTGAAAACCACCAAGTGCTCACCAATGAGGTAATTTCTCCACAACTTCAGAGGAAACACAACGGCTTCCTACTCAAGATCATGGGTGGCATAGTTTCATTCATGGGGATGCAACTGCCGAGACCTGTACGAAACAATTGTCTTCTGCTTCATGAGAACACAGCCTAGCCCCAGATGTGAAGAATACCAAAAAACATCAAACTGGACTCCCTCCACTGGAAGACAAAGGACTAGAGCACTTAAGAACTTCACCTTTAGATACTTGAAAGCTTCCTGACATTGATAAGTCCATATGAACATTTGATCGTTCCTGGTCAAAGCTGTCAGAGGAGTCGCAACTTAGGAAAAATTGGATACAAACCTCCTATAATAGCCTACAAGACCAAGGAAACATCTCACCTCTGACACGGTCTTGGGGGCTGCCCAAGACACCACTGCCTCAATCTTCGACAGATCCACAACTACTCTCTATTGGTACACAACATTCCCTATGAAATGAGCTTCTCGAGCCCAAAACTCACACTTTGACAACTTCCCAAACAACTAATGCTGGAGAAGAACTCCCAAAACGGCTTGTAGATGCTCTGCATGCTCCTCTTCAGATGTGGAGTACACAAGGATGTTGTCGATGAAAACCATAAGAAAAATGTATAGGTATTCACAGAACACAACATTCACCAACCCCATGAAGAAAGTTGGAGCATTCGTCACACCGAATGGCATTACAACAAACGCATAATGCCCATGACGAAAACAGAAAGCAGTCTTTGGGATATCCTCATCGTTTACACACATATGATGATATCCTGATAGCAAGTCGATCTTTGAAAACCAACTTTCACCCTTCAGTTGATCGAATAAGTCATCAATCCGCGAGAGAGGATAGAGGTTCTTTATTGTCACTTTGTTTAATCGACGATAATCGACGCACAACTGCAAACTGTCGTCAGCCTTCTTCACAAAAAAAACTGGTGCACCCCACGGTGACACACTTGGCCGAACAAAACCTCATAACAATAGACCATCATGCTGTATATGTAGCTCTTGTAACTCAGAAGGTTCCATCCTATATGGAGACATAGAGATAAGAGACGCTCTTGGATGTAGCTCGATCCCAAACTAGATCTCTCGCCGAGGGGGTAACGCTACAACCTCTTCTGAGAAGACGTCAGGGTACTCCTCTATGACCAAAGGAAATTCCAACTACTGAACCACTGAAGAACTCAGCGTCATCTCAGCCATTATGGATGATAAGGAGGGAACTCGTCTATGACCCATCCGAGGATCTCGCTCACGAACAAACACCACTTTCTCTCCATATGCATCAAAGAAAATGACCTTATTTCTATAGCAATCCACAATAGCCTGCACCGAATACAACCAATCCATGTCGAGTACGAAATCATATTGTTGTATTCGTAAATATAGGAAATCTCCCCAAGAGCGGTGTTGCCCCAACACTAGCTCACAGTCTCTACAAACTTCAAACAAGTCAGCTCGACCTCCAACTGGCATAGTCAACGTCAAGGGCACTAGAAGCCTCTCTACCTCAATTCCCAAAGCATGGACAAGGGTAGATGATATAAAGGAGTGTGTTGCTCCTGAATCAAACAAGGCATAGACCAAGGTAGAAAACAAGAAAAGGGTACCTCGAACGACATCTAGCTCGCATGGGGCTGGCAACGCTATAGCATGAAGCTAACCAAAACCTCCTCCATGACCTCTCTGACCCTGATGACGACCACCACCACGGCTGCGCTCTTCTCTCTGAGGATGGGGAGCATCATGGGGATGTCCCCTTCTTGCTCCATCTACCCTCTCGTGATCTATTGCTGGTGCAACCTTTTGCTGCAACCTCGGCAAGAACTGCCTCAATAGAGGAACCGAGAGAAAAGTGCCTGGTGCACGATGACTGCTCCGAACAGTCGGGCACTCCCGTTGCTGATGACCATGACCACCACAAGAAAAACAAGCACCTGATCCCTTGGCATAGGCATGATAGTTTCTGCCTCCGGAGAAATGAGATGGGAAGGGTTGGGACCTACCCCCAGGTGAACAGATACTCTTCTACCCTGAAAATTGGGATCCACAGACCACAACTTTTCTTCGTTAGGAATCATGATGATTCCCCTCTAATGATGATCCGGTCCTATCCAATGTCAAATCAACAACCTCTTCCCTCGCCAGCACCTCAAGATAAGTCTTTAGCATAAATGGGGTGACCTGGCACTGGATCTCTGGATGGAAATCCTCCTTGAAATTCCTCACCTTGGCCTCCTCATCTGGTAACAGGTCTGAAGCATATCGTAGAAGGTTCCTGAAACGGATTCCAAATTCTCGAACACTGGAGTTCCCCTGTCGAACGGTAAGAAGCTCCTGGGGACTGGACGCATTTGCAGTCGAAGAAAGAAACTCGACTCCAAACCTGTCTCGAAACACATCCCATGAGAACGCTGACTCCTCACGATCCGCGAGGAACAAGAACCACCACTGCCTCACTACTCTATGTAGCATCGTCACAACCAAGGACACCCAGTGTTCCTTCTGAGCATGAATCGAACTGAAGCCTATCTCAACCTCCTCCAACTAGTCTTCTTTGACTGCATCTGAAACAGAGCACTTCTACTTCCGTAGACTCTGGCGCTGAAACTCTCAGAGTGCCTTCCTCCAAGTGTCATCATCGTCAACCCCTACCCGACAACGTTCAGCTGGAATAGCCTGCTGGACAACATCTGCGCAAACCTGATGAGGACGTCGACCTAGAGCCATACCTGTAAAATAACAACTGTTAGAGCTCCTAATCCTGGAATATGGAAGACTGAATATTAATAAATTAGATGTTTTCTTTTATTAATTTTTAGGTTAACCAATCTCGAGGACTACCCATTCAAATATAGGTGCAATGAAGAATGATGCATGATCCTTTCCAAGGTCTCTACCCTGCAACCAGTATCACTTTGTTTAGTATCCATTGTAAACTTAAAGGTCCGTATGTCAGATCATAAGGGGCCCTAAACACCTATGTCTCATCCGGTCTCCAGTGTTTACCTCACTTGCTAAACATGAATGACATTGTTTCCCTACCAACCCATGCAACCTCACGTGTGCCTAACTCCAAACTCCATCCTATCCCTCAACAAGACCTTTGATACCACTATGTCATGACCCCCTCCCCATAAAGTGTACCCCTCCTGGGCCGAAAATGAAAGAAGGAAGATAATGACGCCCAAGTCCCGCCTCCAGTAGGCCCCGGGTTGGAGACTAGACCGAGGCTATAATAAACACACAAATGGGAGGCATTACCCCTTAAGAGAACACATGCAAAAGAGAGAGATAAGATAGACACCAATCAACTCCAACTCAGAACTGAAATATAAACGGAACCCAAGTACATATATGAAATTTCATGCAAAAGTACTACAATTGATAGAGGAAACTAAAAGTGCCAAAAAGAAAGTAAAACGACAGCGACCACAAGCCCAAACAGCTCCACCTCCAACCACAAGCTAGTAGTAACCATCTTGATCTCCAACCTGCTCCAAGTGACCTGAAAAAAATTTATATATACATAGGGTGATTATAGCAGTATACTCAGTAGGATATTCCCCATTCCTTGCGAACAAAAGTAAAGAAATCATGCTAAAGCCCAGTGAACAACAAGGGAAACCAACTCGTCACCTAAACAGGTATACTAAGTTCCCAACCTCACCATGGCTACTCTCACCATGTAACGCATACACGAATATAGCATATAGTAAATATTACCAAGGGTACCCTGCTAATACTTCCCCAATGGTTAGCCGCTTTTCCCCAACGACATACATCCTTTGCATCTCTCTCCAATGGCTTGTCCGCAGACACCCGGGCTAAGCTCCACAATCTGCACCTCATGCACCACAAAGGCTTGCCCGCATACACTTAGGCGAAGCACCACACCATCCTCCCAACCAAAAGTAACCTGGTACGTTCTGGGAGCCACCATATCCCACATAATGTGTATCATACATCGGGTATTATACCTCAATCCATTATAGCCCATACACAGAGTAGGGATCCTCAAGCCATCACAGCTTATACACGTTACACCTATAGTAGTCCATATGATACTATATCCAGAATATATGTGTGTGAAATAACCACAAGCCATTACATCCCTCTACACACATATATGGGGAATCTAACTGTTGTGCATGTTTGAACATGTATCTACCAAGAGAATAGAGCGGGGCCAAAGGGGGTAGTCAGCCATTCGACCTCCCATCAGAATGTTGGGGAAAACACCCCCTATGGCTCATAATCCCCGGGGTGTCAGTTACCCTTACTGACATGGTGGAGTAGCATATAGAAACACAAAAAGTACAGAATATATATATATATATATCGCATCCACACTATGGGAATTACCTATTCTTAGATACATCTGCAGCTAACGTCTCTCAGACTCCAGGCTGTTACTTCTAAGACTAGGTGTCCTATAAGCACACAAACATTTGAAGAGATTTATTAGATTACTCCATTCAAATTTTATCAGTTCCACTGTACGTTAATTAATTATTTAAACATTATTTAACCATGAACAATTCCACATTAAACTGAATTGGCATCACATTCAAAAAACAACTACTTCTTTTAAGATTCACATCACCTTTAAATTCCAGTATCTCCCTCCCCGTGGATTATCACCATTTAATCAAACATTCATTACAGAATTACATTCCCATATTCCCAGGAATTATAGAATGGAATCCTATCCTACTAAACACAATGGGGGCTCAACACGTTGAGTAGATATACTACCCGTCGAGTATTTGCTGCCTATAGCAAGAGTATAGACCCATTCTCTCTCGAGAGGCTAAACATGGAACGAACGTGGCATACCCCGCGTGTATTTGCCTCCTTTGGAAGGAGGGTAAGCAAGACCAGCTTCCTTGAGTAGTGGGGAAAAGTAAAGCAGATAAACAACCAAACAAAACCACCAACATCCAGCCATCACATTCATCCCATACCATCATCTATGGTGTCTTCCCCGACACCCACATGCATAAGCTGATTCATCTCGCCACCCTAGGTGTCATCTACTACCACAAAAAAAAGTCCCCATGAATCCACATATCACAACAACCATCTAGGCTCACGTCACAACAAGCAGCAAGAAAACGAAACATCACATCAATGGGCTCTTGGCCCTTTAACAATCAAGAGGGTAACTCAGAACCCCTTTAAGAAATTCTCACACAATCTGTTCTTTAATCCATGTTGAATTAGAAGATTTGTTATTTTTTAGGTTCCAATTAAGGGATACGTAATCAGTAAGCTTTCGAAATTAAATAACCACGCTTACATCCCAAATTTGATTAACCTCAAATTAGAACAACTACAACAACGACAACAACCTGATTCATTTACATGCATCTTTTTCTTTAGCCAATTAATTAACAATTAATTTTGGATTTACGTTCATTATCAATTTCCATCAATAACGAACAACTAATCAAAGAAAACATAGATATCACTCTATCTAGTAAAACATGAGGCAAATTGTTATCACGGTACAAAGAAACAACATGCGATCAACAAAATATTTTAATCTGGTTCAAGTATTTAATTAGGTCAGTTTCATTGTGATACAAAGGGATAAATCATGCTAATTCTACAATTTCACATATACAATTAGAGAAGCCATGAATCCCCTACCTCGAAGGGTTCTTGACGTCCTTTATCCACACAACCGGTCATAATCCTCCTCTCACGACAACTGCATCCACCAGAGGATGCCACGGTACGACAGTACCGACCAACCCAAAGAAAAACCCATTAGAATCTTTGAAATTACATGGTATAATATGGAAGGTAGAAACAAGAGAAGATGATCCCCAAAATAATGATGATACAACATACCTTATATCAAAGATTGATCGATATAGCTCAGTTGCATCAAAACAGATCAGAACCAATCCTAGGAGTAATGATTGATTTTGAAACTACTACGTGAAGGATTTAAAGGTTCTAGCATCTCATAACTGATAACAAAGAGGAAGAACAAGTGAGAATGATATCTTTTCCCTTTTTGAAGATTTAATGGGGCGACAGTTTAAGATCCGGAGAATTGTCCATTAAAAACGGATCACATTAACCCACGTGGTTTGACCAAGTAAAAACATCCCGAGCCATAGGAATAATTAATAAAGGATTTATTGAATTTGAATCGGCCTTAAGAGTCCTTAAAATAAGGCTTTAAATGTATTTTATGTCAAACGAAATGTCAGAGGGGTGAAACTGTAGGAAGCTGGAAACACTGTTTAAGTCCACCGTTAGAAGGTCAACGTTAGAAGGTTTCCATTCTGGAAAAACTATTCAAGTCTACCATTATAAGGTCACTGTAAGAAGGATACCATTCTAGAAACAATGTTCAAGTCTACCGTTATAAGGTCACCGTTAGAAGGTTACCATTCTAGAAACAATGTTCAAGTCTACCATTATAAGGTCACCGTTAGAAGGTTACCGTTCTGGAAACATTGTTCAAGTCTACCGTTATAAGGTCACTGTTAGAAGGTTACCATTCTGGAATCACTATTAAATTCTACAAGTATAAGGTCACCGTTATAAGGTTACTGTTCTGGAAACACTATTCAGAGAACTGGAAATTTGGCAAAGTGTTGGGGATAAGTCACCTTGACCTCCCAGAACACCTCTAACACCACATTTTCAAAAAACTAATGGACCAAAGAGGTCCGGTCCATTACACCTCCTTTCAGAGTGGAGCACAACAAAATATAATAGTAAAATGAGTGGAATAAAGATAGTATAACATTTGATGAATAATATCAAAAATATTTTTAAATAACATAATTGAAGAAGAACTATAATGAAACCCATATCTAATGTCATGTGAAAAAAACATGTTAGTTTTTTATTTTATACAAAAAGGGAAACACACGTGGAAGAATGAACAAGAAAATATAACATTCTATAAAAATTTGAAAAAAAATCAAAAGCTATATCCAATATCCTCATAATCATCATAGTGATTCACTTCACTCGAACTCCATCCTATTATAGACAAAAAGGATTCTCTAGATTGATGTTTCCTCATGTCCGTACAAGTATCAATGAATTCTATATGGTTACCAATCAAAAATAGAAATATGGTGTCAGATAAAATAAATATTTCACCTCAATCATTTTCTTGTACAATATAATTTACGAATATGCTATGATTAGATTCCATGTTATTTTTAATATAATTATATAAATAAATTAACCACATTGGTTAGGGTTTCTCAAGAGACACAATTCTGACATTGATAGCTTCATTCTAAGATAGAATGTATTTAATTATTTATTATATTACAACCAATAATGGGAATCATGACCATTGTATAAATATAGATAACATATAATATCATGTCATACAACTATAGATAAACAATGTAGAATTTCATGTAAAATAGTTCGTCCTAGTTACTATGTAACATCTTGTCCATTAATTATTAAAAACATGAAGCAACATCTTGTCATTTAATACCAAAAAAATAATATCGAACATTGTTTCCACCACAACCAATAAATATAAGGAATGTTATTTAAAATAATTCCAAGTGAAAAATAAGGAACATCATGACCATAAAAATAAATAACAATAATGGTTGTTGTGTATTGTAAAAAATGTAGGCATGATTTAATTGTATCCACCTAAATTATATTCAATTAAAAATACAATCACTCTTCTAAATTTTAAATACATTTAATCATTTAATACATCAATTTTTTATGTGATATGAAAGTGTAAAATTTTTTTAATCCATGTCTCTACATTATTATACTAACTAATGTTATAAAATTTCCCTAGAGAATAGTATGATAGACATTTCATAATGTTTTTTGGTCATAAAGTGATCATAATTCATTAGTAAAACTACATTGATCTCACTCAAGGGTGGTGGAGCTTGATATTTTCAACCTACAACCTATTAATAATGTCTTATAACATATATTTAATTGATATTCAATGATTAATTATGTGAATTAACATATTTAGGTGTAATTAAATGATAACCAGTATTTCAAAATAATAAAAACATAATATAAACACCCATATTTTTCTAAAAAATAATGTGAACACCTACCATAGATTAGTAGAATACTCCTCATATGTTATTGACCTTTTACTCATGCTAAAAGAAAAAAATTATGAAATAAAAATAATTCCAAATAATAGGGAATATTAGTTTTCATGTATTTATAATAGCATATGCTGAGTAAAACAAATAAAGGAAGCAGTATGATTAAATCATATACAAATAGAGATTTCACATTTTGAACATCACACAATTCCAAGATAAAACAAATAAATGTTAACATTAATAGATGGTGGGTGGAAGTTTCCAATGTGGGGTGGGGGAAGTTCACTATGATTTAGAAAATAAAATAGGAATTAGTTTTTAAATAAGGAATGGGAAAATTTAAATTAAACTGTTTTTTATTGGGTATACTATTTGGATACATGGTTAACGAAACTATGTGCCCACCATGTGAAATCACTATCTCTGGGAACACCCTATTTCTACAGACTTTTCACAGGTATAATAATAGTTCACACATTATAAATATCACCATTGAGACCCACCTATGACAATTCACATATCATTATATCCTACGATGCACAATTTGATTAACCATTTCACACCCTCTAGGATATGCATGATTAAGGTGCAGTGTTCGGACTAATAATTCACCTCACATATTTTTTCCAGAAACACGATATCTACAATCTGAACTATCCCTAAATGCTCCCAAACCCTTACAATAACTCATAATTAATTTCAAATTGATAAAAAGAATGTTTTAAATCATAATTTAAATGACTTTAACCATATAAAAAATAATGGAATTATAACCTCCCCTCATTTAAAAATCACATCCCCATGTTTCCTTACAAAGGATAGTGAGATATAATATTTGAATAGTTCCAACCCCTGAGCATATACATCAAACACTTTATTCTATTTCAGAACATGTACATGGTCACACTTCCTCTAAACTAGGCCCAGAAAGAACTAACATTCCATATAGATAATTCATGCTATAATTGATGATATAAAATCGATGCTCCAAAAAGTATAATTTGCCTCAAAATTAATTACATTAGGATCAATAGAAATTGATGTTTTGGAACGATAATAATGAATATGTTATATATGGAACAGATCGCTAATCACCAAATATCACTTATGATGTTCAATACAATTTGACACTGGTCTGACCCCCTCTAAGATCTAAATTGTTCTGATGAATTTGGGTGACAACTTTTCCTACCTTAGAATCTCTCTAGAACCAAATATAGGGGAAATCACAAAAAGAACTGATGTCCCACTTCAATCTATAGATGACACTATAAACAATCCATATAATAATGTTTCCTCATTTAAGATGTAACCATAGTCTTCCTGATATCCTAAACGTTCTTTGATATCTCTTTCATGAGGTGTGGTCCCAATAACACCGACTCACCTACCTCTAGCCATTACATGGGTGGATGAAATAATCGACCATGTAAGGAAACATCAAGAGAAATATTTAAAGTATCATAGAATATATTATAATAAGATAACCCATCAATAAGATATTTTTCTCTTAATTACCTTTACAATCAAGGATGAATACTTGAATAATTTATTATAAAAGTCATATATTATGCTTCGCCAACCCATCAGTTAGATGGTTTTATATTGCACATCAAAGAATTTATTAACCAAACTTATTCTATATAAACATATAGAACAACAATTTAGTCCAATAGTTAATGTCCAATGATATAGTATGTGGAACTCCATGAATGTATATGTTCTCCCTAACATGTAGACTCTGTAGCATATCAATATAAATTGTCTCTCGAACATGCATGAAGTTTGCAACCATTTTCAACCATACATCTTTACTACCTTATAGAGAACATGTTTGACTTTTCTAATATTACATAGGGAACTAATTCAATTTACACTCCATAATAGGACAAATAGTAATGTTCTTGCATGTTAGTGGTGTGCCACCATCGCCTATTGATAGGTGGAACACGATATAAGAAACTCATATATCCCCCTTTTCATACCAAGACACCAACAGTGGTGGTGTAAATAACATTATAACTATTTGATACCAGGATATACATTCCAAGTAGAGGGATCAGAATCTCACATCATCTCAACTCATATTCCATACAGATCCCAGATATGCCTATGAATTCCCAAGGTCTCATCCTCATCCATGACCAAACTAGGTGGTCAACCATTTTACAAAAAAATTATCCCATATGACTAAGCCATCAGGATCCAAAATATACTTCATTATGAACTCCATATGATTTTTGGTTACTAATACATATGAAATTATATATTTCCAATAATGTTTCATCACCTCTATGTGCATCTTAGAAAATATGACCATCAAAATACATTCACTACTAGATACATAAATAGTATGTGTTAGAGTCATCATACTCAAGGGATCTACCATGGAATTTCCTTTTTTGGGCATACATGTAACCTCCAAATCATATGACGATAGATTTTAAACAAATATTCACTGCATCAGATTAAAATCATGTTATGTGATAATTTATTTTAGGTTATTCTAGTCTATTTAATCAATGAATCACTATTCCATTAAATAATTTTCCCCTCAAAAAAAGGAATTAATAGTTACCACTAGTTTGAGGTCATGTTCTGGGTAATTTTTCTCATGACATATCAATTGGTGAGACCCATATTCCACACTCAATCTCATGAAAACATAACTTTTCCAATAATAATTCATGATTTAACGTAATATAATTAATTATTCCGGACATTCCATGGTTGAATATTGATCTGCACTGATGTACATCTTCCATTCAAACCATAGAAGTACTTTACACAGTCTTCAAAACATACAAATTTCACACTATTCTAATTTGATCCACTAATAGGTCCTTCAAGTATTGATAAATCCAAAATAAAACACTCATAATATCCATATTCTCCAATTGAATATCAAAATGTAATTTTTTTAATTAGGATGATCATAAGAGAAAACATGCCTCACCTCTTATTGGTAAATAGATATTCATGCATCTAGGATATTAAAACCTCAAAATTGAAATTTATTATTCCATAAATGATATTTTATGAGATAGCATACAACGGTTGTCCTTCTAGAGTACATAAATTTATATGATGAAATTTGGCAGGATCATTTTGAGCTTATGACTACATTAATATGTCAACCATGATATATACTATAATATAATCTATATATTTTTAAAAAAACATATTCATCAATTCTGAGAAAAATTATAGAAATATTTTGACAATGATTGAATTTACCAAATACTCTTTTAATCCATATCTTCAATAGAATGTGGTATATGTTATTTCATAGGGTCTAACCCTTAAATAATGAAATTATTAAATAAAATCGATCATAAAGAAGTCCCAATATCCTCATAGATAATACAAAAGTCCTATTATATGAGTTTTTGGATGTAGGTTCTTAACCATAAGCTGATTCAACTAGAGTTAATTCAATAAAATATTATGTGACCCATCATCCTTTTGAAAAAACGAATGTGTAAACCCCACAGTGACATACATGGCCTTATAAAACACTAGCATTAAAATCCCTTTACTAAATATGGTGATCCTGTAGCTTAGTAATATAAATCTTACATGGAATAATCTATACTAGTCCATCTACTAGAAATAGTTCAATACTAATATCTTACGCACTGAAAAAGAAGTAAACACAATAATTCATTAGGAAATTGATCCCTATAATGATCCACTATATGAGGTAAATATGTATGAAAAATTCCATGATCCTCGAGATAATGAATAAAAGTATAGGCTGTCACTCTACCTAGCCCATGATGATTGGGTGAATCTAAACATTCATGGACATCCCATTCAACCCTAGGGATATTATAACATCCCATGGGGGATGTGAAGAACACACTTCTATGACAACAGTGTATATGGTCATTATGAAGAACTAGCCTATCTGACCCATGAATTAAGTAAACACTTGCCATAAAAAGAATATAAAACATCTATAAGAAATGAGAGTTATCTATTTTTATGGGAAATTTGATAATTAAGCGTGATCTCATTGATTTATTCTCTAAAGGAATATGTATTGTCATCAATCCATATAAAAACTTGATATAGTGTCTGGTACAGTAAATAATTCCCTTATATAAGAATGAATTTCATGTAATTGTATCTAATAAAGAATAATCTAATGTAGATGATACTAAAATCATACTTTGAACTACCGAGGGTCCGGCACTCTTCTCATCGAATGTTAGTTAGACGTCATATACCTAGACCAAACTGTGACCATAATATAAATCACTAATACCCTTGGAGGGTACATTGAACTAGATCTATAAGACTTGCGTCTATCTCCCTTGTCTAGGACAACATCCTCATCCTAAATGTCTAGTAGCTCTCTAGATACCCTAATGAAGAGGGTCCATATATCACGCTTCTAATAGAGAAGCTAGTTAGGATCTTCTCCCACACAGAATAGGTGGGACAAAATTTCAATACAATTGAATATTCACCATCATGGCACAGTATCGACACTCTATTGTTTCCTATCACATGAATGTTTTGGTGACCTAGATACCCAAAAAATTGGAATAAAACCTGGCTACTGGTGAAGAATGTCTAACAACAATTGATATACTGAGAACTCCCTACAAATAGTTTTCCACCACTTAATGATGTAATGTCCTGTATAGGTACTCAAATATCCTATCGGATATCACTGAACTCAGTTATGTTAGTCTGGGTTATGTTGGAATGATTCACTATCTCCAATTAAACATTCAACCGGATGACATTTACCTGATATCAGATGTCATAAATGATTCCATCCTCAAATTGCACTACTCTAGATAGATCTTAACCCAAAAGATTCAGTGAAAAGCGCTAAAGCTCAGTAATGAAATATAAATTGTATATAATAGAAATACTTCCCTATTCTAGGTGAATAAACTCCTTGGGTTGGCCATACATGAATTTATACTAATAGATGTAATCATAAAGATCCATATTAATATCTTTACACAATATTACCTGATGTTGGTCTGTTTGAGTGATAACATCCCGCAATATCATGGAATATCAATAGATTATGTGTGTAGTGAGAACCACACTATCCTAAGAGAGTGTCTCTAGGTTATCAAATAGAGATTACATGACCTCCATCCAGGATTCATAATCCTAGGGATTACCTTCCCCTAAAAAGGTAAGAGGGTGTTGAGGCTATAACTCTCTAGTAAATTTTACCATTGAATGATAGGCCACATATCTCCCTATATAGACATGGGTACAAGAATAAACACCCTTGATACAAATCATTGGTTACAACATAATGAAAATAATTATCTTTAATAGTTGTCACTATAGATAGAAATATTGGAGGAACATGGGCCAACACTATAGATGAATGGTCATCTCTACCATATTGGCAGACAAATTGATGTCGTCAAGGTGAAATATCTATATAACAAAAATTACATAACTGAAATCAAGTATTTTTTATAGTTAGATCATCGATATATGTAATAGGATAGGTAAAATTATTTCCTACCGAAAATTCACACCCATTTCTCCACTAGTATGTTTAGTTCTTGGCTTATGTTCGAGCCTCAGATCATGGGTTCAATTATATAGAGTGAAAACTTCACATTATAGAATAGAATAACCTTTATATTCAAAATATAATCCCCATTTATCAATAAAAATTTATTTTAATAATTTTAAATTCAAAAATTTTTATACTTATTTATGTGTATATAAATAGATTTCTAGTTTCCTCATCTATCATTCCCATGATATAAATGCTTAGTATTTATATGTTAAAATCATTATGTCATATAACTAGAACAAGAAATTTAATTCTCGTATCGATATATAAAAATATGTATACACAAATTTTATTATATGAATCACTATTCCCAAATTAGAGAAATACATGTTTGTGAATTACAACTAGAATTCATGTAATCAAAATGAACTACTATTTCATCTCGTATAACAAAGGTTTAATATCTCCATCATGTGAAACATGGTTAATTAAGGTTCCACCATTGTGATATGATGGAAAACAAAACTTATGTTGAGGTTGAAAATTTAATGACCAATTATATATCTAATTCATCATGTAGAATGATTTTAGAGATAAAATATATATTTATTAAGGCACTACAACATTCTATAAGAAATGAACACAATAAAATAATAATGTAATCCCATAGTCATAAAATGTTAAACATTAGGTTCATGTAATGTTTTGTGAACACGTTTTTCCCTGATATATCATGCTATGTTTAAAAGAGAATCTCTAAAAAATGCCACAAATCACATTTGACACCCATTGGTGAAATCGATACAACCCGAATGGGAACAATCTAGAAGGATAATTCCCATTCAAGGTAATTTGGGTATCCCCTATATGTAGGTAATTTACTCCTAAAACATTCTTTATTCCAAATTACAAAACATTTATAGTCTTATATGTACGAACCCAAAATAGTACGAAAATGAATAAGGTCCTTGAATAACACATTATATAATATTGCGAATTGTTCACTAAAAAATAACATTACCATGTTGGCCTTATAGAATCCAGAGAAGCTCCCCATATTTCAAATGCTACAAAATAATAGTAAAGTATTATGGTGGTATGGTGGGGAGACTATAACCTCTTGTTTGAGTGGAGAAAAAGGTAGATAAAAAAAGTCTCTAGAAGAAAGATAATAGAACATAAAAATTAAAATAATAGAGATAATATTAAATAGTAGAAGACAATAAAAAATACTAATAGAACTATATCCAATGTTATATAATAATGATGATGTCTTCTGTTTATGCAATAAAAATGGGAATACATGGGAAATATGGAAACACAAACCTACAACATTCTATATAATATTCAAAAATGGCCAAAACTAATATCCAATATCCAAATAAGAATTAACTTGTTACCCTTCACATGCACTCCATCATTGAGTGGAAAATCATGGGTCCTTACCAAGATGTTTCCCCATTCCCCTACAAATATTCATCAGGCCTATCAAAAAAACTAATAAGAGGCCCATATATGGTGATAGACAAACACAGGAGGCCACCACCTTCGTTTTCTAGTACAGTACAGTATATGAATATAAAATGAATAGTTTGTAGGTAATAGAAAAATGTAAATTAGTAAATAAATAAATCACATCGGTCCGTGTTCCTCATGGGTCACCTGTATGACAATCCCTACTTCATCCTAAGAATGAATATCTCTAACAATATTATATTATAAACTTTAATGGGCTATATGATCATTAATTAGTAATAGTATTCATCGAAAATCATTTCCTTCATCTCTGAAAAAATGAAGGGAAACAACCAATCCAATAGTATAGTGTAGAGACTACGGACCATCATCTCTATTAATTATAAAATAAAGATGAAATAATTTGTGGTCCTTTGATTACAAATATATAATAAAATTTCATGTACCTTACTCTCATTGACTATAATAAACCTGATTTTAAATAATTGACAATGAAAAATAAGAAACATTATTCCCATAAAGAGAAATAACAAATAGGAATGTTAGGTATTGTATATAAGGCTAACATTAGATAGTCACATCAATTTCAAATTATATTCAAGGCTAAAGAGATTCAATCATTACACTATTCAATATTTTTTCAGTTAATATATTTAATTGATAATTATTATTATAGGGGATATGGTATAGAATCAATGATTATATATTATTCTATTAACTCAATTTATAACATTTAAATGGCCAATTCAATGTCAAACACATGTTAGAGGAGTTTTGGTCATAATGAGAACATAATTCATCAAGGAATAAAGATATAATTCCTCCCAGGGATATTTGGGTCTCAATTTCCTACCTCCAAGAATTTAAAAAGTTCTATTAACATATCTAGATTTACATTTCAAAATTTAATTTCAATTATTATCATCATTAGTAGAATCTTTGTGAAACACTTCCATATGGAACAATGAAAATATAATATAATCGCTCATACATTTAGGAAAACTATGAGGCCACCTACTATAGGATCGAAAATGTATAATGAGATTCTCCAATAAAAGACGAGGGATAATTGTATTATTTTAAAAAATCTTTTGGAACCTTTAATGTTTATTATATTGATGTTAAACAAACTAGAAATACACCTAAATATAAAAACAATGATATAATTATTGGTGTGAGTATTAAAACTCAATAATAATAAGCAAGTAAATTATTCCCTATCTAATACATTTATATAAAATATTCATCTACATAATGATTGAAATGAAAAATATTATCATTGTTTGTAATACATTCCTTCTTAAAAAAATCATGGTCCAACAAATTAAATTTTAAAAAAAAATCTTTTCTAAAAGTGGTATTTTTTATCATTTAAGAAAAAAATAAGGGAATAGAGAGATAGAGTGTGTGAGGGGGGGGGGAGAGTAAAAAAATCATGACGAAATTTAAGAAAAAAACATTTTATTTTCAAAGGAGTTAAACATAAACAGTTGAATGAAATGGAGATAATATTATAGAGAGATAAATGGGAATATAGTGAACATGTAACCAAAAAATATTAGACACCTAGATGATACACTATATAAAAATAAGTGCTGAGAAATGTGGGAATAATTAAGAGATTTGGAGAAATACAAAACATATTGTAACTTGATCATTCATGTCAGGGAATCTAATGAAATCAAACATCCCTAATGATCAATCATATCCAACTTATCCTAACCAAGGAGAATAATCTAAAATTAGAGAAATGTTCATACTAATTGCTATTATCCAGATTATAATCCCAAACCAGTGATGAAAATCATCCTGGATAATCCTCTTACTTTAATAATATCCCATTAGAGGTCCAAAATGAGGGTGATAAAGGAAATGATAAACAACAAACCATATATATAATAAGCACAAGTGTCCAAATGAATCCCACAACTTAGAATCACCCCAGAATCACACCAAGGGATAGTCAATATTCCATTGAACCATCAATGCATGAGAGATGAACCATGTTGATGATGTTCCAACCCCATCAACAATGAACAATGAAATAGACACATACCAATTTTAGTTTCCCACAGAAAATACAATTTATGTTTCCAACTGGCCCCTAAATATCCTTTGATAGGAAATCCATTTAAATTAAATCAAGAAAAAACACATAGAATTACAATAAAAAATATTTTAAAAAAATTTCGAAAAAAAATCATGTAGAAACCACAAATAACATATATATACCAACCCAACATTTTATCATGACGTAGTTTTGTAGAACCAATAATGATTTTCTAAAAAATTTATTCCTATGCGGAAATAACATTTTTAATTAAAAATAGTCCTAAAAAACATTTTTCTTGTAATTATCAATAATAGATGTTGTAAACAGAATGCAATAAATTATTCTGAAATTTATAGTCTAATGAATTGGGTAACCTACTAGAATCGAGAGGGAACCATGATGAAATACATTTGCAATCAATTCCTTAATTGAAGACATTTGGAATCTTAACATTACCACTTCTAAAAATATGAACCTTTAGATATGTATTTGTAAACCTATCCATAACATACATATTTTAATTAACATAAATTAATATTTATAAGTGTATCCTTACACGTATGAATATACTTTAATATATGGTTAGTCACATGAATCCAACCCTATAATTACACATAGGATCCCATATATATTTAAGAACACATGTCCTAAAATTTAAATATTTTCACCACCAATAGAGAATATTTATAACTGAGGAACAGTAATATGTATATATATATATATACATACATACATATATAAGATCATATGCATATTTCACGTCTGAATTTATTTAATGTATTGTAGATAAATTGAAGAGGATAAAATTCCCAAATAAAAAATTTTAAATATGCCAAATAAAGTGGGAAGAATAAAAATACATCAACTAATGGTGGGAGATGAAGACATAGATGAGGTTATTTTAATTATATATAGGATATCAAAACATGCATGAGGAAACCTTGAGTGACCCATTCTAAGCCCTAACTATCATCCAAAGAAAAAAAAAATTAGTGAAACTCTCATCATATGGTTCGAGTGAATGAATAGGTGTGATTGGAATGCAGAAAAAATTTGATGAAATAGGAAGTGGATGGAGGGGAGACCTTACCATGATGAGTCCAACATCCAACCAAATAAAATATAGGATGAATCGATAGAATATGTAAACTAATTGGAGAGGGAAAGGCACACACTGTTAGAGAAGAGATAGGTGGTGGTCAACTATGTTAGGGGGAAATAGTGTTTGTTTAGGATTTTAATTTAATATATTTTTATTTTTACTTTCCTATGTAGTTATTTAAAAATAATTCATGGTTCATGGTTTGGTTCACATGGATTTAAAAACTGATCCCCAACTGTGTGTCCTATATTGGGAACATGGAGCACAATGTAAGAGTTAGCCACAACATTTATATGTTTTTTTCAACCGTACAATTTTCTTTTAAAATAATTATAGAATCAATCACATTGTAACCAAATGGTTTGAATCCTATTCTTTTTTACTCTGTGATATGCTCTATATGACAAAAAACTCCCAATTTCATTGGAAAATACATAGAATAAAAAATAAATAAATAGTAACTCAGTTATAATTTAAATAATATAATAGTGTCAGGTTAGGGTGTGACACGTATAGGTAAAAAAGAAGTGTATAAACCAAAATGAATAATTTTACCATCATAAATAATTAGGATTCTAAAATCACACCCTAGATGAACCCAAAAAAACAGTTTTATAGGTTATGGTGATGGAAAAGAAAGAAAATATTTGGCGACACATAGTAGGGCTACCTATTTCCAGATTTATTTATAAGAACACTACACCCATGTTTAGGCTATAGTGGACAGAGTTCTAGTTATAGTGAGATATTTGAAACATTTAAAAACATTGAACCTCTTCTTGGATAACAAATTATTTAAATGTAAAATCACATGGATAATTAAATGTGTTGTTTAATGAGGGTTAAACTTGATTCATACCCCTATAAATCGATTCCCCCACATACATTTTTTTTATTTCTAGTGGTTATTATGATATTCTAGACGTAAATAATATAATGAACAAGACATATCAAACTAATATATTCAAACAATTTTTATGATAATTAATTACATTACCCAAACACATGAATGAGGATTTTAAGAGATTCATATCTTTGGGAACATGGAAACACAAACAACTAGTTTATATGCGAACTACTATATCTACCACTATTATCTACATGACTAGGACCCTTCATATATGTATTATGTATACCACATTTATTCATAACATAGGGAAATTAAGCATAATTAATTGTGGGATTTGATACTTAATTGGGGTAAAAAAGGACATACATAATCATAACATGAAGATAAGTGTACAAGAACATGAGAATAACATTTGAAAACCAAAAAATTCATATCAAATTTAAAAATAATATGTCTTGGAATAAATATTGGCATTTTATTAGACTTGAATCAAAATGAAATCAAATAACACATTCCATTAAAGAATAAAAATGTAAAAATACAACTATTTATATAATACACATAATTATATAAAAATATTTCCATATTATTTATTCCACAATACCAAGGATATCATAGTGGAATGTGGTCACTCCCAGAAAATCAAAGTTTTCAAGGTTCACTCCCAATATCATCATCCTAAAAATGTCCCTTATTGAACTATGTTCACTCCCTATTAATGTTATATCTATAAAATTAGTTAAATGTAATTACCCATTGAACTGAATGGAGATATATGTGTTACACTTCTCATAATGAAAATCTTACCCAAGGTTTGAAAAAGTTCATAAAAAATTCATCATATAATGACTCATTAAATAAAATATGATCCATCATGATTTCAACATATAATAACCCATGACACATTTATAAGAATAACTATTATTTCATAATTGTTTCATAGAAAAACCCCTTAAATGAAATGGGTTTAATAAACATTTTATAATGGTATAACCCATAAAAGAGAAATGACTTTCATGAACACCTTTTAATCTTAAACACAAACCATTCAAAGAAATTATAACAATTTTATCCATAAATAATATCCCCATTAGGGAATAAGTAGCCTCAAACGATGTCATATTAGATAGAAAATGAATTTGAACCATTATTTAAATTTCATCATAAAGAAAATATCTTTTATTTATTTAAAAGAATACATTTATAGATTAATTTTTTTTCAAATGATTTTATCTGTAAAAAACATAAAACAATATAATGTATGCTTCATGAAATATAATGGTCATGGTGACAAGATGTTTCATTTATTCGATATGTGGTAAAAATAGATTCCTTTCTCATTTTTAGTAAAATATCAATGAGGATTTCTCTAAAAATTTAATTACATTTTATTTCACTTTTTTAATTAGAAAATTAAAAAATTTAAATTGAAATATAATATTATAATAATAATAAAATTGAAATATATAATATAAAACATTTATAAATAAAATATATTTATGCATGAAGAGAGAAATATAGTGTTTTTGTAAATTCCCCATTTTTTAAGTACCATAGAGTATAAAAATGGTACTTTTTATTGATTTTTTTTGGAATAACCATATGATATGTGTAACGCCCCAACCCCAGTTACCTAGAGTCGTTGCATCATTGTTTAACATTGGCATGATCACAAAAGATCAAGTCTCAAAAGATCGATTAGTTTAGTATCCTTGGAAACACTAGATACATTCATAAATGATACATTTCATCATAAGGTGAAAAATCCCAATAACATAGTCTCCATAGTCCACACTTCTATCTCCTTCAGACTATCCCTGTAGGTCAGTCATAAAATATTTCTTCACATCCTGGGAAAAATAAAACATTGAAATGGGTGAGATCAGATGCTCAGTAAGGATAACAATATCGCGAAAGCTTTTGTAAATAAACATAAACATTTATGGAAATGTATAACTAAAACAAAAGCCTTTTAAACTTGAACTTAAGCATAATATGGAAAAAGTAAAATGAAATAATTCCATTTACATATTCACATGGATATTCTATTGGTAGAATAATCACATGCAATATCAATAACCACTTTCATAATGATCAAATGCATAATGCCATACTATCATAACCACGTAGCCAAGGCCTCGTGCCAAGACTACAAATAAGATTTTGTCAAGGCCTCCTGACAAGACACTAGTATGTCTCATTAGACCTGCCGATGCATCGAGGAGCTATAGCGGGCTCCACCCATCACTTATTAAGTCCAATGCATTCCTTATATGAAAATTTTTAAACATATCATAAACCATAACATAATCATACCACATAAAACATGTATAAAAGAAACATAACATTTCCAACTTTAAATCACAAGACATAAATACAACAAATTGATATAAAAAACACTTTTAAAACCATTTTCAATACCAAAATTAATGAAAATTAAAACATTGTAAATATTTTTCATTTAAAAAAGTTATGGCTTGTAGAGGAAGCCGTAACTCAAATAATGGTCACTGTGGCGGAGAAGTCATTGTCGCCGCATACTTACGAAAAAAAACATTCCCTTTTGTCATTATTAAAAATCTTTGTATAAAAAAGATTCCTTTTGAATAAACATAAAAGTAAAAGGAGTTTATACACCGTATAAAAGAAATTTGTGTATAAACCAAAATATGCCTCAATGAATGGAGATTGAGATGAAGTCCCTTACAAAGACAATTTTTTAGATAAAATAGATCTATTATGTGTATCCACTATAAGTACACATTAATAAAGTTCAAATACAAGATAGGACTTAATAATAACATGACATAATTTGAAAGTGGGAGATTAACCCAAAGAATGGAAATTGGGATTAAGAAGTTCCCTTACCTCGTGTTCGAGTTGACTCGATCATTCTTTAACCTTCTGGATAATAAAATAGAGTTAATTTATACTTTCATAAGAACCTTTTTTAATTTCATTATTCCTCTTATATCACTTATTACAATGTTATGAACATTATGTAATTATTTAAGTTAATAACGGTTGTTTTGTCGATCTTTGGCACTTGAGTCAAAAATAAACTCCTTATAATTACAAGTTGTTCATGTGGTAGAATATCCATTATCTCCAGAATTTTATTCATGATGTAGATATAATTAATATCATATATATTCAGTATATACATTCATTCATAATATTGCGTATCATTTAGAGGTAAGAAATGAAATGCACCGTTCATGGAGACGGTAAGCCGTACGTACGCCTGAATGTTACTTTCATTTCTATTTCATATTTAATGGAATGAATTAATAATAATATAAATGTGTATTATAATTCCAGTATAATATCATATATAATATCATTTACACCATCCTTTATACATCCCACATATGGCATTAACGATTCAAATCACTTTGAGGGGGCAGTAGTCCGCACTTCCTAAAATGAAATTATCGCATTTACCATAATGGAAATCATAAAGGTATTCCATAAATGAAAAATACAGAAGTACAAGGAAACCATAGACATAATATATATCATATATAAATATAGTGACATCTTAAAGGACACCATTATAGGTGTTAAAAGAATATTGAACAATCATCATTTGGTGAGGCATAAATTTACCAACCATAGAAACAGTATGTTCTTTAACCATTAGACGAAGGTGTGTGTAAGTGTAAATCAAATCCTTCTCATACAAACATCTTAGTATATTGAATATACTGGTTTTGTTACAAAATAAAGAAATATAAAGAGTTTAATGGGTTGTAGAAGCAAAATAAAATAAAAGAACACAAGTGGAGACATTACCTTTAAATCGGGTAACTCTTTTTGATTTGATCCAAAGGCTTCCATGGGAAGACTTCTGCCCAAAGTGAGGCTTCTATGAGTAAGAGAGGGAAGTTGAAAGAGTATTTGGGAAGAGTTTGGCCGAGCCAAATGGATTTGATGGTGTGAAAAAGGTGGTAGAGGTGGGGGCCTTTTATAAGAGGAGAGGAGGGGAACTCTTGGAAAGATTGAAATGTTACATTATTATGAAATGCTTTTCAGATTCTAAAGATCCCAAAATGATATATTTCTAGGATAAGGTGATAAGGTTTCTAAATAATCTCATCCAATAGGTTTTTGACTAGTGTAAGCCTTATATTTTATAATATCTTTTCATTTTATTTAAATCATTAATTAATGAGGTAATCGCTACATCATCATGTTGTCATAAAAAAATTAATTTATATAATGTCTAAAAATTATAAAAAAAATACCATGATGTAGGAAAGATTTTTATATTTCAAATTAATATTTATAGTAAAAGATTTAACTTATATAACCCTATGTAATAATTTTTTTATTAAAACAGTACATGTTTGTTATAATTTTATTTTTACTTTAAATAAAATGTTATTAATGTCATTTTCATACCCATGTGGCTCCATCGGGATCCCAATTTGATCCATGAATTGTCATGGGCGGCCACGACTCATCCAATAAGGTTAGGACAAGTGTAATGGAATTTTCATATTTTTATAATATCATGTTTACCTTAAATTTCACTAATTACCTTTAATCGTGATTAATTAAACTTAAATGTTACTATTCATCAATAAATTATTTTAATCCCATTGAACAAATTTTACTTCCAAATGACAACCATGTATGTCAGATTTTTGAAAATCAAATCACAGAAGTGGTAATATTTCATTTAAACGAAAAATCAGTTTCTTAACTACCACTTAGTGGTTTCACTATTCATCAAAAATTGATGTTTTTCAGAACAATTCCAAAATTTCACCCTAAGATATAATTGATATTACAAATTAAAAAATGATGTCTATTTTAAAAAATTCGAAACATATAAGTTGAATTAATTTATTTTACAATTAATTCCCGCTGTCACAACAAATAGCGTGTTTTTTAGAAACAATATATATCAAAAGACGTACAATTGTTTATGCCCAATTTTAAAGTGAAATTAATTATAATGAAAACCATTAGATAAAATGGTAAAAATATATTCTAATTATACTTTAAAACTACTAAATAGTATAATTTATCACTAAAATTTATTTTGATTAAAAATTTTGGTTTTAAGTATTTTTCACTATTCATAAAAAAATTGGAAGTTCTCAGAAAAATTGCAAAAATTCAACATAGGCTAATTTCGATATTCCGAATCCAAAAATTAAGTCCATTTTAAAATATAATATATATATAATTTCAATAAGTGGGTATTACTATTCATAATGGCTATTTTGATTAGTCGTGGTGTGTTAGAATCTCGAACATGAGTACAATGCAAGCTATTTCATTATTGAAAGAGAAGCGTATCGTGGATGATCTAGGTATTACATTCTCCCATCTTTCAATAAATTGCGTCCTCGCAATTTTAAATTTTTCTTTGAAAAAAAAATGTTGAAAATAGAAAATTCCTTGGTGGAAAACCCACATCGTAAATAAGGTTAATAAAAATATTACATTAAAAGAAAGAAAGAGAAGTACAAAGGTCACCCGAGATAGCCCATACTAAGATTCTTTGAAAATTTGGATATGGAGGAAAAACAAACCATCAAGGGAAAATGGAGAGTTGTAGAAAATAGGATTATGAGAAAGTTAACCACAATAAAATCACAAACTTGTGATTGGTTAAATAGTCATTGAATCCCCAGTTGGAAAAGTTAACCGACAATGTTTTTGTTTTAAGTTAAATTTCATAAAGTTGAGGAATTTATTTATGATATTTACTAAGAATTTAAGGAAATATACTTACTTGTCATGTAGACTTTCATTCATTAATAAATTTTTACCACAAACCCATCTTTCACGCCAAATGGTAACAGAACTCAAAAATATTCAATTTATCCTAATTGTATAAGGTTCCAAATAATAACACATGGAATTTAGATTATGAAAACTATTTTGTAATAACCAGGGACTTTTTGAAGGCTAGTGGTAGGTAATAAAGGCCTGTCACACTATGGTTGTGGGTTTGATTCCTGCAGCTTTGTCCGACGCTACGGGTTATCCCCCGACCAACAGGTTCTCCTTTTCCTAAAACTATAGTATTATAATTTTCCAAATATAATATTCAGAAATGATTTAACCATAAACAATACTATCCACGGTCCAACATAATCCATTCCAACCTTTATAGTTATCCAAAATACTTATGTCCAACTCATAGTCCAAATTTTATAAGGAAGGTAAACATAATGAAGATCCTTTTTTCTGCGTAACAACTTGTGAACACCTTCATCATGTATTCTTTTAAAACACTACAACATCCTGAATTACCATAAATCCTTATTTATTACATTCATGATCCCTTATTCCTTATAGAAGACTAGATATACTCCTTCTATCCAAAAAATGTATACAAATCATTAAACAATTTCAAGGAAGTTAAGAATATCCAATATAATTTATCCAAATCAATCATGTATTATTCCAAAATCACTATCTCAGTATCAGAACCATATTATGGTTTATCTTTCTCTCAACCATATATTTTTCAAAAATTTAACCTGTTGTGGAGTCACTTTTCTTGGTTCCACACAATCTCATGTCCTTGATAAAATAGTACTGCAGTACAATCCTTATATACTCCATAATTATTATAACCAGTACATCATTGATACAACACTCAAATGACAAATTTCTTAAATAAGAACATAAGAAAAATAATAATTCCTCCTCATCTATGGTAGTATCATAACTTGATTATTATCCAATAACATCATTTGGGGCATACTCTGATCATTTGGACATTGGTTTACGTAGTGTCTCCACTACCTGTAGATGAAGCATTATACATTTGAAACCTTTTTCTTACCCTTGCAGTCACGCACTTGTTGTCCTTTTTCTCCAGAATGATAACAATCTCCCATTCCCTTCATTCAAGTTACAAGGTGTTTCTTCCCACAGTTATCACATATGGGAAAATTATTCTTTTCCCTCTTCCCTTTATCCATCATTATCTCTTCAATCCTTTTCTTCTCATTCTTCCCTTCATAGCCATATGACTCAGAGAATTCTTTACTTATCTTATTAACACATGATACTATTTATTCATATGTTGAGAACACATGGGAGACTATTTCCCTTAATAATGATGGCTTAATACCAGGAAATATATGATGCTTCTTACTCTTTGGATCATACGTATTGATGGAGTTCACATTCCTTCTACTGGGAGCCATTTCTATATAATGTCTTAAACTGGGTTAGTTTATGAATTGTAATTAATAATTCCAAACTTGTAAAATACATAATGTAAATTGTACGGTTTATGGATATAATCCATAATCTTAAAAGGAAATTTTTTCTTTGAGAAAGTATATACTCATAAACCCTTCATAATGATTTGTAAAAAAAATTGAGAATTATCCTAAGCATATCCCCTGGGAGTGTCATAACCAAGAGTGCAGCAAGGCCTCTTGTCGTGCACCAGTTCCTGTTTGAGTCTAGCTTAAAGCGGTGTATTGGGGTTTTACCCCTAGGTACATCTGTGCCAGATCCGCCTCTTCCTGCTCGTATCTAGATCGGGATGTATTGCTTGGAAAACTCATTAAATCCCTATAATACCAAAATTCTAGGAATTTATTTTATACTCATCCTCAAAGTCTATCTTAGGGATATGTTCCCTAATCATAATTTATATAAATCTAGCTTCAAAGGTTAGTACTAAACTACCTTTGATACCAACTATAACGCCCTGACCCCAGTTACCCAGAGTCGGTGCATTATTGCGTAACATTGGCATGATCACAAAAGATCATGTCTCCAAAGACCGATTAGTTTAGTAGCCTTGAAAACACTATATACATTCATATATGTTACATTATATCATAAAGTGAAAAATCCCAATAACATAGTCTCCATAGTCCACACCTCTATCCCCTTCAGAATATCCCTGTAGGTCAGTCATAAAATATTTCTTCACATCCTGGGAAAAATAAAACATTGAAAGGGGTGAGATCAGATGCTCAGAAAGGATAACAATATAGCAGAAGCTTTCATAATTAAACACAAATATTTAATGAAATATATAACTAATAAAGCCTTTTAAACTTGAACTTCAACATAATATGGAAAAAGTAAAATGAAATAATGCCATTTACTTATTCACATAGATATTCTACGGGTCGAATAATCACATTCAATATCAATAACTACTTTCATAATGACGGAATGCATAATGCCATAATATCATAACTACGTTGCCAAAATAAAAGAAAATTAAAACTTTGTAATTATTTTTCATTAAAAAAAGGTATGGCTTGTAGAGGAAGCTGAAACTCAAATAATGGTCACGGCGGTGAAGAAGTAATTGTCCCCGCATACGTACGACATAATAAAACATTTCCTTTTTCCGTTTAGTAAAACTATTTGTATAAAAAATATTCATTTGGAATAAACATAAAATTCAAAGAGGTTTATACACCGTATAAAAGAAATTTGTGTATAGAACAAAATATGCCTCAATAAATGGATATTGAGATGAAGTCCCTTACAAATATCATTATTTTAGATAAAATAGATCTATTATGTGTATCCACTATATGTACACATAAAAAATGTTAAAATACAATATAGGACATAATAATATCATGACATAATTTGAAAGTAGGAGATTAACCCAATGAACCGAAATTGGGTTAAGAAGTTCCCTTACCTCGTGTCCGACTTGACTCGATCATTCTTTAACCTCCTCGATAATAAACTAGAGTTAATTTATACATTCATAAGAACCTTTTCATGGTCATTATTCATCTTATATGACTTTTTCATATGTTATGAACATTATGTTATTATTTAAGTTAATAACGGTCATTTTGTCGATCTTTGGTACTTGAGTAAAAAATAAACTTCTTATAATTAAAAGTTGTTCATGTGGTGGAATATAAATTATCTCCCGAATTATATTCCTGATTTAGATATCATATATATCATATATATCCATTATATACATTCATTCATAATTTTACATAACATTTAGAGGTAAGAAATGAAATGTACCGTTTATTGAGACGGTAAGCCGTACGTACGCATGAACGCTACATTCATTTATATTTCATATTTAATGGAATGAAATCATAATTATATAAAGGTATATTATAATTACTAAATAATATCATATATAATATCATTTAAACCATCCTTTATACATCCCACATATGGCATTAACGATTCAGATCACTTTGAGGGGGCGGTAGTCCGCACTTCCTAAAATGAAATTATCGCATTTACCCATAATGGAAATCATTAAGGTATGCCATAAATGAGAAATACAGAAGTATAAGGAAAACATAAACATAATATATATCATATATAAATATAGTGACATCTTAATGGCCACCATTAGTGGTGCTAAAATAATATTGAACAATCATCATTTCATGAGGCAGAAATTCACCAACCACAGAAACATTATGTTCAATAACCATTAGACGAAGGTGTGTGTAAGTGTAAACCAAATACTTCTCCTAACACCATCCTAGTATATTGAAGATTCTGTTGTTTTTACAAAACAAATAAATAAAAAGTGTTTAAGGGGTCAGAGAAGCAAAATAAAACAAAAGAACACAAGTGAAGACATTACCTTTAAATCGAGTAACTCTTTTTTATTTGAGCCAAAGGCTTCTTTAAGAAGGATTTTTTCCAAAGTGAGGCTTCTATGTGTAAGATATGGAAGTTGAGAGAGTATTTGGGAAGAGTGTGGCCGAGCCAAATGGATTTTATTATGTGAATAAGGTGGTAGAGGTGGGGGCCTTTTATAACAGGAGAGCAGGGGCACTTTTGGAAGGATTGAAATGTTACATTATTATGAAATGATTTTCGGATTATAAAGGTCCCACAATGATATATTTATAGGATATGGTGATAAGGGTTATAAATATGATCATCCAATAGGTTTTTGACAAGTGAAATCCTTAGATTTTACATTATATTTTCATTTTATTTAAATCGTTAATTAATGAGGTAATCGCTGCATCATCATGGTGTCATACAAAATTTAATTTATATAATATTTAAAAATTATTAAAAAATTACCATGATGTATTATATCTTTTAATAATTCCAATTAATATTTATAGTAAAAAGTTTAACTTATATAACCCCATGTGATAATTGTTTTATTAAAACAACACATGTTTGTGACAATTTTATTTTTACTTTAAATTAAAAGTTATTAATGTCATTTTCTTACCCAAGTGGCTCAATGGGGTCCCCAAGTTGACCCATGGATTTTCATGGTCGTCCATGACTCATAAAATAATGTTAGGATAAGTGTAAAGGTATTTTCATATTTTTATAATATCATTTTTACCTTAAATTTCACTAATTATCTTTAATCGTGATTAATTAAACTAAAAAGATACTATTCACCAAAAAATTATTTTAATCCCATAGAACCAAATTTTACTTCCTAATGAGAACAATGTGTTTCAGATTTTTGAAAATCAAATCACAGAAGTGTTAATGTTTCATTTAAAAGAAAAATCAGTTTTTTAACTACCACTTAGTGGTTTCACTATTCATCAAAAATTGAAGTTTTTCAGAACAATGCAAAAAATATCACCCTAAGCTATAATTGATATTCCAAATTCAAAAATGATTTCTATTTTACAAAATAAAAAACATATAAGTTGCATTAATTAATTTTATAATTAATTAACGTTGTCACAACAAATAACGTGTTTTTTAGAAACAATATATATCAAAAGATTGACAATTATTTATGTCCAATTTCAAAGTGAAATTAATTCTAATGACCACCATTGGATAAGTTGGTAAAAATATGTTTTAATTATACTTTAAAACCACTCAATAGAATAATTTATCACTAAAAATTATTTTGATTAAAAAAGTTGGTTTTAATTATTTTTCATTATTCATAAAAAATTGGAAGTTCTCAGAAAAATACAAAAAATTCAACATAGGCTAATTTCGATATTACGAATCCAAAAATGAAGTCCATTTTGAAATATAAAATATATATAATTTCAAAAAGTGGGAATTACTATTCATAATGGCTATTTTGATTAGTCGCGGTGTGTTAGAATCTCGAACATGTGTACAATGCAAGCTATTTCATTATTGAAAGAGAAGCGTATCGTGGAAGCTCGGGTTGTTACAATAAGAAAGGTAATGATTTTATTGATATATTTATAAGAATATTTTATCACCATAAATGTAATAAAAAATAATATCAAGAAAATATTACATTGTAACATAAAATCATTACAGCATTCGAAACATTGAATCGTAAGCCTCGTGAATGAATAATATAAAATGGAACCTAAAATATCAGAAGGATAAATAAATTCATGATATTATATTTAAAAAGGGATTTATATAAATTTTTTGAAATAATTTAGGTGTATAACAGAAGGAACATCTCAAAGAAAGAAAAATCTCGTCAAAAATGCCTTGCCTTAATTCTTGAATTGCATCATACCCATTACCAACACCTGTATAATAATTTTATTTTTATTATAAATAATAAATATAAACATATTTAAATATATCATTCCATATATTATTTTATAATAAACATTTAGTACATTTTTATTAACAATTCTATGTTATATTTATGTTTTGGGTAATAGCGGATTCACTTCATATATATGTTTTGATTTATTATATTTCTTCCTCTTAGTTTTATCATGATTTAATCATATAAATAATGTGAAAAAAGATTAAATATCATATATATTAATCATATATGTATTTATATTAATCCATAAAATTTAGTGATAGGAAATGAAACACATAGTTCATAGAGACAGTAGGTCATACATACATATTAACATTGATTCCATGGTGATGTTTCCTTATTTGTATTATGGTATGGGTAATGAATGTAACATCACCATAGAAATTTTTATTCCATCCATAAATTTTTGACATACTAATCATCGAGATATAAAGACTACGATATCTATTAGCATACCATCCCACCAAAAAAACTCTTTCGAATCTCTATACATCTTTGTACTTTACAGATAAATAGAGAATGAAGATCTATGAGCCTCCTCTAACAAAAAATTCTTCAAATATATTATTGAAATAATACATATATAGTTTCTAAACCTTATAATTCCATCATGATCACGTTTAAACTCAAAAAAAATTTAACATTATTTTGAAGCTTTACATATTCCTTATACACCACATTAATCATCACTTGGATAGAGGGATAAAAATTCAATAGAGAAAGACAAAATATTTTCACTTTCATCAAGAATTCTAGATATATCCCTTATAAAAACATAAATAATAGATCCTTTTCAATCCTCATCCTGGATAAGCTAGAATGATCATTTCATGTCGATGCACCATCCACCTTGTTCAGTTTCTTTGGGTTGTAATTTATTGAGAATTCATAATCTTTGATCATCTATCATTATATTCAATGGAATATATTAAAATATTTCATTGTAAATATATTTTCCAAACTTTTATGATTAATATATATAAATCACACATTTCTTTGTAATGATATTCCCTCCATATCATTAGTTTAATAATAACTAAACCTTATTAAAATCACATGTTGTGTAATTATTTATCTTAAATAATCAAATATAGTCAGGTTTAATATATAACCTATTCTTTCTTCATAAGGACACATCCCAATCCCAAATTGGATGCATCATTATAAATTTAAATCCATTCACCATAGTAGGGTAATAGATGAAAATGTGAATTTATTAATACTCACTTTAATTCCTTGAACTTTTCCTCACATTCAACTTTCCATTAAAATTTATACCTCTTTTAATTAAATTGTATAGATTTTTAGATAGGTGGATAAAATTATCGACAAACTATCAATAATATCCATCGAAACCAATATATTTGAAAATATAAGTCACTATTTCTAGTCTATCCTAACGTTAAATATCCTCTATATTTGGTGGACCTACCGATATACCCTCCCTTGAGATGATATAAAAAATGAATCATTTTGTAGACTACATTCACACTTTTATTTTTTTCGTATAGTTCCTCCCTTCGTATCGTCTTTTAAAAAAATATCATGTGATCATCATGACATTCCTTTCCCTTTGAAAAATATATAACAACATCCATAAAGACTAAAAAAATTGAGAATGGTAATATCTAAAAACTATAGTCATTAAATCCATGAACATAGATGAGGAATTAGTAAGACTGAATGAAATAAATCTACATTTATAGAGTCCATAAATTGTAAAAAAATTCATCATGTTTATATCCTCTTTATTAACACTCAATTAATGATATCTTGGTTGATGAAACTCTAGGAAAGAGTATTGATATCTTCATAGTTGATCATGAGAGTTCTAAATACGGTTAAAATGATACTTGTTCTTGATTGTGGTTTTTTCAGCTCATGATAATCAATGAAGAGGAACATTGATCAATCATTTTTTTAAAATGAATAAGTTCGTGCCAAGGTGCCACAGGTGGCTGAATGAATACCTATTCAATAATTTCTTATAGTTACTTATAAAATTTCTGCAATTGAATGATGGCCATTCAGTTTTAATTCTTCAAAATTAGCCTATAATCAGGTATGAGTTTCATTGAGAACACAATATTACATTTTGGTGTATGAATATGAATCTCTTATGGAAATAAATCAATAAATTCACACACAATAGGAACATCAACGATTTAGATTTTTTCTCTATCTATATGAGATAAACACGCCTTATGATTTGGAATTAATACCAATACAAAGGATGTGATCCCTATCATAGGTTCCTACTTACCATCACATCGATAGGCGTTCACATATTGGTTTGGAATATCAAATTTTACTTCCCTTCTATGAATATTTATGAATTATATATATATATATAGATCTAATCCATTCCCAAGAAAATTTCAAATTCAAACAAAGGAAAAATAAATATTTTTGAATTAATCAAATTATTACAAATGACAAAAGAAGTGGAATAAAATACTTGACATTAAACATCGTAACATTAGGGGTTCTCTCAACTAATTTTGAATCTAATTGTTCTGGTATATTGTTGATACCCTTAAAAAACTATTTATATATGATATAATGGGTAGATCTAGAGTCAAATAAATCATTGACAATTATAGAGTGGACGGTGTGTTTACCCTCACCACATCATTATCACCCCCTCATCATAAACAGTGATCACGTGTGATTTCCCTTTTTCAATTATCTTAAAGTGGTTGTTGATGATGATAAACATCATCAACTTCAGATTTCTTCATTGATTAATATAATTTTTGTACTTATTTACTATGAAACACTATTATTTATGTGGTTCATTGTTTTTATCTTTATATCTGTTCAAATGATTATCTATCTTCTTCACATCACATAGAAAACCAAATACCTCATGGATTTAAATTACACACTTAAAACATTTACTATTCCTCTGAAGATAATTTATTCCAGGATTTTTCCAATAGTTTTAGCATAATGGAAAGCTCGTATTATTATCTCCATGGTTCTTATATATTCATTTAATTCCATTTTTTTATTCATTTAAAAACCATTATATTGATACATGACTCCCACCTGTGTTTCCACATTGATAGAGCATAAAACAATCTCTTAATATCAACGAAATTATATTATGGATTACACCCTTTGTATAATGGAATTAAACCCAATGAAGAATATATCAACCTTACTTTTAGGTTGGAGGATAATTCAATGAATGTACCTTGAATCTGTTATAAAATTTTCATTATAGGTACCAAATGATCCATCATCCTTTTTCATCATATCATGAATTTACTTCTCTATATTCATTAAACAAATATATTGAAATTACATATTGGAAATTATTTCGTGATCTTTCCCCAATTAATGGAATAAAAATTATGATGTTTCTTCATAATATTGATAATATTACACCATTGATCCTCTTCACCTTCCAAACATTCAACATCAAAAACTAATTTTTCATTTTCTGAACACTGGATAACTGAAAATATCATTTTAGTGGTGTCAATCCACTATTCAATAACCAGTGGATCAGAAGACCCAATGAATGTATTTTTAAGTTTTCACATGATGTAATTGGTAGAAGTTTTTCCCTCCATGGTTAGTTTATAAGTACATCCTGATTTGTAGCTTAAAAATGTTGCGTGATCATAGAAATGATACTTTTCATTCTAGATCCCATAATGTTTTTATGAATAGGAGAAAAATTATTTCTTTTTGTATCACATTCCGAATAAGAGAGTTACTTATAATTCCATCAATTAAGATAAACTAAATAACATATATTATGAAATATTAAATAATGACGATGAACCACATTATCGTGAAAAAATCACATATAAGATGTATAAATCATGAAAAAAACAATAATATATGAAACCTTATGTTAATATAGGTTATTCATGGTCAGAATCTATATATTCCTTCCCGATGGTTCATAAATACATTTTTAATTTCCAATGTGTATCCCCAGGGTGTGACAAACCATTTGTTCAATAGATTCCATTGTCATTAACCATGTCACAATCAATTCTAGCTCAATGATTCCTTTTGGAGTTATTACCTCTAGGTACCTCTATTATAGAGACACATCCTCTTATAATATTCTAAAAGTGATGTAATATCCTAGAAACCACATTCTCTATCAAATAAATATTTGTAATAAAGGTTCTTATTCTTTGAATTATCCATATAAATATTCTTAAACATGTCCTTGCAGATCTCATAATGTTTATATCATCTTATTTTACAACGGTTAACTAGTCATTTCCCTATGATACAAACAATAGTGACCTAAATTATCCTATATAAAAATTACATCATTTTTTATGATTATTTATTACATTACACTAACACATACCTGAGGACTGTATGAGTTTATTGGCATTGGAAACTTGGAAACACAATAACAGTTCTATGGATAAAATACATCATATGAAACTATGATCTTCATTGATAGAAAAATTATTATAAATATACTATTTAAAATATTTCATTATTACCATGGGTAAATGAAACATATAAAATGGTGATTTTATATGCTCAATAACGTTTAAAAAGGGAGATACGTGTGGTAAACATGAACATAAAAATATGATAACTTGAACATGTAATTTAAAATCCATACCCACAATATAGAATATCATAACCATGAGTCCTTGAATAAATATTGGTATTTCATATGCATGATTCATATGTGAGTCAATGAACATGATCTGTGAGAGCATAAAGTTTGTAAAAGGAATAGATTTGTACACATACACATGAATAGAAAATCATTTTGATATAATTCTAGGTTCTTTTCCAAGGCTTTAATAGTGGAATGGGTTCACTCCCAAAACCATAATAGTGTCACTGTTAGTTCCCTAAATCAATCATCATTGTACATTAGGATAGAATGTATTAATTATATTTAAAATATTAATGAAATCATTATCACATTATGATTTTTCTTCTTCATTACATTGAATGTGATAATGTCTCAATATTATATGTCTCACAAAAAGGTCATAGTAGCTCCCAATAATGTTGATAACAAAGATGTTCCACTTTATAATTATTACATATATGTTTTATAGATGGGTCATATTATTTTAGAAACAAAAATGATACAGGATATCATGGGTTGAGACTAATATGTACTTTAGGAACCTTCTCATTGTGTATTCCCATAGTAATATCTAGTATAGAATATTATGAGAATGAGACCCTCCAATATGAAATCGGAATGAATTTTCTTTACTGGATATTCTAATATACATATGTTTTTATTGATCATTATAATTTAATATCATTACTAATGAATTATATAATTCTGGTATATTTACATATTGATAAACAATGTGATGACATGTTTTTACAGACTAGTAGGATATGTTGGCTACATCATGAGTAATATTTCAGTGTTGAATAATTAAAGAATGGATTTTCCAATTATATTCTTTAATAAAAGATTATTTCTCATTCCCTTTGAGTAAAATTATATAGACTATATAAATCCTTGTACATGGCGTTCTATAGAAAATTTCTATTTCTTTAAGTTCAATGGAAGATGCATCAAGAACATAGATTCATGAACTATCCAGAAATAATATTGCAATGAGATATCATGATAAAGGGGTTATTCTATAATGATAGTATTTATATGAGGTATTATGTAATTATGGAATTATTATTTTTCTTTAAGGGTTATTTGTCATATTGAATGACACTTCCCATAGACATTAGGCTTCATCACCTAATGCCACAGAGAAAGAGGACTAGAGGGTCACACACTAACTATATACGAAAACTCTTATAATTATATATTTTATTATTTATTTATTATTTTACACATTGAATTATTATTAATACCACTCATGGTATAATAATTATTCATGTTTTCTTGATCCCATATATTCTATCCCCAGTTATTCAAGAAAATATTTTGTGAGATGTTTTATAACAAATATTTACTTTTTGTTTTAGGGATACTATATGTATTCATTAATTGTGGAATAATGTTGTCATATTAATTTAATAAAAAATATTAATTATTTGGGACACGATTAATATTGTGGAGTAATAGTGGACTGAGTTTAACAGTCCAGGGAGAAATAAAATATGTTGAATAATAATTAATTAATTAATATTAAATTTATTTGAAGAGTTTAGGGCATGTCATGAAATAGGAATATTATTACTATAATTAAAGTAATTGTGTTCCGTATGTACTAAATGAATAACAATATGAACATTTGGAAATATTTATATATGTCATTAGTGGTTTTTAAACTCAATTAAATTATTTTATAATAGAGGTAATTCATGTCTTTGGTTTTGCATAATGAAATCTAGAGAATCATATTAAATACATACAGAGATTGATTCTCCATTAATTCTCTCATTAATAGAGATCAATACTCCTCCAACTTACTTTCTCGATTCAAGAAATATAGAGAGAATCCTTTGGAAGTGATTCTTAAGGTGATCAAAGGGGAGTTATATAAGAAATAAATTATTCTGTGGTAGCAAAAGGAAATTCCTATGGTGAAATTAAATGATTTTGGGAACACTTGTGGATTAATACTAGAGGGAATATAATCTTGAACCCTATAACACCACAACATTATGATGTAGTTCATTTAATGTTCCATCAATGAAGAAATAATTTCACACAAGGCGATTATCTATTTTCTTATGTTAATTTTAAATAATATATAACGAACTTACCCTTTGTTTCTATAATTATTCCATTGTCAGTATTCATCGAATAAATTCAATTTACTTTGAAATTTATTGTTTTTTAATCATGGATTGATCCTCAATATTGAAAAAATAAATGTTCAACACAACCCATCAAATTCTTCTATTTCACCCATAAACGTAAATTATTATATGAGTGGGTCGCATAATTTTTTATAGTAATTTAATGATCCTTGATTGATATATGTATTTGTAATTTTGTTTTTAATTCAATTTAATTCTTCATAAAACCTAATTAGGATATCATTTTCTTTCTATTAATTTATCCTTAATATTATCAAATCCATTAATTTTACAAATGAAATTATTGTGAAAATATCATATGGAGGTGATGAGGAATATGGGAACAAACTGTAAGAGTACACACTATTTAATCAAATGTACGATTCATGTACAAGTGCATAATGTACTAGGAATTAATTCATAAAGAATTCAAGGAATGTTAATTTATTACAGGTGGTGATTTTAATTATACCCCATGTCTTAATAGAGCAATCCATGCGCACTGTCAACTGGAATATAAGACTTGTAACATCCATACATGTTGTGATGCCTATATCCATATAATGAATCTGTATCTTATTATATTACTAATCTAAAAAGGTACCATATTACTCAGAGAAAACACATCATTTGTCCAATGTACATGCCCTTAACTCCAATACTTTTTGTGGAACAGTTACAAGATGATTCATTAGTTGTATTCTATATATGTGATGTGAGAATATTACATTCTATATAGCTAGATTGTACAGACTATGTAATTATAAAAAATTAAAAAAATTAAAAAAATTAATTTTGTATACTCTTAAAACCATATCAAATTGTTCTTCCATATGGTCATTGAGATGATATGACATTCGATGTGATGGGTTTATATATACATATAACTGCCTAAATAATTTCTACATATTTTTCATATCATCATATCTTGTATATGTTAAATTATATTTATTAGTATATAATATGAAAAATTGTACTCTCTGTCAATATAAATTATATATATGAAATGTGTGATCATTGAGTTGATATTACAAGTAATTTAATTTCATTATAAAAAATTTATGACACATTTCAATAGATTAAACTCTATATGGGAATAATATATGTTGGGTAGTGAATACGGGTACTCACTATGTTTCCTCCCAAGTAAAGTTTTTATTGTAAATTTTCATTTTAGATATTTTTATAAAAACATTGTGATTGATGAGAATCTCAAGGAAATTAGACAAAAAATTATGATAAAATAAATGATTAAAAAAATATAATAATTAATTTTATTTGAGCACGATTTATCTTAAATATAAATTATTGAGATTTTCATTTATTTTTATATAATGATTAATTTTTTGCATGAATACAGATGATTCTGAGAATAGACCAGACCTTTTTATGTGATTAGTTTATATAAAATAATTATTAGATAATATTTTCAGCCTTTGTTTCATATCTCATACTAATATATAAGGTTATGTGTGCCTGAGGCTTCATTTATGTAAACCCTCTACCCCCACGTGATATTCAAAAAAACAAAATTTAATTGCTGTTTCTCACATGCTACTGGAGGTGGTTCATGTTTTCAGGTGAGGGTAAACCAATCCAAGAGAGATACATAGGTGGAAAGGGGGAAATATGAAACATGAACTTTAATTCATTCAAGATGTTTTTCCACTATAAATATTATTAGTTTATCATCCTTAATATAAATTAACCATTCGAAAATGATCATGAACATACCAAATAAATATTTTATTTCTCCAAATATTCATGGTAATTTCATTATAGATTTAGTTTCACAATAACATGAATTATTTAACTAACAAGCTAGAAAGATAGAAATTTAATAGAAATGATCATGCATAAATAATATCTAAAAAATTGTTAATCACTTATGTAAATACAATTATTATTTATATCCATTTAATATATATAATTATTTTAAAATTTATGAATAATTATTAAATAATTAAATTATATAGATTAAGTTTCTAAATCCTTTAACTAATTTACTAAAAAATGAACCATAGTACAATGTTCTTGACCAACAAATGTTGGGGGTGATATCAATTTTCAAGGAATTATAGCATTATTTTTTCATATAACATAACATAGTTCACATAAATGGATTAATACCAATTTTGGAAATTGTATATTTGGGTGGAAAGGGTTGAGGAAATCCAATTTAAGGATTTTGAGTTTGTGGAATCAACTTAACATGTGAAGGATATGTGACTTAATGCAGTATGCATTTGGAATGCCAACATAACCCTTAAAATTGTTTGAATAGCCCTCTTTGGGGAGATGAGAAGGGAAATATGTATCATTGAATCTATAATTTCTATGTTATATGATATTCTGAAGCCAATGGTGAGGACTATTTGGTTTTGAGAAAATAATGTGAGATTAATAAATATCATATTTATTTATTCCAATTAATTTCATTATATAACGTAAAAAATATCATTTAATATTATTTTTAGACACATCAAAAAACATTATTCAAAAATATCACTACCATCAATACATATGAAGGATAACCTTCTAAGTAGAAGAAATTTCTATCAGTAGAAAAGGCACATGGGTGTTATCCTATGCCATGAATGGAAATTATATATTCTGAAGAACATAATCTAAATTAACCAAGTAATGATGATAATGAGTAAGATTTATCTCACAATGAGAAATATTCCAATGATATTATATATGTTCTGTGTTTTATGATATCATCAATGACCAACAAGATTTTTATAAAACATGAGGACACTGATGTGTATATGATGATATATCACCTTGGGTTATCTATCAAAATAATGTGATAAAAGTTAAATAAAATAGCTCTAATTATCCATTTATAACTAATATTATAGATACTAATTTTTTTTGCATCATTTAGTTAGGATTATTGGATAAACTAAAAATTTAGACATATTTGGGATTAAATTCGAAGATGATTTGGGTATTGTTTTAATACATTCTACCCTACATATTTCCTTGTCTAATTTTATTGTTAATTATAATATGACAAAAAATTAGAATATTCTTTTATGAACTCATATTCTAATTCTTGGAGTGAATAGAACATGGGGTGTGATAAAACCATAATCGTTATAGTGAATAAGAAAAGAAAGAACATGGTGAAGGGTCATAGAATAATAATAAGTCTAAAGCTCTTGAGCACCATCCCTTCATGAAGACGGAGTTACAGATGTAGTGAAATGTAAAAGTGGAAGTAAATTTTTTAATTTTAAGTGTATCTATATCCAAAATCGTCGAGAATATAAGGGTGGCTTCATTATTGAATTTAATATTTTAGTATCTACAAATTGGGTGTCATGTCATGAATTGTCTATATAATTTTTTTGAAACTTTTATGGGATTATTTTGAGAGTATTCACTAAGACTTCAGGTGATTCTAAGGAACATGGTTCCTGGAATAAATGTTTGAACTATATTTATTTTTTAAAATTATCAAAAATATTTAGTTTTAGTAATTATTATACAATTTCTTGGATTTGTTATCTAAGAGAACCAATGTGTTCATAATAGTGGGTACTACATAGATAGGACCTAACTTTAACTGAAATTGGTCGACTATGGTAAATATTTTTTAGAAATTTTAATGAAGACAGAAAATAAAATTAAAATGTTTACACTATTTTTCATTTTTGATTTTGTGATGACGCAACAATGCTGTGACACAGTGACAAAGAATCTATTTCCTTTCATAAATGAAACACCATACTGAGGATGTTTCATAGAGAAATAGTAACACTAATATGAGTCTTCAACCATTGGCAGTGATTTAGGATTAAGGATATGGATCCTTCCCTATGAGCATTGGAGGAGAGCTCGGTGATTTCCTCTCATTAGAGAACGACGAATGTCGATGAATTCCAACGGATCACGGATGACAAAACAAGGATCGCGGATCGAAGAACGACGGTGGTGAAACACCAATATTCTCCAAAAACATATCCAAACTTTCAACTATGGGTTTTATTATCTGATTGAATGCTTTCTTCATTGACAACATTAACGATGAACGCGGACTAACCTACAAACAGGTTGATATGTGATTCGATCAATATTGTAGGATGGTAATAACTGTAGGATTAAAGGGAATTGATTTTGGATATTACAATTCCTGTGTTCTTTTGGAATTCCTTTGACTTGAACAGACCAAGACCAATAAACACAGAAAAGGCCATCTCTAAGCGGTGTTCATATACTAAATCTTTTTTCGCATTCATACATTCATCTCCAGTAGAATCCCCTAGAGAAAAGATATAAGGGTTTGAATCCCATAACAAATGAGTTTACGTCCTAATGTTCACGTAGAACCTTTTGGTTCGAAGAACGAACCACCACCACATCGGTGGATGCCTACCGAAGAGGGAGCCACCATTAGTGGCACGTAGCGGTGACATTGGTGCCCCACAACCCGATGGGTGGAACTCGTGGCATGGATACCATGGGCTAGCAGAAACGGCCGCCTGTGGTGGTCCATGGAAGACACATCCATCAGAGAGGCTTTGGTAATGCGACAGTAGTTCATGTCATACAGTGAAGAGGCAGCAGTCCAGTTGGAACACAACCACGGGTTGGTCACATGGTTTACCACTGAATCAAATGTGGTGGCCACCCCATGTAGATGGGGAGCTGATGAGGAAACTTCCATGTATGAGTATATAAATTTTCCTACTCTAGATGGTCAGGCTGGGAAGGAGGGCCGAAACCTGGTCAGGATGTTATAGATGGTTGAGTATTTAGGTCTAGATCAGTCCCAGTATGTCAGGTCAACTTAGTGGGTCAGTTCGGACCCGATAGGTAGGGCCATCATGATCCGAGTTAGGATTTGTCTGGTGAGTTTAACCAGATCAGACCATACCTAGACCCAAAAATCCCTTTTTTATAAAAATACATACCTCACAAACCATGTGCCCATTTGGAAAACCATTTGCATCATTGGAATCCCTATGATGAGATGATCCATTTCAGATACTCAAACTATGTTTCTGAGGAAGATGGAGTATGACCCATTGGCTCAAGGAGGAGGTGCTCCTAGAACGAGAATGCTATGGACATAATCATATAGATGGAGACGACCTAGAAGCTATGTTATTACCTATAATACATGTATTACATAGACTATGTGTCTAATATAGACTTTATATATTACCAATACCTGTTCAGTACACCCCCAAACTAGCAGGGTGTGGGTCCTCTAGTCCTTGATGAAATTTTGTGTGTTACCAACACTCTGTGCATTAACAACACACTGTGTTTTATCTATCATCTGTGTATTACCTATACTCCATCTGTTATTGAAACGCTATGTGTATCCTATACTCTATGTGTTACCGATTCTCTTCATGTTACTACATAAGGGTAATGTTTATTTTTACGATAAGACTATTTTTGTACCATAGACATCTAATTATTGTGATTTGAGTCTAGTGGCTCTCTTGATAGTACCTCTTTATAGCTGCACATCTTATTCATATATGGTAGATTACATGGGGTATTTCATTAGGCTCTTCTATGTGGTCTACTTTTTTTAATTCGGTTGATGTCTAGGGTTCATACTGAGTATTGTTTTTCTCACCCATATACAGGCATCGCATACATGTGGCATATCCTTTCCCGATGATCGATGTCTTTGAAGGAATCCTTGGTGGGTCGGAGATAAGGGGTGCTTCAGGGTGACATAATAGACGTGGTAAATTTCACTGAAAATCAAACAACTTACTCTACCTACAATTTTGGTAGCGTCTTCTATGGAATTTTCCCAAGATATTTTACCTTTATTTTCTAATTGGGATTGTATTCAAACTCATTTACATTTTAGTTTTACCTCTTACTATTAGTGGTTGTCTAATAGGGTTTCATATCTGTTTACTAAGTGATTTTAGTTTCAATACATTAGTTTGGGAATGGGTTCTTGTTTACAGGATTATTGGAAAATGACTCCCCTTTGTGATAAATTCCTACTCTGTGCTAGTCGTTGGCCCCAATACTTTGGAAGGGAGGCATTGGTAGTCACAGAATGAGCCCTGATGGACGGTTTGTGACAGGGTGGTACCATAAGGTGTCCAGTTTGGAATTTTTGAGGAAACAATTATAAGTTTTTCGAGTTCATATTTCAGGATAGGGAACCCAGTGCTGGTGTAGAGGGCATCGTATCCATACACCATGACCAATAATTCGAATTTCTTACTTGGTACATGAAAACACTAGTTGCATGGGATATTAAAAGTTCATTAATTTTATAGGAATTGAGTTTGTTATCATGAAATTCTCAGGATAGAGTCAGCTTACTAAGTATACTATATTGACCATGGTTCATTATGATTTGTTTAAGGATTCCTCCAGATATATAGATTGCTAGAATTACATTGTGGAACCATAAGGATGGTCCACAAAGTGATGAGGCGTAGGTACATGGACCATTTTCAGAGATATCAACTCCTTGTGTTGTACCAGAAATACCACCACTTATAGAGGATTCATTTCTACTAGAGATAGAGAGAAATGATGCACAACACATTAGTTCATTTCATGAGTTCTGGAGGAAATAAACTCCTTTGTTCTGAGGTGAGATAGATCCAATCATATATGATTTTTGGCTGGAGGTGGTTACATGAGTCTTCCTCTATTAAGGACGTCTCCTAATCTGATGGTAGTCCTAGCCATGGTCCTTCTTCAAGGACCAGTAGGGAGATGGTTGAGCCTAAATACTCAGATGCATGAAAAGGTGATGCTAACCTAGATATACTTCGAGCACCTATTTAGAGAGGAGTTCATTCTAGATACATTATGCTCTATACTTATACAAGAGTTAATGTACCTAAAACAAAGATGTCAATTAGTATTTGATTACTTGGAGAGATTTCCATATCATTCTTAATACATCAACGACATAGTGTGGAACCCATTTTTAAGGCTCAGAACATTGAACAGGTGATAAATCGCAAAATTAGGATATCGATGATATCCCTTCGAATTCTGACACACTATGGGCTGTTGATGCAATATCTACGAGTGAGAAGATTTTTGGTGGAGCAGGAACTGATAATGGGAGCTACCACCGAGCGATAGGTAGAAAAGTCTTTAGCAGCTTGTAGTAAACAAGTGCCATTGGGTCCTATGTGTGTTAAGAATTCTAGGGGATGAACACATGATAAGATATCACGGTGTGAGCCTCCTAGAGAATAGAGAGTCAACTGAAAGATATACTATGCTAATTTTGAAGTGGTCTAGGGAATTTGTTAAGAGATTTACCGTCCCTTCATACAGCCAACCAAGAGATGGTTGAAGGACAACCGTGATAGTGTTCTAGGATCGAGCATGGTTGTTAGTAGGGTTGCTTACGTTAAAGGGGAGTAGCTCGAGATGAGAGCAGTGTGTCCGTGAAGATGGGATTGGGTTTTCCTTTATCAATTAAAAGGAAATGCATGTAATATTTTATGGACTTGCACGTAGATGGGGGCTACCAATAAAACATGAGTTGGATTGCAGAACCCTTTGTGTAGTGGAGGAGACGATTCCCCAGTTTTGAGAAGTGATGGACGAGTATGATCATGTCTTCTCAGATGATGTCCTAGTATAACCTCCTCACATGTAGGTATATTTCTTCATTGATCTGTACCCTAGAATGTCCCCAATATCTACCAATGCATATTGGATTCCTACCATAATGATCTGGGAGCTAATGGTACACTTGGATGACTTGTTGAGAAAGGGTTTCAAGAGGCCCATTGTTTCATCATGGGTAGAATAGATCTTCTTTTCCAAGAAGTCATATGAGTGATTGTGGTTATGTGTGGACGTCTGACACCTTAACCATGTGATAGTGAAGAACAAGTATCCTCTACTATGGGATGATGTTCTCTTCAATTAGCTGAATGGAGCACGTTGGTTCCCGAATATAGACCGGAGATTATGCTATCATCAACATTCTGTATGGTAATGTAACATCTTAAATATGGATTTGATATGTTAGTATGGTCACAATGAGTACTTTTTGATGACATTTTTCATGGAGAACTCCCCAGTGGTGTTCATGGGACTCATTGACAGGATCTTCTCTCCATTCCTAGACTAGTTTGTAGTGGAATTAATTGATGAAATTCTAATGTATTTATTATCCTAGGAGGAGCACATAATATACATGAGGATGGTTCTTGACTTACTCTTAGAGCACTAACATTGTTGGATGCACACGAAGTATCAATTCTGGATTCGAGAGGTCCACTTCCTGGGTAATTTCTTCCCAGTGGCAGGAGATGAGGTGTATCCAGTGAATATTAAGGTGGTTCTTGCTTGGGATCCACCAAGAGAATTACTGAGGACCAGTGTTTCATTGGAATGGCTGGGTACAATTGGAGGTTTTTACCTAACTTATCTTGAGTAGTAGAACCCATTACCACATTGATATAAAAATGGAAACCCATTGTGTGGTCATAAGTGTGCCGCTAGAGTTTTCTATAGCTGAGGTAGAGCATGACAAGTACGCCTATCCTGAGTTTTCCAGAGGAGTGTGCAATGTACGTGGTCTTCTATGATGCATCAGGAACCAAACATGGTAGTGTCTTGATACAGGGGAAGATTGTGATTTACTATACTTCATTGATGTTGAGACTACTTGATCTCAACTATGAAACCAGTGACCATGAGTTGGAAGCAGTAGTCTTCACATTGAAGACATGGTGACACTACCTTATGGGAGAATTATTTATCATTTACACTCGCAACAAGAGTCTCATTTATATCTTATATCAGAAGAATTTAAACACAAGATAGAGACAATGGATAGATTTCCTCTATGACTATTAATTTAAAATTGTCTACACTTCTCAGAAGGGGAACATGGTGGCAGATTTGATTAAAAGGAAATTGAGATCACAACTACTGAACAGGGGGGTTGAGTTTATAGCCTCATTGCAACTCTCCATCATGGATATAGATGGGGAGGTTTTCTCCAGTTGATGGTTGTCACTCCTCCACTCTTAATAAAATTTAGGGAGTCACATCTCGGAGATATCAACTATGAGACTACCTGTTCTGATATGTTCACATGGCAAGCCCCTAATGGATATTCAAATGGTGGGGAACATTTTATCATTCTCTGGGGAAGCACAATTGAATTGGTGAAATTGTGGGAGGATGGGCTGAGGGAGTTACCTACATACCCATAAGTGGTACATATTAGTGTGGAAAAGACATACCAAGACCTCCATTGTAATTTATGTTTGTGGGGAATTAAGAAGGGAGTGGTAGAATTTGTTTTGAGATGACTCACATTCCAGCAAATGATGGCTGAGTTCTAGGTTCTCATGGGTTTGACTCAACCCCTTGAGGTTCTAGTGTGGAAGTGGGATGGAATAATGATGGACTTTGTGAAGGGTTTACCATTTACAATGAGGGGGGATGATACAATCTGGTTTATCATTGACTGATTCACCAATTCAGACTACTTTTTATTGATTTGGTGGCAGAGTCCTATAGAGAGATTGAGAAAGCCCTACATGTAGGAGATGGTATGACTCCCAAGAGTCTCATAGATGATAGTCTCAGATCTATATGCATGCTTTCAATCCCAACTATGAAATTGATTTTGGGAGGCGTTTGGGCCTCTAATATGCTAGAGAACAACATTCCACCCACAGACAGTCATCCAGACTGATTTGACTGTTTATGTCCTACAGGACGAACTATGTGTTTGGATCTTCAATTTTGGCCCCAATTAGGAAGATCACCTACCCCTGGTAGAGTTCATGAATAAATATAGCTATAACTTCTCCATAGGTATGGAATCAATTGAAACCTTTTTTGGGCAACCCTTCTAGTCCCCAATTTAATGGACTGACCCAGAAGTGTCAGTACTCATGGGATCCGACTTAGTGCAGGCAACTATAGAAAAAGTGCAACTCATCGATGAGTAGATGGACATTTCACAAACCCAACAGAATTCCTATGGTGATAGGCGATGGAGACCATTGGAGTTCAAGGAGTAGGGACATGAGTTCCTTTGGGTCTATCCTCAATTATGGATATAGTGATTTGGATGGGGTACAAGCTATATCTAAGGTTCATCAAAACTTTCTAAATACAATGTAGAGTCGACGTTCTAGAAAATTGCTTGGATCTAACTCTGTAGTTAGAGTTGGTGCATGATGCCTTTAACATATCACTTCTGAAGAGATACGTTTACAAACCTACCCACATCATTGAATGGGGTGTGTTCGATGCCGAAAATGGGGTAAATTATGAAGAGTTCCAATTGGAGATTGAGGATAGACCAGAAACGACCCTCCATGGGCCATCAATCCATCTTGTACGCATTCAGTGGAAGCACCGAAATCTTCAAGGGGGCATGTGGGAGTGGGAATCTCATATTCATGCTCAGTATCCCCATTTTTTTGTTTAGCCCTTGAATAGGCTTGTAGGGATGTAAATCTCTTATGTTGGGATAATGTAATGTCCCGGATTTTCCATGTAATTTTTTTGAAAATTATATGGGATTATTTTGATACAATGCACTGTGACGGAACATGGATCCAAATCCAAGAGATCACACAATAAATGTTTTCACTATTTTTAGGTTTATTAAAATTAGAATATGTTCACTGTGTTAGTAACTTTTAAATGAGTGCCCCAATTTCATATCTTAGGGCATCGTTGTGGTCAGAGGAACTAGTTTTTCTTAGTCAATACATATCATCAACCAGTGAGGTCGACTATAGAAATCATTTTTTTGACGTTCTAGATATGAATAAAAATAAATGTAAAAATTTTATTTTATTTTTCTTTTAACATTTCATGATGAAATATCAATACTGTGAATCAACAACAAAAAATTTGTTTCTTTCAATATATGACACAACATGGTGATGCTATTTTAATGTTAAATATTAATGCCGACGTGCATCATTAACCATTTGAAGGGATTCATGATTATGATTTTTAATCCTTCCTATGAACATTGGTAGAGAGGTTATATATTTCCTCCTGTTTCAAATTGATGAACACCAATGGATCTGGGATCACGCACCGAGGATTAAGGATCAACAAACGATAGCAATGAAAATCTATTCTTCTCTAAGAACAAGTCCAAAATTCCATGTTGGGGGGTTTATTTTTAAAGTGAATTATTTCTATGTTCTAATGTTTAATGTTGAACGTGGACCAACCCATGAACTGGTTGATCCGTGGTTCGATCGTTCTTGTGGGATGGATAAAACAGCAGGTTTAATGGGAATAGATCTCAGTGACTATTCTTTTATTTTTCTTTTGTGATTCTACTGACACAATCAATATACCAAGGATAATGAACAAGAACAAAGTCATTTCTAAGGGGGTTTTAGTAGATTCTTATTTCCCTCATTCATACTTTCTTCTTCGATGGACCCTTGGGGTCATGTCATTAATTTTTAGGGATGTTCCAAATATAGCCGAAAACCCCGATGTAATGACCGGATGATATAAAGCCCATAGAAAATGAGTTTATGACACCAAGGATTGTGTGGAACCATTCAGTTCAAAGAAAGGACCGTCACAGCATCAGTGTATGACCACAGAAGAGGGATCCACTGGCAGCGATGCATGGTGGATTCGATGGTGGTGTACAACGGCACGATCACCCGGTGGGTGAAACCCGCGTTATGTCTACCGTTGGACGGCAGGCGGAGGCGGGAATAGTAGAAGTATATGTCATGCGGTCGAGGGGTTATGATCCAGCTATACTAATGATGAGTGGTGTTCCCATAGTGGACCACCACGTCAAATTCATTGGATGACCCACATTGACAGGTAGTTGACACGACAGTCGTCATGTATGGGACGACGAACTGGCTTGCTTCAGTGGGCTAGGCTAGGGAGATGAGCCAACACTATGACAAGTCTTCATCGTAGGATGAAAGAAAGATGAGTTGTTGTAGCAGTCTGGGCCAAGCAGGTGGAGTGGAACTAGTGGGTGAGGTCTCCAAGATCCAATTAGGCCTACTTGGGTCAGACCAGACTTAGACCCAACTAAGCCCTTTTCACAAAAGCCCATAACTCTGAAACCATATTTCTATTTGATGTGCATTTTAGAGTATTGACACTATTTTGATGAGATTATCCTTTGGGATACTCTAAGTTAGTTTTCATGGAAGTTTTCATATGGAATATGGGATGGATGAAGAGGTTCTCCTAAAATGATTGTGCTAAGGACAGAATCCTATAGTTGGAAATGACCTAAAAGTTGTGTGATTACCTATACTGTATGTCTTACCTAGGAAATGTGTCTTATCTTAAAATTGTGTCTTACAAATATTATATCAGTTCCTCCATTTCACATCAGGGTGCATGTCCTATAGTGGTTGACAACATTTTGTGTTACCCATACTCTATGTGTAACCAACACTATGAGTGTTATCTATACTCTATGTGTTACAAATAGTCCATGTGTTACCGACACTCCATGTTCTACCTACACTCTCTGTGTTACCAATGCTCTACATATTACTACTTGAGAGTATTGTGGCTTCTTACGATAATACTAGTTTTGTACCATTGACTTATACTTGGTGTGAGCTAACACTAGTGACTCTATTTACTATACCTCATAGAGGAGACACTTTGTGTGCCTCTTTTGTAGTCTACATGGTGTATTGTTTTGTTCTCTTTCTTGGGGTATAATTTGGGTAATTTCATTGGGGTTTGGGGTTCCAACTGAGTATTGTTTTAGTAAAACAGGCACGAGCTTCAACCAAAAATGTTGTGTCTTGTGTAGATAATTAATAGATATGACAATGTCCATGGTGGGTCTTAGATACAGGGATTTATGGCGACCCGGCAGACTTGGAATGCTTTAGAAACATTTAGATCGCTTGCTGTACCTTCCCATAAGGTAGAGTTTTCTAAAAATGAGACAAAAAAGATTGTAATTTTCTTTTTATCTGGCTTATATACTGTCCCATTTACATTTCAATTTGTATTGTTCCCCTCAGTGGTTGTTATAGTGGGATGCATATCAATTTACTCAGTGATTCTAGTTTCATGTTAATTAGTTAGGGAAGGGGTGTGTCTGTGCGTGTTTAAGGAAAAATCACACCCCTATGTGAGATATTCCTACTCAATGATTGTCTCCAGCCTCAAGCCTAAGTGAGGTTGTCTTGGGGTCGTCAGGGAATGGGCCTCGTGGGACAGTTCATGGAATTGGGTATTAGATATAGTTTGTGGTGATCACATTTGTATCCAAATTGAAGAATCCAGTATATTCGAAATTATTTATATAGGAGTGGTGGATTTATTAGATTTCAATAGTGTGAGGATGGACGATATAGCCATTAGTGACTACCACATTTAATTTCCAAAAACACAATATTGGTTTTCAGAAATTTTTATTAAGTACCAATGATTTCTAAAAACATAATTTTTGTATCATTCATAGTTACGGAAGGTTTTTTTTGTTGTAAAATTTGGAAATAAAATTTTATTCTTTTATAAAGAGAACATATTTTTATGTTATGTTGAATTTAGATGATGATATTTTTGTATAAATTATGAAAATGAAGTATTTTCAAAAGATAAGGAATTATGTTTACACAACTAATATAACACCCTTCTATGGAATCACTGTATTGTTCATATAAATAAGATATTTTTCAAAAATATTTCTCCAGATATTAATTGAGAATAATCTATGTTAAAACCACTTTAATGATTTCATGATTCATCACAAAGAACTATTACCAAACCACCATTTGGTGAATGGGGTGAATGGGAAATAGAGACTTTAGGAATTGTTCACACCTATGTGTGTGGACCAATTACAGTAAAAGAAATATATGGTTATTCTTCACACATTTAATAATGACTTGATTAGATTTGTCTATGTCAACCTAATAAGGTATAAGTTTGAGTCCTATAATAAATTAAATGATTTTAAGAATGAATTAATGAATCAGAATAGAAATAAGATAATAAAGTATCTATTCAATAGAGGTGGTGAACATGTTAAACAAGATTTTCATGACCTTTTACAGGAGTTAGGGATTTTATCTCAACACAATCAGTCATACACACCAATGTGTACTTGTGTTAGTGAAGGGGGAAACCATACATTTTTAGATGTGGTAAGGATAATGATGAGGCATGTAGATCATCCATTCTCATTTTAGAGTTATACAATACAAAATGAAGAATTTTCATTAAACTGAGTACCAAGTAAAGCATAAAATATAATTCCATTTGAGTTAGGGAGTGTAAATTAACCTATTTTGTCATATACTAGTGTATAGGGTTTGGATTCATTTATTAAGAATTCTCAAAAAGTAAACTAGAAACCTGGTGAGAATCAGTATCTATTTAGGGAATCCTATGGAAACAAATTGAAACAATCTTTACAACTCCTCATATAAGAAAGTGACTATCACCTGACAATCTCTATGTATTGAGAGGCATCACATCATAAAAATGTATAGTGGGAAAAAATGAATTTTATGTAGCTGATGATGAAGATAGAAAATTGTTTGTATAGGAATATATTCCACAGGTCCCCATAGAAGATGTAGTTCATGAAACACAAGTACTACATAGTGAAAATAGATAAATAGGAGATTGAAAAATATATGGTTTTGTAGTCATCGAATAGGTTTACCTTTTATTGGTTGAAAATGGTTTACAACTCTCCAAAAAAGAGGTAGTAAAGAGTCCAAAAGCTACAAAATAGAAATAAGCTATGAATTAGGTGTCAGAACCATGTTTGGGTTTTCATTTATGTGCTAGTAGATGTAAAGTCCCTAGTGTGAAAATGAGTATTCAAGAGAAAACTGGACACGGAAGATAAATTAATAACCTATATAGAAAGTATAGTGGTTAAAGTATTTAAAAAACATCACATAATTGACTAAAATGAGACATTATCACTATTTTTCATGTTTAAATCCATCATAATTCTACTTGCTACTAAATTTTACAATTATAATAAAATTTGGCTGGTGGAAATAAAAATTTCTTTACATAAGGTGACCATTGAAGAAGATGTCTATATGAAACAACTTGAATTGATTGTGACTCCAGGTGATTCCAAAAGGATTATTATGTTTTTGAGATCCATATTTGGATTGAACTAGACATACAGTTCCTGAAAAATTCAATATGATGAAGCAATAAAATTCTTGTTTTCACTGTGAAAAAACATGTGACTAAAATATGATTAGTGGGAATTCAATTATTATCCTAGAAATATATGTTGATGACATATTACTTATTGGAAATGACAAATTTAGATTATATTATATTAAATAATATATAAATAATGGGTTTCTATATGAAGTTCATAGGCCAAGCAGGATATATTCTAGAACTCAATATCCTAAAAGATAGATCCAATAGGCTTCTTAGTCTAAGTCAAAGTGCATACAATTACAAGAGACAAAATTGATTATGTATAGAAAAATCAAATAGAGGATTTTTTATTGTGTCACATGGTATAATTACTTCAATGAAAATATTTCAGTAGACACAACATGAGATATAGATAATGAGTAATATCCCCTATGATTCAATGAATGTATCAATCTTGTTTTCCATGTTATTAACTAGTATTGATATTTCCTATGCATTGAACATAGTGTAAGATATCAAGTTGATCCAGGAGAACTATATTGTTCTGCCATTATGGCTATCTTCAAGTATATGATATGAACTATGTATATGTTCCCCGTGTTTGTAGGAGTTTAGGAGCTACACGTCAGGTGGTATAGTCACGATAGTTTTAAAATATATTTGAATGATCTAATTTCACAGTAAGAATGTGTTTTAAATCTCAATGGATGTGTTTTGAGTTGGAAGAGGAAATAGAATCTAGTTGTTATAGATTTTCAAAGGAGTCATATTGTAACATACCAAGTAAGTAATGAATAATAGATATTTTTATCTATTTCTATTAATGAATTAGATAGTGTTTTAGAGGCTTAAAATGAAAATAAATCCAATCTTATGCATTGAATACACTAATATTCTTAAAAGATTGTTTTACTGCCTTTTGATGGAAAACCATTTTTAAATAAAAATTTTGAAAATTTTATACTCTATATTTGTCAAAATAAACATATTCATTATGATTGGGACATTGAAATTTACATTGGATAAATTTTTGGTATTTTTCTGACAATGTTGATTTTTTAATGAATAGTGAAAAATACTACATTTTACATCAAAACTGATTTTTCATTTAATTTAATTATATGGTTAGATTATATTTTTAATTGGTCCTAAATTGTAATCTGAATATATTTTTACCATTTAATCCAATTATGGTCATTAGTATTAATTTCACTATAAAATTGGTCATAAACTAATGCCAAACTTTTCACAGATATTGTTTCAAAAAAACCCGCTATTTTTTTTGACAACGGGAATTATTTTTAAATCAATTATTGCAATTTATTTGATTGGAATTTGGTAAAATGGATTACATATTTGGAATCAGAAGGTCCAAATTATTTAATTAAGACTCTTTTGTTTTTGGACATTATGAATAGTATTGACGATAATTATCTTTAATTATCTTCATTAATGAGTAATCGGGTAGTTAAGGATAATAAAATAATATCATAATAATAAAAAAATGACACAAAAATGTGTCCTAATGATACTTTTTGTCTCATGGATGACCATGGGATTCGTTGTGCCAAACATGGGGGCCCCATGAAATCACTTTTGTGAGGAAGTGACTTTTTATCTTTTTATTTTTTAAAGAATGTTAAATGTATCAAAGAATGTATCACCTAAGTAAAATATTATTAATTTTGTCTACATAAATGATCTTTTGGACTATAAATATTCATTGGAAAGATAAAACTATTTTCTACATCATAGTATTTGTTTTATAATTTTTAGACATTAAATAAATTAAATTATTTATGACATCATAATGATGCAGCGATGACCTCATTATTTGACGATTTAAATAAAATGGAATGATAATGTAAAATATAAGACCTAAACATGTCCAAAACCTATCGGGTGAGTATATTTCGAACTCTTATCACCTTAGCCTTGAATTCTATCAATTTGGGACCTTTAAAATCCGAAACCCATTTGAAAATAAAGTAACTTTTCTTTACTTTCCAAGAGTGCCCCTCCTCTCCTCTTATAAAAGGCCCCCACCTCTACCTCCTTACCCACACTCCCAAAGCCTTTGGTTCGGCCAACCCCTGCCCATTTTGTCTCTACACTTCCCTCTATTACTCCTTTAATCCTCACTTTGGGATGAAGTCTTCCCAAGGAATCCTTTGAGCTCAAACCAAAGGGAGTTACATGATTTTAAGGTAATGTCTTCACTTGAGTCCTTTTGTTTTATTTTGCTTCTCCAAACCCCTAAACTCTTTTTATTAATTTCTTTTGTGACAAATACATTATCTTCAATATACTAGGATGTTTTTATAAGAATTATTCGAGCAACACTTACACACACCTACATCTAATGGTTAAACGACATACTGTTTCCGTGGATGATAAATTAATGCCTCTCGAAACGATGATTGTTCAACATTCTTTTAACACCTTCAAAGGTGGACATTAAGATGTCACTATATTTATGTATGATATATAATATGTTTATGTTTTTCTTATGATTCTGTATTTGTCATTTTGGGCATACCATTATGGTTTCCATTATGGGTAAACGCGATATCTTCATTTAAGGAAGTGCGGACTACCGCCCCCTCAAAGTGATGTGATTCGTTAATGTCATATGTGGGACATATAAAGTATGGATTTAAAGTTTTTATATTTGATATTACACTGGAATTATAATATACCTTTATATAATTATGATTCCATTCTATAAAATACGAAATAGAAATGAAAGTAGCGTTCATGCGTACGTACGGCTTACCGTCTCCATGAATGGTGCATTTCATTTCATACCTCTAAATTATTATGTAATATTATCAATGCATGCATTTACTGGATATATATGACATATATGATATCTACATCATGAATACCATTCTAGATATAATGGATACATTAACAATTTGTAACTATAAAGGGCTTATTTTTTACTCATGTACCAATGATCGTTAAATCGACCATTATTAAGATAAATAATTACATAGTGTTTATGACATGGAAATAAGTGATATAAAATGAATAATGAACTTGAAGAAAAGGTTCTTAAACAAGTAGAAATTAACTCATGTTTATTATTCAGAAGATTAAAGAATGACCAAGTCATGTCGGACCTGAGGTATGGGACTTCGTCTCAATCTCCTTTCATTGAGGCATATTTTGTTTTATACTCAACCTTCTTTTATACGGTGTATAAACCCCTTTTACTTTTACGTTTATCCAAAAGGAGTCTTTTTTATATGAAGCATTTTACTAAATGACAAAAGGGAATGTTTTTTTGTACGTATGCGGCGACAACGACTTCTCCGCCGCCATGACCATTATTTGAGTTTCGGCTTCCTCTACAAGCCATAAATTCTTTTTTAAAAGAAAAATAAATACCATGTTTTACTTTTTTTTTATTTTGGTATTGAAAATGGTTTTCATAAGGTTTTTATATCAATGTGTTGTATTGATATCTTGTTATTTAAATATAGAAATGTTATGTTTCCTTTATGTATGTTTTATGTGATACGATTATGTTGAGGTTCATGGGAATTATTATGAAGACGGGTGGTTCTGTGATAAACTAAGGGCGGGTGAGCCCAATATAGCTCTCCAATGCATTGGGTAATGCGAAGGAGTGAAACGTTATGGTTTATCCGAAGAGATTTAGGGAATATACTGTGATAGGTATTCCAAACGTAACCAAGAGGGTTACTCCCTATGTTAGATTGTTATCAATGCCTCAAGTTACCTTTATGTCTTATGATTTCTATGATTTATTAATGATTTGATGAGGTATGTTAAAGTGCTTATGTTTTATGGGTAAAGTATGATTTCATTCTTATGTATATATGAACTCATGTTTCCTTTCCATATTTTTTTTATATAACCCATACTGAGCTTTTTATGCTCATCCCAAGTATTTTTTTTGAAATGTTTTTCCCAGGTCAAGGGTAAGGTACATGATATGATGATAGTGTCAAGGAAGTGTCAAAAAAGAATCCATGTATTATTTTAAATATGTTTCCATTGATGGGAAAGAATAATACTATCTTTATGTAACCACTTTGTTTATATGTGGAATTTAATGCAAGTTTTATGATCTAATTCTCTAAAACTCTAAACCTGATAAGATCCTCAATGTGTAATCTTGTAATAACTCAAGATTAAGTATGGTTTAAGAATGGGGCATTATAGTTGGTATCAGAGGTCGGTTTAGATAACTTTAGGAGTTATAATTCTATTAAATGATTATCCAAAAATATTTTTTTATGCTCAAATTGAAGTGATATCATATTTGAAGATTACCATGTTGCTTCATCTAAGACAGGTTTGTTCAGAATCGTTTTCCGCATAGGAAACAGGGAAGCAGTGCTAAGAAGGCATGCAGAAGGAAATAACCTTCTGAATCAGCATCCCGAGATAGTCGGAATTGAAACTGAACAGTTTGTTGCAGTAATGGCTTAGTTGACTCAAGCGATAAATGGTGGTGATATCCAAGCACGAGATCAGCTAGATCAACCGTAGAGGAACATTTCAGTGGTGGAACATTTCATGAGGCAACATCCCCCATCATTCAGAGGATCATCTGACCCTGTGTTAGCTGAAGGGTGGATTAAAGCACTGGAGAAGATTTTTGATATCATGGGGTGTTCAGACAATCAAAAGGTTAGTCTTGCTATTTACCGTTTGGAGGGTGAGGCATATCAGTGGGGGTCTATGGTTAAAAATATCAGGGACACCGATGAGATTGATGCTCTTGACTGGGATGAATTCAAAGGTATGTTTCTTGAAAAGTATTTTCCTAAGGTTGTTCGACTTAGGATGGAAAAGCAATTCTTGGAATGGAGGCAAGAGGAAGACTCAGTGGCAACCTATGAAGAAAGGTTCACTCGATTGGCAAGGTATGATCCAAATTTTATCCGAGACCTTGATAGTAAAATCAATCGTTTTTACTCAGGATTAAAGCCAAAATATCAAAGGTAATTAGCTTCTTGTGAGTTTAAAAGTTATTAAAAGCTTGTTCGATCTGCTGAGAAGGTGGAAATGAAGTTTTCTGATGATCAGGTGTTCTATAACAACCAGCAGAAGAAGAGACCGAGGTGGCAAGAGAATGGTAATAATTCTTCCAAAAAGTTTGATGGTAAGAAAACTAAGTTTCCAGTTTGTGGTAAATGTGGGAAAAGGAATACTGGGGAATGTCTTCTGAATTCTAGAAAGTACTACAGATGTGGTAAGATGGGACATAAGGCTCGTGATTGCACTGAAAAATATCAAGGTGAAGGTAAGACCAAATTTTATTTACAGTTAGTGAAATGTTTTATGTGAAATGAGATGGGTCACTATGCAAACGAGTATCCAACAAAGAGCTTGAGTGATGGGAAGCAGTTAGACTATAAGAAGAAAGGGGTGGTGAAATTCGTTGCAACTACTTCAGTAGATGTCAGGCCATCAAATGAAGTTGTATCAGGTACATTGTTTGTTTTTTTCAGATTATACCAGTTTGTTGTTTGATTCGGGGTCTACACATTCTTTAATCTCTAAAACCTTTTCTAGTAAAACGGGAATAACATCTCAAGAAATGACTCCTGACCTTTTGGTAAAAACACCTGGGAGAAATGTTGAGGCAAAAAGAATTTATAATAATCTTCTATCCTTATCTGTGGAAAGAACCTACTTGAAAACATTTTTTTTTCTACCTCTAGTAGAGATTGATATTATCTTGGGTATGGATTGGCTCTCTATTTACCATGCTAAGATTGACTGTAGAGATAAAGAAGTTTCCTTTCAGAATGACTATAATTTTTTTTTACAAGAATGAACCCTTACTGTTGATAACTTATCAAGAGGCCAAGAAACATGTAAAATATGCAAATGAATGTTACCTTGCACACATTGTTGAAAACAAGGGAACTATTCAGATTAATTATGTGCCAGTGGTAAATGAGTATCCTGATGTTTTTCCTGATGAGTTTCTTGGAATAATACCAGATCGGGAAGTTGAGTTTACTGTTGACTTAGTTTCTGATGCTAAGCCAATTTCAGAACCCCCTTATCGAATGGCTCAAATTGAACTTTTAGAGTTGAAGGATCAATTGCAAGATTTATTAGAGAAATGTTTCATTTGACCTAGCACATCACCATGGGGTGCTCCTATTTTATTTGTTAAAAAGAAACATGGTTCAATGAGACTTTGCATTGAATATTGAGCCTTGAATAACATCACCGTTAAGAACAAATATTCTTTTCCTCATATTGATGATTTATTTGATCAGCTGTAGGGAGTTCAGTATTTTTCAAAGATTGACCTGAGATTGGGGTACCATCAGCTGAAGGTAAAGGAAGCAGATATTCCGAAGACTGCGTTTCTTACAAGATATGGCCATTATGAATTTGTAGTAATGCCTTTTTGTCTAACCAATGCACCTGCTGTATTCATGGACTTAATGAATAGAATTTTCCTTGAATTCTTGGATATGTTTGTTGTGGTTTTCATTGATGATATTTTGGTGTTTTCTAAAATTAAAGTAGAGCATGAAAGACATTTAAGGGTTATCTTGCAAACCTTAAAAGAAAAGAAACTGTATGGAAAATTCAGCAAGTTCGAGTTTTGGATGAAAAAATTTCTTTCCTTAGTCACATTGTTTCTAATTATGGGATAACTGTTGATCCTGCAAAAACAAAGGTTGTTGAAGAATGGCCAAGACCCACAAATGTAACAGAGATTCGTAGTTTGCTTGGTTTGGAAGGCTATTATCGAAGTTTTGTTATAAATTTTTCACGGTTATCTAGTCCAATGACTAAGATAACTCGGAAGGGTGTTAAGTTTATCTGGGAAAAATAATGTGATGATTGTTTTCAGAAATTGGAAAGAAGATTGGTGAATTCTCCAGTTTTGGCACTACCTTCTAGGAATGGTGAGTTTGTTATATATAGTGATGCTTCATTGAAAGGACATGGTTGTGTCCTAATGCAGAATGATCAGGTAATTGCTTATGCTTCACGTCAGTTGCAAACTCATGAGGTAAATTACCCTACACATGATTTGGAATTAGCTGTTGTTGTTTTTGGTTTAAAAATTTGGAGGCATCATTTGTATGGAGTAAAGTGTGATATATATACTGATCACAAAAGTTTAACGTATATATTCACTCAGAAAGAATTTAACATGAGACAAAGGAGATGGCTAGAATTAATCAAGGATTGTGATTGTACAATTCATTACCATCTAGGAAAACCAAATAAAGTGGTTGATGGTTTGAGTCGAAAAAGTAATGCTTCATTAGCAATGTTGTATTTGGAACGTGATCCTTTGGTTAAGGATTTGATGAACTTTGGCATAGAATTTTTTGGTGCAAGATGTTCTTCTGTTTTGTTTCAGGTATCAGTGAGATCATCTCTATCAGACAGAATCAAGCAAGCACAAAAGCAAGATAGTGAGTTGCAGAAAAAGGTAGAGCTGGTTCAGAAAGGTAAGTTCCCTGAATTCAACATTGATAATGATTGCGTTTTGAGATTCGAGAAGAGATTTTGTGTGCCTTGTGATTCACAGTTGAAGAGAGAGTTGTTATGTGAAGCTCAGAGTTCTCCGTTTTCAGTTCATCCTGGCAGTACTAAGATGTATAGAGATCTTCGGGAGTATTACTGGTGGGATGGAATGAAAAGAGATATTGCTGATTTTACTGTGAAGTGTTTGACTTGTCAGTAGGTTAAAGCAGAGCGGCAGTTACCAAAAGGGATGCTTCAGGCTTTACCAGTGCCAGAGTGGAAATGAGAGAATATATCCATGGACTTTATTGTGGGATTACCGAAGACATCTCGAGGTAATAATGAAATCTGAGTTATTGTTGATCGCTTGACCAAATCTTCTCATTTCCTTGCTATACGAGATAATTTTTCCCTAGATAAACTTTCCAGTTTGTATCTTAAAGAGATAGTTAGGTTACATGGAGTTCCTCTCTCCATTGTCTCTGTCCGTGATCCCAGGTTCACTTCTAACTTTCGGAAAGGCCTTCAGAAGTCGTTGGGTACGGAATTTAATTTTAGATCAGCTTTTCATCCTCAATCAGATGGGAAGTCGGAACGAACAATTCCGACCTTGGAGGATATGTTACGAGCTTATTCGATGGATTATTAGGGATTTAGGGACCAACATCATTCTTTGGTTGAATTTTCATATAATAACTGTTTTCATTCTAGTATACAGATGGAACCATTTCAGGCATTATATGGGAAGCGGTGTCGAACTCCAGCTTTCTGGGATGAAGTGGGTGAAAGGATGTTGATGGGACCAGAATTGGTAGAAGAGTTGGTAGAAAAAGTTCAGCTGATACAAAAACACATGAGAACAGCTCAGAGTAGGCAGAAGAGTTATGCGGACAATAGGAGGAAGGATCTCTCTTTTGAGGTAGGTGATCATGTTTTTCTCAAAGTCTAACAATGGAAAAGTGTGATGCGATTTAGTAAGAAAGGAAAGTTGAGTCCAAGGTTCATTGGACAATATAAAATTCTGGAGAGAGTTGGATCAGTTGCATACCGGGTGGCTTTACCTCCGAGTTTATCTCAGGTACACAATGTTTTTCATGTTTCGATTCTGATAAAGTACATGCCAGATCCATCTCATGTTTTGAGTCCAGAGATAGTTCAGCTGGAAGAGAACCTATCTTATGAGGAACAACCGGTCCTAATTCTTGACCACATGGAGCAAGTGTTACGGAATAAGGTGATTAATCAGGTAAAGGTTTTGCGGAAAAACCACATGATGGAAGAGGCAACATGGGAATCTGAAAATGCAATGAGGGATAAGTACCCTCATTTATTTGATAAGTAAATAAATTGCAGGGACGCAATTTTATAAAGGGGGAAGGATGTAACATCCCAAGTAAGTAATGAATAATAGATATTTTTATCTATGTCTATTAATGAAATAGATAGTGTTTTATAGGCTTAAAATGAAAATAAATCCAATCTTAAGCATGGAATACACTAATATTCTTAAAATATTGTTTTACTGCCTTTTAATGGAAAAGCCTTTTTAAATCAAACATTTGACAATTTTATAATCTATATTTTAAAAAAAAACATATTCATTATGATTGGGATATTGAAATTTACATTGGATAAATTTTTGGTATTTTTCTGACAATGTTCATTTTTAATGAATAGTGAAAAATACTGCATTTTACATCAAAACTGCTTTTTCATTTAATTTAAATATATGGATAGATTATATTTTTAATTGGTCCTAAAGTGTAATATGAATATATATTTTACCATTTAATCCAATGGTGGTCATTAGGATTAATTTCACTTTGAAATTGGTCATAAACTAATGCCAAACTTTTCATAGATATTGTTTCAAAAAAACCTGCTATTTGTTTTGACAACGAGAATTATTTTTAAATCAATTATTTCAATTTTATGTGTTTGAATTTGGTAAAATGGATTACATATTTTGAATCAGAAGGTCCAAATTATGTAATTAAGACTCTTTTGTTTTTGGACATTATGAATAGTAACGACGGTAATTATCTTTAATTATCTTGATTAATGAGTAATCGTGTAGTTAAGGATAATAAAATAATTTCATAATAATAAAAAAATGACCCCAAAATGTGTCCTAAGGCTACTGGTTGTCTCATGGCCGACCATGGTATTCCTTGTGCCAAACATGGTGGCCCCAAGAAATCACTTTTGTGAGGAAGTGACTTTTTATCTTTTTATTTTTTAAAGAATATTAAATGTATCAAAGAATGTATCACCTGAGTAAAATATTATTAATTTTTTCTACATAAATGATATTTTGGACTATAAAAACTCATTGGAAACCTAAAAATATTTTCTACATCAATGTATTTTTTTATAATTTTTAGACATTAAATATATTAAATTATTTATGACATCATAATGATGCAGCGATGACCTCATTATTTCACGATTTAAATAAAATGGAAAGATAATGTAAACTCTAAGACCTACACATATCCAAAACATATTGGGTTGGTATATGTAGAACCCTTATCACCTTATCCTCGAATTATATCAATGTGGGACCTTTAAAATCCGAAACCCATTTGAAAATAAAGTAACATTTCTTTACTTTCCAAGAATGCCCCTCCTCTCCTCTTATAAAAGGCCCCCACCTCTACCTCCTTACCCACACTCCCAAAGCCTTTGGGTTGGCCATCCCCTGACTATTTTGTCTATCCACTTCCCTGTCTTACTCCTTGAAGCCTCACTTTGGGCAGAAGTCTTCCCAAGGAAGCCTTTGAGCTCAAAACAAAGGGAGTTACCCGATTTTTAGGTAATGTCTTCACTTGAGTCCTTTTGTTTTATTTTTCTTCTCCAACCCCCTAAACTATTTTTATTCATTTATTTTGTAAAAAATCCAGTATCTTCAATATACCATGTTTTTTTATAAGAAGGATTCGAGAAAAACATACACACACCTACATCTAATGGTTAAAGGACATACTGTTTCCGTGGATGGTGAATTTATGCCTCCCGAAACGATGATTGTTCAACATTCTTTTAACACCTTAAAAGGTGGCCATTAAGATGTCACTATATTTATATATGATATATAATATGTATATGTTTTCCTTAAGCTTCTGTAATTTTTATTTTGGGCATACCTTTATGGTTTCCATTATAGGTAAACGTGATATCTTCATTTAAGGAAGTGCAGACTACCGCCCCCTCAAAGTGATGTGATTTGTTAATGCCATATGTGGGACGTATAAAGGATGGATTTAAAGTTATTATATATGATATTACACTGTAATTATAATATACCTTTATATCATTATGATTCCATTCTATAAAATACGAAATAGAAATGAAAGTAGCGTTCATGCGTACGTACGACTTACCGTCTCCATGAACGGTGCATTTCATTTCTTACCTCTAAATGATTATGTAATATTATAAATGCATGAATGTACTGGATATATATGACATATATGATATCTTCATCTTTAATACCATTCTGGATATAATGGATACATGAACAACTTGTAATTATAAAGGGCTTATTTTTTACTCAAGTACCAATGATCGTTAAAACGATCGTTATTAACATAAATAATTAAATAGTGTTCATGACATGGAAATAAGTGATATAAAGGAATAATTAACATGAAAAAAGGTTCTTAACCAAGTAGAAATTAACTCAAGTTTATTATTCAGGAGATTAAAGAACGACTGAGTCAAGTCAGACCCGAGGTATGAGACTTCGTCTCAATCTCCTTTCATTGAGTCATATTTTGTTTTGTACTCAACCTTCTTTTATACGGCGTATAAACCCCTTTGAATTTTATGTTTATCCAAAAGAAATCTTTTTTATATGAAGCTTTTTACTAAATGAAAAAAGGGAATGTTTTTTTATACGTATGCGGCGACAACGACTTCTCCACCACCGTGACCATTATTTGAGTTTCGACTTCCTCTACAAGCCATACCTTCTTTTTAAAAGAAAAATAAATACCATGTTTTACTTTTCATTTATTTTGGTATTGAAAATGGTTTTCATAATGTTTTTATATCAATGTGTTGTATTGATATATTGTGATTTAAAGGTGGAAATGTTAGGTTTCCTTTATGCATGTTTTATGTGATACAATTATGTTGAGGTTATTGGGCATTATTATGAAGACGGGTGGTTCCGTGATAAACTAAGGGCGGGTGAGCCCGATATAGCTCTCCAATGCATTGGGTAACGCGAAGGAGTGAAACGTTAAGGTTTCTATGAAGAGATTTAGGGATGATACTATGATGGGTATTCCAAACGTAACCAAGAGGGTTACTCACTACGTAATAATGTTATGAATGCCTCAAGTTACCTTTATGTCATATGATTTCTATGATTTATTCATGATTTGATGAGGTATCTTAAAGTGCTTATGTTTTATGGGTAAAGTATGATTTCATTCTCATGTACATATAAACTCATGTTTCCTTTCCATATTTTTTATATAACCCATACCGAGCTTTTTATGCTCATCCCAAGTATTTTTTTGAAATGTTTTTCACAGGTCAAGGGAAAGGAATATGATATGATGATAGTGTCAAGGAAGTCTCAAGAAAGAATCCATGTTTTATTTTAAATATGTTTCCATTGATGGGAAAGAAGAATACTATCTTTATGTAACCACTTTGTTTATATGTGGAATGTAATGCATGTTTTATGATCTAATTATCTAAAACTCTAAACCTGAAAAGATCCTCAATGTAAAATCTTGTAATAACTCAAGATTAAGTAAGGTTTAAGGCTGGGGCCTTATACATATTATATAGAAGATTCTGATAAAACTATGGAAGACATATTGATATGAAATTTTTTATGGTCATTATTATATACATATAAGTAAAGACCATATCACATTGTATTTTGATAATACTATTTCATTGTATCTTAAAAAAGTTCCATGGTCACACTAATGGATAAATATAATACTCCAAGTGTATAACTTTAGGATGTATTTCCACAGAGGGGTGATTTTTTAGAAAAAAATATTTCCCATAAAAGAACATCATATATCCCGTGACAGATTTCATATATCAAAAGAATCATGAGTATCATGTAAGAGTTAGCAGGATGAAGAATGTTTGAAGTTGGATCTAGTGAAAGTTTGAGTCTATTGGAGTTGGTTACCTAGAAAAAACTTCTTTTTTCCTTTATGATAACATATAATCATTTTTTAAAATTATTAAACCTATCCTCACATCATTAATATTATTCTATGTCAAATAGAATGTGATAATGTCATATGGGTAGATCTCATAGTAATGAGTCGTAATAGTTTCCCACATTGATGATAATCTAGATGTGATATAATAATTTTGAAATATATATATTATCTATCCAGATGATATAATTTGATCAAAACAAATGATCTAGGCTATCAGGGGAAGTGACTCAAAGGACTTTTAGTCACCTATACTTGTTGTATTCCATTTATAATATCTAGTATAGGATATTATGAGAATGAGACATGTGAGTAGGAAATACATATTTATATGTGTCATTGAATGTTCCTCTCTATGGATGTGTGCACTGATCAATATACATTAACATTGTTATTAATGGTTTTTATATTGATTATTGTGATGTATTTATGAAAACCATGATGACATATGTACACGATTAGGTGTAATACGTTGTGTTCATCACATGTAATATATCATTAATGAATAATGTGAGAATGGATTTTTACCTTTTTTTCTTTATTGGATGTAGATATATCAATACCTTTGATGGAAATGATATATCCTAAATAAATCCATTTAAATGGTCTTTTATAGGAAAGTTTTATTTCTAATAATTAAAAAACTAAAGCATCGAGCATATATGTTGATGTAACGAGCCTGAAACCTACATGATTTGACATATCATGATAAAAAGGATTATATTATATAGTGTGAATCTATATGAGGTAGCATGTCTTTAAAAATTAAATCATTTCTCTTTGGATGCCTTGTCATTTTTCTAGTTGCTCACCATACTATTTAGGTTGTTTCACCTCATTCCACAGAGAATAAGGCATATGGGGTCACACACTATGTTTTTCTTGAATCTTAGTTAAATAATATATTTTTTATCAATTGTTTTACTTGTCAAATAAATATTATTACCACATGTAGTTTAATAAATATTTATGTTGGATTGATCATATATATTCCTTCACCTATTATTTAGGAGAATATTATGTGATCATAATATTTAATAAAAATTTATTTTCTATTTAGTGGACATAATTTTCATTTATTTATTGGTGAATAATGAAATTATATTTATTTGTCCAATAAATAGTCATTATTTGAGGCCTCATAGATATTTTGGAAGAATGAATGTCTCAATATAATGGCCTAGTTAGAAATAATATGTTTTTAATATTATTTGATTAGTTAATAATTAATTTAATTTTTTAGTTTTTACAAGCCAAGAAATAATACTATAAAAGTTATTACAAACATGTGTTTCCAAAGCGATTAAAAAAATAAAAATTTGAAATTTTAAAATTATTTATATCCAACTTTAGTTTTATATAAACCCTGTTATATTATTTACCAATAGTGCTAATTAAATTAATTGGTTATGTACAAAAAAATCAAGTGAATCCTCCAAAACCACTAAAGGAATTTATTACCCATGAATTATCCCAAGAATATAGAGAGATATTTCTCAAAAATCCACTCTATATTTCCTAGAATTCATAGAGAATACTTTGGAATATATTCTCGAGGTTATCAAATGAAAACGATGCATGGGATAGAATATACCATTATAGAACTCAACAATTCCTTTTTCGACATTCAGATATTTTTGGAACAATTGTTGATAACCAAAATGGGAATCTAATATTTATTCCTCCAATTCAATGATGGTACAACATAGATCCATTGGTAGATCCCTAAATAATGAAATAATTAATCACAAGATAGATATTTAATTCTTAAATTAATTATAAATAATATGTGATGATCCTGTACTTTGGTTCCAACAATTTATCCATTTTTATTCTTCATTGATTCAATTCTATGGATCATGGATATTATCATTGTTTAAATCTCATATGGGTCATCGATCAACAAAAAAATGATGGCAACGAAACATCACACGCATCTATTTTGACTTGTATATTCATATATTATTTATGGTTCAATCCAAAGATCATTATTAGGGGACAAGTACCTTACTGAACGGGGTGTAATCCTCATTCCTATCTTTTCTATCTCATGATATATAAAACATTACGCATTGTCTTGGTAGAAGATATATATCCCACACATATCACAATGAATATTGTACACATGTGTGCCCTAATATCATAAAATATTCATTATATCATAAATAATGAAATAAAATGGGATTCATAAAAAATTCTACATTTTATATCCCATGGGAATGGGATAAGTGTCATAATAATTTTATCATTTCATCAATTCATAACCCATGAAAATAATAAGGATTCCTATGAAATTTATCATGATATTTCGAATGGAGGTAAAAATGGATTCATAGAGACTGTTTGATCATTAACATAAACTATTCCCAAAAAGGATAAGAATGGAATCCAGGGATCATATATTATATAAACCATAAGTGACGTCAAAGATTTAATAATATAAGTGGAATGATTTATAACAATCATATAAAACATTTCATCATGAAAATTTCATTTTTTATTTGGACTGTAATTATTAAAAAACAATTCTAAAAATATATATATTTGAAAATAACCTTAAAATTATATAAATGAATATTAAAAAAAATAATGGTCATGATGACATGAATTTATTTTCATGACACACATGGTAAAACAAATATTCCTTCAATATTTTCTATAAAATCATAACATGATTTTTTTGGAAATTGTAATGAGCTATACATTCCAAATAATATTTAAATATTAAATGATTGTTAAAAATATATTTTAATAATAAATAGTGAATAATAATACATTATTGAGTTTTTTTATAAAAAAATATTTGCTGAAAATATAATTTCGGAAGAAGATAGGAATATATTAAAAAAAATTAAAATGTATTCTCAAAATTTATATCTACAATTATAGGGTAAAGTGTACTATTACATTAAAATATCATGAAACATCTTAGTAAACATTTTAAAATAATATATAATAAATATATTTTTTATTATACTTCTATTAAAGATCCATATTTAAATCTATCATACAATAAATGATTTCATTATGACTTTTAATTACCCCTTTATAAACAATTCCTCATTAAAGATGTGTTTCGGGTAATAACTGCATTGTTTTTCACAAATGTTTTGATTATTATTTTTGGTCCTAATTGTTTTATAAAAATTTAGTAATCCTAATAATTCTTACCATTATATCGATATCATATATATTTAGTAAATATTTATATAGGGTAATCCATAAAATTTTGTGGTAGGTAATAAAATAATGCTTTCATAGAGATGGTATGGCATACATTCACAAAAAAGTTTAAATTTTCTTGTTGGATTGACAGAAGAAATATAAATGATGAAATATAATTAGATTATATATTTTATTTCATAAATATTAAATATTTTCATTAGAATATTCATATTATCTTTTATGTAAATCATTAACGAATCACATATATTTATGATCAATTATGGAAAATGACAACATATTCCACTAATTTGGAGAGTATGATTGTATTTGTGATATAATAATAGAATAATTATAACAATATCATAAATATATTAAATCAATAATTAATCCATCAAAATTTCCATAATTGAGAGGTGGTAATGGGAAAAATGTCATCAGTTCGTAATGTTGTAGTACACCATACACACGAACAATGATTTTGTGACAAAATTTATGGAAGTAGAGATGGTTGTATATCATGGAATAAACATTAACAAATATCAGTATATGGAAGATAATGAAGATATTATATATTCATTGTCTTATAAGAGATTATGGTTGTGTAAGAATATATATAACAAAAATGATCATTGAAGATGGTTACCTCTTATTAGAGTATCCTCGTTAGGTATGCACCAAACTAAATTATAAGATGGATTTATGTAAAAACTAAGGATTTTTATATGAAAAGAGGTAATTTTTTATGTAATTTATGTAGTTATTGTGTAAACCAAATATTTTTATGGAGATAAGAATATAATATAGGGTATATAATTTTATATGTGAGGTGACTAACACACATGTAATTTTTCAAATTAAAGAATTTCACCCAACTGTTTTTTCATGTCACAGGGCTCCAATAATTGGCCATTATCGAGAATAGATGGGAAAAGGTATAAATAATTCTATAAATATTTTTTTTATATGTTTTAGATTATTTTTAACATGTATATATTTTTTTTAACCCCTACCCTTAAAACCCTTTATTCTATAACAATAGTATTTATTTTTTACTGTTTTTATAATACATATTGGTAAAAATAGTTGAAATTATTAGTAATATAAATTTATATAATTAAAAATAATGATAAAATCTTTCAAAATTTGTCACGACCCGTCCTCGGGGGCCGTGCTGTGACTACCCCAAGCCCGCCTTCCATAGGCCAGGTGCTGGCGACTAGCACCAAGGCCTAAATCCCAGTAAAAAGGGAAGGCATTGCCTTTGAAAAGTAAAAAAACACCACAGAGTAAGGAAGCAGAAAAGTAAACACTATGTAAGAACAGAGTACAACTGAAAGTGCGGAAAAGTAAATGGGCCAGTATACAAACCCAAACTGGAAGTAAAGTACAACTCGAAAGGGAAAACCGCAACTGTAAAGTAAAAGACACTACACCGAGCTATCCACTGGAAATCCCACCTAAAGGGAGGGTACAGATAGCTCCACTGCTCCTCGGGTCCCACCGTCCGCTCCGAGTACGTCCCGCCCAGTGGTCCACCTCCAGGTACCGTCCTGCTCTGCAAGCCTCAACCACGATCAACGCTGTCCGTCGTCTGCAACCAACACAACGTAGTGCGGGCATAGCCCGTGCAGGGGTGAGTATAAGCTACTCAGTAGGGACCCCAAGACCCCTGAAGGTCTCCAAAATCCCACAAAGGATAAACCACAAAGGTGAGATACAAACACGAAGTAACAACCGACACTGCTTATGTATATTTCCATACATATACCTAAGTCATCAATTTCAATATGCTCCAACCTCCGAGCCCTTGTTCTACTCAGTCCACATAGGAAAGTATTCGTATTCCACACAGGAAAACAAAACGAAATCCACACAGGATAGCACAACACAATCCATACAGGAAAGCAATAGGATTCTGCTCACACAGGTATACTTCGTCGAAGGATGGTAAAGATGATCTCTGATCCATCTAAGGCGTCGGACCCATGATGGATCGATAGGTAACTAACCCCGGCAAAGACCCACACAGGATCGGGCCCACACAGGACCTGTAGGCGCTGGTTCACACAGGACCGCTGAGCGCAATGACCCACACAGGATCAGACCCACACAGGATCGGGCCCACACATGACCTGTAGCACTGATCCACGTAGGATCGCTGAGTGCTATAGTCATCGTCGAATCCACCAAGGATCTCTGTACTGTCGTCGTCGCAGTCACAGTAGTAGCAGTAGCAGTCACAGTCGTAGCCAGCACTAGGGTTCCCGCACACAGCAAGCTCATTCGGGAGGGTCCACTCCATGAGTCGAGAGGCTGATACATCAACTGTCACAAAAATAGAGTTGATGTATCCAAAAGTTTCGTATCGCCAACAGGAACTCAACGCAACAGACGGCGCGTCATTCGGACGCCCGGTCTGACAGTTATTGACTTTTTCGTCCTAGGGGCCCGGTTGGTTTTTAAGTCAAAACCAACCCGACCGTACTTCACCTATGTCCAAACCTCAGGCAGAGTATGCCAAAAGATCCGTCTCACTATGAGGAACACAACAAAGCTGACGGCACGTCAATCGGACGTCCATAGCTCAAGATATGAGTGTTTCCTCTCCGAGGGCCCCGTTGGTTTCGTGTACGAACCAACCCAGCCGAACTCAAAGTATTCCGAAACTTTGACTGCTATATACCGAATCGACCGTCTCGATCCAAGGATCGCATCGCCGCTAACGGTTCGTCAATTGAAGATATGTAGCTCATGTTATGGTCAAAAGACCAAAGTCGATTCGAAAACGGGGGGTCCGGGTCCAGGCCAACCCGGCCAGGCCGGGGGCGCGGACCGGCCAGCCGCGCGGCCCGGCAGGGCGGTGCGGCCGGGGCGCCGCTCGGGGGCCACGCGCGGGGGGCAAGGCCCCCGCCTCCTCTGCTGGCAGCGCGGCTAAATGCCGCGCCTTGGATCAAACGCCCCCCCCCCCCCCCCCCCCGTGGGGGCCTGCCTTTGAGAAAAATGGGGGGGGGGCTGCCCCCCCTTGGTGTAACCGCGCCCCCCCCCCATTATGGGGGCCGGATTTGGCCAGCCGGGGGAATTAATTCCCCCGGTTCTTCTCCCTTCTAGACGGCACGACCTGGCCGGCCGGTCCTTCCTCAACGGGACCGGCAAGGCCGGTCCCCTTTCCGGCTTCCGACACCGGCGGCCCGGCTAGCCGCCGGTCTTCTCATTCCACCGCGGCCCGGAACCGACTGCCGCCTTCGTCGTCCAGCGCGGTGCGATGGCACCGCGCCCCTCTGCTGCGGCCCCGCTCCGGCCGCGGCGCCTTTGGTTTCCTTCGACGCGGCGCGACGGTGTCGCGTTCATGATAATCTTTCCACGGCGCGGCGCGACGGAGCCACGCGATATTTGTCGTGTGATTCCCGCGTGGTGCGACGGCACCACGCCATCTCGTTTCATCCGCAAGGAAAAATAATAATCAAGAACAAAGGAGGGGGAATTCGGCCATGTTTGGGCGGTCTGACCCACCTCTCGTTAGATGATAAAACTTAAACATTTATCCTCACAATTTTCATGCTAGAACCAAGAACGAGAATAAATAAATAATCAACAACAAACCCCTACCTCGGTTTCAAGAACGATGTTCGTCAATGACCTGCAGAAGACGAGCGTCACGGTGGTCGGAGTCGTGGGAAAAAGGACGTCGATGTCGTGAAGCGAGGGTTCGAAGCTCTTTGACGACGATTTCGTCGCGGGAAGCCGTTGCGGAAGAGAGGACACGGAAGAAGACGTCGTCGGTGTCGCGGGTATGGCGTCGCGGAAGACGATTCCCGAGAACGTGGCGTTCTTCGTCGATGTTCGAAGGTGCTTCGCGTTCTTCATCAAAGCTTGAAGAAGAAGAAGAAGAAGGCTCCAAATTCTCTCAAGATTGTCTAGAGAATTCTAACCCAAATAAAATTAGCTAAGGTCTTATTTTATTTACTCAACCAAACCATTTTGAAATTCAAAGGTTTGAAATTAAACAACTCCACCCATTTAATAACCCAACTTGTCAAGTTAATTAAAGAGGGGTTATTGGGAGTTTAAAAAGAGAAGATGAAGAGTTATGCTTCATGTGGGCCCCACCACACTTAATCCTCCCAAGGGAGGTTATGTGGATGTGGGTCCCATCTCTAACTCCCTTTGGGAGAAGTTAACCAACATGTTAAAATAAAAATTTGTATTCCACAATTTTTATTTAACTTATTCTAAATTCCCAAAAACTAACTCTCAACCCGCAATAAACGCAACCTCGAAAAAGGTCTCCTTAAGCGAATATCGGCGTTGCGAGTTCATCGGTGCCCTCAGAATTTGATTCTGGGCACCGGTTAAAAAGTTATAAATTCCCGCTCGTTCGTTCACTGAACGTACCCGAGCCAAACTTCGGAAATTGATTCTGGGCACTCTGGGCCTCAGAATCAGGTGCTGTCAGAAACCGCGCTCTTGTAAAATTCCAAAGAAAATTAAGAAAAAATTTCCCTTGAATTTTACAGGTCTTTAAATTACTCCCACCTCAGGGATTTACATCCCCGTAAAGATACATAAAAAACTAGGGAAACAAATGAGGGTACTGAGCACGCATTTGAGCCTCCCGCTCACATGTGCTTTCCTGGAGGTTCATGTGCTGCCATCTGATGCGTACAAGAGGAATCGATCGCCCATGTAGGACCCACTCCTGTCGATCCTCTATCTCCACAGGGACCTCCGTAAAAGTCTCCCCATCATCAACGTCATGTTCCCCATGGTCAATGATGTGCGTCGGGTCATGCACGTATCTCCTCAGCTGAGATACGTGGAAGACGTCGTGCACCCGGCGCAACTGAGGTGGTAGAGCCAGGCGATATCCACCTCGCCAATCCTACTGAGGTCCTGGAAGGGTCTGATGAAGCGCGGAGATAACTTGCCGCCCCAGCCAAATCTCCGTATACCATGTCAAGATGCGACCCGCAAGAAGATGTGGTCGCCATCCTCGAACTCTAGTGGCCTCCGCCTCCTGTCAGCGTATGACTTCTGCCTGCTCTGAGCTGTCCTCATCCGTTCCTGGATGACCTGGACCTTCTCTGTCGTGGCCTGGACCATCTCCGGTCCCACAAGTGCTGACTCCCGAGGGTATGTCCAGCACAAAGGAGATCTACAAGGTCGACCGTACAACGCCTCGTACGGTGCCATCCCGATGGTGGAGTGGTAGCTGTTGTTGTACGCAAACTCCACCAAGGGTAGGTGGTCCTCCCAGCTACGACCAAAGTCGAGGACAGATGCGCGGAGCATGTCCTCGAGAGTCTAGATGGTCCTCTCCGTCTGACCATCCTTCTGAGGGTGAAAGGTTGTGCTCAGACGTAGCTGCGTCCCGAACGCCTCCTGTAACCCCTTCCAATGCCGGGAAGTAAAGTGAGCATCTCGATCGGAGACGATAGATGATGGAATGCCGTGGAGCCAAGAAATCTCCTGAATGTAGAGACGTCCCATGCTCTCCACTGAGCCCTACTCTCTGATGGGTAATAAGTGTTCCGACTTGGTGAGTCGGTCAACAATCACCCAAATGGAGTCGTGACCTCTGGAGGTGCGTGGAAGTCCAGTCACGAAGTCCATAGATATGTCGTCCCACTTCCACTACGGGACCTCCAAGGGCTGTACCAAGCCTGCTGGTACCTGATGCTCCGCCTTCACCTGCTGGCAGGTGAGGTATCGAGAAACGAACTCTGCTATAGCCTTCTTCATGCCCGGCCACCAGTGCTGTCATCTGAGATCCTGGTACATCTTCGCCACTCCAGGATGTACCGCCAAAGGAGAAGTGTGAAAATCTCTCAGCACCTCCTCTCGCAAAGCGACTGGTACCATGGTACGTCCTCTGAAAATGATGTCGTGCTATGCTCCATGGGAGAAACCATTAGGTGCCTGTCCCCAGGATATCTATGCACGCCGTGTCTCACAGTCAGCGTCCTCACGCTGTGCCTCTCTGGCCCGCTGCAGTAGTGGAGGGGTGACTGTGAGAGATTGGAGGAAGGCTACTCCATCTCTATCCACGAAGGATATCTGCAAAGAGGCTAGCTACTCTGTCGCCTCCTCAAGTAGTTGAATGATTGTCCTCCTTTTGAGGGCATCGGCTACTACGTTCCCCTTCCCAGGAGTATAGACTATCTCAAAGTCATAGTCCTGGAGGAACTCGAGCCATCGCCACTGTCTCAGGTTCAGGTCCTTCTGCGAGAAGATATACCTGAGACTCTGATGATCAGAAAAGACTGTAAAGCGCTTGCCCATCAGGTAATGTCGCCATGTCTTCAGAGCGAAGACCACTGCTGCTAACTCCAGGTCATGGGTAGCATAGTTCTGCTCATGTGGCCTCAACTGTTGTGATCCATAGGAGATCACTGCTCGCTCCTGCATCAGAACACATCCGAGTCTGGTCCCTGATGCATCGCAGTAGTCTACGTACCCTACTCCCTCCTCAGGAAACCTCAAGATAGGTGTGCTGGTCAATCTCTGTCTCAGCTCCTGAAAGCTCTGCTGACATCTGTCTGACCACACGAAGGGTTTCCCCTTCCTCCTTAACGTACGACAAAGCTGCAAAGATTTCTCCTTTGCCAAAAAGTGAAATCTGGTCTCATCCCCTGGATGAACAACGTTCCTTGCCTAATACAGTCAATCCCGTCATGATTAGTTAATTAATGGAATGGATGATGTCGTAAGGCCTCGACGCTTCTACCAAGAGATCCAACCGTTACTCTCGCCTCCAAGGGTTGAGTCACACTCTCGGCATCAGTGTGTGGTCACTGGGTTTTCTCCAGTAAGAATCTCGCAAGTGAGGGTCAAGTCAACAGTTTTTAACCGGCACCTCTTAGTAAAAACAAACAAAAGATAAGAAAAACAAGTCACCAAGGCAGGTATCTTTTATTACTTCAACATAAAGAACAAGGAAACAAGGCAACACAAACTACGAAGCTAGAGGCATTATGGGAAAAGGCCTCTATGCCTGGAGCTAGTCCCGCACTAGTCCACCCGCTTTCAGAACTCCATTATCGTAAGCTTCAGCTTCCTGAAGCTGTGCTCTCCCCTGAGGTCGGGGTGGACCTCCTGGTGGTGGTGGTGGTAGAGCCTCAAAGCATCGCCCACCACCTGCTGCTCGGCCAGCTCCTCTGCCTCGTCCGCCTCCTCCCTGCGGACCGCCACGGTCGAACCTCTGCCTCTGCCTAGGTGGTTCCTCAACCATCTGCAGCTCCTCTGCATGGCGGGTTGGGCAGTCACGAGCCACGTGGCCCTGCCCGCAACACAAGTAGAACTGCCTGCCTCTCGAAAGACTGGCTCCTCGCTGTGTGCCCCGAAATGCTGAGCCAGTGTCCTGAGGTCATCTGCCTGAAGGTCTGGTCTGCCTGAACCCCTGAGTCATCCGTCGACTGCCTGCTACAGATGACTCTTCCACGTGCCGCCCTGCGGTGGGTCTCGGTGCTGGTGTAGACTCAGCAAGGAAGCTATCGATCAAAAGGGCACGCCCCAGTACTCCTGTCTGAGTCGGTATGCTGAGGGAGATCAGTGATGCCCTGATCTCGTGTCTCAAACCCTGCTTGAAGGTCCGGGCCCAGAAGAATGGGTCCCGTACCATGTCGGTCGAGTAGCGCGAGAGATCAGTAAATCTTGCCGAGTACTGAGCGACCGTTATGTTGCCCTACCGCAGCAGAAGAAGCTCCTGGATGCGCACCGCATGAAGGGTGGCTGGGACGAACTCCGAGCGGAAGAGGCTCTCAAAGTCCGTCCATAGTAGAGATGCCTCATCGTGCACCTGGAGCATCATGCTCCACCATCGGCCCGCTGCTGTGTGCAGTAGGCTCGCAGCGAGGATCACCATGAGGTCTGAAGGTGTCCTCACTAGCCTAAAAACTCATACCACTGCCTCCAGCCAGTCCTCTACTGCCTGGGGGTCCGTCTCCCCATGGAACCTAGGTGGTCGCTGACGCTGAAACTCGTGCATAGCTCCAAGGCGATGTGCATCGTCAGCGGCTGGTGCTGGAAGCATCGGTGGCTCGGCGGGTAGAGCTACCGCCGGTTCTAGTGCTGACAAAGGGCCCTGCACCGAGGCCTCATCGCTCGATGGGCTGTCGTCACGGTCGACTCTCGGAACCCTAGTTGGCTGCCTTCGTGGGGCCATCCTGAAAAGGAACAGGTGCGCCACGGTCAAACAGTATATCTAGTGAGCTGAAACAAAGTAATCACAAAGAAAACTTTGAAACACACACGCAATCAATGTTTTCGTGCATTAAGTCGGAAATCAGAAGTCAGGGTCCTGGTGTACAGATACGTAGGCCGCCGCAACTACACTGGATTCCTTGGACTGATAACCACACTCATTACGCTAAACATTATTGCTTCACATAGAAAAGATCAGAGTTTGCGGTAGAACCGAACTCCTCTGATACCAATTTGTCATGACCCGTCCTCGGGGCCCGTGCCGTGACTACCCCAAGCCCACCTTCCATAGGCTAGGGGCTGGTGACTAGCACCAAGGCATAAATACCAGTAAAAAGGGGAGGCATTTCCTTTGAAAAGTAAACAAACACCATAGAGTAAGCAAGCGGAAAAGTAAACACTATGTAAGAACAGAGTACAACTGAAAGTGCGGAAAAGTAAATGGGCCAGTATACAAACCCAAACTGAAAGTAAAGTACAGCTCGAAAGGGAAAACACAACTGTAAAGTAAAAGACGCTACACCGAGCTGTCCACTGGAAATCCCACCACAAGGGTGGGTACAGATAGCTCTACTGCTCCTCGGGTCCCACCGTCCGCTCCGAGTACGTCCTGCCCAGTGGTCCACCTCTAGGTACCGTCCTGCTCTGCAAGCCTCAAACACGATCAACGCTGTCCGTCGTCTGCAACCAACACAACATAGAGCGGGCATAGCCCGTGAAACGGTGTGTATATGCTACACAGTAGGGACCCCGAGACCCCTGAAGGTCTCCTAAAATCCACAAAGGATAAACCACAAAGGTGAGATACAAACACGAAGTAAAAACCGACACTGCTTAGGTATATGCCCATACATATACCTAAGTCATCAATTTCAATACTCTCCAACCTCCAAGCCCAAGTACAACTCAGTCCACACAGGAAAGTATACGTATTCCACACAGGAAAGCAAAACGAAATCCACACAGGATAGCACAACACAATCCACACAGGAAAGCAACAGGATTCAACTCACACAGGTATACTTCTTCGAATGATGATAAAGATGATCTCTGATCTATCTAAGTCGTCGGACCCACGAAGGATCGATAGGTAACTAACCCCCGCAAAGACCCACACAGGATCGGGCCCACACAGGACCTGTAGGTGCAGGTTCACACAGGACCGCTGAGTGCAATGACCCACACAGGATCGGACCCACACAGGATCGGGCCCACACAGGACCTATAGCACTGATCCACGTAGGATCGCTGAGTGTTGTAGTCATCGTCGAATCCACCAAGGATCTCTGTACTGTCGTCGTCACAGTCACAGTTGTAGTAGCAGTAGCAGTAGCAGTCACAGTCGCAGCCAGCACTAGGGTTCCCTCACACAGCAAGCTCGTTCGGGAGGGTCCGCTCCACGAGTCGAGAGGCTGATACATCAACTGTCACAAAGACTAGAGTTGATGTATCCAAAAGTTCCGTATCGCCAACAGGAAATCAACGCAACAGACGGCGCGTCGATCGGACGCCCGGTCTGAGAGTTATTGGCTTTTTCGTCTCAGGGACCCGGTTGGTTTTTAAGGAAAAACCAACCCGACCATACTCCACCTGCGTCCAAGCCTCGGGCGGAGTATGCCAAAAGATCCTTCTCACTAAGAGGAACACAACAAAGCTGACGGCACGTCAATCGGACGTCCGTAGCTCAAGATATGAGTGTTTCCGCTCCGAGGGCCCGGTTGGTTTCGTGTACGAACCAACCCGGCTGAACTCAAAGTATTCCGAAACTTTGAGTGCGATATACCGAATCGACCTTCTCGATCCAAGGATCGCATCGCCGCTGACAGTTCGTCAATTGGAGGTCCGTAGCTCATGTTATGGGCAAAAGAACGAAGTTGATTCGAAAACGGGGGGTTCGGGTCCGGGCCGACCCGGCCCATCCCCCCTGGGTCGGCCCGAACCGGGTCGACCCGACCCGGGTCCGACCCGAACCGGCCGGCGGTGCGGTTCGGCGCGGTGGCGCGGCCCGGCACGGCGGCGCGGTCCGGTTCGGCGGCGCGGCCGGGGCGCCGCTCAGGTGCCACGCGCGGGGGGCAAGGCCCCCGCCCCCTCTGCTGGCGGCGCGGCTGAATGCCGCGCCTTGGATCAAACGGCCCCCCTCGTGGGGGCCTGCCTTTGAGAAAAACGGGGGGCGCTGCACCCCCCCCCTTTGGTGTAACCGCGGCCCCCCCATTATGGGGGGCCGGTTTTGGCCAGCCGGGGGAATTAATTCCCCCGGTTCTTCTCCCTTCCGGCCGGCGCGACCCGGCCGGCCGGTCCTTCCTCAACGGGACCGGCAAGGCCGGTCCCCTTTCCGGCTTCCGAAACCGGCGGCCCGGCTAGCCGCCGGTCTTCTCGTTCCGCCGCGGCCCCGCTCCGGCCGCGGCACGACGGCTTTGAGTTCATGATAATCTTTCCACGGCGCGGCGCGACGGCGCTGCGCAATATTTGTCGTGTGATTCCCGCGTGGTGCGATGGCACCACGCCATCTCATTTCATCCGCAAGGAAAAATATTAATCAAGAACAAAGGAGGGGGAATTCGGCCGTGTTTGGGCGGTCCGACCCCCCTCTTGTTAGATTATAACACTTAAACATTTATCCTACAGATTGTCATGCTAGAACCAAGAACGATAATAAATAAATAATCAACAACAAAACCCTACCTCGGTTTCAAGAACATTGTTCGTCAACGACCCGCGGAAGACGAGCGTCACAGTGGTCGGCGTCGCGGGAAAAAGGACGTCAATTTCGTGAAGCGATGGTTCGAAGCTCTTTGATGGCGATTTCGTTGCGGGAAACCGTCGCTGAAGAGATGACGCGAAAGAAGTAGTCGTCGGTGTCGCGGGTATGGCATCGCAGAAGACGATTCCCGGGAACGTGGTGTACTTCGTCGATGATCGAAGGTTCTTCGCGTTCTTCGTCAAAGATTGAAGAAGAAGAAGAAGAAGGCTCCAAATTCTCTCAAGATTGTCTAGAGAATTCTAACCCAAATAAAATAAGCTAAGGTCTTATTTTATTTACTCAACCAAACCATTTTTAAATTCAATGGTTTGAAATTAGACAAATCCACACATTTAATAACCCAACTTGACAAGTTAATTAAAGAGGGGTTTTTGGGAGTTTAAAAAGAGAAGATGAAGAGTTATGCTTCGTGTGGGCCCCACCACACATAATCCTCCCAAGGGAGGTTAAGTGGATGTGGGTCCCACATGTAACTCCCTTTGGGAGAAGTTAACCAACAAGTTAAAATAAAAATTTGTATTCCACAATTTTTATTTAACTTATTCCAAATTCCAAAAAACTAACTCTCAACCCGCAATAAACGCAACCTCAGAAAAGGTCTCCATAAGAGAATATTGGCGCTGCAAGTTCATCAGTGCCCTCGGAATTTGATTCCGGGCACCGGTTCAAAAGTTAGAAATTCCCGCTTGTTCGTTCACTGAACGTACTCGAGCCAAATTTCGGAAATTGATTCCGGGCACTCCGGGCCTCGGAATCAGGTGCCGTCAAAAATAGCGCTCTTGTAAAATTCCAAAGAAAATTAAGAAAAAATTTTCCTTGAATTATACAGGTCTTTACAAAATTATATTAAAATAATACAATGAAATTAATTTAATATCAATCCCAGATATGCTATGAGAACATGGGTTTTTACGGAAAATGTTTTCTCATTTTGACAATATTTTTATATAAATATAAATAATTAAAATGAATAAAATGGCCAAATATGGATTAATATATTTATAATTGAACTAATTTTACTTAAAAAGGATTATAAAATAAAAATTATTTTTTAAAATAAATGAAATGAAAAAAAGTATTTCAATTAAAATTTAGTAATTTTCGTTATTCATCAAATAATAAAACATTTTAGGAAACCCTAAAAAATTAAACCGAAGATAATTTTAATATGATAATTTAAAAATTTGTGTTTATTTTATAATATTAATTTTAAATTGTGTCCAAAATAAATTTTATTATTGTTCAAACAATGAAACAATTTTTTTTATAAAATAGTATTTTTGATACATATAAAAACATTACCGAATATTATATATATTTTATCAATAAAATTTAATTATATAAAATTACTATACAAAATATTTTAAATATTGTAATTAATATTCATCTAGATATGTTTAATGGATAGGTTATGACATTTACATTTGAATAAAAATAATACTATTATATCAAGGTTTTTTAATGCTCGTTGTTTTATGTAACACTGGATAACCCATTATTGCGTGTATTGAAAGATTAGGATGGTTTTTAATGTAATAAAAGAAAAAAAAATTATTCCAAAGGAAAAAATGATTCATAAAAAATAAGGTCGTTACAAATATGAACGAAGTCCATACATTGTTCAGCAATCATTTGAGCCTCAATATCGTTATTATTGACTAGATCCTACATCCACATTCATCAATACATTTTTGTAGTTCAAATTCTATTATGGGTGATTCCAATTTTGGGGATATTTTGTGTACTCGTTCTAGTTATTCATTATTCATTTTGGAATTATTTTTTCTTTCCCTCTTGAATGATTAATGAATACAATTGTTCTTATTGATTCAAACTCATATAATCCTTGAATCACATCATTGTTAACTATTATTGGTGGAAAATTTTGTCTTTCCTCCATCCAGACTCTAAGATTAACATTTATAATAATTTAACATTTCCATCATGTCTATTATATTCTTTAATTTTACCTCATTTATTCATTACACAAGAAACCATTCATTTAAGGATGAAAAGTCATTGAGTTATCAATGACTGATCATGGTTTGATTGTCTTTTAATCAGGGTTCATGTGATGATTTACTTAAAAACCGTAATGTTAGTGATGTGTAACTTCATGTAGGATGTTTTGTACCATATAGAGGCTGTTTATATCACTTTTATCATGAAACAATATTGTGTTCTTATGTTATTTGACTACGTCTTTGTTTTTCAATAGGTCTTCTTAGATACTATTTCCCATAGTTGTTAGGGTATGCCTATGGTTATAAGTCAATAATATGATTCCATAGTTTCCATTTATTTTATTTTGAATATGTAATGTTTCCTATGGATCTATTCATGATACCAATGTGGCAGCTGTACCCATAATGGATCAATGACACTAGAGGGGGAACATGTACAAATGATTCATATGACATGTTGAAAGGACATAGATGGATGATATATAATGATGACCTTGTGTGTCCTGGCCTAGGGATATTATGGTAAATTTTACCTTACTTGTTAGGAGAAAGTGTGAAAAGATGTTATGTGTGACCTAAAATGTGAGGTGATAGAGGGGAATAATGGTATATGTGTCGTAGAAGAATCTATAACAATAGGAAATGATGTTTGTTTATGGCCTATGATATTTGAATAAGTCCTACATGGAAATTGATTACCCCTTAGTCAATATCCATTACATGTGATTTCTTTCTTGAAAAATCTGATTGGGATTCAGTATGGAGATGAAGAGGGAACATCATCAGTTTGTGGTATATTTTTCATAACACAGATGAAATGTAGAGTTTTTTACATCTAATCATTTTTTATTATTATCATGTGATAAACTATTATTGATGCGAACTCATTTTGATTTTTCATTGGTGGTGTCCAACTAGATTATTACTCACACACTTCATGGGTGTCTTAGTGCATGGGAAGACTTCATGCAAATTGAATGATGTAATGTCAAGGTAACTTGTTTAGTAGGTTAAAATAGTGAATGGATATAGGAGTGGTACCCAGATATACTCAATAGGATTATTTAGTTTTTTATTTATCCACATCCACTACATATACATTGGTTTTGCATGACACACAAAGATCTAGAGGAAACTATTTTTCATTTAATAAGACAATATGATATTGTATCTTCCACTATGAATTATTTGAGTTTTATTATATTTAATTTTATAATTTTTTCATGGATATGATTCTGATGATATAGTCTCCGAACTAATTGTCTTTGGACTCTTTTTTCTTGACAATAGCCAATTTTATATGGGGATGCAATTATGTTGTCTTATAGACCTCTGAATCAGAACTAGTGGTTATGGTTGGGGCATTACAAAATCATATCTATGTATAGATTTCCTATTTTCTTTTTGACCAACCTATGATATGGTATAAATGAGATATGATTCATGGGAAATGGGTAGGGGTTTCCATGTCCCAGTTCAGCCCATGTAAAGATACCATCAAGTTACCATTGACATGATCGATGTTATTACCTTCACAGTCATGGGTCTCTTAATTCGTCACTAATAGGGGAGTTGGATCACCATTCACGTGTATACATGTAGTTCCCCCACATATTTTATCATAAATTTAATTCCATAGTTAATTCTATAGGTTCAGGATATACATATAATTATGACTGAGTAAAATATTTTTTTCATTGATATTGGTATATATAGTATAAGGAATTTATTAGTAGGAAGTGAATAATGTATTATGTTTTGTATATATACATGACTATGTCTATTTTATTGGGAAGGAAACCTTGGTTAGTGACAAGAGGGTTATACATTAAATTATGGGTAAACTATTAAGATAAATTTTAGTGATCTAATAAGAAAATTAAGATCAATTCGAATCTATTATTTCATGAATTCAAAATATATCCTTAATTTTTTCTAAAATTACTCATATTAGACTCATGACTAGACCACTGGGTAGATAAAACCAATGTACTACAATTCGCTAGTCATAAATATTACATAATATTATGTTATGTAATGAATTCAATTTGAAGATGTTTTTTAGGTTTAGTTTTTTATACAATTAGTCCCTAACTATTACATTTCATCTTAAATATTACGAAATATACACTTCTACACTATCCAATTTTCTTCACAATTATAAAATTCTTTAAATAAAATAATAATTATTTTTTTGATAAAAATATTCTTGAATTCTTCTTTTACATTACCCTTACTTATACCCCGTGGAAAACATTTCAGAAACTCAGATGAGCATAAAAATCTCAGAAAGGGTTATGAAATAAAAAAGGAAAACATTAGTCTATGAATACATACAAATCAATGAAATCATACTTTTCACTCATAAAACATAAGATATTTAATATACATCATTAAAAAATAAGATTATTCGAATAAATCATAGAAAAATAAATCATAAATGAAACTTGTGGTATCCATAACATAATTACATTGTTGTTTTCATAACAACATAAGTATTAAATTCATGGTTATGTTTGGAATATCCATCACAGTATATTCTATAAATATCTTAGGAAAACCAAAATGTATACCTCTGTCACATTACACAATGAATTGGAGAGCTATCTCAGAATCACACACCCTCGATTTATCACAAAACCATCTGTATATGTAAACAATACCCAAGAACCATAAGATAATCATAACACATAATACAAGCATAAAAAAAGATAAAATTTCCACATTGCAATCACAATATATCATTTAAAAATATTGACATAATAAATGAATTATAAAATTCATTTTCAATAAAAAAATATGTAAAAAGATTATGTGGTATTTATTTTCATTTTAAAATTATTAAGGCTTGTTACAGAAGCAAAATATTAAATAATGCTTACATCGGCAAAAAGGTATTTGTCGTCGCGTACGTTAAAAAGAAACATTCCTTTTTTCATTTAGTAAAATGATTTGTAGAAAAATATTATTTTGGAAAACAATTTAATTAAATTAAAATAAAAAAGGTATAACTATAAACCGTATAAAAAAGGTCATGTATAAACCAAAATATGCCTCAATGAATGGAGATCGAGACGAAGTCCCTTACCTAGAGTCTGAATTGTCTTGTTCATTATCTAACTCTCTAAATAACAAAATAAAGTATATTTATACATGCTTCAAAAAATTCATGTTTTTTATTCCTTTTATATCACTTATTATATTGTTATAACAATCATTTGTTTATTCAAGTTCATATTAGTGGTTTTGTTGATATTTGGTACTTGAGTAAAAAATGAACATGATTTGATGTAAATTTACCATGTTGTAAAAATTCCATCAGATCCTTATTTATATTAATGATTTAAATAATATATATATATATATTATATTTATTTATAATAGTCTATAACATTTGGAGATAATAATCAAAATACACCATTCATGGAGATGGTAGGCCATACATACGCATGAACGCTACTTTAATTTATTAGACATATTAATGAAATGAAAACTAAAAGATATATTGATATTTTATAATTCATGATTAATATCTATGTTAAATATGTTCCATTATATCATTAATTACATCCTTTATACATACCATGATTGGAATTAATGAGTCATATCTCTTTGAGGAGGCGGTAGACTACATTTCCTCTAATGAAATTATCATATTTACACATTATGGAGAGTGTAAATGTATGTTGTATATAAAAATTATAGAAGTATATTGACAATATAATTATAACATATATCAAATATAAATATTGTTTCATAATAATGGAAACCATGAGAGGTGGTATGAGAAAATTTAACAATCATCATTTCATTAGGTAGTAGTTTGCCATACATAGAAAATGTATGTTTGTATCCATTAGATGGATGTGTTTGTAAGTGTAGTTTGAATCCTTATCATAATAACATCATATTAAATTTATGATACTTGTGTTTTTATGAAATAAAACAATAATATCATATGTATTTATGAAATAAAATAAATTAAATGAACTTCAGATAAGACGCCACCTCTAAACCGGGAACCTCTTTAGATTTGATATAAAAGGCTTTCTTGAATTTCCTTATGCCCAAGGAAATGATTATAGGTGGAATAGATAGATGTTGGGAGATTATTTAAGAATGTGTTGGATAATCCAAGGTGCATCATGGGTATGATAACGTGGGTATAGGTGGTGGCCTTTTATAAGAGGGAGGACGACCACTTTAAGAATGTAATGAAATATTATTTTATTATATATAAAATCTAGATTAAAAATGGTCTGAAACTAATTTAATTCAAAGATAAGTTGAATTTTGTTCGAATACCCACAGTAAAATATATTTTAGACATGTTTTGAATATTTTTTCATCCTTATATGTTTTGTTTAACACTTATTTTACCCTTTTTTATCTTATAGTAATATCTGGTTATTTATACATTGTGGGTTAATATAAATACCGTATCAGGTGAAATTACCCACAAGTATGTTTTTAATGATATATTAGGAATTATATTAACAATTTTTAAGAATATTAGTTTTTAAGGAATTTAATATCTTTTAATAAAATATTTTATATTTTATGTTTTGAATTATGTCAATTTTAGAGACTATTCATTCTTGACTTTTTTACAAATAAAAAAAAGATTCTTTCGAAAAAATTGAATCACTAATAATAGTCCATATTCACCTATATAAATCATTTTTGAAATTAATTATGTCAAATTATTTTAATTTTAATATTTATAATATTCTTTATTTCAATACATTATAAATGAATTAATCACTCCATCATTATTGTGTGATAATTAAATTTATTTATTTAATTTCTAAAATTTATAAATAAACTATCATAATATAGGAAATATTTTTATATTTCTAATTACTATTTATAGTTTAGGTGAACCTTTCTATAACCCCATATAATATTTTTTTAGTAAAAAGATACATGTTTATTTATTTTTCTCTTTACTTAAAATAAATTATCATAACTTGTCATTATCACTCCCATGTGGCTTCATGGGGTACTAAAATTGACCAAAGATTCCTATAGTTGGATATATATCATCCAATAGGATTATGACTTGTTTTAGGGTAGTTCAATATTATTATAATTTTATGTTTTACCCTTTTTACCAGATTACCGTTTAACCATGGAAAATTAAAATAATTACTGACTTTAATATACATATTGTCCAAAAATAAAATGTAACTTTTTACACAATTTGAAGCTTTTGATTTCAAATATTAAATCCATTTTTGGATGTTAAAAACATATAGGTTTTAGTAATTAATTTAGAATTAATTCTTTTTGTCAAAACTAGAATGCATTTTTTTAAGAAATAAAAACTATCAAATGATTGACATATGTTTATGTCAAATTTCACTGTGAAATTACTTTCGACGAACAAAATTAGATTAAATGAAAAAAAATAATCCAATTACATGTTTAAACTAATTAAAATTTCATTATACTAATATAAATAAATTAGACAAAAGGATAGTTTTGAATTAAAATGTAGTGTTTTTCAGTATTCATTAAAATATGAATTTTATCAGAAAATTTCCAAAATTTGCTTCAAGATAAATTTTGATATCTCTATTCCAATGAAGAAGTAGATTTTTTAAAATATATCATATAAAATTGAATAACCTAGATTTAAAAATTATTCGACATCAAAATTAAGTAAACCAACTTTTTTAAATATTTGACTATTTCATGCATGAAATTAGATTTATTCATATTTTAAGCCTTAAAAAAAATCAAACATGTGTAATCATAATATAGTTAGGTAAGTTCATTCCCACTAATACAATTACTTGGAATTAACAACCATGTAAAATAATAATAATAATATATTATTTTTCAGTATAACTCAATGTTGTGTGCTACGTATGATTTTGTGGAAACATGTTCTGCTGTTTCGTGTTCGCTATCGGACAAAGCTTCAATTTAACGTAAAATTAATATCCTATTCATAAATATTAATATCCATTAATTTTTTTTATAAATATAAGGAATATTAAATATTTACCCCATTTTGAAATTGCATCCTCGTAATTTTATTTAATTATCAAATAATTTGGGGTATTTATCTCTCATAGAATTTTCAGATTCCCATGTTGCATTTTCAACCATATTGGTTTTCCAGAAAACCATTACCTAATGAATTAACTTATTCCACAACATCTTCTCTATACGGTAAAGAATCTGGACTGGTTGTTCTTTTTAAAAAAGATTCTCTTCCAACTGAACTACTTCTGGACTCAAAACATGAGATGGATCCGACATATACATTCTCAACATGGAAACTTGAAAAACATTATGTACCTGGGATAACATGGAGGTAAATCCACAATTTTGGAAACTAATCCAACATTCTCCAATATTTAATATTGTTCAATGACCCTCTGACTCATCTTTCTCTTCTTACAGAAACGTATCAAACTTTTCTAGGGAGAATCATTGAGAAAGACATCATCACCTACCTTGAATGAATGATCCTTCCTCTGGTTATCTTCATATATTTTCTTCCCACTCTATGATTCTCTCAAGTGTTTCTAAATAAAAAGAAATTTTACACATCTGTTCTACCAATTCTCGTCCCATCCATATTCATTATGGAACTTCATCCCAGAAAGTTGGAGTTCGAAACCTCTTCCCATATAATGCTTCAAATGGTGTCATCTATATACTGAAATGAAAACAGTTATTATAAAAAAACTCAAACAAAGAAATATGTTGTTCCCAAATTCCCTAGTAATCCTTTGTAAAATCACATAGCATATCTTCCAATGCTAGAATAGTACATTTTGACAACCCATATCATTGTGGATGAAATGTTGTACTAATATTTAATTCATTACCCAACAACTTCTAGAGGCCTTACAAAAAATTAGATATTAAATTGGGATCTCAAATAGTTAAAATGGAAAGAAAAACTCAATATAAATGGACTATCTATTGAATATACAAATAAGAAATTTGATCAATGGATAGAGTATCTTGAATTTTATGAAAATGAGGATATTTAGTCAATCGATCAATAATAACCTAGATTGCACTGTTAAGTCGATATGTATTTGGTAATCACACAAAAAAATACATATATATATTTTCCAATTTCTTCTCCAGCACTGGAAAAGAATAAGAACACCCTTAAGTAATTGTCACTCTTCATTAACTTGTGGAAATATCAAATATCACAAGGTATAGTCCAAAATATCTCTTTTTATTCCATTCCACAAGTAATACTCATTAAGATTTGTGTACATCTTAGTACATCCAGGATGAAGAGAAAACAAAAAACTATGAGCTTCACATAATAACACTTTATTTAACTATGAATCACAAGGCACACATAATCTCTTTCCAAGCATCAAAAATGATTTGAATCAATGTTAAATTAATGCTTCTTACCCTTATAAAACAAATCTATATTTCTCTATAATTCATTATCTTCTTTCGAAACCTACTTAATTCTGTCAGATATAGATTATTTCACAACCACTTGAAAAAAATATAGGAATTACCTATACCAAAAACTTCCAATCCAAAATTCATTAATTTTAAAAAAAAATCTTGTTAAAAATTTAGTATTGTTAATATAGAATCAACCTTTCTACTCAAAGCATCACCCACATTATTTCCCTTTGTTGAATATTAATGTATTGTGCAATCATAATCCTTGATTAATTAAAATCGTCCCCTGCATATCATATTTAATTCTTTTTGTGTGAATATATTCTTCAACCATTCTTGATCAGTATATATATCACACTTTACTCGATACAGATGATGTGTCCAAATTTTTAAACAAAAAAAGAAGCTACTTTGAAATCAAGTGTAGTGTAATTTAACTCTTGAGTCTTCAACTGACATAGATCATAAGAAAATATCGAATCATTCTTCATTAGGAAAAATCCATGTCTTTTCAGCGAATCATCTTTTTAGATAACAAATTCACCAATCTTGGAAGGAAGTGCCAAAACTGGATCATTCCCAAATATTGTTTTCAATTCCTTAAATTATTTATTACATCATTTTGTATAGTTGATTATAACTCCCTTTTGAGTTAACTTAGTCAGTGGGCTAGATAACCAAGACAAATTTTCAAAAAAACCTCTGGTAATATCCTGTTATACCAAGAAAACTATGAATCGTAGTTAAATGTATGGTTCTTATCCATTTTTAATCAACTTTTTCATTAGTAGGATAAAAATCTGGGTCATCTTTAGAAACAATGTGAGAAAGTTATGAAAATTTTTGGAATCAAAAATCACACCTTTTGAATTTCCCATAAATTTTCTTTTAAGTTAATGTTTTCAAGACCTCCCTTAAATGGCATTAATGCTCCTCTGTAATTTTTTAATATACCAAAATATAATCAGTAAACACAACCACAAAATTATATGAGATCTCATGAAAGATTCTATTCATAATATCATTGAATACAGTAGGTGAATTAGATAACCCAAATGGAGTAACTAAAAATTCATATGGTCTATATCTAGTACAAAACATGGTCTTCAGAATATATGGTTCCTTTACAGTTAACTGATTGTACCGAGAGCTCAAGTCAAACATCGAAAAATATTGATCACCCTAGAGGTTATAAAAAATCATAAATATGAGGAAAATAATACTTGTTTATAATATTTATGTTATTCAAGACTTTCTCATCAATGGAAAGTCTCATTGAACCATCCTTCCTTTTAGCAAACAAGATAGGAGCACCCCATTGTGATGTTTTGGGTCGAATCAAACCATTATCTAATAAATCTAGTAATTGCTTCTTAAACAATAAAAGTTGAATTTTATCTATTCTATAAGGGGATTTTGAATTAGTATTAGCATCATGAACCAAGTCCACTTTAAATTCAACATCCCAATTAGGTATTATACCAGGAAGCTCAACAAGAAAAACATCCAGAGACCCATTAATCATTGGTAGATCATTAATTTGAACATTTCCAATGTTTTCAAAAATATGAGTAATGAAACATTGGTTTAAATATTTTAATATTTTCATAGCATCATGATATGTTATCTATAGTAAGGTTCCATTATTGTACAAAGACTAAAATTATTTATGATAATAAACATCTTTAGATCTTTATTAAATCTTAGCAGGATAAATGGAAATCCAATCTATACCCAAAATACCATCAAAATCAACTAGAGGGGAAACAATAATGTTTTCAGGTAGAATATTTTCACACACAATGAAATAAAGGTTCTTATAGTTTATTTTTTTCGCATCGTTTCATCCAGGTATTTTTACCACAAGTTTAGGATTCATATCTTGAGATGGGATTCCAAATTTAATAGAAATTTTCATAAAAATAAATGAATGTGTAGACCCAGAATCAAAAAACACATTGGAATAATCTGAATAAATAATCAATGTACTTGATACTACTTCAATTGATTTCCCAACATCTATTGAGGTAGTTGCAATGGATTTCACGACCCCTTTATGTTTGTAGTTCGGGTATTTTCCATCATTTTAGTTCATAATAAGACACTCATTTTCATAATGAACCATTTTTATTTCACTTAAAAGTTTTTAAAAACCATAAATCATATTTTATCTTACCATTATAATGGCCTTCTTTAGCATAATTATAATCCTTGTGTCCTATTTTACCACTTCAAAAGCACATACAAGAATTCAAAAGGCATTACCATATGTACTTTTTAACAAAAATTTTACAAAATGTAAAAATTAATTACATTCCATCAGAAATATAATGATCTATTACCTTTCATCTTCCACCTCGACCTCTTATTCTATTGTTTTTCACAGAACACCCGATCATCGGCAAACTCCATTTCCACCTTCTCAGCACATTGAACATGTTTTTCGTATCTTTTAGACTCACAAGAATCTAATGACATTTGATACATTTTCTTTAATCCTATGTAAAAATGATTTATATTACCATCAAGATCCCATATGAAATCTATAGAATGCCATACCAGTCGGGTGAATTTTACTTTATAAGCTTCCACTGATTCACCCTCCTCCCTCAATTTGAGTAATTATTTTCTATCCTAAGTTGAACCGCCTTAGAAATATATTTATCAAGGATCATTATTTTGAATGCATCCCATTTATGAGAATTTATCCCCTCACTATCCTTGATACATTTAAACATTGACCACCACTGATCAACTTCACCTTCATAATAGTAAACATTAAGAAAATCCATTTTATGTTCTGAACACCCCATGACATCGAAAATCATTTCGGGTTCTTTAATTCATCCTTCACCTATCATATGTTCAGATGATCCTCTAAATGATGGGGGATATTGACTCATGAAATTCTCCACTACTGAAATGTGCATTTTTTGTTGATCTGGATGATCTTGTGCATTGATACCACCAAAATTTTTATCTTGAGTGAGTTGTGCCATCATGGAAACAAACAATTCAGTTCCGATTCTGGCAATTTCCGGTTGATGTTTTTGTATGTTGCTTTCCTCTTCATTTTTCCCATCATAGATGCCATTTTTATTATTTGGAATACTATTATGTAAAAAAAATATCTTATATTAAACAACATGGTAATATTAAAATTCTATATCATTTCAATCTTACCATCAAGTAAAATTAATTTATGGATATTCATATAACAATATTGTAACTACTATTGTTATCAAAACCATCCTCTGATAGAAACTATAATGAACTGGCATTAAACATTACCGAAACATGGGTTATGGTACGAATTCACACTATGGATAATTTCATGTTTATATTTTTAGAGATTTAGGCCATAACTATTAAATTTCATCTCAAATATTACAATGTAGACACTTCGACTTTATCCAATTTTTTTCACAAAAATAAAATTATTTAAATAAAATAAGATTTAATTTTTTATTTGAAAATATTTTAGAATTATTTTTTATCTTAAAATTCCTTATACCCTATACATATCATTTCAAAAACATGGTATGATCATAAAATGATCAATAGGGGTTCTAAAATAAGGAAATAAAACATTAGTCCATTAATACATACAGATTAATTAAATAATAATTTTCACTAATAAAATATAAAAACATTAATATAACTCATGAAAATGTAATATTTATGAATAAATCATAGAAATAATAAATAATAAATATATCTTGTTGCATCTATAACATACTAACATTTTTTCTTTCACAGCTACATAGGGAGTAACATCCATTTTTTCTTTGGAATACCCATCATAGTATATTCCACAAATATCTTAGGGGAATCCTTAGAATTTACCTCTGTCATGTTACCCAATTAATTGTAGAGATATATCATGCACACACACCATCATTTTTTCATTAAACCACCCCTATACATAAACAATTCCCAAGAACCATAACAAAATCATAACACATAAAACATGCATAAAAGAAAAAATAACATTTTCAAATTGCAATCAGAATATATAATTTCATGATACTGAAATAAATATCATTTCAAAAAATCTTTTTCAATACCAAAATTTATAAAAAGAGTAGATTGGATTTATTTTACTTTTCAAAAAAAATTATGTCTTGTTAAGGAAGAAGAATATCAAATAACGCTTGCAGAGGTGAAAAGTTTATTGTCACCACATATGTTAATTTTTTTTCCTTTTCTAATTTAATAAAATGATTCATAGAAAAATATACCTTTTGAAAACCATTGAATTAAATTATATGAAAAAGGGTATAATTATTCACCATATAAAATATGGTCATGTATAATCCAAAATATGCCTCTATGAATGGAGATTGAGATGAAGTCCCTAACCTTGAGTCTGACTTGTCTTGTATGTTATTTTTATACCAGGATAAAAAAAGAAATAAATTTCCAGTTGAATAAGAACCATTTTCAAATTTATTATTTCTTTTATATTAATTATTAACTTTTTATAACAATCATATAGTTATTCAAGTTCTTATCAGTCGTTTTGTAGATATTCGGTACTTGAGTCAAAAATGAACTTGTTTTGATGTAAATTATCCATATAGTGAAAACTCCATCATCTATATAATAATATTAGTGATTTAAATATCATATATATACAATATATATTTATTTATAATAGTATATTACATTTTTAGATAATAATGTAAATACACTATTCTTGGACACGGTACGTCGTATGCACGCATGAACGCTACTTTCATTTATTTGTCATAATAAAAAAATGAAAACTAATTGATACATAGGTATATAATAATTATATTATAGTATCTATGTTATATATTTTAAAAAAAAATTCTAATATCATCCTTTATAGGTTTCATGTATGGCATGAACGAGTCATATCACTTTGAGGGGGAAATAGTCCGCATTTCATCAAAAACTATCATCATATTTTCACGTTATGGAAAGAATACAGGTATTATTTAAAAAAATTGAATCATAGAAGAAATATAATTATAATATATATCATATAAAAATAAATTTTCATTATAATTGTCTCTATGGTATGTGGTGGGAGAAAAATGAACAATCAATGTCTCGTGAGGCAGTAGTTCACCGTACACACAAACAATATGTTCTAATCCATTAGATGGAGGTGTGTGAAAGTGTAGTTCAAATAATTCACATAAAGAATACTATTTATATGCTGATACTTAAGTTTTTATGTATTCAAATAATAAAAACATCATTGGGAGTGAATGCGTAAAATAATGTAATTGAACTATAGAGAAGATGCAACCCCTAAATCTGGTAACTTCTTTTGATTTCACCCAAAATGCCTTCATTGTTTTCCTTCTTCCCAATGTAAGACTTTAAAGAGGAAAGGAGATATTTTGGGAGATTATTTGAGAATAATTTTAACGTTTCTAGGGGCTTGAGGTGTGTGATTTTGTGGGTAGAGGTGGTTTCATTTTATAAGATGGAGGAGGGGCACTTTAGGAAAGTCTTAAAATATTAATTTATCATAAAATCACTTTCACATAAAAATGGTCCAAAACTCATTTAATTCTATGATAAGAAAATTTTTATTTGAATACCCATTATCTAATAATTGTTAGACCAGTTATTAATAATTTTACCTTATATTTTTGGTTGAACAACCTATTTTACCATTTTTAATCTTAGAGTGATATCATGTTATTTATACATTTAGGGTTAATGTAATTACCATATCATGTCAAATGACCCACAAAAAATTAATTTATGTTATATTTGGTCTCATAATAATTATTTTGATTATTCTTATAATTTTAAAAATTTAACATCTTTTAATAAACTATTTAATATTTTATGTGATGAATTGTGTCAATTTAAGAAACTATTCATTCTTAATTATTTTACAAATTCATAACAACATGATTCCTTCAAAAAACATTTAATCCATAATAAAATGTAATATTAACATATATAATTCATTTACTATAATAATTATGTCAAATAATATTCATTTTAGTATTTATAGTATCATTTATTTGAATCCATTATTAATGAATAAATCACTGGATCAAAATTTTGTCACAATTAAATTAATTTATATAATGTCTAAAAACTATAAATAAAATATCATGATGTAGAAAACACATTTATACTTATAATTAATATTATTGTATAACATTTCACTTATATCACCCCATATAAAAATTGATGTAATAAGAAGATATATGTTTATGTTATTTTTATCTTTATTAAAATTTATTTTTATAACATGTCATTATCACTCTCAAGTTGCTCCATGGGCTATTAAAATCGAGCCAAGGATTCCAATAGTTGGAGATATCTCATCCAAGGTGATTTTAACATGTTTTATAGTAGATTAATATTATTATAATATTATTTTTTAATCTTATTTACCATATTTACCCATTAACAATGGTAAATAAGCATAATTTATAAAGTTACTATTCATAATGTCTAAAAATAATAGGTGGTTATTTAAACAATTTGATCCATAAAATTCCAAATATGGAATCCATTTTTCGAAATTCAAAATACATTATTTTCATTAATTAATTTAAAATTAATTCTTGTTGTCAAAACTATAATATAGGGTTTTGAAAAGTTAAAACTATTAAGAGATTAACATGTGTCTATGTCCAATTTCAATGAGAAATTACATCTAATGACCAACATTGAATTAAATTATAAAAAAATTATCATATTAAACATTAAAATAAATATAAAGAAAAAGGTATATATATAAATAATTTATATGAATATACATTTTTGAATTAAAATGCTGTATTTTTTACTATTCATTATTAATTGAATTTCATTAGAAAATACCAAAATTTCATCCAAAGTTCATTTTCATGACTCAATGCTAAGTAAAATTTATTTTTTTTCAAATAGAACTTATAAAAGTTACAATAAATATATTTTAAAAGGGTTCTCAATCAAAATTTGGAAAGCCGACCTGATAAAAACATTAGAGTATTTTATACTTAAAAACAAATTCATTTTTATTTTAAAACATTAAAATAATTTTAAAAACATGTGTAATCATAATGTAGTTATTTTTGTTAAATTTTGTTAATAAATTTCTTATGTGTTAACTACCATTTAAAATAATAATAATAATATATTATTTTTCTTTATAGCTCTAGGTTGTGTGCAACATACGATTTCAGAGAATCCCTTTGTTGCGTGTCGAGTACGCTATCAAACAAATAGTCCTTTTAAATTAAAATTAAAATATTATTCATAAATATTAATACATATAAATTGTTATTTAATAAATACCTGGGATTCTTTATGTACAGTGGTGGATGAGGTTTTAAGGGAGGATGATTTAAAGGTTTCATATTTTCTCAGTAATACAAAATGGGGTTGAAATATAATAATTTTTTAATGGTTTAAGGTATTATTATGGAAATATTTATGTAGAATGTTTGATATAAATTATTAATAGATGAAATATGATTAAATTATGGAGTTAATTTTTTTGCATCATATGTAATTAAATAAACATAATAATTCTTGTAAATGGGTAATTTATAATTTTATAATGATGTTATCAAATATTATGTTATAGTTATTGTACTACCACTTTAGGTGACTATGTAGCCTTATTATAATGTGGTAGTTTATACTGTTGTTTTTTGTGTTAGGTGGTTGGGTTGTTCTGACCATAATTTATTTTATTCATAAATAATATTTAGATGGAAATTTACTGTTAGGATTAGAATATGTGCTACTATTATATTATTTTCACTTACATTGTTAATTATTACACCCCACTACATATATTAGGTAAATTAATTGATTACCATTTGAGGACAGGTGTACAATATATTTTCTCCAATATCCATATTGTAGTGGGAGAAAATAACTAACTACTCCATCTAACCTTTTTTATAATCTAGGAAAATCATGGGATATGACATCCCAATAATTATGTATTTAAAAAAAGATATATTTACACTTGGTTATGGTTATCAATACAGGATAAATTGGTTTTATGTTTTTGAAGTGGATATCAGGTCAAAGACATGCATTGTTAGAGGAGGTCAACGAGTTTAGGTCCATCATTTTCATGTTACCCATACTTGAAATGAATTTTGATATGTTGTTGTGAATTGGTTGAATTTAATGTGTCTATGTTTTAATTATGTTGTTGTTTTGGTATGTGGTATGTTACTATTGATTATTAATTTACATTTTGATATACAAGGTATTGGAGTGATATGAACAATTCCATTGGGTAGTGATATATACTATATCAGTAAGGAAGTGGTTTCATTGTACCTTATTCATATATTATATGAATATTATGTTAATAATAATTTTATATGATATTGGGATAATTAAAAAATATTATTTTTGGTGGTAGTTGACCTAATTTAGGTGATGAGTAGTTTTTAAATTTTATTCCCTAGTGAATATTACTGTTTTATCAACTTTGTCTAGAGATGTATTTTGGAGGATTATAGTGAGTGCATGTTCATTCTTTTTCATTAGAAAATATGTATATTTTTTAAAATTTTGGAAGAAGTTGGAGATATGGAATGATGTTAAAATATTTTTGTGATAATAGAACATGTTCATGGTATTTCTAATTTATGATTTCGTGATTGTATTTTCTTATTTTTTATACTATTTTTTATGTATTATATTTACATGCATTCATAGATCAAGGTTTCTTTTGTATAAAATTGATTTTTATATTGATTGTTGTTTTGGATTTTTTTTCAAATAATTTTTAGTGAAATGACTCCCATTATGTGTGTTTTATACCCTATATGCCTGTCATTTCCATTTTCGTATTTTCTATGGGTTTCAATGTTTAATATACATTATCTTTTGGCTTTTTTGAGGTTCTAATAGTTGAGAGAAATTGAAAATGAACACTTTATTTTCATATTCATTCATGATAAATCTATATGAATTTAATATTTACCATTCATATTGATGATATCTATTAATAAAATTGATCCGTATGACCATTTGGAATACACATTATTTCATTTCAGTGTAGTGGTAAAAATAACTATGTCATCTATATATTTAGAATAAGTAAAAATGTCTTGAAAATTGGTTTTCTTTTCTAAATGAGGGAATCTCATGAAAACTAACAAATGAATATTTTGAATTAACATTAAACTTTTTTCATATTATTTCAAAAAAAATATTTGGTATTAATGAAATTTGTATGATCAACTCTTGAAACAATCACCCATTTCTAACTTTTTCTCAAATTGTTGTAGTTCATTATTTGTGGATTTTATTAAAATCATATATTATGAACCAGAATAAATATTATGAAGCTATTATTGATATAAATGTTTCTTTTTAATAGATAATTCATCTATATATTTTTTATTAGACAAATTTTAACCCCAACAATTTTTTGATAATCAATGTTATATTTACTCAATCGGTTCCATTCAAATAACATTCCAAATCTAACATTATCACTATCATTACATATATGAGATTCATCATTAACCATCATAGATCCCCCTACACATATTATATAAAATCATGTGTTTTATGAAATTTATCCCTACTTTGATAAAAAAATCAATTTACTTTCCCCACAAAGACATCGTGACTTTGAAAAAAATTTATATGTGCTTTTTGTAATTTTTTAATCATACATCTATGAATATCTACCAATAAAAATAACTTCATTTAATCAATATTGGAACATCATATAACTCTTCCACATCCGATGAATGACATAAATAATTGTGAACATTGAAAATATCTCATTTTTTGTTTCCTCCCATGAAACATATTATATGGAATATTTTCTTCTTCGTGGAATAACAAGGTTCTAGTTGTGATATTGATTGATATCAAGACTTATTCCTTCAAAAATTTATCTGGTATATAGTTTTCAATGAGAATATTTTATTTTATAGTATTTATTATATATTTTAGCCACCCAATAATTCCATTATTTTATAGATTACTAACTATTAGAACCTGCTACCTTATTATGGGTATTTTCTGATAGTCTTTCACAGGTATTTTTTCAAACAATATAATATTTTCAAATCAAATTTCATGTTTTTCTTCCAAAATTTATTATCATCCATCCTACAATAATGTTTTTTTTTGTAATCAAAAATCCAAAATATATGAGTGATCAACAATATTTCTTGCATTAAACTATCGTTATTTATAATGAGTATGTACAAAACACATTTTTCAATGGATACTAATATAAATTTAAAAAGTCAACATTTCTTAATTAAATACGGATTAATTATTTCTTATCAGTTGAATTTTTTTCCTTAAATGTGATTTATCATTTGAAGATAAAATCTCAAGTGTGAGTAATATATTTTTTTATTAGAAATATCATGAAATTTTACATGATTCCCAAAGTCATAGAATGTATTTTAGCTATTCTTCCACTGATGTTTGAATGATAATATTTTCCAACATCATTTGTATGAAGACATAAATATTATTATCCAACTATAAATTAGATATTCACTTTTATGTACATTCCTTAAATTTCAATTTTAATTTACATAATCCTAGTAGTGCACATTTTATTGGTAATATGAATGGAATACACCTTGAAATATCTCATATTAATTCTAATAAATTTTTACTAAGTCCTTCCTCTACCAATAGATATGTGTTAGTCATGTACTTAACAATGATATTTTATTTCCCAAAGTAAAAAATCCTTAATAATTTAATGTTTCAAAATAATTTGACACCTTATTGTATTTTTATTATTTAAGAGATTATGTTTTTTTAAATAATTCAGTTTATAAACCCATAATAATGATTCCAAACCCATAGATTGATCTATTTTATTTAGTGTAATCCTTGTTATTTTATCATAATCATTTGTCATATTTTTTATCCATACAAGCTATTTGACATTTAATTATTTTTGTTAATAAATATTTACTTATAGATATAATGGTTCTTCTTAATATTATAAGAATATAAACCTTAATTGAGAAGAATTTTCATAGATTGATCCTTTAGATGTTATGTTTCACTGATTTTCATCTCACAAAGAAAACTAAATTTATTTTATCATGAACAATACCTATCAAATTTTTTATTGACTTTAATCAAAAAATTGTAACCCATAATTTTATAGTCACTATATTCATCTTTTCTTATTTATTACCAGGAATGTTTTTCCTTAAGGTACCTCTATTTGATGAAACACATCTTTTGAGTGTCAACCATTTTCTATTTAAAAATAATATAAAATTTAAGATGTTTTTAGGCTTAAAAATATGTTTTCAGTCAATTAGAAAAATATATCTTCTAATTATAGTGGATTTTTTATTATTTTATATAGATTTGAAAAAAATTTCAATAATTATGACCCAATACTACATTCTAATCATGATTAAATTATTATCATTGTGTAAAAATCCTATTCACATTAAAGGTTTATATATTAACCTCCATTAGAATCATAGCTATATGTCTAATCCATTTTTGTAATGTTATCTAATTATTCAAAGGAAATTTTTGACCAACATACTTATTCAAGATGTAAAAAATTTCACATTCGCGTTCCTCATTTGTAACACCCTGTGTTTTGGAAGAGTTGAAATTTTAAAGAGTAATTCATGTTTTTAAATTGACAAAGGTTCCAATTTTTAAAAACATCTTAGGAATATAATATTTTGAGTGGGAAACATATAATTCTAATTTTAGATAGTTTGTAATGACTTGTATGTGTGTTAGGGGTCCAGATTTAATTGGAGGGTGTTTTGATTTGAAATAATAATTTTGGGAGAGACAACCTTTTGCATTATGTTATTATTAACCATGTGTCCAAATGTGTAGCCTATTTTGTTTTCGGTAATGGGTTTTTATATCCTTATTAATTGTCTAGGAAAAACATTATTTTGTGAGGGGGAGGCAAATTTGTTTTCATACCATTAGTCTGAGGACAGAAGACCGTGTGACATGTCTATAAGAAGATTAAATGTTTATAACTCTGATTTTTCACAATTACACTAAAATGATTCAATCTATTTGAGTGGGGTGTCCCTATAGAATTTGGAACCAAAAATTTTGAATAGGGTTTTCTAAACTGTGTGTATCCTAAAAAAGTTTAGAATTTACCATTTTCCCTTTTCACCCATTAATGTTATTTTCTTAATCCTCCTCCCAATAATTCATTATGATCTGATATGGGATCTCTTCCTCTACATCTACTATTAAAATGGAGGAATTTATATTATTTGGACTTGGAATTTTTCACCTTTAATTGTGTTGGTTCTCCACGGGTTACTCAAAGAATCTACTTTCCTATTTTCTGTTGTACAAGATGTTATTTCTATCTGAGATCATATGCACTATTGTTATGAAATTTTATTGATTCTTCTGATTTAAAATCATTCGACACAAATAATATTGTGATATTATATGAATAATAAATTATAAAAATTATTAAGGGGATCTATATTTCGTGCCCTTACATTTTCAGTGTCTATAATATGAATCTTGATGGCTTGCACCAAACTCTACATGTATCACTATATAATTGGTATATTTTTAAAAAAAATTATTAGTTACATTAATTGGTAGTACATCATACTATATTCATTTGGTTATGGTTGTCTACCATGACTAAAAACACCCTCAATGGGGTGTGGTTCTTATATTCCCTGACTCTAATACCTTGTTATGTATTCAAACAACTTATTGTCTCTACTGAGTTGCATATATTAAATTAGATGTTTAAATTAAATGAAATGAAATTATCAAAGATCATCAGTTAAACCTCATTTATCCCAATGAATAAGGATTCATAATTACTGTTAATTTAAATGAATTGGGAATATTTATCAAAACAAATAATGACTATTTTTAATGTGGAATAGATCCCTACTTTCCCCTATTTATGTTATGGATTATTTTAGTGACTAATGAAATTATATATGCTCTTAAACATATTTCTTATATTCCATGAAATTAAAGTGGTTAAATTTAAAGAAGTGTTTTATTTATCCAAATAATAAATGTATGTCTTGACCATGCAACATAGAATTTTTATAATGTTAAACTAAATTAATTTGGGATGTCATTAAGTAGTGTACATTAAACATATAATTACATATTGGACCAATTATAAATAAATTCAATTATTCTTTAGCCCTGTATATTGGGATTTGAGTCCCAATTAATTTATTTACATGTAATGGGAATTATGTTAAAAAATATTAATCTGAGTCTATTGGGAATAACCTCCTATATCATTTATGTTAACCACTAGGAAATAAATCCCTCATTATTCATTTAAGAATATTATGCATGGAATCCAATAACATTTACACAACCTTTTAATAATGATTTCCCTTATTATTTATTACATATAGTTGATCATGATGTTCCTTATATATGAACTACGTGGCATGGAATCTCTTATCAATCATTTCAGATTCCTAGGAATGATGTCCATTATTTAAAGTGTGTGACATATATGTTATACTGATTTGGACACCTAGTTATTAGGCATATGTTCATCAGAAGTTCATATATATGTACATCTTTATATATTCAAATAGGTATAGATATATTTATTTATATGATGGAATATCCATAGATTTATCATCTTCAGTTGAAGCAAGTATGGTATTCCAAGTGTTTGATGGAGTACTTGAGCCGATATTTAGTACATTATATGAATAAAACTAATTATTAATATATTTAAACATTTATTTATTTTATACTGAATAAAATTATATGAATTATAAAATTATTGTGGTAGCTTATTGAGTTTTACTCCCAACCTATTCAGGATGGTGTTTGTTACACGGACATCTCTCATGACTGTAGTTTAGTGTCTTATTTGTACTTCCTTTTCCATTTCTCTACTGTGGAAAAGGACATGACATTGGAGTTGGGGACCGAATGGGTAATGAGGATTCAAAGAGAATTATTTATTTTTATTTATTTTCTCTCTTCTTAGTATATTCATGTTTTGTTTGTTACCTATAGCTTACATGTCTTCATCCAATTGACATAGATTGATATTCTATTAGTGGATTATTTACCACTAGTTAGGGTATCAATTAGGATAACTACCATATTATCATTATTTACATATAGATTCATTTATTTGTTGTTTATTATAATTTTTGTGCTAATCTAGAGGATATAGTCTCTCCACTCTATAAATATTAGACCCTCACTTCTAGTCGACATCTTCTATTGTATGAATAGGTACACTATTGTCCACGAGGAAAACTCATTATGGGACTGGAGTAGTAACTCTTGGGATGATAAATTACAAATAGGTATCAAATATCATTGTATACTTTGTCTTACAATTTGGGATTATGTTATAGAGACTAGAAACACCTATGATCTGAGTAAATATCTCATATCTAGGTTTGATATGCCCATATACGGTTGAATGGTCATGTTAACATGGATGTAACTAGTTTTCATAATGGTTTGTTACTACATTTGACAATAACATTACCTCGAGTGATTTTTTTATTTCCATTAGTTAATAATTTTTTGTTTATACCCCTAATAAACCTATGTGGTATGATAATGGAGTCTTTCATGAATCATTTTTTGAATATAGTAATCACATATCATTATCATTATTAAATGTACACAATTATTCAGTGATTATGAGTAATTTAAATTCATATCCCACGCTTATTTATATCATGCATGTGTGATTATTTCTAGGTAACACTCTATATCTTTAGTTGTGGTGAAATGTTTATACTTATTTTCATGATGTATGGTTTGTTATAGAAATAATCTACAATAGCATATATATGGTTTTCTCACATAGATTAATGGTGGAATTCAAATTAATTATCCTCAAATTGATTAAGGAAATAAAATAGAATTGAAATTTAATCATGGAAATATAAAGGATGTTTTTAGTTATAAATATATTCAACAATCTTAGTATGGATATTAGTTAAATTTTGTGTAAAATAGAACATGAAATATAAATTACCTTTATAACATCATAACTATGAACCATATAACATGATTCTCTAATAGTTGGCATGAATCTCATGTTTGAGTTTACTCTTCTTATGCCTATGAGATAACCCTTCTATTTGTGTGTTAATAATATAATGAACAAATTATTAATGGTTTTAAGTTAAATGGTATTCCAATTGATTTTTATTTATTGATTTATTAAAAAATTGGGAATAAATTCTCATATAACTGAACATTGGATTGTTGTCAAGGGACCCTCATAGGTCACCTCCATCCTTTTATCCCTTGATATCTAACCTCTTAGGGGTATTACAATATTATGTATGGATGATTATTTAATTTCCAAGAAGATTCATATAATGTTTATTATATAAGACTATAGTGGAATCTTATTTAACCAATTCCCATTGAAATTATTAAATATATTTTATCAACATTTGAGTATTATTGATATGAGGAATCAGTTAATTAAAATTCCAATTACAACCCAAATATAATTTTCATCTATTTATAACAATGAAAATTTTCATTACCGAGCCTAGATGTGAGAATATATAGATAATGAAATGATGTTTTAAAATGAAATTCTGAGATAATATTCATAATTTAGTATGGATCTAAATAAATAAATTAATAGATATAGTTATGAAATGTTTCGTTCATAACTAATACATGAAATTGAATATGTTAATAGACTACATAGTTTTTAAATAACTAGAATGTTTTGTAATAGATAAAAATACATTAGTGGTTCTAATGACTTTGTCCATCATGTAAGAGTTAGTTTAAAATTTTTCTACGAATAGTTGCCTTGAATGAATATAAGTACCTTTCCTATAGGTTTTCTGGAATTGTTTTATTTTTTTGGACCTAGTTTTTAGGATGTAGAACCTATTGAACATTTAATAATGGAATTATTTTATAATATTTTTGATTTATGATTCTGTGAGGGGTTAGCATATTTTGGTAAGACCTTTTAAAATGTAAGACATGTAGATTTTTATTGTTGTTTTAAGGCATGGTCAGTGTCATTTCGTTGATCATTCAGTTAGGTAGAATTATTAGTTAATGAAACAACTCGCCAATGAGGTGGGGAATTTCTAGTAAGTTGATCCATGATGTAGTATTATTGTATATGGATACCCAATGAGTGTCATATCCTAATAATTTTCTTGTTATGTTTTGAACCTCAAGAGATGAATCCCCTATGTTGATGCACTATATCTAGATGATTGGTATGTGAGGTAGTTATTCCTAATGAAGTGGTTTTGAATATTCTAGTTGATTATTACTTTTCATGTTTTAGTTTTACAAATTTTATAATTTCTTTATCGGAATAATAAATGTAATTTAAAATAAACCCCTTGAATTGATTATGGATCTTGTGTAGGTATCGATAAGGTTATGTGGGAGAATCGGATGCCCTTAACATGACTCAAACCATCATGTGGTGATCCTAATTAATTATGATTTATGGAATTGAAAATGGGGGTTTTTCATTGGATTTATGAACTCCAAATTATAAAATGATATTTTCAATATGATGATTTAGTAGACGATGTACAGAAGGGGTCATGTTTTTCAATATAGGCATGTTGGGGTTTCTGATTTTTCAAAGAATCACCAAGGATGATAGATATAAAAATTTGTTTCGATGGGTAAAACTTTTTAGGTTCCTAAAATATTTTTCATGGGGTCATATGGTTGATTCTTTATATGATTAATTAATGTCATGAGGTAGGAATTCATTGGATTAATTTATGAATATGTTGGTTCCAGATTTTAGAGAGTAGTTATGTAAGAACATATAGATTAATGAAATTCACATTATATATAGACAAATAATCAATAAATTTTTATGGATTGATTATAGGACCATGATTCGTGTCATGAATATGGTGTTACATGATGTATATTGTCTATGTAAAACAAGTATAGTTCATGTCATTTGAGTGTGGTAGCCTTTAAAATATTAAATCTGAGAGTGGTTGGTTCAAAATGAGAACCAATGGTCTAAATGGAATTGAAACATTCATTCATGTTAACATGTTTTCTTTATATATTATATAATGTTTCTAGGAAATGGGATAATTGAAAATTTGAACCGAGTGAATATAGATAATTGACCCATGAGAAGATTGTGGTATGAATTTTTTTGAGATGTGGTGACAGTTCATAGTTATAGAAAGTAAAAATTTGTTGATGTGGTCATATATACAAATATATATACACACCTATCGTTGAAATATTGCTGTACTTATAGTTTATATATGACCATTACCAATTTCATGAAATCGTGTGGAGTTTGATGGGGGGGTTTTTTCTACATACCAAGCATCCTGAATATCTTTATGGTGTGATGGATAATCTCTAATGGAGTTTCACTCAAGGTGTGGTTATAAAATAATTCATATGATGTGTAGTACACCATTTTCATTTTAAGGGTGGTAACCCTTGTTATGTTTTTAAACATATAAAATGAATTGGGATCCATTCTCTAGAACTGGGATCCAGTGATGTGAACTTTTTGTATCACTCATGGATGGGAAGTGTAATTACCTATTAAAACCACTATGTCTAGGCCATGGGATTTGTTAAACTCATAATAATTTCATTAATGTGTTGAAAATTAGTATCTAAATGTTGGGAGTGATGAATGGGTCAATAGTAGGTCAAACTCAAGTGATATTTTTTGTGGAGAATTGATAACAATCGTGAGGTAGTCATTTTGGAATTTTTATGGTGTGGAATAAATTAAAAGATATATTACTAGATTTATTATTAAATCCTTGTTATAGATCCAAATATAGAATTTGTGGAGTCCAAGTGTTGGTGTCAGGCCCTGGGATGACTTATTAATATACAAGGATGCATGAAAAAAGGTATTAGTTCCTAATTTACGGAATGGGAATAGTTTTTAATAGGGGATGATTCGTCTTGAATAAATCACCAGAAGATATATGAGATGTGATGAAAGTGCTAGGAAAAATATTGGTATACCTTATAAAAAAGTCTTCGAACTTGTTTTTGGCGACGTGGAAGTTGTTGAACATGACCATTTATTGAAATATTTAATTAGTGGTGGTTCAATATTAACATCCTCTAAAAGTACTATGTGGTTGGTGAGGAAACTCTTCAGGCACATCATTGGGATGAGATGGGTTCATTCTAAATGTTTACAACAAGTTTTTTTGAAAAGTGGGCATGACCATTTTTTTCTTATTCAAATGGTATACATGTGTCTCTAAATAATCATGGAACAAATGAAATTTCTTCATGTTTAATCTATTACTCATTCTAATAGAAATAGTAGGATTCACATTGCATTAATTAATAATTAATTCCAATAGTGGGAGTACAATGATTCATAATTTGTAGTTAGAAATACTAACCTATTATAGGGAGGACCATAGGTCGGTTGATTAACAGGACAATGATTTGATCATATATTTATGTATACATGCACAGGTAGGATTTCTCTAAGTGTTTTATTATTATTATTATTTTTATTTTATTGAGCTCTAGATGATTACGTACAATATATGTATATTGACTCTTAGAGGAATGTTAGGAATTCATAAACTCAACACAAATTTTTTAGAATAATATCATAACACAAGTTGGTTAAGAGTTATTTCAATTATAATCCATGGATTTATCAGGGATGATAATTTTTGTTGTTGGGAGTTTTATCATCATTTGTTTTGTAGTAGATAAAATATTTCTGAGAAATTTGAATTTTTCAGGTTTGATACTAGTCAAAAAAATTAATTATTTTTTTAATTTATTTCCTAGAGAGATAAAACTATAAATGATTTTATTAAATGGTGTTTATGATCATATTTATTTCATAGATACAGAGATGTGTTTTCAGAGATGTAGGATTCCAATTTACAATTTAGAGAGGGATAACCTATGGTGTGCGGTTAATTTTTGGTTAGTTCTAATAGTGAGGCTCAATCGTGTGATCAATATTATTATAGGACATGATTTTACAAAACAATTGGACATTTCTTGGAAAACCATGTGACCATGAGAGTGAGGTGAAAGTTTTGTAACTATACATGGGTGGCCACACAACTATTTGATATCTCTATAAATAAGTGAAAAGGGGTCACATAAAATTCACATTGTTTCCCTAACCATAATCCCATCCCTTTGGGGGTGTCCCCCCATGGAAAATTGCACCGCATGGTTAGTTCAGGGTTTTCCCCACCATATAGAAAAACTATGTAACTCTTTAATGTTACTAGATTATACTATTTTTCCATTTCAACCATAAAACCTATTTTCATAATCATCCCCCAAAATCACACTATGACTGGCCATGTGATCTCTTCCTCTTCCTAATATATAGTCTTAGAATTATATCATATTTTCAAACAGAAAATCTATCATTTTTGTTTTTTGGATCACAATTGGTTATTTTGTGATTAATTGTTACTATTTTCTCATTTTCATTTTATGTATTGGATGATATTACCATGAGATCTCATATGCTGTATTTTTGGGTTGTTTGTTAGTCTATGTATTTATCTTAGTTATGATCAAATAAATTGTTGAGAATAGAAAATTCATGAATCCTAAGTGTGAGGTAGGTGTTCAATGAGCCTTTCTTTTGTGATGTGTTTTTCTAAATGTTTCATGTTTCATCAGATTGGACTCTATGTGTGTGACCATATAAATGTTAAATTTGATTAAATGAATTATCGTAATCATTGATTAATTTTCATTGGGATGAAATTCCATTTGTTGAGGATGTCTACCATGACTCCAACCAACCTCATTGGTTTGTGTTAATTATATTACATGACACTTATTCATAGTTATGTATATAAAAACATTTTTTTGTTTTTTGAGTTTCTGTTCATAAAGTATTTATATAAATTAAATTAAAAAAAATATTGGATACCCTCAATTGAAACCCATTTATACATATACTAAATAAATTGTTAGTGGTGTTAAATTAAATGAATTTGGAATGTTTTAATATAATTAATTATGATGATTTATAATGTGGAATGGTGTCTTACATGGACCTAATAATTTTATAAAATATGTTTATGAATCCTGAGAATATGTATTCTATGGATCCCTTTCCATGTTATATAAAAAAATTAATTGTATAAAATAAATGAAATAATTAAATGAGTTAAATAAGACGTTAATGTAATGACCATGTTACATTTCTATAAGGGAATATAAAATTTAATTAATTAGTAATGATCAGTGGTGTTGGACATGACTCTCCTCAATATTTATTTAATCTTTTAGGTATGAAGTCCCTCATTAATTCCAAGATTTAGTTGGTAATAACATCACATATCATTAATGTGAACTAAATAAGCATGAAATCCATCATTATTCATCTGAGAATATTTTATATCACGCCAATTTCATTCATATATACTATTAAGCAAGACTTCCCTGATTATTCATATCACAATATTAGGCATTGTAACACCTCAAGGTTTTTCAAATAAATTTAATATTGAAATTAATTCATGCAACACTAAATCTCTATGAAACAACACATTTTATTATAACATATCCATTATACATAGTCTTTCTACCTCATTGTTTTGAATTTATATAAATGAACATACACGGTTGCAATCAGAAAGATATTTAGAGTTAGATAGGATCAATTTACATATTTATTGATTATTATATTGACCCATATGGATAGTAATATACCATTATGAATTTTAAAATGAACCTTAATAATACTAACCTCACCCATGTAAGTATAAATATAATTTAGGAAACTTATAAATGGGAGTGAATATTATAAAAATTTATAATTAAGTGTTAGTATATTTGTGAGAAATAAATATTTTATTAAAACATATAATGAATAAATTAATTTGAAATAAAATTAATATTCATATAATTTAGTCTTAAATAAATATTTTGTTTAGGATATCTTTATGAGAACATCGTTAATTTATAAAAGTGTTATAATATGAGTTTTAAAATATAAATATGTATTTATCAAGAAAATAATGATTTTCTTTGAAAATTAATTTTCACAAATTTATAAAATTATTTTGGTAAAATGGATTCCATTTTTAAAATATACATGAGTAAAAATACTTATTGTGAATATTTTTTTTCTAAAATACTTGATTTTTTGTTGAATAGTAAATACAATTATTTAATGTATAAATATAGTAGAAGAGAAATACACTATTCCATGAGTCATCACCGATGTAATCACACTTGGTTTAAATTCAAAACAACATAAAACATTTTTGGTCATAATGACAGACACTATTACCAGTTATATGAAAAATAATACAATAATATTTAAGATATTCAAAAATCACCACTATCCTCCACTATAAAACACACCCCTCACTCCCTCTTCTCCCCATTCCTCAAATACATTAAGTTACTCAAAATTATACCAAAATCCTCTTTCATAATATCTCCCCACATCATGGATCTCTTGGTCTTTACAAAATACCAAAACCCCATACCTTATGGAGGATCTGAAGGAGGATATTTCAAGAAGTAAACCATCTCCCTTTTTCTTATAATTCCATTTTCAAATTAATTTTTTCCTTATTATATCCTCACACATTCTATCCAAATTATCATGATTACTCAAGTTTCATCTATATACAATAATAAAAAAAAATTAATGGAATATACTTCCTCAAACTACTATATGAATCTTGTTTATTCTAAAAAGGAAATCATCATCTAAGAGTTGTTGATTTACAAACTTAGTGGATGACGAGCCTTTATTCATCCGTTTAACCGGCATAGAAGGTCATGAAATATTTTTTATCATTGAACCAGATCATAAAATATTTATTATGTGTTATCTAATTTTTTAAACAAGTATATATACATAATACTAATGCATACAACTTAATTAGTTTTTAATAATCAAAATATTTCCAAAATAATTTAAAAGATTATCCTTAATGTTCTATTTAATAGCTCATCATCGTTACATATAACCAAATTAATTATATAACCATTTAACATTCAATATGTTCATTAGTATCATATAAATTCATATCTGGGTAATTATACCAATTTAATATGATCTTCCAGACTCATATACAGGTATATCTATCATGAAACCTAAGGAATCGAATGCTCCTGAGCGATAAAATGGTATCGTAAAACTCCTAGAAAATACAATAAATGAACTTTAATAAAATTATATTATATCAAAATAATTTATATATGGTTATTAATTAATTTATTTATTAATGTATTTAATTTGATTATCTTGGACATTAAGGTCAGTTGTATAACTAATTTGCACATAAGGTATTGTTTCTCTACCTGAACCTCCATTTTCATTCGAGTTACACTATTTCTCTCTTAATCCTGATTAAATCATTAATTATTCTTATGTACTCCTAATTTATTTTGAGATAATTTTCTATATGTTAATACCAATTAAAATCCATCGTTATTTTATGGGGTGTAAACTATTTTATAATCATCTTTCTCAATTCTTCCCGATAAACAAGCCCAATTCAAAGGAATTTCTCAAATTCTAACACATATTGAAGTTCACCCTATAAAATTTTCTGAGGCATCATTATTATTATAAAACCAATGTTTTCATCATATAAAGACTACCTTATTTAATTTCTAATTTTATGAAAAATATTTCCAAAATAAATATTCATTTCAAAGTAAAATTGTATTTCTTTCAAAAAAATGCATGATGAATTTATTAGAGTATTTTTTTCTTTTTGAAAACCTCTATTGATTTTTATGTATTATTGAGGCTAATATATTTTTCTTATCATATAAATTATTTTATTTAATTTTTTATGATTAGTTTACTATAGATGTGATATATTGATATCATGAACCATACTACTCATAATGTTTAGTCGTTATCTATACAGATTAGGGAATGTTATTTCATTTTTTCATGTTTTTTATGTTTATACCTATTCATATGAGAAATGAAGTGGAAATATAATGTTATAGATGAGGCCTACTATAACCCCATGATGCATCAGTTGGTCTCATGAGACACAATAGAATTGGATTTTGGCAGATGCCTTGCCCAAGTATTTCCAGACATCTTCCCCAAGGCCTTGATAATATGTTTCAAATTTCTAAAATTATAGATTCCATAATTATGGTATTTGTAATTGATAAAAAAATTTATTATTCAACTAGTAACATATCATTGGTTTGGTTTCATTATCTTATGATCATTTATATGTCCTTATTTAATCAGATTCCATTCCTTCCATATTATTCTCAACTGTATTTTTAAAGGAATATGTTTTTAGTTGTTCCCCATTCCTAGTGATTATTTTTATTATAAAATCTGTTATATAACATACCCATACTGATCATCTTACGTACCTCCTTCATCATGTTTTATTTTCCCAAGGTTATGAAGATAAATATTATGAATGAATTGTATGGATAATCTTGGAGTCATAGATGACTCTAATGAAATGTATATTATGTATTTCATTTCAAGTTGTAATGTTCAACTTATGATTATTTGTTATTTCCCAATCTACTAATATATGCATTCATTTTGGAAATGAATTTCTTGTAATATTTCCAACGTATTAATATAAGGAATCGAAACTAGAAAACTAGGGTCCAGGACCACATAGTTGGTATTAGAGAACGTTTAGTACAAAATAAGAAAATTTGATTTAGAAAATGTAGAAAAGGGAAAAACCATAAGATATACATTAAGGATAAAAATAGAATAATATCCTATACTTTTGAAAACATATATATTATGTGGATATTCCATGAAAATAATTCTTTATCTAGATACTATAAGTTGGCGTGGTTTTGGAATAGATGTAACTATGAGTAATAACTCTTAAAAATTGCTCCATGACTGACTCAAGGTAACCTCGTACACAATAAGGGGACTTACTACACACCTAGTTTGACACTCCCATGGTATATTCTTAATATAATTCACATTTTCATTATAAACCATTATTAAAGATTTAAAAATTAATATGTACTCAAAGAAACCATTCTTCTGATTATGAAGTTATACATGTATAAAATTTCAATTTATGATAAATGCCTTTCTAGGTCTACATTAAAATTATGATTCATAACATAATTTAGTGGATTCTATTATTTCAAAATGGTGACCAGTGGAAGGAATGTAAAATATAGTAATTCATGTATCCCAATTAGGGATTTCTATCATATGAAACATAATAGAGATGGGTATGAAGCTGTGACTGGTGCTTAGACATATATAACTATGCTAGTATAGCTGACTTAGGTTATGCACAATAACCTTACCCATATAGAGAATCCTGATCCAAAACGTGGAGGATCCATGTTAGACAAATTTATGTGACAAAAACATACATATTCTAATGGAACTACAATCCCATTCAATGTGGAGTAGTGGATAAGATCCATAGAGAACATACTTCTCACTTTGGGATGTAAATAAAGATATAAGGTTATCAGGGTAATTTATCATCTATTAGGGGATATAGATCAATGGTGGTCATAAATTAAAAACATAAAGGTGGAGAAAGAAATTGAATAATAGGAATGGTGGAACTTTATAGAAATGTTCTTATTAAAATATTTTCTTAATAATAGGGAGGAAATATAGAGAGGAAATTCATGAGTATTAATCAAAAAGAAATTAAAAATATCGTGATGTATGAATCCAGTTTTACATGTCTATTAAAGCATATCTTGGAATACATATTTAATATGAGGAGCACAATTGATTGATTCTTTGATCGTTTAAACTGATTCCTCTGATGGGCACCAGTTTCCCAAAACATTCTCATCATACAATTATATAGTCTCACATGAAACCAAGGAAGATAAATAATTATTTATGTCTTATGACTTTAAATGAAATAAATAGAAGAAGAGGGTGGTGGAGGAAATAAAGGATAATAGGACAAATAAAAGGGGGGGTTTTCCAAAATTTGATACTTATAGAAAGAAACACCCTTGAGATTACTTAAAAGTAAAAGAAGTATATTAAAAACGTGGCGAGAGAGGCCACCAATCTCATGATCGAACAGGAATGAAAGAATATACCAATGTTCAAAGATACAATTGTAATGCTGTGGTAAATTCTGGAAATTATTTTTCAAATAAGTAAGGAAACATTACCCAGAGAAGGCCAAGCGAGCAAGACCAAACTTATGTGATCATAACTGATGAGGTATAATTTCTTACTGATATGGTGTTAGGTACATTAATCCTTTCCTCAAACATACCAGTTCTTTATTTGATTCTAGATCATCACATTCTTTTATATCTTCTTAGATTTCATAGAAGCTTAGACATTTCCAATATGATTTAATGAATAATTTTTCAGTAACCTCTCTTATGGGAAGTATCATTGGCACAAAGATTTGTTTACCAGTCCCTCTTATGACACATAAAAATACTTTAGATACCGTCATTATCATTATACCCTTTATTTCATTTAATATAATTCTTGGAATGAATTATCTACCAAGTTATAATTCAAAAATATATTTCAAGAGGATGAATGTTACAATTTTTTAGAATATTATAGAATCCCTTAACTTTAATGAAGAAATATCATCATTTGATTTTTATCTAGATCCACCCCTAGCAGCTCTACTAAATCAAATTCTTAGAGGGAAGATAAAAAAAATATGTCTGGGTGAGGAGATAAATATTCAAATTGAGGGTTTACCTATTATTCAAGAATACACTGATTTAGTCCTAGAGATTTTACCTTGACATCCTATAGAGTGGGAAATTGAGTTTTCTATTGAATTAATCTCTTGTTGAATGCCTATTTCAATGACCCCTTATATAAAGGTCATAGTAGATTTATGTGATCCAAAGAAATATCTTGTTGAATATAGTGATGATGGATTTATCTTCTCTAGTGTTTCTTTATAGGGTGATTATATTCCCTTCATTAATAAAAAATATAGATCTACGAAATTGTGCATTGACTCCAGGGAGATAAATGCTATTATAATAATGAAAAATTATCAATATACTCACATTGATGATCTATTTGATCAACTTTATGGAGACAAATATTTATCAGAGATTTACCTTTAATCTTGATATCATCAGTTTCATGTGATGAAATAATATATTCCAAATTCAGCATTTCGAACCATGTATGGGCATAATGTGTTTATAATAATGCCTTTTTGACTGACTAATACACCCTATGTTTTCATGGATCTAATGAATAGAGTATTCAAGGAATATATTGATGACTTTTTTTCATATTTATTGATGATATATTTCTATACTCTAAAGGATTCAAATATCATGAGAATCATTTATGAATTACTCTAATGATTCTTATAAGAAATGAGCTATATGGGAATATTAGAAAGTCTAAATTTTGGCTTCAAACGTTTTCATTTCATAGCCATATTTTCTCTATGGATGGAATATTAGTTGATCTAAAAAAGGAAATCGATTTTCATGAATTCACTCTTTAATGAACATAACCTTGTTGTGTATTTTTATTGGTTTATCATGTTATTATTGGAATTTCATTCAAAAAAATCACAGGATTTCTAACCCATTAACAATTCTTACATTTAATGGAGTTATGTTCATATGGAGAAAATATTGTAAAGAATGTTTTGAATAATTTATGACCAGTTTAGTGAATTCTCTAATATTAACTCTACCATTAGTAAATGGTGTATTTGTGATTTATCATTATGAATCAAATTAAATATTGGGTTGTCTCATTATGAAGAATGATAGAGTTATTTCCAATGAATCATGGTAGTAAAAAATTTCTGAACAAATCTATCCAGCTCATCATCTTTAGTTATCAAGTGTAGTCTTTTCCCTAACAATATAGAGACATTATCTCTATTGTAAATTATGTGAGATATATACATATCACAAGAGCCTAAAATATAAATTCTCATAGAAAGAACTCAATATGAGGAAAAGTTGATGGATCATGATACTCAAAGATTATGATTCTTCCATATATTACCATCCATGTAAAGAAAATAAGGTGGCAGATTAATTGAGCAAGAAGGAACATGGAGTTATAAACAATCTGATGATTGAAAAGGATCTTGTGTGTATGGATCAAAAGAGGTTGGATTTGGGAATTATCAAATAACATCAAGCATCATTAATTTTTCAATTGGTTTCCCAACAATCTTTTTTGAAAAAAACTAAAAAATCTCAATCTGATGATGATAATACTTAATAGAAAATTAATGTTACGAATTTTTGTAAGTAGTTATATTTTAGGTATGAGGATGGAATTTTAATATTTGGGAGAAGGAAATGACTTCCCTCTATAGCCGAGATAAAAGGGGGTTTATTGGATGATTACAAAAGTTCTAATTTCACTATACACCCTTGTAGAAATATTATGTAATGATGTTTGAAAGAATATTTCTAGTGGGACAACATCAAGTGTGAAATTTCTGATTATGTATTAAGATGTTTAGTCTATCAATAATTGATAGTAGAAATACCTCATCCTAGATGACTCGGGAAATATCTACCTATGCCTACATGGAAATGTGAGGACATTTAAATGTATTTTTTCAAGGGATTACCAAAAACTACAAGATGGAATGATGAAATATGGGTAATTGTTGATCGACATACGAAATATGCACATTTTCCACCAATAAGGGAGGATTTTTCACTAATGTTCCTTGTATATCTCTATATTAATGAATTTGTAAGAAATAATGGACCACCGCTCTCAATTGTGTATGGTTATGATACATGATTTACATCAAAATTCTTGAAAATACTATATAAATCATTGTATAATGAGCTTCAATTAATTACTGCTTATCATCCTCAAAAGGAAGGGAAGTGAGAAAGGACGTTCCAAAAATTAGAAGACATGTTCAGACCATTGTCACTTGATTTTCTTGTTTTCTTGGTTCAATATTTGACTTTAGTAGAGTTTTCCTACAACGATATTTTTTATTCAAGTATTCAAATGGCACCATATTAATCATTATATGTAAATAGATGTCTTACATAGCATGTTGCAATGAAGTTGATGAAAGGAATCTTATAGACCCTAATCTTGTGATGTAAACAACAAAAAAGGGAAATACTATTGAAACCAACATTGAAGAAACTCAGTGAAGGAAAAAGAGTTATACATATAATCAAAGGAAGGATTTGGAATTTCAAGTGGGAGATAATGTTTTCTTAAAATTATCTATATGGAAGGATGTTATGTGATTTTGGAGGAAAGGTAAACTAATCCCCGGGTACATTGGTCATTTTAAAGTTCTCGAGGGAATTGGAGTTGTGGATTATCATTTGGAAATGCATCCAAGCCTCACTAAGAAAAACAATTTATTCTATGTATTATTGTTAAGTAAGTACATGATATACCCAACACATTTACTCGTTTATGAAGGTATAGAATTTGTACTAAAATTATCTAATTATGAAGATCCTATCTGGATTCTGGGCACTAAATAATAGGTGTTGTGGAATCAGAAAACTCAGTTGGTAGATGTACATTGTAAATATCATAAAATTTGAGATGTAATGTGGGATCCTTAGTAACTTATGATGATGACCTACAAAAATAATTTTATGAGGAAACATTTTGTAAATTAAATGGATGAAATTTTTGTAATAGGGGAAGAATGTAACACCCCAATGTTTTAAAAATAAAATTAAAATAGAATATAATGCATGAAACATTGAGTCTCTAACAAAAAACAATTTTTTATTATAACCAAGCCATTAAACATAATGTTCGCCTTCTATGTTTTGATTTTCCAAAATGGATATGCACAGTTGTGATTAGTAAGATATTTAGCATCTGATTGGATGAACATACATTTTTGGTGAATAGTAACTGGACCCTTTTGAGTAGTAATGTACCTTTATTAATAGTAATATGAAACATTTTAATAATAATATCACACATGTATGTATAAATAAAATTTATCCACCTTATATATGAGAGTGAGTATTTTAAAAATTAATAATTAAGTGTTGGGGTTTTTTTGATTAAATAATATTTAATTATAGTTTTAAATTAAAAAATTGATTAAAATAAAATTCATTTTCATAAAATTTATTCCTAAATAAATATTTTTTGTACTATGATTTTAGGAAAATTTTATGAGACCTTCATTAATTAATAATAGTGGCATAATATTACTTTTAAAATTAAAATATGTAATTTCAGGTAAATAATGATTATATAAAGAAACTAATTTTCACTTATTTAGAAAATTATTTTTATAAAATAGAGTCCATTTTTAAATTCTACACATTTTAAAATGGTAGTGGTGAATTTTTGGTATGTTTCTTAAATACTTCAATTTTGTGAATAATAAAATGTGGTACAAAAACATTAGTTGTAAAATAAACTATTCATTAAGTCATTGCTAATTTAAGAACAATTGGTTCTAATTCCCATGAACTTAATACTTTTTATGTTCATAAGATAAAACAACATTTCTAGTCTTCAAATCTATATTAAAATATGGAAAAAGATATACAAAAATCACCATTCTCCTTCACTATAAAACCCTCCCCTCACTCCCTCTTATCCTCACTCCTCTAAGCCTTGAAACTTCTCAAAGTTATAAAAAAATTCTTTTGTGTAGTCCCATTCCATGTCCATGAGATCTTGGTCTTACCAAAAGAACAATATTTATTCCCTTAAGATGGTTCTCAAGGATGATATTTCAAGAGGTGAACCCTCTTCTTTTTTCCTATTAATTTCATTTTTAATTTATTTTAATTTATTATCATATCCTCACCTCCTATATCCAAATTATAATGATTACTTAAGTATCATATATATATATATATATATATACTATAATTATATCACGTTAATGGAATATTATTCCAGAAACTACTATCTCTCACTATTTTATTTTAAAAATGAAATCATCATCCATGTGATGCTGATTTACAACCTTCAGGGACGATGAACCCTAATTTTTCAATTTCTACATCAAGGATGGTCTTTATACCATTATTATGGTTTAAATATTTTTTTATAACATGTATTATGTAATATGTAATTTTCATAAAATTATATATATATATATATATTATTAATTCACATGACAAAACTAGTTTGTAATAATAAAAATATCTCTAAGGTAATATAAATGATTATCACTAATGTCCTATCTGATAACTCATCTACATACAATAAAACCAAATGAATTATATCATAATTTTAACATATAGATTTAAATAAATATCATATATATTAAATATTGGTTAATTATACCAATTCCAATTGAACTTCCATACTAATAGTCAATTATAATGATTGTTAATACCAAGGAATTGAATGCTTTCGAGTGATAACATTGTATATTATAACTCATCCAAAATACCATAAATGAACATCATAAAATTATTCTAAATAAAATTCATTTATATAATGATCTGAATTAATTAATTAATGTATTTATTTTTATTATCTAGGACATTAAGGTTACTTGAATAAATCATTCGGACAAAAGGTATGGTTTTCAACACGAACCTCCATTTTCTTTCAGGTTATTATTTATCTCCCTTAATTATAATTATAATATTAATTATTATTATGTACTAATCATAAATTATTTTTTAATATTCTATATACATATACCAATCATATTCCATCTTTATTTTATGTGTATTAACATTTTTATAAATATTTTTCATAATTCTACCCGAAAAACTAACCTAATTCATGGGAACTTCTAAAATTCAAACCTAATGCTAGGTACACTATATAGTATTTTTTTAAGAAACCATTATTTTTAGAAAACCACTAATTTAATCATTGAATATTAAATTACTTCAATTCTTGTTTTATGTAATGATTTTTCCAAAATAATGAATTTTTTTAAATAAATGTGTATTTCTCTCAAATATTCATCCACGGTATTACTAGAGTATTTTTGTCTATGAAAACACATATTTTTAAATTTACGTCTTATTGTGGTTAATGTATTATTATTATAATCTATTATATTTTATTAAATGGTTTATTATAAATTATACTGTGGATATGATATCGTGATACCATTCACCATACTACCCCAAAAGGTTAGTGTTTAGGTGTAAAATGTGACTTTCTAGGGGAAACCGTGCGACAAAGCCTCCTCCTCCGATAGAGGATCATGGATGGTCTCTGCAATGTTTTTAATAACATTCGGGTGTTTCTAGAGAGTTGTGTGATCGGGCCACTCTTGGATAGAGGGAGCCGCACAGTTAGTGCCTGGTTTGACCAACCATGAAGCCAAAATGTATGACCCATAAAATTGGAAATTCTAGTTTTTTACTCTCTTATTTAAGTATTGTAACATCAGTTTTCGTCCTATAATTTCTCCAAAAATATATTTGAAGAAAAAACCAATATAAATTTCCATGTGAGGGCTGTCCATCAATTATTGGATATTTGGTGAGTTCTATGGGTGCGAATAAATGATTTGGGTTAGTTCAATGCTCCAATCCCCTTCTTGTTTTTAAATTATGCCTTACAGAATCATTCCACATATTAGAAATACCCAAAACCATTTTCTTATTGCAATATTATTAAATGGTATTTGATGGTGGTTTTAGTTTGAATCAAGGGCTCGGTTTGTAGTGAGCAGTTTTCAATGAACATCAGTTATGTTGACCGAACGCTTTTTTTAATAGCATCATTGTTAAATATTTGTATGTGTTTGATCCAATGTAATACTATTCATTGTTTTAATATCTCTGACTATGTAAAGTTATTTTAGCCTTATATTGAGGAATGATACCTTTCATGGACTCCTCTGGGTTCATTGATGTGTTGATAATGAACCTAACAAAAATTTTCTTCTATAATAAACCATAGAAAATGGTGAAAAAAAATTAATGAATGTAAGAAAAAAATAATTATTTTTATGAAATGGATGTAAATTTTAGTATGGTATTTTTACCTATTTATAGTGTAATTGAAGTGATTATTTATCAGATTTAGTGAGATTCATTATGGGCTTTTGAAGTTGTTTAAATAATGAATGTTTTCAGTTGAGAACTAGTTATGGTTCTAAATAAAATAAATGATGTTTTGAAAGAGGGAAATATTTTCAAAAGGATGAATATGAATCAAGGGGATTTTTAAAGTTGCATTATTTATATATTTTAAATGACGATATTAAATAAGGGTGAGGTTCCCTTTTTTGGAAGTGCTTACGGTTGTTTTTATTGAATATAAATGATAATGAAATCAGGGTGAATTATTTTAGTTTTTCATAGATGAAGTCCCATGTTTTGAATGGTGTAGCTTCATGTTGATTTGAAATGAGTAATTAGACTTTTTTTCTTCAATTATAGATTATAAATGGTCTTTTAGACCATAGTAATTGAAATTTCATGTGGTTTAGTGAGATGGAACCCATAAGAATAAGGTGGCCATATTAAATGGCCATGAAATGAACTAAGTGATGAATGTTTTTAGTTGATGACATATCATAAGGGGGTGTTGTCAATATTATTGTATGTTTTAATGGGTTATTATATTTATGTGAGAAATTTATAATGGTTATTATTTTAAATGATAAATTTGTTAAATCCTTATTGGTTGTGTTTAGTAAATTGGGTTATAGTTAAAGAAGATTGTGCACAGGGATTGATTGTAGTATGGGGTATTGGACAAGAGGATATAAATCCATGGGTCGGGATAGCCGGAGGATCTAAACCCCAAACTACAATGAATTGGTTAGTGATTCAGAATGAGGCTCTATTCCACTAATAGTTGCATAGGATGAGAATACATATATTGTGGTTCCTTGGCTAGTGATATGTATTGTTGAGTTGGGATTTCAGAATGAGGCACTATGATTCCCAATGAATGGTCATGTCATGGATTGTGAGGTTAAACTAACGATATATGCATCCCAAATATGTGGACATGAATTGATTTACATACCAAGGATCTATGGTATATTGATATCAATTGATCATTGAATTTACCCTTGTAATTTAAAATTTTTTAACCCCTTATCATATGGTTTAGGATTTTGATGTGACCAAAGCTAGCTTATTTAGTTGGTTTCCCCTAGAGAACAATTTTAAAATTTTTTTTTTGATATTTTCCCAGTTTTGACATCTAAAAATATGTACTTCTTTTGATACCTTGTTTAATTATCACACTAGGGATATGTTTATGCATCAATTTATATAATGTTTATTTCATTAGAAACTAATTGTGGGGGTCTACTAAGTTGTACTCACACCCTACTCGGGCTACCATGTCACTTGGGTACCCGATATGATGTCACTTGTGTTCAGGTACATGTTTAGTATATGTAACTAGTTATAAGTTTATGAAGGGGATATTTGATTGTATTATGGGAATTCAAGAATAGGTTCAGACACAGTTCAGTGATTATGTTCTGTAAGAACCTAGATCATTTTTTCAGCCAGATTTTTCATTTTATGGTCGTTTTATAGGAAAAGATGTTTTTCTGGTAATTTTTGAAGTGCAGGTCATGTACATTATGAGTACATTCCAAGTACTCAATTACCACAGGTAGCTAGGTACTGGCCATGTAGCGGCCATGCACACAGCCGTGTGGGGGTGACATGGATGCCGCTTAATGTGGAGTACGAAAATGGTGAGTATATGCCGTTTACTTAAAAAGTACACATTGTGTACTTTTTTTCATTAAACGCACCGAGGTCGCATCTAATCGCATGAACCATCTTATTCTAGGTTATCTTCGTTAGAGAGAACCCGTACAGTCACAATCCTTCTCTAAGCCCTTCAATCTCCATCCGATCTACAATTCGGCCACCATCGATTGCGTTGGGATCACCTTGGTGAGCTCTCTCTTCTGCTTGATCTTCGTTTCATAATTCCTATTCTCCGTCAAGTTATCCTCTGTTTATGGTTTTAGACGTATTTGTAGATCTTTGATGTTCTAAGGTTATTCAAGCCTCAAATTTTACATATATCGATCTCCCAATGCCAAGGAAGGTGGTTTGTGCGTTTCTGTTGAATGACCATGTGTTTTATGTGAAAATTTTCCCAATACCCATGAACGAGGTATTGCAACTTTACCGTTTTATCCCTATTGTTTGCATGCTATGATTTTATGCTTAAGTAGATGATATTTGATTGTGAATAGGGTGAATTATCCATAATTGGCTATGTTTCTACTGCATTTTTATCCTATTTTCACCTTTGGGTCTAGTTTTCCTATTAGGAGGTTGTTTACGTTCCCATGCCTAGTATTGTAGGATGGAGTTACGATTGATATTTTATGCCGTTATGTTGTATAATTCTAGCCAAGGAGTAATTGAGGGTTACCTTGGCCGATATGCGCTGCTACACTTTCTTGACTTACACATGGCCGTGAGAACGTAGTGTATAGACCATAGGGAGAATGGACATTGAGGGCTTCCCCAGAGTGTCTATACACAAGGTTCTCATAGCCCTGTGTAATTAATTAAAGTGTAGTAGTGCGTATTGGCTAAGGTATTCCTCTAGAACTACATGGAAAGAATTCTATAGCATAACACCATACCAATACAATAGTTCCACCATCCTACAATACTAGGAATGGGAAAGTAAACAACCTCCTAATAGGAAAAATAGACACAAAGGTTAAAATAAGAAAAACATGCATGGGAAACATAGCCAAAGCACAAAAATTCACCCAATTCATAATCAAATATCATTTACTTACGCAAACAAGCATAGAAGGAAAAAATAAATAGCAAAAGACTGATAGAGAAAACTAGAGCACAAATATAAAATGATGCTTGATAAATATGTCTAAGACAGCAGCAAAACAATGAAAAATGTTGAATATTGTACTTAACCAAGTGCAATAGAAAAACAGTAATTAGCTCCACAGAATTGCAAGCCTAATCTTGGTATCGTGCTCTGTAGCTCCACACCATGTCAAGTACCTGAAGTAGAAGGGCGCTTGCCTTTGTGTATACCAGCAACAATATAATCTATTTAGGCCCAAAAGCAAGGCTCAAACAGGATTTGAGACTAATCCTAGTATGAAAACACCAAGAGATCTATGCCTAACATTCAACGAGTATATGGAAGGTAAAATTACAAGAGATAATAATTAGGAAAGTACTCAATATTAAACAATCCATAGTTTCAATATCAAGAAACAACTAAACAAAAAGATAAACACAAAAAGGTAACCCTCTGGGAAGCCCACTCATCCTAACCCCTCTGGTCCTACCTAGAAAGTACAAGAAAGCAGCTAACACAAAGGTAGCTCACTGGGATGTACACTCAGTCAAACCCCTCTGTTTCAGCTTAAGCATAGACTCTCTGAGGAATCACTCGTCGTCAATTCCCCCTATAGTCCCATATCATAATTAAATGTGCTCTAGGGAAGCACTTACATCACATTCCCTCTATGGCCTGCGTCAAGGAACTACGAACACTGTGAGGAAGCACTCAACGTCAATTCCCCTTGTGGTATTTCATCATATTTAAAACCGAAACATTGGATAATCCCTCAACATCCATTCTCCCTATTATATATACACCAGGTTCTCACGGACCTGTGAAAGTCATGAATGTATAGCAGCACATATCAGCCAACTTAACCCTCAAGAACTACTTGGCTAGCATTCTACAACATAACAATATAACAGAACAACATTAACACCATCCTACAATACTAGGTATGAGAAATTAAATAGCCTCCTATTAGGAAAACTAGAACTGATTTTTAAAATAGGAAAAACATACATGGGAAACACAACCAAAGCATAGAAATTCACCCTATTCACAATCATATATTATCTACTTGAGCATTTAATCATAAAAGGAAAAAAATTGTGCTAAAATGGTAAACATCCAATACCCCATTCATGGGTATTGGGAAATTTTGAACATAAAACTCAAGGAAATTCAACAGAAAGGAACAAAGGACCTACCATGGCATTGGGAGATCATTATATGTGATCTTCAAGGCTTTAATCACCTTAGAACACTGATGATCTACAAAAATGTAAAAAATATTCAACAGATGATAACTTGAGGAAGAATAGGGATCATGAAATGAATCTCAAGAAGAAGAGAGTGCTCACCAAGGAAATCCCAATATAGTCGAAGGTGGATGAATCGGAGATAGGATGGAGGATCGGGGGCTCAGAGAGGGATCGAAATTGTATGAGTTCTCTTAGATGAAGCAAACCTAGAAGAAGATGTTTCTGGTGATTAGATGTGACCCCGATGTGTTTAATGAAAAGAGATAATGTATACTGCGTGTACTCGCCACTTTTGTACTCCACATTAGGCGGCCTCCAAGTCACTCCCACATGGTCGTGTGCATGGCCACTACACAGCCAGCACCCATCTATCGGCGGTAACCGAGTACACGACGTGTTCTTATAAAGTACATGGTGTGTACTTCAAATTTTTTTTAGAAAAAAATATTTTCCTAAAAAACTACCCGAAAAGAAAAATGTATAATAAAAAAAGATCCGGTTTTTTATAAACTTCCACCCTTAAATAAATTTTCCACCAAATTTCTCTAGTATGGTGGCGTAGAAGAAGAAACCCCATACAACTCCAGAAAATGTTCTCATACATTGGCCTCCCTCTCCCAAGTATCATCTTGTATCCACCCATGCTTCGATAACACTCGTACCATTAGAATAGACTGGCCACAAAGATCTTTCATACTGTGATCAACAATCCAGATTAGATGCTCCTCGAATGTCACATCCACTTCGAGTTCATCCTCCTCGGGTTGGAAAACATGAGACCGATCTAAAAATCAACGTTAAAGATGATAAATGTGGAAGAAATCTTTCATTACTCGGTAACTATAAGGTAACTACAACCGATAGGCATTGGGTCCAACTCTTTCCAACACCTCAAACGGCCCGACATACCTCGGAAAATGATTTCCCTGTCTCCTAATCCTATTGTGTCCCAACCTCAGTGTGACATGCAGGAAACCCTGATCCCCAACCTCAAACTCCAAAGGTCATCTCCACAGATCATCATAAGACTTCTGTTGAGAATGTGTATTAGTCATCCTCTTTTGAGTCAACTCTTTCTGCTCTGCGGTCTCTTGGACATGATGAGGTCCCAGCATAGCTGCCTCTCCTGCCTCCGGCGAACATAAGGGTGATCGACATTTCCAATTATACAAAGCCTCGCAAGGTTCCATCTGAATAGTTTCATGAAAACTATTGTTGAAGAAAAACTCCACAACAGGTATATGTTTCTCCCATGAACCTCCAAAATCTAGGATGCATGCTCGTAGCATTTCCTCAAACACCTAAATCCTATGCATGGACTGGCCAGCAGTATGATGGTGGTAAGATATATTCAAAAGTGCATGTGTATCCAAAGCCTTCTGTAGACCCTTCCAGACCGATGAAGTAAAACATGCATCCCAATATAAAACGATGGAGTGTGGAAATCTATGCTGACATACAATCTCATAGATGTATAAACATCACATCTCATCAACATTGATGGTATCCTCGATAGGAAAAAAGTGATCATCCTTCATGAGTCAGTCAATGAAAACCCATACTGCATCACTCTCTCGAGGTGACCTTGGAAACCCTGTCACAAAATCCATCGTGAAATTATTCAACTTCCACTCGGAAATAGGCAAATGCTATAAAATCCCTACTGGTTGCTGATGCTATGCCTTTACCTGTGGATAGGTGGAACACCTCAGGATGAAACCACCATCATCCCTCTTCATACTTGGACACCAATATTAATGGTGTAGATCATGACACATCTTGGTGATTCAAGGATGAACTACCCAGACAGAGGAATGCAATTCCCGCATCATCTCTCCACGTATGTCTACTGGCACCCATACGCATCCCAGGAAATGCAAGATCTCATCCTCTCCTATGGTCCATCCAGGAATAGGGTCCTCTCTGGACACAATTATCCATAGGAATAGGATTTCAAAATATAATAGTTTCCTTATTCGTAATCGATCAAAAAGAGTCGATGTAACAGCTACAAAAGATAGAAAAGATGTCCATGTCTGTCGTGCAGCTCCAAATGCGTCTTAGGGAACAGATCCACAAGCTTCCACTCACAGTTGGCCTCCTGAACATCTTGATTTTGAGTCCTCCTGCTCAATGAATTAGCTACAATGTTTCCTTTCCCTAGTGTGTAGGCAAGCTCAAAGTCAAAATACTAAAGGTTCTCAACCCACCTTCGCTGTCTCAAATTCAGATCACGCTAAGTGAAGATGTACTTGAGACTTGTGTGGTCAGTGAAAAAAACAAAATGCTCTCCCAGAATATAATGTATCCAACATCGTAAGGCCTGAACAACTACATTGAACTTGAGATTTTGTGTCGTGTAGTTCCTCTCATGTGGTCTCAACTGTCAAGACCCATATGTAATGACTCCATATCTCTGCAAAAGACCAGCTCCTATCCCGAAACATGATGCATCACAATATATAGTATAGATCTTTCCTAACTCTGAATAGACTAGTATCATTGCTGAAGTAAACCTCCCCTTCATCTCCTAAAAGGCTGACTCGCAATAATCTGACCACAAGAACTTCTCACCATTCTTAGTCAGACACGTCTGTGGTGCTGCTAAGAATGAGAAGTCTTGAATGAAATGTCTTTAGTATCCAACCATCCATAGAAAATTCAGCACCTAAAAAACGTTCTTTGCCTCCTCCCAAGAAACTACTACTCTCACTTTCTCTAGGACTACTGAAACTCTTGTCTCTAAGAAAACATGACCCAATAAGTGAATCTAATACATCCAAAAGTGGCAATTCGGGAGCTTAGAATATAATTTCTACTATCTCACTGTTCTTAGTATGATCTCAAGATTGGTAGCATGGTCATTTAGAGTGTGAGAGTACAACAAGATATCATCTATGGAGACAACCATGAAAGATTCCAAGTATGGATGGAACACTAGGTTCATAAAGTCCATGAACACTACAACCGCGTTCGTGAGACCGAACGGCAGAACCATATACTCGTATAGATCACACCTACTTCGTAATGCTATGAGAGGTATATCAAATGGTTTACCGTGGAATTGATGATACTTGGACCTCAAGTCAATCTTCAAGAATACCCATGATCCTCGAAGCTGATCAATGAGATCATCAATCCTTAGTTATGGATATCGGTACTTGACCATCAACAGGTTCAACTTCCGATAATCCACAAAAATCATGTGGGTGTCATCTTCCTTCTCCGTAAAGAGGTCAGGAAACCCCCAAGGAGAAGTACTTTTCGAATGAAACCCTTTTCCTGCAACTCCTTCAACTGCTTCTGAAGCTCCTACAACTCTGGTGTAGCCATTCTATAAGGAGGAATAGACATCGGTGTTTCTCCTGGAATGATATCAATAGAAAATTCCACCTATCTCTCTAGAGGAAACCCTGAATAGTCCTCTACAATGACATCCCTAAAACGATCCACCACTTGAGGAAAGTCTAACTGGGAAGTCCCCTGAGCATCCAGATATAAACAAGAAATCTAGGCCATAAATCCTCCTAAAATATGATTCTATGGTCCTGCTGTACTCGCATGGACATCCCACTCATCTTTATGAAGAAATGATCCACCATATGGTGATATGTAACTCACCCTGTGGAGATAACAGTCAATGACTTCCCTGAAGGGGTATCCAGTCCATTTGGAGAATGAAATCATAGCATGTCATCTCTAGGACATAAATATCCCATAAGAAGTTACACCAATCCTCTTGAGGGCCCTCCTTTCACTGATGTACACAAGCCTTTCTAGTCCCCAACAGACTGTCTACAATAAAAATATTGGAAAAGAAGAGATGTAGAGATCAATAATCTCCACAAAAACAACATATATAAAGATATGGGATACCCATGTATTGAAAAGAGATAAAGATAAAACTAGGGAAATGAGGATCATACCTTGATCTGTAACATGTATAGGATCCTACTTTTTTCAGGTATGCTCCGCAGAAAAGGTCTAACCTGTTCCATGGACCTGTGACCCTACCCGACCACTCTGAGATGTTCCACTCCACTTTCACTGATTTACTGGCGATTGACCACCACGACTACGACCTTAAACTCATCCTGAACGGCCAAAAGAATTCTAGTTCTCAGGCTGGTGAGAAACTGGTGGTGCTGCTTCCCAATATGGAGTCATAAAAGAACCCATGTCACCAGCTGCTGGTGAGGAGATCTAACAGGAGCGCTGAAGGTGACCCATCTTGCTGTATGATCGACACTTCACTAGGTCTTTTGGGAAACGTGGCTTCGTATGCCTACTCTTTCTACACTGGTAGCACACCACAAGGATACGAGAAGATGTGTCATACCTCTTTGGATCACCGTGCAAAGACTCCATGTGGGGCTCTCTACTGTCAGTAGGAGGGATGCTAACTCTATATTCCAAGCTGCCCTGGATCACATCTCTAGAATCCCTTAGATTGTGCTCCATGATTAGTGTCTGGTAGACGATAGAAGTGATGTATGTTATCCTGAAGATGTTAACCTGTGAATGTATGTCGTGCCTCAGAACATCCTTGAACTTCTTTTCTAGGAAAAACCCTTCTCCCCCTAGGAAGTTTGTAAAGCTCTGATACTCGGTGAAGCAAGAGGAATACTCAGTAATAGAAAGAGTACCCTGCTCCAGAATCATAAACTCTTGGGCTCGATCGACCCTCATGGTCTCTGGATAGAAGTAATCATTGAAGATGTGCTGAAACTCATCCTACACCATAACCTGCTAGAGTCCCACCTGTGATATCACATCCCACCACCTCTTGGAAGAGTTCCAAATCATATAGGTAGTGAGCTTAACCCTCCTCTCTTGGAAAATCACCAGATGCTCAAAGATTGTCAACATTGCTCCTATCCATGACTCTACAGCCTGATGTCATCCTTCCTCAAATAAAGTGGAAGGATTATCTTTCTGGAAGACCCAGGTCAAATCCGCCATCGATGGGGCAGGAGGCAGTGCACCCTGAATGGCCTAAAATATCCTCACAATGCCATCCTTGAACTGTGCATCAAAACATATGTCTGGTATAACGGCTGGTGCCAAGACTAGAAAAATTGGAGGATTTGCTGGAAGTCCTTGATCAGCCATATCTAGTGTCTGCTCACCGCCTAGAAACTAGCATACAAATGGAGGACGTCTGAGTGGCATGACTCTGCAAGGTCAAGCACACACCTTAGATCAAGATTAACAAGGCCTGAAAACTATAAAATCTGGGTTATTTAAAGTTCTTTTGGTATATTAGTTTTTTTATTTAAATACCAGACATATATTAGATCAATCATATATTTATTGCATGTGCTACTTGGTTACTTGTTGGAATCTATTATAAGATATCCATTTATTTATTGAAGATATTTATTTTATCATTTGATATTATTTCTGAAAAGGGATTTCTCTAAAACTCGAGTATATTCTCCCCAATATTTCTCTTTACATCTATACTACTAGTTAGGAAGCTCACAAATATCAGAAGATTAGCCAAGTTTATGTGGTTACCCAACTCAAGGAACCATTATAGTGGATATAGGGTTGCGGATGTTACAAAGTTGTATCATAATGGTTTCTTTTGTCTTACAGTTTAGGTATTGGTATATAATATACTAGGTTTTTATTAGGTCATGGTAGCGATATAATGTATGGATTCTTATAGCCCCATGTATGAGGGAAGATCCTGGGATTAGTGGTGGTAATTGATGGTCAGTTGTGTACATTTATGGTTGGTTGTTATTTCTACATGGAGTGGCTATCCAAGATGATATTTTATTGGATTGGGATGAATTATCTCTGGGAGTGTTATGTTATGGGAGGGTGTCTGAGTTCATGCGTCATTCTCGGAACATGGGATCTCTAGGACATCCATATAATTCTTTTAATTGACATTTCTTTAGGATTCATATATTTTTATGGTACTTTTCTTCTTTTGGACTTTGTGTGATGATTTTCATTTGAATTGATTGAAAATAAATATTTTCTAAAATCTGAATTTGAATTAATCATTTATTATTGAAATTTTGGGTGGTAAATGTTTTCTCCCAAATTGTAAATTATATGGTTTTTAAAATGAACAACACTAAGATGTAAAAACTTGGGTTTTAAATTTTAATTTTTAATTATGAATGTAAATGGAAATGATGAAATCTATATAGACATTGGGAATGGGAATCCCAAGTGTTTTTATTGGACCATATGCATGGGTGTCTTGATTTGGGAGAGTTCCCTGTTTTGAGGGCTTTGTTATGGGGTCATGAGGTTATCATTTGTTTTGATATATGGTAAATGAGATTTTTTTTCCAACCCATGATAGGGTTGTGAATATAAGTTATAAGATGGTTTATATTAATGTGGGTGTGGTAACTCTTATGAATTGTGATCATGAATGTTGTGTTTTAGACCATGGAAGGGGTTTTGTCTCTTGGTTCCAATGTATTTGGAGAGTATCTTTAGTGTGAAATCTAGAGTATAGGGTTATCTGGGTTTGTTATATGCGTTGTTTTTTGGAATGCGAACTGCAGTTCCACCCAAGACCAGTGCCTTTTTTGAGTCTTGATGTGTATATATTAGAAAGGGATACAATGTCCTTTTCTTGATCATACTCCAGTTTATAGATTAGGTACTGTTTGAACTTTTAAAGGGTGACAAATTAGAGGTTTTAGATGGTATTTGAGTGTATTTAAATAATGTTTTCTTACATTATGTATCTGGTTTTTGTGGTGTATGTGTGGTGAATGGATCTATAGGTTCCAACTTAACCAAAAAGTGGTATATCAGAATAATAATAATATGGATTGATGGAACGAGATGAAAATAGTGTGATATCTAGTTTGGGTTTTTCAAAATGGTCTATATGGAAATTTAAATGGTTCTGAAGTTGCAACTTTTGTTTTGGTTATAAGGGAAAACCATTGAGCTCATGGGAAACTTCATCGTAGGTTGGCCCAATGTTGCAGGTTCCATGGAATGTAATGCATGCTTGGTTTCTTTAAAGGTGAAATAAATCAATGGTTTTTTCCATAGAAGTTGTTAAAAGTGTATGGTTATTCCCTAGATTATTTATTATGGAAATATATAGGCTCTTTGGGTTGTTTGAATGGTCTGTTTTAAATGAGGCTAGTTTATTAAGATATATATCTAGTGGTTTGATGGAATTTGATGTAGGGACCGAAGTTAATTTTGGGTGAACAATACAAGGGAGGACAAATCAAAGATGGAATCTATTATTGGGGGGTAAAACTAGTGAGATGGTTTTCATGATTTTGGGATCAGTTGTAAGAATGTTGGGATTAATGGGAGAGATGTTAAGAAATCCAATAGCTTGATGAGTCTGATAGATCAGCTAGCATGGTCCGTTTTGTACGTAAGCATTTTAGGGTAGATCGAGTGATGTATGAATCATTCAATCTAGATTCATTTTTAGTGTGTGGAAACTTGAATGTGTGAGAACATGAGGGGAATCATTAGTTCCATATGTGGGATTATGTTGGATTGACATGAATTAATTTCTGATGGGTGAACATATGCTTGAGTGTATGTTCTGGTTAAAATTATTTGTCATCACTGTGGATAGGGCTTGCAATGTACAAGACTGATCTGATTTGGATAACTATGATGGATCATCATGTTAACTATGTGATCCGCTAGTGTCATGTTTCAAGAATCCAAGAGGTATGGAGAAGGTTCTGTCATAGGAAGCATAGGTTCGCGACAACTGGGTTCAGGGTTGTGAAGTGGTGATGAGTTTGGTCTGCAATCCCACATTAGTTGTGGAAGTTAGGTTTTCATGAGATGTTGGATGGTATAGAAGCCCAATAATTTCATATGTTAAGGGAGTCCCCATGGTCGGAGATGATAGTGATTATTTATAGTTTGTGGTGGTGTTTGTAGATGAATTCTTAGTATGCATTTAGCTATTGAAGATCATGTCCAATATATAGACATTGTACTAAGTACACTAAGAGAGATATAGCTTTACACCAACCATCCATAATGTTATATGGATGAAAAATGATTCCATTACAAGATTTTATCCTAGACCGATGTATTTATAGATGGATGGTGTGAAATGCACCATCGACCAGTTAAGAGAGAGGTCCTCCAGTTGGATTGTATATCGACGAATGTCTCAGGTGTCATTATTGAATGTTTAGAATGGGAAGTAGTTGGTGTTTGTTTTCGTGTTGTAGGAAATTAAAGTGTTATTTCACTAGTCTTGTGATCCAACATATTATTTAAATGAGGTTTATGGTTGATTGATGTTTATTATAGAAAATAGTAATAATGACACTCCTATTGCGGGTAGCAGTTTGTAGGTCTGTGAGCTTTTAGAATGACTGTGATATGATGTGGTGGAATTGATGTCTGATTTTGTTAAAATAAATGGGATACAATTTATATCCTTGGAAATTATCAGTAATTTAATAATAATTTGATTTATAGATTAGGTTTATATAATTTTTTGATTTATGGTACGAAGAATGGGTTATTTTTTGACATCATTCATGTTTTCACTATGGTATTTTAGATTATTATCAGGTTTAAAGAGAAGAAATGATAATGATATTCACATGTTTTGTGTGTGATAGTCAAGAGTAAAATCATATTGTTTTGGGGGATTAATGATAAGTTTACTATGAAAATTTAGGGACATTTATTAAAAAAAATTGGATTCTAATCTTCCGCAATGCTCAAAAGGGTAACAGTTTATAAATTTGTTTACATTGAACATTGAATGAGTTTTAATATATTAATATATTATTTATCCATGGGAATATTTATTCATATTGAATAATCTTTTATAACCAAATTGTAATGATATCTAGATATATCAGGATTGACTTTATTTTTCTCATTATGGATTATATAATCCACTGGTTCTATAGGAATTAAAATTTCAACATAATTTCTTGAATTATGAAATTAATTAGGGATTTATAAAGGAACAAAAAAGAGTAAGATTATACTTATGAGATGAATTTATGCCATTATATCTTTCTAAATGATTTTGAAATAAAATGTTGTTATATTATAATCATTTTCAAGAGATATCAATGACATTTTAGGATGTATTTTGTCTATGGTTTGTGGTCATTAGCCTTAAAATTTCCATTTTATCAATATTTATACATTATATCATAACAATTATAATTTTCTTCCATGTTAAAATTTTCACTTTATGCTAATCATAATCCCAGTTTTGTGGCAATCTTTTCTCTTTCCCATTCTAATTTTTATGAAGATGTTTTGTTGTCCCTTTTTAAATTGCAGATTTCCCAAAAAGAAATTTGCTAATATCATCCTTTTTATTTTATGTGAAATTCTAATTTTTACAGGATGTAATTGTTTTCAAATTCATGATGATATCATGATTATATAACATCAATTAATTCTTCCACCAAATCTCTCTGAACTCCACTATATGTTTCATGTATATATCTTGAGTAAGTGCATACATGATCCTTCACATGTACTAAGCTCAGAGATCATACTTCTATAGCATGATATTGTATTATGAAATGAACAAATTAGAGATTTTAGATCGTAGAGATGAATTTCTATGAAAAAAGTCCAGTAACCTAGACATTATTTTTAGTGAAAGTACCAATTTGAGGAAGCTATGAGAGAAAAATGATATGTAATGAGAAATTGGTATTCCTATCTATTTGAACAATAGTGATTAATTTAAAAGGGGAAATTAATTTTAAAGGGGGTTGGTTGTATCATGCCATGGTTTCATGGTATGTGTATCTAATTATGAAAATATATTATCTTTAATAGTTTATATTTCTTGAAACATTGAACATAAGAAAACTCAAAAATGTTATTATATAATTGTTATATTTCACCTAACTATTATAGTTATTTGAATGAATTATATTGAATAAATAATGAAAATATAGTTTTCATATGATTATATAATGAATTAATTAGTTATAAATTAATTACAAATAAAAATGAAAAACAATCTAACATAAAGGATGTGTTTTTATAATAATAACAATTTTATCCACACAATGTAATTTTATACTAATAAATTAAATTAATCAATATATATATAATATTAATAAAATATATATGTTATATATTCAATAATTTTCATTCATCCAATATATTTTAAATGCTTAAGATATGAATGTGTCAAATTATAAGTATAAAAGATATATTTTCCTAATTAGTAAATTTTTTACTTTTTAGTGAAACAAATGTTTTAAATTTTAATCATTGATTCTTTAATTTTTTTCAAAAAAAATTAACTTCTTATTTTAAATATTAATATCAAATCTATCATTGTAGGAAATATTCTTATTTATCAGAAAATATTCATTTTTTATTACTAGTAAAAAATTAATTTTAATAAGAGAATAAATTTTCATATAATTTGATTATATAGATTAAATATATTATAAAATATTCATAAATATTAATTAGTTTAACAATAAATAATTCAATTCAATTTATTTAATTAGAATCAAATTAAAAAAAGAATTTTATACAAAACGTTTCAAACATTTCAGCCTTTTCTCTATAAACACATTTTGACCTGAGGGGTCTGTGAGGTTATTTTTAAATATATTTTTCTCAATTATATAAATAGAATTCATTAAAATGGATTAAATATATGGAATAAGAGGGTAAATATTTGTTAGTAAGATCATTCTCATTTTTATGCATTAAAATTTACTATTTTAATATTAATTAATTACCACAATATTGTTAAAATAATGAAACAATTTTAAATTAATAGCTAAAGTCTTAAAATACCTAAAAATTACCAAATTTAATTGGTGATTGAGGTGTTTCATAGACCTAAAAAGACCATAAAACCATTATTATCATCCAAATTCATGTTAATTGATTCCACATAATTGTGTATGTATTGTAACATAATGTAATTTTTATTTAATCTCAAAAACCAACCCCTCTCAAATATAAAATCCAACCCTCACCTACCGAATTCACCTCATAAGGATTGAATATCCTCAAATATCATTCATGATCTCTCTTTAGCACCCTCCCCTAATACATCCTTTTTTTATCACAAAATGTCATGTTAAATTTCATTAAGGGGATCTTCAAAGATGTGATATTCAAGAGGAGGTTGAAGTACACAAAACTAAATGGAAGCATGATTTAAGGGTTTCTCATCTCATTTTTTCTTTTGTGAGATATATTAATAATTCACAACTTAAATATTTGTTTTGTGGTGTATATACATAACATTGATATATAATATCATTAATCTCAGTAAAATTATCTTATTAAATGTTTTATTTAATAGTTATTACTTTTAGGGGTAATATGATTCGACTCATTAAAAATTGGTAAGGGAATTCATAACATATTTTTTATTCCTAATATTAATCTTCTAATTATTAAATTATTTTAATATACGATTATGTGTGGGATAAATATAGACTATATTATGTTTAATTTCAAAAAATTTATCTATATTTATTTGGAATACACTTAATTGAATAATTTTATTAATTCTCACTCCAATGAAAAGATATTAAAAAGGAATTTTAATCAAGAATCATTTCAAGTGATCTATAAAAAGTAATTTCCATATAAGATAATAACTTTTATTGTCAATTATAATTTTATAAGAATATTATTCTAGTAAACTATCCTTATTATGGAAGATACTGACTATGATTAGTCAAAATGGGTTATAGTTATGAATGGATTTGTATGAGATGATGTAGATGTTTTATGAATCAATTGCTTTTTATTTTCCATTTCCAAATACACCAAACTCAAATGGTACTAGTGTGGGTTTGTTATGTTATGTAATGAATATTAATACATTTTTAAGTAATGTAATTGTATGAAAGGTATGATTATTTATAAAATCATGATACACACTTTTGTTAAAATATCCCTAGTTTGTGTCCTAGATATTATGGTTGAGTCTTCAGCACGAACATTATAAATGGAGACTCTATCTGGAGATGAATTAGTGAACACAAAATTCTGCTAATATGTGATATAACACATGGATGAGAGTGATTGTTATGGTAGCTCATTGTGAAAAACATTAGTCTTACTAAATCATATTAGTAATGAACTATATATATTAATTTCAACTATTAATTGATTATTTTAGGAAGACGATAAAATGTTTTTTTGGTGATCACATGAGATTTTCCTTCATTGGTGAGAAAGAAATCCCAGGAAGAACTGTATGGGCCCATACATATGTGGGTGTAACTTATTAATATCATGTTATCTAGAGTGACTCTTGGAGAGTTTTATGATATAAAATAATTTATTTATATTGTTCCGTAAGACTACAAGGACCTATATCATGTGGATGTACTAATTTTAACATGCAACTGAAAGTTATACTTTTTTAATGACTATAACCTAGGGATAACCCTGATATATATTCCTTAATATCATATGGAACCTACCATATTTCATGATCTAGAGGTGAAGTTGGAGGAATTACAGAGTGATGACATTATGAGAACTAGTATTTTTACCTACGTTGACCTAATGTTGTTTTCCAAGAAGGTGGTTGAGAGAATGAGGTTATGTGTGGGTTATTGGTTCTGGAACTAGATGATCATAATTAATAAGTATACACTATCTTGTATAAATTATCACATTAATTTGATATGTTGTTCATGATGGTTATAAAATATTGACCATATATTAGTATATAACCAACTATGAGTACTAGATGATGATATACTAAAATATAAAAATTATATTTATCTACAATAACTATTAATAAATAGTGATGCCATTCAACATGATGAAAACCCAAGAAGTTTTCAGAGTACTCTTTAACCAATTAAATCATACTTTTATAGAATGGTTCTTGGAATTCATCATTGGAAACATCCTAGTGCAATTGAATTCAAAAGAGGAGCATGTGATACAAATAAGGGTGGTGATAGATACACACTGAGAGCAGCAGCATTATTGAAATATCCTTATATATAAATTATATATTAATAGGTTAACATTTTTTGACATGTTATCTTTTATAATAGTGCAGCAGTGGTCCAAGAAATTGATAACGAAGTATAATCTTGTGATCCACTCTACAGTTTGACAGAGGTATAGAGCTTCCTTCTATTTGTAGGCCACAACATGATATTTATACATGATATCTCATTGTTACTCAATCTTTGGTCTACTTTAACCCAAATAGTGCATCGTTCCGTAAGGGAATAGATATTCTAGTATGATTTTTTTAGAGTTTCAAAAAATGATGAAAAGTACCATCATCATGAAATTTCTGTATGTGGGTGTTGAGTAGGTAGCATTCTGTGATGCATTAGGGACCATACATGGTTTATTTATGATGTAAAAGTATTCAATGATTTCTATGGGTCATGGAAGTCAATAAATAATTATAAGAACTATATAAAATAGAATCAATATATGGTACTGGTATATTTCACATTGATGTTTTAGAAACACTACCTTAGGGGTGCGTAACATTTACAAAATTATTACAATAAGAGACTCACCTAAACCGTTTCTCGAAAGGGTCTTATCACGAGATAGAGGTGATGTCTATTGTCACTAAAATATTATGAAATTGATATATTCTAAAATACTAGGAAGGGAAATTTGGTAGAAAATTCTCTTTGTATGAGATACTGTTCTCAGTTTTTGGTTGAGGAATGAAAGTATATAGCCTCAATGTAGTTTTACTTCATGGGTTAGGTTGGTACAACTTACAACTAGTTTAGGATTTTTACACTACCACTTCTAGTGTGTTTTGAGGAACATAATAACGGAGATATCCACTTTGATGCCACATGTACTCCTATATCAATTGGATTTTCACATAATGTATTTTTTGATGGTGGGAAGCACATTATACTTTTAAAATGCATTGGTTATGGTACCGGGGACTTTGAATAAGGTGTTGATGAGGGAGTTTATTATGACCCATTTGTAGGTTCATCCATGTGTTGAAATGATAGACTACGACAAACTGTTTCATTTTAGGTGGATTGACAGGAAAAACTCTGCGTAAAAATTTATAACATGATGCCTAAATTGTTAGAAGAAAAAGGATGAGCACTGGCTTCTGGCAAGTTTATCTCAAACCATCGTGGGGAAATATTCAGATTAGTATCAGATATCTATGGAATTATTGATTTAGATACAATGTACTATAATGAATCGATGTAGGTTTCCCTAAAACCAAGAACCTGACCTGATTAAAAAAAGTGCCTAAAGGGAATTCATGATCCCCATGGGCTGGCCACAAGCATCTGGGCATCGAACTACAAAAATGAAAGAACGATTTCACCCAACCTGAATGACCACACAACATATATAGTGATAAGGATAGGAACAGTATAGGACTAACAAATATATATACAATAACTGTATAAAAAACAAAAGAAATAGAACAACTAAAATTGTAGATAAAAACTCCAAAAGACATGTCTTACTACAATGGACTCAAAACCAAGTAGCTACTCCAAGGATGTGATGGGAGAACTCCAAACATCTCACAATGATCTACCCATCTTATATGACATGATCCTCACCGCTTCACTATATCACCATTCCTTTCCCTACACTGGAAGACAAACAATGCTCTACACACCACCGATGCAGTTTGCAGGGTGTGAGATAATAGGCTCAGTAGGAACCCACCTAGGTGTTCCATAACATGTTTTTGTATAACAATTAATTTATGATTATTTAAAATTTAATACGTGGCATAATAATTAGAAAATCACTTTTATAGAAAACATGGTAAATTTCATCTTTTTCCACATTTTTTAACAAATTTTGGTTTAATAGATTCAAATTATATTTTTCATAACATTTTTTCAAAAGAATAAACAAGAATATCAAGGATAGAAAAAAAGATGATAAATACAAAATACTAGCACATGTATCATAGAACTAAGGAATATTACAAGTCTACATATCATACTACCCGTACAAAAATAATCAAGTGCCCAAAACTGATCCTAGGTCAATGGGCCTAGGATGTAGAGGAAACCCCCAAGTGTAATCCCCCCAGAATGTCAATATCAGTCCCCTATAACAATTGGCCTATAAACATTGGAAATCCCCGAGAGTTATCTAATTAATAATCACAAAGAAATATATTATGACAACAATCTAAACCTTCCACCTAATTTCCCAAGGTAACCATTGTGTTCTTTTCTAGAAACCCATTTCAATGTCTTTAAAACCATTCCACTGCTGGAAATAAGAAAATTTGCGATGGGTTATTTGCGTCAGGATCCCTTAGCAAATGGGATTTTGTGACGGGGGGTCCATTACAAATGACCTGTTGCGGTAAATGGCGTCGCAACTAACAATATTTGCGACGAGCTCGTCGCTAAAAATATTATTCGCGACGGGAATAATTACCGTCGCAAATACTAATCGATATATTTTAAAAAACTTTAAATAAGGTTTTTGTGGTGGGCCCATCGCAAATAACATTTGCGATGGGCCGCTAATCTTGTCGCGAAAAAGTTAACTTCAAAAAAAGAAATAAATAATTGCGACAGGCCGGTCACAATTGCCTTTTGCGACAGGGAATTATTCCCATCACAAAATATTTAAAAAAAATTAAAAAAATTAAGTAACTGCGACGAGATGATTATCCCGTCGCAAATAGGTATAAAAAAATAAAATAAATAAACAAATATTAATAAAATAATTTACTTAATATTATAATAGTAATTATACAATTATAATTCATTCAGTTATTAAAACAATTTATCATTTAAATATTTAAAAAATTATAATTAAATTAAAATATTTAAAAATTTAAATATATATATATATAAATTAATATTATAAAATATGAATAATATTATTAATCATATTAATATTGTAATATAAATAATATAATATTATATAATAATAATAATAATAATAATATACCAAATTCTTATTATTATAAATAATTAAAAAATTATAATTTTAATTAATATTTTTGAAACATTTTATTTATTAAAAATAATGAATATAATATTATTAAAATAATTAGAAAATAAAAATATGAAAATTATCAACATTTTCAAAAAGATATATAAACAAATATTAAAATACTAAGAGTAATATTATTATTAATTAAATAAAAAACATTAAAATAAATACCAATAATAAATAATAAAGTATTAAAAATAAATATAAATTAAATAATACAATATTAACACCAGTATAAGAGAGACAGAAACTCTGAATAGAAAAAAGGTCATATTTTAAATTTGCAAACTTTATAACATCTAAACAATAACTAATCTGAAGGAGGAGGGGGAGGGGGGATCTGCAGGTGGAGAAAACTCCATCCCTAAGGCATGAGTGAGTCAGCGCATGTACTCCATCTTCTCCTGCTGCTGCTGCTGCCACCGACTCATCGGCTTCTCGTACATCTGCTACTGTCGTCGACACTCCTCCTCATGATGCTGCTACTGGCGACGCATCTCCTCATGCTCATTTTGGAGACTCTCTATCAACTCAGTCAGAGATCGCAACCGATCCTCATACTATGTAGCAGAAGAAGATGCATGAGTTCCTCTCGAGCTGGACACCGGCATCGCAGCACTGCCATAATAATCTATAGGAGTCAGTCGAGAGCTGATACCAACTACTCGGCCCTTCTCGAAGGCATGTTGGGTCGCCTGCATCCATGATGCCTCATCAAACTAATGGCCACCGGTCTGATCTGATGCCTCGTCCTAACCCTCAGGTCGGGTCTATGATGCTGATGTCTCATATGACTCATGTAGTTGCAATTTAAAATTAAAATTGTGAATATATTATATGTAGTTAATTTTTATTCTTTTAATAAAATAATACTGACCACGATGTGACGCTGGCGATCAACTCTGAGCTCCCCAGTAGCTGGATCAATGTACATCCTCCGATGTACGTCGTACTCTATAATATCGGGGTGCTCGACAGCCTATAAGAATATAAAATAAATTGTTAATATTTAATGTTATATAAAATATTTATAAAAAATGTACATACCAAATTTTGTCTATGAGTACTGAAAGTAAGACTCCCATCTCAATGAATCACCTCATGTCTCCTCCGATTCTACCTCCCCACCGATGATCTCCTCTGAAAGCCACCACTCAACCAGTGTGAACATAATCTATCCCATACGTGGGATGAAATATACTCTGGTCGGTGTGCTCTACATGACTCATCAAAATCTGACACTCCTGCTTTCTTTATGGCAGCTCTTCTTAAATTGTGCAAAAACTGATGACAGTGATCATGCATGGCCACCTCCCATACCATGTGTATGGCGTCATGCATGGTATCCTTGATCGGATACTATAATCCCTACAAATAATTCAAAATATCAAGTTATAAATTAAATAAATTTCAAAAAAAATTATTTATTTACGTACGTACCAACCAATGGCCGAACATGTCCTGCTGCACATCAACAGAAATATGCTCCCATGTCGTCCATGGCTATGAAAAATAGTTGCCCAAAATATCGCCGCCCTGTCTGACAGCTATATGCGGAAAACTGTAAAAACAATAATCAAACATTTATTATGTAATTATATTAATGAAATATTAGTAAAATGTATAGGTTATCACACCTCCGGGTGCGTGGATCGAACCCAAGACATGGATGTCGCTCGGCGATGGGTTCAAGAATCATCAGTCGTGCAAGACCACGCCCCCACTGTATACCCCCTGAAGCGCCTTCAGGCTGAGGGTTAGGTGCCAGCAACTCGTCCGCATCGAAAGATAGGTCATCATTCACCAACTCACGAAATGTGTCCTCGTCCATCTGAAATAGATAACGATTGTTGTTAGAAAATAATATATAATTATTATTATATATACATATATATTAGTTATGATTATATATAACTACCATTGAATTGTATCAATGTTTAGCTTCATCATCATCTTCATATCCGTCAGTGTCATCTTCATATTCCTTCTCAATATCATCGATATCAATTTGAGTTCCAGTTGCTTCCCTTACCATTTCAAATTTATTTGTGACGTCATTAGCATCATCATCATCATCACTGACTCTTAATTGAGGGGTGTCATCATCGATACTCATGTCTCTTGGTAATAAAGATTGATTTTGAGAACTCTCTTGAAAAACTTCAATTCCTTACACTTCGGTGAATGCACATTCACTTTGACTAAACTGATTGTCTCAAATTTTAATTTTTATTATGCTCCACCAATCAGTCAAGTCTCTTGACGTAGCACAATACTTTGCATAAAAAACTTTATGTGCCTGTTGATCTAGTAAGAATGGTTCATTTACTGTAAGAACACTTTTACATTTAATAACGATGATTCCATGAGTCGGATGAACACGCACGCCTCTCTCAGTATCCAACCCCTGACATTTGAACATTGTTATGTAATGTTGTCCTAGATAATAGAGTTCAATGATTTCATCAAGTATGCCATAAAAGTCAACTTCATTTTCTCCATGATGAGATCCTCTCAATCAAACTCCACTGTTCATTGTTTTTTATTTGATTCCCCATATTCATGTGTATGAAATCAAAAACATTTCACCACATATGCTTTATAAGATTTCACAATTTTGGATGGTGGGTTACTCAATATACAAAGCCATTTTTCAATTTTATCAACATGCCGAGACAACTGAAAATTTGTAAAATAATTATCAATAATGTAAACTATAAAATGTAGTAGATGTTAAATTAATAAAAATTTATGTTACCAGTATTTGAAACCACTGAGAATTTTTTTTTGTCTGCGTTCTTCGAGAGCAGCTGCTGTAATTTGTGGAAGTTGTTTCTTGATATGATTATCATACAATCTATAAAAAACAATGTTATTTATTGTAACATAAATAGTAGAATAAGTGATAGAATCACTTACAGTACAAATGATGTCATCTCTTCACAGTTCAGAAGAACATATGTATGAGCTCTGTGATGGTCATCTTCTGAAAGCCATCGTTCATGAACTCCACCAAAACCAAGGTCTGACTGGTTAAAAAAATATAATTGATTGTTGATTCATCAATATTCCCCTCGTTCCGTCTCATGCAGTTGTGTTTTGATGGATACTCAGATTCAAAATAGTGGGATCAGAAAAAATATATCTTCTCTTGCAAATAAGCTTCAGCATTAGATCTTTCAACAGATGCTTTGTTACGTACTTTTTTTCAATTTCTTCATGCATCTTTCGAATGGGTACATCTATCAAAACTATATCGGACCTCCACATTTTTCTTCATATGGAAAATTTAATATCAAATGTTCCATTGAGTTGAAGAAAGACGACGGGATAATTTTTTCCAGTTTATATATAATTACAACAACATCTTCTTCAAGTTTTCATAGTGCATCGTAATCTGTTGTCGCCGCACAAATGTCCAGAAAAAAATATGATACGTCTATTATGGAATCCCATATCACAGAATTTAACAGACCTCTTAATCCAATGGGTAGAATACTTTCCATTTTAAAATGACAATCATGAATTTTTAATCCTGTAATATTACCATTTTTTACACATCTACCCAAATTGGAAGCATAGGCATCTGGAAGTCTCAAATATGCAATCCATTGACAAAATAATAAGCATCTTTCATTGGAAAATTTATAAGCTGATTTTGGTTTCATTAACCATTCTGTTTTGACATTTTGAAACAGTTCGAGTTCTCGATGCCTGCAAATTTGAGCAAGATCTAATCATGCATTTACATTATCTTTTCTCTTTCCTAGTTTATCCAAAACTGTATGAAACAAATTATCAAAACAGTTCTTCTCAATATGCATGACATCCAACATGTGGTGGACCAGCAAATCAGACCAATATGGAAAATCCCAAAATATGCTACGTTGTAGCCAATTGTGTTCTTTCCCAAAACCATAAATTTTCTGTTGGTTTATTGTGGGTCCAAATGTTATGGGAGGTAATGAATATACACATAATTTTAACTCCATACCTTATAGAATTTTTGGAGGTCCATTCCATTCAACTGTGCCTTTTCTAAAATGAGATCTGTTTCTGTGAAAAATATGACCAGCTGGAAGAAATCTGCGATGACAGTCAAAAGAGAACGGTTTTTTTCCATGGATGATCATAAATGCCTTGTTCTATACCATACAGTAAGGACATGATTTCATCCCATGTGTACTCCATCCAATTAACATTCCATAAGCCAGGAACTCACTAATTGTCCACATCAATGCTGCTCTTAGTTTGAAATTATGTTTCGCATCAACATCCTAAGTACTGACACCAGTACTCCACATTATGTTTAATTCATCAATAAATGGTTTCGAATAAAGATAAATATTCTTCTTCGGATGTCCTGGAATTAGTAAGGTGGAAAAGATATAGGGATCCTTCATCAACATCTATGGAGGTAAATTGTACGGAGTTAAAAAGATAGGCCAACATGAATACTGACTACCATAAGATCTGAATGGATAAAAACCATCAGTGGAAAGACCCAGTCGCACATTTTGGGCTTCTAAAGAATATTATGGATGCACTCTATCAAAATGTTTCCATGAATCACCACCGGTCGGATGATTCATTCTTTTACCGGTTGAAATATTCGTTTTGTGCCATGTAATCATTGTCACTTTATTCTTAGACAAGAATTAATGCTGAAGTCTGGATGTAAGAGAAAAATATCTCAACTGTTTTACAGGAATCAAGCCATACATACCATGATGAGCTTCTTTATTCCTCAATTGCACAAAAGTGGGACAACTATCCAATGACTCATTTTCCCCAGAATATAAAATTGAATCATTTGAACATGCATGAATTTTCTGACAACTAAGTCCTAAATTCCAAACCATCCTCTTACTCTCATAGTAATTTGCATGCAAAACATTTCCTTCGGGTAATAGTGTTTTAACCAAAGAAAATATTTGATCAAAAAACGTGTTTGGCATTACATTATCTGATTTGATAGCCATAAATTTTTCAATTTCTTGTAATTTTCTTATCTTGCAACCAGGATATAACACATCCTCAGCAGACCTCTACAACTCATAAAATTCAGAGTGTTCCAACTCAGGAGTTGAATCAATATCATCCTGAGTTTCTGTATGTTGAATAGATGGATCTACAACATCATGTACTAAATTTTTTAACCGGGAACGATCTGGAATCAAGTTAGTATCACCTTATGTAGAATTTCGTTCACAATGTTGATACCAAAAAACATAATCCGGTTGAAAACCAAAACGCAAGAGATGTCCCCCAACTTTGTCAAACGTGTCAAATGTTCTCAATGCACATTTTTTACAAGGACATTTTATTGTACCTTCTGAAACAAATTCTGGATTTGATGCCGCAAATGCTAAGAAAGACTCCACACCCTCAATATATACTGGATTTCAACCAGAACCATTGGGATTTCTACGTTGATTTATCCATATGCGGTTATCTAATAATGACTGTTGAGGACCTCGTTGTTCCATATTTTTCTATAAAATATAAAAGCATTACTGTTTTTGAATAATTTCTTAGAAAAAACACTCAAAAAGAGAGGATAACTAATTACAACTACTTCTTAATAATTACCGATATTTACAGATAGTTATTTGTAATTATTATTATATAATTAATATTTATAAAAAAATAATATTAATATGATCAACCAAGCAAGGATAATTATAGAGTTTACATCAGACATGACTGACGCAACCTTTTTATTGGGATAGACATAAAAAATGACCCTTTAAGAAATGAACATGTTATGAATAGAGAAAACCCTATTACGAATATTGATAATTTTAATATTTTATATATTTTTTATTATTTTAATAATACTAATATTATTATTTCATAAATATTAATTATATAATAATAACATTATTACATTATTAGTACTTTTTTAATATTAATATTAAAATAATATGATTTTCTATATTATGTTACAATTCTCTTTTCATCTATGTGTTTAACATTTTGTCTCCACATGTAATATTTGAATTCACTTTCACCTCTCTATTGGTGAGTAGGTTGATAATTTTGAAAATAAATGCAAATATTACATGTGGAGACAGAAATTTTCTTCAAACCAATACAAAGATGAAAAGATAATTAAGAAAAATACTGATCATGCTTGTTTTTTCCAATTAGCTAATTGTTACTAATTATTACTAATTATGACTAATTATTGGTAATTATTATTATTTATTACTAATTATTCCTAATTATTGGTAATTATTCCTAATTATTGGTAATTATTGCTAATTATTGGTAATTATTCCAAATTATTGGTAATTATTACTAATTATTGGTAATTATTCATAATTATTGGTAATTATTCCTAATTATTGGTAATTATGCCTAATTATTGCTAATTATGCCTAATTATTTCTAATTATTGCGAATTATTGCTAATTATTGTGAATTATTGGTAATTATTGGTAATTATTGAGAAATATTCGTAATTGTTACTAATTATGGCTAATTATTTGTAGTTATTTCTAATTATTGTTGGTTATTGCTAATTATTGGTAGTTATTGCTAGTAATTAGTGGTTATTGGTAGTTATTTGTAGTTATTGGTAGTTATTGGTAGTTATTGGTAGTTATTGGTAGTTATTGCCAGTTATTGCGAGTTATTTGAGTTACTGCGAGTTATTGCGAGTTATTGCGAGTAATTGTGAGTTATTGAGAGTAATTGCAAGTTATTGCGAGTTATTGCGAGTTATTTCTAGTTATTGCCAGTTATTTTCAGTTATTTATAATTATTTGTAATTATTACTAATTACTTGTAATTATTACTAATTATTGCTAATTATTGGTAACTATTGGTAATTATTGGTAATTATTGGTAATTAATTCTAATTATTGATAATTATTGCTAATTATTGCTAATTAATGCTAATTATCATTAATTATTGGTAATTATTGGTACTTATTGGTAGTTATTGGTACTTATTGGTTGTTATTGCAAGTTATTGGTAGTTATTGCGAGTAATTGGTAGTTATTGCGAGTTATTGGTAGTTATTGCGAGTTATTGGTAGTTATTGCAAGTTATTGGTAGTTATTACGAGTTATTGGTAGTTATTGCGAGTTATTGCGAGTAATTGCTAATTATTTCTAATTACTGGTAATTACTGGTAATTACTGCTAATTATTTCCAATTAGTGCTAATTACTGGTAATTATTGGTAATTACTGGTAATTATTGCTAATTACTGGTAATTATTGCTAATTACGAGTAATTATTGCTAATTACTAGTAATTATTGGTAGTTATTGGTAATTATTGATATTTATTGGTAGTTATTGGTATTTAATGCTAGTTATTGGTAGTTATTGGTAAATATTGCTAGTTGTTGTTAGTTATTGCTAGTTATTGATATATATTGCTATTTACTGATAGTTATTTCTAGTTATTGCTATTTATTGCTATTTATTGGTAATTATTGGTAATTTTTGGTAATTTTTGGTAATTTTTTCTATTTATATCTATTTATTGGTAATTATTGGTAATTATTGGTAATTATTGGTAATTATTGGTAATTATTGGTAATTATAGGTAATTATTGATAATTATCACTAATTATTACTTATTATTACTTATTAATACAAATTATTACTAATTATTACTAATTATTACTAATTATTTCCCATTATTACTAATTATTGGTAAATATGGGTAATTATTGGTAATTATTGGTAATTATCGGTAATTATTGGTAATTATTACTAATTATTACTAATTATTACTAATTATCTTTACTTATCACAAATTATTGTTAATTTGTTCTAATTATTACTATTCTTTTGAATTATTCATATTTTTGTTTCATTATTGCTAATTATTTCTATTTTTTTGAATTATACATATTTTTTTGATAATTATGGTTAATTATTACAAATTATTACTAATTATTGAAAATTTTTACTAATTACTACTAATTATTACAAATTATATTCATTAATTACTAATTACATTCATTATTTACTAATTACATTCATTAGCTACTAATTACATTCATTAGTTACTAATTACTATCTTTAATTAAAATTACAGTTATTAGCTACTAATTACAGTCACATAATTATTAAATATTGTTAATTAGTAATAATTAAATCAAAAAAATTAAATTTAATACAACCTTAATATAACATAATTATATCTAATTAGAAATAATAAAAACTAATGTAAAAATATAAAACCAAAAAATTAAATAAATATTAAATTAAAATTCAGATAAAAACCTTAAACTGAATTTCGAGCTTTCAATTTGTTGTACTTGTAGGATGATCCCCGCAACCACCTTGAAATCGACATGAAAAACAAAATTCAGTCAACTCATATAAACTAGTAAGAAGTAGTTCAGATTCGGAAAATATGTCAAGGCTGGCTGTATTTATAGGTTAGATTATTTGCTATAGGGTTTATTGTGACGGTATTCCTGTCGCAATTGTTATTATTTGCAACGGGACCGTCACAAATAACCCCGGCCACATTTATTATGGGCGGCAATAAAAGGGGTTATTTGTGACGGGGCATGTCGCAAATAACCCATACTGCTAGGTTATTTGCGACGAGAACCCCTTCCCGTCGAAAATAACCTATTATCGCCGTTGGTTATTTGCGACGGGAAGGGGATCCCGTCACAAATATCTTTCCCGCACAACCATGATCCTTCTCTGAGCCCTCGAATCTATATCCGATCTACAATTCAGCCACCAACAATTGCGTTGGGATCGCCTTGGTGAGCTCTCTTTTCTGCTAGATATTCGTTTCATAATTCCTCTTCTTCCTCAAGTTATCCTCTGTTGAAGGTTTTTGAGGTATTTATAGATCTTTTATGTTATAAGGTGATTCAAGCCTCGATGTTTACATATAGTGATGTCCCAACTCCAATGAATGTGTTTTGTGCCTTTCTGTTGAAAGACCATGTGTTTTATGTGAATAATTTCCTAATACCTATGAACGGGGTATTGCAACTTTACCGTTTTAGCCCTATTGTTTGCATGCTATGCTTTTATGCTTAAGTAGATGAAATTCGATTGTGAATAGGGTGAATTATCCAGCATTGGCTATGTTTCCCCTGCATTTTTTTTGCCTATTTTGACCTTTGGGTCTAGTTTTCCTATTAGGAGGTTGTTTACTTTCCCATGCCTAGTATTGTAGGATGGTGTTACTATTGATCTGTTATGCTGTTATGCTGTAGAATTCTAGCCAAGTAGTTATTGAGGGTTACCTAGGATGATATGCGCAACTTCACTTTCTTGACTTACACAGGGCCATGAGAACCTAGTGTATAGACCATAGGGATAATGGACATTGAGGGCTTCCTCAGAGTGTCTATACACATGGTTCTCACAGCCCTATGTATGTAAATCAAGTGTAGCAGTGCGTATTGGCTAAGGTATCCCTCTAGAACTTCATGGAAAGAATTCTATAGCATAACAACATAACACTACAACATTTGCACCATCCTATAGTACTAGGAATGGGAACGTAAACAGCCGCCTAATAGGAAAAATAGACACAATTGTCAAAATAGGAAAAACATACATGGGAAACACAACCAAAGCACGACAATTCACCCAATTCATAATCACATATCATCTACTTAAGCAAACAAGCCTAGAAGGAAAAATTAAATAGCAGAAGACTGCTAGAACAAACTAGAGCACATATATAAAATGATGCATGATACATATGTCTAGGACAACAGCAAAACAAAGAAAAATGATGAATATTGTACTTAACCAAGTATAAAAGAAAAACACTAATTAGCTCCACAACATCACTAGCCTAATCTTGGTCTCGTGCTCTGTAGCTCCACACCATTTCATGTACCTGAAGTAGAAGGGTGCTTTCCTTTGTGTATACCTGCAACAATATAATCTATTTAGGCCCAAAAGCATGCCCCAAACAGGCTTTGAGACTAATCCTAGTATGCAACCACCATGAGATTTATGCCTAACATTCAAAGAGTATATGGAAGGTAAAAGTACAAGAGACAGTAATTAGGATAGTACTCAATATTAAACAATCCATAGTTTCAATATCAAGTAACAACAAAACAAGAAGATAAACACAAACAGGTAACCCTCTGGGAAGCCCACTCATCCTAACACCTCTAGTCCTACCTAACAAGTACAAGAAAGCAGCTAACACAAAGGTATCCCTCTAGAAAGTACACTCAGTCTAACCCCTATGTTTCTAGCTTAAGCATAGACTCTCTGGGGAATCACTCATCGTCAATTTCCCCTATATTCCCATATCATAATTAAAGGCGCTCTAGGGAAGAACGTACATCACATTCCCTCTGTTGCATGCGTCGAGGAACTACAAACACTGTGAGGAAGAACTCAACGTTAATTCCCCCTATGGTATTTCATCGTATGTAAAACTGAAACATTAGAGAAGCCCTCAATGTCCATTCTCCCTATTATATATACACCATGTTCTCACGGCCATGTGAAAGTCATGCAAGTATAGCAGCGCGTATCAGCCAATGTAACCCTCAAGAAATACTTGCCTAGCATTCTACAACATAACAACATAACAGAACAACATCCACACCATCCTACAATACTAGGCATGCGAAATTAAACAGCCTCCTAACAGGGAAACTAGAACCAATGGTCAAAATAGGAAAAACATGCATGGGAAACACAACCAAAGCACATAAATTCATGATTTGTGAGAAATTTCTCATGATTTTCCAACCCTCTTACCAATATAAATCAAAAGGGAGTAAAGTTTTCTTGGAGTGATGAATGCGAAGAAAGCTTCAAGGAGTTGAAAAGGAGGCTTATCACTGCACCCATGCTCACTTTACCCACAAGTGGGGAGATTTTTGTGGTATTCAGTGATGCTTCGAAGAAGGGCATAGAATGTGTGCTGATGCAGAATGATAAAGTGATATCCTATGCCTCAAGGCAGTTGAAAATCCATGAGCGTAACTATCCAACGCATGATCTGGAGTTGGTGGCGGTGATCATTGCCTTGAAAATCTGGTGGCATTATCACTATGGAGAGAAATATGAGATATATACTAACCACAAGAGTCTTAAATATATATTCACACAGAAAGAGCATAATATGCACTAGAGAAGATGGATAGATCTCATCAAGGATTATGACTGTTCAATACATTACCACCCTGGGAATACGAACAAGGTGGCAGATGCCCTAAGTAGAAAGGATCCAGCTATTCTATCAATGATGAGAATTGAGAAGGATCCAATCTTCTTAGACTTGATGAAGATGGATGTGGGAATCATAAAGAAGGGAAAATCATCAATCCTTTCACAAATGATTACTCAACCATCTCTTTTGGAAAGGATAAAGGATGCTCAAAAGGATGATATGGGAATCCAAGAAAAAGTGGAAGCTAACAAAAAGGGAAAATCCTCAGAGTTTAATGTTAATGAAGAAGGAATTGTGCGGTTTGGGAAAAGACTACGTGTTCCATCAAGTCTGGAGCTGAAGAAGGAACTTTTGGATGATGCACATAGTTCAAATTTCTCTATTCACCTAGGGAGCACAAATATGTATCGAGATCTCCGAGAAAACTTTTGGTGGGATAATATGAAGAAGGAGATCGCTGAATATACATCAAAGTGCCTGGTGTGTCAGCAAGTGAAGGCAGTGAGGTAGAAGTCTAAGGGGATGATGCAACCATTGCCCATTCCAGAATGGATATGGGAGAACATCACCATGGACTTTGTCACTGGACTTCCAAGGACATCCAAAGGCAACAATGCAATCTGGGTTGTTGTGGATCGTCTTACAAAGACTGCACACTTCATTGCTATTCGAGAGGATTTCTATTTGGACCAACTGGCACAGATATATATCAGGGATGTGGTACAGTTTCATGGAGTACCACTTTCTATTGTTTCTGACCGAGATCCAAGATTCACCTCTAAGTTTTTGAAGAGTCTTCAACATGCTCTGAATACTGAACTGAACTTCAGTACGGCCTACCATCCTCAAACTGATGGCCAATCCGAGCGGACTATCCAAACACTTGAGGATATTTTGAGATCGTGCTCAATGGACTTTAAAGGAGGATGGGATCAACATCTTCATCTGGTTGAGTTCTCTTATAATAATAGTTTCCACTCGAGCATCCAAATGGAACCATATGAAGCCCTGTATGGGAAAAGGTGTAGAACACCGGCATGTTGGGATGAGGTCGGTGAACGTAAGCTGCTTGGACCAGAAATGGTCAAAGAAATGGTGGAGAAGGTGAAAACCATTCAGCAGCATATCAAGGCAGCCCAAAGTCGACAGAAGAGTTATGCAGATAATCGTCGACGAGACCTTGAGTTTAAAGTCGGAGACATGGTGTTTTTACGCATATCTCCGTGGAAGAAGGTCATGAGGTTTGGAAAGAAAGGAAGTTAAGTCCAAGGTACATCGTCCCCTTCTATATTCTTGATCATGTTGGGGTTGTGGCCTATCGACTAGCACTTCCACCTACTATGGCCAAGGTGCATGATGTCTTCCATGTATCCCTCTTAAGGATGTACATACCAGACCCTTCACATGTACTCTCTTCTGAGGTGGTACAATTAGAAGACGATCTTTCTTATGAGGAGAAACCAGTGAAGATCTTAGATCGTAGAGAAAAAGTTCTACGTAATAATACAATGCCCCTCGTCAAGGTGTTGTGGAGAAACCACAAGTTTTAAGAAGCAACTTGGGAGTCGGAGGATATGATGAAGCTAAGTTACCCACATTTGTTTTAGTGTGGGATAAGGAAAATTTCGAGGGTGAAATTTCTTAAGGGGGGAATATTGTAACGACCCAAAATTTCATTAATGGAAAATCCCTCTTGATCCAGTTAAATGTTTCTTTATGAAATTTTTTTTATAAGATGTCAAATTCTTTAGTTTTACATTAAGATTTGTGACCGTTACTTTCATAGTCGTTGAACAGTGATCATCTGAGTAGTATAAATATAAGGCTTTAACGAACCCATTTCTACTCAGACAAAGGAAGCGATAGCCTCATCCAGTAGAATTTCTCCTTACGAAGCCCATTTATCGGAACTCGGAAAAGAGGTGGCATCTTTGGGCTTTTCCCTTGACCAAGCCCAAGCCGAGCTTCATCAAGTCAAGCTCTAACGTGATCATCTACGGGAAAAGTGGATGTTGATTGAAATTACCACTCGAGCGATGTTATCCGAGCCGCCCCAAGAGTCTATCACCATCGTGCACCTTACCCTTAGGTCTTATGCGGCTATTTTAATAGGTTATGTAACAAATAAGTAGCACCATGTTCATGTACATTATTTTTGTATATAATAATGAATATAATTTCTAGTCATTTTTGATACATTGTAATTAGTTTTTTAAAGTACAAATGGCATTTTTAGTTATTATTTAATTAAGAATTATACTTTATTAAATTAAAGGATATTTGAATTAAATAATATTTTAATAAAATATTATTATTAATATTACATTAATTTTTATTAAATATAAATGATCTTATAATTTTATGAATGCGATTAAAATTTTTATTAAGGTTTGAAAGCCATTTCTGTCAAAACCCGTGAATTTTTTTTATAAATGTCGGTTTTTATTTTAAAAGTAAAAATTCACATATTTAGAAAATTATTTAGATAAAATAAATATTATTTTTGGAATCAGGACGCCAAAATTATCCAACGGTGAATTTTTCATAAATTTCTGAGATAGTCAAATTTTTGGGTAAAAATTAAATACCATTTAAGTATATAATGTGTTTTATAACATCATAATGTCCCAACGGTGATGTAATAAAATAAAATAATCCTTATGTTCAGAAAATATGTGTTTAATCATTAAAATAATGAGGTTTTGGGTTTGTTTTACTTACTTTTCAAAGCATTAATGGATCCCTCAAGACTTATTCAACACTTTGCCTTTTTAAATTAATTTCCATGGGAGTGTGACTCACCTCCACATAAGCAACCCTAATTTTTTAAAAAGTTCGGACCTTGGCCTTGTAAAATATTGTTTTCCTCTTTCCTTTTCCAGAAACCATGGGCAAATACCATGGGATGGTTTGTGTTTTGGATTATTTTAATATAAGGGGTCCCAAACCTAAATAATAAAGAATTCCCTCACCTTTCCTATATAAACCCACCCAAGCTCCCACTTCCTCCTCACTCAAAGCCCTTGGAGTTCGTCCAACCTCTTCCCTACTCTCTCTAGAATCCTCTCAAGGTGCCCCAAGCTCCCAAGAAGCCTCTCACAAGCCTCTCTCTAGCCTTTGGAAGCACACTTCCAAGTAAGGGTTTTTTCTTCCTTTCTCATTTTTGTCAATTTTCGTTAAGCAGTATTGCCCTTTTAATTTCAATTATGAATGTTGGGGTATGGTTTCACACGTCTCCCATAATTCCCTCTTGTTGTTTGAATGATGGGAGACCCCTTTATCTCTCATTAAAAGCCTCCCATGTACACCAGTTACTATGCCGAAATTCCGAAAGAAACCTTTTTCTCCTCTTTTATATTCAAGCAATACTTTTGTATGATGAATATAAATTACTTTTCAATTGTTGGGACATGTATATATATTACCTACTTACTGTCCATTACATGTAAATATGATGAGGAACCCCTTTCTCTCTCATCAAACTTTTTTATGAAATCTTATGTCACGCCGTTACGCTGCCGAAATCGCACCGATTTTCAAAGCCAATGTCATTGTGTAGTGAATACCATGCCCATTTCTCCATCAAGGGTATTCACCTGTATGCACATTTACTTATTGATTATAAAGTTTCATGTATGAATTCCACATTCCTTTATCGTGGAATAAATGATTATGTTTTATGAATCCATGTTTTATGATCCATGTGGCACACTTATGCATGAAATGAAATGTTTAAGAAGGTTGCGCCCTTATAGCGCTCCAATGCATTAGGTAAAGTATAGTATCATGATACTTCATGTGAAATGAGTGTTGACTCATGCTAATTCAAGTGCAACGAGGGTTTACTCGTGCTTCAAGTGCAATGAGGGTTTACTCATGCTCCATGTGCAATGAGCCTTGGCTCATGCTAATTCAATGTTAAGTATTGTTGCCACATTTCCTTGTTATGGTTATCATACTTAAGCATTTAATCATAAAAGGGAAAAAATAGTGATAAAATGGTAAACAATCAATACCCCATTCATGCGTATTGGGAAATTTTGCACATAAAACTCAAGGAAATTCAACATAAAGGCACAATGCACCTACCATGCCATTGGGAGATCATTATATTTGATCTTCAAGTCCTGAATCACCTTAGAATGTTGATGGTATACAAAAATGTAAAAAATATTCAACATAGGATAATGTGATGAAGAATAGGAATCATGAAACGAATCTCAAGAAGAAGAGAGAGCTCACCGAGGAAATCCCAACGCAGTCGAAGGTGGATGAATCAGAGATAGGATGGAGGATCGGTGGCTCGGAGAGGGATCGTGGTTGTACAGGTTCTCTTGGACGAATAATACCTAGATGAAGATGTTTCTGGCATTAGATGTGACCCCGATGCATTTAATGAAAATAAATAAAGTACCCGGCGTGCACTCGCCGTTTTCGTACTCCAATATAGGCGGCCTCCAAGTCACCCCCATATGGTCGTGTGCATGGCCACTACACGGCCAGCACCCATCTATCAGCGGTAACCGAGTACACGGAGTGTTCTTATAAAGTATAAGGTGTGTACTTAAAATTTTATTAGAAAAACATATTTTCCCCAAAAACAATACGAAAAGAATAACATACAATAAAAAAATATCCGGGTTCTTATAAACTTCCCCCCTTAAATAAATTTTTCCCTGAATTTCCCTAGTAAGGGGGAGTAGAAGAAGAAACCCCGAACAACTCCATCCAATGTTCTCATACATCGGCCTCCCTCTCCCAAGTCTCATCGTGTACCCACCCATGCTGCTATAACAATCATACCATTAGAATGGACCGACCACATAGATCCTTTGTATTGTGATCAAAAATCTAGATTAGATGCTCCTCGAATGACACATCCACTTCAAGTTCAACATCCTCGGTTTGGAAAATATGAGACCGGTCTGAAAAGTAACGTTAAAGTTGAGAAACGTGGAAGAAATCATGCATTACTCAGTAACTATGATGCAACTACAACTGATAGCCATTGGGTCCAACTCTCTCCAACACATCAAACGGCCCGACATACCTCGGAAAAATATCACCCTGTCTCCTAATCCTCTTGTGTCCCAACCTCAGTGTGACATACAGGAAACCTAGATCCCCGACCTCAAACTCCAAAGGTCGTCTCTTCTGATCATCATAAGACTTCTGTTGAGACTGTGTAGTAGCCATCCTCTTTTGAATCAACTCTTTCTGCTCTGTGGTCTCTTGGACAAGATGAGGTCCCAGCATAGCTACCTCTCCTTCCTCCTGTGAACATAAGGGTGATCGACATGGCCTATTATACAAATCCTCACAAGGTTCCATCTGAATAGTTTCATGAAAACTATTTTTGAAGAAAAAATCCACAAGAGGTATATGTTTCTCCCATGAACCTCCAAAATCAAGGATGCATGCTCGTAGAATTTCCTCAAACACCTAAATCATATGCATGGACTGGCTAGCAGTATGATGGTGGTAAACTATAATCAAAAGTGCATGTGTATCCAAAGCCTTCTGTAAACCCTTCCAGACCAAAGAAGTAAAACATGCATCCCTATCTAAAACGATGGAGTGTGGAACTCTATGCAGACTTACAATCTCACAGATGTACAACCATCCCAGCTCATCATCATTGATGGTATCATTGATCAGCAAAAAGTGAGCATCCTTCACGAGTCAGTCAATGACAACCCATACTACATCACTCTCTCGAGGCAACTTTGGCAACCCTATCACGAAATCCATCGTGAAATTATTCAACTTCCACTCGGGAATAGGAAACTGCTGTAAAATCCCCGCTGGTCGCTGATGCTATTCCCTCACCTGCTGACAGGTGGAACACCTCAGGATGAAACCTACATCATCACACTTTATACCTGGACACCAATATTGATGGTGTAGATCATGATACATCTTGGTGATTCCAGGATGAACTGCCCAGACAGAGGAATGAAATTCCCGCATCATCTCTTCACGTATGTCTACTAGAACCCATACGCATCACAGGAAATGAAAGATCTCATCCTCTCCTATGGTCTATCCATGAATAGGGTCCTCTCCTAACACAATTACCCATAGGAATAGGACTTCAAAATATAATAGTTTCTTTATTCATACTCGAAGAAAAAATTGACGTAACAGCTACAAAAGATAGAAAAGTACGCCCATGTCTATCGTGCAGCTCCAAATGCATCTTAGAGAATAGATCCATAAGTTGCCACTCATTGTTGACCTTTTGAACTACTTGATTTTGAGTCCTCCTGCTCAATGCATCAGCTGTAATGTTTCCTTTCCCTAGTGTGTAGGCAAGCTCAATGTCAAAATACTAATGGTTCCTGACCCACCTTCGGTGTCTCAAATTCAGATCACGCTAAGTTAAGATGTACTTGAGACTTGGGTGGTCAGTGAAAACCACAAAATGCTCTCGCAGAATATAATGCCTCCAACAACGTAAGTCCTGAACAACTACATTGAACTCGAGATTGTGTGTCGGGTAGTTCCTCTCATGTGGTCTCAACTGTCGAGACCCATATGTAATGACTCCATCTCTCTGCATAAGACAAGCTCCTATCCCAATACATGATGTATCACAATATACAGTATAGCTCTTTCCTAACTCTGAAAAGACTAGTATCATTTCTGAAGTCAACCTCCCCTTAATCTCCTAAAAGGCTGACTCGCAATAATCTAACCACAAGAACTTCTCACCCTTCTTAGTCCGACTCGTATGTGGTGCTACTGAGCATGAGAAGTCTTGAATGAAACGTCTGTATTATCCAACCAACCATAGAAAATTCGGCACCTCAAAAAAATTCTTCGCCTCCACCCAGGAAACTACTGCTCTCACTTTCTCTAGGTCTACAGAAACTTCTGTCTCTAAGATAACATGAACCAATAAGTGAATCTAATACATCCAACAGTGGCATTTTGAGAGCATAGAATATAATTTCTACTATATCATTGTTCTCAGTATGATCTCAATATTGGTATCATGGTCATTTAGAGTGTGAGAGTACACCAAGATATCGTCCATAGAGACAACCATGAAAAATTCCAAGTACGGATGGAACACTAGTTTCATAAATTCCATGAACACTACAACCGCGTTCGTGAGACCTAACGATAGAACCATATACTCTTATAGACCATACCTACTCCGGAAGGCTGTGAGAGGTATATCAGATGTTCTAATGTGGAATTGATGATAATTGAACCACATGTGAATCTTCAAGAATACACAAGCTCCATAAATATAATCAAATAGATCATCAATCCTTTGTTATGGATATCGGTTCTTGACCATCAACTGGTTCAACCTCCGATAATCCACAAAAATCTTGTGGGTGTCATCTTTCTTCTCCGTAAAGAGGACATGCAACCCCCAAGGAGAAGTACTTGTTGAATGAAACCCTTTTCCTGAAACTCCTCTAACTATTTCTTAAGCTCCTACAACTCTGGTGTAGCCATCCTATAAGGAGGAATGGAAACCGGTGTTGCTCCTAGAATGATATCAATAGAAAATTCCACCTCTCTCTCTAGAGGAAATCCAGAAAATTCTTATAGAATGACATCCCTGAAATGATCCACCACTGGAGGAAAGTCTAACTATGAAATCCCCTGAGCATCCATATATAAACTAGAAATCTAGTCCATAACTCCTCTTAAACTATGATGCCATGGTCCTGCTCTACTCGCATGGAAATCCCACTCTTCCTTATGAGGAAATGATCCACTCTATGGTGATATGTAACTCACCCTATGGAGATAACAGTCAACGACTGCCTGTGTAACGCCCCGACCCTAGTTACCTAGAGTCGGTGCATTATTACATAACATTGGCATGATCACGAGAATGGTCAAGTCTCAAAAGACTGATTAGTTTAGTAGCCTTGGAATAACTAGATACATCCATAATTTTTTACATTACATCATAGAAAAACATCTTGTCTTCATATCCCCTCATACTATCCCTGCAGGTCATTCATAAATTACTTCTTCATAATTCTGGGAAAAATAAAACATTGAAAGGGGTGAGCTCAGATGCTCAGTAAGGATAACATTATAGCAGAAGCTTTCATAAATAAGCATAAACACTTAAGGCAATTTATAACTAAAACAAAAGCCTTTTAAACTTGAACTTCAGCATAAAATGGAAAAGGTAAAATGAAATAATGCCATTTAATTACTCACATGGATATTCTACTAGTCGAATGATCACATGCAATATCAATATCCACTTTCATAATGTTGGAATGCATAATGTCAGACTATCATAACCACTTTGCCAAGGCCTCGTGCCAAGACTACAAATAAGATTTTGTCAAGGCCTTGTGCCAAGACACTAGTTTTTCTCATGAGATCTACCGATGCATCGAGGAGCTATAGAGGGCTCCACCCATCACTTATTAAGTCCAATGCATTCCTCATATGAACATGTTTAAACATAACAGAAACATTCGTATTAAAACTAGCATACGAAATGTCAATACTTTTACCACAAACCATGAATGGTATAAAAACAGCGCATCCACAGTCAAACATGACTCATTCGATACAATATGGAAGATTGTATTGTATCACATTAACCTCAATCAAGAATAATGAATTATGTTGACATAAATGAAAATAATCATCAAAACTATTTGAGAGAATTATCCCCCTTTTCTTGAAAACATTTAAAAGTCACACTATTTTTCAAGAAGCCATTTAAAAGTAGATTTTTGAATCAATGTGTCCCATACCACTTTGAAACTTTTTAAAAGGAGTTTTAATTTCTAAAACATTAATGTCCATATAAATAAATCCTTAAAACCATTTTTAAAACATGGACATTAATGAGCAAGATTTAGAAGAATAAGTCTTTAAAACATTTAAAAATGGTATTTTAGTTAGAGATTCTAACCAAAAGAGACACTTGAATAAAAATAATTGAGGTAATCAAAACATTGTAATATCATGAGAATAAAGGGATTCATGATATACTATGTCAAAGTACATTATATACACCACATAAAAGTGATTTGGTGTATATCAACAATGAAGTCTCAATGGAATGTAAATTGAGATGAAATCTCTCATAAAGGCCTTATCCTTAGGTTAAGGATAAATCAACGACATAATTATGTGTGACAAATATAAATACACTAAATATGATTGGATATTCAGTGTAAAACAATCAAAGGATATTCACAAATATTCTTGTAAAAACAACACCAATGAATTGGATGTTTAACTCAACAAATGGTGAATGAGTTAAAATTACTCTTATCAAATTCATATCAATGACTTGAGAATTACCAATGAGTGATTATGTGTATCAAACTTATATCCACAAGAAGGGGTGTGGAAATTATGACATAATCAAATGAATAGTGATTCCACACATAATCATTGAGTAATATAATCAATGAAACATGCGTAAAGCCAAATGAGTGGGAATTGAAATCTCAAATTCCCTTACCGATTAGGTAACATACGAAACATACAACCATGAAAGAAGTATCATACCATGATGATGTAAATATCCATAAATTAAAGTATATTACACAATGAATACAATCATGGGCAGTACACATACACCACATGCAATAATTAAGTGGTGATCAATGGAAATCTCACGAAATTAAAAGTGAGATAAGAAACCCCTTACCACGTTAATCAACTGAGTCGTATGGCCAAAAGTTAATAACCACCAAATGATTTACAGAATAACATGAATATAAATAGAATCATGAATATATATCAAATGGCAGTACACAATACACCACTTTCAATAATTTAGTGGCGAAAAAATGGAAATCTCACGGAATTGAAAGTGAGATAAGAAAATCCCTTACTTTGTACTTTTTCCTTGGTCGATGGTAGGTTTACCTCCTGTATAATGGTGAAATAATTGTTATTGAATTATACAAGAATCATTTACTTTAATATTATTTCATATATGATCTTTTAACATTGATTTGTTAATAATATCTTAGAAATATCGTCATTTCGGGTGTTAACGGGTTCATTTTACTTTATATTCTTTGTTATGTGAGCCATATTCGTTATTAATGGGATGTATATTATTCATATCCAGAATGATATCAAGTCCTTAGATACTATTTTTAAATCATGAAATGATAATTATACTTGAATGGATATGATGTACAATGAATCTCATCGCGTTCGTGGAGACGGTAGTCCGTACATACGCACGAGCGACAATATCATTCTTTTGATATTAAAATAATATATAATTGGATTTTATATCATATATACAGAATCATTATCATGTTATATTTATTATTTAAATGAGGTACACATCATTATTATACCCATCCAAATAATAATATATTGAATAACAATTACACCACGACGTGGAGACGGTAAGCCGTACGTACGCACGTATGATGACATGTTATTCAAAGGATGGATAGAATACTGAATATGGTTGTACCATATTTATAATAACATCACAGTATATATATGATACTGGTGTTATTATTTTCTAATTGAAATAACAAAGAAAGAGGAAGTGGAAGAAGAAAGGAACTTGAAAAGGGGGGGGGGGTGAAAACATTACCTCTTCTTCGGGTTCTTCCTTTTGATTTGATCAAAAGGGCTCCTTAGGTTGGCTTTCTGATCAAACAAAGGCCTCTAGGTTGTAGTGAGGGAAGTTGAGATAGTATTTGGGCAGGTTTTGGCCGAACCAAAGGGCATTGAAGGTGTGAAGAAATGAGAAGGAGGAGTTCCCTTTTATAAGAGGGGTGAGGGGCACCTTTGGAAAAGCTAGAGATATTAGTTTATAATAAATTCATATTCGGTTTCCAATGGCTCCAAAGTTGACTATTCAAAGGTTAAGGTGGGGAGGGGACGAAAAAAACTCAACCAATAGAATTTAGACAGGTTTGGGTACTTATATTAACCTTATCTTTAAGTATTAACTCTAAGTTAATTAGCTTCACTTTTACAATGTCTCTTTGTATTTTTATATTATATGGTTAATAAACTTACCATATACATACAAGAGACCCCCAAGTGGTCCATTAATGATACACCTATCATGATATAAGTCTCTTGGCCGACCCTTAGATTTTTGGGAATTTAATATCAATTAATAATGTAATATTTGTTTTAAAAACTCTTTTATGTCAATTTTGACACTATTCAATAGTTGATTTTTTTGAAACTCATAAAATATTGATTACTTCTAACAAAGTCAATTAAATCAATACTAATATATCATATTATCCTAGAAAATTATTTTAATTCATTAAAAGTTTCATATTATATTTATTTGGTTATTTTTAATATCAATTATTTTGATTTTTCACTATTATAGTAATTACTGCATCATCATTGTGTCATAAATAAATTAAATTATTTAATGTCTAAAAATTATAAATAAAATATAATTATGTAGTAAATATTTTTATCTTTCTAAGGAATATTTAAAATCTAAAATCTAACATATATAACCCTCCGTAACAATTTTTTTGTTAAAAGATATATGCTTGTGTCATTTTTGTATTTATTTTATCTTAATTAAAATAAAGTGTCATTATCACTTACAAGTGGATCCAGGGGGTCCCAAAATACACCCAAATATTCCCATGGTCGACCATGTATCAACCAATAGGGTTAAGACACGTTTTAGGGTAATTTAGTATTATTATAATATTATTTTGTAACCCTTATTTACCGGATTTACCCTTAACCATGGTAAATAAAATATTTACCGCAGTAATTATTCAAAATGTCTAAAAATAAAAGTTACCTATTTACACAATTTGAACATCCTGATTCCAAATATGGAATCCATTTTTCTAAATTCAAAACACATAAGTGGCAGAAATTAATTTCAAATTAATTCCCGTTGTCAAAACAAAAAGCGTGTTTTTAAGAGATAATAACTATAAAAATATTGACACTTGTTTATGTTCGGTTTAATTGTAAAATTATGTCCAATGACCAAAATTATATTAAATGGTAAAAATATATTCTAAATATACTTTAAAACAACTCAAATTCATAATTTATCACTATTAATTATTTTGATTAAAAAATTTGTTTTTAATTAAAATTTAGTAATTTTCACTATTCATCAAAATATGAAAGTTATCCAAAAAGTACCAAAATTTCACCCTAGGCTAATTTCGATATTACGAATCCAAAAATGAAGTCCATTTTGAGAGATAGAATTTATAAAATTTCAAAAAGTAGGTATTACTATTCATAACGGCTAGTTTGATTGGTTATGGTGTGTTAAAATCTCGAAATTGTGTACAATGCACGCCATTGCATTATTCGAAAGGAAACATACCGAGGAAACTTGGGGTGTTACATTCTCCCCTCCTTCAATAAATTGTGTCCTCGCAATTTTTAAAATTTTTCTTGGGAATATAATGGAAATTCCTACATCAGAAAAAGATCCAATAAAACTATCACTTTAAAAGAATGAAAGAGAGGTATAAGGGTCATCCAAGATAACCCATACTAGGATTACATGTAAGAAAACATGGATATGGATGATAAACTAAGTGTCAAGTTCTGATGGAGGGGGATATAAATCATGATCAGGAGAAAGTTAACAATGAGAAAACCACAAACTTGTGTTGGGACAAACGACCATTAGTCTCCTAGTAGGAAAGTAAACGGATAACATTTTTTTTAAAGTTACATTACATAAGGAAGAGGAATTCATTTATGATATTGACTAAGAACATTATGAGATATACTTACATTTTAAGTAAATTTTCATTCTTTAATAAATTTCCACCACTAACTCAATTTTTTTTAAACGATGGGTATTCAAGAAGACTTGGTCACACTGGAAGAGCTAGAATAAACTTCTATAGAATCACATGATCCATGCAGGATAAACCATATATTTACATTGTCTTTGAAGATTAATCAAAACCAAAATGGTTAGTGAATGATCTATTGATCCCCCAAAAGGATATTCATTGAGATAAATATGCACTAATCTTAATTTCTAAAATTAAACCAACAATACCCCAAAGTTAAATAGATACCATTCAATAACCAATTGTCCTTAAAATACATTAATATAATCCAAACTAATATTGAAACCCAAATCATAGAAGAATTTGATTATGTAGTCTCCCATGTTACATTGTATCTCCAAATGACATCAAATACTCTTAAAGTCACATACTTAAAAGTAATTAACATCATCACATATTCTCTGTTATAGGTTAATAATTTCCATAAATAACCCAAATCACTATAAATCAACAATAAAAACATAGATAAAAATCCACCATTACTCTACAAATGAAACCCCATTGTATTCTATTTTCCTTGGGCATATAGTGTTTCCAACAAAGCGAACATCTTCCAAAATAACATTTATCACTTAATCACCAAATCATTTTCCTATACCAAGGGTATTCATTTGATAAGACATAAGAACCCAAATCATCTTATTATTGATCAATAAAATCATTTAACAAAAAAAATAGTCACATTAACCAGGGACTTCACGTAGTCCAGTGGTAGGCGATAAATCCCAATCGCACTTGGGTTGTGGGTTCGATTCCCATAGCTTTGTCCGACACGACGGGTTGTCACACGGTCTACGTGTTGTCCTTTTTCAAAAACTATATTTTATAATATTACCAAAATGAGATAAATTCCTCAAAATAACATAATTTAACCACAAATGTTATATCATACGTTGCATTTTCATCCCAAATTATAATAACTTATCATTTTCTCAAACCCCAATGATCATATAAAACCAAACGGTTATTTATACCTATATCCACAAGAGAAGAGACAATTCTTCCTCAAATATCATTCTCATATGGCAAACTGTGGGGTTACAAATACAAGAGAAAATTATTCCAAAGTAAACCCATAAACAAGGAGTGCTAATACTTTTTAAATTTTTCTCCAGCCATTTATTTCCACATAGCTTCTTCTTTGACCAAGAAAATATCCTATAGAATAGGACATTCACTCGGGTAATGGCCAGGTCCCCTAAATTTACGGCAAATGACTGTAAATGGACTCTTGGGACCATTTTTATCTTCTTCCATAGTACTCTTCATTTTTCTTCGGCAATTATTCACTTTATGTCCTTCCTTCCTGCACGTAAAACATTTCGTTGTCCCATTGAGACACTTTCCTGGGTGTCTCTTTCCACATTTCCTGCATGATGAAAATTGAGGTTTCTTTTCTCCATGGTCTCCATTGCTGGAGATCTTATCATTTATCACCTTTCTCTTCCTTGTTGAGTCTGGGAGTTGGTTAATATATATGTTGTTGATCATATTTTTGGAAAACTGATTTGGCATAAAGACGATATCTTTTACGCCTATCAACATTCCATTTTGTTGCTCATTTCCACCATCGTTCCTACCTTGTACATCATTCTCAAAGTCACTATGACTTCCTTGGAATCCAGCCATTGACTAAAACCAGAAAGCATTGTGTGAGTAATAGTAGTCGTAAAATCATTTAGGGATTAAAATGTCACCATATTCTCAATTTGAAACATATTAGGATTAACCAATGCCATTTACACTCATATTATGTATATATTACTTAAATCGGTTTGTAAAGAAAATGTAAATTATCCTAAGCATATCCCCCGGGAGTGTCGTAACCAAGAGTGCAGCAAGGCCCGTTGTCGTGCACCAGTTCCCATTAGAGTCAAGCTCAAAGCGGTGTTTTCAGGTTTTACCCCTAGGTACATCTGTGCCAGAGCCGCCTCTACATGCTCGTATCCAGACAGGGATGTATTGCTCGGAAAACTCACAAAATCTCTACAATACCAAAATTCTCGGATGTTCTTTTATACTAATCCTAAATGTTCATCTTAGGTCTACGTGCTTTAATCAGAGTTTATCTAAATCTAGCTTCCAAGGTTGGTAGTAAACTTCCTCTGATACCAACTGTAACGCCCCGACCCAAGTTACCTAGAGTCGGTGCATTATTACATAACATTGTCATGATCACGAGAAAGATCAAGTCTCGAAAGACCGATTAGTTTAGTAGCCTTGGAATAACTAGATACATCCATAATTTTTTACATTACATCATAAAAAAACATCTTGTCTTCATATCCCCTCATACTATCCCTGCAGGTCATTCATAAATTACTTCTTCATAATCATGGGAAAAATAAAACATTGAAAGGGGTGAGCTCAGATGCTCAGTAAGGATAACATTATAGAAGAAGCTTTCATAAATAAGCATAAACACTTAAGTCAATTTATAACTAAAACAAAAGCCTTTTAAACTTGAACTTCAGCATAAAATGGAAAAGGTAAAATGAAATAATGCAATTTACTTACTGACATGGATATTCTACTAGTCGAATGATCACATGCAATATCAATATCCACTTTTATAATGTTGGAATGCATAATTCCAGACTATCATAACCACTTAGACAAGGCCTCGTGCCAAGACTACAAATAAAATTTTTTCAAGGCCTTGTGCCAAGACACTAGTTTGTCTCATGAGACCTACCGATGCATCGAGGAGCTATAGCGGGCTCCACCCGTCACTTATTAAGTCCAATGCATTGCTCATATGAACATGTTTAAACATAACATAAACATTCGTATTAAAACTAGCATACGAAATGTCAATACTTTTACCACAAACCATGAATGGTATAAAAACAGCGCATCCACAGTCAAACATGACTCATTCGATACAATATGGAAGATTGTATTGTATCACATTAACCTCAATCAAGAATAATTAATGATGTTTACATAAATGAAAATAATCATCAAAACTATTTGAGAGAATTATCCCCCTTTTCTTGAAAACATTTAAATGTCACACTATTTTTCAAGAAGCCATTTAAAAGTATATTTTTGAATCAAAGTGTCCCATACCACTTTGAAACTTTTTAAAAGGAGTTTTAATTTCTAAAACATTAATGTCCATATAAATAAATCCTTAAAACCATTTTTAAAACATGGACATTAATGATCAAGATTTAAAAGAATAAGTCTTTAAAACATTTAAAAATGGTATTTTAGTTAGAGATTCTAACCAAAAGATAGACTTGAATAAAAATAATTGAGGTAATCAAAACTTTGTAATATCATGAGAATAAAGGGATTCATGATATACTATGTCAAAGTACATTATATACACCACATAAAAGTGATTTGGTGTATATCAACAAAGAAGTCTCAATGGAATGTAAATTGAGATGAAATCTCTCATAAAGGCCGTATCCTTAGGTTAAGGATAAATCAACAACATAATTATGTGTGACAAATATAAATACACTAAATATGATTGGATATTCAGTGTAAAACAATCAAAGGATATTCACACATATTCTTGTAAAAACAACACCAACGAATTGGATGTTTAACTCAACAAATGGTGAATGAGTTAAAATTACTCTTATCAAATTCATATCAATGACTTGAGAATTACCAATGAGTGATTATGTGTATCAAACTTATATCTACAGGAAGGGGAGTGGAAATTATGACATAATCAAATGAATAGTGATTCCACACATAATCATGGAGTAATATAATCAATGAAATATGCGTAAAGCCAAATGAGTGGGAATTGAAATCTCAAATTCCCTTAACGATTAGGTAACATACGAAACATACACCCATGAAAGAAGTATCATACCATGATGATGTAAATACCCATAAATTAAAGTATATTACACAATGAATACAATCATGGGCAGTACACATACACCACATGCAATAATTAATTGGTGATCAATGGAAATCTCACAAAATTAAAAGTGAGATAAGAAACCCCTTACCACGTTAATCAACTGAGTCGTATGGCGAAAAGTTAATAACCACCAAATGATTTACAGAATAACATGAATATAAATAGAATCATGAATATATATCAAATGGCAGTACACAATACACCACTTTCAATAATTTAGTGGCGAACAAATGGAAATCTCACGGAATTGAAAGTGAGATAAGAAAATCCCTTACTTTGTACTTTTTCCTTGGTCGATGGTAGGTTTACCTCCTGTATAATGGTGAAATAATTGTTATTGAATTATACAAGAATCATTTACTTTAATATGATGTCATATATTATCTTTTAACATTGATTTGTTAATAATATCTTAGAATTATCGTCATTTCGGGTGTTAACGGGTTCATTTTACATTATATTCATTGTTATGTGAGCCATATTCGTTATTAATGGGATGTATATTATTCATATACAGAATGATATCATGTCCTTATATACTATTTTTAAATCATCAAATGATAATTATACTTGAATGGATATGATGGACAATGAATCTCATCACGTTCGTGGAGACGGTAGTCCGTACATACGCACGAGCGACAATATCATTCTTTTGATATTAAAATAATATATATTTGGATTTTATATCATATATACAGAATAATTATCATGTTATATTTATTATTTACATGAGTTACACATCATTATTATACCCATCCAAATAATAATATATTGAATAACAATTACACCACGACGTGGAGACGGTAAGCCGTACGTACGCACGTATGGTGACATGTTATTCAAAGGATGGATAGAATAATGAATATGGTTGTACCATATTTATAATAACATCACAGTATATATATGATACTGGAGTTATTATTTTATAATGGAAATAACAAAGAAAGAGGAAGTGGAAGAAGAAAGGAACTTGAAAAGGGGGGGTGAAAACATTACCTCTTCTTCGGGTTCTTCCTTTTGATTTGATCAAAAGGGCTCGTTAGGTTGGATTTCGGATCAAACTAAGGCCTCTAGGTTGTAGTGGGGGAAGGTGAGATAGTATTTGGGCAGGGTTTGTCCGATCCAAAAGGGCTTTGAAGGTGTGAAGAAATGAGAAGGAGGAGTGCCCTTTTATAAGAGGGGTGAGGGGCACCTTTGGAAAAGCTAGAGATATTAGTTTATAATAAATTCATATTCGGTTTCCAATGGATCCAAAGTTGACCATTCAAAGGTTAAGGTGGGGAGGGGTATAAAACAACTCAACCAATAGAATTTAGACAGGTTTGGGTACTTATATTAACCTTATCTTTAAGTATTAACTCTAAGTTAATTAGTTTCACTTTTACAATGTCTCTTTGTATTTTTATATTATATGGTTAATAAACATACCATATACATACAAGAGACCCCCAAGTGGTCCATTAATGATACACCTATCATGATATAAGTCCCTTGGCCAAACCTTAGATTTTTAGGAATTTAATATCAATTAGTAATGTAATATTTGTTTTAAAAACTCTTTTATGTCAATTTTGACACTATTCAATAGTTGATTTTTGTGAAACTCATAACAGATTGATTACTTCGATAAAAGTCAATTAAATCAATACTAATATATCATATTATCCTAGAAAATTATTTTAATTCATTAAAAGTTTCATATTATATTTATTTGGGTATTTTTAATATCAATTATTTTGATTTTTCACTATTATAGTAATTACTGCATCATCATTGTGTCATAAATAAATTAAATTATTTAATGTCTAAAAATTATAAATAAAATATCATTATGTAGTAAAGATTTTTATCTTTCTAAGGAATATTTATAATCTAAAATCAAACATATATAACCCTCTGTAACAATTGTTTTGTTAAAAGATATATGCTTGTGTCATTTCTGTATTTATTTTAACTTAATTAAAATAAAGTGTCATTATCACTTACAAGTGGATCTATGGGGTCCCAAAATAGACCCAAAGATTCCCATGTTCGACCATGTATCAACCAATAGGGTTAAGACACGTTTTAGGGTAATTTAGTATTATTATAATATTATTTTGTAACCCTTATTTACCGGATTTACCCTTAACCATGGTAAATAAAATATTTACCGCAGTAATTATTCAAAATGTCTAAAAATAAAAGTTACCTATTTACACAATTTGAACATCCTGATTCCAAATATGGAATTCATTTTTCTAAATTCAAAACACAGAAGTGGCAGAAATTAATTTAAAATTAATTCCCGCTGTCAAAACAAAAAGCGTGTTTTTAAGAGATAATAACTATCAAAAGATTGACACTTGTTTATGTTCGGTTTTATTGTAAAATTATGTCCAATGACCAAAATTATATTAAATGGTAAAAATATATTCTAAATATATTTTAAAACAACTCAAATTCATAATTTATCACTATTAATTATTTTGATTAAAAAAGTTGTTTTTAATTAAAATTTAGTAATTTTCACTATTCATCAAAATATGAAAGTTATCCAAAAAGTACCAAAATTTCACCCTAGGATAATTTCGATATTACGAATCCAAAAATGAAGTCCATTTTGAGAGATAGAATTTATAAAATTTCAAAAAGTAGGTATTACTATTCATAATGGCTAGTTTGATTGGTTATGGTGTGTTAAAATCTCGAAGTTGTGTACAATGCACACCATTGCATTATTCGAAAGGAATCATACAGAGGAAACATGGGGTGTTACATCCTGGAAGGGAACTAGCCAGTCCATTTCGAGAATGACATCATAGCATGTCATCTCCAGGACATAGAGATCCCATAAGATGTGACACCAGACCTCTTGAGGGAACTCCTTGCACTGACGTACACAAGCCTTTATAGTCCCCAACAGACTGTATACTGTCAAAATATTGGAAAAAGAAGAGATGCAGAGCTCAAGGATATCCACAACAACAACATATATAAAGCTATGGGAAGCCCATGTTTTGAAAAGAGATGAAGATTAAACTCGGGAAATGAGGATTGTACCTTGAACTGTAGAAGGTCTTGGATCCTAATTTTTCAGGTCTGCTCCACTGTATAGCCGTCACCTATTCCATGGACCTATGACCCTACCCGAACACTCTGAGTTATTCGACTCCGTTGTCATTGATTTACTGGTGACTGACCACCATGACTACGACCTTAACCTCATCCTGAACGTCCAGAAGAATTCTAGTTCTTAGACTGGTGTGAAATTGGTGGTGCTGCTCCCAAATGCGGAGTCATAGAAGAACCCATGTCACCTACTGCTGGTGAGGGGATCTGACAGGAGCGCTGAAGGTGACCCATCCTGCTGCATGGTCGGAACTTCACTAGGTCTTCCAGGAAATGTGGATTTATATGCCTACTCTTTTCGCACTGGTAGCACAACACATGGATACGAGATGATGTGTCTTGCCTCTTTGGATCACTGTGAAAAGACTCCTTGTGGTGCTTTCTACTTTCAGTAAGAGGGATGCTAACTCTATAATCCGAGCTACCTAGGATCACTTGTCTAGAATCCCTCAGATTGCGCTCCATGATTAGTTCCTGGTAGATTATAGAAGTGATGGATGTTAACATGAAGATGTTAACCTATGATTGGATGTCGTGCCTCAGACCATCCTCTATCTTATTTTATAGGGAAAACACATATCCCCCTAGAATGTTTGTAAAGCGCTGATGCTTGGTGAAGCAAGAGGAATTCTCGGTAACAGAAAGAGTACCCTGCTCTAGAATCATAAACTCTTGGGCTCGATTAACCCTCAAGGTCTCTGGATAGAAGTAATCATTGAAGATGTACTGAAACTCATCCTTCACTATAACCTTCTGGAGTCCCACCTATGATATCACATCCCACCACCTATTGGTAGAGTTCCAAAGCATAGAGGTAGTGAGATTAACCCTCCTCTCTAGAGGAATCTCCAGAAGCTCAAAGATCGTCAACATGGCTCAAATCCATGACTTTGCTGCCCGATGCCCTCCTTCCTCTAAGAAAGTGGGAGGATTCTCATTCTAGAAGACCCACGTCAAATCCTCAATCGATTGGGAAGGAGGCAGTTCCCCCTGAATGGACTGTAACATCCTCACAATGCCATCATTGAATTGTGCATCAAAACATATGTCTGGTATAATGGCTGGTGCAAAGACTGGAAAAATTTGAGGATCTGCTGGAAGTCCTTGATCAGCCATATCTTGTGTCTGTTCACCGCCTATAAACTAGCGTACAAATGGAGGGCATCTCAGTGGCATGACTCTACAAGGTCAAGCACACACGTTAGATCAAGATTAACAAGGCCTGGAAACTAGATGATCTGGGTTCTTACAAGTTCTTTTGGTAGATTAGTTTTTTTATTTAAATACCAGAAATATATTAGATCAATCGTAAATTTATTGCATTTGATACTTGGTTACTTGTTAAAATATATTATAAGATATCCATTTATTTATTGAATCTATTTATTTTATCATTTGATATTATTTCTGTAATGTGATTACTCTAAAACTCGAGTATATTCTCCTAAATATTTCTCACTACATCTATACTGCTAGTCAGGAGGCTCACAAATATTAGGAGATTAGCCAAGGTTATGTGTTTACCCAACTCAGGGAACCAGTATAGTGGATATAGGGTTGGGGATGTTACAAAGTTGTATCATAATGGTTTCTTTTTTCTTACAGTTTTGGGATTGGTATATAATATACTAGGTTTTTATTAGGTCATGGTAATGATATAATGTATGGATTATTATAGCCCATTGTATGAGGGAAGATCCTGGGATTAGTGGTGGTAATTGATGATCTGTTGGGTACATTTATGGTTGGTTGTTATTTCTACATTGAGTGGCTATCCAAGATGATATTATATTGGATTGGGATGAATTATCTCTTGGATTATTATGTTATGGGAGGGTGTTTGAGTTCATGCATCATTCTAGGAACATGTGATCTCTAGGACATCCATATAATACATTTAATTGACATTTCTTTAAGATTCATAAATTATTATGGTACTTTTATTCTTTTGGACTTTGTGTGATGATTTTCATTTGAATTTATTGAATATAAATATTTTCTAAAATCTGAATTTGAATTAATCATTTATTGTTGACATGTTGGGTGGTAAATGTTTTCTCCCAAATTGTAAATTCCATGGTTTTCAAAATGAAAAACACTACGATGTAAAACCTTGTGTTTTAAATGTTAATTTTTATATATGAATGTAAATGGAAATGATGAAAACTGTATAGACTTTGGGAATGGGAATCCCAAGTGTTTTTATTGGACCATATTGATGGGTGTCTTGATTTGGGAGAGTTCCCTATTTTGAGGGATTTGTTATGGGGTCATGAGGTTTTTATATGATTTGATATATGGTAAATGAGGTTTTTTTCCAACCCATGATAGGGTTGTGAACATAGGTCATTAGATAGTTTCTAGTAATGTGGGTGTGGTAACTCTTATGAATTGTGATCATGAATGTTGTGTTTTAGACCATGGAGGGGGTTTTGGATCTTGGTTCAAATGTACATGGAGAGTATCTTTGGTGTGAAATCTATAGTATAGTGTTATCTGGGTCTGTTATATTCATTGTTTTCTGGAATGCGAACTAGAGTTCCACCCAAGAGCAGTGTCCTGTTTTAGGCTTGATGTGTATGTATTAGAGAGGGATACAATGGCCTGTTCTTGATCTTACACTTTTTTATAGATTAAGTTTTGTTTAACCTTTTAAAGGGTGAAAAATTAGAGGTTTTGGATGGTATTCGAGTGTATTTAGATGATATTTTCTTACATTATGTATCTGGTTTTTGTAGTGTATGTGTGGTGAATGGATCTATAGGCTCCTACTTAACCAAAAAGTGGTATATCAGAATAATAATAAAATGGATTCAAGGAATGGGATGAACATAGTGTGATATCTAGTGTGGGTTTTTCATAATGGTCTATATGGAAATGTTAATGGTTTTGATGTTGCAAATTCAGTTTTGGTTATAATGGAAAATCATTGAGCTCATGGGAAACTTCATTGTAGGTTGCCCCAATGTTGCAGGTTCCATGGATTGTAATGCATGATTGTTTTCTTTAAAGGTGAAATCAATCCATGGTTTTCCCCATCGAAGTTGTTCAATGTGTATGGTTATTCCTTGGATTATTTATTATGGATATATATAGGCTCTTCGGGTTGTTCGAATGGTCTGTTTTAAATGAGGCTAGTTTATTAGGATACATATCTAGTGGTTTTGATGGAATTTGATGCAGAGAACGAAGTTGATTTTGGGTGAAGAATACAAGAGAGGACAAATAAATGATGTAATCCATTATTGGGGGGGGGGGTAAAACTAGTGAGATGGTGTTCATGATTGTTGGATCTGTTGTAAGAATGTTTGGATTAATGGGAGAGATGTTGAGAAATCCATTAGTGTGATGAGTCTAATGGATCTGCTGGCATGGTCAGTTTTGTAAGTATGCATTTTAGGGTAGATCGAGTGATGTATGAAACATTTCATCTAGATTCATTTTTAATGTGTGGAAACATGAATGTGTGAGACCATGATGGTTTTCATTAGTTCCATATGTGGGAATATGTTGGATTGACATGAATTTATTTCCGATGGGTGAACATATGTTTGATTGTATGTTCTAGTCAAAAATATGTGTCATCACTGTGGGTAGGGATTTCAATATACAAGATTGGTCTGGTTTGGATAACTATGTTGGATCATAATGTTTCCTTTCTGATCCGCTAGTGTCATGTTTCAAGAACCCAAGTGGTGTGGAGAAGGTTGTGTCATAGGAAGCATAGGTTTGTGAAAACTGGGTTAAGGGTTGTGAAGTGGTGATGAGTTTGGTCTGTAATCCCACATTAGATGTGGCAGTCAGGTTTTCATGAGATGTTGGATAGTATATAGGCCCAATAATTTCATATGTTAAGGGATTCCCCATGGTGGGAGATGATATTTATTATGGATAGTTTGTGGTGGTGTTCGTAGATGAATTCATAGTATGCATTTAGCTATTGAAGATCATGTCCAGTATGTAGACATCGTACCAAGTACACTAAGAGCGCTCTAGCTTTAAACAAATCATCCATAATGTTATATGGATGAAAAATAATTCCAATATAATATTTTATCCTAGAGCGATGTATGTATAGATGGATGGTGCGAAGTGCACCATCGACCAGTTAGGAGAGAGGTCCTCCAATTGGATTGTATATCGACGAATGTCTCATGTGTCATTATTGAATGTTTTGAATGGGAAGAAGTTGGTTTTTATTTTCTTGTTGTGGGAAATAAAAGTGTCCTTTCTCTAGTCTTGTGATCCAACTTATTATTGAAGTGAGGGTTATGGTTTTTGGATGTTTATTATAGAAAATAATAATAATGACACTCCTATTGCAGGGGGCAGTTTGTAGGTCCGTGGGCTTTAGGAATGACTGTGATGTGATGTGGTGGAATTGAGGATCCATAGTAAAATATATAAGGGAAATTTTTTGGTTTATAATGGAATGATAGATTGTCCTGGGATGTGTTGGTTTAGCGATCCAAGCATTGGTTTCAGGCTCAGGGTGGTTCAAATAGAAATTTGAGATGCCTATGTCAGAGTCATTGATTTGTGAGGGAAAATGTGATAATAACTTGTGGTAATATAGTATGGGAATTATAAAATCATTGTATTATGGGAATGGACTCAAATTGGTGTTTTTAGTTGGACTGGAAATGTATTTAGTTGGTAAAACACTTCGACTCATGTGAGTATGAGGTGTTCCATCTATAAAGATGACTGTCTTTTGAGAATAGAGATAGGATTCAATAGAGCACAAATTTTAAGTTAGTTGATTACGGTCGATGGAGGTGTCCAATTTAATTTATTTGTAACACCCCAAGCATCCATGGTACACTTCTCTTTGAATAATAGAGCAACGTGTGTTGTACGCAAGTTCGAGATTCTAACACACCGCTACCAATCTAAATTGCCATTATGAATAGTAATACCCACCTTTTAAATTTATATATATTTTATATTTCAAAATGGACTTCATTTGTGGATTCGGAATATCAAAATTAGCCTATGTTGAATATTTGGTATTTTTCTAAGAACTTCCATTTTTTTATGAATAGTAAAATATACTTCAAAACAACTTTTTTAATCAAAATAAATTATAGTGATAAATTATACTCTAGAGTGGTTTTAAAGTATAATTAGAATATATTTTTACCATTTTATCCAATGGTGGCCATTATAATTAATTTCACTTCGAAATTGGACATAAACAATTGTCAATCTTTTGATATAAATCATTTCTTAAAAACACGCTATTTGTTGTGACAACAGGAATTAATTATAAAATTAATTAATGAAACCTATATGTTTGGAATTTTTTAAAATAGATATCATTTTTGAATTTGGAATATCAATTATAGATTAGGGTGAAATTTTGGTATTGTCTGAAAAAACATGAATTTTTGATGAATAGTGAAACCACTAAGTGGTGGTTAAAAAACTGATTTTTAGTTTAAATGAAATATTATCACTTCTGTGATTTGATTTTGAAAAATCCGACATACATGGTTGTCATTAGGATGTAAAATGTGATTCAATGGGATTAAAATAATTTTTTGGTGAATAGTAACTTTTAAGTTTAATTAATCGCGATTAAAGGTAATTAGTGAAATTTAAGGTAAAAATGATATTATAAAAATATGAAAATACCCTTAAACTTTTCCTACACTTATTGGATGAGTCATGGATGACTAATAAAATCCATGGGTCAACTTGGGGACCCCATGGAGCCACTTGGGTAAGAAAATGACATTAATAACATTTTATTTAAAGTAAAAGTAAAATTGTCACAAACATGTGTTGTTTTACAAAAACACTTATTACATGGGGTTATATAAGTTAAATTTTAGACGATAAATATTAATTGGGAAGATAAAAAGAGTTCCTAAATCATAATATTTTTTTATAATTTTTAGACATTAAATAAATTAAATTTTTTATGACACCATGATGATGCAGCGATTACCTCATTAATTAACGATTTAAATAAAATGAAAAGTTAATGTAAAATATAAGACTTACACATGTAAAAAACCTATTGGATGAGTATATTTAGAACCCTTATCACCTTATCTTAGAAATATATAATTGTGGGACCTTTGAAATCCGAAAATTTTTTCATAATAAGGTAACATTTCATGAGTTTCCAAGAGTGCCCCTCCTCTCCTCTTATAAAAGGGCCCCACCCCTACCACCTTAATCACACCATAAAAGCCATTTAGCTCAGAAAAACTCTGCCCAAATAATCTCTAATCATCCCAATCTTACTAATAGAAGCCTCACTTTGGGCATAATTTTTTCCAAGGAAGCTTTTGGCTCAAATCAAAAAAGAGTTACCTGATTTTGAGGTAATTCCTTCTCTTATGTTGTTTTGTTTTATTTTGCTTCTCCAACCCCTTAAACTCTTTTTATTCCTTTATTTTGTAACAACAATAGTATATTAAATATACTAGGATGTTTTTATTAGATGGATTTTATTTACACTTACACACACCTCCGTCTAATGGTTAAAGAACATACTGTTTCTGTGGGTTGCGAAATACTGCCTCACAAAATTGATGATTGTTCAATATTCATTTAACATCTCTAATGGTGGCCATTATTATAAAACTATATTTATATATGATATATATTATGTTTTTTTCCTTATTATTCTGAATTTTTCATTTATGGCATACCTTTATGATTTCTATTATGGGTAAACACGATAATTTCATTTTGGGAAGTGCAGACGACCGCCCCATCAAAGTGATTTGAATCGTTAATGCCATATGTGGGATGTATAAAGGATGGAGTAAATGATATTATATATTATATTTTACTGGAATTATAATACACCTTTATATCATTATTATTTCATTCCATAAAATACAAAATAGAAATGAAAGTAGCGTTCATGCATACGTACGACTTACCGTCTCCATGAACGGTGCATTTCATTTCTTACCTCTAAATGTTATGTAATATTATAAATGCAACTATATACTGGATATATATGATTTATATGATATATAAATCATGATATACTTGTGTTTGTGATGGATATTTTACCACATTAACATCTTTTAATTATAAGAAGTTTATTTTTGACTCATGTACCAAAGATCGACAGAACGACGGTTATTAACATAAATAATTACATAATGTTCATAACGTGGTAATAAGTGATATAAAAGGAATAATAAACTTGAAAAGGGTTATTAGGAAATTATCAATTAACTCTTGTTTATTATTCTTGAGGTTAAAGAATGGTCGAGTCAAGACAGACACGAGGTAAGGGAACTTCTAAACCCAATTTCAATTCTTTGGGTTAATCTACTACTTTCAAATTATGTCATGATATTATTATGTCTTCTGTATTATTTATAATTTATTTATGTGTACTTATATTTAATACACATAATAGATCTATATTATTTTAAAAAATGATATTTTTAAGGGAACTTCTTAACCCAATTTCTATTCTTTGGGTTAATCTCCTACTTTCAAATTATGTCATGATATTATTATGTCCTATCATGTATTTTTACATTCATTATGTGTAATTATAGTAAATAAACATAATAGATTTATTTTATTTAAAAAAAATGGTATTTGTAAGGGACTTCTTCTCAATCTCCTTTCATTGAGGCATATTTTGTTTTATACAAAACTTTATTTTATACGAAGTATAAAACCCTTTATCTTTTACATTTATTCAAAAGGAATATTTTTATATGAAGCATTTTTACTAAACGAAAAAAGGAATGTTTTGTCTTACGTATGCAGCGACAATGACTTTTCCACCGCCGTGACCATTATTTGAGTTTCGGCTTCCTCTATAAGACATAACCTTTTTAAAATGAAAAATAAATACCAAGTTTTAATTTTCTTTTATTTTGGTATTGAAAACGGTTTTGAATCTGTTTTTATTATATCAATGTGTTGTATTGATATCTTGTGATTGAAATGTGGAAAATTAATGTTTCCTTTATGCATGTTTTATGTGATACGATTATTTTATGGTTTATGATATGTTTAAACCTATTCATATGAGGAATGAATTTGACTTATTAAGTGATGGGTGGATCCCACTATAGCTCATCAATGCATCGGCAAGTCTCATGAGACAAACTAGTGTCTTGGCACGAGGCCTTGACAAAATCTTATTTGTGGTCTTGGCATGAGGCCTTGGCTATGTGGTTATGATAGTCTGGCATTATTCATTCTATCATTATGAAAGAGGTTATTGATATTGCATGTGATTATTCGACTAGTAGAATATCCATATGAATAAGTAAATTACATCATTTGATTTTATTTTTGCCATATTATTCTGAAGTTCAAGTTTAAAAGGCTTTTGTTTTAGTTTTACTTTTTGTTAAATGTTAATTTTTATTTATAAAAGCTTCCGCTATATTGTTATCCTTACTGAGCATCTGAGATCACCCCTTTCAACGTTTTAATATTTTCCAGGATGTGAAGAAGTATTTTATGAATGACCTACAGGGATAGTCAGAAGGGGATATGAGTGTGGACTATGGAGACTTTGTTATTGTAGTTTTCAATTTATGATGTAATGTATCAATTATGAATGTATCTAGTGTTTCCAAGGATACTAAACTAATCGGTCTTTCGAGACTTGATCTTTTGTGATCATGACAATGTTACACAATAATGCACCAACTCTGGGTAACTGGGGTCGGGGCGTTACAATTGGTATCAGAGACAGTTTAGTACTAACCTTGGAAGCCAGATTTAGATAAACTCTGATTAGAGCAAATAGCCCTAAGATATATTTTGAGGATTCGTATAGAATAACTTCCAAGAATTTTGGTATTATAGAGATTTTGTGAGTTTTCTGAGAAATAAATCCTTGTATGGATACGAGAAGGTAGAGGTGGCTATGGCATAGATGTACCTAGGTGTAAAACCAGAAAACCCCGCTTTGAGCTAGACTCGAACGGGAACTGGTGCATCACAACGGGCCTTGATTCACTCTTGGTTACAACACTCCCGGGGGATATTCTTAAGATAATTCTCATTTTTTTAAAAACCATTATGAAGGGTTTATGATTATATACATCCTCAAAGAAAACATTTTTATGACTATGGATTATATCCATAAATAGTTAAATTTATGTTAAGTGTTTTACAAGTATGGAATTATGTATTTTGATTCATAAACTAATCTAGTTTATGCCATTATTTAGAAATGGTGCCTAGTGGGAGGAATGGAAACCGTATCAATGCACACACTCCATGTAGGGATTGTCCTCCTGGTCAAGATAGTATTAGTGGAGCTGGAGATACAACTAGGGCTGATCAACTTATCCCCATACTGGGACAACTCACTCAGGTTATGAATAATAACCTTACTCGTATGGAGAACCCTGATCCGCAACATGGAGGATCAATGTTAGACCGCTTCATGAGGTAACGACCACCGAAATTCAATGGGAGTACTAATCCCTTTGTATCTGAGCAATGGATAAATTCCTTAGATAAAATATTTCATGCCTTGGGGAGTCGTAAAAGGGAAAAGGTTATCATGGAAGTTTACCGCCTCACTGGAGATGCTGATCAATGGTGGTCATTGATTCAAAACACAAAGGAAGATGATGAAGTATTGAATATGGAATGGAGGGAGTTCAAAGAGATTTTCTTAGAAAAATACTTCCCTCATGACCATAGAGAAGATATGGAAAGGCAATTTCTGAGTCTGAGGCAGAAGGAGGATGAGAATGTCGCAATGTATGAGGCTAACATTACAAGGTTAGCGAGGCATGATCCAGATTATATATGTAACCCAAGAAGTAATTTTGATCATTTCTTTGATAGTTTAAATCCATTTCTCCTTCGAGCATTAGTCTCAAAAAACTTCTCGTCATACGAAGATATTGTCTCATGTGCTATCAAGACAGAAAATGAATTCTCTAAATCTTATGACAATAAAGTAAAGTAAGAGAAGAAGAGAACGGTGGAACAAGAGACAAATAAAGGGAGAAAGGGAAAAAAGGATTTTCCATTATGCGATAATTGTGGGAAGAATAACCCTGGTACTTGGCTTAAAGGAATGAGAGTTTGTTATAAATGTGGAAAAAAGGCCACCAGGCTCGTGATTGCAAGGGAAAGAAAGAGGCTATCAATGTTGAATGCTACAATTTTAGGGAAATGGGGCATTATGCAAATGAATTTCCTAAGCGTCAGGAAAACTTACCTCAAAAACGGCCAAGGGATCAAGGCCAATAATTTTTTTTTACTACAGTTGAAGTGGAATAATTAATGTTTTAGTGCTTTTGGAATCAAGTATTATATTATGGTTATAAGAATAATGTGATATATATATAAGAAATTGTACTGCAGTACTTGTTGTTTTCATTATGGATTTAATATGATGAAGGTAATCATATTTTTAGTATGTGACAATATGAGAAACTTTAATTTGTTTGGGAAATCTGATGTTACAATTGATTTTGGAATTTAGAGACCTTTAATAGAAAGTCAGGACAGTGGTATTTTGGATAACTATAAAGGTTGGAATGAATTCAGTTGAACCTTGGATCTTATTCTTTAAGGTTAAAACATTTCTGAAGATTATTTTTGGAATATTTTAATACTATCGTTTTTAGAAAAGGACAACCTGCAGGTTAGGGGATAACCTGTCGCGTAGGAAAAAGCTGCCGGAATCGAACCAACAACCATAGTCTGACATGCCTTTATTACCTACCACTAGCCTAAATAAAGTCCCTAGTTATTACAAAATAGTTTTTATAATATAAATGGTATGTGTTAATATTTTTAACCTTGTACGATTAGGATAAATATAATACTTTTGAGTTCTATTATCTTTTTTAGTGAAATATAAGTCTGTGGTAGAAATTAGTTGAAGGTTGAAACTCTACTTGTCAAGCATAAATATATATATACCTATCTCTTATTCTATGAATAAATTAAGTCTTAAACTTTAGTAAAGGGATATTAAAATAAAAAATGTGTTATCCTAATACCTTATGTCTTGTTGAACTGAAAATATTTTAAATCTACAAAGATTGAAGGCTTTGAGGCCCTCAATTTTATACTTGTTTGTGATTGATGACCTCAATCACTCCCTACAAATATTTATTTTTTTCCTCCAATTATATGTCTCTAATTTCCACCAACGTTCTCCTTATCAAGATCATAATTTGGTGGCGACGTTTTCATTTCCCTTTCCCTCTTATTAAGGCTAAATTTTATTAGCCTTATTTCCGATGTGGGTTTTCCCCAAAGGTATTTTCTATTTTCAACCTTTTATTTTCAAACAAAAATTTCATATTGTGAGGAAAATTTTATTGAAGGAGGAGAGAATGTAACGCCCCAAGCTTCCATGGTACTCTTCTCTTTGAAAAATAGAGCAGCGTGTGTTGTACGCAAGTTTGAGATTCTAACACACTGCGACCAATCAAAATAGCCATTATGAATAGTAATACCCACTTTTTGATTTTTTATATATTTTATATTTCAAAATGGATTTCATTTGTGGATTTGGAATATTGAAATTAGCCTATGTTAAATTTTTGGTATTTTTATGAGAACTTCCAATTTTTTATGAATAATGAAAAATACTTAAAAACATGTTTTTTAATCAAAATAAATTATAGTGATAAATTATAACATATATTGGTTTTAAAGTATAATTAGAATAATTTTTACCATTTTATCTAATGGTGGTCATTAGAATTAATTTCACTTTGAAATTGGACATAAAAAATTGTCAATCTTTTGATATATATTATTTCGTAAAAACACGCTATTTGTTGTGACAGTGGGAATTAATTATAAAATTAATTAACACAACTTATATTTTTGGAATTTTGTAAAATAGAAATCATTTTTTAATTAGGAATATCTGTTATAGCTTAGGGTGAAATTTTGGCATTGTCTGGAAAAACATCAATTTTTGATGAATAGTGAAACCACTAAGTAGTGGTTAAAAAATTTATTTTTAGTTTAAATGAAACTTTACCATTTCTGTGAATTGATTTTCAAAAATCCGAAATACATGGTTGTCATTATAATTTAAAATGTGGTTCAATGGGATTAAACTAATTTTTTTGTGAATAGTAACTTATAAGTACAATTAATCGCGATTAAAGGTATTTAGTGAAATTTAAGGTAAAAATGATATTACAAAAATATTAAAATATCCTTAAACATCTCCTACACTTATTGGATGAGTCATATAATACCAATAAAATCCATGGGTCAACTTGGGGACCCCATGGAGCCACTTGGGTAAGAAATTGACATTAATATCTTTTTATTTAAAGTAAAAGTAAAATTGTCACAAACATGTGTTGTTTTACAAACACACTTATTACATGGTGTTATATAAGTTACCTTTTAGACGATAAAAATTCATTGGAATGATAAAAGGATTTACTACATCATGATATTTTTTTTATATTTTTTAGACATTAAATAAATTAAATTTTTTATGACACCATGATGATGCAGCGATTACCTCATTAATTAACGATTTAAATAAAATTAAAATATAATATAAAATATAAGACTTAAACATGTCAAAAAACTATTGGATGAGTATATTTCGAACCCTTATCACCTTATCATAGAAATATATAATTTTGGGACCTTTTAAATCCAAAATGCATTTCATAATAAGGTAACATTTCATGAGTTTCCAAGAGTGACCCTCCTCTCCTCTTATAAAAGGCCCCCACCACTACCACCTTATTCACACCATCAAAGCCATTTGTCTCGGCCAAACTCTTTCCAAATACTCTCTCAACTTCTCTCTATTACTCCTAGAAGCCACACTTTGGGCATAATTCTTCCCAAGGATGCTTTTGGATCAAATCAAAAAAGAGTTACCTGATTTTAAGGTAATGCCTTCTCTTATGTTATTTTGTTTTATTTTTTTTATCCAACCCCTTAAACACTTTTTATTAATTTATTTTGTAAAAAAACCAGTATCTTCAATGTAATAGGATTTTTTAATGAGAATTATTTGATTTAAACTTACACACACCTCCGTCTAATGGTTAATTAACATACTGTTTCTGTGGGTGGCGAAATACTGCCTCATGAAATGATTATTGTTCTATATTATTTTAACACATCTAATGGTGGCCATTATTATGACACTATTTTTATATATGATATATATTATGTTTTTGTTTTCCTTATTATTATGTATTTTTCATTTATGTAATACCATTATGATTTCCATTATGGGTAAACACGATAATTTCATTTTAGGAAGTGCGGACTACCGCTCCCTCAAAGTGATTTGAATCGTTAATGCCATATGTGTGATGTATAAAGGATAGATTAAATGATATTATATATTATATTATACTGGAAATATAATACATCTTTATATCATTATGATTTCATTCCATAAAATATGAAATAGAAATGAAAGTAGCGTTCATGCGTACGTACGGCTTACTGTCTCCATGAACGGTGCATTTCATTTCTTAACTCTAAATGTCATGTAATATTATTAATGAAAGTATATAATGGATATATATGATATATATGATATATATATCATGATATAGTTGTGTATGTAATGGGTATTTTACCGCATGAACATCTTGTAATTATAAGAAGTTTATTTTTGACTCAAGTACCAATGATCGGCAAAACAACCGTTATTAACTTAAATAATTACATAATGTTCATAACATGGTAATAAGTGATATAAAAGGAAAAATAAACTTGAAAAAGTTTATTAAGAAATTCTAAATTAACTCTAGTTTATTATTCATGAGGTTAAAGAACGGTCGAGTCAAGACGGAAACGAGGTAAGGGAACTTCTTAACCCAATTTATATTCTTTGGGTTAATCTCCTACTTTCAAATTATTTCATGATATTATTATGTCTTATGTATTAATTATAATTAATTTATGTGTACTTATATTGAATACACATAATAGTTCTCTATTATTTTAAAAAAATGATATGTGTAAGGGAGCTTCTTAACCCAATTTATATTCTTTGGGTTAATCTTCTACTTTCAAATTATGTCTTGATATTATTATGTAATATCATTTATTCTTACTTTCTTTATGTGTACTTATAGTGAATACACATTATAGATTTATTTTATTTAAAAAATGATGTTTGTAAGGGACTTCATCTTAATCTCCATTCATTGAGGCATATTTTGTTTTATACACAACATTATTTTATACGATGTATAAAACCCTTTAACTTTTACATTTATTAAAAAGGAATATTTTTATATGAACCATTTTTTCTAAACGAAAAAATGAACGTTTTGGCTTACATATGTGGCGACAACGACTTCTCCACCGCCGTCACCATTATTTGAGTTTCGGCTTCCTCTATAATCCATAACCTTTTTAAAATGAAAAATAAATACCAAGTTTTAATTTTCTTTTATTTTGGAATTGAAAATGGTTTTGAATGTGTTTTTATTATATCAATGTGTTGTACCGATATCTTGTGATTGAAATGTGGAAATTTTATGTTTCCTTTATTCATGTTTTATGTGATACGATTATGTTATGGTTTATGATATGTTTATACCTATTCATATGAGGAATGAATTGGACTTAATAAGTTACGGGTGGAGCCCACTATAGCTCGTCGATGCATCGGCAGGTCTCATGAGACAAACAAGTGTCTTGGCATGAGGCCTTGACAAAATCTTATTTGTGGTCTTGGAACGAGGCCTTGGCTACGTGGTTATGATAGTCTGGCATTATGCATTCCATCATTAAGAAAGTGGTCATTGATGTTGCATGTGATTATTCGACTAGTAGAATATCCATGTGAATAAGTAAATGGAATTATTTCATTTTATTTTTTCCATATTATGATGAAGTTCAATTTTAAAAGGTTTTTGTTTTAGTTATATATTGCCTTAAATGTTAATTTTTATTTATAAAATCTACCACAATATTGTTATCCATACTGAGCATCTGAGCTCTCCACATTCAATGTTTTAATATTATCCAGGATGTGAAGAAGTATTTTATGAATGACCTGTAGGGATAGTCAGAAGAGGATATGAGTGTGGACTATGGAGACTTTGTTATTTTAGATTTTTACTTTATGATGTAATGTAACATTTATGAATAAATCTAGTGTTTCCAAGGCTACTAAACTAATCGGTCGTTCGAGACTTGATCTTTGGTGATCATTCCAATGTTACACAATAATGAACAGCTCTGGGTAACTAGGGTCGGGGCGTTACATTATTTCAATGAATTTTTTTAATTTCAAGGTTATATGAAGTTATCATTTATTTTTGTGTGTAGTGAGTTCATAAACACAATTGGGTGTGTTGGGAATGTTTAGTTAAATATTATGGTATTCCTTTCAGTAGTGGAGGTTCCATCCACTAGGAGGTAGTGGTGATGAGATTAAAGCACATGGTGGAGAGAACCATAGTGGGTATATTGTTGCTTGACCAATATGTCCTATGTTTCAGGGTTGAGGATCTTTGGTATAATCCATCTCAGTGCTTCATATTGGGTGATAAGAATTAGCTTGAGATTCAATTTGTGGAGTACATTGAGGTAATGGTTATTCTTAACTTGTGTTCAAAATATCGTGACATGGGATTAGGCTATGGGCCTTGAGCTGTGAATTAATGATTGTTAGTGGATCATATCTCAAAAAACCTTTGTTTCGTTAGAGTAAATAATGATAGGGTTACCATTATAACATTGAATGTATTGGGTAAGGTTTCTCCATGTGATTTGGGACTTAAGTTGTGGATATGATCTGATCAAGGGTGTTTTGGATGGCTCTCCTAGGGTAAGGTGGTTCCTCATGGAATTCCTTATGTGTGGTAGTCTAGTTGTTTTCCAAAAACTATCTCATGAATTTATTATGGTCATGATAAGTTGATGTTGATGCATCCTTGAGGGGCATAATGTATGTAATTGATGGATCATTATAGGGGATGCGCTTTGAGGGGCCAGATTGTTTCTGTGGTACAAGAGTGAATATGGAATGGTATAGTTTAGGGTGAAGCATAGGTGATTAAGGTTGACTAGTGGAATATTGGTGAAACCTTCTTTCCATTATTACTCAAGAATTATTGGAGGTGTGGCTCTTGGAAGATCCATTATAAGGTGTGGAGGTTTTATGATCCTGATATTTGGTAAAGGCACCTTCTTGAATAAATATTTTCCAAAATTATGTTCTATTGACAAATGAGGTATCTATAGGGGTTATGAGGAGTTTTGGGGGTGTCATCGGGTTCAACAAATAAAATTATAATAAAATAGGCCAAGGTGTTTGTAGTTCATTGTTGGTGTATAGTTAGTAGTAAAATTTTTCGTGACCAAGGGAAACCAGGCGGCCAAGCCACCCCTTAGCTAGTGTCTAGTGTACTAGATCTGAACAGTTTGTCAACCTATGTGGGTGTTTATAGGAAAAAATGTGTATTTCACCTTATGGTTGGAGGGATCCACAACATTGGGGCACATTATTGATAAGTGTGTGAAAAAATTGTGTAGCCCATAAAAAGTGGGCAGTTTCAGTATTTCCATCTTAGGAATTAATGGTTATAACCCATATTTATCCCCAATTTCCCCTCCAAAGCATTGGATGAAAAACCAGACATATCAATACATACATGTGATGATTTTACATTGATTCATGGATATTTGGAGTGAATTTTGGTGTAAATCGATGATCCGAGATAGTTTAGTGCTCCCCCATCCATTTCCCATATTAGGTATTGTAGAAGCAGTCCAATTATATTGAATCCATCAAAACCATTTTTTTGAAATATTCATGGATGGAAATGTTTTGGTGGTTTGAGTTTAAATAAGGGACATGTTTGAGAGAGTGGTTTTGGAAAACATGAAGTAGGAATTCATAACACATTTTCCCATAGTCTCATTGTTATATATGTCTATGTGGTTTTCCAGATTTAATGTAATAATTTGTTTTAATGTCTCTTTTAATAGAATATGATTTTTAGTTTAGATTGAGGTTTGAAACCCTTCACAGAACACATTGGGTTCCTTGATGTGGTGATACCAAACCTAGGGTAAAACATAGGGCTTACCAAACCCTTGACAATGGTGACATTAATTATTTATTGTTGATATAAGCGAATTATATGAGTGAATGAGATATAAATAATAGTTGGGTAATTGGGCTTGGATAATGTGTAGTTGAATTGATTAGGTGTCTGATTTCGGGACATCCCTATGGGGATTTTAAAATTAATTAAATAATGAATTTTTTATTTTAATCTAGTTATGCTTTAAAAAAATAATATTATGTTTTGAAGGTGATAAATGTTTTTAAAGGATGTATTATGCTTAAGGTTATTTAGAAAGTGTTCTTATTTATATATTTGAAATTAGTTCATGGTTCCCATTTTTTATGGATGTTCATAATGATTGTTTTGAATGGTTGTAAATAAAAATGAAATCATAGGGGAATGTTTTTTTTAAAAGAGAAATCATCATATTTTAAAAAGGGTGTATTAGAGTTGATTTAAAACGAGTATTTTGATTTTTTTTCCATTATATTGTTCTAATGATATGGTTTATAGTAATAATTGAAATGACACGTGGGTTAGTGATATTGATATAATAAAAATTATTTCTTCTTGTTTAGTGGTCATGAAATAAACTAAGTGATGAATGTTTATAGTTGATGACATAACATAAGGGGGTGTTTGGAAGAGTTATGTATGTGTTAATGGGTTATGATTTGTAAATGGGATAAGTATAATGGGATATGATTGTAAATGATAAATGTTTAGAATGTTCATGTTTTATGTTTTCTAAATTGTGTTAAGGTTAAAGAAGAATGATCAAAATGCTTAATAGTAGTGTGGGGTTTTGGAAATGAGGACTTATGCCCATTGGTCGAGTTAGACTGAATATCTAAACCCCACATCTATAATGCATGGGTTAGGGAGTCAGATTGATGATATATGACCCTTAAAGTTTCATATATTGAGACTACAAGGACCAATGATCCAATGTTATTGTTATGTATTTTTGAGTTTGGTTCTTAGACTATATCTTTATGTCTCAGAATGTATAGTCAAGCCATTGCTTGGGAGGTCCGAATTATGATGTGTGATTTTAAAACTTGTTGACATGACTTGGTTAACAAATCAAGGATATGAGGTATGTTAATAACATATTATTTTTTAATTTGTACTTGGGTTATTAATGTATGTGACCCCTTATGCTATGGATTATGCTTTCGGTGTGACTAACACTTTCTTAGTTGTTTTGTTTCCCTTTTATAACTAAATGGTTAAAATGATAATTTGTTATTTTCTTTTGTGAAATAGATATAGATATATCATTTTTTTCTTATTTAACATAATGGGGTTATAAACCTACATTGTTTTATATAATTCTTATTAATGTAGACACTTTTGGTGGTGGCCTATTGAGTTGTACTCACAACCTGCTCAAGAAACCATGACACTTGGGTACAGGAGCATATGTTTCTTGTTTCTAGATACTAGAATAGGATGTGGAAATGGTTTTTTGTTCATGCATGGGCTGTTTGGTTGGAGCATGGTATGTTAGGACCGATTTTGGACTTGGTTCCATGATTAGGATCTTTTTTTAGTTTGTTTTTTCGGGATTTTACTACCTGATATGTAGTGTATTCATTATAGGTTTTTTAACATGTTTTACATTGTGGCTTATAAGAATCTGTTGTAAAATATCCATTTATTTGTTACTTCTTGTTCTTATATATGTGTATATTATTTCTACTATTAAATTACTCTAAAAATAGGGTATAGTCTCCTAAACATTTCACCATAGGTCTAAAATTCTTGACGACACCCTCTACCGTATGGGGAGAAATGTTTGAGATCATGTAGAAACCCAACTCAGGGAATCGATATAGTGGATACTATGATGGGGATGTTACATTAACTATTATAATCTAATAAAATATATCTTATATGGTATAATTATATGTTATTATGTTAGCTAAAATCATTAAATTTCAAATTGTTTTAAATATATATATTGCATATATCATCCAACTCAATTTATTATTTTTTATACCATGGTGTAATATCATCAACAATTAGATCCATAAACAACAATAGCCTCACTAAAATATTATACATGATTTGAAATTTTTTTATGACTATATGTTAAATTTATAAATCAATTACAATGAGTGGAAAACTACTATTATTAAATTTCTTCTTTCATAGTAGATGGAAATTTTCTTATATATAGTAATCATCTATAATGTGTTGATAATATTGGAATGATTTACTTGAAACAATAGCCTCTACAATTTATATTATCCAATGGTGGTGAATTATATATCTTCTATATGAAAAAGAAGTATATATTCATTGCAAAAAATTAAAATCCAATCTTACTCTAATAAACTGAAGAACTATGTGGAAAACCTATCATACATATTGACTGAAAGGACAATCATTTAACATTATTGTATAATAACCCATAAATTTCAGAAGAATTAAATATATTCATTAAACTATATCAATATATCCCATTTTTTTAATATAATAATATAAATAGGGCATAGTGTGTTGATATAATGTATGATTTTTGAACATTAAGTTAAATGTTTTTTAATTGAATTCAAATGTCATAAAAATAACTTATAAAAGTTATTATAAATAATATGAGTTATTTTCTGAATTTGAAACTAACATAATTTAAAAAATTTAAATAACGTACATGGATTTTATCTATTACCCTAATAGAGTTTCCCATCAATAAATAATACTGAACCAAATGACACCCCCTGCTCTATTCATTTGGTGTATTGGTAGAAATATTGGGAGAGGGAAGTGAGTTTCCTTTCTATAATCCCTACTCATAAAATTTTAATCTATAAAATAATATCCTATGTTTTCAAAGAACATATTTGGAATTGTAAAATTTAAAATTTCATCGGAATCTGTGTTAGAGTTTTACAATGATCCTCGATATGGATATTAACAAAATATAATGATTCAAAAACTCTAATTGAATGAATATTCATCATAAATGCACATATTTGAAAATTATTATTCTATATCATTGACATCCATGTAATAATAAAATATAGAAAATACAATATAAAAGTACACCATATAGTCAATACATTTTTTAATATCATTCTTGAGAGATTCTTCCACTAATTAATATCCTGAAAATAGAAAAAAAAAATAAACCTCTTACTAAATTCATATAAATTCCATATTATTTTCTATTTGAATCATGTGAATGATTCTTACCAAGATTATATCATTTAATATGGACCTAAAATAACACTTTGGTAATTTTCCTTAGACTACCAAATTCTCATGTCTTCAAACATAATAACAAATTCAATTCCAACAATTTACAAAAACAATACCACCCATATTAACCATGATATAACATTGAATGGGAGGTTTCTAAAATAATAAGTGGAACTATAAGTGTGATGGATATTTTATACCTATAATTTTTTTTCACATGTGTTATATGTGTTAGTGTATCATGGATAGTGATTAATGGAAAAAATTATTTTCTCATATTATGGATCAAAATACAAATTTTTTAAATGATTATATAGCATTGTATATTTTTTTCTAAGAGTGAAAATATATGGTTTTTTCTCAGATTTAATATTCGAGGACTAAAATTTTAATTTATTATGTTTTATGTTATATCGGTCCTCCAATACAAGAAACTGAACATTTATGTGTGTGATCCCCTTAGTGGTTCTTAGAGAAAACGTTCCATGAACTAGAGAGGTATAGATTATCATATTTCTGATGTCGTAGTGCTTTATGTTCATTTACAATATGATTTTGTGTTGTATATGTCTCTTGGAGTTATGGTGGATGTATCAAGGGATGTAAGATCTATGAAAGATATTAATAGACCGATATAGGGTATAATTCAAAAATTATTATGGACGAATCAATTTTGCCATAGTGATAATAAAAACACATTTCTATAGAGCATTATTTGGTCAATTTATGTGGGTTATATCCATTTAGGGGAGATATTTCTCATATCAAATTTGATCGTACTTTTTTATATCATTTTTTGGTCCTCACTAAAAAAAATAATGTTGTGAATTTTTTCGATTTAATTGTAACCCTCATCAATTTAAAGAATTATATTTTTGGACATCCTAAAACCTTACAAAGCCTTATTTAAAACTTTTCATTGTTTATTATACATATTTTTAATTCTAATCCCTTACATTTTCTAAATTATATCATTGTTATTTGAATTAAATTATTCTTCAATATCTCTTACTATTTCCATTCATTACACTTCTGTTATTATCATTCATAACAAAAATAAATAGGATATAGTCTATAGTTTTTTATTGTTTTGTAACATTTTTCATGAGTAATGATGCATTATTGGTTATAAATGGGTTTTATTAGAATATTGTTGGATTTCAGTTAATGTTCTTCCCCTCATACATGTGTAGTAAATATTGATGCTTTATTTAAGATTGGTGATTCAAAATCTATCTTTCCTTTTTTATGTGTTAATATATAATTATCATGAATATGTTATAATTTAGAAAATATATGAATTAACAAAACAAATATATTGAAATATATTAATGAATTTTAAAGGTGGGGAAGTGAAAAAATATGGTTTATTTTATTCAGATGTTATTTTCAATGTATTTTTTCTCACGATGATAGAAAATAATTATTTTTAACAACATTATTGTATTTATACAAGTTAAATCATGTTTAAAATTCACTAAAATACTAATGATCATAATGGAATGTCATGGTGGAATTTTTAGAATAAATGGTTTATATTTTTATTACCCAAGTTTTTTATGGTATTGTATCACAAATATAAATAGCCATTTATTTTTTACTCTAGTAATTATAATTATTCATAGATACATTTTTTTATATATCCCTATATTATTTAGTGTTCTCTTTGTATGTTTTTTTACTATGGTGGATATTTGAGTGATTTATGTTATTTTTCCTGTGGGGGATTAGTATGGTTAGTTTGGGTGATAAATGATTATGGTTTGAACGAGGTTGAATTGATGTTGTGGATATTGGTATTCTATAATGTTGTTGTTAATGTATTATGTTAGATGATGATGGGTATTCTATTCATATTAACTGAGAAATAAGGAAATGTTTTCAAGGTAATAATGTAATTAAATTGATTGGGATATGATAATATAAATTGTGTGAAAATAAGTGAATAATTAAATGTCTAAATGATGAGTTGAAAATATAATGCCTTTTGGATAAATAATTATGTGTTATAAATATGAAAATTCATTATTTGATGGGTGGTATAAGTTATGTTTTATTAATTATGTTTAAATAAATTTGGTTATATATATATATACTCAAGTCTCATACTCAAATTATTACATGATTTTGGATAAATTTCCCTATAAAAGAAACTTATAAATTTTGAGGCCATTTATTAGGGAAAATTGATGCATAAAATAAAACTTTATTGAATAAACTAAAATATAGTTCTTTTATTCTCTATAAGGTTCTACTGAATTCTATTGAAAAATTATTTCCTCATATCATACTATTGTGATATATATAAACAATTTTTTGAGAAATAAATGGAAGATACTAAACAAACATAATAATAAAGTGTGACATATAAGCCATAAGTCATAAATAGATTTCATAAAATAGGGGTTTATAAAAAAATCACCTGAAATTATGGAATAAGGAATATGATATTATAACTTCATGAAATCATTGAAACATGGATTCATGTAAAAAATAAAACATTATAAATAGAAGCTTTTTCTTATTGCAGAAAGACATGATATATATTTCTAAACTTATTTCCCAATCATCATTCACTCTATCTCATAAGATGAAAACATTAACCAATGCACTGTGTGACTTATTAAATTAGTTCCACCAATCACTTCACTACATGTTCATCAAATTCTATCCACATTGGGAATGAAAATCATCTATATAGAGTAAGTAAAATAAATCCCATGAAAGTTATGTTAGTTACATAAATGTGATTCTATATATAGAATATTGATATGTCATAACCATTCAGAAGAACATAATGGACAAAACATTTTTGGACTGATATAATAAAATAATGAATAATAGTTTGTAAATATACAATTTATGTTAATAAATATTTATAATGATAGAATTGATAAGTACGTATATAATTTATCCTCTAAAATGATGTTTCATGAAATTAGTAAAGAATATTTAATGAAGGTAAGAACATACTATTTTCTATAGAACTAACATTAAAACAAAATAGTTTTTCTATAAAAGAGATGTCATTTTTATAAATCATGAGAGAGAAAAGACAAAAAGAATGATTATATATTAAATAGAGAAAGTGTTAACACATTTCTAATTAATTGGTGTTTATAAAGAAAATACAGTTATAAGGAAATGTGAAAATGTTTGTATTCATAAAAGAGACCATATTTTTTATTAAAACCAATATTATATCGTTATAATAGAATTTAATGTCAAGAAACTAAAAATTACTAAAACTACTAATATGTATTATAGGATATTTATATTATAAAATCAAACCCATGATGAAAATGAATTGTTCTCATTCAATATATAGGGCGTAAAAATATCAATACCAAAATAAAGTGAAAAAAGATACATGATGAAAAATAAAATGTCACATGAAAAATAGAATAAATGAGAGTTGAAAACCAATATCAATTTATTTTATTCATTTTCAATGATAACTTATTTCCTCTTTTGAAAAAATTAAACTTAGTATTCATTGTATTTAGTGGGATATATAGTTCTCCCTCTTCACATAATCATAAACTACTAAAAATCACTAAACTATTTGATATAGGTAAATTATAACAAACATAGATTCTTAATGTTTTTATTTATGAATGAAATTTTTAGTGAACTCTGCTCTATCTCCTCACTTTGGTCTGTCACATTACCTTTCATCCCCAAGCTCCATAACTCTCAAAATGAAACTAATGAATGTGTAATGGATTATTATGAATATTATAATTAAAAATAGGAATCCTTACAATAATAAATAATAAAAAATAAATATTCATCTAAATAATGATTTCCACCATCTCCTATGATAGCATGTAAACAAAGTTGACTGTTCTTAAATATTAGAGAAAATAGGAATAATAAAAAAAATGGAATAGTGATTATAAAGAAAAAATGATATCATTCACATGGATGAAGACATATTTGTCTTTATCTCACAACTTTCATACAAATTATACCATTACATAAATAAATTAAAAAGGAAAAATAAATCCTAGTAATACAAAATCCATGTGGTTGGTGATGACCTTCCTCTTGAATTATTTATTTAGAGATTTGATATTGATCTCCCACTAAGTCATTGGACCTACCTAAGGAGAAAACTATTTTTATTATTTCAACTATATACTTTCTTTATAGATAGAATTTCAATACACATATATTTTATCATATCTTTTATATCAACTACATATAATTATACATTAAAATTTAACTCAAAATCTATGTGGATTGATGTAAAACCCAATGTCAAAATGGATAAATTCATCATCCCTTTGAACCTATCATGAATTTATTGTGAAAATTAATAAAATAAATATTTTTGTAGATATGTAGCCTATGGAATGTCCATTGACTTTTAGTGTATATTTCCATTATGAATCGACACTACATCATGGAGCTATCACTATTATATAAAACAACTCTAACAAATAACTCATTCATTACCTTACAATAATCCCCTATACTAGAGTGAACTCATATGAAACATCTCCATAATTCTATGAAATTGAACTTATTTATCTATCAACCTATGACACAAACAAGTATCCTTTAACAAAAAACTCATTTGGGAGATAAACTAATCCCATGACTCTTCAATGAACCCATAAAACATAATTCAATTTGACTGCACATACTACTTCCATAAAACATAATAAATCTTCTACCATAATAATGACAATTCCATATGAGTGAAATTATTGAACTCAGATAATTTTCTAGATCGATAACTGACCCTCTAATGACATTGTCCATACTGTTTACATCATCAGCTTATTTTCATACCATACATTTATATGAATTCCTTGTTGGCCAACATTATCTTTATGTACTACTTCATACTTCTCTATGTGGTTCCATAAATGGAACAAAATACTGATTCATTACATGAATGTCATCCTATTCAAGAGACTATGACTTAACTCTATCCTATAGAGTTTTTTTATTCAGAATATTATTTTGGGATTGATATCAATTTTATTATATGGACGATCTATGACATAATTTTATCAATTTAATTGCAATATGGTTGATGTCATAACAACATAAAATGATATGATTTTATTGGAAAATAGTGGTGTTCTAATAAATGATGAAAAATGTTCAGGAATTCATGTCCCACACCAACTTCATGACCATAATGAAAAAGTTCAAATATCAAGTCCCAGTAGTAATTACATAGATTAGCATCCTCAATGTCACCACATGACGAGCTCTCCTGCCCAGCATCTCTATTCACCATGTGATCCTCAAATTCACATATTTTTTCTTGGTGCCAACCCATTACAGTCTCTTTACTCTCTATGCTCAGTTATCTATTTCTTCCTCCATGGAATGTGTCAATGTCATATTTTTTAACCTTTACAAACCATTATTTTTCATTAATAAAATCTTGTATAAATGTATATGAATATATATTTATTTTCTTTTCCACCATAACTCCATTTCAAATGAATAATGGAAATACATAATAAAAATCAACGAAAATATCATAAATATTATTTATTAAATGATTAAAATTATGAATATAATATTTAAAATTTTATTCATAAAATATAATTATTAATTCCTCTATAAATGGACTATTTGTTTCTAAATGAATTTCATGTCATATTAAATCACAATTATGGTGCATGATAAATGTATTTAAATAAAATTATCAACAAAATCAAAAAATAATCAGTGAAAAAATTAATTCTCAAGGATCACATTTTATTATATCATCAATTCCTCACTTTTCCATGAAACCAATCGATCTTCCATTTTATTCTCATTTGAAATTTAATGTATATCCATATAACATCAATTCAAGAATATATATTTTTTATCAATAAGAATCCTGCATTGTAATTAGCCACACATAAAACTCTTTCACTCATCACCCTAAATATATATTTAAAAAATACATAGTCGGTTACCTCTGGTATGTTCTCTAAACATTTTTTATGAAAATTATCTCCCCCACATGAAGACAAATATCACAAATTATCTTGTGAGCATCAGGATTAGGTAGAAATGATTATGAATATTTTGGTAGGTTATAAATAATGTTAAAAAATTAAGACATAAATAATATTTTACTCTAATCGCAAAAAATGATATGAAAAGAAAATTAAAATGGGTATACTAATTTAAAAGTAAATAATCCAAAATATCACTAATACTAATGTGAGCTAATGAACCACATGAAGAAATGATGAATTATTATGTAATATCTCTATTTTCCATGGAAAAATTAATTAAATATAGTAATATATTTGGATCTAAACACTGAGAGGACATGATATTCCAAGGCTCGATGATCCCATAAATGATATTTTAAAAGTAATAGATATATTAATATTACAACGTCAATGTTTTTCAAAAAAATAGAAATATTTTGAAAAAAAGTTGATATGTAAGATGATACCACTATTAAATCTGGAACATAGGTTTTACCCTTTGTATGATATAATCTTAATCTCTATCAATAATTTATGAAAATATTTCCATGGGCACAAATAATTAATTAATTAAATAATTAATTGTACTATGAATTGAAATAATGACATAACCATTACCCACATTATAAACTATCCACACGGTATATCACATAACCATAAGAATTGAGATGAGAACTTTGAAATGAATTGGTGATGACATGTTATTTAACAATTTTTCTAATTATTGTGTGGATGACCAACAATTAATCAGATTGTGGATCATCATGATATAGATGAAAAAAAATTCAATATTCGAAATTGATCAACCCAAACACATTGTTGTATATTTTTATTTTTTTTTCTTTATAATTTCTAATTTACCCAATGTATAATTAAATTCAATTCCACTAACAAGAATTGATTCATGCATCGATGGATGACTTGTTGATTGATTTTTTTGTTTATTATTTCTCTGATCCAATAGAAATGAATTAAGGCCAACCAAAACATGGATGCTGTTTTTATTCATTAAAATTTATCTTATATAATACTAATTTATTTATACATTTTTTACATGAAATTTCTATACCTAGGTTCAATTAATAACCAATAGTCAATCATAGAGAGATTTATCTTTGGTGTAATGGATTGATAATTTATGTAATGTTCAGGATCAAGGGGTGAACAGGGTGTGACGATGATAGTGAGAGATCAGAGGATGAACAAGATAGGATTATGGAATCATGTTATTTTTCATTCGTTTTTGTAGTGAAGATGTGACATTATGAAGCAATCATAGAGATAATCGAAACAAGATTCCAGTGAATAGTTAGTGTATGTGTCATCTATCCTTAGATGCATGCTTCTTAGATGGATTTGATGTGGATGAAGAAAAAGTATTCAATACATGAAGGATCTGAGAGTGTAATATAATCTTATGTCAAATGAAGTGTAGTCTGAAGATGCATGATATGTGTGGCCATGTTTCATATAGTTATAGGGTTTCTTTAGAAATTCAATATAAAACATAGTGTTACACATTTCTCATCCCTCCTGAATATTCCCATGAACCTTATCATGTAATGAAGATGATAGGAAAGCGTGGACACAACCAGGCACATTTTCACATGTAGAGTACATTTCCATGACCCAATACCGGGACACTACTAGGTACACAGGAATGGATTGATGTACACATGAATAACCAGGTGTACACAAGCATGGCATGGAGTACACATGCATAGGATAGAGTTATCAGTTACCCCCATGGACCTATGTGAGATCATATATTATCTTCTTCCCCAAGTGGGGTTCTAAGAATATACAAGACTAATATACATTAAAATATATCAACTACGTAACTGGTTATTATACATTGGGTTATCGGTATACCCCATGAACATATGTGTGATCCCCTATAAGTGTATCAACATCATAGACATAAAACATGTACATCTTCATCATCATTATCTATAAGAAATACAACTTGAATGAAATACATTAGTCATATCATTCATAGAGAGTGAGTTACCCCAGATGAGTGTTATAATGAACAATAAATCATATTCTTAGGTTGTTGATGTCTTTGTGACCATAACATAAGAAATGGTGTCTAAATTTATTATAAATATATATGTTTTTGTTTTTCTATGTCTTATATCATGATTTACATATCCCTTCGATGACAAGACTATTCTAATTAAACATAATACTTATTGATTTATGAGGTTCATACGTGGTTTTATGTTTCTATCCCATGTAGGGACTGTACCCACACATGTTAGATATTATGTAGATGAATTCCTATTTTATAGGGTTGTTGGTGTACTAGGAGAATAAAGTGCCTATATTGGGCTATATAGAACATTGTTCAAGCTGGGGGTAACATTTCACCGTTTTCACACATTCTAATATGATAGAAATCCTTATTGTTTTTGTTTGGGAATGTATTTTTCTATTTTATGCTTCCATATATATATATTTTCATACTTTTATAGTGGTATAGATTTTATTAATTCATTTGTATCAGTTTGGTTGTTTTAAATTTAAACATTTTATGGGATTAGATATTTTTATGTGTGTATTGGTGTATTATTGTAATCCCTCCGACATGTGTGGTATACCGACTCAGCATTGGAATCCATTACCTGGATTATTGAGGGAGAACATGGGATAATCACATCCTACATATTACCATCTTGGAGGGCCCTAGTGGGTCAGGTTAAGACAGAGTGACATCAAAGGTTGTTCCATATTAAGACTGAATTTTGATATTTTTTCTATTTATAAGATTTTCGCAGGTTTTATGGATACAAGGTATAGTGTATTGAGTTTGTCATTCAATCCAGACACACTACTATTGGTAAAATGATAGATGTATCCATTAACCATGAATCTTCTCATCTTCTTGTTGTGTTAGTATATGTATGAACTAATTGTTGGGATAGAAAGTAGTAAAAGTATAATTAAGGAATGAGTTGTGGTTACCATGGCCTCTTTGGGTCATCTCTCATGATATATTTATTGACCATGGAATATCATGTCTATTTAATGATTCCTACATATGAATTTATTTTTAGGATTCAGTAGTAAAACCATAAATATGATCCCCATAGTGACGAGACTTATGATCTAGGAAACTATATGGAAGTGGTACCTTTGGATTATTTAGGGAAATACCTCCACCCATAGAGAAGTAGATGAAACTAGTTGTTCTAGTGGATGAGGTTCAAAGGATGAGGATATATTATGAGTAGTATAATAACAAAACATGATGTTCTATTCTGATCTAGACCCGTAATATGTATAGGATTGGCTCAAGAAAGCTATGAAAGTACCTAATTGGGATACTTGTCGACCAAATGGTGGTCGTCAAAGTGATCATCCTTCAAGGATCTGCATAGTGATTATGGTTCATATTAGTAATTTCATACAATTTGGTGACTCTTTCATGGATATATATTGATCACTTATTTAGAGAGGAGTTGTGTCTAGCTGGGCTTTAGATTTTCCATGTCCAGGAGCTTCTATAGATTTAGTAAGGAGGTACAAAGTGTCTAAGAAATCATTGAGGTTCCCCAACCTCTTATGATACATGATGTACATGGTACGTGATATGTTCAGATTTGATCAAACCGTCAAGAGATGATTATGAAATTATATTTTTTCCAGTTTTATATTTATATAAATCGATACATTTGTTGGGGAACTAGATTACACACTTTTACAGGAGAGATTTTTGGTAGAGAATAAAATGGCATTGAGTTTTATTGATGGGTACAAATGATACAAGTATTTTGTAACAGGAAGCCGATGATAGATCGGTGGATTTATGCATGCTATATGCTTCAAGTGGTGACCTCAAGATAGATATTTGGTAGTTTAGGGTTCCCTTGATTTTTATATTCATCATATGTAGATGTTATTTTTCTATTCTGGAAAATGGTAACATCTTGAGTGAGATTATATAAGCCCCCATACAGCTAACTTAGAGACAATAGATGGGACACCTAGGATGAGACTATAGTTGGTGGAGGGTGAACTATATGGAAGAATAATTTGTAGTAGTGTAAGAAGAGAATATGTAGCTATACAATGAGTTGACATGATTCCACCACCAACCCATGTGTTCTGGATTCGGCCTTGGGAGCTAGTTGACATGGGAGAGGGCAGATATAAGAAGCTTAAGCCTACATCCCAAAGGATCCAGAAATTATTGGAGGTATGATATCTATCTGTTTTACCATATTTGTAGTTATGATATTCAAAATCTTTAAACCCACAATATTTAATGGCATGAATTGTTATAAATTAATTTAATATATTTTATAGTTTACATTATATGAAAACCCAATCTTAAAAAACTCCATAATTTTATTATTAAATTTTTATAGTAATCACATAACCATTATAATAGTGGGGATGAATGAGGTTTACAAAATTATGAAAATATTGTTCATTGATGTTTATGAAATGGATTAATATGTTATCGATTAAGAATAAATTAATACAAAAACCAATCAAATATAACAGGTTTTTTATATAAAAAAATTTATTCCAATAATAGAATTTCATCATAAATACTTATGTTAATCAATATTACAGAAATATATTAGTGAAAATAATATTTTATATATTCAATAAAATGTGTTTATATTCATCTAATTGTTTTTATAGGCTTCTAAAAATATATAATCCAATTTTAATCATAAAATTCTATAATTTTATAAAAATGGAATTTACACACTTTTTAGTAGAAAAAATAGTTTCAAATTAAATTTCGAAATTTTATTAAATTTTATTAGAAATACTAAGATTAAATTTTGAAAGAATAATATCAAAATTATTTGGGGGTGGATTTTTGGTATTTTTCAAACAAGAGTCATTTTTTGATCAATAGTGAAAAAATATTGAATTCAAATAGAAAACTCCATTTCTGAAAAATATTTTTTTATAGTTAAATTATATTTTAAATTTGTTTCAAAGTGTATTTAGATAAATTTGACATCAATAAACACAATATAATTTATTTTAACCAAATTCAAATTAAAATCGGATCAAAAAATATTTCAAACTTTTGACCATTTTTACTCTTAAAACCATGTTTGTCATTGTGTCTATGAGATTAATTTTAAATAAATTTTTTTTTCATTCTGCGAATTAAATTTTTAATATTTATTTCAAATTTGGAATAATATTTTTATAATAATTTAGTGATATCATTTTATTTTTTACTCATTAGAAACATCCCATTGTAAAAAGTAAGATTTACTGCATTTTTTGTAAAATAATGAAAGATGTTAAAATTAAAAGGTGAAGTCATTAAATAAATATAAACTATATAATTTAAATGTAAGATGAAGTATTTATAGAACATAACCAGTCATTACAACCATAATTGTTAGAAAAATGTATTTCAATTAGTTCCACTTCGTTTTGGTTGGCTTAAATCATAATGTAATCAATATTTAACGATGGAAACCAATCCATCCTCAAGTATATATACCACCCTTCATCACCCCCATCACACCTCACAAGAAGTAATGCAACTAAAATCATTACCATTTCCTTTCCTCTCTAATATCTGCACATCCAAGTGTTGATAGTATCACCAAAAGACCAAATCCAATGTCTTTAAGGGGTCTTTCAAGGAGGTGATATTCAAAGGGAGGTTGATGTATGCAACACTAAATGGAATAATGAGGTAAGGGTTTCTCATATCACTTTTTCTTCTATGTGATATATGCCTCATTAACCATTTAGTTATTTTTTTATTCAATATACTGAAAATTTAAATATATTATCCCTAATCTCATTATCATAATGTTATTCAATGTTTTAAATGATATTTATAACTTTTATGGGTAATATGATATGATTGATTAAAAGGTGGTATGGTAATTCATAATATAATTAACATTCAGTTGGTTAAACATATACTTCATCGATATTGTTGTTCTATTTTTATGTGTTGGATGAATTTTTATAATATTATGTTTCATTTATACTTTTTTTATATGTATTTATAGATAATATACATAATCAATTAATTTTATTATTTCTCAATTTAATGATATGATACTTATAATTGCATTTTCATAATGAATTATTTCAATATAAACTTCAAAATTAATTTCCTTCTAACATATAAATATTTTACGTCGTATAGTCTATATTTGAGATAATATAAAAGATAATGTAGTCATTATTTTTATGTTTGGTTTATGTTTATGGAGGCCATATTTTTATAAATCATACTTATTTTCTCTATATTATGTTATAATAAAATGTTTGTGAAATTTATTTCATTGAATGGGTTAAAATGTAATGAATGATTTATGTTATTTTGGAACACATATGTTTGATTTTCATTGTGTGATAGGTGGTACCTATATCTAAATCTACTCAATTGGTAAATGATCAATAAATCATGAGTAAAAATGTTATGTGCGAACAAAATTATTTCTTCAGAAATTTTATTCTTGAATCTAATTACATGTTCATAAATATAATGCGAGAAAAGAGATACATGTTCACAAAGATATGTTTCAAAATAATTTCATGTTCAAAAATATTATGTTTTAACCTTATTACATATTCAAAAATGATATTTATGAATGATTACATGTTAAAAAATTTAAGTCGGAACATGATTACATCTTCAAAACTATTATGTGTGAATATGATTACAAGATTGATTTGTTATGCATGATCCTAATTAATTTATCATAATATTATTCATGGATATGTCCTTCATGTCTATATGTTTATGTGTGGACATGGTTTCATGTCCATAATTTATAAAAGGTATATATTTTTTTCCATTAACATAACAATTGAACCTATTTCTATTTATACATATTCAAAATGTTATATGTTTGTGTGTAGAATATACTTCCATGTCTAATTCCAATGTTAAATTCTTATGGTACAAGTCTTATAAACATCTATGACTTATTACATGACTCATGGTTATTGTCTATGATTTGTAGGGTATAATTTTTAAATGTGATGTTCATGTTCAAAATCCATTATAAAATTATTGTCATCTCCCTTGTTTACACTTACTGAGTATCCGAGATCACCCCCTTCTTATTTTTATTTCCCCAGAATATAAAGAAATGTATTGATTATTAAATGTCAAAAATGGTTCTAGTTATGATGGTTCATGCATGGGACAGTGTATATTTTTCATGAACCAGTTGTTTTTTTGCCATGTCTCTTAAGAAACTCACCCCATACGGTCATGGTGTGATTTTTTAATTTTTGTATAATGAATATTCACTTATTTAAATGTAATATAATTGATTGAAATGTATTTGTTGTTTTATGTGGTATCATAGAAATGTTTATTTAACCATCAAAAACTAGTATGACTAAAAATTATGTATGATACCTACGTATATACCTTAGTATAGGTTAAAATCCTAGAATATTGATAAAAATCATGAATGACCTATGATTAAAATAATTAACTCGCCGATTGATATATTATATGAAATTTCTTCTTATTATGTGATTTACCACTATGAATATTGATTCTCATAGTTTCCATTATTATTTTAATTAGTGTATGAAACTTGAAGGAACATCTATATACTAAATGGGGTGGGAGATGAAATGATTGAACATCTAAAAAACTAATTGATATGGGAGTTAAAATGGAAATTTATATTTCTATACTCACTCAAGATCTAAATCATACTGGTATTCTAAATGAACAATGGAGGTATAAAATATTTTTTGAGTCCTTCTGGAGGAAACAACCACCTTCTTCCAGTGGATCCTTTGTTCCAAAAGTGGATGTGAAATCTATCAACACCGTTTGGGAGAACAGTTTTTGTTCATCAATTCTCGGCACATGAATATGTTATGCTAGTTGTTTATTATCACAAATCTGAAAAAGATAACTAGTGGATTCATTTCAAGAATACTAGTAATTATGAATAAATTAAATAAATTGAATGGGATAGTCCTCATAATATATTTCCTTCTTGTTTTATGTACAAATATTGATACGAAATTTCTTGGTAAAAAATAAAATCATGGTGAAGATATCGGTATATATGATGAAATTTTTATAATGCTTAAATGGTATTCTTATGTTATAATTACCACCCCTCATGGAAAAATTGGTCAATTATTTAGTTTCCTAAAACTGAGTAAATAATGGAATTAACCATAAGGTTATTTGGGTGTTATGAAGAATTTTTTCTATGTGTACTAAATATAGAAATAGAATCCATAAATCATCATGGATATATTGATATTAAATGGAAGACATAGAATCATTGAAACTCCAATGTTTTCCCTCAGGGAGGGATGAACATGTTCTATCCTCCCACGTTCCAAAAGTTTGTAAAGAAGAACTCTGATGACTTTCTAAAAGGATCATGAAAATGTTTCAAGTGTGGGATGTGTGTGCATTGATTAAAATAAAGATGGATTAATGAAAAGAGTCCAACAATTGAAATGAATGTATAGATAGGTCAATAAGATAAATGACCCACACTCTACTATTTCAAATGGAATGTGTTTATGAATTATGAAAACAAATTCCCCAATCCATGGGCTTATATGGATGATAAGAATCTCCAAAATTTTAAGGAAAACGGAAAATGGTATGTTTATGCATTCAGAATGGGTTATGAATATTTTAACAATTAGGTGATGTTTGTCCTCCTTAGTTGTGTATTTCATGGCTAAGACCAATGAAAATATTATTGTTCATACATAAGTGTATTTTCTAATGATTACCTTTCTCTGCATGAAAAATGGAATGATTAACCATTTACATAGTGTTACATTTTAAGTCTCCCATTATTTATTCTAATGGTTATAATTAATGTCACATGTAACCATGAAAATTGATTGAGGTGCTATGGTGATATTTTCTGAGAACACATGATTAAAGGAAAGAAAACCCTTAAATTGTGCATTATTTTGGGATAATAATTACATAAATAGATGTCTGATTGTGTTAAAATAAATGGGATACAATTTACATCCTTGGAAATTATCATTAATTTGATAATAATGTGATTTTTGGATTAGGTTTATATAATTTTTTGATTTATGGTACGAACAAAGGGTTATTTTTTTACATCATTCATGTTTTCAATATGGTATTTTAGATTATTTTCAGGTTTAAAGAGAAGAAATGATATTGATATTCACATGTTTTGTGTGTGATAGTCAAGAGTAAAATCATGTTGTTTTGGGGGATTAGTGATAAGTTGACTTTGAAATTTTAGGGACATTTATTAAAAAAATTGGTTTCTAATCTTCTACAATGTTCAAAAGGGTAACAGTTTATATATTTGTCTACATTGAACATTGGATGATTTTTTATAGATTAATATATTATTTATCCATGGGAATATTTATTCATATTGAATAATCATTGATAACCAAATTGTAATGATATCTAGACATATAAGGATTGACTTTTTTTATCATTATAGATTTTATAATCCACTGGATCTATAGGCATTAAAATTTCAAGATAATTTCTTGGAGTAAGAAATTAATTGGGGATTTACAAAGGCACAAAAAAGAGTAAGATTCTACTTATGATTTGAATTTATGCCATTATATCATTCTAAATGATTTTGATATAAAATTTTGTTATTTTATAATCATTTTGAAGAGATATCAATGGAATTTTATGATGTATTTTGTTTATGGTTTGTGGTTATTAAACTTATAATTTCAATTTTATCAATATTTATACATTATAACACAATAATTATAATTTTATTCCATGTTCAAATTTTCACTTTATGCTAATCATAATCCCAGTTTTGTGGCTATCTTTTCTCTTTCCCATTCTAATTTTTGTAAAGATGTTTTGTTGTCCCTTTTTATATTGTGGATTTCCAAAAAAGATATTTTATAATATCATCATTTGAATTTTATGTGAAATTCTAATGTTTGGAGGATGTATTTTTTTTCAAATTCATGATGATATCATGATTATATAACATCAATTATTTCTTCCCCCAAATCTTTCTCAACTTCACTATATGTTTCATGTATATCTCCTGAGTAAGTGCATACATGATCCTTCACATGTACTATGCTCATAGATCATACTTCTAGAGCATGATATTTTTTTTATGAAATGAAACAATTAGAGATTTTAGATCATAGAGATGAATTTATATGAAATAAGTCTAGTAAACTAGCTAATATTTTCAGTGAAAGCACCAATTTGAGGAAGCTATGAGAGAAAAATGATATGTAATGTGAAATTGGTATTCCTATATATTTGAACAAGTGTGATTAATTTAAAAGGGGAAATTAATTTTAAAGGGGGTTTGTTGTAAATTGACATGGTATCATGGTATTTGTATTTAAATATAAAAATATATTCTCTTAAATAGTTTATAATTCTTGAAACATTGAACATAAGAAAACTAAAAAATGTTATTATTTAATTATTATAGTTTCACCTAACTGTTATAGTTGTATTAATGAATTAGATTGAATAAATATTGAAAATATAGTTTTCATATGATTATAAAATGAATTTATAAGTTATAAATTAATTACAAATAAAAATAAAAAACAATCGAACATAAAGGATGTGTTTTTATAATAAAAACAATTTTATCCACACAATGTAATTTTATACTAATAAATTCAATTAATCAATATATATATAATATTAATAAAATATATATGTTATATATTCAATAAATTTTATTCATCCAATAAATTTTATACGCTTAAGATATGAATGTGTCAATTTTTAAGTATAAAAGACATATTTTCCTAATTGGTAAATTATTAACTTTTTAGTGAAACAAATGTTTTAAAATTAAACATTGATTCTTTAATTTTTTTTCAATAAATTAAATTCTTATTTTAAATATTAATAACAAATTAGTCATTGTAAGAAATATTTTTATTTATCATAGAATATTCATTTTTTATTATAAGTAAAAAAATAATTTTATTAAGGGAATAAATTTTCATATAATTTGATTATATAGATTAAATATATTATAAAATATTCATAAATATTAATTAGTTTAACAATAAATAATGCAATTAAATTTCTTTCATTTGACTCTAATTGAAAAAGAAATTTTATAAAAAAACATTTCAAACATTTCGTCATTTTCCCTATAAAGACATTTTAACCTAAGGGGTCTGCGGGGTTATTTTTAAATATATTTTTCTCAATTATATAAATCGAATTCATTAAAATGGATTATATATATATAATAAGAGGGAAGAAATTTGTTAGTAAGATCAATTTCATTTTTATGCATTAACATTTACTATTTTAGAATTAATTAATTACCACAATATCGTTAAAATAATGAAACAGTTTTAAATTAATAAGTAAAGTCTTAAAATACCTAAAAAATACAAAATTTAATTGGTGATTGAGGTGTTTCACGGACCTAAAAAGACCATAAATCATTTATTATAATCCAAATTCATGTTAATTTATTCCACATAATTGTGTATGTATTGTAACATAATGTAATCCTTATTTAATATCTAAAACCAACCCCTCTCAAATATAAAATCCAACCCTCACCTACCGAATTCACCTCATAAGGATTGAATGTCCTCAAATATCATTCAAGATCTTTGTTTATTACCCACCACAAATACATGATTTTTTATCACAAAATGACAATGTTAAATTTCATTAAGGGGATCATCAAAGATTAGATATTCAAGAGGAGGTTGAAGTACACAAAACTGAATGGAAGCGTGATGTAAGGGTTTCCCATATCATTTTTTTTCTGTGAGATATATTAATAATTCACAACTTAAATATTTCTTTTGTACTGTATATATATACCGTTGATATATAATATCATTAATCTCATTAAAATTATTTTATTAAATGTTTTATTTAATAATTATTACTTTTAAGGGTAATACGATTTGACTGATTACAAATTGGTAAGGGAATTCTTAACATATTTTGTATTCCTTATATTAATCTTCTAATTATTCAATTATTTTAATATATGATTATGTGTGGGATAAATTTAGACTATCTTATATTTAATTTCAAAAAGTTTATCAATATTTATTTGGAATACACTTAATTGAATAATTTTATTATTTCTTACTCCAATGAAAAGATATTTAAAATGATATTTTTCTCAAGAATCATTTCAAGTGATCTCTAAAAAGTAATGTCCATATAAGATAATAATATTTAGTGTCAATTATATTTTTATAAGAATATTATTCTAGTAAACTATCATCATTAAGGAAGATAATGACTATGATTTGTCAAAATGGGTTATAGTTATGAAGGGTTTTGTATGAGATGATGTAGATGTTTTATGAATCAATTTATTTTTATTTCCCATTTCCAAATACACCAAACTCAAATGGTACTAGTTTGGGTTTTTTATTTTATGTAACAAATATTAATATATTTATAAGTAATTTCATTGTCTGAAAATTGTGGTTATTTAAAAAATCATGATACACACTTTTGTTGACATATCCCTAGTTTGTGTCCTATATTTTACTATTGAGTCTTCGGCACAAGCATTATGACTGGAGACTTTATCTGGAGATGAATTAGTGATCACAAAATTCTTCTAATAGTGTGATATAACACATGGATGAGAGTGTTTATTATGGTATCTCATTGTGAAAAACCTTAGGCTTACAAAATTATATATTTAATGAACTATATATATTAATTTCAAACATTAATTGATTATTTTAGGAGGACGATAAAATGTTTTTGTGGTGATCACATGAGTTATTCCTTTATGGGTGAGAAAGAAATCCCAGGAAGAACTGTATGGGCCCATACATATGAGGGTGTAACTTATTAATATCATGTTATCTAGAGTGACTCTTGGAGAGTTTTATGATATAAAATAATTTATTTATATGTTTTCGTAAGACTACAAGGACCTATATCATGAGGATGTACTAATTTTGACATCCAACTGAAAGTTATACTTTTTCATTGACTGTAACCTATTGATAACACTGATATATATTCCATAATATCATATGAAACCTACCCTATTTTATGATCTAGTGGTAAAGTTGGAGGAATTACAGAGTTATGACATTATGAGCATTAGTATTTTTACCTAGGAAGACTTAATGTTGTTTTCCAAGAAGGTGGTTGAGAGAATGAGGTTATGTGTGGGTTATTGGTTCTAGAACTAGATGATCATAATTAATAAGTATACACTATATTGGATAAATTATCACATTAATTTGATATGTTGTTCATGATGGTTATCTAATATTGACCATATATTAGTATATAACCGACTATGAGTACTAGATGATTATATACTAAAATATAAAAATTGTATTTACCTACAATCACTATTAATACATGGTGATTCCATTAAACATGATGAAAACCCTAGAAGTTTTCAGAGTACTCATTAACCAAATAAATAATTATTTTATTGAATGGTTCTTGGAATTCATCATTGAAAACATCCAAGTGCAATTGAATTCTAAAGAGGTGCATGAAAGACAAATAAGGGTGGTGCTAGATATACACTGAGAGTAGCAGAATTATTGAAATATCCTTAAATATAAATTATAAACTAATAGGTTAACTTTTTTTGACATGTTATCTTATATAATAGTAAAGCAGTGGTCATAGAAATTGATAACAAAGTATAATCTTGTGATCCACTCTATAGTTTGATAGAGGTATAGAGCTTTCGTCAGTTTGTAGGCCACAACATGATATTTGTACATGATATCTCCTTGTTATTCAAACTTTTGACTATTTTAACCGAAATGGTGCATCGTTCCGTAAGAGAATAGATTTTCTAGTATTATTTTTTTAGAGTTTTAAAAAATGATGAAAAGTACCAGCGTCATGAAATTTGTGTATGTGTGTGTTGAGTAGGTAGCATTTTGTGGTGCTTTAGGGACTATACATGGTTTATTTATGATGTAAAAGTATTCAGTGATTTCTATGGGTCATGGAAGTCAATAAATAATTATAATAACTATATAAAATAAAATTAAGATATGGTTCTGGTATATTTCACACTGATGTTTTAGAAACACTACCATAGGGGTGCGTAAAATTTACTAAATTATTAAAATAAGAGACTCACCTAAAACATCTCTCGAAAGGGTCTTATCATGAGATAGAGGTGATGTCTATTGTCACTATTATAATATGAAATTGATATATTCTAAAATACTAGAAAGTGAAATGTTTTTTCAAATTCTCTTAGTAGGAGATATTGTTCTCAGTTTTTGGTTGAGGCATTAAAGTATTTAGCTTCAATGTAGTTTTGCTTCATGGGTTAGGATGGTACAACTTACAACTAGTTTAGGATTTTTACACTACCACTTCTAGTGTTTGATGAGGAATATAATAATGGAGATATCCACTTTGATGCCACATGTACTCCTATATCAATTGGATTTTCACATAATGTATTTTTTGAAGGTGGGAAGCACATTATACTTTTAAAATGCATTGGTTATGGTACCAGTGACTTTGAATAAGGTGGTGATGAGGGAGTTTATTATGACCCATTTCTAGGTTCATCCATGTGTTGAAATAATAGACTAAGACAAACTGTTTCAGTTTAGATTGATAGGCATGAAAAATTTTGGGTAAAAATCTATTACATGATGCCTAAATTGTTAGTAGAAAAAGGATGAGCACTGGCTTCTTGCAAGGTTATCTCAAACCATCATGGGGAAATATTCATATTAGTATCGGTTATATATAAAATTATTGATTCGGATACAATGTACTATAATGAACCGACCTAGTTTTCCCTAAAACCTAGAACCTGACCTGATTCATCATGTGCCTAAAGGGAATTCTTGATCCCCACAGGCTGGACACAAGCACCAGGGCATCGAACTACCAAAATGACAGAACGATTTCACCCAACCTAAAGGACAGCACAATATATATACCGATAATGATAAGAACAACAGATGACTAACAAATATATATGCAATAACTGTATGAAAAAAATGTAAATAAATCATCCAAAATAGTAGATAAAAACTCTAAAAGACACATCTTACTACAATGGACTCAAAACCAAGTAGCTACTCCAAGGATGTGATGGGAAAACTCCAAACATCTCACCATGATCTACCCATCTTATATGACATGATCCTCACCGCTTCACTATATCTCCATTACTTTCTCTACACTGGAAGACAAACAATGGTCTACACACCACTGATGCAGTTTGCAGAGTGTGAGATAATAGGCTAAGTAGGAACCCACATAGGTGTTCCATAACATGTTTTTTATAACAATTAATTTATGATTATTTAAAATGTAATACATGGAATAATAATTACATAATAATTTTTATAGAAAACTTTGTAAACGTCATCTTTTCCCAAAGTTATAAACAAATGTTGGTTTAATAGATTCAACATATATTTTTCATACCATTTTTTCAAAAGAATCAACAAGCATATCAAGGATAGAATAGAAAGATGATAAATACAAAATAGAAGCACATTTATCATAGAACTAAGGAATACTACAAGTCTATGTATCATACTACCCATACAAAAATAATCAATTGCCCAAAACTGATCCTAGATCAATGGGCCTAGGATGCAGAGGAACCCCCAAGTGTAATCCCCCCAGAATGTCAATATAAGTCCCCTATAAAAATTGGCCTATAAACATTGGAAATCCCCAAGAGTTATCTCACTAATAATCACAAAGCAATAGATTATGACATCAATCAAATCCTTCCACCTAATTACCAAAGGTAACCATTGTGTTATTTTCTAGAAACCCATTTCAATGTCTTTAAAACCATTCTATACAATTTCACAATCAATTTATCAAAAGTTGGGGAAAAAATTATTCTTTCCAAATCCATTTTCAACACCCCCAATAATCATGATATTTTCATAAATTAATTAATAATTGAATAGTAATCAAGATCATTAGGGTAGGCTATAGATGGAACCACCTACCACAACGTTTGGGTAGAACGTGCCCACAATGTAAACCAAAAGCAACAAAACCCAAAAATTCCATCAATGATGCCCCTTGAACCAAACATGTAAAACAAATGATTGATTCACAAAAGAAGATAGGGTATTCATTTATAGAATAAATACCATGTACCTTATGAACGAATGCACACTTCCCCACAACTAGCCGAGGAACGACCTTTGAGACAATATCTCACAATGAATCTAGATGAGAACAACAAGAATAAGTAAACATGGATCAATGGATATGATAACGCAAGGCATGGTCACTACCATGATCATACGCAAGGCAGAACTAGAAATTACACTTACCCAGTTCGATGAACTCCAAATTCAATTATGATCCAACGTCGATCGGACCGATCCGAAAGGTGAGACACCTCTGAAAAATTCGAAGGAAGAGTTTGTGGTCAAGAGAAACCATGAACTGAAGGATATACTAATCCAAAAGGGATACAAACATTAAATTTAACTGTGTGCGGCATGGTGCATTACAAGTACCACTGAGTCATGACGTGCAGTCCATGATTGGAGAGTTACACTAACAGACCAATCACCATGGATTAATAATATATTATTTAACCCCTACATGACATGTACCTTAGGTACCTGGTGTGTACAAAATTATGGTGTGATCTCCCCATTCACAGTGTTATCTCCCAATCAATGACATGTGACCAGCACCATGTACAAGGCGTGTACCTATTCTATTGTCTAATGTAAAGCCAGAAGAATCACATAAAAGGATTTTAAAACCAAAAATGAACATTGAAAAAGGGAAATCATTCCTGATCAAGGTAATGAGATGCTACATATATATATATGTAAGACACTAATATATATGGGTCACTGTATTTGAGATAACCATTTTTCCGTATCATTGCTATCTAAGAGAATAGTTCAATAGATATCTTAGGACTCCCCTATATGCAATTGGTAATCTGGATTTATACTGTTCCATTGATGATAATTTAAACCATGATTCTCGCTTTAAATCCAGATTATAGAGAGGGTTTTTGGAGGAATTTTAGAATCTATTTTATATAATTATGAAATTTCATCCCTAAAATGATGGCCATATTTTTCACAACATTTAGGTCTAGAGAAAAGGATTATAGATTGCATATCCCAAACACTTCCAACGCTTTGGATGAAATTTCTACATTTTTTTGTTTCATTGATAAGATCCATTCATTGATCAATATTCTATTCCATGTGATACATAACCAAAATAATTGTTACATGCTTTAAACACAAAATAAATGAATGTTTCTTTTCAATTTAATGAAATATATACTCAATAATTAAATGTTCATAAATCACACAAGAATATGATTGTTTCTGCATCCTGATGGATTTAAAAATATATTTTCCTTAATTTTCACATTTAAATATCATAATGATTCATTAAATTATAATTTTTTGTAATCATAAAAACAATATTATTCATTCCAATTAAAAATATATATATTTATATGGAAGGAAATATTAAGAATATCTATCAAAATTAACATTGAGAATATTCTTTCTAGTTCCATCTATTAATAATAACCATACAAAAATATTTTGTGAAATTATACCCATAGAGAGTAATCATATAATCATGATAAATAATTTAAAATATTACTCACTCATGACACATTGTTTTCAATCTATGACACCATAGGTTTTATGTATATGATATATAGTCATAATATATTCAATTAAATCATAATGGGTCACAAAAAATACGAATTATATAATGATTATTCAAAAAGGTGTCTATGTGGGTGTTCTACCATGTGAACACCCTTCATTAACCAATAATGATTTAGTAAGTACCCATTATGATGCATTAAATGTTACTACTGATAGTTTCATCAATCCTACAACCACAAAAACCTTCCACCATCAAAATAAGGATGTATTCTCTTAGAAAACCACAGATATATTTAGTATTAAACCATCAGGTCAATATCCCATAAATTTAATTAACCTATTCATTCTCAACAAGGATTTATCATCATAGTATTAAAAAATTAATAATAAGTCTTCTCATACCAACTAAGAAAACATAAACACTAAATACATAAATATTAAATCATTTTAAAATGACATTTAATACATCCCATTAAAAACAATCCATGTCACCAATAAAATATAGAATTTTTGATGAGTATATACATAATAATTTCATTTCATGAATGATATTCATCATATCCAAAAACTTTATTCTCATATGGTGTACTTCTAAGTCCTCCCATACATAAAATCATACATCATAACATAAGGAAATGGTACATAAGAAAATGTGATCACGAATTCTCAGTAAAGGTAAACACTAGATATATCAGTCAATGGCCAAACATAAGAATAATATGAAAATAATGGTATGATAATATAAGATTAACATTTGAAAAATATACCATTAAATTCATAGATACTAACAATGGCCAAAGTAATTGTCATATAATAATTGATAAATCACAGGAGAATATAATATCATGATCCAAAAGTTCATATAATAAGAATAAGAAAATGTCATAGAGAGTGGCATATATTTAGTTCTATAGTCATAATCATTGAAATATTATTTAAATGATACCACCCATACATTCCTAACATGACAGTCTATGGATAACCACTTCTATAACTTCTTCAATATTGGGTTAACTACCTACGTACCCACTTTTAGGATTTGTTTTAACACCTGTATAACCTCTGAGATCATGAAAGAATAATAAATAGCCAACGCATTGGATGGATATTCACTTCCAACTATCAAATATTCATAATCCATTAATATATATTCTACATAATCATGAAAATAATTATAATCACATCATATTTTAAACATATAAATGAAATTAGTTTTCATAATGATGGAATAATCATAATCGATACCTATTTATAGAAATAATAAAATCAGTTCCCTAAATATTATACCTAGTGTAGCATATGTGAAATTTATAGATGAATTTTTAGATTAAAATACCATTAAAATACCACTCAAACATTTGTTGAAGGAAAACATCCTTGCATTTTGAAATACCTTGTAAAAAATATAAATTTTTTATAAATTTTGGTTAAAAAAATCTATAAAAAGAAACTAGGAACATATAATTTATCATTCAATTAAAATATTATTCATGATAGAAGTAAAATCTTTATTGTTTTAAATATTACAAACTAATATTTAATTCACATCTTAGGTATAAAATACCTCATTCAATTAGATGATAGGAATATTCATTTTAAACCCAAATTCTAAGAAGTCAAAAGTGGGAATAAATTACTTTAGTAAATAATTTTATAATATTGGGAGCATTCCTCATAACATTTTTGAGAAAATATACACATTGAAGAAATATTGTTTCCAAAAAATAGTGAACAATGGAATGTTGCTAGTTTAATGGAAGTTGTTTCTTAAATGCATGGAGGTGTTACTTATTTCAATAATACAAATAGTTACTTTATCACTAATATTGTTTAACACACTAAGGATGTTATTAAAATTATATAGTGGGTGGCATGTAATTAGGCTACATAAATAATGAATAATCACTTGAGCATAACATTCACTATGTGTAAAAAATGATGGAGGTGTTTATCAAGATTAACGATTCTCCTATGGGTTACAATTAGATGGAAATGGTAATTATTCTATTAGATACCAATAAATATGAGTGCGTGTGTGGATCAATAGTAATTTTATTATTATGATCAAAGGATTCAATGATAAGAAGACACACATGTATGAGTAAATTCAAACATGAATCAAGATAAATTAACATTTTGAAGACCACATCAATGATGATCAAGATTTAAAGGTAATTGTAATTCAATTGAATTTATATAGATGGAATATTTTAAATAAACTAGTACTCACTTTCAATGATTTTTTATTTCTTTTGGTGTTTAATTGTGTTTCTATTTTTTACTTGCGAGGTTTCCAAATTTATCTTGATACGTGATTTTTAAAATTAGAATTTAATTTTCCATCAATCATAAAAATATTATTTCAAACAATTTATACATTGAGATATAAATGTTAAATTTAACATATTATCTATAGGAACAACCATATTAGAAAAATTGAAATTATTTCTATAACATATATATCATATAAATTTATCACTATAAATTTAATTATAAACAATCCTGGTAAATAGTTAGATTGTGACATAAAACCCTAACCTAATGACCAAATTTATTTCTTTTTGTTTTTAAAATACTCAATAAAATTATAAATATGTTATAAATATTTAAAACAATTATCTTCATATATATAATTCCATAAATTATTTACTTATAGAATCATATCACTCATTCATTAACTATCTTAATTTATCACTATCATCTCATGTGTTAACTGTTTCATTTCTTATATTGATTTTGGTTTGAATGATATTGTACGTTAATTATTATTATGGGTCAATCTTATCAAGATTGTTGATAATGATATTAAAATCATATATATATATTTATTTATATTTATCACTATCAATGAGAGTCATATATAGATAAATGAATTACATTATCTATGGAAAAGGTATTCTATGTGTATGAGTGAATGATGTTTTCATTGTCTAATGAATAGAAGGAATAAAAGAAATATAGTATATAATAATATATTAATCATGACCATGTCATAAATATCATATATATTTAATAAATCCATCAATATATCCATCTATGTGATATGGTGGTGGAAAATTAATCATATCCTTACATGGAGGTGGTAGTCCACAAGCAGAAATTATGTTTACTTTCATTATCAATTTAATGGATAAGAGATATAAAATTATTTTAACATAATCATAATAATGTATAAAATCATTAATTAAATTATATTATTTATTATTGGATGTATAAAATATATTTAGATGACGTAAAATAACAAATAAATATTTAAATAGTTAGGTAAGTCGATTCCCTCTTCTTTGAGACACCTCATTTGGCATTCACATGAAGACACATTAGAATAGTCTAAGGTTAATAAAAAGATCTCATGAATTATGAGAAGGAATATATAATGTTTATATTATATATATTGGAAGAGATAAATTAATCAAAATTTATAAATAAATAGGATTAAATTTTATCTTTAATATGTCATTGGATGGATAAACCTAGAATTAAATAAATGATTTAGATAACATATTATCACATTCGTGTGATAATAGATCCAAATTGACTAGATTTTATTTAAGATAGTATATGGTAAAAATATCATCATCAAATATGATATATATATATATATATATTGTATTATTATTCATTTTACAGTTATAACTTTGTTTAACCCCCTTCATTAACCGAACATAACATTAATCATGGAAATTTATTAATATTTTTTACATTTCATTATGATAAATGAGACTTTATTAATAATAAAATTTATAAATTATTATTATATATAAGGAATAAATTATATCAAATTGTATTTCTATAGTTTTATGTAATCATTAATAATGTACATGTGAAAAGTGTAATGATGCCCATTTATAAAAAATTAATTTTGAAAAATAAACCTAAATTTACTTTCAGTTCATTCCAGATAAAATATATTATAGTCTTTTTAAATTATTTGAATGAATATATAAAATAAATATTTAATTATCATCATGAACCATTGGTATTTTCTTCAAATAATTAATATAAAAATGTATTACACATATTTAACAGTTTTCTGATAATAATTTTCCTCACGTTCATATTGTTTTATCTTCATGAATAACCATTAGATAACAAATTTAAGAATTATTTTTCATACATTTTTTAATAAATTTGATAAAAAATAAATTTTTTATTATGTCAATTTATATTTTATATAAAAACTAAAAACACCTATAAAAATGCATTTCAACAGGAAAATAAATCTTTTAAGCAACAAATTATCTTATTATAATTTATTGACTATTTCATAAGGATGAGTCTTTATATTATAATTAATGAATAGAAGTAAATTTATATATCACAATTGTGATACTCATAATCATATTTTCATCTAAAATTTGTATGATATATAGACCATAATATATCATGGATCAATTAAAATCATGGTTTTATGTGATGAAATATTTATAACACTTCACTTTTTTCCAACGGACTAAAAATAAGACATTATAGTGGTTTAATTTTTTTAATTGTATAGATTATAAAATTTAATTGTCTAGAAATTATTTGGAATTATACGCACAATAACTATATCGTTTTTCATTATATATGCGTGAACATGTTTTATTGAGAAGGATAAAGTCCAATAAGTTTTTTATTTATAAATCTCTTATATATGATGTTACTCAACAAAAAGAAGGTAAACATGACTAGTGAAGTATATTGGTTGATGACATTATTGACTTGTATATTGTAAAAATAATTATGGATTAAATATTACTCTCACTTAATCTTGAATCATTTCATCCTTTTTTTCTGTAGAGAAAAACGATGCATTAACACAGAAATTATTTCTAGTGTAACTAATTGTGTGGTTCATATTTTATATTTTTCTATTTCCATGTGAAATTTTTTTTGTATGTCATACTAACAATAAATTAAATTATTTAGGTTATACCACCCCATAGAGATTGTATTTACATGTTATACCGGATTAGTAAAATAATGTTGTTTTGTTTGTACCTTGATCCAAATAATGTTAGTTTAAGATACACCACACCTCTTTAAAAGGAAGATAGTTTGTTGTGACTCAAGCCGAGAAAATGTAAGTATTGGGATGTATATTAGTGGTTTATTAATTCAGTTATAAATGGTTGTGACCATGTTTACAATTCAATGATTCTTTAGTTAGTGGCTTCCAACTATATCCATGTTTGAGAGGGGTGATGTGTATAACATGAATATTTAGATAAAAAATAATACAAAAATTACTATATCCATTCATTTTTTATATTCAATGAATTAATTATTGTCATAGATATATTTTTTAAATATGTTGACACTGTTCAATTAAAATCATTACCTTTTTGCCATTATCAAATTGATACCTATCTATAATGGAAATTAAAATTCAAAATGTTATTGATTATTTAGGAAAAAAACTTATATATATTATTGAGGGGAGTATATACAAATATAGATTTCCCTTGAACTCCTTTCCCAATACCCATATATATCTATATAGTGGTTTACTCTTCTCTAAAAATTAATAAAATTATTTAATGGATAAAGTGATAAAATTATTATTTTATTAACTAAAACACCAATCTTGGATCATTCTAGACTTTATAAAACATTTAAATAATGCTATAAATTGATCCCAATTGTTGATGTCAAGCCAAATACAATAAAAATGTTATTAATAGGTTGTTAATAATAATTTTTTTTTATATTCTATGAATTATTTTTCTTTTTTATAATTGGAGGAGTGTGTGGGAATCCTTCTGATCATCAATGTCAATCCCCTACTGACTATTAATCTTAAAGGGTATTGTCCTTGTGTTATAACATGGTGTTTTATTTCTTAGGGTCCAGATTGAAAAACTAACAATGAGAAATGGGAGAAATAAAGTTATTCAACAAAAAATATTACATTTTTAAACAACAAATATTTTTTCCCTTTTTTTTAGAATTCTATATTTGTGTTTAAGAGGAAAGAAAATTCATAACTTTTGTTTGTTTCTACATTTGAGATTTATCATACAAACAAAACATAAGAATCATATGATTCATTGTTTTAGATTTAATTTTTGATAATTTTGAATTATTAAAATATGGGATACAAGATTAGTGTTAACTATATGGTTTTTATTTATAAAATTGTGATTTATGGGGAGTAGTTAATATATGTGGATGGAATTTCCATATGATTATCTTTCCTTGATTTTATAAAATAAATATTGTTTTTGGAAATATGTATTACATTAATAATTGAAAAAATATATATGTCACCCCTTGGAAACTGTTTAATATTATATTTTTTTATTTTATCCCTCATACCCTATTTCTTATGGGATATAAGGTCTATTTAACCTACTTTAATATTCATTGAGATCATGTTAATGATATGTATTAAAAATATAACATTAAACATGATTAAATAATATATATTGTTATTACCTTATCCATAAGGAATACCATGAAATTACATCATTATTTTATCATATAGAATATATTAATGAACATTTTAAAGTTGATCCACATTAAATATCTATATTTCCATTCTAACCCTTACTCTTAGTGTTTTTCATGATATCCATGGTTCATGTGTTGGGAGAGTTTTCTCATGATGGAAGGGATGTTCTCTTTTATGGAAAATATGTGACGTGTGTTCATGGGTAGGGAAATATTCATAGTTTTCCATCATATTATATTACAATTACCATTTATTATTTTTTTTTATTTCGAATAATATACCATTGAACAAAAATTAAAATTGAAAATTTCAAAAAAAAATATCTCACGGGTAGTTCCAAAATTACTCTTTGACAAACTTATAATATTTTTTAACAATTAAAATTATTGTTAAGAGGTGATTAAAAATGGGTTATGATTGGAGTACGATATTTTATCAAAGAAAAACATTAAAAATATGCCATGTAAGAAAAAATATGGTTTTCTGTCACGACTTTACCAACTAGGGACAACCAAGATAATGATATTTTACGTCTGGCTACCTCAAACCTACCTCTAATATGCTAGGGTATTGATACCAAAGATGAGTTAGAATATCACACACATGGGAGGTGTAATCATAATATACCAATACACACACACACACATCTCCAAGCACATAAAATGATTATATTTATAATAGAGAGACTAATACCAATGCATACATACCATCAATACAACAACCAATTTTTCAATAACTACTAGAAATTATAGAAAGGCCAAATATAGGCCTACCCAAAAACTAAATGGATGTCCAACCTACTCTAATGAGTTTATTGTGGTCAATTTTGAAACCTACTAAAAACCAAAGACTTTATAGAGTAATTTATACCCTATCTTTTATTGGTCCAGTATACACCCTATCAATTCGTAAATCATCTAAAAGAGGCAAGATATGATAGGAAAGAGTCTATGCAGGGGTAAACATAAAAATACATAGTAGGACCCCACCAATTTACTAGGTATAAATAATCAGTATTGTAGTCATATCATCACAGGGATATGTAAATCAATATATGATACATAAAATGAAAAATCAAGATATACTAATGTTAGACACAATGTCTCATGGTAATATTTCAACAATATTGCCATCCTATGAATTTACATGATTTTTTGTAGTAACACTCACCAAGAGAACTAACTCATTGATTATGACAGAACTGATAGTGTTCATCTGTAAAATCATTCTTATAGGATATCTTCAAGAATATGTACACATTTTAATTATGAAGAGATCAATACATAGATGCGAGATCACACCTAGGACAATGGGGTATACTGATAACCAAATCCATAATAACCTATAATGTAGGGCATTGAATCTTTTGTATGTTAGTCACACAAATTTCTAGAACCCCATATATGGATGAAAATGATAGAGAATACCAACCATGGAGAGTGGGGGACAATGAGAACTATTTTTGATAAAAATCATTTAGAAAGTATAATGATCCTATGTCTAAGATTAAATCCAGCACTATGTCCTCAAAAATATAGTCTGAGGGAAGTTACCCTAACGATATTGGCCCATAATGAATAGAAAAATGGACTCATTAATTCCATCCTAATGTACATGACATGTGTTTCCAACCCTAGGTCTTCATGTGTGATTCTATCTATGATCATGTACTCATGATAATTCTCGCGTAAGCATAGTCATGCCCATGTACCATTGAATGTGTCAATGTATCTAGCCATTTTTGAGTACCATGACATTCCCATGTACCCTATACATTCCCACGTTCCTATCAATATTCATTCCTAAGTAATATTTTGGACACACATCAAGACTCTAGGGATGTGTTACATGTTGTGTGAGACATGTCACATAATTTGTGATATTTATGTTTCATGGAAACTAAAGCACCATCGATAGGAGGTCATGCAACTGACATGTTCCATCAAAATAAACATCATGCAATGTGGGATTTTCCAAATCTAATAGATCTTTCATACATTTTCCAGTGTCATTGAAGGATCCTCCAATCTAGTGGGGAAATTTGGATCTAAGGACTGCTAAACCATACCATCCATGGGTGCCAAAATCTAGTAAAAGTTCATCCCAAAAGTCACTTCATTAGGTCACACCATTATCACACACATGAATCATGAAGAATAATAATCCCCTTTCTTGTCTCATTCCACCATTGATAACCCACTGTTTAATCATACATATATCATACACTAAATTTTGATATATACATGGAGTATTAATCTAGTGTTCAAAATAACAATATTGTAATGCTCCATTACTGATTATTCATCAGGACTAGACCCAAAATATATTTCAAGAATTTAACATACAAAGAACAAGAATTAAATACCTTTAAAAGGTGAAATGATCCTCATTTGTGTTTTTTGGAGATCTTCGTAGGTGATTCCTAATCCCATCATCAATAATTCTCTACTAATACCTCCTCTAAATTCACAGGGTTATGCGGATATCAATATAAATTATATAAAACAAGTTTTAAATAGGTTATTTTTGTGTTGATTCATCCAAACATAACAAAATGATTATATTTATTTATTTATCTACTACATTCATCCACAACCATTTTTTTTCACAAATGACTGATGGTGAAAATGATTATTTCACTCCAAGGGAAAACCCTCTAATTTAGATTCAGAGACCATATCATATTTAGGATCCCAGTTACCTTAATGGTGTTATTCATATTTTTTAGGAAAATTATGCGCAAATGATCTAATATGTTAAATATTTATAAAATTTTAATTACAGGCTCATCAAGCTTGGAGAAATCACATCATCATTGTACCTGGCTCTAAAATGAAATATTATATTATTAAAATAATTACATAGAAAAAATAGATATTTTTAATTCTCGCCACAATAGTTATTTTTATCATGAAATGAGAAAAATTAAACTCCAGATGATGTGGGTGATATTCACTCTTATGGGTATCTTATTCCTATGTAATCACTTTAATATTCCCATACCCCCATTAGAGTTGAAAAAAATGAATCTTTCACCATCATAAGATCTTCTCTTACTGGTCCTTAATCTCTGTTGGGTACGCTACAATGATAAATCCATAGTTGATATATAGATCACCCCAATCAATAACTTGTGATGGGTAATTCATGTACCTCCTCAACTATGATATATGGAAGAAATTGTGTTTGCATTCAAAATGTGTTAGTAGATACAAACATTACACTACATTGCATCCTCTATGTAATATATGGAGATATCTAATGAATATCATAGCTAGCTTACCACCTTAGTCAAATATCCAAATATCATCCATGGGGAGACATTTAGTTACACATTTTCCCCCAATACTATCTCCAATATCCTCCAGCATTGAACTGTATAATATATCTAATGGCTCTATGTAGTCTTTTTCTATTCAACTAGATCTACACCATCTTTGAAATTTCTTGCACCAAACATGGTCCCATATGTTGCTGAATCTTCGGGGTTGGTCCATCATAGTGGTGACCTAGAGGTTTTCTTATAAAATTACTCAAATGGTTCCATACGAAATGTTTAATTGTATATCTTGTATATAAACTCAATAATTTGTAGGCGATCCTCTCAACCATGGAAAATTTTCAATATGAAATCCAGAAACATATCCTCTACGACCAAATTGGTCTACTCAATATAGAAATCCATATATGGGTAAAGTGTCCAGCTCAAATGTAATTATGTCCCAAAGGCCCAAGTAAATAATCTCAATTATCACAATATGATGTAGATATCATAGTCTAAAACAATCATCAGGGGATCTATATAGTTTCAGGTTATCTCTTGGATGTAAATTCATCCCAATCTCTATACTAAACTTTTATCCTTGATATTTAGGAATTGGATTGACATGGTCAGATAGCCTATAGTAACCCAATTTTCACAGTGTCTTTTAAACATACGTTTTAAACTCAACATGATGTCTATATACATCCAATCTTAATTACACTCTGCCACCTTAATGTGTTAGGAAAAAACTATTGGAACAAGGTGCACTTCTTTCACCTACTAACAAATGAGTTATTGATATATAATGTTTTAAACTAAATTATTCATTCTTGTCCACCATATATTATGTTAGTGTTCATATTATATATTTTCCAAAAATGGATGAACTACCTAATGGGGATTACTAAACTCCCACAATATCTCTTAATGCAATGTCACTCGTACAATAGTCTATCCAATAAAAATCATGACATGATCCCCACCTTCAGAAAATCCATTAAGAAAACATGTAGTGGGTATCTGAGTACAGAAAATCTCACTATAGATATCTATATTCTTAGAATATCTAACACTATGTAGATTTAGTATGGTAATAATCATTAATTGGTGGAATGGTGCACTATCCTCACCTATGAGGATCAATGACAATGCGGAATATAGCTTTGACACCTCGACCAACAACTGAAAGAAATGTATCTTACTATGATTATTTTCTACTACCTCCCCCATACAAGGAGTATATAATATCCATAGTCATAATACTAGAGGACTCTATCAGTCACCTTTATCTCATGTTATGATCCATATGATATAATACAAAATTTACACTCTTACATTTAAAATATATAATACTAAGCTCACCAATAAGGTAGTGTGGATAAATCTTTATTGAAAATTCTACCACTTCCACCACTTAAATGCCTTCTCATATATCTTCAGGGGAAGTCCCATCTTCCAAGAACCAAAGGATATCAACACCTACCTCATTATTATACCAAAACATAGTATCATACCTATTCTATCACATAATAATACATAAAAAACACACATTCTAATAAATAAAAAGATGATTGATTGCACCATCCTCTTCCTAAGCTCCAAAATATCTTGGTGGATCGTTCTATACACCTAAAAGGATACGAATTTTAGGTCAAATCAGTCATTGTTGAAAATAAAATGGAGAAAAGAAATTAAACTATGTGATTGTACCCTTCCATCCCTGGAAATCTCTCCACCTCTTTAATGATATTGGGTGGCTCCCAAGCATACACTACCTCATAACTTTTAGTATTTTCCTCTAGACCAACTAATGATATTGATTTTCTGAAAAGTTATACCTCGTAATCCATAACTAATACTTTGATATCATTTTATAATGAAGGTGCACAATAAGTGTTTCCAGGACTATCCTCATGTGTCTTTCATGCTCCTCATTAAAGACATACAAGATAAAGATATCTTTTAATAACAATACCATGAATTGGTAAGTGAAAAGAGAAATGATTGGGTTTATGAGTCCCATGAACATTGATATGGTTTTCATCTTGCCTAAGGGTATCACCGAGTACTCATAGTGACCATATCATCATTAAAATTTTGTATTTCGTATATCCTCAAAGAATACCCATAGATAGTGATCTTGTGAACGTATTTATATTTTCTATAAATAATATTCCCCTCTCAATTAATAAAATTAGACCTTGATTCATGGGAGTGGATAATTATTCTTTATGATAACATGGTTCAGGCAACAATAACCTATGCATAACCTCAGACTCGTCTCTTACTTCATGGAAATAAATAAAGGTGGAGCCCATGGGGAACAAAATATGGCCCAGAAAAAATCTTCTAAAAGTCCTACAACTAAAACATAAGTTCATAAAGCTCTATGGATTCCATCCAATATGTTGGCACTAATATTAGGGCCTTCCCTATCTGAAAATACATAAAAATTTCTAACAGTATATGGGAAGTAATGATTAGCACATCCTCAAGAATGACATTCTCAAACTCCACCACCAAAATAGGGTATGGGTTCTTCATAGTATATAATTTTCCAAGTGTCATTATATCTAACTTGAAAGTAATTAGATTCCCCATTATATATATGTTCACATCCTTGTCTATTTGATTTTTCTTCTCATCCATGAAGGAAAACATCGTGTAATCCCCAAAGACACACCACATCCTTTATATAAAATAAATAATCTATGCATGAACTGAATATAAAAAATCCATTTCAAATATGATGTCATAAGGCCTATTCACTATCACAAGGATATAAAACCAAAAACTATCTCCTCTAAGTGTCATATCACACTTTTAGGAGAATTGTGTGATCACTGAGTCATCATCAGTAGGAGTTTCAAATCCTATAGTTCAATCCAAAGGTATAAGAAGAATCTAGTAGGTAACAAACTGTGGATATAGAATGAAAAATGATGTTTTTGATTCTATCCAAAAAAATGAAATATATATTATTTAACAGAGAAAGATTGTACCCCTTACCATCCCTATACCCTCTAGGTTATAGGCCACCATAGCATGGAGCTACCCTCTCACCTATCCACTACTACCTTATTCTATTAGGGTCCACCTAAGGGTGGTGGTTAAAACAAGTAAAAATGTATTCCATGTTCATCCACTCATCATTATCCACTACCAGGTATACCTTCATTTGGTTCTCCCTCCCCTTTCCACAATCTCTAAGTAGTTTTCCTATCCATAGTCTCTTGGTTATCTTCATAGGGATCAGAAAATCTTAGCCAATATATTATCATCCATTATAATTGTAGAGTCAATAATATTTTAGGATGACTAGAACTATTCAGAGAACCCTAAACATCCGGCCACCTATCCTAAGATCTCCTCCTGAAACATCTCACTCATCCAGATCTCAATGTATATCCTCATTTACATGCCTCTGAATACTCAACTCATAAGTTCCCACCACTGATAGCCACTTTTGATGTCTTCTCGACCCAAATTCTCTCAAATATAGAGTCTAACACCAATACCCTATCATATTTATATATGTTTATATGTATCAAAAATTACCCAATATTTTTCCATAATCATTTATCAAAAGTTTGAGCAAGGAAAAATATATCACATACCATATCCATTGACTGTCGTGAGAAGATGGTGAACCCCAATGAATATTAACCAGCACTCATGATGTTTTGTTAGGGTTGTAGATTATTATATACATGCACAACCTGTACCATATCAAGATAAAATCCCTCTCTAAAGAGGCACTCAAATTTTTTCCATGAAATAGTTTCCTCTTTGTATGTTAGAACCACTATGCTCCACTATAACCATGTAGATTCATGAAGTAGGATCACTACCATAACCAAAATATGGTCTAATGATATTGAAATGAGGTTAACAATATTGATATCCTCCTTATTCCAAACTTCTTGTTCCAAGGGGTATGTATTTACTAGGACCATCAAGGTCACTAATGAAAAATGTAATAAAGCTTACTCAGCCTATGAATCAAATACACTGGTACATCTAGTCCAATATTTTGCTCGAAAGCTAGAGGTATGGATAGAAATCTAGCAAAAGTTAAAACCTTCTATGTACATCCCTGTATCTAAGACTCATAAATAAGTGTATCATCTTTTAGATCTTTTGGAAAGATCATAGCTCGAAATCATTATGGAGACATTATGAAAATGAAAATATATACTATTGTCAATGAATATATCTGTGTACTGGTCTCAAAAAGTCCATGGAAACCACATCTCATTCATTTAAAATGATTGTACCATTGTTTTCCCTCCAAATATTATTTATTTGTATCATTTCAAAATTTAGGTGGTCAGAGTCCTAGTTAAAGGATATGTTAGCTATCAAAAACACACCAGACTCTCTAGCCTGAATATTTAACTCGAAAAACATCACATTATTTCTATATAACCCAAAATAATATCATAAATAGAGGAAACACATTAAACTATATTCCTATGATATAACCCCCTTTGATACCACCATGATAGATATTGAGCCATTGGGGACAATATAGATAAAAATAAGCTGAGTGTCACAACCCCAAGCCCATATCAAATAGTACAGGGGATGGAGTCCAGGTCTGAGTGGGAATAACACATAAATTGGGGGATGTATCCTAATGTTACTGTAAGCATGATCATATCTCAATGACCATAATAATCTAAAATATAAAACTACCTAACTGATACCAATGAAAGCATTACAACTATACCTCAATCATAATATGTTAATAAAAATTATATGGCATAAAAGAGATGAATATAAGACTAACGAAAAACTACAAGGATGTTCAACCAACTAGAATGATGTGACAATATTCAAATGTGACCCATGGTATGAATCATGGTCCTTCAATACCAATATATACATTTTAAACTCTTCTTTCTACCAAAAACCTTGACGAAATGTCAGTCCTCTAAATAAGTTGCAATATGTTTGTGTATAGCCTGTATAGGGGTAAGAATATCAATACCCGGTTGGACACCAAAAAATCAATAAGTGTCATGTGTCTTTATAGTAGTCATCTCATCGTAGTGATATTAACATTTTGATATGATAAATATAATGAAATATATATAGTCATATAATTCACTATTTCATATTGTAATGTCATCATCACATTAAAAGATGTTGAATTTTCTCTAGAGTTCATAATAAAACCCACTTAGGATAAGTAACCCCCAAGACATATTGAACTAATGGAATTCATCCAGGCTTTCATGCTTATCAGGTTCTTTCATGAATAAGTACACTATATATGTTTGAGAAGGTTGATAAACATTTGGGGCATCACACCCTAGACTATGGAGTATACTGATAACTGAATCATGAATAACCCATTATATACATAATTGAAACATGTTTAGATAAGTCAAACATATTATTAAACCCCCCTAATAATGTAATATGATAAATGATCCCACCATGGGCCATTGTGGGGACACTGATAACTCAATACAAGAATAATCACATAGGGATGATCAAATTTCTTTGTCAAATATGTAATTTTAATCTATACCATCAAATGGATGGATCAAAGGAATGAACAATAAGAAACATATTTAATATTGAAGAGAAAAATGTCATACATGTATCATATGAGAGGTGGTATAAGTACACATAATTTACTCATAGTGAGTGATATGTCTTTCCTACACCAGGTCCACAATTGTGCCCTATCCCATACTCATGTATTCTATGATATGCTCATGCACACCAATGTGTGCCCATATACTCTTATACGTTACAATGTAGATTGTAGTGTCATAGTACATGGATTTCTCCATTTATTAGACTACTTCCCAATTTCATATCCACGTATTTGATCATGTATCCACCAAAATACATATTGAACCTCCATGTAAGAGTCCGTAAGAATGCGACATGTATAACATGGTGTCTGATATTTAATTATCACAGGAAACCAAACAAATTCCCCATGGGGTTCCACAAAATGTGTATACATAGAATTCAATTTTTATAATTTAGTATTTTTAAAATAATCTAGATCCCTTAAGTATTTTCTTCTTTTCCCACTACAGCTGCAAATCCATCTAAAAATGTATATTTGGGGTTGGCCAACCCTTGGAAAAATTAATCCCCAAAATCTAAGTTTTATCCACTCTGAAAGTGCTTCGCTGGTTCACAATATCAGAGAAAGATCCATATGTAGATAACATTAATCTATGATCCAGTATCATCCCACCTTTGATCTCCAAATATCTTCATCAAACCTCGAATACATGTTCGATCGTGATCTATTACCGTGGGGCTGATCCATTGCACCAACGACTCTTCTCACAATTTTTGAATATCTGGAATTCATCTAACCATTAGCCAAGGAAATTTATCATGACGAATATATAAATTTTTGGGGAGGAAATTGGATAAGACTAAATTAAAAACTAACCTCAACGAATGTTGGTTTGACACTGACTATTTACCATTAAAATAGAGAAAAATATCAATTAGAAAGTAAATTGTTCAGGGGTGAATAAATTATTTTTTGGAACTTCTTTATGTCTGATAGTAGATAAATTAAATGTGATTAATTCCCTTAATAAAAATGTTATAACATGGTTTTTGATCGATAATTGTTGAAGAACAAATATGGTTCATTGTTTTCAATAAAATACACATGTTTTTTGTCATTGGTTACCCTCCCTGTAATCTGATTAATCATTCTATATCACTTCATCACCAAAACTGCTCTATACTCTCCTCTAAATTATCTGGGTTTTTGTGACTGACTTATAAATTTTTTATAATCGGTTTAAAATAGTATATGGTAATATAACTTTTGTGCATATAAAATCTAATTAATTAAATATTTTCAACCAAGAATTTTTTTTCTAAATTTATTAATTGGGATAAATATTTTGTTGTTCCTATGTAGAAACAAATGTTTTGGATAAAACAGTGGTGTTAGATTTTTGATCTAAGACCCAATTCAATAGTTATTCAGCTATTTTTACGATTTTTTGGCATGATATTAATATATTTTATATTTTAATATTACAATTTATTGGATTACCAGGCCTTGGAATCTGATACCGCATTCTCATATATCTTTAAAAATATTACTATATATTTTTTGATGTTATATTAAAAAATAGAGACATTACATTATCTTTCATTATGTATTCATGTGATTTGTGATCCAATATTGAATTTAGCGATGTCATGGTTGATTTCAATTTAAATCAATGTATATCCACATAACTTCCATTCAGTAATAATAATTTACTATTACTAATCGTGCCACATTATTATGAAAATCATACATAAATATATCTATTTGGTTAATTTTTTAAATATTTGTTTAATTCCCATTCATTGTAATTTAGTATGACATTGTACTCTTGTAGAAAACCATTGTCCATTTATTTGGGATCTGATAATAAAATTTCCTGTATATTAGTTTTCAAATTAAATTTATGAATTTAATAATTTATTGAAAAAGATATGAGCTTTTGTTTAATTTTTTTATTTATTTTAATTAAATATTTTATAATTATTTTTGCTAAATGAAATGAGATATAAATATAATCCAATGATTTTAAACTATATTTTATTAATGATAAATAATGGGTTTTATCGGTTACAAAAGATTTCATCTCCACTTTCAATGGAGGAAACACACATATGATTGAGGATAGAGCATGAAGAGACTCATAGGGGTTGGCCCTAGGAACATGACATTTGAATCTGAGGAAATGGTAACTGGGGGTGCTAGGTAGGAGTGATCATCATGTGGTGACACTGTGGATTCAATTATATGAAAATAATAGAATGATTTGACATTCTATTAGTGACATTCTGATCATGATGATGATGTGGGTCATGAATTCATGATTAGTTTTTTTCATTTACTAGAACACTGCTATTTTTCAGTGAGTCCTCATTATTTTCACCAGTTATGACAACGACTATATTGAGAAGCCACAAATGAAATTATTTATAAGATATTCTATATCCTAAAAAGTATATTATCCAAACACTTCTATTCTAAAGAAAAACACTCAATAGTATGTGGTTACATCACATTCCCTTTATTGGGATGATAACAGGGGAAAGAAGTTGTGATGTGTTCCATTTATTTAACCACGAATACAATGATGAAGTTGTATATAATGGAAATGTTGGATTTCAAGAAAGATATATATAAATATGGATATATATATATATATATTATAATTAAATTATAATAATTTATTTATATTATTTAGTATGAATTGCAGACACTACCACATATGGGTGCTAAAACATTATGAAAAATGGGGCTTAATAGTACTAAAAATTAATTGTAGTCCCATGCACCATTAAAACATGGAACACTTTATCAGTGATAATGAATGCACTGGTAATGTGGGTCCTTAATCAGTGCTAAAATTCATTGATAATGGTGGTATTTTATCAATGAGAGTTTACCAATGTTTTAACCCCACCTTTATCAGTGCTATTTATAGATATGATAAAGCGAAACCTTCATCAAAACTTATATTAGGACTGATAAAGGCCTTACTACTAGAGTGTCTTATTTGAATTATATAATAATGTAACAATAACATATATATATATATATGGAAATTCCATAATATATAGGAAATAAAAATTAAATAATAAATAAAAAACATTGTACTCAGACATTTCAAATTTTTTTTAATAAAAATATATTTGAAATTACTATTAAAAAATTCAATCACATCAATTCTTAATTGTCTATTTCACCCAACCCACATTCAAAAAAAATATTAAAGATCGAGGTGGGGATGATTTGTATAAATCATTGATGACATATTTATCATTTTCACAATGTATAGAAACAATAAAAACATATTTTCTTGGATTTTACTATATTACATGACTTTTTTAAAATACAATTTTAAATAAAAACATGCACATTGAGTCATACTAGTCACTTCACATGTCATTTTGATGTGAGAATAATTCATACTTGTCACAAATGATTTTTTAATAACATTACAAATTTATCCAAATAATCAGAGAGTTTTTGATATATTATTAGTGATTGACCAATGTTTTGACCAAAAATGCCAATTTTAAACTGATAATAGACACTTGTAGTCATAAAAGTAACACCATGTGTTGGATTGATGTACATCTGATTTCTACATGTCCTTAATAAAAATTGAATAAATATCATAAATTATCAAAACAATACTAATGTATTTTTATAGTTTTGAGTTTGTTACATTTCCTTTATAGTAAAATTTCGATTTTAATTAAAAGACACTTTTTGTCACACTAGTCACATATTGTTATAGAATGATTTGAACGTGATTCCTCCACATCAAAAATGACGTCTAGATAATTTTCCAATGTTACCAAAATAATCCTAATTCATTTTATTGGGTTGGAGTATGGTACTTTGTTTTTTATTAAACTATATATTTCAAACTCAAAACATGCACATTGATTGATACTATACACATTGTGTGTTAGTTTTATCTGAAACTATTTTCTACACATCATAGATGATATATTAATTTGGTTACTAAATTATCAATACAATTAAAATTATTTTCCTCAAATTTCATTGAGTGACACATGTTTTAAACTAAAATGCCAATTTTATACTGATAATAGAATCTTTGATTCATACCCATCACACTATATATCAAATTGATGTGTGGCCCATTATTATAAATAATAAAATACTTATGAATTATTTCCATAAAGTATCAAAAAAATCCAAATTTTATTACATATTTGTAGTATGCCACACATCTTTATTAGTAAAATGACAATTTCAAATAAAAAAACCCACCTAGAGTCATACTAATAACAATGTTATTGGAATGAGGTGAAGCTAATTAATACACATCAGAAATTATTTATGGATCGTTTTTATAAATTATAAAACTATATGAATGGGTATTCTATTTTATGATTAGTCACTTTTCTTTTTTAATAAAATGTATTTTTAAAATTGAAATACACACTTTGGGCCATATCAATCACATCATGTGACAATTTTTCATGATATTGATTCCTACACATCAAAATGACTAATGATTATTTTTACAAAATTAACAATGGAATCCGACTATGTTTTCTCTGTTTTTAGAGATTGACACAAATTTTAAACTAAAATGTCAATTTTAAACTAATAATGACAACATTGAGTCATACTAGGAACACTATGCAATTTATTAATGTGTGTAATATTTTGACAAATAAAAAATGACATATATATCATTTTTATAGATTATAAAAATCATATTAATGTGTTTTCTCAGTTTTTATTATGTAACCTTCCTTTTTTTACAAAAACTAATTTCAATTTAAAAAAAGACACAAATGGAGTAGTACATGTCCCACCGTGTATCATATTGATGTTAATAATTTTCCTAAATGTCAAAAATAATTTATTATTAATTATTATAATTTATAAAAAAAATCCAAATTAGTTTAATCGGTTTTGAGTATGCCAGTCATCTGTATAAGTAATATGTCATTTTAAACTGGAAACACACACGTTGAGTTATAACAGTCACAACATGTATTAGTTTGATGTCAGACTGATTACTACATGCCCTAAATGAATTATTAAATGTGTTCGTAAATTATAATGTCAAATTGAGTATGTTTTCTAGGTTTTTTATGAGGGACACAGGTGAAGAACTGAAATCTCATTTTTAACTAATAACGGACACTCTGAGTGATACCAAGCACAGCGTGAGTCATATTGAGATGAGGGTAATTCTGATATGTCAAAAATTCATTAAGGATTGTATTCAAAAGGTATGAAATCCTTATTGATATGTTTTATATTTTTTGATTATGTCACATGTCATTTTTACAAAAATTAATGTCAATATTTTATAAACAGACACACTTGGAGTCATAACAGTCACACTATTTTTTAGATTGACGTGAGGATAATTTCTACACATCACAAATGAAATTTGGATCATTGTACTTATATAAAAATACTATTTGAATTTTTTTATAGTCTTGAGTACACAATGTATTTTTTGAACTAAAATATTAATTATGATCTAAAAACATACAATTCAAGTCATGCTTAGTACACTATGTGCCGGATTGAGATGTGTCTGATTGATTATATGATGTGTTTTTTATGATCAATTATCTAAAAAATTAAAAAACATAATACATTTTACATTTGTATTTATTAATAAATATAATGATACTTGGAACACGTAACATTTCAGGATGCATGCAGTATCCTATTATATCCAAATGAAACATATTTTTTATTTTATCACAAGTATTTATATAGTTAAAAGAAAAACATGACTTCTAAAAAAATATATAAAGAAAATAAATAAGAATTAGATAAAAATATATAAAAATTAATTTGAAAGAAGTACATAATGTGGTTAGAAAACTAACCAAATAAGTAGTAGGAATATAAATTTAATTATGTGTTTATTCATTATTAACCAATTTAATTTTTTCTTATATCTAATTTTATGCCTCATAGTCCAATATCTCATTAGAATGAGTATCTTTGAAAAAACTAACCCAAAACAATCAAAATAATCTGACACTATTTGAAAAAAAATATATGTTAGTAATATTATAGATAAATAAATTAGACATAAATATAAAACAATAGATTAATAAAAAGTCAATTTTGAACTAAAAGAAAAAATTTGAGTCATAATTGCTCTATATTTTTTCAGATTGAGCTTTGGATGATTCCTAAATATCAAAAAATACTTTTTTATCATAGTCCTAAATTATGAATAGAATCCAATCATGTTTTACGATAATTCATGTATTTAATGTTTTACATCCAAAAAACTAAATGTTTTTAATTGTTCAACTATAAAAAACCCCACTAAAGTGTTAGATGATGAATGAAAAGAGGATAAACCTTTTATATGGATTTTGAAAATATTTCATAACAGTCTCAATGTAGATAAAGTCATGTAGGTAATTGGTGACCACAATGAAGGGATTTGGATAATCAATAGTGGCATCAAATCTAATCAACCTTTCAAAAGGATAATTCAATGACCATTATATATTTTTTATAATATACATTTTTTACCTCATACTGTTATATGATCACTACTACATTTATATAATCTAATTAAAATAACCAACCACATCTGTAGATAATGACTTCGTCACATGTTGATGCACACAATACTAAAAAACAATAGGTTACTCAAACATATTATTCTCCCAATTAACATGAAAAACAACAATTTTCACATTATGATGATATAAATCATTAGGATCAACATACTATCTATTATGAACCTAATGAAATGTTATATGATTAACTACTAGCATATCATAAAAAATTTGTGTCCTTATAGAATGATGGTGTTAGGAAAAATTATTCAGGTGAGAAGAAAATGAATGAAATTTACATTTGGGTGCAATGCAAGCAACATTTTTGGTAACCCCAATAAGGCCAGCTTCATTAGTTTCATTGGGCTACCAACATTATAGAATGTATTAATGGATATAGATTAATCTAACAATGTTTTTTTTAAAAGGTTGTGGTTGAAGCCTCAATTTATTATTAAAGTGAAGACCTCTTTTTACTTGGTAGAGGGAGACCCAATACATAGCCGAAAGGCCCAAGGCCAAGTGGCCTGAACACATGGCTTGAAAGCCCATTTTTTGCCCCAAAGGACCCCTCATTGAATAGTACTACTACAGCATCAGCGCTGCTATCGTTCCAGACACATTTCTGCCGCCACTACAGTACCTTCTACAGTCCCTCCACCGCTATACTGTTGCAGCTACTATTGTTCCACCACTGCGACCGTGCGGTTATAGTGCCCTACTAAATTACAACTATAGTAACCCCAGGAAATTCACCCCCTGTCTGGATTTGACCCTGGGTCTTTTGGATGCTAAGAATAAGACTATACCAATAGGCTATAAGCTCATTGGCATTCAAGTAACAATGTAAGGCCTATGCTTAAGACACTAATTTGGAATGTTATTATGGTAACACTATGATATAATTTTTAAATTTTAGTTTGAAATATAATAATGAATCATTAAATTACTCTTCCCTATCCCATTAATAGCCCATTTATAGTATATGTATTTAAAAAAAATATGTATTAGTTTTTATTTAAATTATCATAGGGGGTTTGACACAATTCCTATAATGATTTATATTATACATAATAATGGGAATCTAAAATTATAATAATTAGAGATTTATTCACACCTCATAATAAAATATCAATGTGATTCATTTATTGGTATTCATTATGAAATAACTTTTCAGGTACCTCATGAATGGTAATACATTTCTTGGCAATTCTTGTAATATTCACTTTGATTAATGATTTTTAATTTATAGAACAACATTTGATTTGATGAAAATAAAGATCAGGTAGCATGACCAATGTAACACTGCTAGAATGTAAGTATGAGATACCTTGTACAAGATAGAAAGTGGTAAATAATTTAAATTGATTGTAATAATTTTTTGTGAAATCAAAGAAAAATATATTTATGTTTCTATGATTAAATACAAATTTGTGAATAATGATCGAAATCCACTTCCACCCTATATCACATGTTATAGAAGGTTGAATGATTAAATAAATAAGGGTTTCTAATATGTGTAAACATATTAAAATTTAGGATGTATGTGTACATATGATATAATAAATTATTATTCATTAAATCAATATTACATAATAATGAATAATTATTTTCATATATTTTTTTATCTAACATAGAAACAACATTACTCATCCAAAATACATGATATAGAGCTATTATAAGTGTCCTTAATGTGGAAAAAATAGTATGGTTGTGTTAGAGGTGATGTTTTTTTGGGTTTCACTGCAAACCTATTTTGAGAAGCGAAATTAAAATGGTGATAAATATAAGAAAATGGAAAATTTTCATTCCAAATTTTATTTCCATGATGTAAAATATAATTGGAATTTATAGTTTTATAAAATATAATGGGAAAGAACAAAATTGAAGAAACGCTATAAAAAAATACTCAATGAGTATTCCCTACCCCCGCCATCTTTGAGGTTTGAAATTCCTGTCAATGAGCTTTCAAAGATGAGGTAATCAATAATTTCCTTATTGATTTTGTTAAATGTGAATGTAGAAGACATTGATAAATTTACTATACTAATATTGTACATGTTGAAAATGATTGTTATTTTTATCTATCAATACCCAACCATGTCTATGTTGTGAGTTGTATCATGTTAAATATCCAAGAATAAATTGTAAACAACTGAAAATATCATTTAGATCATGTGAGATTGGAGATTAATGTAGCTCATTAGCCTAGTACTGAGATACATGTTACCAATAAGGATGAAGATATTATTCTAACTACCCACACTTTTCATGAATTTCCATTAAATTTAAATATATATATATTCATGTAGTTGGGGTTTGGCATTGTGGTAAGAACCCAGTAATTCTACCTAAAAAATGGGGGTTCAAAACCCATTGGGTGCAGGTACTGTAGGAATACTGTAGTAGTGAAGACATTATAGCAACAACGGGTAATGTAGCAGCAACATGACACTATAGCGGTGTCAGGGTACTGTAGCCATGGAGGGTACTATGTGGCATTATAGTAGTGTATGTACTGTAGTATTACTATTCATAGAATGGGCCGTGGGTGAAAAAATGGGCCTACGGCCCATGTAATGGGTTAAATGCCCACTGGGCCTTCGAGCTATGTAATGGGTCTCCCTCTACCCAGTTAAATAAGTCTTTTTTTCTTTAATAATAATTGAGGATTGGGCACCAAAATTTTATATATATATATATATATATTCATTATGATAATATTACAAAACAACACTATAATTCTATGATTTTAGTGCCCTTGGAAATGTGGAAACATAAACAATGAGATAATAAGGCATCTAAATTATCCCTCTGTTATTCCATTATAACAAAAACATATTTTACAATTCATACCTAATAACAACATTCATATCATTGGAAAAATAAATATAAGAAATGTGTGATTCCAAATACTGAGTATGTTTAAACAAGGGAGAGGTCAATCATATCGTATGTTGAAAGGAATAAGAATAAGAATATAACATTTGAAAATTATACCATGAATATCAGTGTTAACAATCTTGAATCATGAAATTAAATATTGGAAGTTCAAATGACATAAATCATCATATGTTAAATTAATACGATCCATGAGAGTACTACAAAGGAAAAATACCTGGAATTATTGGTATATAAATATGCTTATATATTTATATTTCAAGGATACATAACAATACATTCAAAACATATTAGGATTTTGATATTCAGCCATGTACGTTCTCTAGGCAGGGATGAAATACCATATACTATCAATTTTTAGGAATAGGATGAACTCTCATGTACCCTATTATGGAATACATGGACTAACCAACTATGTACCCTTTTTGGTAGGCTTATAAGGACTATCTATGTACCCTCTTGTTGCATTCTTTGGTTGACCACCCATGTATCCTCTTATTGTGAGACTGGGATGACCACAAGTGTAACATATACTCTCATTAAACATTAATCATTTCCCCATGTATTGGAGGGACAAACAACTCCTAACAATCATGCAAAAATGACCATACATATACATTCTATAATACCATAAATAATTCATCACATCATAACATATTCAATGAAATGAGTTCGATAATAAATTTATCATGAACGAACTAATGAAAAACACGATTCATAAATTCCATTCCATCATAAAAAATAATGAGTATAATATCCATGAATAATATCCCCAGTGTAACCAAGGTAAAAAAAAGAATGTTTTCTCAGATGTAATATAAATTTGAAAGACTACTTGAAATAAATCAGGATGAAAATATCCTTTCTTTATTTTAAACATTTTTAATTCTGTGAAATTATAAAATATTAAATTTCCATTGAAAAAGTTATTGTAAGCATTTAAATGAATAGAATTTTAATTAAACCATTATTATAGTGGGAATAGACTCTCATTAGATATATGTCAAAAAACATTCCTTGTACTATTTTTATTGAAATTTTATGAATAACCTCTCATAGAAATAAAAAAAGAAACTTCTCAAAAGTCATTAAAAAATGAATAGTATAAATGATTTTTAAAAACTAAAATATTATATTTAAAACATTATTGGAATATTTTTAGAAAATAATAGACATTATCTAAAAAGATATATTCAATGGAAACATTAAAATGATAAGTTTTTAAAGAAAAACTCTTTTAAATACCATATCTCTGAAGTGGACATTAATAAAATTAATCAATTTTATGAATTAATTGTAAATATATATATATATATATATATATTAAATGATAAAAAATAGAATAAAATTTCATCCCACTCATAATTATATAATTACATAGTCAATAACGTCGAAGGTTAAACTAAATAATGGAAATATGGTAAAGAATTCGTTTACCAATTTGAAACCATTCGAATAATATCAAAATAAAACTAACAATTATCAAATAAAACATTCAAAAACATGAATATAAATATTATTTTTGAGATTATATATCAAATTTAAGTATATTTATCCCACACACTATAAAAAAGTTTCAAATAAGACATATATCTCGTATAACTAAAAGTGAGATATGATTCTCACACCTCTTTCTTACGATTAAATATTAATAAAGTATCCAACTGTATAAGGGTTTCAATAATGTTATTAATTGATTATCTAACTATATTCATATATATAGTCCCTGATGTGATTATTTTATAGCATCTTAGGACCTATTCATTATCAATATTTCATTACTATCATGATTTACTATGCAAACAATTCTTTGATTCATAGACTATTAATTAGTATATAATTTTCGAAGTTCATGTAAAATTGGATTAAAAGTATATAAGTTGAATGAAATTGTATTAATGTACACATATAACTTTTAATGGTTCAATATTAAATTTTTCTTCCTTTTATATGGATGATTCATTTGATACAGTTCTAATGATAAATGTTTTTTTGTTAGTTCATCCAAACATCGTGAATTAGTTTTATTTTATTTAATATTATGATTACATATTAGTTAAAAACATTAAAAAAGATTTAACACATCTATAAAATCTGATTAAACTATAGTGATAATATTTTTAAAGTCTATGAATGTTGTAATCGAAAACATACAAAATCATTAATCATGGGGATGGTAAACTACTATAATTAGTACAATAGTTTCATTTATTTGAATAAGAAGATATGTGTAATGAAATGGATATGAGATATTCCATAATTAACCTAAAAAATTTATAAACATGATTATGTATTTTTAATTTTATTATGGATGAAGAAGCTGATGAGAAATATGAATGGGAAATGAAATTAAGAGAGGTTGTTTGAGAAAATTACCTCTTGAATATCACCGCCTTGATAAATCCCTTAATATCCATGGAAATGGTCTTTGAGAGATACCATAAGAACATGATTTTTGGAATAGATATTAGGATATGAATTTTTAGATATTTTAGGAGCCTTATAACTTTTTATGTTAAATGGGGTGGTGAGAGGTGGTATTTATACATGAGGAGGGGGTTTTATGTAATTATATAAGGATTATTTTTTAACTAATTCCACCCTCATTGAGGTGGAATTAATTTCCACGAATTTGGATGATGATTATAATTTTAAAGGATAGTTTTGGTCATTAAATAATTCAAAAACACATTAAATTTTTTATTTTTTTGGTATTATAAGCGTTTTCATTTTTTTGTTAACTTATTCTATTTTTATCTTATAATGTTCTAAATCATTCTTTTTACCATGGTAAAATGTTTATGTCTAAAAATGAAAATTAAATTACTAAATAGTAAGTACTATATGGTTTATAATATGGAATCCAATTTACCAATTTAAATTCAAATAATAGAAGGAATTAGATTAACAATTTATCATACAGATCCAAAGAGAATGTGTGGGATTAAAGTGAAAAAGTTCAAAAGTTATAAATATTTTTACATCAAATTTCAATTTGATAATGATTATAATGAATAAATTCAATTTATTGATGTATAGTTCAACTATTTATGTTTTGAAACTGAGATATAATATAATTTAACTTATAAATAATATAGAAAATAACAATTGTAGTGACTTGACCCTATAAGGCCTAATGTTGGTGTCTCCTAAAAATTACATTAGCTTGAGTATGAGGAATAAAATCCCTATGGGATTAGAGTTTAGTTGTTCTTTAAAACAATATATATAGATGACTATAGTATTACATATGAATACACTTATTACAACATAATTTTTTCTTCTATCTAAATAAATATGTTTTAGCATAACTATAATCCAACTAATATATATTCAACATACCTTTCATAGTATGCTTCATGTATTCTTATAAAGGAAAATTAATATAGTTGAGATAAAATTCTCCACTACTGTAAATTTTTGGTTGAATAAATAATGAATCAATATGAATAATAAATATGGAATGTTAAATAATATAACAGATATACCATATAATCAACAAACTGAGTAGGAAGTGAATAAACAATATGGAAAGTAATAAACTGAAACGCATTACAGGTAATCATTGAGGATAAAATGATATGTATATATAAATATTTCAATTAAAAATATCAAGGACAAAAAATAAATGAATTATCCTTAAATACAATTCTTTATTATTTGATTTGATGTATCTTGGTTGCATGGAACCATTACCGCCAATATCATTCAAAAGAAATATAAAACATACTAGTTATAAACCAATTTGGTTTGTCAAACCTTAAATCTACTTGCAATTCATTTCACAAGTTATTTTATAATATACTAGTTACAAACACATTGGGTTTGACAAGCTTAATTATGTCCCATGATACTACTGATGCATCGAGGGGATTTCATTAAATAGTCCCCAACCTATTTCTTACATGTCCAAAGCATTCATCATATCAAATAATCATTATGCCTTATAAAATATCCATATGGAATAATGAACACATATTTATCAATATTTACCCAAATAATCAAATAAATATTAATGTAAATATCGTATATAAAATGGTATATAGTTTATGAAATGAAAATATCAGTGATAAATGATATGGATAATTAGGTGAAATTATTTGTTCAATGATCATAGGAAATTTAATATTATGTGGGGTCTAAAATGAATCAAAGAAGGGAATCTAAATATCATCCTTGTCCAATTAAATCATAAAACATACAAAGTAAGATTTAGGATAGTATCAAAACAATATACCCTATGTGGTGTAAAATAAAGCGTTATTGTCATTGATAAATGTAATTATTATAAAAATATATTTTAAAAACATTTTTTTTGAAAAGTATCATTTTGTTTTGAAAAACCACTTCCTTGAATTTAATATTTAAAAAACATAAAATAGTTTGAAAAGGAGGAAATGAAATTGGTAAATAATTTTTAAAATGATAAAAACTATTTTGAGAACATTTTAAAAAAACATGATTTTTAGGGTAAAACAGGTTCTCTGACTAATGAGATAAAAGAAGTTGAGTTATCTTAAAACTATTTTCTAATACATATTTATTATAAAAGAGAAGAAAATGGTTGTAATAATTTAAAATATTCATTAATAAGTATTTTATAATAATGTGAAATTTTTTATTGAAAAATGGTCATAAAATTTCTTTGAATCGAAATACCATTGAGAAATAATTGATGTTAATTTTGAGGTAAAGAGTCTTTAAATATTTCAAAGTGTCTCGTGCCACGTTAAAACATGCTAAATCATGATTGTCGTGAAGTAATAACATTAAATTAAAGTTTAAAATATCATTAATAAAAATAAATTCATGTTATAATATATAAAAATGTTCAGCAGAAATTCCACACAAAATAAGTAAGTTGTGAACATGACATTTAACTCACAGATGTAAAAAATGGGATGAAAAATCGCTTACATTGCATCTGACTTGTCACATGTGTATTTATTTTAATAAACAAAACACATGATTTAATTATTTTATTCCTTTATATAATTTTTTATATTCATAAAAAATTTATTTCACTTATTTTTATGTTTTATACAACTACATAAAGAATTATTTTCATGTCGGCCATTTTGAACTAATTCAGTTTTTGAGTCAAAAGAAACTAAGGTAGGTCAAATATGGTCAAAGTGGTCATTATATAAAATCTATAGAATAATAATCACGAAGTTATTAACAAATTTAGATATCAATTATACTTTTAAAAGTAATCATTAATTTTTTTATGAGAAGTGAATCAACTTTACAATTATGGAGACGGTTGGCCATACATAGGCATGAATTACATTCTTGGTTTTCAATGATAATGTTGGAAAAAAGGTAAGTATAATTATATCACTAAATAATGATAATTATACCATATGTAACATAATATTTAATCATATATACTAATATATATTATTATTATTATGTATAATTATTCACATCATGTCGACGTGGCAGAAGTCAATACACCCATGAATGATGTTATCACTTTTTAAGTACGTGAAAAGGTAATAAATAAAATGATATATATTAAATTTCAAAAAATTAAATTTTTTCATTAATAAAATATATATTTTTTATATTTCATATATTTGTAATTAATATAATCCTTTATACATTCTATTAATCATGTGAATGAATCCAATCACCTATATGTGGCAGTTGTCCACACTTCCACAAATGATGTTATCGTATTCCCACAAATGGTGTGAATAATGATTTGAGTTATAAAAGAATTATATAAGTATAAAGACATTATAAATATAAAATATAAGATATATAAATAAAGTTTATATCATAATTACCACCATAAAATGAAGTTAATGACGAACGAACAATCATCATTTTGTGAGGTTATAGTCCGTTGTTCAGACTAATTGTATGTTCGTTGCCCATTAGATGTGTGTGTGTTTGAGTGTTGGAAAACACATATCATAAAAATATACTAGTATATTTTTGACACTATTGTTTTTATATAATCAATTAATAATAATATTTTATGGTGTGGATACTGAAAATAATACTAAACATCCATAAGAAATATGTTATCTCTTAATCAGGAAACTATTTTGTGTTTAAACCAACGGGATTCCATGGATAGAATTATGTTAAAGGGTATGATTTTGAGATGATTCTAGGGATTTTGAGTATCTATTTTGGTAGATCATGTTTGATCTAATTTTTCTTGAGAGGCGTGAGGAAATAGGAGGTTGGAGTTAATTTTTGTAGTGGATGGAAATGATGAACATTTTAAATTTGAAATGAATTGTGTGATGCCCAAGTATTAATTAATCCAAAAAATATCATAATGGATAATTATGGAACAATATATGTGTACTGAAAGAAATATGGCCAAACAATAGTTTGTGGACATTTTATTGTTCATTTTCCTCATTAATAAGATGGTTTTGTCCCATCATAAACCTAAATTTACCATAATGGTTAAAAATAATTTTAATTACATTGAATAATATTTTTGGTGGAAATGAATGTTGACCCTATTAAGAATTATAAATTTTTTTGATTCCAATTATTTAATACATTCATCCAATGTCTAATCCCATAAGTACTGTAAATTATATTACATTTAATTCCGCGAACATGATGATATTGAAGGGTTTTAATATAAAAATGTTCAAATGTTTTCTATGTTTTAATAGTTAATTTCAATGTGAAATTGATTAAAATTACCTAGATTTGATTACTGGATATAAATATGATCTATATAAAATTTAAAACTAATTGAAACTATAATTTATCTTTATAATTTTATAAGATTAAAATTGAGTTTTGAATTAATTTTCATTATTTTTCACACTTCATTAAAAAATTAAACTTCAAAAAAAACAAACAAACCACCATAACCTTATTTTTACATTTCTTATTATAATAGGATTTAAATTTAACATATATTATTTGTAAAAGTCCTATAAATTGAATTTAAAATAGGTTATCCCTTAGATGGCTGTAAAAATGACATAATGAAAATATACTATTTTATGTGTAATATTGGGTTTGTTCCCACATTATGATTAAAAAATATATTGGAAGAATATAAAATTTAAATTATTTATTATTTTTTATTTATATTTCATTAATATCCATCAATAATTTAAATTAAATTAATATCATAGAATAAAACAGATTTGTGAGAAAAAAATATTAATATTTTTTATTATATTCAATATATTTTCATATTCATTTCTAATTAATTTGTAGAAAATAAATTAATATTAGATTTTTTGAAACAATAATATTCAAAAGTTAGTTATTATTATTTATAACTTCTAATTTAATAGCTTGTTTATATATTATTTTTTAAAATAATAATATTTAATAATATATTATTATTTTTGAAAAACATGGTCGCATGTGTAATAGAAGCTATCAAAGGATGGTTATAATGTGTATAATGTAAGATAAATCAATTTTTCAATATTTAATGAAATAAAATATTTATTTATTTTATTTATTGTTCTAAAGTTATTATAAATAATTTGGATATTTTATTCCATTACACCCTTGGCATTGCTTGTCTTAAACGTTATCGAACACAATGGTCATACATTAGATTTTAGGGGTGTTACATTCACCACTCCTTAATTAAAGTATGTCCTAATAATTTAATATCAATCATATTAATATATTTTTTGATATTTCATATGTCTAAAATCCCCCAATGTCAGAGGGGTTCCTAAAATATCCTCTGGAGAATAAAGAATGGGATGTAAAAAAGTTAATGTGGACTAACATGTGACTAGGTCTCTATGTAGTATAACATTTGTTGAAAGTAGAAATTTGTACATGGTGGAAAAGAATAAATATTTATAGGGATTGATTAAGGTAATCAATCGCGAACAAGTGAATGCTTAATATAATGTTGAAGGCCTCAATGTCACAAATATGTGATGATTTAGAAGACCATTAGTTCAACAAAAATTTTTTTATTAGGAAATCATTATATTTTTAATTCATTTTCATAATATTGGGTAATTATTTTAATTCATAAGAATATAAGGAAATATATTCACATGATATATTTTTATAAAAACAATTACATCCTTTCATTTTTTTCAATCTATTTCAAATTCTTCCAAAAATTTATTATGTTTCATAATCACTACAATACATTTTTAAAGGATGTTAAGGCTCATTAAACAGAGATAATTATTAATATATATCTCTTAATATTATCTAATGTTAATATAGTTTGTACATTAATATCCAAACTTAAATAGAAACATAATAGGTTCATCCTTAATAGTTATTCATCAATTTTTTTAACAAAATACAACAACATATTAACCAAGACATTATGTTGGTTAGTGGTTGGACTGAAATCGTCATCATCCTTAAGCCATGGGTTAAAGACCCACGGACATTCCAAACATGATTGGTTTTCCCCAAGAATATATGAATTGTTTTCCTAAAACAATAATAATATAAATTAAAAAATAAATTTGATGGAGATCCTTCAAATTATGTAAATCAATTAGTATCCTTTTAACTATTGTTTCTGACACCACCCTAATAAGTAAATACATGATCCCTTATATTTCAAATAGCTCCTTCCATTGTCTATGTTTTATTGTAGGTTATTAATTATCAATATTATTAATAATTGGTAGTAAGTAAAATTGGAATTATCTTAATAATATCCCCAGCGAGTGTCATTCTAGGTATGAAGTAAGTCCGTTTGTTGTGTACTAGGTTAGGTTGATTTATACCAGAGACACAATGTCAGAGTTATTTCTCCTAGGTACGTCTGTGCTATAACTATGTCCAATTTTAGTATCTAGATATGGATATATTTCAAGTATTACTAACTTAATATTTACCTAGAAAAAATTCAAGGGATTTATTCTTTACTTATCCTCAAATCATACCTTAGGGTTATGTTATAAAATTTATTTTTCTAGAATTTTGTTCTCAAGGTTTCCACTAAACTTCTTATGATAGCAATAGTAACAACACAACTTGAAAAGGCCCATAGTTGGTGTCTACAATCAATTCCATTGGCATGATTACAATGAATAAAACATGTAATGATTGAGATTTTAGTTTTCTTGGTTATCCAGTTACAGATATGAGTCTATTTTTAAAATTAATAAACTTATTATAACAAAATAAAATAGTCGTTATATATTAGTAACATTGATGATAAATTATTTCCATCTATTATATTCTATCATGTCATTAATAATACACTTCTTGACTAAATGGCCTAAAGTTCGAAATTTTTATTGATTTTGGATATACCTATTTTTAAGGTGAAGGGGAAAAAAGTCGTCAGGGACATAGGGACATTGAAAAAATTAGAAAATCAAAAGGGTTGAAACCCAACACAAGAATACGTAATAGTAGGTCTTCCCAGCATCAATGTTGATAAGGAATGGCTCCACCAGAGCATGTCTGCTCAGAAAGTTGTCCCATGAAAAAATGAACGGGCCTAGTACTGATGGTAGTGTCATACCATCTCAGAAATCCAAATCTGAAAAGCAAGACCTGACTAAGGTGACCTACTCTATCCTCATCTAATGTAACACCCTATAGACTATCTGGGTTCCCCATCATGCATATATCACAAGACCATGGCACCACAATCAAGGAATATCCTGGCCAAATCCCACTGCACTCCACGTGACACCCAACAACACCACCACAAAGGGCCAGAAATCATTCAAAGGGAAATGAATTCAATACATCATCACCTAGAAAAATATGTACAAACAACGTGATTAGGTAATAACACAGATGGGGGGATCTGGGTTGTCCTGATCCAGAAATGCCACTCTGGACATGGATCAGCTCCGTTAAAATATGGATGAACCTGCACTGGGTTCCAAAGCAGGCCAGTCACAGTGGTGAGAAAATCAGTGTAATAATGCAGCGATGAACCAGCGATGTCAAATCTCCAATCCAAAAAATTCCATATTCAAAGCCATTTCCTAATCAAATGAAAAATCAAGAATCATCAAATCAAAAAACCCTGCAAAAACTCACAGTAGCAGAAGCAAAAAGTCTCCCCCCTCCTAGGATCTATAGATCAAATTCACACCCCACTGGAAACCCATCGGAACCACTAACGGTGAATCCATAAAGCAGTGTAAGCACCAATCCGAAACGATTTTGGTGCCAGATGAGCCAAATCAACAGAACCCTACTAAAACATGCTAATAAAAGGGCATCCCAGATGAGCACTAAGCTTCATTCCAGAACACCACTGAGCCGACGAGTCGTCAACATATGTCATTATCAGAAGGGGACACACTGATTTTCACGCAGGAACTCCACTGACTAAGGACACTATTATTGGGAGCCAAAGAAATTGCAGATCCCAAACGCATCACAATAAAGAAGACACACCATCACCAAGATGAAACCAGAAAGAGCAGACCCGATCTATGTCAGAGGGGGAAGGATGAAGGAAGAGAAAGGGGAACCATAGCCGCCACATGAACTCACAAAGATGCCGCTCAGAGGCCACATAGTTCATTTCATGGATTCCATAGAAACAAACTTAATAAGGGTGACTTAAAATGCTAGGTAAGAGTAAATTATAGGTGAATTAATAATAAATAAATGTGAATTATAATAGTGGATCAATAAATAGTAGAAAACACAGACAATATAACCCAAAAACTGTGTAGGATATGAAAAAACAATATAGCAGGGTAATAAACAGATACCCATGCCACATAATCAATGAGCATAAAAGGAAATGTATCCATAGAAATATTGATGAAAAATCTCATGGATAAATAATCAATGAATTATTAATGAATAGAGTGATTAATTATTAGGATCCTTGTTTCCTACTAACAAGGAAACATTATCATCAAATAATTTAACAAGATGGTTTATAACATACTAGTTAAAAACCAATTTGGTTTGTCTAATCATAACTCTGCTATCACCACCATTCACAATATAGTTTATGTAATGTCTAAGACTCAAACAGTTCTCTTGGGCTGGGTTATATTGACCTTAGGAAAACCTCCCCAATTGCCAAACACTATCGAATAGTAGTAAGGTTGTTAACAGGTATAGTGGGGATGCTATCTTTTCCGCCAACACGATAACATAATTGATATCAATTGAAGTCTCCTCAACTACAATATAGATTTCTCTGTAAAGAATAGAAAATCCAAAAATACTTAATCCACAACTATTGGGGGCCTCTCAAAACATGCTCAATCAAAACGACCTCATCATAGAGTCTACCTATGTGAAAGTGTCTCAATCGGCGCGTTGTCCATCATGTGTGAGCTGAAATAACCAAATTAAAAAAAATAAGACAAACCAACTCTGGAACCTCATGCCCCTGTGAAAATATCACTCAAATCCAATGGTCATCCTATCCCTGTATCATGGGCCACACCCAACCTGACAATCACACTTCCTCATTCCAATGTCCACGACGCCATATCATGTTGTCAAAACCACACAAGAAAATCTCGGACACTCCCATAAAATGATCAACATCACTCAATCCTGATGTACATCCCTTTCAAACCTCTAGTCAATCCCATCACAACCCCAAGAATTCTAGAACATGTAATACCAAGCATTACATAAAAATAAAACACATTAAAAAACTTTAAAAAATTAATTCAATTTAAGAAGATTAAACTACTGCAGCTATCATCCTTATAACAATATGACTAAGGAATTGAATGTATCGTACAATCCTAATTAAGTTTAAAAAACTTCAATATATCATTATAAAATAAAATAAAACAATTATAACAATTTTAGTAATCCTGGCCAAAATATCCCACAGAGAAATGGCCTCTCCCCCAACATCACTCAATTATAATATGTATAGGGAATTCCCAACGACATCCTGTGGGTCTAACAATCAATTAAATATGACACAAAATTCATAATGGTGTCTCTCTCCATGTTCCTGAAGATACAATAGAGGCCGCACAACCAAAAAGTACAGAAAAACATAAAACAAGGTATGTTCCACTAACCTCATACTCGTATGAGTCTCATCGTCCAACGTCGGCCTCATATTCGGCCTAGAAGAGAGTAAATATACACTAATAGCATAAATTACCATGATTCTATAACAATATCAAGATATGAACTCACAAATAATAGATTAATAGGAATATAGATCATACTAATTGGGTTCTGACACACAGGATGACAGCTGAATCGGGGTTCAGATGATGAATATGGAGCCAAAACAATACTCGGGCAGTGTTATTCTGATCCTAGTGAGGATCCCTCTATCTGTCTAAATAAAATGAGGCTTCTGCCCATTTTAACAAAACAATCTACATGGATTGTACATGAGAATATAGGTTGTGTAGATACCAATCCCCCCCCCACTTACTTCTCTCCCACATCATAAAAAGTATTTCCAACATCAATACATGGTATATACTAAACATACATATCCTGTAAATGGATGGAATTATCTTCCTCACAAACATCCCCACATGCCATGTATCGACTTTACACAATAACAAATTACACATTCCTTTAAATAGAATGCACAGAGTGTTCCCTAATAATTGGAAAACATCATGATCTCGCTCGGTTTTCCCCTTTTCACAAATAACAACCTGAAAAAATTGTACCTCAAAGGATGAACTATGTTCTTACAAACATCCCCCTTAAAAAAAATTGTTCTCAGATTTCCCTTCAATGGGTGTTGAAGAAACATTTTAAAATAAATCCAACCCAAATAAGAAATGAATAATAAATCCAATAACAGGTTTCCAGACACATGATCCTCCCATGATACATCATCACCACTACACCTCATTAGGTGCTCCTATGTCACTTCCAACAACCAATAATATCCCCCACCAAATTGGTGCACACCTCAATCGCATGAAACCTAAAGCACAACCAAGTATTGCATCCCATAGATTATTAATTTAAATCATTTCTTTATACCTAAATCATAATGCCATCCTCGATTCCCCGATGCCCAATGCACCTCAGGTAACCCAAATCCAATGATTCCACGATGCCTCAACACCTCATGTAACCCACATCCAACAATGCTCATAATGCATAGAATATCATATATATATATATATATATATATATATATAATGACACACTAGAGATGGTTCTAACTCACTGAACAGTGTCTATTAAGTCCATATAAATATTGTACACATCATTCACTCAAAAAAAACATGCCTCAAAAGGCCATTCCAAACAAAAGAGAAAGGAAACCACAACCACATCTAAGGAATACCACTGACTGTCACTGAATCGCCAACATGATCATCTCATGGTAGCTCCATAGTATTCCTCTATCCTGACATAGAGCTACCTGAAGCATTTCCTCCCGGTTGTGATACACCAGTCACTGGCCACTGACCCCACAATTGGGTCCCACTATCTCTTCCATGTCCTCTGTATGCAACTGAACCTCTGCTACCCTCATTTGGTACCAATTCTAAACTAACGTCTGAAACTTATTCCTGCATCGATCTCTATCTACCGGAAATTTGAGGATGTTGTATATAGAATCTATCGAGATGATCATCCATTCAGAATGCCCAACAGTCCATCGTAGGCCTATCTCACTTAGTCCAGACATGACCTAGCTTCTCACCCTTTATGAAAACCATCACTGAATTTCCACATGGTGGTCAGATTAGTCATTGTCCTAACCTCCCTAATGGAACTCATCCGGAACATATTTCCTTTTATATGAACAATTACCTAAATCTACCACTTGGTCCATGAGAGACTTATCCATCAGTTTTCCCTTGTCTATGAGCACATTATTCACTAACTCTAAGAACGAGGTACGCCTAAATATTTTTACCTGCAACCAGATGGCATGCCATGATCCATCTTTAAATCACCTCACCCAAGAGATGTCATCCCTTATCATACCTAGTGCAAAGCAAGAGAACATAGTGAAAGTATTTGCATAGTCCATGATGGACATATCACCTTGATAAAGACTTAATAACTCTCAATCTCTCTCTACCAGTAGTTTCTCAGGGAAATATTTCTCACACAATATGTCCTTGAAGACGTTCCAGGTCAGTCTCTCGTGTCTACGAGCCTGAACCTGTATATCGCCCCAGGGCTTCCTAGATACTATAAGCCTATATGCTTCCAACTTGATCCTCCACCCTAGAGGCATCTCTAGCTACTCAATGAACATCTTCATTCTCTCTATCCAGTTATTTCCTGCCTATTGACCACCCTCACCCAAAAAAAGAAGCGGGTTCTATGATAGGGACACCCGATTATGGTAAGACATAGAGGAGTTTGTTTCTCTAATCACTTCTATCGATCCCCTACAAAACACATACTACACTAGATCAAACCTACTCATCATGCCATGGCCCTAATATTTTCAACCCCATAAGATTCGATGCTGGCATTGGATCATAAACCAGTTCTTTCCACTGAGCCTATACTTGGGGCTCACGCTTTTCCTGACCCTCGTAGGGCTAAACTTGATCATGCTCCTATGGAACTATACCATCACCCACCTAACACTCAATCTATTCTTCTAGGAGGAACCCATTGAATATAATAAATAGTCGGAAAATCAATATATAACTTGATATATATATGTATATTATGAAGATAGGGAAGGCAGTAAGCAGATAATGCATAACAACTACCCATACTCTCCCCCATTTCAACCGTGACCTATGGAATATCAGCCTCATTTCCTCCATACCCACCCTTAACGGAGCCACATATCACAATATCATAAAGCCACACCTATCCAGGATACCACCATTGCTTCAATCTGAAGACTGAGTCATCCAATCTTGGTGATAAAAATAACCTCAACCATAGTATCTTCCTACTAATATAAGAGCCAAGCCCATTCCTCTTTCCATAATAAGTTTCATATATATAAATATATAACATGGAATTTCACATTTCCATAAGGAATTTGATAATATTAACATGGTATTATCACTTCACATATAATATTTTAAAACATGAAATTGAAATACCCTACAAATATGCCTAAAAAATACAAAGAAAACACACCATTCCTTACCAGGCCATGGTCTAATTCTCCCTTACTACACTGGGTTAAGGGACCCATATCACAACAAATAATCATTAAAAAACAAGTTCCCCACAAAGGTGGAATCCATATAAACTGTAATCTGATAAAAAGGAAAATAACTTTACCCACCGAAGAAAACTTGGATTTTCCCTCATACATGGGAATACAAGCACCCATAAACAATCTAGAAACCAAGATCCAATTAAGAATTATCTCCAAACTACCATATCCCCAATACTAAACTAGTAAAAATTAATGGCAGACTTGATCTGATTAGTAGCCATCCAAAATCTGCTACAAAATCGTAGTCAACAACTGCTCTGATACCACTTTGTAATGTCCCAGACCCAAACAGCCACCCAAACAGTGCTCTTAGGCAAGTTTTTACTTACCATAGGCACACCCCCATGAATTCTGAAGGTTTTAGACTTGAATTTTTGGTGTTAATAGGTATAGCGGGAAGGCTATATCCTCTAGGAAAAGATAAATTACTGGTATGAGTATACTAATATACCATGTAACAGAAATAAATGAATCAACAGACTTGAACTAGACCTGTATAGTGGAATCACATCCAATAGCTAATATTCAACAAAATAAATAAATAAATAAAATCAATGTGAAGTAAATTGAATAACATTCCATCAAATCACTTGTTGCCACTAAAAAACAAAACATGCATGCATAGCAGGTCATATATATCAATATACAAAAAGGGATCCCATGGATTTCCACTATAGATACGTACAAAATAAACATGATGGTGCCAAAAAGAAATTAAAAAAGGAAAATTTCATCTAGGAAGGACCTCAAGGACCATACCAACCCCAATGACAAATATCAGTATGATCCAGCTCCTAAAGATGATCCTTTACCTGTACGTAAACTAATAAATTCTACACCCATTCTGAAGGGCCCATGTTGGGTTTGAGAGAATGCTCAGTAGAATACCACCCAATGGTTCCTACCATGAATATGTGTGTAAGCTGATTATAACACTAAGAAAGGTAAATATTTTGATGCAATATAAAAACACAACCCCGACAAGTGTTTAGCCGCAGTTAGAGAGTGTCACCTGCTTCATCCATTGCCAGAATTTCAGAAGGAAAGAGAGTTATCAGCCCATTTCTCGAGGTATTCATATAGTCACAATGTCCTGAAAAAACCTTAGTTTCCACCCTAATTAAATATCCCACCACCATGTGCCTCCTGACACCCTTGTCTCAAAGTATCGACATCCAAAAGGAACGCCCAAACCATACTGTCTCGGTCCCACAGAACCCATCTCGAAAGTTCATGTCAGCCTATAGAATAATAACAAGAGGATCAAATATGTCTTTCCCCCGATAAATAACAAATTCCTTTTCCTCAATCATGGTGAGCCTCAGCCCATAATCCAATAGCATCATCACTATCGACTAAAGGCTCATCAACTTCCACTTGGCTTTCCGTGGCATGCACCCCCAAACCACATATACCTAAACTGCAACTATTACGGACCTCTAACCACATGATTAGCCAAAACCACTTCATCATGAATTCTACCTATGTGCACACAAATCAATTGGTTCTTTGGATGTCATGGGTTAGTGGTAATCACAAAAATAAGAACCCAATCCACACTATATCTATTACCTCATGCCCCTATAACCATGTCTCTACGATTTGATTTCCATTACATCCATGTATCGCAGTCAAATCCCAACATGACATTCACACTGCTTCAAACCGACATTCACAACTCCCAATACCTTGGTCAAAAACCAATCCTAAAAATCTGAGACACACCCAACTGGTGATCAACATCACTAAATCTTGATGGGAATTCCATCCCAACCTCGACTCAAGCCTGTCACAACCCCACGGTTTTCAGCACATATAAACCAAATCATTTCTTAAATATAAATCACATTAATACACTTTAAACATGTAATTAATTTTACACATATTGATCTACACCAACTATCAGCCATGGAACATTAGAACAGAGGTCTTGAATGCTTCTAAAAGTAATAATCATGTTTAAACAACTTCAATATACTAGTTTAAAGTAAAACAAATTTTTTTAACCATTTTGAATACCCCATCCAAAATATCCCATAGAAAATTTGCATCTTAGCCAGCCTCGCTCAATCATAACAGATATTGGACGTGCCCAACAAAATTCCATGTGTCTAAAAATTAGTTCAATATGAAACATCAGTTATAACAGGGTCTAACTAAAAATATCTAAAGGCGCAATAATGATTTTTCGCCACCAAAATTCCCCATTGAAATAAACAAGGTATGCACCACCTACCTCAAACTAATACGAGTCTCTTCAGCCACTGTATTCCTCTAATTTGGCCTAGAATAGATTAAATCTATAATGTGATCATAAAATATAAATCACTGATAACTAGGTCGAGAGATAAAATCATGAATAAGGGATCATGTGGAATCAAGATCATACTAATTGGGTTCCAATGCATTTGACGGTGTTTGAATCAGGGTTCAGATGCCGAATCAAGAGCAAAAACAATACTTAGTCGCTGCTGTTCATGTAACCGGTGAGGATCCATGTGTACCACTAATGAAAACAAGGATATTGACTATTTTAACAAAAATAGTTCAGGAAATATACTTGAGAATACATGTCGTGTATATTCTAATTCCCCCCCCTAACCGACTTCACTTCCACATCATAAAAACTCTTACCGACATCAGTACATGACATGTACTGGATGTACACAGTGTGTACATGGTTGGTCCTCCCTTCCTCACTGACACCCCTATACACCATGTTGTTCCATTACATAACAAGATATTATATGGTGTGTACTTAGAGTACATTTTTTGTTACTCTGTAATAGGCCAACATCTAGTACTCGCCCTATTTTTCACTTTTTCTCAAAAACAACCAAAAAAAGATTCATGCTTAAAAGGAGAGTTGGGTTATTTCAGTTTATAACATACTAGGTCCAAACATGAAGGTTTTTTTCCAATCTTATTTCATCCCTTGAGACAACTGATTAATCAATGGGATTTTCCTTAACTGATCCATGACACATATGGATTACCTTAAATAACCCCAACCCATTTCTTACTTGTCCAACACATTCTACAAATCTGATATAGAATATTCCTCATCAAATATCAATATTAAATAATATATGATAATTTATCAATATTTACCCAACTAACAAAATATCATTCAGTTTAAACACCATATGAAAAATGGAATATGGTTTAGGTAATGAACATGTCCTTGATAAATGATTTGGAATTTTTTTTGGAAATTAAATGATCAATGATCATATGAAATTTAATATTTTAATGGGCGAAAATGACTTAAGGAAGTGAATGTTAACATTATCCTTGTAAATATCAATCACAATGAAATCAATGAAAGAATAATGATGGTCTCAATACAACATACCCCTAGTGGAGTAAAATAAAAGGTTGCTGTATTTGATGAATGTAAATATTATACAAACATATCTTAAAAACATTCTCGAGGAAAATATTTTTTGTTTATGAAACCCCTATTCATTTAATGTAACATTTAAAAAAAATAAATCATTTTCTAATGGGTGAAAATGAAATATATATATAAATTTTGAATGTTTAAAACATTTATGAATTTTTTTAGTAGATCTTGATTTTTAGAAGAAAATGGGTTCTCTCACTAATGTGAGAAATAAAGTCACGTTTTCATAAAACCATTTTCTAAAACATCGTGAGTACCAAACAGTGGAAAAATAAAAATAATACTTCATAACAGGCATGAAAAACTAGAGGAGAAGAAAATGAAATGTTTTTTTGGGAAAAATGGTAAAATAGTTTTCATAAATGTAAATAACATTGAAATATCATTAAAATTATTATTGAAGAAAATAATCTTTAATGAATCCAAACTGTCCCATACCATATGGCCTTTTTAAATCATAAAAATCATGAATTAATTATATTAAATGGAATTTTTCAATAATTTTAAGATAAAATAATTTTTCATATAATGTTTAAAAATTATTTGTAGTTACACCACCCTAAATATATATTGTGTGAAAATTTAATTTATCGCACATATGTGAAAAAAGTGAGAAGAAAGATCCCTTAACATGTGTTTGACTCATCTCTTGTTAATTTAAATTCCTGAATATCAAAAATATGTTAATTATTTATATTATAGGTAAAAAATTTCATGTTTATGATAATTTTTATTTCATTTATTACTATTATTTATAAAACTACATAAATAATTTGGTTTACATCGGTTATTTTTACCATATAAGGTTTCAGTGTCAAAAACAACGACGGTTGGTCATCTTTTGTTAGAGGGATCATTCTATAACATTGTTAGAAAAAAATGTAATTATTATCATATTTATACATAAATTACACATTTATAAAAATTCATTAAATATGGTTTTGAAATATGAATCAATGGTACAATCATGGAGATTGTTGGTTTTATGTATAGATGAGTAACGTTCTCATTTTTCAATTATCATTATGGAAAGAAGGTAAGTAACATCATATCATTAAATAATGATAATTATAACATAAATACCATATTATTTGATCATATATACTTATATATATAATTATTTTTTGTAAACGGAATCACATCTTTTTGAGGATGTGGAAGTCCACACATTAATAAATGACTTTATCACATTTTTATTATGTTAAAATGTATTAATGAAAAGATATATGTAATATTTATAATAGGAAAATAATTTCACTAATATCATAAAAATGTTATATAAGCCACATATTTTTTTTAAAATAATATTTTATACATTCCATGTATTGTGTGAAATAATCGCATTGCTTTGAGGAGGCGGTAGTCTATACTTTCACAAATGATGTTATTGTATTCCAAAAACATGGTTTGTATAATGAATTGTTTTATAAAACAAATAACAAAGTATAATAATTTAAAAATATCATATATAACAAATATAAAAAGTGATTCCATAATAATTTCCACCTTGAGAAGTACTAAATGAATAATTAACAATCATTAATTAGTGAGGTGGTGGTTCTCCATTCACATAAACAATATATTCCATACCCATTAGATGCGACTGTGAGTGAGTGTAGGTGGATCCCTAAAAATAATAAAAATTACTAGTATATTAAGATACTATTATTTTCATATAAACCCTTCATAATAATATTTTATAGGGTGAATAATATAAATAAAACGTATGAGCTTAAGGAATGATGTACCTGTTAATCGGTTAACTCATTTTGGTTTGAACCGAATGAAATCTTTTGTTATATTTCTAACAATGGGAAGGATTCTAGGATTACGGGAGGTATTTTTAGGATATATATGTTCTAATTGTGTTTGATCCAATTTTTTCGATTTGTGAGGATGGGGGAGTCTTGAGTGACATTTTATTATGGATGGAAAGGGGACACATTGTCTATTTGAGAATATAAATATAAAATTGATCATTATAGAATTTTATAGGTATAGTGGAAGAAATATTTTCATCCAATATGTTTCTAAAATGTTAATAGGTAATTATTTCTCATATGATTAAGGATTATTCCCTTTTATGTATAAAAATTCCTTAATCATTGTAATTAATTTTAATTACATTCACAATTATTTTTGACAAAAATCTAAGTTGAACTTATTTAAAATTATAAATTATGATTATTACCAATATTGAATGCATCATTCTATATTCTAATCACATATGTGGATTAAATTAAATTAAATTATATCTCTTGGATGGGACGATAATGTTTTGTTTTAAAGTAAAAAACATTCAAATGTGTGCGATGTTATTATAGTAAATGTCATTGTAAAATTTTATCTAATGACATAAATTAGAATAATTTATAAAAATATGATCTAATTAAACATTAAAAATATTAAATTATATTTTATAATTACATTTGAGGAAATAGAATTTCTGAAATAAATTTTAGTATTATTCACTATTTATTAGAAATTGAAACATCATATAAATAAGAAAAATGTTAACCCTAAAAAAATTATCATGTTTCACTTTCAAATATGAATTTTATTTTGACATATAAGATATATAAAATTCCAAAATATTGGATTTAAATAGTCTCTCTATTAAAAGGATTTAATATGCCTTAATAAAAATATAGTATTTTTTGTGTAATGTTGGTTTTGTTCTTAATTTATCCTTATAAAATATATTGGATGAATGTCAAAAAAATTATTTAACATATAGAATAAATATTTCCTTAACACTGCTCATGAATTTTAATTAATTTAACTTATTTGAATAAACATTCTTTTGGTGAATAAAAATAAAAACATTTTCAATTATTTTAATCAGTTTTCATATTAATTTCTAATTAATTTGTAACAAATGATTTTAGTTTATATTTTTGTAGACCATAATTTTAATAATATATTTATTACAATTCATAACTACATATTTATTTTCTATTTTATATCTTTTTATATTAATTAATAATAATTAATAATATAATTTTTTTTGGTAAAAATCGGTATTGTGAGTAACAAATGCTAACGAAGAAAGTATCTCTTGCGTGCAATGCATGAAAACTCGATATTGCATACATTTTGAGATATAAAATATATTGAATTTGTTAAAAATTGTAAATTTATTAAAAATAATTATTATATTATATTCCATTACATGCTTGGTTTTATTTGTCATACATGTTGTCAAAAACAATGTTCCTACTTCATATTTTCAGGGTCTTATAGTAGTTTTCAATTAAAATTCAGTAATTTTCATTATAATTCTTAATAAAATCTCCCAAAACTACCAAAAATTCAACCTAAGATAATTTTTATATTATTATATCAACATATATAATTATTTTATCAAATAAAATTTCTATATGTGAGAAAATTTAGTTTTAATATAGTTGCACCATTAAAAGGTGACAAAATTTCCATTTAAAGAAATAGATATTTTTTCTCTTAGTATTCGATTAATTCTTAACATATGCAAGTATAATTTATTTAAAAAAATTATTGAATATATAACTTATAAATTTCCTTAAATTAATTCACAAATATTTATTAATTTAATTTGTAATGATAATATTCTACTGTACATATATATTTTTTAAAACACCACCTTTATGTAAATTTTGATTTTATTTTAATTTCTAAATACTTGAAAACCAATGAATTAATTTCATAATCTTTTCTAAACTATATTTTCATAATTATTTTAATATAATTCCTTCCCTCCATTATAATGTCTCAGTTTATATATCACAATTAAATAATAATATTTTGGAGATAATTTATGCTCGATGCTTTGTGAAATGTATTCTCTTCAAGAGATTAAATTAATTTCAATAATAATAAGTGACATAGAATTAAATCATGGGGTGCCACATTTCAATCCAATTAAAAATAATTTCCCAAAAAAATTCCTTACTCAGTTATAAATAGATAATAACACCTCTACCAAATCACATCTATGGGTTCCCACATAGAATAGTCAAATTGGTGGTTTCACAACAAATCATTAATGAGGTGAATTTTATTATTTTTTAGAACATCGTCTCTAGGATCCAAAATCATTTTTAGTTGTTCTTTATAAAAATTGTATTAGTCCACTAGTATGGCCATTTATTTTAGCACATGTGAAGTATGATGTATGTACTTACTTAGAGGAGATACATGGAACACATCATGAACTTGAGGGATATTTGGTGGTAGTACCAATTGATAATATTTAATTTGGATAATATTAATTATTTGATGAAAAATTAAATGCTGATAATTTTTTAATTTTTCATAAAAATAAAAATTAGATTTTTGAAAATTTCTTTTATGCACAACCCACAACGGAAAATGGGTCAAGAAAATTACCTCTTAAAAGAGGGAGGATAAAAGTGTATGATCACCACATAAATATTACATTTATTACGATAACATTAATGGAAAGTAAAAAAATTGACACGGAAAAGAATACATACTATTATGTTTTGCTGGAGAATGATGGAGAATATTGTTATTATATGGTTAATGGAAAAAAATTCACAGACCAAATATGTTTTAAAAATGTTATTGATATCATTAAAAATTATCATTCTATGATATATTTTTGTTTTCAAGAAAATTTGAGAATATATATATAATTGATTTCATATATTAAGTACAATATCATTCTTTGGTTGTTCCTGGATCAATTTCAGTGTTATTTTTTCTCCATGTAATGAAAAATAAATTATAGTACTTGCATAAATATTAAATCATATAAACATACTGGGATGAGAAATAATTCCTTCTGTCTGTAGTTATCATTATAAAATGGTTAAAAATGATTATCCAATTTTCATAAATATTAATATTTTTAAGTGATAAATTAATGTCTAAAACCTATTCCAAATTTCAATATAAACAATCTCAATAATTTTAACCCTTATTAGCCATCAAAAATATAAAAATCCAAATATATTGGATAAACAATACCAAATTTTCAAAATCAAATTATTTTTAATCCTTTATAAAATTTAATGTAGCTATTAATTATCACACATCAAACTTCTAAATATCATTATCATGTACTCCCTTGATACAAATTAGTCACTTAAATTAACATTATACCGTATTAAAAACATGCATGCTTTGAAAAATTAACTCTTTTCACATACTATAAATCAAAATATTCTATAAATCCAGTCCATAAAACAAATTTCCATCAAATTAACAATTAGTTACAATGTCATAAATATGATTCCATTTATTTTATCACAATCAATCTTCTTTATATCTCATTATTACCCTAAAAGCATGCACATGTTAAGGGTTTTCATTCCCTTAAACATGTGTCCTCTAAAAATATTATCATTCCACTAAATTAATCTTCCAGTCCATCTACATCACATGAAATATCATTAAAAATTTTAATTTAAAAACATATACTGAATATGAATTTTAAATTTCATGACTCATAAATCATAATCATTGAATTTCATAACCGAAATTCTGTATTCATTCTTCTTCCTTCTTAATATATTAACAAATCATCATCATCTTATTCTTTTTCAATTCATTCCTGTAACATGTCATTTTTAGTCCAGATATAAATCCAAATCATACCACTTTTCTGATTTTCTTCACTTGAATTAACCCAAGAACATACACTTTCATAGTTCTCATACTTTACAAATTTGAGCATTTATAAATTAATAATGTCATAGAAAGACCAATAAGATCACCCATTACATAAACCAAACTGTACTTTTTTATTTTTAACTACATTCTTGGTTTCCTTATTTTTCTTAATTAAAATATCTACCTAGTAATTTTAGGAATATAATTATCTATTTATTCCCACATTCTTTCCATGTAGGAAATTGATTCATGTTTCCTTTATGGTACCCACTACCTAAAATCCCAACAAATATTTTCCTTCTCTTATTTTGTGAGTCTGAGAGTTAGTTATGGTATATATTGTTAACCAAGTTTTGTGAAAATTAATTACGAATAATCAAAACATCCTCCACTCCAGTCCTCATCCCAATTGACTTCTCATCACCAAATTATTATTCATATTCAACATTAAAAAAGTTACTTATTCTTCCTTCCATTGATGAACACCAAAATTAACAGTGCGAGTCACTATAATCATAATTGGAAAGCCACATAATCATTTTAAATTACTTATAAAATTAAAATTTATTACCTATTAGGCTTAATCCATTTTATTTCATTATCATTACCAAAACTCTAAGACTATAACCAGGATATATGATTAGGTTTCTTAATATATTTCTCTCATTCTAGTCTCTAATGTACAACTAAATATTACATTGATAGAAAAATAAAAACTCACACTTTTCATACATTGAAATTACATATAAATTTATATATATTAATTTAATAACATATTTAAACCCTGCTAAAATCATATGGATTTATTGAATTGGTAAAAACTAAAACATAAACAATTCTTTCATAAGAATTCTTAGTCATCTCCCACTTATTCCATTATAACTACAAACCCTTTTAACATATAATACTTAATACCTTGATTCAAAACTTGGGGAAAAGGTTGATCTCAGATGCTCAAGAAGGGTAAATAAGGATGATATAAATCATAATATAATAATAAGGTCATAAGAATATTAATAACACATTTAAAAATTATAGACAACATAAAAAAGATCATAATGTTGAAATATGGAATTAAATATTGCAAGTTTAGAATTCATGAATAATAAAATAATCAAATAACATGATCCATTAGAGTATTATAATAGAATAAGACCTGAAAGTTGTGGAATACACATAAGCTAAGAAAATATTATGTCAAGGATACTGATCAAGACAATCAAAACATGTTATGGTTGGGATATTAACTAATATACCTTCATTGGGATTGGGATGACCTCCAGTGTACCATATAGTTTTAGTATTAGGATGACCTCCTACATACCCTCTTATTCCTAGTTTAATATGACCACTCATGTTCTCTTTTTTATAGGCTTGGACTGACCACTATTGTACCCTCTAGTTGTGGGATTGTGCTGACCGTAAGTGTACCCTCTTATTATGGTCTTTGGATAACCACATATGTACCCTTTAATCTCGTATAAAATTAATCATTACCAAAATAAATTGAGGATGATTTATATACTATCCCTTAAAAATGAAAATAAATCATATTTTTTTATTGGATCATAATTCATTCATCATATTATAATCCAGGTATTAAAATGAGTTCCATGAACATTTTATCATGTCCTAACACATGGAAAAACTGGATTCAAAAAAATCATTTCATAATAAACATAAAAAACATAGAAATAGTGAAAATATTTTTCTTGAATAATATATCCCATAAATCATATGAAATATCAAATAATTTAGTCTTAAATGGAATATTATTTTATAATATTAAATGATATAATTATTATTGAAAATATCATTTTTGTTATTAATTTTTTTTAAATGTCACGAAATATTATAATATTTAATTTATTTTGAAAATAAACATGATATATTTTAGAATAAGCTTCATCAAATTAAATCATAAATATGGTGGGAAAATCCAATAATGTAGTATAAGCTTAAAAAAACTTCATTTGTTTTTTTGTCAGAAACATCATAAAGAAACTCGCATAAAAACAACAAAAATAAAAATTTAAAAAAGATTTTTAAAATGTAAAACATTAGTAAAAATAAAATTTAATAATTAAAAAGAATAGTAAAAATCAAGGAAGAAATTTTAAAAAATCATAGGAATCTATGAAAAAATACTTTCAAATGAAACATTAAAAAGATAATAATTTTAATGAAAATCACTTATCTCATATCATCAAAGTGGGTATTAATAAAATTTATAAAATATGAAAATTCAGTACAAATCAAACTAACTCAAGTGAAAATGAGAAATAATATAATAAAAATAGTTCCCAAATATTATCATATCATGAAATAATCAATGAATTAGATGGTTAAGCCAGTGAATGGAAATTGGGTTAAGAATTCGCTTACCACATTGTAATCAGCCGAATTGTATGACATGTAACAGTTATAATTTTCATATGAAACATTAAATATAATGAATATAAATGATATTCATGATAGTATATATAAAATTAAATTACATATATACCTCACACAATAAAAAAGTGGTGAATATGGCATATATCTCATATAAGAAAAATAGATATGAGGAATCCTTACCTCTTAGTTACATTTCATTTTTCATACGTTATATTATTATATAATGGCTTAACGAGTTTTATTAACTAATTATAAAATAATAAAAATATTTTTAATAAATTATGTGATGATTTTATAACATATTGTGACACATTAATTAAAAATATATAATTATTTTCTTTATTTTGGGTGCATTTTTTTATGGTTTCATGTTCGATTCATTTGTGTATAATTATTTATGTTCTTATAAAATAATATTACAACTATATTTGTGGAATAAAATTATACTAATGATATTAAATAAGTATTAATAGACCCATATATTATTTTTATTTCTTGTATGAGGATTATTCATTTGATATAATTCCATTAATAAATGTTTAGTTTACTTTTTTTGTTTTTCTAAAAATTAATAACTACTTTCATTTTGTTTAATATTATAATTATATATTTGTTTTAGAAAATGAAATAGGCTAATATATATATGTATGTATGTATGTATGTATGTATGTATGTATGTATATATATATATTAAAATATAATTTAACTATACATACACTTTTATGACTATCCCTGAAGGATGTAATGGAAAATGAACAAAATAATTATTTGTTGGGATGATACACCACCAAATAGTGGAAATTAGATTTGTTTAAATGAATAAGAGTGGATGATAAATGAAATGGTTGAGATGTAATACAAAAAATAATCCATTATATACATGAATATAGATTAATAATTCTTTTATCAATAAAGGATTTGAAGAGAAATTATAAGAAGAAAATAAATTTAGAGATGTGCTTTGTGAAAATGACCTCTTGAATATCAACTCTTCTAAGGATATCTTAAAGACATCAGAAATGGTATTTGGGTGAGACTAGTTGCACTATGAATTGGGGAGTCTGCGATGGAGTGGTTTAGGATATTTTTTGAGGAAATTCATGGTTTTTGAGGAGAAATGAGATTGTGATTTGTGGTATTTACACTAATGGAGGGGTGTTGTTAAGTGATTAAATAATAATTAAATAATAATTAAAGCAGAACACATAGAGATTGAATGAATTTACTATAATATGGGATATTATTAATTTTTGAAATGATTTTTAGGGTAAATAAATATCACAAATACACATTATATTCTATAGTTTTTAGGTATTTTAAGCCTAATCAGTCAAGATTAAATCATTTCATTATTTTAAATATACCTCGGTAAATTGTTCCTTTTTACCATGGTAATTTTTTATTAATAAAAATTAATATAACCCTAATATAAAATTTGAACATTAATATTACAAAAATTATATCTATTTTAAAAATTTAAATTCACAAAATTAGAAAATTTATATTTCAAAATAATCCTACAGATAAAATGGAAAAATAGGTTTTTAATGTAAAAAAATTGAACACATTTAAATGTTTTAATAGACAATTTAAATGTGATCATGATTCCAATTACAAACATTGAATTTATTTATTTATAATTTATGTATTTTTATTTTAAAAAAAATTTAAAATACAATTTATTTATATTGAAAAAATTTAAATAAAATTATTTTTCAATTAAAATTCAATATATTTCACTATTCATCCAAAATTGAAACCTGTTAGGAAAATTTGAAAAACTATTCCTGAGCTAATTTTGATATTAAAATATCAGAAATTATGTTTCATTGGTAAAATGAAATTTTTAAAAGGAAAAAAATATATTCAAAAAACATGTGTTCCATTAAAAGTAAACAAAATTTCCTTTAAAAACATAGCTTTTATGGTTAAAATTGTATTTATTCTGATATTATTTCTATCTAACCAATTGAAAATTTTTAAAATAATATATAATATTTAAATTGTATTAATATATTCCAAGAATAGTTATTGATTTAATTTATAATGGTAAAATTCCATTTTGATCTAAAATAGTTTTTAAGAAATTCCCCTTCGGTTCATTTGGTTTAATTTTTTATTTATATTTAATCAGTAACCCATGAATTAATTTTATAATATATCTAAACTATATTTATATATTTTTTTAAATCATTAATTAAACATGTTCTAATGGCTAGGTGATAACTATGAAAACTAATAAATAATATTTGGTTGTTCATTTAAGCTCAGTGTTTTTAGAAAATTATCTTATCAACGAGAATAAATTTATTTAAATAAAAAAAGATATAGATCCTAAAATATTTTGTTGTTACAATTTGTATGGATTAATAGGTTATTGTAACATTTATAAAGAGGCAATTATATCTTGTAAAAAACATGTTGATAAAGTGGAATTCATTTCAAATTCATTTTTCATGTGAAACCTTTAACAATTAAAGATAAATGGTTTGAACCAATAAATGGTATTACAAAAAATCAAAGGGAATGGGTGAAATGGAAGGTATAGTCAAACAATATAAATTATAAACAATGAAATCAATAATAAGTTCACAATGCACCTATACAACAAAAGTTGAACTTCTGAATTTACAAATGTTAATTGTTCTTGAAGATAAAATGTTAGAAAATGGTGTTATGAGAAAATTCAATTTTAAGAACACAAATTTGGATAGGCCATTAAATACATTTTTTTAATAATTTAAATGGATAACTCATGAATGAATGTCTATGAGTCTTAGTTGTAACTCTATAAAGGAAGTTTTATTATGATTTTTTCCAATAGATGATCAAATAATTTATTTAGGACTAATAACTTTTCACATTTGTTACAGATATATATATATATATGAATAGTATTTGAAGATAAAACCCTATGAGAAAAAAATTGGACTCATTAGTCTTCACTTCACATCATCACAAAGTGTTTAAATTGGAAACAAATAATATTTAAGTAATAGTGGGAAATCATGCCATATTTTTTAAAAGAGAACTTATAGATGACATAGATATCATAATACCGCTATTTCAAGTGTAATGATCTATAATATAATCATATCAAATATATTTTCGTTAATTTCATTAAATATTCCTCTATTAGAACACTTTTTTACTCATTCTAGTAAACATGGATACTCTAGTGATTTATTTTTTAGATTCGATGCAATAAAACCCAAATTTCCAAACATACTTCTCAACATTTACTATTTTTCAATATAATTCCTAAAAATCATTTAAAATAAAATTAATGTTATTCATTTCATATTTTGTTTTAATTGAAACTATGTTATGATAATTATTTATTTAGAAATCATCAAAATAATAGATTGAGGACATTCTATTAATATAAAGAGCATATCAACTTCTTAAAAGTGGATAATTATTACGGTATATATCATAAGATTTTACCATAAAAATACTTATTTTTCTATTTTTTCATTAATGTCTAAAATAAACTAATTTAATGGAATATTGTTGCTATATCCATTTATATATAAAATTTATAATACTACATCAACCAACTTGTTTCACCGAAGTTGTATTTTGAATGATAATTACAAATTCATTTAAATTTTTTATTAATCATATTTTAAATTATTTTTTCCAACACTATCTAGGCATTAAATAGTTATTATATTCATAGGAATATGTTTATTAGTTTAAAATGATTTGGAAACATACCTGGTGTTAGATTGTATACATTAAATAGTAAAAGGTGACTTCCTATTACTTATTTATTGATTTTTTCATTATTTTATCTATTTTTCAATTAATTAACTTATTATATTTGTCATAAAATTGATGAAAATGATCTATAAGTCACTTATAAAAATTAGGAATCAACCATACATAAATCTAAGTCATAGTGTTTCTGTTATGACTCATAATTATGTGTTAACTGTTTAAAATTGTCATTTTATGTTAAAACACATGTCACATACTCAAAAATAATATTTTTTTTTATTTTGATACATTATAAAAACAATTTATATGTAATTTTTTATGTTTAGGATGTATCCAAACCTAAATAAAAGGAATAGTGTAAATAATATTACTAAAATATTGTATTTTTTATTTAAAATGTCATTTTAGTTTAGAACATGTTTCACTCTCTGATAAAAAATAGAAAGCACACTCAGAATGTCATGATGTTTTTTAAAACAATTAATAAGTAATAATTTATGAGTAAAAATAAATCCCATGTGATAATGAAACATTATATTTCTTATGTCACTCAATGAGTCAATTTTCTGTTTAAATTGACAATATAGTAAAAAAGATCTATCAAATACTCAAAACTGTTAAAATGTACGCAAATTCCCTCAATAATTTAAGAAATATTTTCATATGTAATTTATTAAATGTATGAATCAGTTTCACATAAAATCTTTACATGATGTAACCAGTGTGACTCTACATGAGTTTTTTCATTTTAAAAATGAACTTTATATATGAAACATAGGTGATTGACTCGAAACCATGAAAATAATTCAGATTTTATTGATACATTAAAAAATGATTGAAAAGAAATTTTAAAAAATAATGACTAATCCACTCATCAATTTCATTCATGATTTGATTATTATAGACCCATGTTTTAATTTTTATATAAAACTAAAATTTTTGTAACAAATACATGTGGCATACTAAAAACGAAACATTTTCTATAGGAATTTCTTGTTACTTTGGGAAAATGTTTTATAAGTCATTTTTATGTATACGAATCAGTCTTATCTAAATCTGATTCACATTGTTCTTTTATGACTCAATGTTTCAATTATTAGAATAAAATTTAATATTATATTAATAATATGTGTTACCCACCAAATATAATAAAAATACTCCAATTTTCAGTATACATTATTGACATTATTCTAATGAAATTTTTATTGTGATGAACTAATCCTCATGTCAAACTATCATACAATGTTAAAAGTAAGACTCAAGGTTTGGATCTTCAATTTAGAATGACATTTTAGTGAAAAGGATATGTTTCATACTAAAGATTGAGATGATACACTCACATTGTTTTTATATTTATAACAATGATCTGTAAGTCTTTTTTGATCGATATAAATCAACGAACCCTCATTATGTTGCATGGTTGACCTCATATGACTCGAATTGTTAAGATTAAATTTAAAATTTACTCTTTATTAATGTTTCATTTCATATTTATGTTTAATTTATTTCATTATATTCTTAATAAAATAATAATTTTTTTATTATATAGGTTGATTCTTTTCTTGGAGTGTGGGTGGTTATTTCAAAGATTCTCGATCATATGGATAATTAGAATTCGATAATGCAACTGTGATAATGGTAACATGTAAATTCATCCAAAAATTTTATATAAATTATGAGAAATATGAATTCATACTAATTATTTATATAATTTTTTCATTAATTTATCTACTATATTAGGATTACTTTTCTAATCATTTTATAAATTTCATATTTAGGTTTTTAGTAGAAATTTCAGGAAGTCATATTTCTATATCTATTATCTCCAATATTTCATAAGAGAGGGAAGAAGTTCCCCATTGATGGAAGAAGATTATAGATGATTCATCTAGCATGAAGTGTTTTAGGAAGAATGGGGTTTCCTCTTCCATCCAAATCAGAGAAATTCTCCCTTTTCGTGGGTTTTGTAGATAGTTGAATGAAAGACACATATCTTATAATCAACCAGTCATACCTCGATCTTATTCATCATGCACTCAATATGACTTGGACATTTTTTTTAGCTTATAATTTACATTTTACTTTAGAAAACATGTCAAAAATCAAAACTGTGCAAAAAAATTCATATTGTTGTGAAAAATTAGTACACTGATCCAGAGGTCATTTGTGGCATGTAGGAATCAGACTCACCTGAATATAAAATTGGTTTTTAACTATATAACTCAAGGTGTGTAATTTTATTTAAATTTGACATTAATTTTAATCTGAAGGATAGTTTATATAATCAAAATAATGAAATCGAATTTGGATTATTATTATACATTAGTGAAATGATCCATATGGAATTTTTGAAATTTCTGAATCATACACACCGCATTTTGATACAAAATGTTCCTTTTATAATTCAAAGTGGAAATTATTAATTTCAAATTCACATTTTAGTTCAAAACATGTTTCAACCAATAAAAATTATAAAACACATTCGAATTGTCTTGAAAATTTTGTAAAAATATTCATATATCATTTTTGGCCTATAGAAATCCATCTCTCATAAACCGATACCTGATATTTTCTATATGGATCAATGTGGTAGTTTCTTGTTTAAAATGACACTGTAGTAAAAAAGAAAAGTAACATAAAAAAATACTATAAAATGCATACAGATTAATTTGATACTTCTGGAAAATGATACAAAAATCATATTTGATGATTATGAATCATCTCAATCCCAATATAATTATTTATGTGTCTTATATGACTCAATGCATTCCTTTTTTTTATAAAATTGAAATTAGTTATTATAGAAGGACAAGGTACATACTCAAAACTAAGAATTCACATTATTATTGACTCAATACATTAGAGAACTGGTCCATAATCTATTATTGATGTGTAAGAATTAGCCTAAGCTCTAGCTGATAAATTGTGTTATTGGTAGGGATCTAAGTAGTAATTATTATTTTTAAATTTCCATTTTATTTCAAAATGTGTATAACTCAATTGAAATAGAGCTAGTTTTCTATAATTGTCTTTATTATTTTGTAAGACTGTTCATATTTTAGTTTTTGATGTGTAAGAATTCATCTTATGTCAAAACAATATACGAGGTGACTAGTATGATTAAAAAATTTTATTTCTAGATTAAAATGTTAGTTTATTAAAAAAAGAAAATAGGAATGCTCAAAAAAGAGAAAATCCATTCATATTTCATTGATAATGTAGTAAATTAATACAGATATCACTTATGATATGTAGGAATCAGCCGTACCTCAATATAATTCATGATGTAACTGGTATGACTCCATGTGTGTTATTATATATAAAACATTATTTTTATTAAAAAATAAAATTTGGATACTAAATAATAATCAAACACATTAGAATTGTTTAGAAACATTAGTAAAATGATCAATAATACATTTGTGACATATATGAATCAACCTCACAACAATCCAATACATGTTGTACCCAGTATGAGTCATAGTGTCTATTATTTGTATAATATAATCATTTTTGTTCAAAACATGTTTCTCCCACTAAAATCCATAAAAAATTATTTTATTTTCTTTATAATTTAGGAAAATAGTTTATAATTCATTTTTAGTGTGTTGGAATCAGTCCCACATCATATAAAAACACTATGTGACAAAATTGAATCAAGTTGTATTTTTTTATTTTGAGATGTCAATTTAGTAAAGAGAAAAATTTGAATACTCTAATACGAGAAAACATTTTCTTATTATATTAATAAATTGGGAATATGACCCATATTTCATTTATTGATCTGTAGGAATCATACATACCTCAATTTGATGAACAGTGTGACCCATATTACTGAAAGTGTGTCTTTTTATTTAAAATTGAAATTTTCTAAAAAAATAGCAGTGACATACTAAAATAAAAAAACACATTTAGATTATTTTTATATATTCTAAAAAGATATATAAATTATTAGTGATGTGTAGGAATTATCTGAAACTAACCATTACACACATTGTTCTTGGTATCGATCAAATGGTTTTTTATTAGTTCGAAGTTGACATTTTATTTTACAACATTGTTCACTCATTGAAAACACAGAAAACAAGCTCCTGTTGTGTTGATGATTTGAGAAAATGATTTATATGTCATTTGTGATCTATAGGAATCATTATCATGTGAAGACAAAAAATTATGTGACCATTATGATTGAAAGTGCATGTTTTCTATTTAAAATGAAATTATAGTAAAAAATAAAAATGACATGCACAATAATTGAGATAATGTTTTCAGATTGTTTCAATACATTAGTAAAGCAATCCCTATTTCATTTTTTACATGTATGAATAAACCCTAAATCTTTCCATGATCATGATGTTTTTATTGGGATTAATGTGATAAAGTCCATTAAACATATATGTATTTGAAATTTTTAATAGTACATTCTAATGAAATTTTACAAGACGTTGTTTGATATGTCAGGGATAATTTTTTTTAATTTTTTTATCATGTAATTTATATTTCAATGAAACCATAAAATTTCATTAGGTATAGTTTTATTTAGCTTTATGCGGTAATTAAAATAGTTCACTATAAAAGTAGAACCATTAAAATCATTATCAAATGGGTTAATAAAGGGTTCCCTTTACCAATACTCAAAAGAGCGCTGATAAAGAGGGACCACTATTAGTGCTAATCAAACTATGATAAAATACCACCATTATAATCCCTTTTTTATCACTGATAATTTCCCCTCTTCATATTCTTTTTTATTATCATAGACAATGGGTTCCCCCCCTTAAATTGATCTTAGTAAAACAACACTTTTTTAGTGTGGTTAAATCCCATTTAGTGCACTGTTAAACGGCCCATTTTGGTCCTATCTCAAATACATACTAAATAAAATTATCACATAGAATTAAATGAATCATCATATTTATATTTTTATACTTTTATATATTTTAATTTCCTTTAAATGTTACCTTGATATACTAATTTATCACTTTCACTATAGTGAAAAAAATAGATCACAGTGAAGATGCATTCCCCTCATGTCATCCTAGTCAAGCATCTGTGATAGAACCATGTCTTGCATGGTGTTTACATTTTTAATAGTAGGGTGGGGTTCATATCCTTTTTATGATATTAGAGATATAAAATGTAATATAATTTGTTGCATCATAATACATTCGATGTTGTAAATGTGTAAAATGATATAGACTATGTGAAAAACAATGTTCTTTTGGTAAACAATGAATAATAGTCAGGAATGGATGTCCTAAATAAACTTCTTGATTGGAATTTCTATACATCAAATATGATATCATGGATTTTGTTTCTCATAATAGAATTCTGAGTGTCACCGCATGATGTTCTATCCTTCCCATTACCTCATTACACAAGATGCTTCTCATATTAACTTGTCTTGTTTCTGGTGTCACCTTGTTCTTATATCTTCTTCCTCTATGATAACTCATATGTGTGTTTCCCCAATATAAAATATAAATGATTATTTTTTTAGTTCTAAAAAACAATACTTCTAATTAAGAAAATCTAGTTTAAAATCTTTAGAATATATTTATTTTTCTTTTCTCTTCCAATAATTATATTTCAAATGTGCAATTATAATAAATAATATAAAACAATAAAAACTACATAAATTGTATTTAATAAATGATTATATCTAAAAATATGATTTTAAAAATAGTATTATTGAAATATTATAATTGAATCCCCAAAATATTGTCTTTGATTTTCACAAAGAATACTATGTCATAATCAATCACAAACAAGGTGAATAAAAACTAAATTTAAATAATAATAAAAGAAAAATTATCAATGAGAAATTAAATTTTCCAAAATCATATAATATTATCTCTTAAAATCCTCCCATTTTAATTAAAAGAATCAATCAATCATTTTTTTCTTTCCCCATGAAAATAAATGTATTTACTCAAATCTATTATAAAATAATGTTAATTTATTATTACTCACTATGCCACATTTTTGTCTACCACAAATTAAAATATTTTCAGTCTTCACTCAGTGTAAAATTTTAAATGGTCTTAGATTAATACCTCATGTACAGGCTCTTAACCATTTTCTTATAAACAATATCAACCCCCTCCTATAAAGAATAAAATCAGGCATAATCACGTGGGATTGTTAATTATGGTCAAATAATTACAAGGATTTGGGTAGGTAGGAAATAATATAAAAAAATACACGAAGGGGGATTAAATCTAATCCCAATGCATGAAATCAAAAGTAAATTTCAATGATAATACCTTATTAAAATAAAATCATCCCAAACTTCCCTAAACACAAATGTGGCCCATGAACCCCATGAAAACATAATAAAATATAATTTAGTGTATCAATTTTTCCCTTATTACATTCAATTTTATATAGTAATATTTTTTGATATTAACACAGAGATGAAATGAGATTCCCAGTCTAGATGAACCTGTAATTGGTATTATTAAAATATTAAAAATAACTATCACACAAATGTAATTTTCCTAATAAATTGTATTTACTTATGAAAATATTCTCAAATTAGAAATCTAATACCACTGTTGAATTTGGAACAATAGTTTTATCCTTTCTATAATAATATCCTTATCGTCATCGAGCATTTGTGGAAATATTGTCAAGGTGAAAATAATTAATTTATTTGTTTATTAATTTATTTTATTATGTGATGGAACAATGGCCTAAACCAATACGATTTAAACCCCAAAATAACCAATTCATAGGATCAGTATCATAACCTTTAGAATTGAGTGGAGTTCCTCGAAGATCATTAGTGATGAATTTATGATGAATCATTGATCGAATTATCGCAATGACCCACAACTACAACGTAGATTGTGGGTCTTACCAATGACCTAGAAACAAATTCATTATTTGAAATTGATCGATCCACACCCAATGTAGTTCATATTTATTTTTATAATTCATAATGCCTAATTTATCCCATGTTAAACAAAAATCAATTTCACTGACAATATTTTATTCATGCTTCGATGGTTGAATTTTATATTTATTGTATTTTTTTCTTTATTAGTTCATCGATTCAATAGTAAAAAATTTATGTCAAACCAACCCTAGTTTAGGGTGGATATTTTTATAACATTTCATGGATTTTCCCAAAGTTATTTACGCATTCATTATTGGAAATTTCTTTTCCCCACTTGTTAATGAATACTAGATATTCAATCGTTGTGATGCCATTATTTTGGCGTAATGCATTTGAACCATAATTATTGCTAATAATTTAGGGGGTGACTATGGTTCGATGATGATATGGGGGGATCATATCAGGAAAAAAAAATAGATCATAGATTTAAAATAATTAATTTTTCATGCATGCAATAACAGTGTGATTCGAATATGTGATTATGAAGTGTATCGTACCCGTATTTAAGAGATTGGTGACAACAAGGGTCATCTGTCCTTAGATACACCTTTCATAGTTCAATTGTAAACTTTATAGTAAGAATAAAAAAACATATAAAGGTTCATTGGGATTTTAAAATCCCACATTACACATCATGATGTCTGAAGATAGATACTGTGTGGGACCCCTAGATGTAGTGCTAGGGTTTCTATGATAATTAGATATCACACATAATTTGAAAAAACTCACATGACTACTGTCCCGTACATAGATGACCAATATGTGTATAATACGATATATGTGAATAAAAATGGCTATAAACATGGTAATGAGTATAGTACATGGGTATAAATTGATACCGGTACATGGGAAGTACACAAGAATAGGTAGTAATATATAGAAAAAACTAGGTGTACATGGGCATGGCCTGGTGTACATGGGAATAGGGATAGAGCACACGAGAAGGCATGGGTTATGAAATAAATTTCATGTTCTACTAGAACACATAGTGTTCCATTCAAACATTTCAAAGAAATGTTTGAGGCCCATGTTACCTTCAATATGGACTAGTTTTTTAGGGTCTGCTACCATGTTCCATCCCTATGATGGTATAATTTGGAAATGAATCCCTGGAAAGGGATTATGATCCTCTATAAGAGATTATTCTTAGATACAGTTATCTATTTCCCCCCATAAACATAGGTGGGACCCACTCTCATCTTCAACTCTATATGGGGTTCCAATAATAATGTTGGACTAACATAGACTAGGGTCGATCGCCTACATAGAATGTTTTTCTAGATCAGGTTATCTGTATACCCCATGGTCTTCGTTGTGATCCCCTATGTTTATTTTGATCTAAACATACCTATCGCATGTACTTCTTCATATAGAAACCAAATAAGAATCACATCACATATGAACGAGATTAGTTTTTTTAGTCTCTGGTTGGGAGTACTCTTGGCCAAATGTTGCTATAAACTCATGTCGATTATTAGGCTTCTTATATAGTTGTACGATACAATAAGACATTGTATCTACTTTATGTTTATATGTTGGTTTCAATCTATGTATCCTATCATGATTTATATATTGTTTTGATGATTTGAATACTATCTTGACTCTTTATATATAGTGATTTTATAGTGTTCTACTAGGTATTGTTATTCTCACCCTTTCAGGATCACTTCCCATGAATGTCGTGTCATATATAGATGACCGACTATTTTAAAGTTTTATTTGTTGAACAAGAGTATAGAAAGTTTATATTCTGCTAGATAGACCATGGTAAATACCACTAGTCACATTTGATTAGAGTCAACTAATTTTATCAAGTAATAAATTATATAAATTCTTCATGAACTTGTATTTGGTCTTTTTCTACTTTCGAATATTTATTGTTGAACTACAATTATGAGATAGAGGTTATGCATGAATAGTAATTAGTTGGGTTATTTTTCATATCATCCATTTGTGGGCCAAGATATGTGTGTATTAAAAAAGTTACATTGGGTTAATGACTCCCATGTGTGTAATATTCCTACTTGGTGCTCAATTAATTCCATTGGACTTTTGGAGACGGGCTTATGATAGTCACACAAAAATTATTTACATCTAGGCAGGTCCCAATTGAATTATTTTATATAGAGTGGTATCAAAGGGGGTTCTATTACAGAACAATTGTTTGGATTTTCTTCCTAATTGTGATATTGGTTCCAGTTATATGGAAATAATTATAAGAGTTTAGTTTTTGGATTTAAAGGTATAAACTGATGTGATAATGTTACAGTTTACCAATCCATTATCTTTGACCTTGACCACTTTGTTCTTAACATAGTAAATGATGGAACTATTTTTGGTTAAAGACATCCAAAAATCCATCATAAAGGATTGTTTCATGGCTTCCATGTAATTTTTTATTATACATCCCAGATATACACATTGAACATCATATATCATTTCTATTTCAAAATTACTCTTTGTTGATTTTAATATTTGATTTAATATCATGATCTCAAGGAAGATCCCATTAATGATGCAACATAGATTCAAGGACATGATTATATGGTCTTACCATGAATTGGTTTTTTAGACCAAACAAAATTGGTCGAGAAGAATATATAACCAACCATAATAGTGAATGAGGCTCACATGATAATTTTAATTGATGTTTTTTAGTATCAGGTATAGTATTTTTTTGGGTTGATCTAGACCGTTAGGAAGCTAATGATTATCTCAAGGGGGGTATTCAAGTCTATCACTTTTTCAGGACACCTGAAGACCACATGTAAATCATGGTGGGGATCCTCATTCATGGCACATCTTGGTGATGGTTGAGATAAGTGGTTTTGTAAAATGATGTGGTTAATAATTCTTGAATCGTTATTTATCACCTATTTTGCATGTATTTTTTTCCAAATATTGTACAAGATGTGTGCCTCCCAAATAATATGAAACATTAGAAATACAACATTGTTGTGTATTATTATTTATATAAGATCACCAACCCCTAATGATAATCATATTATATGATATGTGACCATTTATTCCTGGCACAGATCTTCACGCGATGATTATTCGGAGATATTTGGGCTAATGTGACACCTGTATACATTTATCCCTATATTAGGATGTTTGAGTAGGCTAAAATATTATAGATATTTTTAGTATATAAGATATTGAATGTGGGTTCTAGTGGTGGGAACAAAGGATCTATGTCTTCACCAGTAGGTATCTTATGGAACACATAGGTATACAAACTTGAATGATGTTTCATGAGGAATTCATATGATAGATGGTGGAAATTTCTTGGTTATATGGATTGTTCTAGTCCACATAAGGTAATGTGATTCTACTATTTTGGTGTACATGTAATTCTTGAGTGAGATTATTTGTCCCACCATACAGCTAACAAATAGATAATGGATTACCTCCTTAAGCATAGACTATGGAATATAGAGGGAGGACCCCATGGTAATTTACATTATTGTGGAGTAGGAAGAGAATCTAGAGGTGACATATGTATTGAATTGTTTCCACAAAAACCCCATAGGTGGTCCCTATATTGCTCAAGGATGTGGTGGAAAGGGGAGAGGGAAGTTGTTTTTAGGGGAGGCCTATGACCCATAGGCTTCAGGGATGACTAGTGGTATTATATTTTTATTTAATAATATAGTTGTATTTATGATAGACTCAATCATCATACACATTATTCTTTATGCATCCCTATATTTAGACTTAGTGATTTCAGTATAGCCTTTCAGTTGACCCTTATGATTGGAGACTCCTATTAGCAATGACTCAGTGATAAAACAATTCTATCAATAATGTCACCTGACAGATGGAGGATATAACTTCTTTTCAGATATATATATTTAATTGATGAGGCCATGTGATTCATTCATTCTCATGGATATTATTAATATGTTTCATTAATATATTGACTATTTTAGGTGGAGTATGTGGTGTTTCCATGGTGATTGGATGAAGATTTCCATGATGTGTGAGAAGGAAACCCAGTTAAAGATGGAAGTGCTCTTACATATAAGAATGCATCCCATTACTCACCAGTTGTATAGAATGAATATTTATTGAATGGACTCTATGGGATGACAATTTCTTATTGTGGTGGTTGATTATAAGAATGTATTTTATGAGGAGCTTCCAATATTAACATTCAACGGAGAGAATGAAATTTACATTGAATTTATCCCAAGGATGACCTTGATTTCTAATCTTTCTTATCAAATGGAACGCACAATGATTCATTAGTTAAAGTTACTATTGGATGTATTTTATATGAATGGATATTTATGACCCAATAATTCCCCATATAAAACCCCATTATTATTTTCCATTGAATTTGGATGGGTGCATGAGGTTATTCAAGGATTATTAGGGACTTAACTTGGTGATCATAGAGAAGAAATATCCAATATTGCGGATCAGGGACCTGTTGAATTAGTTTATAGTGTAATAATGGTGATCTATGATTGACCTCAATTCTAGCTATAACCATCTATGAGTAAGGGATAAGTATATACTACATATGACATCTAGATATTTCTACAGTGACTATGAGTGATTGGGGACACCATTCGGCATTATGAACACACCATTAATGTCAATGGGACTCATGAACGAGTAATTTTTTTCATTATTATAATTGTTCATGGTATTCCTCATTTAAAAAATTATATTATAATTATAATTTTAGTTGGACAACCAGAGACACAATAGGAAGGTCCTAGACACATATCGAGAGATCCGAATTTATGGGTTGATTTTTAAGTGTTAGTTTCAGAATTGGAGGTCATCATTTTTGTAAAAATCATCTTAGATGATGGTGCATCTGTGAAATTAAAATGGTTTAGGAATTTTAATATTGGGAGAAACCCTATAGAATTATATAGGTGTAGCATTACCTTACAATGGAAGTTTAAAACATGATATTTGTAACTGATTTATGCAAGATATTACAACCAATGACTACATTGACCTAAAAGGGGAAACCATTTTTATGGACTGAGTTGTTATAATAGGATGTTTAATATTTGAGGTAGAATTTGACAAGTTACCCCATCTAGATATTTATAGAGGAGGGTGTCAAGTAGGTAGTGGTTTGTGATAAATCAATAACCATACATGGATATGATATGATGTAGAGGTGGGTGGTGATTTCTATGTTTCTTGGAAGTTGAAAATTAAAAGTATGATCTATGTAAGTCAAAATCTATACTTGGTAGTGTTATACATCAAAATGAATATGTTGATACACGACCTTATGGGTGAGAAAACTATCATATTTTCTGAAAATAATAGTCTCAAGTAAATCTTATCATAGAAGGATATTAACATAAGAAAGTGGTTATTTGCAAAGTCCCTCTGGGATTACGATATAAATATATTATTTATTTGTTGATAGAAAATCATTTTTTATGATTTTTTCAATAAGTTATTATATTCATAGTTTTTGGTTGATGGACCAATGTAGTTAAAATTATTTTAGATTTACATTATGGGTGAGGATGGTGATGATTACCAACAGTGGATGATTCTTACCCTTCTGATTTTAAATAATTCTATGAAATATAAGAATATATATTGACTATGAGACTGTTCATACTCATATATCCATTATATGTGACCTGGATATATTTTATGAATATAGAGAACATGTCAAAAAAATTAATGTATGGGTTTTAGTACTACTAACAATGTAGTAATAGGTTATGAGGGAGTTTAATTAGACCAATTTAGTGTTACATCCATGTGTGGAAATGATATACCATGATATCCACCATCATTTACGGTGGTCATGAATGACTAATTCTGTATCACACTTTATCTCTCGATGTCGTACTTGTTAGAAGGTAAGGGAAAACAAACATGTTATAGTAGGATTAGCTCAACCCCATGAGGTTCTATAGAGGAATTGTGATAGTATATCAATGTACATCATTATAGTATTACCAAAAACATCAATATGAGATTATTCCATGTTGGTGATGATAGACCAATTGACCATGTCATCCCACTTCATATTTATTCAAGAGAAGTGTTCAGTTGAGATATTAAGATACCTATATATGAAAGAGATAATCTAGATCCATGTATTTCGCTTTATAATCATTTTATACCATGACAATCACTTCACATAGCGACTATATAGAGGATTATTGGGGGACATTGGGACTCAGTTGAATTTGAGAATGAAATTTTATCACTATAATGGTTTCCAGATTTACCAGATCATTTATGTTCTAGAGGACATGCTTCTTGTTTTAATGTTTTAATTTTCCACGGTTTTGGATAAGCACAATTACATGGATGAATTTTCATACATCATCTATCATTACTCCATAATCATGTAAAATTAAATGAATTTAATGAGATAACCTAATGGTAAAAAATATGAAAGACCAACCATAATGAGTTGGTACATATGGTCTCAGAGTTAGTGTGACCCATTTTATATAATTTTAATATCATCTAAGAGACTATGAAGACCACATAGATGCATCAGTAGTCATATGATGATTGAGGGTAGAGGAATTTGGAGTCTGAGTAGGGGGGAATGTGTAACTAATGGCCTGACTTTTTTGTTTTTCAGATATGATTATGAGGTAGCTAGATATCTCTGAGATTCATTGACCCTTTCTATATATTTCCTACAGTGGGAGAGGTTGCTTAATTTGTTTCTCTACCAAAACAAATAGATTGGGTACATGATGCATTCAACATCTCAATGTTGAGTAGGTACATGCATCACCCATCACATATAATCAATTGGGTAAAGGTGTTTATTAAGGACGAAGATATATTAATAGAGTACCCAATGGATATCGAGCATTATTAGGAGAACATGATCTATGGGTGACAGACTATGTTAGGGTCACTAGTATGAATACCATGTAGTTGTGAATAATGTTATGACAGATTAAAACCACTACCCCAATTGATCATGAATTTTTCATAAAAAAACACTTCCCACTTTCTGCCATAGCAATATATGAATAGACATTAAATCATGTATGGGACATAATGATTTTACATTATTCAACATCACTACGCTTCGTCCAGAAATCATACACTAAAAATTTGTCGACAAACCAATTCCACTAAAATAAAACAACTATTTATAGGGGTTGTTGAGATTTTCTATTCCCAGGCTCACTGACATTAAAATATTTACGATCTTCTTACTGTATTCCCAACCCTATATCTCTTCCTTTATCTAACTATAGGAGGGTGAAGGATCACCATATTCATCTTCCTTCACTCACTAACCTTTTAAGGGATCCACTCATAGTTTATGGAATTTTAGGTCCCTTAATTTGCATGAAAACATGTATCCTAAATTATAGATAGATGCTCTGTTGAAGTTACACATTCATCCATAGATGAATATTTCATTACTCCAAGTATATTTGGATGCATCAGATTTTTCACACAATACTTACTGAACATTGTGCACAACTTTAATATCATGCATGTAATATTTTAATTGGGTTAGGATACTCATTTTTCTTGAGACATCAATCTTGCACGCAACTCAAATGTTATACACAACTTCCTTATCTTATGCACAACTCCAATTCCTCGATGAAACTTTCTTTACAAAAAAAAATATTATGTGCTTTAGAGATATTATTTACCCAATGCATTAATATTTTTAAATGAATAAGGTCACTTAATATTTATAGGGATCACTAAACCCTACATAGATGATTCGAAATAACGAGCATGATCCTATCTAAGAGTGCAAAACTCAACTTTTAGTCACATTGGCATTAAAACCTCTTTCACCCAAACTCATATTTTGTGCACATTTCCAAATCTTTCCCACACTTATTGACTTTTCCATATTTCAACATTATGATCATGAAACATTCTTTAAGTTATGATTCTAAACCACCTTCAATATTTCTCAAAACATCCATTTCCAAAAACAAGTTTCTCCATTTTCTTGATTCTGAGGTCCAAAAATATAGAAACACTAGAATATAATGCCACCATGTATATCTTGTTTTGGTACCACCACTAGATAGTTCATTCCTTTTTCTGTATTTTTGTCAATATATATGGTAAACAATATCTCGAGAACTCAAAAAATAATCACGTAATCCCTCTATATCAACAAATACAATCTACCAAAACTGATTCAAAATTACCTTGGGGGGATTTTTTTCCAACAGATTCCCTTTGTGAATATATAAATGATGTTTGATAATCTTCAAGAGATTACATGAGAGTGGGAGACCTAGAGGTTATCTTGGTACCCCCAATTTTTTTACGAATCTTTTTCTAATATAGGGATTAATATACTTGTGGTGGGGAAAATGAAACATTTTATTTTTTACATGAAAATCACTAAATCATATATAGTAATATTTTGAAATCCATACACTTAGATGTTGTGAGATTTTAATTCCATATGAGCATGAAATTGTTGTTTTAAAAAAATTAAATTTATTAATATTTGGTGAACATATTTTCTAAAAGAAGATGATTAAATACCAAATGGATTATTACATCAGAAATTTGAGATAAACATTTAATCTATTACACAGGAATTTCCCTATGGGTGGCATAATCATTTTCAATGTTGTGGATTTTCTAAATTGATGATGTGTGAAAAAAATGGACAAAAATATTTATTTAGTTTATTAAGTGATGTTGTAGTGAACTAAAAATATACAATTGAAACCCCATTAGTACTAATTTACAAGGATAACATCATAACCCTGAAATTTGAGAGGAGATATTCAAGTATTATTTGAGATGAAGGTATTTTGAATCATCAATAAGAGTATAGTGATTATTTCTATTGATAACATAACTTATGGATCTGAACAACAATTAAGACACAAAATCATCCTTTGTTTGTGACCAATCAAAACTCATGAAATAAAATTTCCATTTTAAATATTTATCCCAAGTGGTATATCCAATTTCATTCCAAAATAAATTCAAATAATAATAATTGATTCTTGCATCAATGAATGATTTTCATATTGCTTAATTTTTTTATTCTTGGTTCATTTCTTCATTGATATAATTATAATTGATTAATGTCAACCTAGATACATATGATGATCATTTCTAATTTATTTTATTGGATTTATTCCAAATTTATTCACATGTTTAATAAAGTAAACTTTTATGGGATGAGGTTTTATGAATACATGATATTCAATCATTACAAGACCATTCTTTAGTGATAAATATTGATAAAAATTCATGAATAATTGTATTATATATATATAATAAATATAGTGGGTGATTATAGGTGGAATGAGATTGGAAAATAGATTCTTTTCCATCATGTTTTAATTAGGAGGTGATATAATGACTTGATGAATCAACTTCTTAGTGGATAGATGCCTGGAATATAGAGACCATGGATGGAGAGGGTCATCTGACCCAAGATCAACATTTCCCTACTTGATGGGTGTATGTGGTGAATAATGTGGAAAAAGAAAACAGGATACATATAATTTTTAAAATATAATAATATATGATGTGTAGTCCCATGGTAAAAAAAACATTTGGGAACCATTTGTTGTTGAGGTAGGGTTTCTATGAAAATTAAATATCACACACTACTTGACATGTTTCACAGACCATGAGAACTATCCCTGGTGGATCATAATATATCATGGAAGAAACATGGGCTTCAACATTTCTAGGAACAAATATATGGGTAGAGTTCAAGGTCTCATCCAGTTACTCAAACAAAAATAGATACAGAAACCGATTATTGGTACTTGAACATATCTTGGTGTACACAGTCATGTCATAGAGTATATTGGCATAGGCTAGAGCACATGGGAAGACAACAGGATGGAAACGTACTCTGTGTACTTTTTAAAGGATGGTTTGGGAATATTTTTCTCTCTATCATGGGTCAATTTCAATATGGTGAGTTCCCTTAATCCATACTTATGATTGTATAGTTTGGCATTGGGTTTTGGATAGGGGACTTTGATCCTCTCTAAGGGATTTTTCTAAAATAGATTTCATGGTGTCTCCCATGGCCTTAAGTGGGATCCTATATCATTTTTTACCTATGTGGGGTTCTTGTAATAATTGTGACTAACATACATGGGAAAATATAAACAACATTATAAGTTATTATATATTGGTTTTCTAATATACCCCCATCGAACTTAGTGTGATCTTGCATCTATGTATCGATCCCCTAAGACATCCAAAATTTATGTAACACCTCATGTTTTTTGGTCATTTTTAATGAATTAAAATTCATTGATGTATTTGGTAACATTAATTACTAATTCAATGTTATGTTACATGAATCCTTAGGTTATTTTTCACTACATGATACACTCTATTATCTTGTGTGATAGACAACACTGAGTTTTATCAAAACGTCCACATATTATTAATAGAGTTTTTAAGCATGAATATTTCAACAAATCCGTTAGAAATAGAACATTATATTGTATAAAGTATATTTTTTAAATATCAATTATATTATATTTATTTTAAGGACATATGTTTGATAAGGAAATATATAAATTTAGGTAATGTCTTTATATCATACAAAAATAAAATTATCTAAAAATATATATTTTATGTAATTTTTGAAAAAATAAAAATATTAATATTTAGAAAAAAATTGAAATTTAATTTGATAATATAAAATTATTTTTTAAAATTTGAATTTAAAATTATATTAGGGTGATTTTCTGGAACATTTTAGAAAAGACTAATTTATTGATGAATAGTAAAAAATATTGAATTTTTATTCAAAATATATTTTTCATATAATTTATTTATAGAGATAAATTATATTTTAATTTAGTTTTAGAAAATATATAGATTATTTATAAATATATATATATAATTAAGTTCATTTTAATGAATTTCATATTCAAATTAAATATAAAGACATTGTAAACATTTTATCTTTTTCTATTTAAAAAACTGATTTCTTGAAATTTCTATGGGGATAATTTAAAATTTATATTTTCATGTTATTTGATTATAATTTGAAATAATATATTCCCAAATTTTAATTATAATAATTTATAATTTTAAATAATGTCATGTAACTTTTTACCAAAATCATTAGTAAAATCAATTGAAATTTAATTATAGTAATTAATGTAAAAACAAGAATGCATAGTGGTTAAACATATAAAATAGGTGAAATGATGACACAATACATGTAAAAACCCATTAGATATTTATATTTCTTCCTCATAATGTGCGAGGATTGAATTAAAGAAATGTTTGAAATCTTTTCCATAAGAATAACATGTGTGGAATCCTCTCTTTGAAAAATAGACAATCCACCACTCACCTCCCTTGTAAATGGCCACCCACTTTCCACCTCAAATTACACCTCTAAATTCATTTTTATGAGCCACGACATATAAAAATATCTTTCCAACATCCCTCTAATCATTTTAGAATCATTACTTTTGGGAAAAATCATGCCAATGAAGGCCTTCAGTGATAACAAAAAAAGATACTAATGAATAGGTAACATCCATTAACAAGTGTTTTTATTTTAATTATTCATAAAAACCTTAAATTGTTATTATATTACTCTTATATAATAACCTATTTATTATAAACATACTGATATGTGGATCTATATTGGTTATTTCCTACAAAATAGCATTTATCAAATGGTCTACGAAATCATCATTCACGTGTAAGAAGTAATGATGTCTCCTGAATCAATGTCTTTATTTTCTTCAATGACAACCTATAATGTTTGGATATAATGTCATAAGTTCTACTTATATATATTCTATTAATTATTTTTATGAGTTTTATATTATTATTGAATTTTTATATTGCATATACTGTCATGCTTTCCATTTCATGGGAACACGATATTGTTATTTATCGGTATGGCCGACTACCACCTCATAAAGCGATATGATTCACTCACTCATTAAGTGGAATGTTCCAGGGATGAGCTTAACACGAAAACATTATATAAATGAAAAATAATTACTATGTAATTATTATATATCTTATACTTATCATTCTTTCAACCCACACATAAAATAGACGCATTGCTCATGTGTACATAAAACATACCATCTTAATGAATGGCATATTAGATTTTGTATTTTTGTGTTTTATATATTATAATAAATTTATATATATGATAAATAAAATACATATTTATGTAATGGTTATATTTCTAGTTATGATTAAATCATTATTAACCAACGAGATCCAAAAATTTAACAAATCAAAAAATTTATTAAAATAAATGGGGTTATTACCTAAAACATATCATTGAAATGAGATTGTTAAAGTATACGTAATATAAATTCATATATAGATAATATATATATATATATATATTAATATGGTTCTGTGATATATTTATAATTAAATTATTTTTATTATACCTGAGTTTGGGTGAGTATGAAGAGATTTATGACTTAATGTAACGGATTTTCATATCACTTTTTACTTTTGTAAGACATGTGAAATATCCACCACATCCTTCCACTTTTTCGTCTATATAAGACCCATTAATTTACTTTATGATAATTATAATAAATTTTTAAGTTATTTACAATTCCATTTTAGGACCTCACTTTCATGCAGTTATAAAATCATTATTACCAATGTGTTAAATGAAATTTTTCTCAATTTTTATTTTTTTCAGATAGAGCTCATCTAATGCACGTATATTATTTGATAATGTGAATAGAATTACCATTTGACATAATATATAATTACTAGTTTTCTTTTAATGATATTTTACGCTTCATGTAATCGTATTTCTTCATGTGGATTACTATTTGATTTTAAGAAAGTGTTATAAATTAGTTGATACAATTTGATTGATTATCTGGATTTTATATGATTATGCTTCCATTAATGAATGTTTATGACCCTCATATCATCAATTATCATGATTTTTATTCCCCTATATTGATTCATGATATATTCATGTAATGGTTTCATTTTCTATTATTTGTTATTATCTTAATTAATAAAATTCTTCCATGAAAAACAAGCATTATTTCCCTCTTTGTTCTAAAATTTGTTTTATTCAAAAACCATATTTTCTAAAAATGTTCACATAGATGTTTTAAAAGTTATTTTAAAAAACAATTTAGAAGGATCTAAATAATGGTTTCTGTTTAAAATGTGTTTCAAATTTTTTTTCAAATCATACTTTATATGTTTTATTAGGTTATTAGTAGATGAAAATGATCTTTTATAATATATTATGTTTTAAATAGTTTTTAAAATCAAATGTAGTGGCCCCGTTATATGTTTTTAGGTATATATTGGAAAAAATGTTTTCAACAATTATTTATGTTGTAAAACTATTTTATTTATGAGGAAAGAATATTTTCCTCAAGATATTTTTTAAATTATCTTTCAAAATTATATTCCTTCTAATATGAAATCTAGTGGTGTTTACTATTCCTTAATGGGGATATGACCCTTGAATACCATTAATAAAATTTCTAATAATGGTTTATGGTTTTTTGGAATGTTTTTTATTATACCCATATCCCTTCAATGGGTTTTACCATGATAAAAAGCTTATGAATACCCTCTTCATTTCAATCATTATTATATGATAACATGATTAAGAATCATGAATATTTTCCATAGGCTTTCATAGGATGGTGTGATTATTATACATATTTAAATTCATGAATTATGATATGATAAGTGTTTTTTAAATTGTGAAATATAAATATATGATTCCATTATATAACATGTGGTACCAATCACACTCTCCAATGCATTGGGTAAATATTTATATCTCGTGATTTAGATAGTACATGAATGGGGAGTGAAAATGTACTAGTAAGATAAGGCTAGAATAATAAGTGAACTCCATTTAGTAATATGGATCTTGAAGGGGAATGGAACCAAATTCTGTAATACATGGATGGAAAGATGAGTGATCCTAGTTTATTAATGGAATACTTCCACTATGATGGTATTTGAATTGATCCATAACTAATATTGTAATAATTTTTTGGATTATGTGTATGAATCAAATTCCATGTCTTATGATCTTTTGGATCGTGATCTTTGATTCAATTATGACTCATGTCTTATAAAATTCCAAAATTTATTACATGACTGGTGACTATGATCATTGATATGATTGTAATGGTTTTAAAATTTTATTATAGCGTTCTCATAACCATAGGATTGTGTTATGCTTATGTATCTCCCTTGGTTTCCAATATTGATCATCTCAGACAAGCCATTTGTAACAAAATTTTTCAGAATGTATATATGTCAGTATTATTTATCAGATTTCCAATAACGACAGTATTTATGATGTATATAGTGGGATATGACTTAGCCAACATATGTAATAAGGTATTTATTTCCATGTTTCAAAAGGAAGTCACCTACTAAGATTCTTGGAAGAGTTCTATTATAATGTTATAAAAATCCCAAAAAATAATTTAGTCATTATGTATTGAAAACAAGGGGTTAATTTAGAAGGTATCAAAGAATAGGTTCAGTTATCCATTATAAACATTGATGAAATATCCATGGTGATATCCCTATGTACATGTCTAAAGATAAGTCTATGGATTTTTTAATGTATAAGAAAATGTCTTGGAATTTTATAAAATAATAGAGAAAGTGGATTTATAAAAATAAATAAATGTCTGGATACTCTATGTGGATTCCTCTTTGACATTGTTGAACCTATGTGTAAAAACCCTAAAAACTATTTTGATAATGAATCGGTTTAGAATTGGTTCATGAAAACAGACCTTACTAATAATGTACTTTGACACACTCTAGGGATACACTTTATAAATTCAACAACCATTTTTGATGAATCGTGAATAATTTAAATAGAATTTAAATATGACTAACCATTAGAAATGTAAGGTTTCATATATAAAATATGGAGTAGTAATTTATACATCTTATTAATGTTTTTCAATATTATGTAGTTCCACGCAATGATTATTCTTTCTTATATTATGACATTTGTTTTACACAATCCTTCGAACATAATAGAACCATGTTAATGATGAGTGTGAAGGGAAATTATGTGATTTTCCTCAAAATAACACCTATATTTTAGGATATGGAATGAAAAATATCATTTCCATACTAACACAATCTTCTAAAGCTATAAATCATGAGGGTATTCCAAATAAGAAAAGGATGGATCAGCATTCAATTGATTCCTTTATGACAAAATTCCAACTTCATTCAGAGGGTCATCTGATACACTATTTTCTGAATAATGGAATAATACAATTAATATGATATTTTTTCATGCTCTAATGTCCAGGAAATAAAAATAGTCACTTTGGATGTCATGAATTTGGAAATTGAATTCGATAAATGGTTTAATATTAACAAGAATACAATTAAATGGGAAGAAATTCAATTCATGGATTAGAGTAAGGTTAACAAATTATTTCTCAACATGTTCATTCCTTAAAATATTCATATGATGATGAAAAAATTGTTCATTGAGGTAAGGAAGAAGTATGATGAATCAGTTGGTACATTCAAGAAATATTTTATAGGATATTCATGGTAAGATTCTTGTATTATCATTCATTATAAATGTATTGATGACTAATTATATAATATAATAAAACTATGTCTCTAAAGGGAATTACCAATAATATATTTCAGTAGCTTTGAATTTATTTTTCGATGTTAAATCATAGTGTAAATGAATCTTGGTGTTATAAATCAATCTCATGTTTTTTATGATAATATTAAGATTTGGTTTAAATGAATATATATTAACCATCGTGAGATGAATATGAGCATCATTTTATATTCAATTTTTGGGAAGAAACATGGAGGAAATTTCCTTAGGGAGTTTAGAAAAAAAAATTATGTCTATTAGTGAAGGTCATTGGTAAATGGATTACCAAAGGTATGTGAACATGTTATCTAATAGTTATAATTTAGCGAGTTTCTAATATCTCAGTTCTGGGTGCATCCCAAAGTTGCCCCGTACTTGGTTGGCCACATGGACTCAAGAAAATTTCCCCAAAATCCATAGGATGGTTTCTAGTAGAAAGGGACTTGGGTGTGATAATGGGGAAACTATGCCCTCATTGGCAGAGTCTACACAATGATAAATAAATAGTAAACAATAGTGGAAGCATTAATACCATAAAACTGAAGATAATTGTTGAAAAATGATACTAATAAAACAACTGGAACACATATATAAATCATGAATGTCACATGTATTTATGAAATCATCCAATCAAGTCATAATACTAGAAATAAAATACTAAAACCAAATTATAGAAAAGAAATAAACTCCAACAGCATCACAAGTCTCATCTTGGTCCCATTCTCTCTAGCTCAAACAGTAATCATGTACCTAATAAAGAAGGGTGAGTCCCCCTATCTATACCTGCAAACATATAATCACTTTGGGTAAAAAATAATGACCCAAAAATGGTGTGAGAATAATCCTAGTAAGAATCCCCAAAATGATCTGTTCTTAACTGTCAGTAAATATATATAGAAGTTAATTTTTAGAAATGAAGAAATAAACTGTAAAGTACTAAATATTAAACAATCCTATAGTTTCAAATTAAATTCATTTTCATTTATTATTCAATCTACTCAATCATCTAAACCTTAGGATCAATACTAAGCTCTGTATCCCCTATTTAATTGTAAAAAAATAGATATCATAAAAGACCATTTAATCATTCTAGTAAAACTGAGTCCAAGATTTTTCTTTGTCTTGGAAGACTCATCACAGTCATTCAATTATTCATAATCGACCCTCGAGGAAGCTTTCATGGACTAACCACTATGGTCCCACAGAGTTAATATCTATTACAAATTTCCTCTTGGGTAGCTCTCACAGTCAATACCCTAGGTCAAAATAACATATGATTATCTTAAATGACAACCTCAATTGTTCTCACGGTCAATATGCCTAGGTCAAAGTCGAACCCAAGGATCTCACGGTCCTATGTAAATTATCATGGAAACACCTATAGTTTTCCTAGTCGAAGGATCTCATGGTCCATTAGATAAGCATTGTGCATATTATAACAAGGTAGAACATGTAATCTGTAACTAATACCTAGATAACATTCAAAATCATAACACATTTAATTGATATAAAAAATTGAACTCCATCTAAAACAAATAAAGGCATGGAAACAATGTACACCTTACAAGGAACCCAGGTCAAATGGCCATAAATAGTCAAAATAGGGAAACGAACCCATGAGTTGTCCTATAAAAAAGTCATCTAACCTTATGCATAAGAAATAACCCCTTTTCATCCAATTAAACCATAGTTGGTAAATAATAGGGTTAATTTCCCAATCATGTAATACCCATAACATGGTTATGCGGAACATTTAGCATATATAATCTAAAGACAAAAGGAGAAATGCACAACCACCTACCTTGATTTCATACGATCAACACTCTTGAACATCATAGATCTAAAAAAATTTGGAAAATGATCAACCTTAAGATGCTCACGAGAGAACAGGAATAGGTAAGATATGCACTTTGGGAATTGAGAACTCACTTTTGGGATTCCAATATACCCAACAATGTCTCAATCAGATTTTGGATAGAGAGTCAGGAGGGGTTCACGGTTCTCAGAACTTATGTCACTCCCATCTATAAACCAATAATTGAAGAATATTTTTCGAAGGATGATACATGACCCCACTCATATTTATTATATAAAAATAGATGTACATGTAAAAACCATAAAATTTACAAATCTTGTGTTAGCATCAACTGACCCACACTTTAGGTGGTCTTCTAGGTCACCACATTTCCATGTACTTGGCTGTTATAGAGCCAGTATGTGGTGGTACGTCGTACCAGAGTACACGATGTGTACTTCTATGTACATGGTGTATATAGAAAAAATTCTAATTTTTTAAATTTTACCTCATAAACTATCTGATGAAAAGATCCATACCTGAAAAGAATATCTAGTGTTCTAAAATCATCCCCCCTTAAATGAAAAGTGTCCCTGAAATTCAATTCTATGGGTGCTGAAGTAGAAGCTTAAAAAAACTTTGGCCACTGTGATTGTACGTCGGCTTCCCTCTCCCAAGTCTCATTCGGTACTTGCACGTGCTTCCATTTCACTCGTACCAAATGAATAGACCAATCGTGGAGAGACTTTGTTATGTAATCGTGAATACAAATTTGGTGCTCCTCGATGGATCTATCCACAGTCTAATCAACATCCTTAGGTTGAAAAACATTATATGGGGTTGAAAATTATCTTCGTAGTTAAAAATCATGGAAGACATCATGCATATCCCAATACCTATAATGTAACTACAAATGATAGGAAACTATCCCATCTATCTCCAAAACCTCAAATGGCCCGATGTACCTCAGTGAAAGAATCCATGTCTCTTAATCCTCCCATTCCCTAACCTCAGTGTAGTACATAAGAAAATCTATTCTCTGACCTTGAAAAACAGAGGACTTCTCCATCGATAGGCATGATATTTTTAATTAGAATACACGGTATAAATCCTCTTCTCAATCAAATCAACATTCTTAGTGGTCTCTTAGAGAAGATGAAGTCACAGCTTAGATGTGTCACCTGTCTCTATCAAATATAGGGGTGATCAGAATGGAATATCGTAAAAAGTATCATCAGGTGATATCCAAATCATTTCCTGAAAATTTCTATTGTAGGAAAACCAAACTAGGGGTATGTGTCCCTCCTAAGAACTATCAAAATCCAAGATGCATTCTCAAAGAATGTCCTCCAAAACCTGAATTCTATGCTCGTACTAGCCATATGTCAGTGGATGATATGATGTACTCAAAATTACCTATGTACACAAAGCCCTTTGTAGTCCCTACTATACACAGAATGAAAACCAGGAATGTATATCTGAAATGATATAGCACGGAACCCCATTTAAACGTATAATCTCTCAGATGTAAAACCTTCCAAGCTCATCAACACTGATGGTTTCCTTAATAGGTAGGAAGTGTGAAACCATCATGGGAATTTTGATAACAAACCAAACTACATCATTCCCTCGAGGTGACCTTGGTAAACCCGTCACAAAATCATTCACAACAACAGACCACTTCCAGTTTGGAATGTGTAGCTGGTATAAAATCCATGTTGGTCATTGATGCTCTACATTAACCTGCTGATAGGTGGAACATATCATAACAAAACTTTCTACATCCCTCTTCATACATGGCCTCCAATACTAAAACAGTAGATCTCAATACATCTTGGGGACACTAGGCTGAACTACCCATCTGAAGCCATGAAAATATCACATCAACTGCTCACATATGTCTGCTGACACCCATACATATCTATGAAACTCAATACCCCACTATCACCTACAATCCACCTTGGAGTGGGGTCCTCACATGACCCAATATTCCATAGGACTAGGCCTTTAGAATCTAATAGCTTCCTCATTTTCACTTGATCCAGTATTGTGTAGGTAGCAACTATAGAGGAATAAAACGTCTACCCCAGTCTGTCGTGCACCTCCAAACGATTCTCAAATAAAAGTTCCATAAGCTGCAACTCATTGGTAACCTCCTAAACTACATGTATCTGAGTCCTATTGCTCAACACATCAGTCGTTGTATTTCCTTTTCCATCCATGTCGACAAGATAAAAGTTAAATATCAAATGTAACTCAACCCACACTCACTATCTCAAATCTAGATATAACCATGTGAAGATATACTTGAATCCTTTGTGGTCAATTTATACCAAAAAATACTATCCGAAAAGATAATTTCTCTAATTGTGTAAAGCATGCACAACTGAAGCTAAATTGAGATCGTGTGTTGGATAATATTTCACATGAAGCCACAAAGGCTAAGATATGTCCACAATGTTCCCTTCACCTTGCATATCCAATGCTCCCAGCCTAATACCTTATGCAACACAGTAAATGGTGTAACTTTTTCCTGACTCCCAAAAAATAAATATTGTTAGTGAAATCAACCTCCCCTTTATCTCTTGAAAGGTTGAATCACCAGAATATGTCCACAAGTACATTTCACCCCTCTTAGTTAGGCCGATCTATGGCACTACTATGTTTGAAATTTCTTATATAAAGTATTTGTAGTAACTAGATTTTCCCAATAAATTCTATACCTCAAAAACTTTATGTAGATGCTACCAAGAAAAAACTTCTCTCACATTCTCTACATCGACTAATACTTATGTTACTGAGATAATATGGCCACATAAGTGAATGTAGTCCATCCAAAAGTGAAATTTTGAGTGCGTTGAATATAAATATTTTTCTCTCAATATACTCAATTCAATATAATGATGGGTGGCATGGTTGTGTCAAGTGTGAGAGTACACAAATTGATTTTTCCACAATGACTACCACAAAATAATCGAAGTATGGATGGAACACTCGGTTCACCAGTGCCCTTAAAACTATTGGGCCATTCATGGGACTAAATGGCCTAACAAAATACTCGTATACACTAAACCTACTCCGAAATGCTGTAAGAGGTATATTTGATGGTCTAACGTGCAAATGATGATAACTGGATCTCAATTAAATCTTCTAGAACTCCGAGGCTCCTAAAAGTTTATTAAAGAGATCATCAATTCCTAGCAAGGGATATCAGTTCCTTTCCATCAATTGGTTCTTATTTTTATAATCCACATGATGTCAAAGGGTACCATCATCCTTTTTTGTAAAAAGTACAAGAATTCCCCCAATGAGAAGTACAAGGTCATATGAAACCCTTTGGCTTAAACTCCTTTAACAGCTTATTTGTCTCTTATAACTCTTGTTTATCCATAATATAATGAGGGATTGACACCAGTATCACTCTTAGAAGAAGATCTATAGAGAAATCTACCTCTTAATCTGGATGTAAGCCTTTAATGTTTTCTAGAAAGTCATCTCTAAAACGAACCACCACACGAGGAATGACCATATGTGAAGTCCCTAGTTTGTCAAGATATAAACTAGAAACCTGGGCTATAATTCCTCCCAACCCATAATACTTAAGTCCACCTCTACTCAACTGGACATATCATTCACCCTTTTTTAGATAATACATCATTTTGGTGATGTGAAACTCACCCTACGATGATAGCGATCAACAATGGCCCGGAAAGAGACCAACCAGTCTATACCAAGAATGACCTCGAAGCATGTCATCTCAAATACATTAAGGGCCCATAAGAATTGAAACCCAACAAACTCCTAAGGGAAATCCTTTTAATGATGTAAACTATTCTTCCTAATCCCAAATGGAGTTCCTAGTGTCATTACATCATCATAAATAAAGATGCAAAGCCCTAGATTCTTCATAAAGGCAACATATACAAAACTATGAGAATCCCATATATCAAAAAGAGAGGAAGCTAAAAATGATGGAAAAAATGAATCATATCTCTAACCATAGAGGATATAGGATCTTACATGTACTTAGTTTGTTCCATAACAAATGTTTGACCTGTACCATGGCCCTGCGACCATGCTTGATTACCCCGAGTTGATCCGCCCTGTTGTTTCTAAAAACCAGCCATATGGCTTCTATAGCTATAACCTCCTCCTCATCTTGAATGGCCTGATGAACCCTAGTTCACTAACTGATGAGAAACTGGTGGTCCTTCTCTTGAACATGGACACATAATAGATCCTCTATCACTAGCTTTTGGTGAGAAAAACTAGAAAAAATGCAGAAGATAACACATCTTGTAGCATTATCATCACTTAACATGGCCACTTGGGAACTGAGGTCTCATGTTCCAACTCCTAGGTACATTTGTGCTAGATCCACCTCTACCTTCTCATATCTAGAAATGGATATATTTCTTTTAAAATACACAAAATCTCTACATTACCAAAATTCTAGGATGTTCTTCTAAACAAATCATCAATGTCTATCTTAGGGTAATGTGCTCCAATTGGAGTTTATCTAAATCTAGTTTCCAATGTTTGGGCTAATCTTCCTCTGATACTAACTAAAACACCCCAACCCCTGTTAGCCATAGTTGGTGCATTAATACATAACATTGTAATGATCACAAGGGATCAAATCTGGAAAGACTGATCAGTTTAGTAGCCTCGGAAGTACTAGATACATTCATAATTTTTACATTACATTATAAAATAAAAAACAAGATTTTATCTATTTAACACATTCATATTCATTATAAAATCCCTATAGGTAAGTCTTAATATTCTTTTTTGAATCCTGGTAAAAATAAATCATAGAAAGGGGTGAGCTTAGATGCTCAATAAGAATAACAATTTAGTAGAAACTATCATAAATAAGTATAAACATTTAAAATAATGTATAAGACTGAAACATATTCCATTTAATCATAAACTTCTACATAATATAGCCAATATAAATTAAATAATTTAATTTACTTAGTCACATAATTATTCAACTAGTCGAATAATCATATGAAAAATTAATAGCTAATTTTATAGTAATGGAATGCATAATTCCACAAATCAAAACCACATAATCATGGCCTTGTACGAAGAATATAAATAAGATTTTGTCAAGTCCTTATTCCGAGACACTAGTTTGTATCATGAGATTTACTGATGCATCACGGAGCTATAGAGGGCTCCACCCATCCCTTACAGTGTCCAATGCATTCTTCATATGAAAAGGATTAAACATAAAAAAACAATCGTATAAAAACTATCATAGGAATTGTTAATACATTAAAAATAAACCATGAATGGTATAAAAATAACACATCCACAATCAATAAAATCCCAAAACCTTCATTACAATATGGAAGATTTTTATTATAATAAATAAACTTCAAACAAGTTTAAAATGCATCAAAGAATGATGACATAGATGAAATGAAAACTATTTTAAATAAATACCTCTTTCTATATTGAAATAATTTAAAAGTCACATAATTATAAATGAAAATATATATTTTGAAAATATTTTATAAGCTTTTATGGGAAGCTTTGACAATGTTATAATGACAGAAAATAGCTACACCTATCGTATAAGTAAAAAAAATACATTCTTACCTTAATTTTATCGAAAACATTATAAAGTACCTTCTTTAGAAAACGACATAAAGACTACATTCAAAACATATATGGTCAAATAACTATATAAATGACTTTAACCCATAGTCTAGTACATAGTAAAATTGTCTTAAATTATTTTTTTTGAAAACATGGAAGTGGTTGATAAATAGGTACTAATAGATACTTAAGTATTAACAACCTCAGATAAATAAAGAGATTGTAGAATTAACCCTGCCTTGTACTTTTCCTTGGTCGAGGGTATATTAACCTTATGTATAATAGTTAAATCATTGTTATTATATTATACAAGAATCATATACATAAATATGATATCATATATGATCTTCTAATATTACTTTGTTAATAATATTTTAGTAGTATCATCGTTTCGGGTGTCAACTGATTCGTTTTCCTTTATATGCATGGTTATGTAAGCCATGTTTTTAATGAATTGGATGTATTTGATTCATATCCAGAATGATATTATGTTCTTAGACATTATTTTTAATCATAAAATTGAAAATTATTCTTGAATGATTACGATGGGGAAGGAATCTCACCGCATTAATGGAGACGGTAATCTGTACGTACGTACGAGCTACAATATCATTATATTGATGGTGATATCATATGTAATTAGATGTTATATCACATATAAAGAATCATTAACATTTTATATTGATTATTTACTACAATTATACTCATTATTATGCCCATACAAATAATGAAGTGTTTGAATAACAAACTACACCACAACATGGAGATGATAAGCCGTGCGTACGCAAGTATGGGGACTTTGTCATTTATAGTATAGATAGAATATCGAATATGGTATTACCAAATTTATAATAAAATCACACTATGTACTAGATACTAGATTTATTATTTTTTTATGGAAAGAACAAAGAAATAGGACGTGGAAGAAGAAAACAACATGAATGATGGTGGTGAAATTATTACCTATTCCTCGGGTGTTTCCTTTTGAGTTGATCAAAAGGGATCCTTAGGTTAGATTTATAATCAAAGTAAGAACTTTAGATAGATGTGAGGTAATTTGGAAGGATATTTGGGCAATGTTTGGACGAACCAAATGCCTTTGGAAGTGTGAAATTAAGATAAGGGGAAGTGACCTTTTTAAGAGAGGTGAGGACCACATTAGGAAAAGCTTGAAATATTATATTATAATGAAGTATTTTTCACTTTATAATGGCACAAAATGTTTTATTTTGAGGATATAGTTTGGATGGGTCTAAAACCTCTCAAACAATTAGTTTTAGATTGGTTTTGGTCACCATATTAACCTTATATTTTAGATTTAACTCTTTGTTAAATAGTTTGACCTTTACTATGTCTCTTTGTATTTTTATATTATATGGCTAATAAACTTATTATAAAAAGACAATCAAACCCCTATAGGATCATTATTAATATATATAACCTTATCCATGTCTTTTTTCTGAACCTTATATTTTTAGGAATATTATATCAATTAATAATATAGTTTTTTTTTAAAAACTCAATTATGTCAATTTTGACACTGTTTAGTATTTGATTTGTTTTGAAAGCCATAAAAACTGAATCACATCGAAAAAAATTTATTTAATCATCCCTAACGTGTGATATTAATAAATAAAATTTGTGTAATTCATAAAATTTCTCAATTTACATTTATTTGAATGTTTATAATAGCAATTATTTAACTCCTTCATTAAAAATGTCATTACAGCATCATCATTGTTTCATAAATAAAATACCATTATGTAGGAAATAATTTTATATTTCTAAAGAATATTTATAGTCAAATTTGTCTTTTGTATTACCCAATATTAAAAAAAAAATTAGTTATTGAACATTGAATTTAACACTTTTAACTCTTCTTTCAATAAAATAATAATAAATATCCAAATCTATTCCATGTAGACCCAAGGGGATCATATTGTAGGATCGAAATAACAAGGGTGATGCTCAATATACAAGAGGGGGGGGGGGTGAATTGTATACATTAAAAATTTGCTTAAGCAATGAATGAATCGATGTTTAACAAAGTTAAACTAAGCAAATTCACAACACCTCTAATCACCTATTGGAGAATTGGAATCAAAGTTTACAATATGAAATTCTACCTTAAAGCGTATAGAATCTAAACTAATCAGAGTACAACTATAAGGAAATATAAGAGAATTATACATTCCTTACAATACAAAAGTGCAGTGGAAAAACAAGTTGTAAAACTACAAGTAACAAGATATAAGTCTTTTGACCCAAAGAGAAGGGTATACAACAACCTTGGATAAAGGTCCCTTGATTTATACTTTCAAGAAAGTCTATCTTACCCACACCAGTGTAAGAACATGATACGATGATCGGAATCTATGTCTTGATATCCCCATATGCCCTCAACTTCAAGGTAGTTGGAACCTCTGTCTTCCTCATCAAGGAAGCCATCGAACAATAAAGAAGTTGGAACCTCTATCTTCCTATCCCCGGAAGCTCTCGAAAGGAATCACCAACCTTCGGAGTCACACAAAGATATCTGAATGAATGGTTCAGTACACACAAAGCACGAAAATCTTCTCTCTCTCTAGAAATCACCTAAACAGTGTGTGGTCTCCAGATCAATCAACTCGTTTCATCTATTGAGCTCTTTCAACTGAGCTCATATTTAGGGAAAATTTCCAACCATTGGCTCCCTCCTCCAATGGTCATATTTTCCATGAAATTCGGAGGGACCTGTACACGTGTAACTCAACCAACGGTTAGTTTGAAAATGAATAGATGGCATCATTTAATAACAAACGAAGTATAACTGAATGCATGACATCATTTTTTAATGATGCATTTGTAAGTAAAAGACATACTATATTCAGAGTGTATGAAAATTAAATGTTTAGAGTCTAACCAAATTGAAATTCAGAGTCTATGTTAAGAAATGATCAGATTATATTTGATAGGAATTCGGAGTCTGGTTTCACCAGAGATCGGAATCTGAACTTGCGGAGTTCAAAGTCGAACTAGTAAAAGTTCGGATTCGAACTCATGAATGTTTGGAGTCGTACTTCATAAATGTTCGGAGTCGAACTTCTTATGAGTTTGGAGTCGAACTACTTAAGTGTTCAGAGTCGAACTACTTAAGAGTTTGGAGTCGAAATTCATAAGAGTTCGGAGCCGAACAACCTAAGAGTTCAGAGTCGAACTCATGAATGTTCAGAGTCTAACTACATAAGAGTTCGGATTCGAACTACTTAAGAGTTTGGAGTTGAACTACTTAAGTGTTCGAAGTCGAACCTCATAAGAGTTCAGAGTCAAAATACTTAAGAGTTCGGAGTCAAACTTCATAAGAGTTTGTATCCATAATTCGGAGTGGAACTTCATTATAGTTCATATCCACAATTCAGATCCTAGAAACAAAATAATCCAATTCTTTACATTATATGATTCTGGGATTTTGGTTAAGAATCTGGTTTTTGTAATTATGAAAAATATTGCTATGTATAAGAAACTCTAGGTTAGGGTAAATTGTTTTATGGAAGAAAATTTTCTTAAAAATGTTAAAACAATCATTTTCTTAAGTTTATGATGTTTGTGATTTTCGAAACAAGAAGGAATGGAAAAGTCATAAGGAAAATCTTATTGACTCAACAATCTCCCTCTTTTTGGAAAGCAAAAACCTCCTTATAAAAAAGAATATAATGACTTTGAAAAATTACATTAGCCTTTGAAATATAAAACGTATATCCCTTTGTTCATGAATTAAAGTGAATACATATAGCTCCCCCTTAGGTATTGAAACTCTAAGGATTGTATTCTGAATTTCTGGAGTGGAGTTTTCATTATCATGGGAATGAAAAACTATGATGAGAGAAACTCCCCCTTAATTTAAGAATATTTCACTTAGAAATTTTTCTTTCGGCTCCTTAAAAGTAGTTCTTTTTCCTTCTCCCCCTTTGTGATTTTCAAATAGACTTAAAGGGTATGTAAAAGAAAATATGATACCTGAGACATTAGTAAATGACAAGATACAACAAACCATACAACATTTCATTAGAGATGGAAAAAATTTAAAAATAAAGACAAGTACAACAAAAGAATTGGAGTAAGTTCATTTGTCTTCCTTTTCATTCGAAATGATGTTCTTTAACAAGGTTTTGAGCTTCTTTAGATCTCTTTGATCTTCCTAGACTTGCCTCTCCAAGGCTCTTGTCTTCTCTTCTTGGGCTTTCAAAGCCTCTTTCTGGGCCTCAATCGCTTATTTTTGCATCTTTATCAATTCATCTTGCTAAACAAATCTTTTTTCAAACTCAATCCGGAGATTTCTATCATTTATGAGATTTGGAGCCAGAGAATTTGCCTTGTCATTCAGTTCCTTCACTTGTTGACTTCGTGTACTCTACTCAATAATCAGCTCATCATGAAGATTCATAATCTTTTTGTCTTTTGTGTCAAAAGCTTCTTTCACGTCATTCTGAAAATTATCATACACAGCCATATCTTCCTCAACTCTCTTAGACCACTTTGTTACCTTACTGCAGGACCTTCTATGCACATCATAATCAATAAGGAAACTTTTCTGTTCGGCTTATATATTCACACACTTTTCCATTAGCATGGATAGTGACTCAGATTTTTTATTTTGTCTTAGCGAAAGCATTTGACATCTTGAGTCAGTGGTGGGAATGATCGGAATGATGTCCACCAGCTTTTTCAAATACTCAACAATAAAATCATGCAAATGAGATGATGATTCTGAATCAGATACATCTCTTTGAGATTGCTTTTATTCATCTTGCACAAACATTCTTCTAAACGTACCACCAACCTCTTTATTTCTGATAACATCTTTTATGGGAGTCTACATGAGAACTAGCATCCCCTTATTAGCTCTCGGAATGGGTTTCTCATCAGGAGATACATCCTCGGATTCAGAAACTCAAATTATCAGATCTTCATCTGGTTTATATTTTTCATGTCCTTCCACAAGGAAATTCCTCTCAAAAGATTCTTCCTCATCATACAAGACATTTTATTCTTCTTCTTGCTGTTGTTCATCAAAATTCTTACTATCTTCTTCTCCATCCTTTCTTGGAGTTACCAATTTTGTGGATTCATCCTTACCTCTATAATCCTCTACTTGCTTGATCATGGTATCCAAATCTTCACTTCCCTCTAATTCTTCTTCTTCCTCTTCAACTTCTTCCTCTTCAACACCTTCCTCTACTTCTTTAGCAACTTATTTTTCAGCTTCCTCAACTACTTCTTTACCATTGGATTATTTCGGAGTTGCGTAGTTCTTAGCAGAAGTTTCTCGTAAAGGAGGCTCTATAAGGAAAGATTTCGGAACCAGAATCAGCTGAGAAGCTAACTCTATAGCTCTCACCAAAAATTGCACCACTTCAGCTTTAGACACTTTCTTCTTCATTTTGTTCTCTTTCTCCAACTTCTCTAACTCTTCTGCAGCTCTTTCTTTTAAGGCCTTAGCCTCTTTAGGGTCCAATCCGAATTGTGGATCCCCTTCCTTCCTCTTCTCTTTGTCTTCCCTCCACTTGTTTGTCACTTCATCTGTATATGTTTTCTGCTTCTTCAGCTTGGGTGGAGCAGACTGAGATTCCATAGACTTGGGATTTTCCTCATCAGCAACAACATCCTTAACCTTTATCTTCTACATTTGCTTTTTGGAAGGTTTCAGAGTGTGTGTTTCTTTCTGAGCTGCTTCAAACTCTTCCACAGATAGAGGGTAAAATTCTCCGGATTCACTAGAAAACCCCATCTTCATCCTCTTCAGAGTATCATCACTAACCAGCATAAGCTTGTAATTCCGGATTTTTGATTTTCATGAAACCTTGAAGGATTCTAAGCACCAAACTATCATCTTATAGAGTATGATTATCTGAGCTCTCAAATTTCCTTCTTTTATGCTCTTGATCGTAACCAAGAAATGCCTCATCAAATTTATCTTTCATAGATTCACCAAGAAATCTAAGACATAGATATTACTTTTCGTAAAATTTTCATTACCATCTCTTCATGGAAGCAGAAATCCTTGCACCCAAAGCTGAAGGATTCTATTGTTCGGAGTGAGATGAGGAATCTTAATGGTTGAATCTTTCTTAAGCTCAAGACACTTCAGTGCCTTCTCCTTGTTGAAGCTTCCTTGCACGTCGGGAAGTTTGTGTGAGTAGAATTCAACTTCTCCTTCGTAGGATAAACTGACCAAGCACGCGGCATTGGTATAAGATAGCTTATAAGTCTTCCCATAAGACTTGAAAGAAAACCATTCTCTTTCATCTTCCATCTGGAAGGAAACAGAAACGTAGAACTCAATCAGTAAATCAGTATAAACCGAATCTTGTTTAACCGAATTTGCTACACAGACATCCTTCCATCCATTCAGTCTAATATTCTTTGAAATAAGGGAATCAAGCTTATAGAAATCTGAATTAACTAACCTTTCCTGGAAGACTAACAACTTAGAGATTGGTTTCAATGTTGACATATCTTCAGATGTTTCTTCAACAGACATTCGGAACAGAGAGGCCTGAGGCATTCAGAACAGATTTTCAAATATTGGAACCAGTCTTAAGAAGAGTAGCAGGGCTTCGAGATGCGAAAGCTTTCAAAACCTATGTGGGATGAGTCTTTGTGGACCCCTTTATATAGGCGATGGATGTGACCTTTGGTCTTCAAAATGAGATCTAACGGTTGAGAACCTTTTGGATCTGATCTAACGGTTGTGAATAATCCCGCAAGGAAAACATGACTCCGATCTTTTGGGGTTTCAAAGAAAACATTCGGATTTGTGGAAAACTAGAATCCGAACATTTTTAAAAAACATAGGAAAATACCAGTTAGAAAAATTATGATTACAAAACTATAAGTAAGAAAATCATAGCTTTTGGATTGGCTAGAAATATTGTTCGTAATTGGTAATGTTCTTCTCGAAGAAATAAATTTAAAAACAAACTCATTCCGAAAGTTCCATCACACAAAAAAAACATTGCGAAAAATTCTAGTATGAAAATTTCCATTCCGAAAAATTCCATTATGAAAATCTCCATTCCTAAAATTTTAGTTCCGATAATTTCAATTCTGAAGCTTTCAATTCCAGATGTTTTCATTCTGAAAATTTTAGTTTAAAAAATTTCCATTCCGGAAACTTTAGTTTGGAATAGTTTGAAATACTATCTATGAAAAATTTTAGTTACAAAAAGTTTGAAAAACAGATTAATAAAATTTTAGTTATACTAACAATCAAATGTACTCCCCCTATTAAAAAAAGTTTATTAAAGTAATGAGAATTGTTCAATAAGAATTTAATAAATAATGACTACCTTACAGTTATCATTCCTAACTTTTGATTAATGTATTCAAATATATCAGAGGGTAATGAGATTGTGAAAATATTAGCAAGTTGATCTTGCGTCCCGATAAACTGAAGAATGATATCTCCTTTATGTGTGTGATCCCTTAGAATGTGATGCCTAATATGTATGTGTTTTGCACGAGAGTGATGTGCAGGGTTCTTACTTAGGGCAATGGAACTTTTTTTATCACACAAAATTTGGGTCTTAGTAAAACTCATGCAATAGTCTATGAGTGTGTGTTGCATGCACAACACTTGAGCACAACAACTTCCAGCTACTACATATTCAGCTTCAGCAGTGGAAGGTGCTACAGAATGTTTCTTCTTTCATGACCAAGAAACTAATGAATATTTTAAGAAATGACAAGTTCCAGATGTACTCTTTCTATCCATTCTAAATCCACCAAAGTCAGCATCTGAAGAACTTTTTAAAACAAAATCATTTCTAGAAGTATAAAATAATCCTAAATCCATGGTTCCCTTTAGGTAGCGAAATTTGTTTTTCACCGCCATTAAGTGAGATTCCATAGGATTGGATTGATATCTTGCACATCAGGATACTATGAACATTAATTCTCGTTGAATAGCTGTTAAGTAATGTAAACTTCCTATCATACCTCTAAAAGATGTTTGATCTACTGGTTTCCCAACTTCATCAAGATCTAAGGAGTTTGAGGTACCAAGGGGAGTACTTATACTCTTAGTGTTGTCATAACCATACTTTTTGAGAAGAAATTTAATATACTTATGTTGAGATACATAGGTTCTTTCTGGTCTTTGATAAATTTGAAAACCAAGGAAAAATGTTAACTCTCCGATCATACTCATTTCAAACTCAAACTTCATTAGACTTGCAAAATAATAAGTTAAAGATTACAGAGTTGAACCAAATATAATGTCATCAACATAAATTTGAACAATCAAAGCATTTTTCTTATCTTTCTTTATAAAAAGGGTTGGATTAGCATTTCCTTTAACAAAGTTATTTTGAAGAAAAAATCCTGTAGGTCTATCATACCATGCTCGTGGGGCTTGTTTAAGCCCATACAAAGCTTTGGTATGTCTAAAAACATGATCAGGATGTTTTGTATCTTTAAATCTAGGAGGTTGTTCAAAAAAAATTCCTCTTGAACATAACCATAAAGAAAAGAACATTTCACATCCATTTGAAAAAGTTTGAAATTGAAGAATGTTGCAAAGGAAAATAAACTACGAATAGATTCAAGTCTAGCTACTGGAGCATAGGTTTCTTCATAGTCTATTCCCTCATGCTGATTATAGCCTTTAGTAACTAGTCTAGATTTATTTCTTACAATGACTCCATTTTCATCACACTTGTTTTTGAAGACCCACTTTACACCAATAACAGAATATTCCGTAGGTCTTTCAACCAAGGTCTAGACTTTATTTATTTCAAATTCATTTAGTTCATCTTGCATGTCTTTGATCCAATCATCATCACCTAAAGCTTCATCAGTTCTTTTTTGTTCTAATTGGGAATGAAATTATAGATGTTATACTTCATTTCTCAAGGAACTCCTAGTCCTTACAGGTTGATTTACATCACCAATGATGTTATCACTGGGATGATTCTTAAGAAACACCTGATTTGGGTTTTGTAAAGTCTGTTCATCAACATAGGGTAGAAAGTCTTATGGGGTAAACATCCCAGAAGTATCTTATTGAACATTTTCCTTATCAGAAGTAACTTCTATCAAAGTTTGGAAATCATTTTTTTAAAACACATCCGAGGATGTAGGTTGGGATAATTTAAAAACAAAAGGATCAGATTCATCAAATTTTACATGCACTGTTTCTTCAAAAGTACAAGTATTTTTATTAAAAACTCTATAATCCTTAGAAGTTGTGGAGTTGCCTAAGAAAATTCCTTCATCATATTTTGGTGAGAATTTATGTAAGTTATATTTAGTATTCAGAACGAATACTTTGCAACCAAAATCCTTTAAGTAGGAAAGTCTAGGTTTTCTTCGATTCCATTACTCATAAAGAGTTTTATTAAGAAAAGGTCTAATCAAAACTCGATTTATAGTATAACAAGCAGTACTAACAGCTTTAGCCCAAAAATGTCTAGCTATAGAATATTCACTGAACATGGTTCTAGTTATTTCTTGAAAATTCTATTTCTTCTTTCAACTACACTATTTTGTTGAGGAGTTCTAGGCACTAAAAAGGTGTGAGCAATACCTTTTCTACTACAAAAGGATTCAAAATCAGAATTTTGAAATTCCCCACCATGATCACTATGAATAGTTTTCAATGGAAGGTTTTTCTCATTTTTAACATCGGCTCTAAAACTTTTGAAATAAGAAAAAGCTTCATACTTCTTTTCTAGAAAACAGACCCATGTAAATCTAGTGTAATCATCAACTAGAACAAACAAGTAGTATTTTCCTCCAATGCTTCCGGTTTGTGTTGGACCAAAAAGATCCATGTGCACCAACTGTAATGCATCAGTTGTTGAGACATCCCTTATTGATTTAAAATTATATTTATGTTGCTTTCCATATTGACAAGGATCACAATCTTTAGAAGAATCAAATCTAAGCTCCAGTAGATCCTTAACTATTTTCTTTTTAGAGAGTTTACATAAGTTCTTAAGATTACAGTGACCTAATCTTCTATGACATAACCAACAATGATCTTCCATTTCACTAAGGCAAGGTAAATCTTGGCTTCTAAGGTATTCTAATTTCAAAATGGAATCATTCTCTTTCCTCTTGGCTGAGAGAATAAATTCTTCCTTGGAATTGTGAACTAAGAACTTATCATTCCTAAAATTCATAAGGAATCTTTCATCACATAACTGACTTATGCTAACGAGGTTATGCTTAATACCCTTAGAAAATAAATAATTTCAAATCAATGTTTTTCCAAGAATAACAATATTACCTATACCAAAAATTTCTCCATCAGCATTATCTCTGAAAGTTACTTTTTCTCCTTTCGTTTTGAAAATCTTTTCAAAATATATTTTGTTACCAGTCATGTGCCGGGAACATCCAATATCCATGTACCATGTATTTTTGTTGGCACTTCCTTTTTCTTCCAGAAATCATGAAAAGAAATTAGACTTTCAGAATCCAAACTTGTTTGGATCTGTGGTTTCCAGATAACAAAATTTTAGGAACCCACACATTCTTAGAAAAATAGGCCTTATGAAAACCTAAATATTGGGTTTTGTTTAAAGAACAGTTCTTTGTCTAGTGACCACCACATTGACACCTGGTACAAAATGGGGCACTTTGTGGAATAATGTAATTGTTACTAAAAGTTGGTTTAGCATGGGTATAACCAAATCCGAATTTGTTTCTTAAAGGTCGTATTTGAGAATACATTTTATCAAAATTTTATTTACCATGGTTTATGTTTGATAAACACTTCTTTAAGGAAAAAATTTCAGTCCTGAGCTTTATAACCATGTTTTTATCTTCAAAATCATTAGATTTAGAACTAGAACAAGGCTCGAAGACACTTTTCTTAGAAATTACCTTTTCTAAATCTTTAGAATGTTTGTTCTTCTCAGAACATACTTCCTCAAGGTTTTTGAAATATTTATAAAATCTTCATTTTTTCTATCAAGATATTTAGTAAGATATGATATCTCTTTCCTAAGGATAGTATTCCTAGAGTTTGCCTTATCACGTTTTTTATTGAGTTTGGAATTCTTAATTTCAAGAATTTCAGCAAACCTAGAAACTTTTTCATAGTTAGGTAAGGTATTTTCTTCAACAGAAGAGGATTATTCATCTGAAGAGTTATAATATTCTCTATCATTAGAATTTAAAGAAACATTGGTCAATGATTCAGAATTTCGTACCTTAGCCATAAAACAATGATTGTTAATGGATAATTTGGCTATAAGACCAAGATTCTTCTGTCTTGAAGATTCATAATCAGAAGATTCATCTGAAGAGTCAACACCACTGGAACTCCAGGTGTCATTAGCTTTAAAAACATTATTATAATTGGCTATATTAAACATATTTTTGTTTCTGTTAGAATGCCTTTATTTCCTTTCTTTCTTTTTGAGAAAAGGGAAATCTGGTCTAATATGTACAACTCTCTTGTATTCATAACAAGTAACTACTCCATATTTTCTATCTTTCCTTCATTTTTTCTTATACTTGGATTGGAAATTTCTCTAGCCAGCTATCTTGTTCATCCTTCAAGAAAAATTTGCTAACTCATTTTCAGATATTTCACTCTCACTATATTCAGATTGGAAAATAAATTTATTAGACTTGGATCTAGTTACTCTCTCAGGAGTCTTAGCTTTCATATGATTTTATGTTGTTGTAAAGGAAATAGTACCATTACCATTCGTATTCTTGATGTTGTCAGCATCTCTCTTCATTCTTGTTCCATGATGGAGAAGAGTTCCAAATAGCTCGTCCAACGATATTTGAGTAACTTTCCTATTCTCATCAATAGCTGTTCTTTTGAATTTCCACTCATTGGGCATAATATAAATTATCTTATCCATAAGAGCTTCATCATCCAGACCTTTATCTCCCATAGACTGAATAATGTTCACTATAGTCATAAATCTCTGTTGAACATTGCAAATTGGTTCACCATAAGAAAAATTGAAGCCATGGTATTCATCTCTAAGCATAGCTCTCCTAGTCTCAATCACTTTAGGAGTACCAAAGTGTGTAACCTCTAACTTCTTCTAGATACAATTAGCTGCTTCACAATATAAAAATTGGCTATATATATTTCTAGTCATTGAACATAGTAAGGTATTACGTACCTTAAAACTGAGTTGATATTCTTGCTTTTCATGGTTAGTGAAAGTTCTAGCTTCCTTATCTGGAATTTTATAATCCCCAGTAAGCATAACGAAATTATCCACTCTAGTATTGATAACAAAAGTCTTCAATCGATCTCTCCAGTACTCATAATCATTACCATCAAAGATTGGTGGTCTTGTAGGATTTGGATTGTCAATAGAACCAATATTGATTCCTGCCATTCATAAAATAACCATTGGCAACCAAAATTGTTAGTAACAAGAGTTCATAACCACAACGTTCGAAATGACAATGTTTGGAATGTCAAAGAAACTTTCTATGAAAGGATTATGAACAATGAAAAATGAGCAAGAAAAACTTATATGTGAGTATAAGTATTTCATAGACCTCCTCTGATACCAATTATAGGATAGAAATAAAAATGTAGATGCTCTATATACAAGAGGGGGGGGTGAATTGTATACATTGAAAATTTCCTTAAGTAAAGAACGAATCTAAGTTTAACAAAGTTAAACTAAGCAAATTCACAACACCTCTAATCACTAATTGGAGAATTGGAATCAAAGTTTACAATATGAGATTCTACCATAAAGCGTATAGAATCTAAAATAATCAGAGTACGAGTGTAAGGAAATATAAGCGAATTATACTTTTCTTACAATACAAAAGTGCAGCGGAAAAACAAGTAGTAAAACTACAAGTAACAAGATATAAGTATTTTGACCCAAAGAGAAGGGTATACAACAACCTTGGATAGAGGTCCCTTGATTTATACTTTCAAACAAGTTTGTCTTACCCACACCAGGGTAAGCCCTCGATACGATGATCAGAATCTCTGTCTTGCTATCCCTGCAAGCCCTCAACTTCAAGGTAGTTGGAACCTCTGTCTTCCTCAGCATGGATGCCCTCTAACTTCAAGGATGTCAGCACCTCTGTTTTCTTATCCCCAGAATCTATCGAATGTAATCACCAACATTCAGAGTCGCACAAAGAAATATGAACGAGCGATTCAGTATGCACAAAGCATGAAAAGATTCTCTCTCTAGAAATAACCTAAACAGTGTGTGGTATCTAGATCGATCAACTCGTTTCATCTATTGAGCTCATTCAAATGAACTCCTATTTATAGGAAAATTTTCAACTGTCGGCTCCCTCCTCCAACGGTCATATTTTCCACGAAATTCAGAGGGACCTGTACACGTGTAACTCAACCAACGGTTAGTTTTAAAAAGAATAGACGACATCGTTTAATAACAAACTAAGTATAACTGAAAGCACGACATCATTTTGTAATGTAGCATTTGTACGTAAAATCCATACTAAGTTCGGAGTGTAAGAAAATTACAAGTTTGGAGTCTAACCAAATTGAATTTCGGAGTCTATGTTAAGAAATGATCTGATTCTGTTTGATAAGAATTCGGATTCTGGTTTCACCAGAGATCGGAATCTGAACTTGCAGAGTTCAAAGTCAAACTAGTAAAAGTTCAGAGTCGAACTCATGAATGTTCGGAGTCCTACTTCATAAAAGATCGGTGTCAAACTACTTAAGAGTTCAGAGTCGAACTACTTAAGAGTTCAGAGTCAAACTACTTAAGATTTTGGAGTCAAACTACATAAGATATCATAGTCAAACTTCATAAGAGTTTGGAGTCGAACTTCTTAAGAGTTCAGATTCGAACTCATGAAAGTTCAGAGTCGAACTTCATAAGAGTTCAGAGTTGAACTACTTAAGAGTTCGGAGTTGAACTACTTAAGAGTTCGGTGTCGAACATCATAAGAGTTCAGAGTCGAACAACTTAAGAGTTTAGAGTTGAACTTCATAAGAGTTCGTATCCATAATTCGGAGTGGAAGTTCATTATAGTTGACATCTATAATTCGGATCCAAGAAATAGAATACTCCAATTCTTAACATTATATGATTCTGGTATTTTGGTTAAGAATCCGGTTTTCTTACTTAAGAAAAATATTTCTATGTATAATAAACTCTAGGTTTGGGTAAATTTCCTTATTGAAGAAAATTTTCCTAATGGAGGTAAAACAAACATTTGTTTAAGTATAAGATTTTTGGGATTTTCAAAACAAGAAGGAATGGAAATGTCATAAGGAAAACCTTTTTGACTCTACACATATTTTATTACTAAAGTTGTTTTTGGTCTAATTACACTTATATAATAGAATTAGGACATGTGTTAGGGTAATTATGATATCATTTTTACCCTTAATTATCCTATTTACTTTTAACCATGGAAAAAAATGTCAAAAGATACTATTCAACAAAAATTATTTTTACCTTATTGAACCACATTTTACATACTGATGTCAGTCGTGTCTCTGAGATTTTTTAATTTAACCCACAGAAGTTGTAAAATTATGTTTTATGCGAATTTTCAAATCCTCTTAGAAGGTGGGTAAAAGACTGTAAAAAGGTCGATGAAATTTTATATAAATAAACTTATTATAAAATGAATCCAATGAATTACATTAGAAATTATATAGGTATTATTTATCTATTGTGACCTAAAATAAATTAATAAAAAATAACTAATTATTTAAAAAAAATTTGGTTTTAAACAATAAGTTAGGGTGTTTCACTATTCAACAAAAATTGAATGTTTTCAGAAAAATACCAAAAATTCACCCTAAGCTAAATTTGATATTATGATTTAAAAAATGAAGTCCGTTTTGAAAAATTAAATTTATAAAATTTTAACATGGTCAATACTATTCATAACAGCTATTTCCATTTGTCGTGGTATGTTATAACTCCAAGTTTCATGCAACGCAAGCTACTGCATTATTCAATGGGAAATGTACAATGAAAGCTTGGGGTTTTACAACTATCAAAAAATTGCAGATAAAATATGAAGTAGTTAACAAATAAGATGATAATTGTAATGAATGATAGTTAACGAACATGATATAAGATTTAATAAGTAAACCATGTATGTAATTATAAGAATTAATATAATTTTTAAAAAAATTATGACACTTTATATCTATTAAATTTTATATTAAGAACACTTAAAAATTGATTTGGAATTGAAATTTGATTTTATACATCACAATCTCACTATTTACTAGTATTATTTACAAATAAATTTATGATGATTAATTTATTTTAAATATATATATATCAAAAAACTAATTTGGTTACTTATCCCATGGTTACTTTTTATTGATTTTTTTTTCTTATTTTAATCTAATGGTACTAAATAGTTTTAATAAATTTTTTTAAGATTCGTTGAAGTTGTATTAATATTTTAAAAATAACCATTAATGAAAAAATAGGAAACTAGAAAAATTCAATTCAGAAAAATCATTATACAATATAAGAAATAAAATAATCATTTAATGTGAGTTTGAGGAAATTAGAAACATTTTTCCTATATAATTTACACGAATGTGTATTACTATTGTATCTCGATCATCCTTGATATGGCCCGAAAAAATGATTGTCAATCTTGTCAGAAGTATAAATACAATCATCTATGTTTATATTCCATACATTAAATCATATTTTTAAAATAAGATACTTCTTATTGATCCACATACACTACTCTTTATTGGTATCCACTAGAATCATAGTCTCAGTCAACAAGTATACAACCTATTGAGAAGAATTAATATGGAAATCATCCTCCAACATTTCTTCTTCATAGTAAATAATATTCTCAAGTGATTTTCCTATTTTTATTGCCTCCTTACTTATCACTCATTGTGGGTTAGTCAAGAAAACCTTAGTAGGATTGAACTTATTTGTTTTGACCTAAATTTTAGGATCACCAAAATCCATAGGTCATCTATGAATCTAAGATAGAGATTCAATCATTCCACCAGCATTCCCCTATTCACTATTCGGTTAGAATCATAGTTCTTAAATTTATAAATTTTCTCTAATTTTTTATGAATTTTTATAATTGTATTAAATTATATATTCAACTCATTTTTTTCATATATTGAATTTTTAAAAAAATCTCTAAAATGAATCTTTATATTACATTTTTAATTATGTATTTTGGTACATTATATGTGAATAAAATCATTTTATTAATATTTACTTATCAAAAGAATTTTCATTACATAGTGACTAAAATTTTAATTGAATATTCATTTATATGTTCCAAAGTTATTATAATTTATTTTTTAAAAAAATATTCAAGAATGTATTAGATTTTATATAATTCATTTCAAAATGAATTGAGTTTTCTACTTAGGAAATGATCCAGTGATCATATAATGGTAATTTCATCTGAAAAAAATTTCCATTAATGTTAAACATGATACACCAGGTATTAAATAAATAAATACCATATTTTTTATTTTTTATAAGTGTAATGATTATGGTGATGATATCTTAATGTAGAATTTTTTCTTTTCTAGGTGTTAAAGTCTGACATAATGATAGATTTTCTCATGATATCGTGGAAGATATATTAATGGATTATGAATATTTTACATTTTTTTTATATAAATATAATATATTGGGTAATTATTCATTTTTTATGTATGAAAAGTTATACAGCTGGTTAAACCAGGACTGAAATAGGATACAAGGGTAGTTAACCCAATAAATTACGTGAAACATAAGTGGTTAGACCTAGACTAACATGTTTTTAATTTCTTGGTGGTATCCTTGAAGTAATATTTTTCTACATTTTATTATACCAAACATTATATTTAACTCTATAAGACATGTTATTATTCATATGATACGATCTTATGGATCATGATATGACGTTCTCTGATTATTAGTGACTTTTTATCATCCAATTTATAAGGCCATGACTATGATCTATAAATTTAATGGAAAATTTTGAAAATGTAACTATTATAAATTCATACAATTATTCTCATGTGAATATCATTTATGATAATTGACTAAAATATACAATGTTTACATTTACATGACATATGAGATCACTATTTCTTATGTATCATTTCCCATGGTTACTAAGAATGAACTTCTATTTGGAATGAATAAAAAATTTACATTGTTAGAAGATCACTATAGGATAAGTAGAATATCATTCATGAAAGAAATTTATTATATTTAGATACATCAAAGTGACTAAGGAATTATGTTTATAGGGATTCCATCATTATAAGATGTATTGAATATTCTCGTAAAAATATGTAATATAAGACTATGTAATGTTTATGTTTCCTCAGTTGGTATAATCGTAAGGATTCATTATTTTTTTAAAGTATGATGAAAACCATTTATTAAGAACCCTCATGATAGTTCGAGGTATTGGATAACATGATAAGGCATAATATATTAGATATTTGTTGTTTTATATCAAAATATATTATTATTTAGATACTATAAAGTTGATATGGTTATATAATATATGCCCTTATCTGTAATAATATTTAAAGGGATGAATTTTGTAATTAACTAAGTTTATATTAGTTCAAGATGAGTGATCCTTAGATAGAACACCTATATTGACACTCCCAATGGATATGAAATGGATAATTTACATTTTTATGACCGTTTATAGATTTATTAAATTGATGATGACTGTGGATAACCTATGTAAAACTAATGGCATCATATATAGAAAAAAATGATTCTTGATTTTGGAATATTATAAACAATTTATAATTATTATATTATTTCTCCCTATGATATTTAATGATCAAACTAGTACTGGTGGATTATTTAATAGATAGAAAAAGGATGAATTATGTCGATGCTGAATGTGGAAAACATTCTAATGATTTTCCTCCCGAGAAATAAAATATTTTTTGATATGGAATGAAAAATCATATTGTTAAGATTATACAACATTATTAAGAAATGGATAATTGTGATCATATAAAAGAGTATAGGAGTGAACAACATACTTTGGAGTCCTTCATAAGGCGTTATCCACCATAATTTTAGGGATTAATAATCCACTATTTATTAGTCAATTAATTAGTAATAATGAAAGCATAATTTCCATTATCTTGCGCTTCGAGCATGAAAAAATTATTTTGGTTTGTTATCATTTGAAATGAAAACTGTATAAATGGGGGAATCTTATCAAGAACACAACACAACATGTTAAAATAGACATTATGGTGTGAAATAGATTTAGGATGTTTTTTATATAATTTTTGATTTAATATCATTTGTATGTGAATGAATTTGATATACATAAGATGCATAGGAGGGATAAAGAATCCATTCATATAAATGAATAAAATCAAAAAATATGTGTGAGGTACACTTATGGTATTATAATATAACTTAAAAAAATATTGATAAGTTAATACATGTCTTAATAAAATGTATATGAAATGTTTTCACCATATGAGACTATAATATAAATAAATAAATGGATTGATGTTTTTTTATGTATATAAATTCATATATGAGTCACAAATCAAATTCATAATTTTGATAATGAGATACTGGTATAATTGAAAGGAAACTATATTAAAAATACTTTAGCGGGGAAAATATCAACCTTATTTTATGATTTAAATTTGGAATGAAACATGGTGTAAATTTTTCAAAATTGACTAATGAATGTTTTATTAGTAAAAAATAAAGTCATCAGGAAGCTAAATGTTTATCTGATAAATATAATTTAGAAAATTATTCAATAGAGATAATTAACTACATAATGATCCACACACACTATAATTTTTAAAACTTGTGGAGTATGTTTATTATGAGAATGAAATATTGGATGTGAGAATTATTGATGATGATTTATATCATACACCTCTTACTCCCAGATATATAGGAATATTTCATGTGATATCAATTAATAAATTGTTTTTTATATATTAATTGTGTAAAGGTACACTTACTAACAACTTTTGAATTTAAATGTGTTATTTCATTATATTTATTATACCTCTTTTGTTTGTAAATAATTTTAGAAGTGTATCGCATTTCAAACTCGATGATTAGATGATGATTTACTAGTGAAATCTCTTAATGATATGAATATTTTATTTGATGTCTATTATTATTCCTTGATTGATATTTATGGGAATTTGTTTCTTAAAAATCATTATATTCTCTTTTTAGTTGAGTTTGATGTATTTTTTATCATGTATTCGGTCTCTTTATATAAATCACATATTTATTCTAAAGTAGGGGTAATTACATTCCATATTCTTATTAAAAATATGATAATTTATTACTTTGTGGATCAATATGAGATTATAATGTAAATTACCTGCATTTTATGTATCTTGATTATTATTCATAAGAAGTCTTAATCTATGATGGTTTGGGAGAATCTAAACAAAAAAAATATTCCTATTGTATGGGAGTTTTTATATGTATTTTATAATTTTTTTCCTAGTATTTCTATAAATAATTAAATTGATTTTAAAATATAACTCTTAAATTATGCTATATCTATTTCAAGTGATATTTATTTCATTACCTCTAATGTTTTATTGGAATTAAAGAATAAACTCCATGATTATCTTGATAAGGAGTTAATTCATCCAATTATATCACCGCATTGTGAATATAATCTTTTAATTTAAAAGAATGATATATCATTGAGTCTCTATATTGATTATAATGAATCTAACATAGTTATGTTCAATAGTAAGTATCCTGAATCCCATATTGATTATTTGTTTTATTGATTTTTAGGATCCCAATTCTTTTCAATAATTCACCTTTGGTTAGGATACTATCAATAAAGGGTGAAAAGTGGAGATATTCCTATGATTTCCCAATGTACAATCTATAAAACTATGAATTTATATGGATTCTGTTTCTAAAATCCAATTCCTAAATATCTTTATGAATTTTATTAGTATAGTGTTTATAGTTTACCATGATCATTTTATCTGTAGCCCTTATAGATTATATTATTATATAATCCAAGAGAAAATAAAATAATGATGATTAATCGAGATGTTTTTCGATGGATTTGCTGATGGATAATCTATATGAAAAATTCATGGAGCTAGAATATTTGTTATAGAAATAATAATTTAAGATACACAATATACTATGTTAGTTTATATCATTAAATCCCTCAGGAAGTGATTAATTGATCATCATATCAACCCAACCATTATGATTAAGATCCGTAGTTTTAATAGAATTGTGATATTGAAGTAACACTATGTTAATAATTTAAAATGGGTTTCCAATCCAGTCACCATGTTCGTGTATAAGGAAGTCAATTTTCATGGGACATAAGAATGTGAAGAAAATTTCATGAAGTTTAATATAATGTATGAAAGTTCACCTTTATTCATATTAACCTATAGTGGACAAAGGTTTTTATATTATAAGTGATGAATAAAAGAAGGAATGAGATATATTCTTATGGAGAATTATATAGTAACAACTTATGACTCTCCCAATATAAATGGTCAAGAAAAATATTCCATGATTGGTTACATGGATCTAGTTGTGCTATTTTTTGAATTTAACGTATAGATGCATTATATTAATGGATAATGTAGTAATATATATACTAATAAACAAAATTTAAATTATATATTTTCCTATAAATATTTGAATATATTCTATAGAAGATAGTTGGATTTGAATACTAATTATTAGGCCTCGATACATTACCAAATTTGGATGGGGACAAGGTGTATAATTCTTTTTGTCTAATGTAATATAACTATTTTCAATGATTATAATCAAAAAATATCTAATATTTATTAGATTTAGTTATAGTATACATTGAAATATTTATTTAATGTTATAAATCAAATGATTCTAATATAATCCTTCAACTATCTATCTATGTGGATATTAAATAGGTTTAAGTTAATGAATTGGAGCTATAAAGGAAGCTGTAAAATATTTGTCAGTTGTTCCTTGATTATGAAGGAATGATAATGTACATGAAAAGATAATGTATTAATCCATGATAATTAACTAAAAATACACATGAATAAGAATATATTTCATTAAACTCATTTGAATAACATTTATGATTAGATTTTTAGAGAACTAGTATAGAACAATAACTGATTAAACATATTTTATTTTCTACTAATGGGTTATTTTCAATAAATTATGAGATAAAATTCTACATAAATAACATGTATTCAAAATTAAAAAAATATCATCCTAAAAAACCCTTCTAGAAACATCATACATATTTATCTCATTATAACTATGGGAAATGAAAAAAATGGGTGAGCTCAGATGCCCAAAAAGTGTAAACATAAGCGATTATAATAAATTTTCATATGTGAGCATAAAATGAGAATATAGGTACAATCATGATACATATAAAAATAAAACCCAAAAATTAATAGATCAAATTCATTGAATAAATATTAAAAAAATAAGAATTGAACCAAAATAGTGATTAAGTAAACATTTCCAAAAATATAATCACATTTTTATATTAATTAGTCTAAATCTATGAAATAATTTTCAAATTTGGTACAATCATTAGTATTGGGAAATTTAATTTTATGAGACCCCCACCATTTGTGCTATTTAATACAAGAAGATATGAAGAAACTCATTAATAAACTATGTAATGATATATTGGCTTTTATCCAATGAATTAGATGGTCATATAAGACCCCACCCATCATTATTTATATATATGAGTTACATATGAAAATAATTCACTTAACACCGCATTACTATCATAAAGAAAGAAAATGGATTTTTATAAATCATTAAAAATGACAATATTTCTATTTTTTTTTTGAAAAATGAACCAATAGAAAGAAAATATGTTTCACATAAATCTCATAATTTACTCATACAAAGATAATGGTTTTTATGGAGTTGAGTAAAATTCTAGGTAAATACCATTTAATATCATTTTATTTAATATGGAATTAACACCATATAGATAAATGAAATATTGTTGTGTTAATAAATCACCACAATCAATTTATGTTTGATCATTTGGTATATATTCTTTAATGAATGGAAACAATAATATGGTATTTACTATGTAATGGAATTATAATAATAATTAAAATTATTCTTGAAATATAACTATGAAGGACAAAGACATTGATGGATAATTTACCAATAAGATAATAACATTACAGAAGTTATATGGATATAAAACGATGATGGTGTTATAATAAAATAACCCCAATGTAATGAAGTAAAAACATAGTTATATCAGTATATATGAAAAAAATCAATATTAATTTATTAGTTTACCAATATCACTAAAAAGGCATCAATATTTGAATTGGTTGATAACATTTTCTCAATAAAAATTATAAATATATATTTATTATATAATAAAAATAATATCATAAATTTTGTTACTATAAATCCTTTTTTATGTGAATATGGAAATGAAAGTCAAATCGTAGAAGATAATTTAAAAAAAATTATCATTGACGTAAAATAAAAACATACATGCCATAAAGAAATGTTACCTTTGTAAAGGTGAAGTGTAATATTATTAAAATATAAAATTTTAAAAAATAAATTTCTAATCATATAAACATGAAAATTATATAACATTTTCTATAAAATATATCAAGCCATTGATAAAACATTAGATAAATAATAGAAAGTGATATTTTTAATAATTTGGAGATAACTATTTTGTAAACCAACATTGTTAAAAAATAATAGATCATATTTTAGATAAAAAATAAATTTCAACAAGTGGTTAAAAAAACTACAGTACAATGTATGGTCGGAGAACCCTATAATGAAAGAATACTGTCACTGAAAAAACAATATAACCCAAAAATGTAATTTTTTATCAATATATATTATATGAAACATTTTCCAAGAAGTTTATAATATATAAAAATGGTTTTATGTGTTATAAACGTGAAAAATTATACAATACCACACAATAAAAACTGAGGGATGAATGTTTCCAATTTTCTTAAAATAAGGTAAAATGAAATATCAAAACACAATGAATAAAGTTTATTTAGCTAAAACTATTTTGACAAGGGTAAAACATAAATCAATTTATTTAATAAAAGAGAAAAATTTTGATTAGTATATACCAACCATTAAAAAATATATATATATAACATTCATGGGATATAAAATGAATAGAAATCCATACAGATGGGAACATGTTGTCTAGAATGTGATATGATTAATAAATCAGAATTGAGGCAAAGAATCACCTTAATACATGAGTGAAACATTAATAAAATACCCTTGAAAGAGTGATAATATTATTGACCATAAAATATCTTGATTAAAATATACCTCATGGTATGATATCTCAAATATTAAGTGTATACACCACATTAATTAAATTATGATCATAATACCAAACATGAATCAACAGGATGAGTTTGAGATGAATGCCCTAAACATGATCCTGATTCATTCTTCACATGAACCAAACACCTTAAAAAATTATATTATATTCATTAGCATTATAAAAAACAACAATATTCCGCACTATAACCGTTGATAATATTTATTGACTATCATTCTATATTCTTGAATGTTATTTTGTTTTTTCTTATTTTCTACTCCAATTGTAAGTAATATTTTTGACATGAACAAATTTCATAAAAAATGTGTTGAATCAATTATTTATCCATTTCCCATAATTATTATATCATTTAAGGTAATAAAAAAATTTCTTCATGATAGTTTTTATAGTTATAATATAATTTTTGAGATTTGTTTCTTACAAACCATATAGATGAAATCGATGAAGATCATGTTTCAATGATTCTTAAAAAAAGGAAGGAATTTTCTAAATTGACTAGATAAATTTTGAAATATCATTACTATAATAGAAATAAAAATTATTTCATAGTTACATAATGATATGAAATAAAATATTTTATCATAGTCATCTATGAAAATAATTAAATATGTTACTATAGTTTTTCACTAAAAAAATAATGAACATACTGTAATTAATATATTATTATGACATTTTTTAATAAGAATATAATTATAATGAAAGAAAAATAATTATATTTGGTATCATTATTATGATAAAAAATATTTTGAAATAAATAATGAAGTTAACATAAATTATATAAATCTAATAAAGTTAATGAAGATATCATTTTAATCAATGTTCTCTTATTTTAAAGGATTTAATAAGATATTATCATTTTTTACCAAAAAATTATTAGGATCTAAAATTTTACCTCATATAACATTAATGATATCACACACATCATATATGTGGTTTAGTTATATCTTTTATGATAATCCATATATCATGGTGGAAATGAAAAATGAAAATTTAATCATTCCATGAAGGAGGTAGTACACATTTATTTATTGTTGATAATTTCATTTTATAGTGAATATGATATTAGGGTAATATTTTTTATGTTTTATAATCATACTAATATATATATATAATTATTATTTATAATGTTTCTTATAATTATGAATATTTTGATGTGGTGAATTAGAACAATACATATTGTATCATGGAGGCTGTACTCTGCACAAGAAAAAATTAATGTTTTTTTAAATAGAAAAGGTAAAATGTGATTAATTAATATTCAATTATAGTAAAAAATTATGCGTCTAATCAATAATTATGTCATTACATATGGATTTTTAAATTATAATTTGAATATAATAACATAAAATAAATATGTTGTGTAAAATTAATTTATAAACATAAGTAAATTTACATATCCAAGATAGATCCATATGAAGCTAGTGGATTTAGTTAATCAATTTCGAACTAAATCTCACGATAGTAGAAGATTATTATAGGGTATGGAAAAAATTATTAGGTTTAAGGTTTAATGATAATTATTTGGAATTCCACCAAGTGGTGGTTGGTGGGCCCTTTTGTAAGGGGTGAGAAAGAAGTTTTTTTATATACATAAACTTAACATAAATGGAGAACATGTTAAACATGTCACGATTCTCAAATAATTATGGAAATAATTTATTTATGTCGATATAAGGTCGATCAAAACATCATAATATTAAATATATACATTTTTTTCATTTTCAATCCCTTTAGAACATCAATTCATACTTTCCAAATTTTGTCATTTACTATTGTGATGTGATTTTACCTAAGGTTCATTGTACATTAAAACCAAAAATAATGTTGTGCTTATTAGGTAATTTGTAACTAATGATTATAATTTATATATCAATTTTATTTTATTTTATTTATAAAATTTATTAAAATTAAATTAACAAAATGTAGAATTTATTAAAATCATTTTCGAATAAAACATAACATGAATTATAAATAGTGAAATATTGGTATATAAATTGAAAAGTATTGTTAATATAAAAATATCAATTATTAAATAAAATTTTAATTTTATTAAAATTTTTATTTAATTTCCAATTTGTAGTCATAAACAAATATTTTCATAAAAGTTATGGACTTTTTCTCAATCCGCAGAAATATTATTTCATAAGAAAATCCAAAAAATAAATATTAAAAAATATTTCTGTGATGAATAAAAATAAATTTAAAAAATAAATTTCTAAAATATGATGATTAAATTTTTAAATAAATTTCAAAAATTAAGCGGAAAAGTGTTTAAATGAGAAAATTTATTTTTAAAATGTAAACTATTCAATATTATTGTGTCATATCTATTGATAAATAATTTATTTGAAAGATATTTTTCATATAATCAATATATTTTAATATTATATCATCTTGTTATATATTACTTCATTCAATAAAACAAAAATTTTATAAAAATATATTTCTATGCCTAAAATTTTTTCCATATATATTTTACCAACATTAATTTAATTTCTTGAATATTAAATATAACTGATATTTTAAATCTATAAATATTTCTTAATAGGATAATCATATTCATTCCATAAAATTTTCCTCCTAACATTAGAGTTATTTCTCTATGGGAATACTAATTTACCATACACTATTTGATGTCTATTAGTTTTATTATGATGATGTAAAATATTTACACATATAAAAAAAATTAGTATAAGAACATTTTTAAAAGAAATAAACAACTCCTAAATTCAAATACAATTACACTATGGAAAGAATATATAAGAAAATAAGGAATAACTTCCCAAAAACATTCAAAATTACTTATATTATAATCATTACACTATGTGATTTAATTTATATTTCAATATCCAATAGGGGTGATGAAATACTCGAAATAGGGCAGTATAAAATTTTCAAGAAAAACACATAATATGTAATATTATTAGTAGTTGGATATGGTTTTTCATGTTCTCGTTATTATTAGTGACTCTTTCCCTTACTGGATATTGGTTGACAATTGTGAGTCACATAATGACAAGTTATCTTCCAATTAATGTAATATATTTTTTAAAATACTGTATTTTCATAACAAATGTGTGTATGAAGACCATCATCTCAATAATTAAATAGTTTACTTATCCAATTAAGAATCTATCCCCCATGGGTTTTCCTAATCAAATCTTGTTGTAATTTTAATCTTAATTCATTCATTGATATAATCCCAATTTTTTATATTCTTTACTTTTAATTATTATTGTTTTTGGGATTTTAATTATTTTCACAATTTCTATCAGGATTCATTATAGAATATTTTTAATAGTCACATTATTAGTCACTCGATACCTAATATTGTTATGTATTTCCAGAGTATTACTTTCACATTTTATTGGGTAACCATTTTTATCTCAGTTCCTTCATGCCACATCCATTACCAAAATCACTATAGCTAATAATAGTGATTATTATTAGGAGATAATTATCATAAATAACTATAGTAAAATTTAATCTCATGATGGTATACATTATAATACCATCATGTAATATTATAATTATTACAACTCAACATGAATCTATCTTTATTTCAACTTATATCACCCTCATCTTATCATATATCTTTTATGGTTCTACATCAATAACATTTAGTTGGGTTTCTTCATATTTACTATCAAAATATATTATAGAAACATGAAAATTATTACATCATAATGTCTTGTAAATTTAATGTTATAAAAAATTGAGTATCCCCCTTGAGTGTGAAAATAATTTTGTAGTTATGGAATTTTTCATGAATGAAGTGATAATCGTGTTATTTCTAAATCCTCCTTTTTTTGGGTTATTAACCATTTCAGTTCCTTTTCAAAATTTAGTCTCTACATATAGAACTGGGATAAGAATGTGATTTCTAAGATAATATTACAATATTTTACTTTATAAAAACATTGTGATGTTATACTATTCCTAGTATTCCAAATTATAAATAACTATAAGGTTTTCAAAAAATTCACTTATCCTAACCCCACAATAAAAAATTTGCAATTTTCTAACCATTAAATATATATTATTACAATGGTTTATATATGAATTATAAATTATGGTGAACATTAACCTATCATCCCATATGTTATTATCACCAAAAATCATAATCCCATATGTTATGTAAACGAACTACAATTACAACTATAAATTACCACACTAAATCATCCATTATTTAAAAAATAGAGGAAATATATTTCATTGGAACACATTAAAAATCAATTTTATAATTATAGTTCAAGAGAAATTTGGATAAAAAATTAACTGATAAAACTGATTTATTTTATACTAATGGGAATTTTTTAGTATGACAATGAATTCTGAAACTATAAGAAGTTTTCAAAATCTACTAAAAATATTTCTCATTAGATACCCGTTTGGATAAATCGTTCATATGAAATTATTCATAGCCTGGTGAAATAGAAACATAATAAAGGGTTGAACTTATATGCTTCGTAAGGCTAAACATAAGTGATAATAATAAAAAAATGATAAGTGAGAATAAGACCAGAATAGGGGTATAATCAAAATATAAAATAAAATGATACCCAACTAATTATAGGTCATAAATAATGGAATAAATCATGATATAAGATATGTAATGAATCAAAATGTTGAATTAATAAACATGATCTATGGGAATAATACATAGTTATGAGAATAACCAAAAAACTGTGAATTTAATTTCAATTTTACATAAACATTATTATATGGAACCTCACTTAATGTAGACACATTAGAAGTTCCCAATGATATGAAGAACAAAAAAATTAGTCACAAATACATTATCTTTTGAGATATAGACTTTTAACCAGTGCATTATAGCGTTATATTGGACCCCACCAACCATCCCTCATAGATATGAGTAACACATGAATACCATTAACATATAACATAATAAATAACAAATAGAAAAAATGGGTTTCTTATAACATTCATTATGAAAATTACTCATTTTTGTAGAATTTATAATCGATGAAAAAAATGTGTCTCGACCAATATATTTCCATAAAAACATGTAAATATAATTGGATTCATTAAAAAATCATAAAAAACATGTAATGAAAATGGTTTTCAATGAAATAAAATGAAATATCTAAGTAAATATCATTCAATCGAGATAATAGTGCATATTTTATTTATATAGTATATATAAAATATATATAGTCTAGAAAAAAATTCAACCAAATCAATAATTTAATGGAATCATGTTGTACACCCTTTCACTGAAAAGAAATGGCAACTGTATATTCAAAGTGGAAAGACTTTGGAAGGAAAACTTCCATTAACACACCAAAATCCATTATGAAATACAATGGTGGTGATGAATCATTTCAGAAAAATTAAGTGAAATTAAAAAATAAATTCTTTAAATATGACGGATGGTATAAAAAGAAAATATCCTCACTTTAATAAAATGAAACTATGAAGGATTTTTTTGTATTTTAAAAATATAATTACAAAATATTGTATAAAATTATATCACCTAAAAAAAGAAGAATCTTGTTTTTTAGTACCGTGAGATCAATTCCCCAATCTATAAATATAAATATTAAATAGATAGTAAATTGGTTAAAATATATCCCACGAGATTAAATCATTTTGAATATGAATTTGAAAATGTCCATGAAAACTAAAAACATCATATATAAAACATTTATAACATTGACGTAAACTAAAATTATATATGTCACATTCAAAAATAACATTTGAAAGAGAAAATATATATTTTTAGATATAATAAATTTACTAAAAATTAATAATGGTGAATTAAATATTAAATAATATTTTCACTTGGAAATTCTGATCCAAAGATAATTCACATGATAATGAAAGGAAAGTATCATTTTTCATACATTGAAAATATTTTAATCCCAAAAAGTAAAAAGTGTAATAACATATTAATGTTATTAAAAATAATATTCATAAAGGTGATTATAAAATAACATATAGTAAAATATTAAGAGGGTGATCCCAACAATGGAAGATGTAATTTCAAGATAAAATATTATAAATCAAAGAATGTAAATTTTAGTTATCAATATCTCTTATAGGAAACATAATCTATGAAAAATAAAATAATTAAAATGGATTTTATGTGTTAAAAATGATAAAAATCTAAAATATAAAATATTAAAATGTAAGGGGAGAATGTTCCCAATATATATTAATTATGTTCAATAGAATGATTATAACTCAATTAACAATATGTTGATTAAAAAACTATCATGATTGTAATTAAACATGATTCAGAAGAAGTTTTAGAAAAGAAATCATATGATTTAGAATATCCCATGAATTATGAGGAAATAATGGATAAATAAATCACGTGATATTAAAATCAACATTACACCACATTAATAAAACATGGTGTATAACATGTAATATGTCTCAATGAATAATAATTGAGACCTAGAAGGTATGAATGAAATATGTAACACTCTTTTAAAAACCCCATGAATTATTGGGATTGTAATTGAACATAACATTTCATTATTAAAATATAATTAGTCATATGATATCTCAATTAGATTATATATAAACCACATAAATTTTATTAGAATCATAATACTAAACATGTCTCATATAGAGTAATTTGAGACCAAAATCCATACCTTGGTGTAACTCCCCGACCCTAGTTACCCAGAGTCGGTGCATTATTACATAACATTGGCATGATCACAAGAAAGATCAAATCTCGAAAGACCGATTGGTTTAGTAGCCTTGGAAACACTAGATATATTCATAAGTTTTACATTACATCATAAGATGAAAAACTACTACAACATCATAATGTCTCCATAATCCACACTCATATCCTCACATAAAATCCCTGCAGGTCATTCATAATTTACTTCTTCACTTCCTGGGAAGAATAAAACATAGAAAAGGGGTGAGCTCAAATGCCCAGTAAGGATAACAATATAGCGGAAACTTTCATAAATATGAATAAACATTTAAGGAAATGTATAACTAAAACAAAAGCCTTTTAAACTTGAACATTTAACATAGTATGGCATAAATAAAATGAAATAATTCCATTTACTTATTCACATGGTTATTCTACTAATCGAATAATCACATGCAAAATCAATTACCACTTACATAATGATGGAATGCATAATTCCAGACTATCATAACCACATAGTCAAGGCCTCATGCCAAGACTACAAATAAGATTTTGTCAAGGCCTTGTTCCAAGACACTAGTTTGTCTCATGAGACCTACCGACGCATCGAGGAGCTATAGCGGGCTCCACCCGTCACATATTAAGTCCAATGCATTCCCATATGAAAAGGTTTAAACATAACATAAACATTCATATTAAAACTAGCATACGAAATGTCAATACTTTCACCATAAACTATGAATGGTATAAAAATAGAACATCCATAGTCAAACATATCACAAAACCTTCAATACAATATAGAAGTTTTGTATCATAATAAATCAACTTCAAATAATCTTAAAATCCATCAAAGGATGTTGACATAGCTGAAATCAAAATTCTTTTTAAAGCAATATCTCCTTTTATTTTGAAATCATTTAAGATCCATATAAAATAAAACATTTTCTTTGAAAATATTCTTATAAGCTTGTAAGGGAAACTTTGAAGATTTTATAACGGTGGAAAATAGCCGCACCCGCCGTATAAGTTAAAAAAAACATTCTTACCTTAATTCTGTCGAAAAGGTTAAAAAGGACCTTGTTTTAAAAACGACGGAAAGATTCCTTTATAAACCTCTTATAAAAAGTCAAACAAGGGTATAAATGACTTTAACACATATTCCTATAAATAATAAATATGTTTTGAAATACATTTCGAAGAAACATGGATGTGGATGATAAAGAAATCCCAGTAGATTATTACGTATAAACAACCTCGGATAATGAAGAGATTGTGAAATAACCCATACCTTGTACTTTTCCTTGGTTGGGATAGGTTAACCTCCTGTATAATGGTGAAATAATTGTTATTAAATTAAAAAAGAATCATATATATTAATATGATATCATATATGATCTTTTAACATTGATTTGTTAATAATATCTTAGAATTATCGTCGTTTCGGGTGTTAACTTACTCATTTTATTTTATATGTTTTGTTACATGAGCCATGTTTGTTGTATCTTATTCATATCCAGAATTATATCAAATCCTTAAACATCATTTTTAAATCATCAAATGATAATTATACTTGAATGGATACGATGGAGAATAAATCTCATCGCGTTCGTGGAGACGGTAGTCCGTACGTACGCACGAGCGACAATATCATTCTTTTGATATTAAAATAATATATAAATGGATGGTATATCTTATATAAAGAATCATTAACCTGTTATATTTATTATTTACCTGAGTTAAACATCATTATTATACCCATCCAAATAATATTATATTGAATAACAATTACACCACGACGTGGAGACGGTAAGCCGTACGTACGCACGTATGGTGACATGTTATTCAAAGGGTGGATAGAATACTGAATATGGTTGTACCATATTTATAATAACATCACATTATATGTGAGAAACTAGAGTTATTATTTTAGAATGGTAAGAACAAAGAAAGAAGAAGTGGAAGAAGAAAGGAACTTGAAAAGGGGTGGTGAAAACATTACCTCTTCTTCGGGTTCTTCCTTTTGATTTGATCAAAAGGGATCCTTAGGTTGGCTTTCTGATCAAACTAAGGCCCCTAGGTTGTATTTAGGGATGTTGGGAGAGTATTTGGGTAGAGTTTTGCCGAACCAAAAGGCTTTGAAGGTGTGAAGAAATGAGAAGGAGGAGTGCTCTTTTATAAGAGGGGTGAGGGGCACCTTTGGAAAAGTTAGAAATATTAATTTATAATAAATTCATATTCGGTTTCTAATGGCTCCAAAGTAGATTATTCAAAGGTTAAGGTGGGGATAGGTCTAAAAACACTCAACCAATAGAATTTAGACAGGTTTGGGTACTTATATCAACCTTATCTTTAAGTATTAACTCTAAGTTAATTAGTTTAACTTTTACAATGTCTCTTTGTATTTTTATATAATATGGTTAATAAACATACTATATACATCCAAGCGACCCCCAAGTGGTCCATTAATGATGAACCTGTCATGATATAAGTCTCGTGGCCGAACCTTAGATATTTAGGATTTTAATATCAATTAATAATATAATATTTGTTTTAAGAACTCTTTTATGTCAATTTTGACACTATTCAATAGTTGATTTTTTTGAAACATATAACAGATTTATTACTTCGAAAAAAGTCAATTAAATCAATCCTAATATATCATATTATCCTAGAAAATTAGTTTAATTCATTAAAAGTTTCATATTATATTTATTTGGGTATTTATAATATCAATTATTTTAATTTGTCACTATTATAGTAATTACTGCATCATCATTGTGTCATAACTAAAATAACTTATTTAATGTCTAAAAATTATAAATAAAATATCATTATGTATGAAATCTTTTTATATTTCTAATGAATATTTATAATCTAAAATCCAACATATATAACCCTATGTAACAATTGTTTTGCTAAAAGATATATGCTTGTGTCATTTTTGTATTCATTTTAACTTAATTAAAATAAAGTGTCATTATCACTTACAAGTGGATCCATGGGGTCCCAAAATCGACCCAAATATGTCCATGGTCGACCGTGTATCAACCAATAGGGTTAAGACACGTTTTAGGGTAATTTAGTATTATTATAATATTATTTTTTAACTCTTATTTACCGGATTTACCCTTAACCATGGTAAATAAAATATTTACCGCAGTAATTATTCAAAATGTCTAAAAATAAAAGTTACTTATTTACACAATTTGAACATCCTGATTCCAAATATGGAATCCATTTTCCTAAATTCAAAACACAGAAGTGGCAGAAATTAATTTAAAATTAATTCCCGCTGTCAAAACAAAAAAACTTGTTTTTAAGAGATAATAACTATCAAAAGATTGACACTTGTTTATGTTCGGTTTAATTGTAAAATTATGTCCAATGACCAACATTATATTAAATGGTAAAAATATATTCTAAATATACTTTAAAACTACTAAAATTAATAATTTATCACTATTAATTATTTTGATTAAAAAAAGTTGTTTTTAATTAAAATTTAGTAATTTTCACTATTCATCAAAATATGAAAGTTATCTGAAAAGTACCAAAATTTCACCTTAGGCTAAATTAGATATTCCGAATCCAAAAATGAAGTCTATTTTGAAATATAAAATATATATGATTTCAAAAATTAGGTATTACTATTCACAACGGCTAGATTAATTAGTTGTGGTGTGTGTTAGAACTCGAGGTTGCGTACAACACACGCTATCGCATTATTCGAAGGGAAACGTACCGTGAAAGCTTGGGGTGTTACACTTGGTCATCATTCATATTGTACATGCACTAATCAACCTGAATAATAAAATAAGGATTTTGAAATAAATAATCATGCAACTTATTCAATATTATAAATATTTATACTCTTAATTTTGAATCACTTTATACATAATAATATTAAATATTTTGTAACTATTTTTGACATCTAATGTTTGTAATGTTTTTCAAATTGAACTAATATTACAAAAGTAATGTTGATATATATTATTATATCAAAATAAATCATTATTATATCATAAAATTTATTTCAATTTATATTCCATTGTATTTTATAAATCCTTAATTTCATTCCATGGTTGGTTTGGTTATGAACCATGAAAATGAAATTGATGATGATCTTGTTTTAGTAGTTCCTAACAAATAAAATGTGATTTATTAATTAAAAAATTGAATTTTGATATTAAAATACTAATAAAAATAAAAAATCATTACATAAGTATTCATATAAAATCAAACTATTAAATGTGTCATCTTAGTCATCCAAATAATGCCCCACTATAGAATCCTCGGTTCAGTGCCTTATATTATTACATTGGGATGATTAGATGGTATAAAATTCAAAATGATTTATTAGTTTAGATTCTTTTGAAAAATAGATTATAGACATGGTAAAAATAATACATTGGTAAGGGAAATAATTAATAAAAATTTAATATATTATAATTCTTGAAAACCACGACATAAATTCATCTTCTTATTATGAGGAAATGATACCAAATAAGGGTCAACTCAAATTCTCAATACGGGTAATGTGAAATAGAATCTATAATAAATAAATAATCATTAATCAATATGGAAAGGTAAATATTGGAAAACATATTTTATATAAATAATAAGATGAAAATGAAATGGATCCAAATATTTTGACATTGTGAAAATATCATGAATAGTAATAACTAAAATCTGAATGCTAGAAATGTTAAATTATTGGATGTTTTTTTCCTGGAACATGAACCACTATACAATAATGATCTATTCTCAAAATATTTTAAACGGATTTAACCTGACCAACTGATTCCTCTCATGAGACTTCTGGTGCATTGAGGGTTATTCATTAAAAGTCCCCAACCCATTTCATGTATCTCTAAAGCATTCCACATATATCAATTAATTTATTTAAATCATAAAAAATTGTCTTTTTAAAGTATCTATATTTAGTAAATGATACGGATTTATCACAATTTCCCATAATTAATCAAATAACATACAATTTAATAATTATTTTTCAAATTCCATATAGTTTATGAAATAATAACATCAAACCCAACATAATTTCATGACCCGTCCTCAGGGCCCGTGTCGTGACTACCCCGAGCCCGCCTTCCATAGGCCAGGGGATGACGACTAGCACCAAAGGCGTAATCCTGATAAAAGAGAAGGCATTACCATTTAACCCGTAATGCACACATAGAACGAACACAAGTAGTAGATCCAACAACTAGAATCAAAAAGTAAAACTATATGCAAGAGAATACACTGAATGGAAAGGGGCCGGAAATTCATCCCCAATAGTAAAGTACAACTGTGGAAAAGTAAACAGAAACTACAGAGTCTTCCTCTAGAAATCCCACTAGAAGGGTGGGTACAGATGGCCTCCTCAGCACCTCAAGTTCGTATTTCTGCTTCGTGTACGACTCACTATGTCGTCCACCTCCGGGTACCGTCCAACTCCACAACACTCGGCCTCGATCAGTGCTGTCAGTCATCTGCAACAAACACAATGAAGTGTGGGCATTGCCTTTGCAGGGGTGAGTATAACGATACTGAGTAGGGACCCTCAGACCCCTGAATGTATCCCAAAATCCACGAAGTATATATCACAAAAGGAATGATACAATCACTAAGTATAAAACAACCCTACTTAGGTATATTCCCATACATATACCTAAGTTATCAATCTCAGTTCGGCTCCAACACTCGAGCCCAAGCACATCCCAGTCCACACATGAAGTAAATCCAATCACATCGATGATAACTATTGAAAGTCAAGACTCAACTCACACAGGTATAAATCTATTGTATAGAGATAGAGATGATCAGATGTAGTCACTGATTCATCTATGATGTCGGACCCACACCAGATACTAGGGCAATAGCCATTGTTGTTGAACCCATGGAGGATCCCAGTACAATAGTCGTCGCTGCCGAACCCACGTAGGATCCCAGTACAGTAGTCATCACTGCCGAAACCACATAGGATCTCAGTACAATAATTGTCACTACTGAACCCACGTAGGATCCTAGTACAGTACTCATCACTGCCAAACCCACATAGGATCCCAACAGAGTAGTCTTCGCTGCCGAAGCAATGTAGGATCCCAGTACAGTAGTCGTCCCAATCGAAACCAGTTCAGGGGTTCCCGAACAGAGCACGCTCGATTCTAGGAGGGCTCGCTCCTCATGAAAATGGTTCGATACATCAACTATCACGAAGTCTAGTTTTGATGTATCCCAAAGTTCTGTCTCATCAAAAGGAACCAAACACGACATACAGCATGTCAATCGGACGCCCAGTCTGAGAGTTATTAGCTTTTCTGTTCCGAGGGCCCGGTTGGTTTCGGAATCGAAACAACCTGTATATACCAAAACTTTGATAAAACCATGACTGTGATATACCTAAACTACCTTCTCGATCCAAGGAATCCACCGCATCTGGCGGTGCATCAATCTGAGGTCCGTAGCTCAAGTTTTGGGTGAAAAACCAAAAGTGGTATGAAGAGGGGGTTCTGGGTCCTGTCAGACCAAGCCCAACCAGCCCTGGGTCAGCCCGAACCAGGTCGACCCGACATGATTCCAGGTCTGGCCCAGTAAGGTGAGGCCCGGATCAGCGGCTGCGGCCCGACCCATGCGAGGGCGGCCCGACCAGCTGGCCGAGTGCGGAGTGGGGGGGGGGGGGGTTTCGAAACGCCGGTGCCAGCTGGAATCGCCTGTCCTCCCCGGAACCCACGGACATGGGTTGTGCTCCACCGTCACGGCTGGTGTCGCGACGGTCTTCCAACGGCGGCACACGAGGGGAACCGCTTCCACCAGGTGACTGGCCGGTACCGGCTACCGCCTCCGATCACCAACGCCGCCACACTCTTCAGCGGGCCACCAGAGTCCTTCTGGTGGTCCATTTTTCCTCCCATCTATGCCTACGGTCTCTTTAGGTCTTACTCTTCACTGTGATGTCCTGAAAGCATCATTTCCCTTTCGTCCATCCAACACCCAACAAACCGCGCATCGCGAACAAATTGACAGAGGGTCTGCACTTGTTCGTTAGCCTATACACTCCACGTTAGGGGATCAAACAACCATCCAACATGTAATCTCCCAAGTCCGAGGGTATAATTCACACATATAAATATAAATATATATAATTATACAAAAAACCCCTACCTCATATTTATCGTTGCATGTCGACGACCCGCAGAAGAGAGTGTCACGAAAGACGGACGTTGTTCTGCGAACATCGTGAAAAAGTCGTTGTCGTAGGCGATTTCCTTTGCAGGCGATATATTCTTCCTTGTCACAGAGGAAGGGGAAAGAAGATGATGTCGCTCCATGTTCATCGGAAACAAATAACGTTCTTCATCAAGAGGATTTTGTTCTTTGTGGGAAGAAGACTCTCTCTATTTCCCCTTAGTTCTCCACACAGCTTATGCCAACCCAAAATAAGAGAATCACATATCTTATTTTAATGTTGGCATAAGTGAATTACAAATAATTCAAACACTCCAAATAATTAAATAATATGATTCAAATAATTAATTTCATGGAGTTGGAAAGAATTTAAATGGTCACATAGAATTAAAACATGGGTGTGTTGGCACTTTAATGGGAAGTCCAAAGGTTTAAGGGGTTTCAGGAGAGTTTAAAGAATTAGGTGGTCGTGTAGTACTCACCACACAATACCCTCCCTTGGGAGGTTATGTTGGTGTGGGACCCACCTCCAACTCCACTTTGGTGTAATTAACCACCTTTAAAATAAAAATATGTCTCACATATTTTTATTATATTTTTATTATATATTTTTTATAAACCCCAATATAAACATCTGCTCTCGACCAAACACAACCGCGGTAGAGGTATCCAAAAGCGAGTACAGGTGCTGAAAGTTCATCAGTGTCCTCATATTTTAATTCCAAACACTGATTCAAAAGATATAAAAACCCACACATATTTTTACTGAACATACCCAAACAAAACATCAGAAATTGATTCTGGGCACACCGGGCCTCGAAATCAAGCGCTGTCCCAAACTGGGGACTCGTAAAATTCCAAAGAATTTAAGAAAAACGTTTCATTGAAATTTCTGGGTCTTTTCACATAATATGTATATTTAATTGGAAATTCCTATTCAATGAAAACCAATTACAATAAATTGATCACTTCAAGAGAAATTTAATAGTCATAAAAAATTTTGAAATATCACCATAACATTTCAAATAAAATTAACATGGATTAAATAATTCAAATTGAAACATTAAATTCAATGAGTAATAGAGTATTCATGATATTAATGGTCAATGGGGTAGTATATACAACACATTAATGGGAATTGGTGTATTATATCAAATAATTATCAATGAATGTAAATTGAGATGAAATCCCTTACTACTCAAGTAACTTTTGAATCAAGAGTTATATGAAATTATAACATAGAAATAAACTTTTAATATCATTAAATAAAAAAAATTAATGATATTAAATTTCATAGGGAAGTATATGCACCACAAAAATGGAACTAGTGGTGAATACGAAATAAGTTTCGCATAAGTAAATGTGAGACTGGAAATCCCATTACAATAATGATAAAATTTTAATAAAAAGCCCAAAAAAGTAACAATCGTCAAATTAAAAATGTAGAAACCATTAATATAAAATAATTAATGTTATAATATATAAAAATGGTTAGTAGATTTCCCATGGAATGGAAGTATGTGGTGAATATTAAATATGTCTCACATATTTAAAATTTGATATGAAAATCCCTTACCTAATGGCCCCTTTTGGTTGAACAATATTTATACTCTTTTATAATGGGTTTAATAATGTTAATAACTAAGAATATAACCATGATAATATTTATAATATCATATATTTTATTTTTATAATATCTTATTACCCATTTTTTAATAATGTTTTATTGTTTTCGTTACTCTCAATGAAAATTGCCTATATTCTTATGTATGTTTATAATAGTTGTTTTTCCTCATATTATATAGAAAATGATTTAAAAATATCCCTAATTTAAACCATGTTTTAAATAAAAAAATATATTCATTGCATATTTATTTAAAAAAATACATAATATATAGAAATAGTAAATGAAATACATAGTTCACTAAGACGGTTGGTCGTATGTTCTCATGAACTATGTTTCTATTTTCTTTTTGTATTAATAGAACAAAATTAATTTGTATAGATATAAAATATAATTAAAATATTATATTCATTTCATGTAAATTATATTTTTTATTAAAACCATCACTAATACATTCCATGTAATAAGCGAACAAATTACATCTCTTCGATGTGGTGGTAGTCCATACGTCCCACACAATTTTATTATTTTCCCCAAAAAAATAAAAAAATTAAGGTCAGTGTAATATATTAATTTCAAAAGCATTAAGTTATTATAAATACCATATAAATCATATATAATCTAGAAACCCATCATCATTACTAGTGGTTAAAATGAAATATTGAATGACATCAGTTCTTGAGGTAGTTGTTTGATGTGCACCAGAACGATGATTGTGCATCCAATTTGATGGAAGTGTGTGTGATTTTCGGTCAAATAATTAATATAAAAACCTAAAATAATATTGAATATATATATCTCATTACATAATCATGATTTTAAAAAAAAATTAATGAGTAAATAATAAAATAAAATAAATATTTTCTTGGATTAAATTTACCTCTTTTTTTGGGTAATTTTTTTAAAAAATACACTTCCTTTATATCATCCCCGGAAATTATATAATTTTACTTCTTAATATTTTTTAAAATTTATGAATTATGTAGTAATATTACTTTAAAATGGATTCTATTTCTGATAGCATACATAATACACAGTAGTAGGTTTCTCTAAAATATTACGTTGAACATAAGAGTGGGTCATACCAAAAAATAATATATTATTAATATTATTTTTTTACGTGGTATTTATCACATAGGTGATTGAATAGAAACAATAAAAAAATTTAACTAAATTATGAAAATATGTTTTACATATGCTTATATAATGATTCATTGGTTACAAAATTAATTAGAATGGTAAATAAAAACCAATTGAATATAAATGATGTGTTTTAGGAAAAAAATAGTTAAATGTGAATAATTGCGTATATAAAATAAAAAAACACTATTTTTGGATTTTATTAATGACATATTAAATCAATATAATATTCAAAATTCATATTATGTTTTTTCTTGACATTACATAAGAATAAAAACAATTTTACCGATAAAATGAGTTTTTTTCCTAAAATGTTGTATTATATCATTTTGAGGGAGAACAAATTTTAAATATTTTTTTTACACTTTTATATATTCTATTTAAAAATATAATATTATTTTTTTATGACAGATTTAAAATTTTATTTTGGTAGAATTTTGGAGTTTTTTAGATAAAATTCATTTTTTAATTAATACAGAAAAACACTACCCATTAGTTCAAAATTACTTTTTCGCCTAAAATATTAAATATTTATATATATACATTTTAATTAGTTTTAATTTTTAATAATATTAGGTTTTTATCATTTAATATAATTTAGTACATTGGAAGGAATTTCCTATTGAAATTGAATTGAAAAACTACGTGAACTTTTGAACATTTTACATAAAAAACTTGTTTCCCCTTCTGACTATGGGATTAATTTTTTAACACATCCATGATTTTAATTTTCTAAAACTAACATAAATTGTTGAAATAAATGTGAAAAAAAATTCTAATAAGATCAAAATAATTTTTGATGAATAGTAACATTATATTTTTATTTACCACGGTTAAAGGGTAAATCAGGTAAATAAGTGTAGAAATAATGTTATAATAATAATAAACTACCACAACACTTGTCCTAATATTATTTTTTGAGTTATGGATGAACAATAAAATACATGGGTCAAAATTGTGTCCTTTGAAATCCACATAGGTTTGATTATGACACTACAAATATTTTCTATAAATTAGAAATAAAAATATCTCAAACATGTCTCTTATTACTAAGACAATTTTAATATAGCACTATATAAGTGATTTATTATAATATAAGTATTAATTAGAAATATAAAAAAATTACCTAGGTCATGGTAATTTATTTATAATTTTTAGGAAATAAAAAATTTAATTTAATTAGAACACAATGATGATGAAATTACAGATTTATTAAAGGATGAATCAAATAAATGATTCTAATAATATAAAAATAAATAAAATTGAAACTATTTATTCCATAAATGTTTTTTATGCTTCATATGACATTTTTTAATTGAATTAAGATGTTTTTTGAAGGTGTATTTTTGTTTAGAGTTTATTTAAATTCAATAAACTAAATCGTGTCAAAATTGACATAATTGAATTTTATAAAGATAAGAATTTATAAATTATTTAAAATTTCTAAATATATATTAAAATTAAAAATTGTATATAATAATGTCTAAATGTTCATTAATTTTTCCATTATGTGAAAATTACCAAATATATGTAATATTTCTAGACTCTTAATATTTAAAATGTAGTTACAGATATTAAAATTAAAAGGGAATAATTAATGGTGAACCGAAAGGACTAGGTTTAAAATAAAGTAATTATAAGTATAAAAATAATTATATGAGAGTATTTATAAATAAACTCATATTTTCATTGATAATACTCTTGCTGGAGTCATTTGTATTAAAAAATTAATTTAAATTAATTTAATATTTTAAGAGTTTCCAAAGGTGCCCCTCCTCCCTCCTATAAAAGATACCCACTCTCCTCAAATACTCATAATTCAAAAATCATTTGGTCCAGCCACTATCTACCCAAAATAATTCTTATTAACCCTTCCCTCATTATTGAGGACTTATTTTGTGCACCCCACCTTTTTTAGAGGTGTTAGTGTGTTCTTTAAAGGTGATCTACCGAATAAGAGGTATCTATTTTTAAGTGTTTCTATTTTATTTCATCTTGAATTTTCATCAAATATCCTTCATCCATGATGAAATTATAATTAAATTATCCTCAATATAATTATATTTTATTATGATAATTTCATCACCAAATCTATATCTAATTTTTTCAAATGGGAAATGAACATTTCGTTTTTGTGTACAGTAGTCTATCACTTACCAAACTAATATAGTTCATTATTCATTTTTGTCTATAAAGACTAATTATAATGATGAAATAAATTATCATATATGATATTCATTAAATATTTATTGTTTTCAAGTAATAATACTACATTTATTTTTCTACTTACCCTCCATTGAAAAATGATCACATTGTTCGTGTGTACATGTGAACTATCACCTCCACGAAGAATTGTGAATCATTTTTATTAAACACATCACTTTTATGATATAAATTATTATATTAAATTGATTATTAAGATTATAATTATATTATTAGAATTATAGAGAGATAAAATAATAATTAACTTATGTCTATAATGATCAATCAAAAATGGAAAGCTTACTTAGGCGTACGTACGACTTACCATCTCTATGATAATAATGTTGTACATATTTCATACAAAAAATGAATTTTTGGATTTAAAAGTATAATTGATCTATAAAAGTGATTATAATTTCCTTAATATTTTTTTAAAGATGATTTAATTTTGAAAATATGGATTAATGATATCATACTTTGTTCATTTTTTATTAATGTACATATTATCGACAAAACATTCAATATGAACATAAATTTATATGTAATTGTTATAACATGATAATAAGTTATATAAAGGAATAATAAAAATAAAAAATTATCTCATGAAATTAGAAATTAACCTTCATTTATTATTTATAAATATAAATATTATACGAGATGAGTTAGACTCAAGGTAAGGGACTTCGTCTCAATCTCATTTCACGAAGGCATATCATCATCTTCTACACATTTAATACCTTATAAGGTGTATATACCATACTTTTACCTTTTTATATCATGAATTATTATATTTTTGTGATATTTAATTTTTTATATAATATCATTCCTTAAGTATTATTATTCAAGTGTTTCTATTGTGGTAATTAACTCTTTAAATAAAACATCATTTTAAATGTTTTAATGATTTATTCTTCAAGAACCTTTTATTTCATGTCCATTTTAAAAAAACCTTTTTTATGAATTTATTTATTTAGAAATTAATTTTTTAAAATTTTAATTTATTTTAAAATTTTCAAAGTGGTATGGGACACATTGATTCAAAGTACAATTTATTAAAATTTTTAAATGGTTTTGGAATGGGATTGTATATTTAAATATCTTCAAATTATATCTTGAAATACAAAAGAAATTTTTTGACTTAAATGGTTAGAATAAAAAAAAATTATGTTTTATGATTATATAATTAATGTTGGACATTTGAGATGTGGTTATGTGATAATAAAATATGGGTGGTCAAGTTATAATAAAAAATGGGTGCTTCCTTGATAAACCAAGGATTAGTGGTTACATTATAACCTCCATTTCATTGGTTATGGAAGTCATCTATATGGCTATTCTATTTAGCAATATGTGTGGAAGTAGACTGTATGGTTATTCCATTTAATTATGATTATAACCCATGTTACCATTATGTGTTATAAGTGATTTATATGGGTTATATGGTAATATTTGAATTAAAAAATGATAAACAATGAGATTATATTTAGTCAAGAGTATTAACAACTTATTAAAGGTGAAAATTATTACTTTATGATAAATTATCCATGATTTTCATGTTTCCACAAGACTAATATTTTTTCTTCCTTATGTATCCCTTATTGGAATTTTGTTCTCATCCAGTTTTTTTAAATGTGTTTCATAATATTTAAGAGTGAATATATTGAACGATGGGATTATGTGAATGTTGTGATGATTAAACATGAACAGAAACTATGTTTCATTTTAAAAGCCTCTATTTTATGGAAGAAATAGATACTATTGGATATGGGAACGTTTTATTTATATGGGTTTTTTATGTATGAGTTGTTGCTTAATTATATACATCAGTAAACATTAATAGATCCTCAATGGGAGAAAAAGTCAAATTATTAACCTAACATAAGAGTATGTAATTTTTAAAGATATGGCCTTATAATTGGTATCAAAGGAGGCTTTAGACAACATTGGAGATTTGAATGTATTATTAGGAGATATGGGTATCATCAGGTGTTTATAATTTTAAGTTCGGGCCTAAGTTTAATTTACTAGAACCCCTTTTGAGGCATAAATTATGAAATTTGAAAGTGATTAATTGTATTTTTGGACACATTTATTTTTTGTGGTAGTTATGGGTTATTAATTTCGGGGATGAAAAATGAACGGAATGGACTAAACATTGAGGTTAAAACATGTTATGGTTATTTTTGTTAATTTTACATCATTTATTTTAATATTATAAGATTTATACAGTTTTTTAAAAAGTAATACTTGGAGACTACATGACAACCCGTCGTGTTAGACAAGGCTGTGGGAATAAATCCTCCAACTAAACTACAGTATTTCTTTATGACCTACCATTTTCCTATGTGAAGTCCATAGTTATTTTTAGTTATTTTTTAAAGATAAATTATTTTATGGATTAAAAAGAAGTTTATTTGTGAGACATATATCTTATCGAAAAGATAACCATGGGATTCGAATATTATTTAGTGATTAAGTGATTAATGTTTTTTTGGAAGATGTTGATTATTTTGGGAACCCTATATTCCTACATAAAATAGAACACTATGGGATTATATTTGAGGATTTATGGTTGAATTTTATTTTTAATGAATATAAGTTTTTTTGTGGACATGTGCTGATTAGGGATATTTATGGAAATGATTAACCAATCTTGGAGAATATGTGACTTTCTAAATTACTTTATTTGGTATGAGACATTAACAATGGTTGATGTAACTTAGAGTAACATGTTATATCTTATCCTAGATGATTATTTGATTAATTCCCTCTAATTTCTTATATTTAAACATAGTTACAATATTTTTGAGAAATTTTTAGGATATATATTTTTGAATGGTCTAGGCTGGACTTTGGGCATAACATTTTAATATTGAGATCAAAATTTGTCATAATTCTTTTAATGTTTAACATATTTGGGGAATTATATTATTTTTTCCTAATTTTTTATTTTTAGTTAATGTTTCTAGACATGATGAATAAATATTTAATATTTTTGTAGATTATTTGATTCTCTATAAGTTGATTATATTTATTTAGGCATGAAGAAATACTCTTAAATAATTATCATTTGGAGAAAAACATGATTTTGTGGTGTTATTTGATTGAAGGATGAAACTCTACTTTTCATATAAGAGTATTTTCTTATGTTGTTCTTATAAGTAGGAAAATAATTATGCAACTCCATGAAAAGAATATTAAAACAAAAAATGTTATTTATTTACATTTCTTACAAATAAATCATAGATTATTTGACAGATCCCTTGTTTTTTTTCTAATTTTTAACATTCTCCTAATCATGATTTCTATCACTCTCTATTAGAATATGATGGTTATTTTTTCTTACATATCAATGTTTTCCTACATGTAACCCTGATACATTTTATATTGGGTTCCCTTCTTACTTATATTTATTTATTTTTAATGTTAAAATCTTTATTGGCTCTTTTTTCGATGTAGGATTTCGAAGAAGTAATTTTGAAAAGTGAAACCTTACTTACTGATTCCAAATATAAAATTTACAAGGACAAAATTTTTATAAGGGGGAAGGATGTGAAATCCTATGTAATTATAGAATAATAAATTTTTCATATTTATTAATATTTAAGATGTATATAGTAATTTTACATTAATAGGTATGTTATATTTTATTGTGTACTTGACAAACAACAATAGATTTATCTGAAATATTACAATGTACTTAAGACTGAGTTATTCCAAAAATAATATATTATTAATGTTATTATTTTATGTGGTAGTTATTTAATAGTAATTATAATTTAGGGAATCAAAGATATTAACTAAATTATGAAAATATGGTTTACACATGTTATATAAGGATTCATTGGTTAAAAAATTAATTTTAAATGTAAATAGAATCCAATTGAATATAAAAGAAGTGTTTTTATGAAAAAAAAATTTAGTGCAGATAATTATGTCTAAAAAATAATAATGTCTCCATTGGAAGATTATATCAATGAAATATTAATTCAATATAATATTTGAAACCCATCTTATGTGTTTTTTTGACATTATAAAAGAACCAATAAAATTTTACCGATAAAATGAGTGTTTTTTGAAAAATACAGTTTTATCAACTTTTTATGGAGAAACCATTTTGAATCTATTTTTTCACTTCAATAAGTTTTATTTGAAAAAATAAATTTCTTATTTTTAATTAGGATATAAAATTTAATTTGGTTATTTTTTGATTTGTTTCTAATAAAATTCATTTTTAATGAATAGTGAAAAACTGATTATTTTAATTCAAAAGTGTTTTTTCATCTAATTTATTAATATAGTTAAAATTTACGTTCAATTTATTTAATAGTTAAATTATATTATGTTTTTATAATTTAATCTAATTTAGTTCATTGGATGAAATTTTATATTGAAATTGAATAGAAAACCTATGTGATCTTTCATACGTTTTACATAAATAATTTGTTTTCTAATTCAGATAACAGGATTAATTGTTTTTCCCTCTTCTGTGAATTTAATGTTAAAAAAGTAACATACATGGTTTTAATAAGTTGTATAAATATTTTCCAACATGATCAACAAATTTTTTTTAATAGAAACTTTGGTATTTTATTTAACAGGGTTAAGGGGTAAATCACCTAAATAAGGGGAAAAATAAACTTATATTAATATAAAAGTACTCTAACACATTTCCTAATATTATTTTATGAGTAATAGAGGACCAAATAAACACCTAATACGAAATTTTTTAACTTTGATAGCCACTTGGGTGTGATTATTAGATTAATAATATAGTATTTGAAGTAAAAAAAACATCATAAACATATCTCTAATTAATAAAATAATTTTAATATGGGGTTATATAATTGATCTATTTGACTATAAATAGTAATTGGAAATGCAAAAAAAATTACCAACATCAATTTAATTTATTTATAATATTTATGAAATAAAATTTTGAATTGAATTTTTACATAATGATGATGAAATAACAGATTTATTAAAGGAAAAAAATCAAATAAATTATACTAATAATATTAAAATTAATATAATTTGGAATATTAGATTCCATAAAAAATTATCCATGGTTACTATGATATGTTATAATTCTATTAAGTATTTATTTTTTTATTTTATATTCTTATTTTGAGTTTATTTAAATTCAATAAATTAAATAGTGTCCAAATTGACATAATTGATATTTTATAAAAATAAAAAATTATTATATAATTTAGAAATCCTAAATATATTTTAAAATTACAATGTGGATATAAAAAGTTCTAAAGGTTCCTTAATTGTAAAATTTTGGTATATTTACCCAATATATGTAAAATAGATAGCTTATTGACATTGAAAATGTTATTACAACAATTAAAATTAAAAAAGAATAATTAAGGTTAATCTAAAAAGATATGGTTTAAAAAAATAAATAATATTCTATGTAATTACTATATTAGATTATTTAGAACTACAATAATCTTATATTATACTTATCTGACATTGGTGTCATCAAGATTAATGAATTTATTTATTTAAAAATAATTTTTTAATAGTTTCAAGGGTGTCCATCCCCAATCCAATAAAAACGTACCCACTGTTCTCCAATACACACACATAAAGATAAATTTGTATCAGAAAATATCTACAAAAACCCCTTCCTAAAAGCCCTACCCACATTATAGAGTCCTTATTTTAGTCACAACACCATTTCTATAGGTGTTAATGTGTTCTTCAATGGTGATCAATCATAGAATAGGTATTATTTTTTTCTGTTTTTCTGTTTTATTTCTCCATACATTTCCATTAAGTATTATTAATCCATGATGAATTGATATTTGCATCTACCAAAATATATTGATAAGTTATTATATTAATATCATCACCAAAATTGTTCTCCAATTTTATCAGATGGGAAATGAACATTTGGTTCATGTGAATGGCATACTACCACCTCACGAACCAATATAGAATGTTTTTCATTACCATCTATAAAGAATAGTTATAATAATGAAATAATTTTTTATATATGATATTAATTAAATATTTACCATTTCAAAATATAAATATTTCAAATATATTATTATTTTCCCTACACTTGAAAATATGATAATGGTGTTTGTGTGTACGTGTGAACAATCCTCTTTATAAAGCGATGTGAACAATTTTTATTCAGCACATTACTTGTATGATATATATAAGTATATTTAAATTATTATTATTATTTTAATAATATTATTATCATTTTTTAAGATTAAATAATATTTACCTTATGTATATAATGATCAATAAGAAATGGAAACGTTTCTCATGCCTATGTATGGCCTACCGTCTCTATTATTATAATGTTGTTCATTTTTCATACCATAAATTAATGGTTTGATTTAAATGTATAATTAATGTATAAAATATTTTAATATATCAGGAATATTATTCAAAAAATGATGATATTATTACCACATGGAATATTTACATCATACCAAGATCATTATAGACTCAAGTACCGATTACCGAGAAAACAAATTACATGAACATAAATAATTATGTAATTGTAATAATAGGATAATAAGTAATATAAAAGGAAAAATAAAGATGAAAAAAGTTCACAAGAAATTATAAATTAATGTAAATTTATTATTTAGGAATAAAAATATTTTTTGTGATTAGTTAGACTCAAGGTAAAGGATTTCATATCAATCTATTTTAATTGAGGCATATCACAATTTTATTCATATTTTTTATCCTATAATGGGTATATACAACCATTTTGATTGGTTATATCCTATGTTTTTAAGTTATCATGATAAATAATTTTTTGTTTATTTTTTTTAACGATCTGTGTTCAAGTGTTTCTCTAGTGGTAAGGGACTATTTAACAAAAACCTCATGTGAAATTTGATAAATGATTTATTATGTTTAAACGTTCTATTTCATTTCCCTGTTTAAAAAATTGTTTTTATGAATTTATTTATATAGACATTAATTTTTTAAATTTTTATTTTCAATAAAAAATTTCAATGTATTATGGGACATTTTGATTCAAAATTATCCTTATTGAATGTTTTAAATTGTTTTGCAAATTGATTGAATATTTTAATTTCATTAAATGATTTCGTGTTATTGAAAATTAAATATTAGTAGTGAAATTTTTAAAATTGCAATATTTTATTTTTTATTATTATATAATGTTACTTGTAAAATTTAAGGGTGGTTCTATGAAAAACCAAATATTGGTGGTTATGAGGAAAACCAAATATGGATGGTTCCATGATAATCCAATGATGGCTGGATATGTTATAACCTCCAATGCATTGGGTATGTAGTTCAGTCATATGGTTATTCCATTTAGTTATATTTGTGGAAGTTGACTGTTTTGTTATTCCATTTAAGTATTATTATGTCCTAAATAACCTTTATTTGTTATATTTTATTTATTTGGGTTTTATGTTAATCTCTTGACTACAAAAACTGGTATGCAATTATATTATATTTAGTGAGATAATTTACTATTTTTTAATGGTGAAAAGTATTACATTAAGATAAAGTATTCATGGATTTATGTTTTCAAAAAAATAACATTTATTATTAATTTTTTATCTTTTATTCGTATTTTGTTCTCAATTCACATTTTAAAATGTTTTTCACACAATTTATGGTAGAATAGGGTCATGTATGGGATCCATGAAAAGTTATGATGATTAAACATGAATGGAAACCACATTTCATTTTCATATATTCTGTTTTATGGAAGAAATGGACATTGTTGGATGTTTCCACTTTTTATTTTTATGGTTTTGTTATGTATAATTTATGGCCTAATTCTATAGAGCTCTACAATTGTAATGATCCTCAATGTGAAATAAAGTCAAATTTTCGACTTATCTCAAGATTATGTAACGTTTAAGGTCGAGGCGTTACATCATTGGTTTTATTTCATCCCAATGATAGACTTCTATATTGATATGATGTATTATGGGGATAAATTTAAGTAGAACATTGATGACCTAAAGGAATTAAGATGTGTGAATAAGTATGGGGGTGTGCGTGCCCTTTTATAATTGAGGAGGAGTGGTATTGTTATAAATATAAAAAGTTAAATACTATTGGGAGGTCTCCCTTTCATAATGTACCTCCGAAAATGAACCATATTAGATATAATTTTTTGTATGGTATAAATATAGACATAAAACATGTATTGTATAGGATTTTATGATTTTTTTTCCCGTTAAGATCAGTGTTTTACACATAAGTAAACTCATTTCTGTGAGAGTAGATGTAATTAATTTTTTATTTAAGTCATTAGTAATTTTAGTTAGAAACTAATTTATAAAATAATATAAATTATAAATTATTATGATTTAAATTATTGAATAAACTTTTCCATATTCAAATCACATAAGTTATAGAAAATAATTTATAATTAATCTCGTAGACTGGTAGAGAATGCTTGTTTTTAAAGGAAAAATATACAACATTATAAAATGTTTTCATATAAAAAGTCAGTATTAATTTTGTCCCACTGAACTAAAATGGATATATAGTTGTAAATTTCTTCTAATGGAAATTTAAATTCAGTTAAAAATTAAATTTATCCTTATTAATTATTTAAATAAAAAGATAGTTTTTAATTAAAATTCAATATTTCTATCTTTGCATAAAAAATTATTGTTCTAAGAAAAATTCCAAAAATACACCCTATGATAATTTTTATGTAAAAATATAAATAATTAAGTTAAATTTTTGAAATATAATTTCAAAAAATATAAAAAAACTAGTTTTAAAAAGTGGTCACTATTAAAAAGTTACAAAACTACCTTTAGAAAAAAATTATATTTTTATATATAAAATATGGTGCCTTTTTATCAGATTCCTATATGATATATTAGAATTAATTTAAAAAATATAGTAGAATATATAATAAATAAATTTAAATATTATCATATAATAATATTTATTAATTTAATGTATTAGGATAAAACAGATTTTCCCCAAAAATGTTTTTTCTGTAAAACTACTTATTTTATATAAAATGGGATTAAATATTAATTTTTCATTAATTTTTAAAAAAATGATTATATAATTTTTTTTGTAAAATGTAATTCAACATTAGTTAATACTTTTCATACATGTAATTGAAATAGATAGATGATAACTATTATATTAAATAATAATATATTAATATATTGTAGTTTGGTAAAACTCAGTCTTGCATGTAACAATATCTTTCATAGGATCTCAGTTTTGTGTGCAAAAGAAGACAACATTTTGTTTCATGTACCTTAAGATAATATTTGTGTTTTGGTAGTGGAATAGTATCTTTTTATTTTGTATAATTAAGGTATCACCAAAATACATTATTATGAATGGAAAATATTGTACTTATTTTTGTTGTGAAATTCTCCCCTCCTTAAATAAATTATGTCCTAAAATTCAAAAATGAATATGATGATCTTGGGATTGATATTTGAATATAATATTCTTGAAAACCGCACATAATATATATGGTTAATAACATATTTTACTAATAATATGGACAAAATGTAAAGGTCACCATAAAACATGGATTTCAATATGATAATTTTAGAGAAAACATGGATATTTAAGGAAAATATTGAAAACAATTTATGATAGAGAGTGATAAAGATCGGGTTTATGAGAATGTTTTTGAAAAAAAATACATAAACCAAAGGTGATGAAAAGGTCATTCATATCCTCAAAAATGATGATAACATGACAATATTATAGTTTCGAGACCTTTTCCCATATTTGAGCAATTCTTCCACCCTATAAAAATCCTTGGAAATGAAATTACTTGATACATTTCTATTTGATAAACACAGTCATATCCATTTGTGGTTTCTTGAAGTATTTATAATTCATCTCTTAGCATAGGTTTACTCTAATGGTGAAGTAATAAATTAACCTAAAAAACCTCATCCAAATATCAATATAAACCATTTTATAAGTAGTTAACCATGTTACCCTTCCAATATATTATGATCCAAATCATTATATTGATTTTCACTGAATTTTCAAAATGATCTTATCATTACTTCCCTAAACAACATGATGTAGTTCTTAATTGTCACATAACAATATGTGAATACATTATTCGTTAATTTTCTGGAAGCATGGTAATAACATTAATTACAATAAACCTTATTAAAAAAAATGCATGATTCATTATTCCTTATGTATTATATAGTTTGTTAGATATATTCATTAAATCCAAAATTATGTATAATTTTTTAATTACTCAATAACCAATTCACTAATAAATAATTAATAACTTCAAAGGTGGTTTGTAATATTCAATTTACATTACCCATATGAATCATCTCTTAACTCATCCATCATTATCTCAAAATTATTAACTTATTAAGGGGTTTTACTTTATCAATCGTGTGTTTTCCAGGAATATCAACTTGTCCCTGAATCATTTTTCTTGGTCATAAATACCATTAAACATATTCTTTCAAACCCTTAAAAAGAAATTATTGAAGTAAAATCCTCATATATTCTATAATTCTTATAAACAGAACATCATTTAAAAAATACTAAAAAAATAATTAATACATTTATGCATAAGAACATTAATAATTCATCTTCATAAATATTAATAGAATAATATTAATCATGATACATTATATTCTTCTATGGTGTATTCCCTTGATTCATGGGGAAATTACTTCTATAGTTCCCCATTTAACTATTAAAAAAACATTAAATTGGTGTAGTTTATTTCATCAAATGGTATTATTTTTCAGGGTGACCATTTTTTACACACTTATAACAAAATACTTATCCTTTTTACTATTTCCTAGGTTGATTACTTAAAAATCAATCCCATTTGGGAAAATAATTCATTATCTACATACCTTTAACCTTATTTTCCACAATTTGCCTCTTTTTCTCATTCTTCCCTCAGAATCCACAACACATAGATAATTATTTCTCTATCTCATTAGAACAAGTTAATATGTCTTTATATGATAAAAATGTATTGGATAATGGTTCTCTTATTAATATTAGTTTAATATAATAAAATATATTATCCTTTTATCACTTTGGATCTTTTGTATTTATGAGGTTCACATTTTTTCTAGGCACCATTTCAAAATGTTGACATACACTAAATTGGATCATAGTATTATGAAATATAATGTATAATTGAAAAAATAGTAAAAAATTTAACATAAATTAGGGAATAATTTATTCATAGGTAATCTCATTATAATAAACATGGTTTCATTCAGATGTTCTTCTATACATATCTTAATAGTCTATCATGTGGTTTTGTTCTATAATCTAGGTTTTCATTCATATATTTTCCAAGGATTATACTAAACGTAGATTTATAGAAACTATAATTCTCTAACACAAGAATCCAATAGCCAGTGACTTTTTGTATTACATTGGAATGATTAAAATGAAAAAAAATCCACATTTATTGATCAGTTTAGTTGTTTTGGAAAATTAGATTATATAAAATATACACATAATACATTGGGAAAAGAAATAAATAATTAAAAAGTAAAATATCATGATCCTTGAAACTCATTCCAGGAATTTATCTTCATATCCTGAGGAAAGGAACAATAATAATTGTAAGCTCAAACATAATAATTTATATGTGAAAATGAATCTATTATGTATTAATAATAAATAATCCACATGTAAAGGAAAATAATTGAACAAACCTAAAATATAAATGATAACATGAGAATTAAATTAATCCATATATTTATTCATATTGAAAATAAAATGAATAATAATAACTTATATAAGAACTTAAGAAATGCTTAATTATTTGACGTCATGAATAGGGAACATATACCATAATATCGTTAAGATATATTCTCTTTATAGTTTAAACTATTCATATTTATCCAACTAACTCATATCATGGGACTACCAATTCATTGAGGGGTATACACTAAATGTTCTGAAACTGATTACATACATGTTCAAATAATTCCTCATATATCTAAAAATTAATTTAACTCATATAAAATTTCATCATCAAATATCAGTATTGTGTTAAAGGAATCGATTTATTAAATTTTCCCCAATTAATCAAATAACATTCAATGAAATAAATTTATGTAAAATGGTATATAGTTTATTAAATAATAATATATATTTAAAATTAATATGGATATTGTAGAGTAATTTTATATTCAGTGAATAATTTTTACAGTTAATTTATTCTTTTAAGAGAATGTTAACACTCAAAAAAGAACGTAAGATATCACAATAAGTTTTAAAATAAAATTACCTTAGATTAAATAATTCAATTTTAAAATCAAAATATCATGAATAATATAGCATTCTTTATATTTCATGTCAAATATGATGTATATACACCACATAAATAAGAATTGGTCCATAAAAACAAATAATTACTAATGGAATTTATGTTGAGATATATTCCATTACTGATCCAGTAACTTTTGAATCATGATATTTATGAAAGAATAAAATAAATTAAGTCATTAAATATCATAAAATAAATTAAATTCATTGTATAACACATCATATGGAATTTTTTACAGCATAAAAAATAAAATACTGGAAAATAAAGAATATGTCTCCGAGAAATTAATGTGAGACTGGAAATCCCCTTAAAATTACGCTAATATAAGTATATGAAACCAAAAAAAAATAATAATGAAAAAAATTCAAATATCATGAAAATAAAATTTTTAATGATATAATATATCCAAAGGTGTATCCAGAACACCACCCAAAATAAGTAAGTTGTGAATTTGATATTTATATCACATATGTAAACAATGACATAAAAATTCAATATAATACACTCCCTTTCGGTAGAATGATATTTATACTATTCTATAATGGTTTTAATAATTTTTTTTCATCCTATAATACTCAAAATAATAAATATAAAATAACATATTATCTTATTATAATAAATTATTACACATTTGTTATTAATATTTCATTATTTTCACTATTTTGGGTGTTAATGGCCTAATTTTTCTTCTATATTTTGACATGTTAGTTTTGTTATTATTATTTGATAATGATACAAAAATATATTAAAATTAAAACATTATTTATATATCATATATATTCTATACATATTTATTTAGTGTAATCTGTAATGTTTTGAAATAGGAAATAAATTACACCATTAAAGGACATGGTATGCCTTACGTATGCGTGAACGTTTATTTCATTTTCATTTCATATTAAAAGAATGAAAAGGAGATTATATATATTTATATAATAATAAATGTATAATATTTATGAAATACACATAATTTTTTTAATTATTTTATCTTTAATACAATCCATTTAATTTGTAACTGAATTACGTCACTTTGATGAGGCAGTAGTAAACACGTCCATAAACGATGTAATCGTATTACAAAATAAATTTTAAGCATGACGGTATGTTTTATATTTATATTTAAGAATCATGAAAACATTATAAATATCATATATATCATATATAAACAATAAAACCATCATTATTATTGACTTTTTACAATGGATATGGAATAGTGAACATTATAGGTTACTGAGGAAGTTGCCTTCTATATACACTAATGATGATTGTGTGTCTAATTTGATGGATGTGTGTGTGAATGTAGATCATAAAATTAAGATAAAAAATATCATAATATTTAATATAATTATTTAATTTTATAATCATGATATAAAAAATATTTTATGGAGTGTATACATATATAAAATGAAAGTGTTCATTGAACAATGCTACTTATTCTTCAGGTAACACCTTTTGGTTCATATGAAAATGAATACTTGTATTTCATTAAACCAAAACTAAGGATTCTAGGATGAGTTTAGGGACTTTGGGGAGACATTTTTTAATCTTTTGGATGAGTCAAATGGATTTAGTAGTGTGAACTAGTGAGGTGGTGTGACTGCCCTATTATACTAATGGATTAGTGTAATTCTTGTAAATATTAAAAGGTAAACACTATTAGAAGGACTCCTAGATATAATATTCCTCAAATAATAAAAAATATTATTTAATATTGGTGAAATGGTCTAAATTTGGATGGATAAAAAAGAATTTCATTAGATTATACGTTATTTGGTTCCTTAAGATTAATTTTTAACCACTATGTTAACTAATTTTAACTATAATCACTAAATTTAATTTTAATTTAATTCAATAATAATTTTCATCAAAAAAATATTTTGAACTTAATATTAATTATAAATTATATATATTAAATATATATAATACATTTTCCTCAATTCCAATCCTTTCATTTGTATAAATTAATTTAAAATTAATCTCACATATAAGATGAGAAAGTGGGTTTTTAAACTGAAAATGTCCAAAAGTTTGAAATGTTTTTAATCCAAATTCATTATCAAATTGATAAAAATTGCATAAATTTAATTTATATATTTAAATTTGTTCTATTTAAATATTAAAATTTTTCTAAAAAATAATTTTACTATATAAATTCATTACTCAATATGTCATTTATCAATTAAAATTCTTTATGTTTTATTATTCATCAATAAAATGAATATTCTCATAAAAATAAAAAAACTGAAAATAATTTTTTTTAAATCATTATTTCGGAAATAATTTAATTCCTTAAAATAAAATTTATAAATATCTACGAAATTTTTTATTAAAATAGGTTCTACAATAAAAGGTGAAAATATCCTTTAGAAAAATATTTCTTTGTATAAATAAAATAAGGTTTCTTCTTATATTATTCCTATAAAATCTATTAGATGAATGTCAAAAAAAAATTGAATATATAATCAATAAAATTCATTATGCTCATACACTAATATTATTTTATCTATTTTATTAATATAAAACAGCTTCTTCTAAAAAAGTATTTTCTTATTAAAATATTTCATATATATTAAATTGGTTTCGGTATTAATTTCTAATTAATTGGTTAGGAAATAATTATATAATAACATTTAAACAATTTTTTCCAAATTTACATAAATCTATTAATATATTTTATTTTGAAGGATATATGATAAATATATTATTAGACAATAATATTAGTAATATATTTAATTCTTATAGAACTCAGTAATGCATGAAATGAATGCTTTGAAAGGTGGACAACATTATGTGCAACACGAGAAAACATAGTGTTTCTTGTATCAAAAACTAATTTCAATATTGTGTGAATTATAATCATAGAATGGGTTTGAGTATAAAGAAAGCTAAAAAAATTATTTTTTATAAAAAGAAATTATTATAATGTTTTGGGGTGTTGTAATCCATGTTATAAATGTGTAGTATTGTTCAAGTTAGTGATTAAATCAAAAGAAACATTATGATTCATTAATTAATAGATGATTATGAAGTGTATTAGTTTTAATATCATTATAATAGAAGTATAGTGATCTTATTTTGTAATTATTAGTTTTATATATCATAATTATAAATTTGTATATCGGGATGATAACTTATATAAATCCATTACAAATAAATAAAATATCATTTTCCTCATAGTCCTCTCATATTAAATGATTGAATTAATGATAATAATGTTTAGACCATATCAAAAAATAATTTATAAAATTTAACAAAATATAATCATAATGATATCGTAAACATCATATTTATCTTTTAATCTCATACTCATGATGATCAATGTAATATGGTGAAGAAAATATAAGGAGTAATCAATCATTAAACAGAGGTACTAGTGTACACATATACATGGTTAGAGATTTCATTTTCCATAGAATCTAGCAATGGAGTAATATGGTTTAATGTTTCAAAATTTTATGAATGCCAAAAACATCATAATTATTTCTTCAATCCCCCTTTAAGGCTACTATTTTATTATATTAATATATAATAATACAAATTACAATATGGAGGTGATAGTATGCACAAGTCAAAATTTACAGTTTCGTTATTATTAATTTAAAAAATAAAATTAGAATAATAGTTATTCTAATATCATAATAAAATGTATTATTTTAAAAAAAATTATGTTATTAAAAGGAATATGAACATTATAAATGGAAAATTAAAATAAAAAATAAAGAATATAAGAAAAAATAATTCTTCATGTTGAGGTCTATGAATTTTTTTTTGAAAATATCCCTTAAAATTATTAGAATAATGTAATCTTTGTTGAGAATAAACTCATGAGAGTAAAACTGTAATAATCAGGTTTCCTAAGCACTTACGTTATGAAAATTTAGTTTTTATAGTGTTCGTAGGTTTCACGTAAATTTCTGCCCAAGAGTTTTCAAAAAACTCGGTTCCACCCAATGGTGACATAGTCATAGTCGCACAATGAAATGGTGTCACTGTTATTATGCCACTGTTACGGTGGCACCATTTTGGTGTCTCACCAAATAGTGTCCCACCATTTGCCAATTTGTTTTCCAATTTCATTGGTTTTTCCAGTTCTTCCCCATGTAGCGTATATTATAAAGTAAAACTTTTTTAATAACTTTTCAAATACATTTAAATCAAGAAAAATATTTTTTAACCCCCTTGAGTTGGGAGACCCTTCATTTACCAAAAAATGTGTCTCTTTTCCTAAGAGTCACACCCTTCCCCATGCTTTCCAACAACACCCATGTTATGTGGGTTTTCTCCAAAAACATATACTAACTCACAGATTTTTTCTCCATAATATCTAAAGAGAATTATTAAATAAAAATTAATCTAGACATGTGAAACTGGTCAATTAAATGGTTAATCCATGAGCTGACATCAAGTACTTCAAAATTGTCTCTTTAATTTTGGGATCCGGCCTTTTCAGAAGCCGAGATCATATCCTCATTTTTCTTCCAATTTCTCAAAGAACACCTAGAGAAATACTCATAAGAAGAATCATGTACCCCTGCTAGATCCCATCCTTCTCAGCCTTGAAGCCCTCGATTTTTTCTTCATCTGCCAATTATGCATCCCCAGTTATTTATGAGAGGAGAAAACATCAATCATTAATAATTCAGGTAGTGTTTTCCTTCGTCTCTCTTTATTTTGTATCATGTGTGGTGGGAGTGATAATGTTTCCCTCAGGACGTGGATGTATTCAAAACTTAACAAAGATAATAAATGGAATTTTAAAGAATAAATGGGAATGATGATGATGATGTTGTGGTATTCTATAATTTTCATCATTTTTTGTTGCCAATTTTAAGGGACTATTCCCATTGAAAATAGTGGTTGTTGGTTGTCTATTCTTGTGCACTAATGTACCTATATTTTCTAAATAATCCTATGATTGAATGAATGTAACCTAGAAATTGGTTAATCACATAAAATTGGTTGATTAAATAGATTCACAATGAATAAAGATCCTTGTATGATCACCCTAGTTAAGCAAATGAGAAGTGGAAACATACTAAATAGTGGTGGATAAATTTGATAACATCATTTTTTCATTCTGGTGGTATGAATGGTTTCACTTGTTGATGCTTGCTAGGTTATGTGGATACATATAGGATATCATATTTTTTGTTGTTGGTTTGTTGATCTGAGTTCATGCGGAGCCGGTATTATTTGGCTTGGATTGGTTCTAGTACTTCATGGAATCTTACAGATCCCTTTTATTGTTGTGGATTTTGAATAGAACTGGGTGTGAATGCTAAGATTTCTATTTGGCCATTTTATTCTTCAGTCTAATATTGTTTTGAATTTTGGATGTGCCTATTAGTTTCCGGGTAGTAGAGAATTATTTTCAATGATATCACGTGAACATGATAAAAATAATGGGTTCAATGGTTAATTGTTTTCCAAGAATGGGTTGTGTTTTGGTTGTGGCTGTTGTATATTGGTGCATGTAGGGATAAAACCATGATTGGTTGTGTATGGGATAGTTGTTTTCTTTGGGACCCTTAGGTGGGGATGAGTGCTTGTTTACATATATGTATAATTGTTAGTTCTTGTTTTTCATATACGCACCCCACCAATGTTGAGCACATTGTGCCGAACACCCCCATCTCATGGGGGAGGGTGTTTTTTCTAATATTCTATTGGGTGGATGGTTATTTACTCATTTTTTATACCTTTCCCAGGTAGCCCAAAACTCTTCAGAAGGTCTGTTATGGCCTAAGGATCTCTATGGCCAAGAACACATTGGGCAGAAAGTATTGTGGTGGTTGGCCCAGGTGTGTGCATGAAGGTTTTTTCCTAAGTGTCTTCAAGAAGAGGCCCATGTGTCTTCAGGGATGGTAGTGGTTGTTTTGGACCAAGTGTCTTTGAGCATGTAATTAGTATTTGTGACCTAGGTGTTTTCAAGCATAGTGATGTTTGGTTGTGGTGGCCCACAAGGTTTTTGTTGGGGCGGGAACGGGACTGTCGTGGATCTTATGGGGGTGGTCTGACACATAATATGTCCTAAATAACTAGTGGGAAAGCACTGTGGGATACCCAAACAATGATGTGTTATTACTATTACTTTTATTGACTTGCATTATTTGGGGAGTGTGTCTAGGTAAGGCTGAGTGGATAGTTTCTTTGTTAGGATCTTGGGTTATCTCTATTTCTCATGGTACATTAAATTCCTCCCCACTTATGTACGAGAGGATTTGGTTTTCCCTATTGAGTATACCATTGTACTCTCCCTAAGTATATAAAACTGATTTCATGTTTCTAGGAAGAATTTTAGGACCATGTTGGACCATACTAGCTTAGGCATCGGGATAGTCGTCATTACTACTTTTCATTCATTGGTACTTCCCTTTGGATTTTTCGTGTACTTTGTTCCACATAATGATGAACATGCATGTAGAAAAAAGTTTTTTGGATTTACTTTTTCTTTTTATTATTAGAGTTATTTGAGATTTTCCTTATTATTTTATGAACATTTTCAATTAAATAAAAAATTTCTTACGTATTATGTATTATTCTTTACCATTGTTTCTAGTCTCTACTCTGGGTTATATTGATTTTGGCACTCAGAGGTCTCTCCATCAACATAAATAAGGAATGTTTTGCATTTTTTCTATCCCATCCCTCATCATGGTAAATGAGGGTCATCATAGAATGGTATCATAGGTTATATTTGAGACATAGGATGTAGTTCGTGGTTAGGCACAGTGATAATTGGTTGGTACGATAGGTCAATTATGATAGGAAATCATTGTGTGTGAAATAGGATAGGGTAGACTGGCGACGACACAGTGTTTTAGGGACCCTCGTGTTTCGATTCCATGATCTAGACCTACTAAACGACAAAGTGAGACTACACTGATTACAAGGTAGAGGCACTTGGAAAGGTGAATGCATCATAATGACTTATGTTCTTGTGTGTTTTTTGTATTTTGGGAACATTAAATAAATAAAAATATCTTATTTAAAATTTAAAATAATTCCTCTACAATACTCGAGTCTAGGAATTGTCTGTTTGCCTCATATCAATGGCCCCCGGAAGGTGTCCTCAAGTGGTATAGTGGATCGTGGTCTGAAATTCTGATATGGCAGATCATAAGAGGACTGATCAAGTAGAGAAGGATGACTAGTGGAAAATGAAGTTATGTGCCTTTCAGAGAAAGTCCCACAAGATGTAAGAGGGGATCATCTCGGACATGGAGACAGAGAGATAGCTTAGGGAGATAGAGATAGATTTCATCTTGATTCAGGCTTCAACAAAGTACTGGGTTTCTCAAGCTGTAATCTATATGTAGGGAGCAGTGTATTAGTGGTGGTTGCTCTATCTAGGGGAGAAGAGGGAGTTTGAGGTTTTATGGATAGACTATGAGATGGAGTTCTGGGAAGAGTTATACTCTTCCGAAATGAAGGCTGAGAAGAGGTAAGAGGTAATATCCCTCCAATAGGGGAATATTTCCTTGAAGGAGTTGGGGATCTAGTTCAAGGATATCCTTCGTTTCACTGGAGATCTCTTCCCGGATGAGAATTTTTGGGTACGACACATAGAGTAGTAACTCCAACCATCCCTTAAATGTATTGTAACTCCCTGCACTCTTTTGACATACATAGATGTTTGTAAGAAGGCTGAGGTAGTGGAGATGAAGCACACATTGGGAGTTGTGATGTGGGAGGGGAGCTAGTTGATCTTGTTGAAGGGGATGTCCGTAGGCATAAGGACTCCTACATCAGGGTCATCTAGGATTCGTCTAGTGGGGAGAAACCCTCAAAAGATAGAGTTTTGATCTCCCATTCCACTCCCTTTCTTTGTGAACCTATGGCCATGGTTCTTTATCTATTGAATCCATTTGTATCTGTGGAATCAGTTCCTGGATCGTGTGCAGTACAGTGAAGTTGGGTAGGTTCAGAGCCTACCTTAGTAGTATTAGTTTCCAGCTAGACCTTTTCAACAGTAGAAATAGTAGGGTTAGAGTGCTCTCTCTCCACGGAGTGTATACATTTTAAAAGGAGGTCAGCCTCAAGGCGCTCCTCTGGGTACTCGACTGAGGCATGGCTAGGATGATGGCCGATAGTCATGGGGATGGGGATCTGGGTGTGGAAGGTTACACACTAGAAAGGTAGTAGTTCTAGTAGGGCGGATGGTTGTTCGAGGTACAATCAGCTTGTTTAGTACTCTTGCGTGTGCCTTATTTCATTCAAGAGTTTCTCACTTCTTTTTTCCACCAGTTCTATCCCATGTATTGGTCATAGATATAGATAGAATCTCCATTCCCCGGGTTTTGAGTATGCCACTTAGAAGTCAGACCAGAATGTATGATGTTTGTTGAGGATGCAGACTAAGGTTGGGGTCACATCAGTCTATAGGGGATCTCCTACTTCTACAAATTCAGTTGTACGATGTCATCATATGCATTTACTAGAAGTTTCATGTGCATGTTATTATTGAAAAATTCCTGATAAGGGTCATTTTTTTGATATGGGTGGCCAATCTATAACTTTCATTAGAGAACGGGGATTTCAAGATGGAATCTACTGAGTGGGGCCCCTTCATTCTTTATTAGTTGAGTTGTCAGTGGAATCAGTAGATATGAAGATATTATAAGTCCCATGGATAATCAGTGAGTTGCTGGATGTCTTATCCAGAAATTTTTTGACTCTACCCCCTTGACATGATGTCATGTTCGCGATAGAATTACAAACTGATGCTTATCTGATTTTTATGGCTCCCTATCAGATCACACCTTTTGAGTAACTAGACTTGTGTATTCCGGTTGATGTCCTGATGAAGAATGGTTTTATCCAACCGATGTTGTCACCATGGGGTGCTCCGGTCTTGTTCTCAAAGATGGAAGATGGTGGTCTCAGGTTGTTTGTAGACTACTAAAGACTGAATTGGGTGACTTTCAAGAACCATTACCCCTCCTGAGGATCGATGACCAATATGACCAGTTGAGAGGAGCATGTTGGTTTTCTAAGATCGACATGCGATCGAGATATCACCAATTGATGGTGAATGAGGGTGACATCTCAAAGGCATCTTTTAGGATAAGATATGGTCACTTTGAGTATGTGGTCATGTTGTTCGGCATTACGAATGCACCATGCGTTTTCATGGGACTCATGAACTCCATTTCTTGCAAGTTTTTGGATTATTCTATCATTTTCATCATTGACTGCATCATGATCTACTCATGATTATTGGAGGATCACACCAAGCAACGAAGCATAGTTTTGTAGGTTCTCTAACACCACCAGATCAATAAGAACTTATCCATGTGAAATTTTTGAACACAAGAGTTACACATCCTTTAACACATGGTGTCCCATTAGGGAATAGTAGTGGAACTGTCCAAGGTCAAAGTAGTTGTTTCTTGGGAAGCACCCAAGAAAATGGTAGAGATTCATTGTTTCTTAGGACTGATAGATTACTACTTGATTTTTTTCCTCAACTTCTCTTGAGTTTTAGTTCCTTTGATTGCCTTGTTAAGGATAAACCATGATTTTATTTGGAGTGAGAAGTTCTAGAGGGATTTTAAGGATATGAAGGGGAAGCTGGCCAGTGCCCTAGTGTTGAGGATTATATAAGAAGGGGTAACATTTTAAGTGTTCTGTGATGCATATGGTCTAGGATTGGGAATTTTGATGTTGTAGTAATAGGGAGTGACCTTTTATGGGTATATGGAGTGACATCCTCACAAATTTTAATATTCCACCCATGACCTAGAGCATGCAGTTGTGGTTTTCGCAACGATGTTTTGGTGGAATTACCTTTTCGTGGAGAACTTTGGGTTCTTCACAAATCATAAGTTCTTGAGGCATATCATTTTCTAGTGGGACCTCTACTTGTGAGAACCCAGATCTGTGGAGTTTCATCAAGACTACGACATTCAGATCTATTACACTGAAGGTATGGGTAATGTTGTGTCTGATTCCTTGAGAAGGAAGTAATAGAGGGAAGTTGTTTGGGAATATGTGTATTCTTGGAAGGATATGTAGGAGTTGGATTCTTTACATTTGGGAATAATGGTAGTGGGTGTTTGAGACTGTCTTTTTAGATAAAAGTAAAGTGTTAGTGGGTATGAAAATTGGAGGAGTCTCAGTGGGGGATTTAGAGGATGGAGAGATGTGCAATTGTGTTGGCTAGGGTGATCTCTAGAAGGATTGTCGGATGATGGTTAGAATATAATGTTGTTTCATTGAATGAAGTGTGTCTTAGTGGAAATGGATGAGATAGTTCTTGGTGATTCCATAAATCACCTCTAGTGAGATTCCTAGGAGTTTCTAAGATGTATATGGGCTTGATGGGTTAGTTTTGGAGGCTCGGGGTTAAGTAGGAAGTGGAATTTGTTTTGGCAAAGTGCCTCATGGTTCACCAGGTGAAGGATAAGCACAGTGTTCTGAGCTGTCTATTGCATCCCTTAGATATTCTGGAGTAGAAGTGGGATGAGGTCTTAATGTATTTTATCACCGAACTACACACGATTCAAGGATTCAGTGATGCTATCTGGTTAGTGGTAGACCACCTAAAAAAATCATCCCACTTATTGGAAATCATGGAGTCGAATGCAGTGGATGAATTAGCACTAATTTCCACCCCTACGCAGATGGTAATATAGAGAGGATCATCCATATGTTAGAAGATTGTTATGGTCATGTGTTTTGGACTTCACAGGATTATTGGTATGACACTTCCCTCTGGTAGTGTTTTCCTTAAAAAATTTCTATCACTCTACCATTGGCATGGAACTGTTCAATGCCTTGTATGGATGGTCGTGTTGTTAGACCGTGTGCTAGACCGAGGTTGGGGAAGCTGGTTTTCGTGGCTCGGATGTGGTGCAGAGCATGAATGAGAAGGTTAATCATGAGTGTGAGAGGATAAAGGCGGATCGTGACCTGAAAAATACATATTCCAATCATAGGAGGGGACCCATAGAGTTTGTGGTTGGAAACCACATTTTCATAAAGGTCTCCCCATAGCATGGGCAGCAGAGGTTCTGTAGGGGTAGTAATCTTTCACCAAGGTTCATCAGACTCATCAAGGTGTTGTGATGATTTAGCAAAGTGGATTATCAGCGTGTGCTACCCCTAAAACTACTGAGGGTCCACAATGTCTTCCATGTGTCTTAGCTCCATCGGTATCTACATGATGATTCACACATCCTTGACTTGGTAGAAATGGATATCGAGGACGATGAGACGTTCATGGAGCGACTAGTGAGGATCAAGGATCATGAAGAGAAGGTGCTTCAGGAGAAAACCAATGATTTGTTTCATGTGTTGTGGATTCAAGGTGGCCTTGAGAAAAGTACCTATGAATGGGAGGAACAAATGTGTGCCCAATACCAATAGTTGTTTTTAGTTTTGTTTTTTGTTTGTTTTTTACTTGCCGATGATATAATTATAGTCCTTATTTCCTATAAGATGGGGTTTTCCCTTCTCTAAATGTGTTTGGATTTTCTTGACCACGGGGAGTGGGGATTTGATCCCTAATCAAGACACATTATGGTGGATGCGATTAAACTCGTGATGGAAAGTCAATGCCACCCAAAGTAGATAGTATCTTGGCATCAACAAAGTGACTCCCTAATCCATATATCTGGATAGTTTAACATTTATATGTTTTTTGGGTATATGGGGGATAAGAGAGGTGGTGTATTCATGGTTTTTCAGGAAATAGATAAGGGAGTAGTGTTCGTAGATGTCGAGGATTGTTTCAGCATTCGAACAACTCTATGGTGGTTTTGTCTCTAAGAAGTATCTTATGAGGTGGTTGTTCAAACCCCTCTCTTTTCTTCAGGTTTACTCTTGAATTCTCATAGAATAGAATAGTTTTATAGGTATATAATGTAATAACCCGGTTTTCCCAAGCCATTCCTTTGTAAAAAATATACTTTTTTTTAGTGTTCGTAGGGGTCTTGTGGATTTTTTCCGGAGAGTTTTTTGAAAACTCGGTTCCAAAAAATGAATCCACCCAAACAGTGACACAAGTAATGGTGGTACTATGATGGTGGAACCATCATGGTTGCACAATGAAATGGTGACGCTTCATACAGTGTCTTAGAGAGCCGGTGGCACTGCTATGGTGTCCCAGAAAAATGTGTCCCACCCTTTGCCAATTATTTTTCCCAGTTTCCCGAGTTTTTCCATTTCCATACTCAGTAAACTATCTTTTGTAATAAAAGTATTTCAAAAATCTTTTTAATTCCATTGAAATATTGTAAAAAAAAATTTGGACCCCCATGAGTTAGGAGACCATTTATTTACAAATATGTTTGTCCCTTTTCCTCTATGTCACAACCTTCAATGTGCTTTCCAATATCTCCCCTATTATGTGGGTTTTTTGCTAAAGATATATATTAACTCACAATAGTTATATTCACTATATTTGAAAAGAATTATTCAATAACAACTAATACCATCGTGTGAAACTACTCAACAGTGTAATCAATCCAGGGTATGAGTTTAAGTACTTGGATATCTTCTTCTTGATTTTGGGATCTGGATTTTTTATAAGATGAGATCATGTGATCCTTTTTTTCAGTTTCTCTAAGTACACCTATAGACTTAATCAGAAGATGAATCGTGTACCCTTGATGGAGCCCTTCCAACTCAACCATGAAGCCCTCATGGTTCTCTTTCTCTGAAAATTGTGAATCCCCAATTCTTGGAGTGAAGAGAAAACATTGAGCATTGATCATTCAGGTAGGCATTTCTATTATCTCTCTTTACTGTGTATCTTGCAGGGTGGGTGAGATAATGTTTTCCTCAATACATTAATGAAACCAAACATTAATAAAGTTAATAAATAGACCTTTAAATAATAATGGGTTGTGAATTATGATTGTGAACCTGTATTCTATTATCTTTTCCCTTACTTTTGTTGTGAATTGTATGAGATTATCCACACTAAAAATAGTAGCAGTTGGTGGTACTTTATTTTAATCTAATGATCCTTTATTTTCTAGATAATATTTTTAATGAATGGATATAATATTGAAATGGGTTAATCACATTAAATTGGTTGATCAAATAGACTCCCAATGAATAATAATCCTTGTGTGATCACCCTGGTTAACCAAACAAGCTGAAGGAATTAATAAATGGTGGTGGCTAAATTAGAAAACATTCTTGATCTGTTATGGTGGTATGCATGGTTTCTCTCATTGTTGCTTGTTAGGTTACATGTATGGGGATGGAATATCTTATTGTTTAGTTGTTGGATTTTGGATCTGATGCCATACAGAGTTGGTATGTTGGGGATTCGATTGGTTACAGTACTTTGTGGGATCTCACAGATCCCTTTTTCTATTGTGACGTCAAAATAGAACCAGTTATGATTTCTTAAATTAATGTTTGGCCATTTTATTCTTCATTCGAGTGTTGTTTTGACTTGTGGATGTGCATGTTAGTTTCCCGGAAGTGTAGATTTATTTTCATAGAAATCACTTGAACGTAATAATATTAATTGGTTCAATGGGGAATTGTTTTTTAGGAATGGGTTGTGTTCTGGTTGTGGTTGTTGTAGATTGGTGCATGTGGTGATTTAACTAAGAGTGGTTGTGTATGGGCTGGTTTCCTTATGTCAGAACCTTAGTTAAGGATGAGTTATTGTTTACCAATATGTATAACTTTTAGTTCTTGTGTTGCTTATATGCATTATATCCATGTTTATTACATTATGCTGAACACCCCCGTCTCCTGAGGGGTGGGTTTTTTTCCAACATTTATAGGAGTGGATGGTTATTTAATCTTGTATACTCCCTATCTAGGGTATACCAAGAAACTTTGGGAGGGTTTTTATGGCCTAAGGTTCATTATGTCCCAAGACTCTTTGTGTTGGGTGTGTTAAGGTGGTTGGTTCATGTGTGTGTGGGCAGTTTTGTTTCCCAAGTGTCTTTGGGATGAGGCCCATGTGTATTCAGGAATGGCAGTGGATTTTATGGACCAAGTGTTCATGGGCATAGTGATGTGTGGTTGTTGTGGCCCAAGTGTCCATGGGCAGGATGCGTGGTTGTGGTGTCCCATAATGTTGTTGTTGGGGAGGAACTGGGACTAAAGTGGAACTTATAGGGGGGAGTGACATGTTGGATGTCTTAAATAACCAGTTTGAAAGCTTTGTAGTGTAACAAAACATCAATTTATTATTACTATTACATTACATGACTTTCATTATTTGGGTAGTGTGCCTTGGTGAGGCTGGGTGGATAGATTCCTTGTTGTTTTCTTTGGTTATCTCTGTTTCTCTTGGGGAATTAAAATGCCTCCCCACTTGTGCCAGCGAGATTTTTGTCTTCCCTGTTGAGTATACCTGTATACTCACCCTATGTATATAAAACTTCTTTTAGGTTTCCATGAGGTATTTGAGGAATATGTCGGACCTTACTAGCATGGGCTTCAAGATAGTCTTCTTTTCTACTTTTCATTCTTTTGGTACTTTCCTTTAGTGTTTTCTTGTACTTTGTAGCACTTTATTTTAAACATGAATATGGAAAAATGGGTTTTTGATTTTCTTTTACATTATGTGTTTGGAGTTATTTTATATTTACCATCTTATATCCTAATATTTTTCAATAAAAAGGGTAATTCCTTTCATATTACTATTGATTCTATACCCTTTCTGCTGGTCCCCACTATGGGGCCTATTGATGGCAAGACTCAGGGTTCATTATCTCTCCCTCAACTTGAAGAAGGAAGGGTCTATAAGTTTGTCGTCCCTTTCCTCATATTGGTGAAGGCAGGTTGTGGAAAAAAATTCATTTATGTGGATAAAAAATTCATTGGGTATCAAGATGAATGAAACTTTTAATGAGTTCCTTGAAATGGTGGTGAGGGTCTCCTTTTTTAAGTGGTGAGAATTGTATTTTTTATAAATTGGTTAACTCAATATAAATTTATGTCATATTAAACATGTCAAATGGATCACAATATTGGGGAAGTAATTTATTGGAGAATATTTATGGTCAACAAACACCTCAAAAACTCAATTCTAAACATGTTTCTATCAGGATTCAATCCCTTAACCTCTTTAATAAATAATTTTATAATTTTATCTTCTACTACAGTAAATATGTTTTTACTAATGATTATTTTTTCTTTTTGACCAAAAATATATTTGAAATATTAGATAATTTGGACCCACTGATTATAAATTTTAAATCAATTTTATTTGATTATATTTAGTAAAGTGATTAAAAATACATTTAAAACAAAAATGTATAATGTATTATGAATTTTTTGAGAAAATATAACTTAAATTATAAAATCTCATATTTTTTCTTTTATGTTTAAAACAATATTTTAAAATTTATATAGTAACATATAAAATGAATATTTTTTCCTATAAAAATGACACATAAATTATCAATTCATAGTTACAAACTAATAATGTATTAAATTTTGGGTATTTGTTGAATGGGTATTTTGATCTATTCTCTAAAACCCCACTATTTCTAGAAAAAAACCAATAAATTCCACTTAAGAAAGTGCTACTATTACAAATATAAAAAATATTTCTACTTTTATCAAAAAAAAATTCTAAGCTTTTATAATTCAGTATGTAAAGAAAAAACTAATGTTTTAGGGAAAACTGTTTATTTTATAAAGTAGAAATTTAAAATGAAAATGATTTTTATTCATATATATTTTAAATTAATAATTAATTAATTTATAATATGTTAATCATATTTCAATATATTTTACATTAAAGTAATAATAATATAAATATATTATTTTAATAATATTAAAATTATGAAAATATATTTTTCTGTATAAAAATGACATTTTAGTTGTTTTAGATATACTACTAGAATATCATAAATATTTAAAATACCAATATTTTCAAATTATTAATATTTATATAAATCCATTATACATTTTTATTCCATCAAATTAAATAAATATAAATTAATATTCATATTTAATATTTATATTTTTTCAAAATCTATCACAATTTTGTTGTATTTCTAAATTTTTTTGGACAAAACGGTTGAATATATTAACATATTATTGGGTAGTTATATATATAAATTTAATGGTGTTATAGTTTATCTCCTTATTATACTATAATTTAAGAAAAATAATTTAGTTTAATCTTCTACCTGATTATTCATTATCCATCATAGATGTATGAAGATGTATGAAGACCGTAATAAGCATTTTTCATGAGAAAAAATGATGAAAGATATTATATAGTATATTTCTCTTGGAATTAATTAGTAACATGTTAAAATTGAGTGGATGGAGTTTAAGGGGATGTTACCACCATTACCCGTTCCTGTATTGATATCAAAAACCAACAACATGGATTCATTCATCAACTCCCCATGATATATAAATGGAGTAGTTCTATTTGGGTTTTACTTGAATAGAATATTAATTAAAAAAATATTATTACTACAAAATAAACATGCTATTATATATAATGGAGATATAAGGATTAAATTAATTTTTTGGAGATTTCTTTAGTAAGATCTAGATACATAGTTGTGTTTTATTACATCCATTTATCCTCAAACAGATTTTCAGTCTACGATATATATAGAAAAACCCATGATGATATTCTATGATCACTTCCAGTACAACTAAATGGTTTATGGGATAAAAATTAGAAAATTAATTAAATTATTGAGATAAATCAATTTAGGATCACATCATGGAATCTCAATGTTAATATAACATTTAGGCTTTGAAGCATTGGTGAGATCTTGTATTCATTGTTGATGAGACAGTATTCTAGTAAATTTCACCATGGGAGGAGGTTGTGAGATTATGAATTAAAATAATTTGGACCCAGAGGTATATGGCGGTGTTTTTTAGTATTTATCAAGTAGTGATGACCACTTATCCCATTTTAATGCCATATAACCTCAATCATGTTAATGATATTTTTCCATGTATCTATTTTGATGCATTAAATACCTGATCCATCAGATGTACTGAACTACTATGTCATATAGTATAATCATGTTCGTTCTATTGAGGAATAAAAAGTAGAATCCCAATATCATTAAGATAACTTCAATCGAAATAAGACTACTCAACTTGTAAATATTCTTTACAGAAATCATAAATTTGAGGAAGTTATAATTGGACCGTAAAATGTGATGAAGCATCCGTTTGATAAATTTTTTATTGGAAGGAAATAATTCATTTGTTTAAACTCACTTTAAGTGGTATAATGTAAAACACTGATATTTTATTTTTAATTATTTTAAATAAAAAATATATTTGATAAATATATTTACACATATACACAAGTCAATTTGATCCCTTAAATATTTTGTCCCTTATAACCAAGTCGTTATAGTTTTTATAATGAATAGAATTCACCATATTATGAAATATATGTAGATTAATTTTACTAAGTTCAAATATATTGAGTAATTCTTAATAAATTATCATTAAATATCAATATTATCATTTCATTTTTATAGTGAATATTTTTCTAAATAAATGTTTTTTTCTCAGTGATATGAATTTTAAAAAAATAAAATCAATTTTGAACTATTATAAAAGATTTTTAATTGAATTTATTAGCAATGTTTGAATAATAATTCCTGAATTATTTACCTAATGGTTTTCAATAAAGATAAATCATTTGAACGAGAAAATTTTTATTTTTTAGAAAATATTTTTTATGTGCACATTGTGTCTGTATCATTGAAAATAAAATAGATCACTATTACCTAATGATGGTGATGTGTTATGTATATTATATATTCAATAAAATTTATTAACATTCATAAAATTTTTCATACATGGAGTATAAATCTATTCAATGATTTGAAATCTATTTTTTCTGTAACTAATTTTCACTTCATTTTCATAATTATTTTAGTTCATAATTATACCACATATATAAATTGAATTTGATGAAATGAATTCCATATTTTCAATATTTTTATCCAAATCAGTTAATTGGGGGAAATTTATATTTTCCCTTATGAGTAGTAAAAATAATAAACATTTTCAGCCATAGTTTGGGTTTTGATAGGTTAATAAAATGGGGTGAACTTTGAAAATGGGATTACATTATTTAAATCCATTAATTAATTCCCTGAGTCATCATTTCCATATATATAAATGGGAACCAATTTCAATCATTATTTACTATAATTATGATTATTATCTCACTCATAACCAGTGTAAAAATTCCTATTCTATTTCTTAATGTCTATTTTGAGCTTTGTGTCATCAACTGAGAAAGTTTTTAGAGGGCTTAAGGTGTGAGACCAAAAAGATCACTCAAATATGTGGTAATAATTTTACCCATTTTTTGTTTATTTGTTCCTATAATTAATCTAATTTTTTTAATAATCCTAATATATTGAATATAGTATATATATTGAGATGTTAATATGATAATATTCAAACCAATTTCCTTAATTTCTAATCAAATGAGAAATGAATGTATCGTTCATGCGTACATGTGGACTACCACCTCCACGTAGTGATCTAATTAAATTTCCATAACCTCTAAAAATTGAGGGATATAATGATGTAATAAATAAATAAATATCATATTAATGAAAAAATTATTATTTTGGAACTATAATATGATATTTATCATTATTTTATTCATTTTATTAGAAAATGATAACAGCGTCCATTTGTACGTATGAACTACAATATCTATGAACTGTGTGATTCATTTTTATATATATTCCTTTTATAAATGGTTATAAATATCTATAAAATTAATATATATAATATTTATATCATTAATAAGATTCTATAGGTGATATAAAACTTATCAAGAGGTAATTACCATATAAAAAAAGAATAAATAAATAAAAATAAATTAGGTAAAACCTAAAATGACAAAAATTATGAATCATAATTAATGAATGGATGGTAATTTGACATAAGTAAAACATTCATGGTATTTTATTTATAATTTTTTTATATTATAAATTTATAAAAAATTTAAATGTATTGGATATGAATTTAAAATCCCATACGAAGAACTCCACACATGAGGCAATTGTTTTATGTCATAACAACTCCATTTTGTGAGATTTTTTATGCTTAAAATTTTTATGATGAAATTATATAATATATATCTCATAAATATTATAAATTTATTCTCATCTTATAATTTATATAGAATAGATGTTTAAAATTCATTTTGTTAATTCTTTGTACTCAATTGTTTGAAATATGATTTAGATAAAATTATTTTTTATCCCTTCATTTTGGATTTTTTTTATTCATATTTTCAATAAATTTACATAAAGAATGTTTTATATGTTCACTAATAATGTATTAATGTTAATTTTACCCATATTTGATATTCTTTAATGATGATTAAAAATAATATTATTATTGTTTTAAAAACAACGAATTTTTTATAATATTGTGAAGAAAATATTTATTTAAATAATTATCATAAAAAATGAATTTTCCAACATTCAAGACTAATAATTCCATTGAATTAATCTCTAATATTTTCTATGGTTATTTTGAATGAAAATATTCCCCTAATATTCATGATTTAATTATGTTTTAGATAATTTTTTTCAAAATGTAATCGGTAATTTTCTCAAAATATTTTTCAATGATCTTATAATACTATTTTCATATGTGTAAATGTCCCGTGATATTATATTTTATTCATTGTATATAAGATTAAATTATATAACCCTTCTTTATTCTATGTATGAATGTTAATTATGATTATAAAATTCTGGTGAAACAAAATTTCTTTTCAAAAATTTAACCAATAAAGTGATTATAAATATTTTCAAGATATTGTGGAATACATTTCAATGTATTATGATTTAGTGAGGCTTTTGTAAATTATATACCTAAAATTAATTAGGTAGGGTTTATTTTTTTCTAATATCAACGGTTATATGGGAGGATAACCCAAGATACAAATTTGGAACACAAGTAGTTAACCTAGTCCCAAAGAAGTTACATACGTGGTTTTTTAGAGCATAACATGTGATAAATGTCATGGTGGGTATCCCAATCATAATTTTATATCATTATAATTACTAAATACTATTAATCACACTCAATAAATATTTTCATATTTACATGGTATTATTTCCTGGATCATGGTGGTTGATTCTCCTATTATTCATGTCTTTTGATATTCCAAGGTATTATGCCCTGATTATTGTCTATGAATTTTTGGGATTGATTTTCAATTAAATGATAAAAGAATTTTTTCATGCTATTTTATTTTCTGTTTTATGGATAATAAATAATTACGTTATTGGCATTTGGAATTCTAACGTAGTATTTACACATGTAATAGAAAAATAAGATAAATGATTATAGAAAAATAAATGTATTGTCCTTTGAATAAATAATTATGTTCCGTGAATTGTTTTAGATATGTATAACATATAGTGATGTTTTTAAAATATTACACTCAAATATAATTTTTAAATTGTTCTATTCAATGTCAAATTAAACGATTAGTCAGAAAAATGAAATTAATAAATGTTATAATAAATAATATTTTATTAAAAGATATAAAATTTTTAGAGATCATATATTAGGACAAGTTATTTAGATATGGTTGGAAATATCATCCACAGTCTATTTATGGGAATGATTTCACATTATAATAACTATCATGTCCCTTAAATTTTAAAACATTTTCGATAATTTTCAATTATCAAAAGTGTTAATGTATGTTTAAAATAGATAAATATAAGGGTGAAAACATCTGATTGGCTAATAAAATATTTATTGGATAATAGGGTTTAGAGTTAAAATCATATTATCTTATAATTATTTAAATTTTGAGATATTTTATCATGATATTTACATTTTATTAAATTTATAATTTCAGAAATTCCAAGACTAACCCTCCTCTCTATTGTAAAAGTGAATACCCTCTCTTCTGTTCTTCACACATAAAACTCCATTTAGTTCATCAAATGCATTCAAAAACCACTTATAAAAATAACAACCCATATCCCGGATTCATTTTCATAATCATCATATCAATCAATGAATGATTCTGTTGTAAACCTATAGAGTTTGTCTCAAGAAGACGTAAAATTCTTAATAAAATTTTATCTATTTATTTATTCTTCTACATCGTTAAAATATTTTAAAAAAATTACAAAATAATAAAACTAGTATATAATATATAGTTAGTTTTTATTATGAAAATATCATAACTTATATACATCGAACCATCCATCAAATGGTAAATAAAACCATCATTTGTGTAAATGGAAGACTATCATATCACAAACCGATGTAATTCATTATACATCAATAATTACTACATGTATAATTTATATTATATAATATATATATATCACAAAGTAATAATTATAAATCATTAAATATAATATAACTTATGTTTCCTTACCATTACATCCACTTAAAATGATAAGATCGTTCATGTCTATATGGAGACTAACGCCTCCACGAAGAGGTGTGATAAATGTTTCATCACCAAATGAAAAAAATGATATACATATATATAAGATTATATAAAGAAATAATATTATATTAATTATATAATTGTCATTATTTAAAGAACAAATTTCAATTATATTCATTCAATCATGATCATTTAAAAATCATAACATTCCTCATGAGTCTGTATCGCCTATTGTTTAATGATTGTAATGTAGTTTATTTTTCTAAAACATCATTAATGGTTGATTTAAAAATAATAATTTATGTATAGAGAGGGAAATTATTTTACCATTTTTATTTGGGATATTATAGAATAATTAACTCTTTACCATTGTTAACCAAAAAATCATTTTGGATATATGAGCTCGGTATCATCAAAATGCCAAATGTGAACATAATTGAATTCATAATAAAATAAAAAAATCAAATTAGTCAAATAATAAAATTGAAAAAGATATGTAATAAATTAAATTGTTGACATAATATTATTATTCATGATGATAAAGGAAGTGCATGAATAATTAGACACAAGGTAACCAACACTTTAATTTTAAAACATCATTTTAATTGTATTCATTAATTATTTTTTTAATATATATATTCAAGTATATATTCATAAAATTGAATTATGGATTTATTTTTATTGGAATAATTTCATTATAAATTCCATCTTATTTATTTTTTATATTTTATAAATTTACTTCCAATTTAATATTTTTATGTATTTTGTATGTAACATTTTAACATTATTTAAAAAAGTCAAACTGGTTGTTCTGTTATAAATTATAATGAAACAATAGATTTTTCTAAAAATATTAACCAATATTTTATTTTATTTCATAAATTAAAATATTAAATGATTTATTTAATAAAACCACTTTATCCCTTGTTATTATTATTAATGCTTTAAAAAATGGTTTTAAAAATGAAATGAAATTATGATATTTGAAAAGTGCTTTGAATGCAGATTTAATGTGTTCTCTAAAGTTATATAAAAAATGAAGAAAAAAATACAAAAAATTATTTATTGTTATACCATGGAAATTCTATTTTATTATGGGTGAGACCAATATGGAACCTGATTTTTTTATGAAACTAATATAGCCCCGATTAAAGGTGAGACCAAAATAGCTCTCTAACTCATAAGGTAATGATTTTTTTTCTCTTGAAAATTATATCTGAATTTTACCTTATTTTTATTCAATAATAAATTTTTAGTTCAAATATCATATGAATTTTATTTATTAAGGAACAAAAATTACATTTCTATTCTAGATAACGAGTTTCATGAAAATAATTTTTTTCAAAATCTATTATCATGGCCTTTTTAAAGGTTGCATTGTTCACTATTAGGGTAGAAATGTATATATGTGAGATAAATTTTTATATTTATTTTCATGTTAACAAAGAAACCATATTTATTATATTTTCCCCATATTTTCCTCAAATTTATTTGAGTAAAATTAGGTTGTAAATTAGATTTTAGTTGAGGTAAATGATTATTATATTGATGGGAAACACATTTTATGATATCATGTTTTAAAAGTGGATCCACATGTTTATTTTAAATTTTTTTCACTTACTAATATATTTTTTATTATAATGTTTTTTAAATTTTTACACTGGTTTTATATATGAATACGAAAAAAGTAGTATCCCGTGTTCAAAGACTGTAATATTTTTCCTGGAAAGAGAAAACTATTCACATTAAAAGTCTCATTATAAGGGAAAATGGATACTAATTGTAATATAAAAACAATAATTCTATGAGTTTTTAATATAATATTTATCAACTAATTCTAAAAAAACTCTAAACCTAAATACAAATAAAAAATCAAACAATATTTAATCGTTTATAACACCAAAATTATTTATTGAATAGTGATTTGGTTTTTTTTGTTTTAGAGGATAGTATATAAAATATTAGAGGTCAGGATAATTAAATTCAAAACAAAAAATTGGTTATAAATTATATTTATTATAGATTATAAATATCACCATTAAAATTTATTTAAGTTATTACATTTCTTACTTGTTTTTAATAGAGTTAATATGGAAGATAAAGTAGGAAGACTCATAAGAGATGATATCCTTCCAAATTAGAAACAAGTATTTATTGGAGTTAAAAATGTTATGTTTTTAATGGTTATAACATTTTCAACAAGGGTAATAAATTTTATTGCCATCTAAGTGAGAGATAAAAAACATTCACTATAAAAGAACATGATTACAGGAGATTATTTCCTAAAATAATACCCTCTTTCATTTATTAGTTCATTGGAAACTATGGTAGATTGGGGTAGACTAAAACCCTAGAAAGGATATTTTGGGTCATGGGTTGTTTAGAGTACCAAATGTTATGTCTTTTAATTTATCAATTTAGAGGCTAATTCATCTAGTGGTAGTCAATTGTTTTGTATATCAGAAAACGATCAATTGCCGATACCTTAGAATTGAAATAATTTTAATGTGTTTTCATGCACTACGATTTTCCTAGTATTTTTCGACTTAGGATAGAAAAAAATATATATGTAATTGAGAAAAATGAGGTTGATTTAGTGGTCTCATACCATGGAAGCATCACCGGTTTAGAAGGGTTTAAAAATAATTTTTTTCCAACATCTTGGTATTAAAATTATTTAGTTTTACAAAGGATTAAATGCATGAAATAAAAGGGAATTAGATTCCATTGAATTGGAAAAATATGAGAAACTTTTTCAACACAATTATAAAGTAGAAGAAAGTTTTTCTAGTGATTATGTATTCTATGAAAAAATAGGAAAGACGGTATACACAATAAGAAATAGGAGATAATACATCAAAGATATATCATGGTAAGAGAATAATGTATTCGTTGTGTAATAATTTTGATAAATTTAATTATATTGGTTCTACTATAAAATATATGATTTTTATATTTAGAAGCTTCGGAAATAGGGATCATGATAGTAAGGAAAATGATTCAAAAATAATCTAAGGAAGAAGGTAAAATGTTGTATTCCAAGGAATTGGGGAATCATGTTAACATGTGTTTAAATTTTATCACTAAGCCAATAAATAATGAAGGATGTAATAAAAAATATGTGAAAAAACATTTTTTACTTATATGGTGGATGTTGTGCCATCTAATGAAGTGGTGACTTGTATATTACTTATTTTTTTGAATTATAATGACACCCTATTTCAATCTTGATATTTTCATTCCTTCATTTTAAAAAAATATTCAATTAAAATGGTATTATCACCTCATGAAAGGATTATAGAATTTTTGGTGAAAATTTCAATTGGAAGTATTAAAGCAATGATGATTGGAAAAAATATTATTATTTTTATTAATGGGATGTCAATCTTTGTAAATATTATTTAAATTCTAATAGTAGAGTTTGATATTATTTTTTTCAAGTGTTATATTTTAGTTTAACATTTTATGATATATTCTAGATCCATGAAATATTTATTCAATGTTTTCTTACATTTGATAAAAAACTAGTAATATGGGAGATTGATTAAATATTTAAGGGATATTTACATAGATCATGTCGTTGAAATGAATTAAAACCTTACTATTAGTAATGTCTGAGTAGTATATGATTATGTATATGTATTTTCTTAATGATTTTCTTATTATCCTTCCAAATCACGTGTATAAAATTACAATTGACATAGTCCATCATAATAAGATTGATTGAAAGTCCTCTAATTGATAATATCTCCTATAACGTTTTTAATTGAAATAAAATTTAAAAGATTTTCTAGACAAGGTTTCATTCTTCATAGTACTTAAAAATGGTTTTCTAATATTTTATTAGTTTAAAAAATCTTTTAATGCTACTTTTATTCTATTATATTTTATTGGATAACATATCTATAATAGAAAAGGGATCATATTCCTCCTAATGATATTTTTTTATCCAATGTAGTGAGAACAATATTGTTAGAAGATTAATATTACATAATGATATCCTCAATTAAAGGTAATGAAGGATGATATTCTGAAGATGATGATTCAAATTAGATATATGCATTATAAATTTATAGTTATTCCCTTTGGGACATCTAATGCACTCACTATATTCATGGATCCTTTGAATAGAGTTTTCCATGAATACATAGATAGGATTTTTTTTGTGCTCATTTAGGATATATTTATATATTCTAAAACTAAAAATTATAATGTGATACATCAATAGACTTCTTAAATAAAATGAATAGAAAAAAAGATATATGGAAAATTTTGAAAATATGATTTTTCTTTATAATATATTTCATTTATAAAAAAATTATTTTTAAAAATGTCCCAACTATTTACTGTTATAAAACAATCATTCTGGGAGAATTTCCTAAACATAGAAAGTTCAAAAATATTTTTAGTTTTATTGGATTAGTGGATTCCTACCAATGTTTTAATGAAAATATTTCTCAGTTTTCTATCCCAATATTTATGTTAACATGAAAAGGAATTAAATTAATATGGATTAATCTGTGTGATGATTTTTTTCATGAATGTAAGAAGAATATTGGTGAGTTTTTTAGTTTTTGGAACACCATCTAGTAGTGTTACAATTTTCATATATAATGATTCTTTATTAAAAGCACTAGGCTTATTATGATATAAAATTATGAGTTAATTTCTTACACTTAATTAAAAATGAATCCAAATGACTTAATTTATAATAATCATGATTTGGAAATATCTATTGTGGTTACCTCTATAAAAATTTGGAGGCATCATTTTTTTTGGAGTAATGTGTCAAATATAAATCGATAAAAACTTTATGAATTATAATTTCAGTCTTAAAGAGATAAAAATTTTGTATCGAATAAGGATGGAATAGATTAAGGATTATAAATACAATATTTATCACTATCCTTGAAAAAAACAATGTTGTAGAATATTTTTTTTGGAAAGATAATTCTACAAAAACCATGTTACATGAACATAAACTGTTGGTTAATGGTTTGATAAATTGTTCCTAGAAAATGAGAAAGTAAAATCTAACCCTATTTTGTTTCACATTTCAGTACAATAATTTCGGTCAGAAGAAATTAAGCATGACTACATAGAGGTTCATGTATTACATTACATGATAGAATATGTTGTGTAGTTTAATTTTCTAAAGTTCAATTTGGATGAAAAATGTGTTATTCAGCTTGGAATGAAATTATGTGTGCCTCATGATCAATTAAAGAGTTAATTATTATGTTAATCTCATAGTTCCTAGATTTTCATATATCATTTAAGAACTATTATGTATAGAGACCTTCACGAGTCTTGCTAGTGCTATGTAATAACAAGTGATATTATTGATTCTACTGTGAAATGTGTTTCCTGTCAATAGGTTATGAAGAATATTAATTTCAAAATAGAATTGTTTATATGGTTAAATTAACATATTGTAAATGGTTATATAGATAACTAAGGATCTTAAATTGGGATTAAAAAAGGCATCTTGTGGTAATAATGAATTTGGTGTAATTTTTGACGCATTAACTGAATTTAATCATTTTCATCCAAATCAACAAACTATGACTTTAGATCATCTTTCTCAAAATTATCTCATGGAATTAGTCAATTTATATGGAGTTACTCTCTCCATTGTACCTTATAATGATCCCAAACTCACCTTCAATTTTTAAAAATTTATTTAAAAATTATTGTTAGTTAAATAAATTTCAAACACATCCTCCCATCCTCAATCTATTGGACAAAATAATATAATAATTTAGACATTGGAGTATATATGTTATGATATTTAAATGGATTACTAGGTATTTTAGGGAAAAAAATATTTCATTGGATGAATTTTATTATGAAAAATGATTCCATGTGAGTATATCAATGGAGATTTTTAAGTGAATAAATTGAAGACATTATCAAATTATATATTTTGGGGATACCTTATTAGAAAGAAATATGATGATAAAATATAATGAAATTTAAATTAGTTATATTTTCCTGATTATTTGAAAAAAATTGATGATGGATTAGTACAAAAAGAAATTTTATGCATAAACCTAGAGGAATGATTTTTATATAGAGTTATGTGATCAGATTTTTCATACTATATCTCCAAAGAAAAGTGTTATGAATTTTGGTAAAAATGGGATGTTGATTCTATATTTTATTGGATGATATGATACCCAATATAATTTTTTATTATTTACATACAAATTATATTTTTCATTGTTATTATCCCAAGTGCATAATTTATTTCGTGTTTCAATGTTATAAAAAGATATGACTAATGTATCTAAGTTTATAAGACTTAAAGTAGTTATGTTTAAATACAAAATTCCATATGATGAATAACCAATTAAAATTGATGACAGTTTATTTGGGGTCTTATGGAAGAATGTGATTATAAAAATTAATATTTTGTGGGGAAACCATTTGATTTATGAAACATCATTGAAATAATAATATTATATGAGAGAAAAATATCCCCCTAGTTTATGAAATGAATCAAATTAAAATGATGAAATTTATTAATTGGTAGAATATTATAAGAATGCATTAATGTTATTATAAATACTTTTTTATATTTACTAATTATATTTATAGATTTATATTTATTAAAAATATTTAAAAAATTATTCAGTCAAAAGGAAAAAATGATTTATTTCAACCAAAATTGTGGTTTTAGTCTGTATATGGTTTTATTTATAGTATTTATTTCATAAATATAGTATTTTCATTTTAAGAAATAGAAATCATTTTTGATATCAATATATCAGAATTACCTTAGGGTTTAATTTTTTTTATTTTTCTATTAAAATCAATTTTAAAGGAATAGTTAAAAATATTGATTTCTGTTTAAAATATTACATTAATTTCATGTATTTACAAAGTAAAAAATAAATTATCAATTAGTTTCGATAATTCATTGTAATATTTATAACAATCATAATTTAATTATTGAATTTGGAAGGAATTTTTTATTGGAAGCTCGAAAAAATATTTTTATACTTAAGAAATAATTTTTTTTAAAAATGATTTTTCATTATGATTTTTAGATTTATTTTTAAATTTAATCATGAAAAATATATAAAATGAATTATAAAATGTGGATTCAATATTTGGAACTATGCTGTCTAAATTTATTAAATCATTATGTTTTATTTTTTGTCATTATAAATAGTAACTATATTAAATTGTCACCATTGTGGTAAAAGTAGATAAGGAAATGAAGAATAAAATTAAAACAATAAGGACTAATAAATGATACTAAAACTTTGCTTTATAATTCTTTTTGTGCGGTTTTTGGTCATAACCATCCCAATATCCAAAATTTTAAAACATGGTGATATATTTCATTGAGTTTAACTATTATGATATTCAATGAAAATATAATTAAAAAAATTTAGAATAATTCTTTTATAACTATAATATTTTCTCACATGGATGAAAACAAATTATGATTTCTTATAAATATTTAATAGAAATATAAATTAATTTCATTAATGGGAAATTTTATTTTCAATTTTTTGTTATGAAATAATTACAATAAAGTCATATGCAATTCCCAAAAAATATTTTTTTATTAAATTAAAAATAATATAAATAATTAATAAATTACTAAATGTAATATATTTTGAATTAATTAATTTTCCCACAATTTTTTATATAAATATAGGAATAGATGGGTTTTCACTGTATTATATTTTAATTTCATTACATTCATGTGGTTTTTGAAGTCATATTAATAGCGTGGTTCGAAAATGAAATTAATGAGATTTTATAAAAAATAATATTATATTAAATGAATTAAAATTCAAGAAACTCTTATATTCATACTAGTGATTGAACTATTGTTTAAAATGTTTCCCATGGTACATATATTGTAAAATATTCCTTTTATAGTAAATTTTATTACACCAAATGGATAATATTTTATTATTATCATGGAAATCATCATAATGATTAACAGAGTGTTAAGAAAATAAAATGGTGAAAAAATCACCTAAAGAAGACCAATTTTTATTGGATAATAATGTTAAGATTGATACTAATCTTAACTATAATTTATATTAATTTGGAGGGATTCAATATTTCAAAATAATTTATATTTTTTTAATAATTTATTATATTCTTGAGCTTATCCCCATTATACAGGGTCACCACCACTCCCCTTTTATTTAGACATAAAAATAATTTTAGTTCATCCAATCATTTCCAAATGATTTTCATTGTAGATTTTGGTGTGAAGATAAAGAGGATGTTTGATGAAGAGGTATAATTCTTAATATTGTATTTTTTATTTACATCTTATTTCTTGCATTCAAATCTTTTTCAATAATGTAGAAATAATAACAATAATATATCCCATATTACAATATGTTATTATGTTATTTTTATAAACTATATTAATATCCTCTTTAATAAAATGTGAAATAAAAAACCTAATTCATGTGTTTTGTAGTCTACCCCCTCACAAATGTATTAAATTCATTATCCACCATGGCCTATAATAGTAGTTTAAAATGATATATTTATTTATAAAAGTGATATTAATGACATTATTATCCATTTTAAAATTTAACATATATTATATTTTCTTACATTTCTATCCATTGAAAATGAAAAATAATTCAAGTGTACATATAGACTACCACATCCATGAAATGATGTGATACCTTTTTCACCACTACATTTCAAGAATGCTATATATATATTTATTTAAATTTATATATTTAAATGAAAGATTAATTATCATTTTGGAAATTTAAAATACCACTTCCACTTATTTAATCCGAATATTTAAATATTTAGATGTTACTGATGTGAATTAATGACCTATTGTCTCCAAAAGGGTAAGATAGAAATTTTTTCTAAGCTATCATTCTTGGATTGTCTTAAAAGCATAACAAACATATATAAATGATAATTATATTTTTATTGTTTTATTATAAGTGAATAAATGACATCCAATTTTATTATAATCAATATACTGATGTAATTTTGGACATATGTATTAAATATCATCTATTTTCTAACTTGAATCTACTTGATTAAATAATATAAAATATTATGGTAATAAAAAATTAATTATAGACATGAATTTGTTTCTTAACTATAATTTCCTAGAAATTCCACATATATTTATTTATGTTATATAGAATTATTATGAGACTGTGAAAATTAATAGCATGTGATTCTGAGGCCCGGAATGCTCGTAATTATCCGTAAAAAAAAAGTGTTAATATTAAAATAGTGCGAGTGTATTATTTTCATGAAAATGTGGAATAAATCTTAAATAGTTACCCATATTATAAATATGAGGGCACCGTTTCATTCTAGATTGTGGGTTTACCCTAAGCGTGACTTAAGATTATTCGGCGTAGGCTGCAAGTGAGGAAACCCCAAAATGGCATAACTGTAAAAAAAATATTAAATAAAATTATTTTATTTTTAAAATTATTATAACTCAAGAAGGGTGACTCAGATTAAAAATATGAGACCATTATTGAACGCATGAGGGTATTCTTTCCTTAGGGAGATACAAACATTAGCTGATGTGTGCCATCAGTGGAAGTTAGTTATTGACCTAAAATAAAATAATTAAATGAAAATTATTTTATTGTAAAATCATCAACTTCTATAAGGTAACTTGGATTTCAAATCTAAGACTACCATTGAGTGAATGAGGGCGTGTTTCCCTTAGGCAGTGCCTATCATTGACCGAAGGAGGTCAAGGGTGACTTTTAATATTTTTTAAAATTTTTTATGGTACATTCAGTAAAAGTGTATGAGACATTTTATTTCTTTTAAATTAGCGATTTGATTAAAAATATGAAGGATCATTTGAATCTGTAGTGTCGAGATACACTTAAGAGAGTGTTAACTTTGACCACATTAAGTTGGGTGAAAAAGATCATTTTTTATGAATTTTTAAAGGAATAATAAAATTAGATAGAATTGTTATTTTATTCCTTTCCTTTTTCCAAATCACATGTTGAGAGACTATAGCGGGGACTCTTGGGGTTGTCAAAATTTTTATATGGGATATTAAATTCTTGGTTACACCTGGATGTGTAATCACTCCTCGTGTAATTAATGTGGCGCATTAATTTCGTCAATTAATGAACCTCATTAATTCCTCGAGGCGTTACTCACTCTTTATCACCTTTATTTAAATGGGGATTGGGGTATAGTTTTTGACACTTCTTCATCAAACAAGGAACCACAGGGGAACTGATATGACACCTTCCACCTATGCCGATGGAAGCTCGGGCGACGACGAAAATAGAGCAACAAACGTAGGTGGCTTTATCAAATTGCATATTCTTTATCCACCTCCATGATGAATACAACGATTCTTGAGGTAGGGGGTTTACGTGATTTGATTTCCCTCTAATTCCATTCTTGAAAAATATAATGAGTGTGGACCAACTTACTAACGGGTCAATCCACATCTCATCTACTTATGTGGGTGGTTGTAGTGGGGTCTTAAATTAGTGGATTCTTCATATTTTTTTTATTATTATTATTCTTCCTCATGTTTAAAATTATAATGCAGAGGTACGGGCTGAAACCCACAAGTCCCAGACCCACTTCTAAACTTTTCTATGGTGACTTCTTCATGGTGGAACAACGAACACAGTGGCATGGTGTATTTTGAGGGCCGTGCAATGACGGTGGCTTCCCGGGAGGGATTTAGGAGCGTCTGGAAGGAAGAATGGACAAATGGAGCTCACTTGGTGGCCTGTGGAAGATTATTAGTCATGACACAAGAACGGTAGAACTGGAAACCGACAGTCAGTGCTCACCGACCACAGAGGAGGGTGGAACCGAGGCGGTCAGACAGGCAGACAACAACGGCCAACCAAAGAAGTGGAGGCATCACGCAATCACACGCCATGCTGAAAGAAGTCGTGGCAGACCCGGCAAAGGACCCACTCCCAATGGGTATCGCATGTGATGAGGTAGCGCCATGTGGCACTGAAAATTAATGGAGATGAATCGATCCTCTACATCATTCGGGAGCAGTGGATAGCATGACCCTCTGTTGGTCGCACAGACCGACGGGCATATCCCTTCCAGGGCGGGTTAGGCCGGTCTGCGGCCTAGTGGGTCATGCCCCCCCCCCAACTAGGCTGGGATGGGTGAGACCCGAATCGGGTCAGGTCGACCCACGCAGGGACAGGCCAGGTTAGCCCGACAGGGTCTGACTGAATCCAAACCCCTCTTGGGCCCAGATATGCTAATGTGACAATATATTGCAAACCAAACATCCGTTTAATGAACCTTCTGGGGTGTTCGGATCCATGGAGCGAGATGGTCATTTTTACATTCTCAACTTCAGTTATAGAAAATGATGGAGTACATCCGAGTTGGATCATACCCAAATCCAACTAGACCCTCGAAACTAAAATTCCTATAACTTATAGACTGGGCATCCTGTTGATGCGTCCTCTGTTGCATTGGAACCCTTATGAAGTGAAAAGTTATAGTGTTAATTATTCAAGGGACTTCCGGTCAATTGATATACGACCGATTCCTTGAGGATCAATTCTCCCAGAATCAATCATACTATGAGCGGGAATCCAGTTGCTGGTAGTGAGGTGGAGGTTAGAGATAGATCATACGGGGGTTCCTACCCTCGGACTCTGGGTGGGTCAAATCTAGTATGGGACATTCGGGGTTTAGTACCTATCATCATCATGCAGTTTGGACCCTGTGTGGGTCTCGAGGGGGTTATTACATATTAATACTATGTGGGTCAGACTCTGTATAATCAGCATTAGTGCCTCTTGACAAAATAAGATTATCTAGCTTCTTGACTAATCATCTGTATTTTTGTTATTTACTTATACCTAGTTGGAGTTGTTTCTTTTTATTTGGGATTTTTTATTGAGATCATGTTTGTGGTTTTTATTTTTTGTAATTCTCAGAGACTGTTATGACCCGTCCTCGGGGCACGTGTCGTGACTACCCCATGCCCGCCTTCTATAGGCCAGGGGCTGGCGACTAGCACCAAGGTATAAATCCCAGTAAAAGGGAAGGCATTGCCTTTGTAAAGTAAACAAGTACCACAAAGAAAGCATGCGGAAAAAGTAAACACTAAGTAAAAGCTGGTACAAGATTGAAGTGCGGAAAAGTAAGTGGGCCAGTATAAAAACCCAAACTGAAAGTAATGTACAACTTGAATGGGAAAACAAAAACAGATAAGTAAATCCACAATGCCGAGCTTCCCACTGGAAATCCCACTTGAAGGGTGGGTACAGATTACTTTAATGCTCCTTGGGTCCCGCCGTCTGCTCCGGGTATGTTCCGCCTAGTTGTCTACCTCCAGGTACCGTCCTGCTCTGCAAGCCTCAACCATGATAAAAGCTGTCCGTCGTCTGCAACCAACACAATGTAGTGAGGGCATAGCCCGTGCAGGGGTGACTATAAGCTACTCAGTAGGGACCCCGAGACCCCTGAAGGTCTCCCAAAATCCATAAAGGATAAACCACAAAGAAAAGATACAATCACGAAGTAACAAACGAAACTGCTTAGGTATATTCCCATACATATACCAAAGTCATCGATTCCAATACGCTCAAACCTCCGAGCCCAAGTACAACCCAGTACACACAGGAAAACATATGTATTCCACACAGGAAAGCAAAACGTAATCCACATAGGATATCACAACACAATCCACACAGGAAAGCAAATAGGATTCAGCTCACACAGGTATACTTATTCGAAGATGATAGAGATGATCACTAATCCATCTAAGTCGTCGGACACACAAAGGATCGATAGGTACTAACCCCCACAAAGACCCACACAGGATCAGACCCACACAAGATCTGTAGGCGCTGACTCACACAGAACCGCTGAGCGCTGACCCACACAGGATTGGACCCACACAGGATCGAGGGAACTGATCCACATAGGATCGCTGAGTGATGTAGTCGTCGTCGTCGAATCCACTGAGGATCTCTGCACAGTCGTCGTCGTAGTCACAGTTGCAGTCACAACCAGCTCTAGGGTTCCCGCACACAGCAAGCTCGTTCGAGAGGGTCCGCTCCACGAGCCGAGAGGCTGATACATCAACTGACACATAGACCAGAGTTGATTATTCAAAAGTTCTGTATCGTCAATAGGAACTCAACGTCGTAGACGACGTGTCGATCGGACGCCCGGTCTGAGAGTTATTGGCTTTTTCGTCCCAGGGGCCCGGTTGGTTTTTAAGGAAAAACCAACCCGACCGTACTCCACCTGCGCCCCAACCTCGGCCGGAGTATGACAAAAGATCCTTCTCACTTAGATAAAATCAACAAAGTCGACGGCACGTCGATCGGACGTCCGAAGCTCAAGATATGAGTGTTTCCGCTCTGAGAGCCCGGTTGGTTTCGTGTACGAACCAACCCGGCAAAACAAAAAGTATTCCGAAACCTTGAGTGCGATATACCGAAACGACCGCCTCGTTCCAAGGATCGCTACACAACTAACGGTGCATCGATCGGAGGTCTGTAGTCCAAGATATGGGCATTTGACCAAAAGTAGTCCGAAAATTGGGGGTCTGGGCCCGGCCCGGCCCGACCCAGTACTCCCTGGGTCGGCCGAACCGGGTCGACCCGGCCCGGTCAGCGACCCGGCCCGACGACCCGGCCCGGCCGGCAGCGCGGCCAGTGTGGCCAGCGCGCCTGTGCGAGCGTGCCCAAGGGAGGGGCTACGCTTTTCCTTTAATTCAAAATGGTGGCCCCCTTTAAGGGGTCGCGCCAAGTGTGCAACCCGGGGGGTGTAACCCCCCGGCTTTTCCCCCTGTAATGGCCGGCAGAGCAGGACCGCCTTCTTCGAATTCTCCGATGGGTGGTTTTTCAGGCCGCTACTTCCAGGATGGCTGCAAATTCGTCTGGCGTGGCGTGACGATGCCACGTCCTCGTTTGTACCCTCGACACAGCGCGACGGCGTCGCGTTTCTTTGTCGTGGCCCGCATCGTTCACGTCTCATTTCGCTCAAGCGCGGTGCAACGATGCATTACCGTCTTTGCTAATCATAATGAAGAAAAGAAAAGGTGGGGTATCGGTCATGTTTGTGCAGACCGATCCCGTCCCGTTATATCGATAGCAGTTGGCCGAAACGTAAAACGTTTAACCTTCACAATTTTTAATTTAAATAAAAATTGGAACATGGCCCTCAGATTTATCTTTCATATTCAAAGGAAAGAATCGCCAACTTAAAAAATAGTCGAACCCCTACCTAGGTATCAAGAACGGTGCACGTTAATCGAGCCTCGAAAGACGAGCGTCGCGGAAGTCGGGCGTCGTGGAAAATGAATGTCTATTCCGTTGTCGTCGAGATGCATCTGACGAGGAAACGTTGTTGGAAAAGTTCTTCGCGTTCGGTGGAGATTTTCTTCGCTAAGGACGATGTTCTTCGTCGGAGTCCTAGATGTTCTTCACGTTCTTCGTCGATGTTGAAGAAGAAGAAGACTTCCTCAATCCCTTAGCCCTTTCCTCCCAAGTCTCTATCATAAGAAAAACTAACCCCAAAATAAAATAATCCCCCCATTTATTTTATTAACCCAACATAGGTTTTTTAATTTCAAGAGTTTGAAAATTCAAAACCCACATTTAACTTACTTAAGTTATTAACATAAGATGTTATAAAATTAATGAGGAGATAAGTTAGCAAAATATAAATGGGGGGTTTAGAGGGGTTAGGAAAGTGAGGGGTTGGGCTTGTGTGGGTCCCACCCTACCTTATCCTCTCAAGGTTGGTTATCACAAGTGGGTACCACCCCCAACACCCTTACTTAGGATAAAACTACCAAGTGGGAAAAAAAAATATTGTTAAATTTAAACTTTCAACTACCACAAAAATTAAAAACTCCCCACATGTAAACGCAACTCCGAAATAGGAGTTCCTAAGCAATTACCAGCGCTGAGGTTCCATTGGTGCCCTCGGAATTCGATTCCGGGCATCGGTTCAAAAGTTAGAAATTCATGCTCGTTCGTTCACTAAACGTAGCCGAGCTAAACTTCGGTTAGAAATTCTGGGCACACCGGGCCTCGGAATCAAGTACCATCTGAAACTGCGTTCTTGTAAAATTCCAAAGAAAATTAAGACAAAATTTCCCTTGAATTTTACGGGTCATTACATTACTCCCAACTCAGGGCTTTACGTCCCCGTAAAGATACATCAAAAACTAGGGAAACAAATGAGGGTATTGAGCACGCATCTAAGCCTCCCGCTCCCTAGTGCTCTCCTGGAGGTTCCCGTGCTGCCATCCGATGCGCACTAGAGGAATCGAGCATCCACGTAGGACCCGCTCCTGCCGATCCTCTATCTCCACTGGAACCTCTGCAAAAGTCACCCCATCATCGACATCAATCTCCCCATGGTCAGTGATATGTGTCGGGTCGTGCACGTATCTCCTCAGTTGAGATACGTGGAAGACGTCGTGCACCCGATGCAACTGAGGTGGTAGAGCCAGATGATAAGCCACCTCGCCAATCCTGCTGAGGACCTGGAACGGTCCGATGAAGCGTGGAGACAACTTCCCACCTCAACCAAATCTTCGTAATCCATGTCGAGGTGAGACAGGCAAGAAGACATGGTCGCCATCCTCGAACTCTAGTGGCCTCCGCCTCCTGCCTGCATAAGACTTTTGCTGGTTCTGAGCTGCCCTCATCCGCTCCTAGATGACCTGGACCTTCTCTGTCATGGCCCAGACCATCTCTGGTCCCACAAGTGATGACTCCCAAGGGTCTGTCCAGCACAAAGGAGATCTGCAAGGTCAGCCGTACAACGCCACGTATGGTGACATCCCAATGGTGGAGTGGTAGCTGTTGTTGTACGCAAACTCCACCAATGGTAGGTGGTCCTCCCAGCTACGACCAAAGTCGAGAACACATGCGCGGAGCATGTCCTCGAGAGTCTGAATGGTCCTCTCCGTCTGACCATCCGTCTGAGGGTGAAAGGCTGTGCTCAGACGTAGCTGCGTCCCGAACACCTCCTGCAATCCCTTCCATAGCCGGGAAGTAAAACGAGTATCTCGATCGGAGAGGATAGATGATGGCACACCGTGAAGCCGAACAATCTCATGAACGTAAAGACGTCCCAAGCTCTCCACTGAGCCCTGATGTCTGATGGGTAAGAAGTGAGCCGACTTGGTGAGTCAGTCGACAATCACCCAAATGGAGTCATGACCTCTGGAAGTGCGTGGAAGTCCAGTCATGAAGTCCATTGATATGCCATCCCACTTCCACTCCGGAACCTCCAAGGGCGGTACCAAGACTGCTGGTAACTGATGCTCTGCCTTCACCTGCTGGCAGGTGAGGCATCGAGAAACGAACTCAGCCATAGCCTTCTTCATGCCCGTCCACCAGTGCTGTCATCTGAGATCCTGGTACATCTTCGCCACTCCGGGATGTACCGCCAAGGGAGAAGTGTGAAACTCTCTCAGCACCTCCTCCCGTAAAGCAATTGGTACCAAGGTACGTCCTCTGAAAAGGATGTCGTGCTCTACTCCAAAAGAGAAACCATCAGGTTCCTATCCTGAGGATATCTGTGCACGCCGCGCCTCACAATCAGCAACCCCATGCTGTGCCTCTCTGGCCAGCTGTAGTAGTGGTGGATTGACTTTGAGAGACTAAAGGAAGGTTGCTCCATCTCTATCCACGAAGGATATCTGCAAAGAGGCTAGCTGCTCTATCGCCTCCTCAAGTAGCTGAATGCTCATCCTCCTGCGGAGGGAATCAGCTACCATGTTTCCCTTCCTAGGAGTATAGACTATCTAAAAGTCATAGTCTTGGAGGAACTCAAGCCATCGTCGATGTCTCAGATTCAGATCCTTCTGAGAGAAGATGTATCTGAGACTCTTATGGTCATAAAAGACTGTAAAGTGCTCGCCCATCAGATAGTGTCGCTATGTCTTTAGAGTGAAGACCACTGCTGCTAACACCAAGTCAGGGGTAGCGTAGTTCTGCCCATGCGGCCTCAACTGACGTGATCCATAAGAAGTCACTGCCCGCTCCTACATCGGGACACAACCGAGTCCGGTACCTGATGCATCGCAGTAGACTACGTACCCTACTCCCTCCTCAGGAAACCTCAAGATAGGTGCGCTGGTCAATCTCTGTCTTAGCTCCTGGAAGCTCTGCTGACATCTGTCTGACCACACGAAGGGTTTCCCCTTCTTCGTCAAAGCTGAGAGTGGTGCCGCAACTCTGGATATTTCTGGCACGAATCTCCGGTAGTATCCATCTAGTCCCAAGAAACTCCGCACCTCTGTCATGCTCCTGGGTGGCTCCCAAGCTAGCACTGCCTCGATCTTCGCAGGATCCACTGCAACTCCCGCCTCAGAGATGACGTGCCCCAAGAAGTGGACCTCACGTATCCAGAACTGACACTTCGAGAGCTTGCCATAAAGCAGGTTCTCTCGGAGTGTGTCTAGTACAACCCGTAAGTGGTAGGCGTGCTCCTACTCATTCGTCGAGTAAATCAAAATTTCTTCGATGATGACCACGAAAAATCGATCGAGGTATGGCTGAAAGATCATGTTCATGAGGGCCATGAACACTGCTGGAGCATTGGTTACGCCGAATGGAATAACCAAGAACTCATAGTGGCCATACCAACATCTGAAGGTCGTCTTCTGCACGTCCTCGTCTCGAACTCTGAGCTGATGATAGCCTGACCTGAGGTCTATCTTCGAGAACCAACACGCTCCCTTGAGCTGATCGAAGAGGTCATCAATCCTCGGTAGCGGATACTTGTTCCTCACTGTCACCTGGTTCACGAGATGATAGTCGACACAAAGTCACAAGCTCCCGTCCACCTTCTTGGCGAACAAAATCGAGGAATCCCAGGGTAAAACACTAGGTCGGATGAACCCCTTGCCCGGAAAGTCCTCCAACTATACCCATAGCTCTCGAAGCTCGGTGGGGGCCATCCGATATGCTGGAGTCAATATCGGGGCTGTCCCGGGGTACAGGTTAATATAAAAGTCTACCTATCTACGAGGAGGTAGCCCTGGAACGTCGTCGGTAAAGACGTCCGCATACTAATCCACCACTGCAGGAAAACCAGGACTCTGCACTTCAATTTCTCCTAGGATGAGGCTATCCAACTGATGAGTAATGGGATGTCCTCTCCTCCGCGGAAGTCCATCCTGTGCTGCAAAGGCTCCCTTCTCACCGGTGAAGGTGAACATGCTCCCGTCGGTGCGTACACATCGCACATTGCGCCTAAAACAGTCAATAAGTGCATGGACCGTAGATAACCAATCGATGCCCAAGATGACGTCGTAAGGCCTCGACACCGCTACAAGAAGATTCCAGCAGAAGCTCTCGCCTCCTAGAGTATGCTCAAACTGCCGGAACCAGTGCGTAATCGTCGAGTCTGCTCCCGTAGGAGTCTCTAGCTGTAAGGATCAAGCCAACGGCTCTGTCGGAATCTCCAAGCTCCGAACAAGGGTGGTGGCTATGAAAGAGTGACTCGCTCATGTGTCTATAAGTACTGCGGCAAGGGTGGAATAGACACAAATAGTACCTCGAATCATCTCGGGCACTCCGTGGTCGTAGGCCTCTGCTGCCTGGAGATGTGCTTGTCTCTGCCCACCAGATCCCTGTGGTCGGGGTGAACCTTCTAGTGGTGGTGGAGGTAAAGCCTCAAAGCGTCGCCCACCACCTGCTGCTCGGCCAGCTTCTATGGCTCGTCCGCTTTCTCCATATAGACCGCCATGGTCGACCCTATGCCTCTCCCTTAGTGGTCCCTCAACCGTTTGCTACTCCTCTGCTTGGCGGGTCGGGCAGTCACGATCTATGTGGCCCTGCCCGCCGCACGAGTAGCACTGTCTGCCTCTCGAAAGACTGACTCTGTGCTGTGTGCCCCACAGTGCTGAGCCAGTGTCCTGAGGTCGTCTTCCTGAGGGTCTGGTCTGCCTTGACCCATGTGTCATCCGTCGACTGCCTACTGTAGAAGACTCTACTACGTGCCGCCCTATGGTGGGTCTCGGTGCTGGTGTAGACTCAGCAAGAAAACTCTCAATCAAAAGGGCCTGCTCCAGTACTCTTGTCTGAGTCTGAATGCTGAGGGAGATCAGTGATGCCCTGATCTCATGTCTCAATCCCTGCTCAAATGTCCGGGCCCAGAATAATGGGTCCCATACCATGTCAGTCGAGTAGCGCGAGAGATCGATAAATCTCACCAAGTACTGGGCAACCATCATGATGCCCTATCGCAGTTGAAGAAGCTCTTGAATGCGCACCGCACGGAGGGTGGCTGGGATGAAATCTAAGCGGAAGAGGCTCTCAAAGTCCATCCAAAGTAGAGATGTCTCATTGTGCACCTGGAGAATCAAGCTCCACCATCGGCCCGCTATTGTGTGCATTAGGCTCACAGCGAGGTTCACCATGAGGTCTGCTGTTGTCCTCACTAGCCTGAAAACTCGTACGAATACCTCTAGCCAGTCCTCGGTTGCCTGGGGGTCCGTCTCCCCGTAGAACCTTGGAGGTCACTGGTGATGGAACTCATGCAGTGCACTAAGCAGACGTGCATCGTCAGCGGCTGGGGCTGGAAGCATCGGTGGCTAGGCGGGTAGAGCTACTATCGGTGCCACTGCTGACAAAGGGCCCTGCACCGAGGCCTCATCTCTCGGTGGGCTGTCGTCATGCTCGATTCTCAGAACCCTAGCTGGCTTCCGTCCTGGTGCCATCCTGAAAGGAAAAATGTGTGCCACTGTCACAACAGTGTACCTACTGAGCTGATATAAATTAATCACAAAGAAAAATTGAAACACACATGCAATCAGTGTTTTCGTGCATTAAGTCATAAATCAGAAGTCAGGATCCTAGTGTACAGATACGTCGGTCGCCGCACCAACACTGGACTCCCTGGACTGATAACCACACTCAATACGCTAAACACTATTGCTTCACATAGAAAAGATCAGAGTCCCAAGTTCTGCGGTAGAACCGACCACCTCTGATACCAATTTTTCACGACCCGTCCTCGGGGCCCATTCCGTGACTACCCCAAGCCCGCCTTCCATAGGCCAGGGGCTAGAGAATAGCACCAAGGTGTAAATCCCGGAAAAAGGGAAGGCATTGCCGTTGTAAAGTAAACAAGTACCACAGAGTAAGCAAGCAGAAAATGTAAACACTTAGTAAAAGCTGGTACAAGAGTGAAGTGCGGAAATGTAAGTGGGCCAGTATAAAAACCCAAACTGAAAGTAAAGTACAACTGGAAAGGGAAAATAGCAATAGAAAAGTAAAGCCGCAATGCCGAGCTGACCATTGGAAATCCCACCTAAAGGGTGGGTACAGATAGATCCACTGCTCCTCGGGTCCCGCCGTCCGCTCCAGGTATGTTCCGCCCAGTGGTCCACCTCCAGGTATCGTCCTGCTCTGCAAGCCTCAACCACGATCAACGATGTCCGTCGTCTACAACCAACACAACGTAGTGCGGGCATAGCCCGTGCGGGGTTGTGTATAAGCTACTTAGTAGGGACCCCGAGACCCCCGAAGGTCTCCCAAAATCCACAAAGGATAAACCACAAAGGAATGATACAATCACGAAGTAACAACCGAAACTGCTTAGGTATGTGCCCATACATATACCTAAGTCTTCGATTCCAGTATGCTCCAACCTCCGAGCCCAAGTACAACCCAATCCACATAGGAAAACATACGTATTCCATACAGGAAATCAAAATGTAATCCACACAGGATAGCACAACAAAATCCACACAGGAAAGAAAACAGGATTCAGCTCACACAGGTATAATTCTTCTAAGACGATAGAGATGATCACTGATCCATCTAAGTCGTCGGACCCACAATGGATCGATAGGTACTAACCCCCGCAAAGACCCACACAGCATCTGTAGGCGCTGGCTCACACAGAACCGCTGAGCGCTGACCCACATAGGATCGGACCCACACAGGATCGGTAGCACTGATCCACATAGGATCGCTGAGTGCTGTAGTCGTTGTCGTCGAATCCACTGAGGATCTCTGCACAGTCGTCGTCGCAGTCACAGTAGCAGTCGCAGCCACCTCTAGGGTTCCCGCACACAGCAAGCTCGTTCGAGAGGGTCTGCTCCACAAGCCGAGAGGCTGATACATCAACTGACACATATTACAGATTTGATGTATCCAAAAGTTCTGTATCATAAATAGGAACTCAACGTCGCAGATGGCGCGTCGATCGGACGCCTGGTCTGAGAGTTATTGGCTTTTTTGTCCCAGGGGCCCGGTTGGTTTTTAAGACAAAACCAACCCGACCGTACTGCACCTACACCCAAACCTCAGGTGGAGTATGACAAAAGATCCGTCTCACTTAGAGAAAATCAAAAAAGTCGGCGGCACGTCGATCGGACGTCCGAAGCTCAAGATATGAGCGTTTCCGCTCCGAGGGCCCGGTTGGTTTCGTGTACGAACCAACCCGGCCGAACTCAAAGTATTCTGAAACCTTGAGTGCGATATACCAAAGCGACCGTCTCCTTACAAGGATCGCTACGCAACTTACGGTGCATCGATCAGAGATCCTTAGCCCAAGATATGGGCATTTGACCGAAAGTAGTCTGAAAATAGGGGGTATGGGCCTGGCCCAGCCCGGCCGGCGGCGCGGCCTGCGTGGCCAGCGCTCCTGCACGAGCGCGCCCATGGGGGGGGTTACTCCCCTCCTTTAATTCAAAACGGCGGCCCCCTTTAAGGGGCCACACCACGTGTGCAACCCGGGGGTGTAACCCCCCGGCTTTGCCCCTGTAACGGCCGGCCAGCGCAGGGCCGGCCGGTTTCTCACGGCAGGACCCCGCGGTCCCGCGCCTTCCGGCGCCGGCAGCCGGAGTTCCAGCCGCCTTCTTCGATTTCTCAGGTGGGTGGTTTTTCCGGCCGCTACTTCTAGGATGGCTGCAAATTCGTCTGGCGTGCCGTGATGACGCCGCGTCCTTCCGCTGCGGCCCGACTCCGGCCACGACCTCATTCATACCCTCGACGCAGCGCGACAACGTCACGTTTCTTCGTCGTGGCCTGCATAGTTCACGTCTTCGTTTGCTCAAGCACGGTGCAATTATGCATTGCTGTCTTCGCTAATCAAAATGAAGAATAGAAAAGGGGGGAGGGGTATCGGTCGTGTTTGTGCGGACCGATCCCCTCCTGTTATATCGATAACAGTTGGCCGAAACGTAAAACATTTAACCTTCACAATTTTTAATTTAAATAAAAATTGGAACATTGCCGTCAGATTTATCATTCATATTCGATGGAAAGAATCAACAACTTAAAAAATAGTCGAACCCCTACCTCGGTTTCATGAACGGTGCACGTCAATCGAGCCACGAAAGATGAGCGTCATAGAAGTCGGGCGTTGCGGAAAACGAACATCTATTCTGTTGTCGTCGAGATGCGTCTGACGAGGAAACGTCATTGGAGAAGTTCTTCGCATTCAGTGGAGATTTTCTTCGCTAAGCACGGTGTTCTTCGTCGGAGTCCGAGATGTTTTTCACATTCTCCGTCGAAGTTGAAGAAGAAGAAGACTTCCTCAAACCCTTAGCCCATTCCTCCCAAGTCTCCACGACAAGAAAAACTAACCCCAAAAAAAAATAATCCTCCCACTTATTTTATTAACCCACCATAGGTTTTTGAATTTCAAGAGTTTGAAAATAGAAAACCCACATTTAACTCACTTAAGTTAATAACATAAGATGTTATAAAATTAATGAGGAGATAAGTTATCAAAACATAAATGGGGGGTTTATATTAGTTAGGAAAGTGCGGGGTTGGGCTCGTGTGGGTCCCACCCTTCCTTATCCTCTCAAGGTTGGTTATCACAAGTGTGTCCCACCCCCAACATCCTTACTTAGGATAAAACTACCAAGTGGGAAAAAAATAAAATTTTTTAAATTTTTATTTTCAACTACCACAAAAATTAAAAACTCCCCTCGTGTAAATGCAACTCCGAAACAGGAGTTCCTAAGCAATTACCGACACTGCGGTTCCATCGGTGCCCTCAGAATTCAAATCAAGGCACCGGTTCAAAAGTTAGAAATCCCCGCTCGTTCGTTCACTGAACGTACCCAAGCTAAACTGCAGTTAGAAATTCCGGGCACACCGGGCCTCGGAATCAAGTGCCGTCTGAAACCACGTTCTTGTAAAATTCCAAATAAAACTTAGAAAAAATTTCCCTTGAATTTTACGGGTCTTTACAGAGACCATCGGAGGTCTCAGGGTACCTACTTGGGAATTGTTATACACAACCCTGGATGGGCTTTTCTTGTACCATGTTGTGTCCTATGAAGATGGTGATAGCCTTGACTGCAACTCAGAGAACATGGATCTAACAGTGTATGGAAGTGAAGGTTGATGTGGAGAGCTATATTGATGACCTATACCTACCATTCAGGTAGGATTCCTGGTGGATGATCTTATGAGATTTTTTTGTGTTCAGTTTCAGATGTACTTTTTCAGTAGGGATTGTATTGAGGACCCTTACATGAAATACACACTTTTTCTATAGAAGTTTTACATCATGGTTCCATCTTGTTGCACTCTATTTTTGTGTTTGTATAGGTTTATGTGGAATGTCTTCATATTTTAGGGATACACTTTTCTGGTGATAGTCGACAACCCTTGGCCTAAAGAAGGAAATCTTGAGGTAGTCATGACACAGGCCCCGGGGGACGAGTTGTAACAATGTGGTATCAAAAAGTTTATTTCTACCTAGAGAACATAGTATCTATTTTTTCAATGGATCAATAGTGTAATGTTTCATGAGTTTGGATTTCTATTTGGGGATTCTAGGGTTGGTGTGGAAGCCAACATATCCATACAATAGGACCCTGAATTCTTTTTTCCGACTCGGTATAAGAAAAAACTTGTTGCATGTGTTTTAATGATGTTTTTCTATTGATATCATTTGAGGAAGCTCACCAGGTATGAAATTTTGACCGTGGTTCTTTTTGATTCTCTATCAAGATGCCTCCATACAAATAGACATCCATGATTCCAATGTGTTATCATGAGGATAGTCCACAATGTTATGAGGCTTTATTACAAGTAATGTTCCCCATGATGGTATATTTGAGCGGTGTCATAGTGATACAACTGCCCATTGGTCAACAGTTACTACCATGGATTCTAGTAGAGGACACATTTAGTATTAGTGCCTTATAAGAGTTTCAGTGACAGATACCCCTCAGGTTCTAAGGTGAGCCTGACTCATAGGCATCTATGGACTAGCATGAGGCGGTGATCAGATTTACATCAAGATAGGGCACCATTAGATCAGATAGTGGTCCATACATTGATCATACATTGGGGCTCAGCAGGGTGATGGTAGGGTTTAGAATACCCATATCTTACGATGAGGTGACTTTTCCATGGAGAGAGATCGAGAACCTTTCTTAGAGAAAGATGGCTCTTGCCATAAAAAGATAATGTGTGTGTGTTCCCAAGAGCTTCTACAGCTTCAGCAAGATGACATGTCTGTAGCTAAGTATTCGTTGATGAGTACCGACCATTCCAAGTACTCAATGAATATGATACAAACAGTGCTTTAGTTCTCAGAACTCCGAGAGATATGAGTTTATGGACATCCGAGCTGGCAATATTTCTTCTATACAATCCTACTTATGTTAGGATGCTATAGATAACCTTTGTGATTGAATTTTCATTGGATTAGAAGATACATTAAGTGAATGTTAGCAGTGGTAAAGAAAGATACTAACTCAAGTCTCAGAGACTTGGGTGTGAAAAATGTTTTGGGAAGAAGAAGTTATAGGGACAGATGAATCTTAAGAGGAGCTAGGAGAGCATTAAGAGGTGGTATACATTTCAACATGTCACAACCACCACACCAATGTGGTCCCAACCAATCCCAGGGAGATTGAGGATGGGTGAAGGGAGTAGTTGCATGCGGTCAAGGAGTGTGACCTAAGGGATCCAGGAATGATTCTAAGTATGGTATGTGCCTACTACTATCTGTTGAATTAATAGACATAGGTAATAATCATTACTTCTTATCATGAATCTTGTTCAAGACCTAGAGTTTCTAGTTAAGCAGTTGACTTGATCTTTATGTCTAGAGATACCTATGGGAGGAGATTCAATAATCACACTTATTCTGATAGTGTGATCTGACCCTTGAGGCATGAGTTTCGGTTGGATCCTCTTGGTGGATGCATTGAGGCCTTACAATGTTAGTTTAGGTATAGACTAGTCATCAACAGTTCATGCTCAGATTGACTATTTTAGGAAAAAAGGTGGTGGTATATCTACAACATTGGAATGGGGTTTTTCCATGGTTGGAGAAAAAGGGAATCCATGAAGCACATGTTAAACTCATGGATAGGAGGGTACAGCTGATCACTCTTTAATTGGCCAATCATACCCTCGTGGTTGTAGGTGCTTTGAGTTTTCAATACCCAGCAGATGTGGCTGAGTGCAGGATCATCCTCCCAAAAGACGAAACTAGGATTACCTCCTCATAGTGAGAGGGACTACTACATTAACTTGTATACAAGAACAACACCAATATCCACAACTACATTTGGGATGGATTATATAGAACTACAAGAACTAAGAGTATAGATCAGAGAACAATTTACTATCTACTCAGATCGCAAGAGTCTGAATAATATTTTTTAAAATAAGGACATGAACTGGAGACAGAAGCGATGGATAGAGTTCCTCCAATACTATGACATTGAGATATTCAACACTCCTGGGAAGGGTAATGTTGTAGTAGCCACACTCAGCAGGAGGTATGGTCTACATTTTCTAAGTGAAGTGATAGAGAATCTAGCCATGATGTAGATATCCTTTGTGGATAGAGATAGAGTAGCTTAACTCCTGTCTATGAAAGATACTCCTCCACTTCTATAATGAGCATGGTAGGCATAGCTTGGTGACATAAACTGTGAGGCCCAACGTGCTCAGATATTCTTAGTATTGGCACCTGAAGGATTTTCTGAAGGTGGGAAGCATGCCATTCTCTCCAGAAGATGAACCATTGTACCAGTGATGCTATGAGAGGAGGTTTTGAGGGAGGTCCAAACATCCCCTTTAGCGGTACATCCTGGAGTTGAAAAGATGTACTAGGACCTTCGGCGTCAGTACTGGTGGCCAAGGATAAAGAAAGCCATGGCATGGTTTATATCATAATACCTCGATTTTTATTAAGTTAATGTTGAGAAGCATGTACCAATAGTTTTAGCTCAGGCCCTTGAGGTTCCAGAATGGAAGTGGGATGGTTTTTCCATGGAGTCTGTGATGGGGTTACCATGTGTGTCCAGGGGCCACGACTCCATCTGGGTGATTGTTGACCGACTCATCAAGTCCTCCCAATTTATACCCAACTGAGAGCTGGGATCAACAGGGGGGTTGGGATGTCTCTATGTACAGGAAACGTTTTGACTTCATAGGGTGCCATCTACAATCGTCTCAGATCATGATGATCTTTTTACATCCCACTTGTAGATGGAATTGTATGAGGCATTCGCGACCCAGATATGCTTGAGCACCACTTTCATCCTCAGACAGATGGTCACACAGAGCGGACCATACATTCACTCAAGGACAAGCTTCTTGATTATGTCCTTGATTTTGGCCACAGTTGGGAGGACCACCTGCCAAATGTTGTGTTTTCATGAAACAATGGTTATCACTCCACTATTGGCATGGCTCTATTTGAGGCCCTGAATAGGAGACCATACATAACACCTCTATACTAGACAGACCCAGGGGAGTCAACACTTATGGGTCCAGAGATGGTATGGGCTAACACTAGGATGGTGCAGATCACCCAAGAGAGGATGAAGACTACATAGATCTAGCTAAAGTATTATTCGAATAGGATATTGAGGCAGTTGGAGTTTGAGGAAGGATATCACATCTTTATATGAGACTCACCCCGATGAGGATTGTGGTGATTTGGCTAGGGTGGCAAGCTATATTTGAGGATCATCATACCTTTTTAGATTCTCAATAGAGGTGGCAAGGTGACGTACCATGTATCTCTTTCCCCATTGATGCAAAAATTGCATAATGTTTTCCATGTGTCGCTGCTGAGAAGGTATGTGTGTGATAAATCGCATGTTATCAACTGGGGCATGCAAAACATCAATAATGGGGATGCTATTACGGAGTTCCCGATGGATGTAGATGATAAATAGGAGTGAGTCCTTCATGGATGTTAGATCCCTCTAGTGTGAGTTCATTGGTAGAATGGGAACCTCTAGGATATCACATTAGAGAGGGAGGATCAGATTCATGCTCAATACCCTTATTTGTTTGATTTTCCGTTGTATTGGATTTTGAGGATGTAAATCCCTAATGTGGGGAGAATATAATGTCTCAAAAATTCTGTATATATTTTTTTAATTATATGGAACTATTAAGAGAATGCAGAAATTGACGACATGTTATTCTGAGGCCCTGAGTGCCCAGAATGATCTGTAGAAAAAAGTGTTAAGCTTAAAATAACGTGTGTGAGTAGTTTTCATGAAAAAGTGGAATAACTCATAAATTTTTACCCAGATCAGAAATATAAGGGCAGTTTTGTGTTCAGTATGGTGGTTTTACTCTAGGTGTGACATAAGATTAATCGGCACAGGACTCTAGTGAGAAAACCCAAAAATGGAATAACGATAAATAAAATAATTAAATAAAATTATTTTATTTTTCCGATGTGTGTAACTCACAAACAGTGACTCGGATTAAATATAATAATCCACAACAAAACTTGTGAGTGTATTATTTCCTTTTGTGGATACAAATATTGGTCAGATTAGGCCTTCAGTGACATTTAGTTTTTGACCGTAAATAAAATAATTAAGGGACTATTATTTTATTGTAAAATCTATAACTTCTAAACGATAAACCAGATTGAAAATCTGAGTGTACCATTAAGCTCATGAAGGTGTGTTTCCCTTAGGCAGATCCAAACCTCGACCAGTGCAGTTCTAGGGTGACTGTTAATAATTTTTTAACTTTTTTTCAAGGTACGTTTAGTAAATGCACGAGCACCATTTTCTATCTTTTGAACCGGTACTCATATTAAAAATATGAAGGAGTTGTTGAATCTATAGTTCCAAGATTATTTTAAGACTATATTAACATTGATCTTAATAGGTATGGTGAAAAAATTACTTTTTATGGATTTTTAATGTAATAATAAAAAAAATTGAATTGTCCTTTCATTCCATTCATTTTTTTCCATACCACCTATTGAGCGATGGTGGAAGGGACTGTGGGGATAGTCAGACTTTTAATATGGGATATTAAATGTCTGGATACACATTAGTTGCCTAACCACCCCTCATGTAAATAATATTTGCCCATTAATTACTTCAATTATTAACCTCATTAGTTATTCAGTGCGTTACTCATCATTTTTCCTCTATATTTAAATGGTACTTAGGGTAGAGTTTTTGATAGGGCTTAACCAAGAGAGGAACTGCTGGCAATGTGACATGACACATTCCACCAATAGAGATAGAATCTCAAGTGGCAACGAACTACCAGCGAAAAATGATGGTGGCTGCATCAAAGTTGAGATTCTCCTTCTACCACTATGATGACTCCAATGATTCTAGAGGTAGAGGGTTTACTTGTTTTGATGTTCCCTATCTTTCCATTCTTGAAAAATATAATGATGATAGACCAACAGACTAACAGGTTGATCTGCGTCTCATCTATTCATGTGTGTGGTTGTTTCTGGGTCTTATATTTGGGGATTATTCTTCCTTTCTGATTATTGTTATTTCTTCCTCCTGTTTAAAATGATAACACGGAGGGTACTGTCAAAAACCAAAAATTCATGGACCCTCTGTTAACTTGTTATTGGTGTGTTTTTATGAAGGAATAACTAACATAAAAACCAGGAATATTTGAGGTCCACACAATGATGGTGGCATCTCGGGAGGGCTGTTGGAACGTCTGAAAAGAAGAGTGGACCATCGGAGCTCACACAGTGGCCCACATAAGATTCGTCTCATGGCACCAGTGCAACATCACCAGAAACCCGTGCCCACCCACCGTAGAGGATGGAATCACCACTCGACACCTCGGTGGTCAGACAAGCGGTTGACTATAGATGTGGAGGCGGCATGCCACATTGAAGGAAGCTGCAACATAGCTAGAAAGGGACTCGCTCCCTGTGGGTCCCACAGATGATGAGGCTGCTCCATGAGGCGTCACCAATTAATGGATCTGAATGACTCCTATAATCCATTTGAGAGAAAAGTATAGTGAGACCCCACGTGGGTCATTCCGACCCGCGGGATGAGCCCACTACAGCCCAGGCCAGCTTGATCTGACCGGGTCGGACAGTACCCGGACCCCTCTCGGGTCCAAATACACTTAAATAATTGTATCTTGCGAACCAGACATCTGTTTGATGAACCATATATGGTTCTATGATCCTTATAGTGAAACAATACTTTTAACATACTCCACATGGGATTTGGATAATGTTGGGGTACGAACGAGTTGGATCATATCCAAATCTAACTGGGCTCCAGACACTAAAGTTCCTATAACTTATAGACTGGGCGTCCAGTTGATGCGCCATCTATTGCGTTGGAACACATATGGCATGATGGATCATCAGGTTACTTCTTCATGGGACTTCATGTAGGTTGAAATGTGTTTGGTTCCTTTATTATTGGTTCTCCTAGAATCAATCATACTATAAGCTGGAATCCAGTGGTTGATAGGGATACCGAGGTTGGAGATAGATCATACGGGGGTTAGAATATACCAACTCTGGGCGGGTCAGAGCCTATGTGGGTCTTGTGGGGGTTAGTATCTATCATATATGAGTGGGTTAAACCCTATATGGGTCTTTTATGGGTTAGTACCTATCAATCCTATGTGTGTAAGACTCCGTATCGTCAGCAGTACTGGCTCTCGATAGAAAAATATGATCTAGCTTATTGACTAATCATGTGTACTTTTGTTATTTACTTATACCTGATTTGTGCTGTATATTATTAATTGAGCATTGTGATTGAGATCATTCATGTGGTTTTTCTATTGTGGAAGTGTGAGAGACCTTTGGTGTCTTGGGGTCCCTACTGGGTATTGTTATACTCCACCCTGCACTGGCTTCATCCGCACCTTGGTGTGTCTTGTGCAGAAAACGAGAAACCTTGATTGGGACTTAGGGAGCAAGGAACTGATTGTGTATGGTGGTGACGGTTGTCATGGAGAGTTTTAAAGACGATTTGTACCAACCCTTTAGGTGGTATTCCTGGTGGATGATCTTAGGAGCTACTTTCTTTTTTCATTTGTATTTCAATCTTTTCAGTTAGGCTTGTATTTCACCCCCTTTCTTTTAGTACACAATTTTACTACAATGGTTTTACATTGTGGTTTCATCTTATTGCATTCTTGTCCGTGTGTTTGTACAGTTTTATTGAAATGCCTACCTGTTTTAGGGATATTCCTTTTTGGTGCTAGTCACCAACCCTTATCCTATTGAAGCGCTCCTGGGGTAGTCACTGCACAAGACCTAGGGGCGGGTCATGACATTAAGAATGTAAATGATTAATATAATATATTTATTCATGAATCCTAAGAATAGATGTGAAATTTAATATATGAGGAATGGGACACATTACATTAAAAACATCATTTTATATGTTTTGAAAATTTAATTAATAAATCATTATCTTCTATATCTATTTTCTTAATATTAAATTATTAATTAATTTATATGGACATAAATTAATTATAACAATAAATTTATGTATATTTTGAAAATTCTTAAATGGGTTTCCAAAAGGAATATTTTATGTAATTTAAAGAAAAAATGAATTTCTTTATATAAGACAAATGTATTTTCTGTATTAGTATACACTTTTTAAATGTTTTTCCTACTATTATAACCGAAATTTTATGATTCCATGCATTTACATGATTCCGTGTTTTCTTAATTAAGACACTATCCTTACTTTATTTCTGGTATTATTATTTTGATAATGGGTTTCTAAAATGAAAATTAAATTTCGATATCCTAACATGTTCTGCATGGGAATTTAAATATGATTTCCAAGGGTATGAAAATATATTGTTGCATGAACAATTTTTTTATTCATTACGTGGTCCTTTGAAAAAAATTTATAATGACATGTGGGATTGATATCACTAATGATTATGGTTGAACCTATTATAGATTCAATGATGAGTGATCTTAATATAGCTCTTCAATGTATTGGGTAATGATTATGTTCTCTATAAAATTATGTTTCAAGTAAACTATATGGTTTTTCTATTTTTAAGTTTTATTTTGGGGGTACTAGGAATATTATTTCTCATGGAATATAGTTGAAATTAAAATTTGGGTTAATTTGTTTTAATTAAAAGTCAATTCATTAAAATATATAATTTTATTTTATTTTATAGAAAATATTACGCCCTTTTAGAGTAAAAAATGTATGTTTTTTTGGAAAATATTTTCTAGGGTTTCTCATATATTCTAATATTCCCTCAAGATTATTTATTTTAAAAAAATTTAAATAATGACACTTTTTATTATTAAATATGATTTCCATTGATATATAAACTATGTTATGTTAAAGTAAAACTATCTTTATGATCACATTATTTTGAAATGGACTCATATTTTATTTATTTTTATTGTGTATAACTATGTTGGTTTCCCATACAATTTTTGTAAAATATATTTGTACATTTTATGGATGGATATTAGTAAAAATTATGTTAATATAAAATTCATAAATACTTGTCATTAAATGAACACATTTTTTAATTTAAAAGTATCATATTGCGTGAAAATTAAAAATTGAGGGGAATTACCTGTCATTAATTGTATGATTTTTTTATGTAAAATGTATGACCTATTTATCTATTTATTTAATCATAAAAGTTATTAAAAATACAATAAAGTTAAATATTTTAAAAAATGATAAAATTGTTTGTATAATGATTGATTACTTAAATACATTGACAATGATTATGAAAATATTTCACAATATAAGATAAATATAAATAAAATCTATAATGATACTAAACCATTATACTTATAGGTTATGAATTCTTTTAAGCTGTATTGAATATTCAATAATAATGATGTAACATTTATATGTGTAATATTTGGGTTTCCTCACACATGGTGGAAATTATTAGAAGAATTATTACTATACTAAAATTCCATAATAATAATAAAAATCCCATTTGAACACTACCACAAAGGATATGACATAAATAACTCAAATTCAAAGAATATCAACTATTATCCAATTTATTTTTAGGAATTTTTTTTGAGACACTATCCCATGTGATGGTCATTAAATTATTTATAAAATTATTTAAAACAAAATTTTCTCAAATTTAAATAATTAATAAGTTATAAATTAATTAATACATTAATTACAAAAATTTCAAAAATAAAATAATTAGAAATTTTATTTTAATTAGATATTAATAAAAGAGAAGGTAATTATGTAACCATTTATTGATATAATTGATTCCCTTCTGGTGGGTCATGTGCTATGGTATGATAGATTTCATAGTATGTTAAATCTTATGGTAGCTTAGATCATCATGAGGTTGATAGACGTTAGTGTATAGTCAATCAAAAAAAATATCTCACAATCAACTGACTTGCTTATTGTTGATTGAGATTTCACAATATCATTTATCAAAATCTCTTCATAAAGTCAATTGAAATAACCTCATTGGATAAATACATTCATGCATCATGTTCATCGGTCATAAAAAATGGGATGTCAATTTTATTGTCTATCTATAGTTATGTAGTTTCTCAATGATTATGATTTGTTTAATTTTGTTTATGTAGTATGTCAAGTATTATTTTCTATTGTTTTTTTTCATTCCAAATTGTAAAAAATAATTTATATACTCAATGTAAAGTTTTAATAAATCAAATATAAGTGTATTTGAAAATATCCATATAGTACAGATAGGAAATTGATAACTATTTATAGTTAAATAATTTATTTAAAACCATACATATGGTTACAATTAAAATTAGAAAAAAAATATATACCGATAATATAAACTGAATACTAATGAATGATTAAATAATAATTAATCAATGATTAAAAACACTATTTCAGACCCCATAAACATGAAAGATTCAAACCATTATTGGTACAAGTTATAATTATCCAATAATAAAATATTGATAAATATCGTAAAATAACATTCGAATTGGATCAATGTTCCACTTCAACATTCACCCCATTTTTTTAAAAAAACAATTATAAATTTTATAATATCCCCCCTTTTTGAAATTCAAAAAAAAAATTTAAAAATGGATTCCTCATTAATTTTATGATATTTTAAATTTATATATAAACCCATTAAGATATTATGTCATTTTGGAGAAAGACAATATCTCTTATGTTTTTAATAAGGACCATGAAAAAAACATTAGGAATTTTTATTAGGAATAAAACAAAAATTAATTTTACATATAACCACATGATTGGGCTCCCCTAGATTTATAAATTTAAGAATATATTTCCCATAATTTATAGTTTACATTATTTTTTAAATATATTATATAATCTTTTATGTGCCATTAAAACATGATAAGATATTACTGTAACGAAAATTATGTATTATCTGATGGATACACAATGTTCATGTAATCCAAAGAGTAGTTTAACAAACCTATTGAATTTAATGTATGTTAAATAATAAACTAGATCTATAACATTATTTAATTTCTCTTAAGAAGATTTTAAATTTCCATAATATTAACTTAAAATTTATTTTTATCTAATTTAGCTAAATCTAATAGAATGGAAAATATAACTAAAATATGGTTTCCAATGTAAACAGAATCTATAATCATACTAACATTTTTAAAATGATATCAAATAAAGAGATATCTAACGTCAATGTGTTATGTCATAGAATTACTAAAAGAGTTTTTGTATTTAGAAATTGAATATGTATTATTTCTATCATTTCGAATAATTTTTAAATTATAATCCAAATCCTAAATTAGTTTTATAATCAATAATGATTGTGAACAATAAGATGCAGTGACAGCATACTTAGTCTCAGTTGATGGAAGAGCTACTGAAATTTTTTTCTTGGGACTCTATGAGAGTAATCCGTTTCCAAGAAATTTACATTTAGATGTTGGGTTTTTATATATATTATAGAACTAAAAAAATTAAAATCTGAAAAAAAAGTAAGTTAGAAATAAGTTTCTGTAGGATAAAATCGTATAATATTAATAGATCCTTTAACATATTAATAATTATTTATAATTTTTTATAATTTCCTTCATTATTATTACATAGAAATATAGTGTATATACATGCTAAAAAGAAAATAAAAGTAGTTCAAGGTGTTGTTCAATAATGAATGAGTCCAATCATAATTGTAAACAAAATAAAATCAATATTTTTTCTAGGCTCATTTTATTGATGTATATAGAAGGTAATTAGATAAATATATAAGCTTTTGAAACCATCCAAACTAAAAATTTTGATTAATACATTAATATATTTGTATTGATTAATATGTTTTCCTTCATTATGATAAATATTTTCATTCACAATAGAAATATAATTCCACATAGAAGACATAAAAAATTATAATGAAACTAAATTTATAAATTATAAACAAATCAAATAACTATATGATCTAAAAATTATATAATAATTATATACTTGAACAATTAATCTTTTTTCTTAATTTCTATTAATATAAAAATTTGGATCAATTTTTCCTTTTAAAAAATCTTTATTCAATAAAATCACTGATTAACACGCAACAAAAAATGAGGGATTTAATTTTAAACCAAAAAATAATTTTTCAAAGTATCCCATATGGATTGATTTATATATATTTTAAAAACCCAGTAGATGTGTTTTTAAAAAAAATCATAAATATATCCAGTGGAAAATTTTATTTTAATATCAAATATGAAAAATTTAATTCAATAAACTAATGATTCTTCTATAAGAAATCATATTGAAAAAATTTAGCATCCAAGGAAAATGATTCAACCATATCTATTCCTTCTTCTTGATTATAAACGTCAGTCACTGATTTAATTTTGTTTGTAATAATTTATCTAGATTTATTTATTTTATTTATAAGGATACACTTGTTACGAATAATATTATTTTCCTTTGGGGGTCTCTATATCCTTTTTTAATCCATCATATTTATTTTTTATGAATTTCCATAATCATTTTTGAATTTGATAGGGTTTTTTCAATATTTAGAGACAAAATATTTTAAATTAATGCTTGATAAGCATAAAAATTTCATATGAAAATCATGTTTAAAACTCTAGAATTTATACCACAAATTAAATTTTTAATGATTGGATATTTATGAAATATTAATTTATGTTAAATATAGAGACTCTCAATGTCAATTAATACTTCCAATTATAAATTTTCTAGTTCACTAAATTTAAATTGTAAAATCATTTCCAATAATTATTAAAACTATATTATATTTCTTAAAAATAATTGTCATTAAATCCTACAACAATTTAATCATCAAAATATATGTTTTTTTTCGTAACATTTATATAAGATTAAATAAATAGAATATCCTAGAATAATTAATTTTTTTAATTATCAATCGCATTTTTTAACTTAATACATGGTATTAATAATGATAAATTTACAACCAAAAATCATAACATAAGAAATTATAGGTTTCCATCCCTTCCATAATTATATTTTTGTTTCATTAAAAAAATTACAAAAAATTATATTAGAAAAATTAAAGTTTTTTATAAAATCATCTAAACATAAATATTTTTGAAAATATTACTAATTTAAAATTATGATAACCATTTCTAGTAATGTCCTATTTTTTTGTTCTAAAAAACCCTTTTTTGGGGTCCTAAATGATGAAAAAATATTATTATATCCATTATCTTAACATAATTTAACAAATTATAAATTTTATAACTCAACACTTCCTTCACATAGAATTTTTAAGACTAATTAAACCATTTGATTATGAATAAATTTACTACAAATAATAACCATATAAAATATATTCAATTTAAATAAATGAAAATAAATACCTATAAACAAGATGTTCTCTTTTGAAAAAAGAGATATAAATATAAAATATTATAATTTCTCTTTGTTTTTAGTTTATTAATTATTATAAATGATTTTTTATGTTCATTAACTTTTATAAATAAATAAAAAACATATACATTTTCCATGATTAATCTTTGTTGTTATTTAATTTTTTGGGTTTTTAATGTACTAGGGAAGAGACCAAAAATTTTTATGACCCAATATTCTATTCCATAATCATCATTTATATTGAATATAATTTAAATTTTTGACATATTGCCCCATTAATTTTGAAAAACTTAGGTAATATATTCTCTCTCTTCTATTTCATTGAATATGATAGATTCATCATTGAAAAGAATACAATTATAAATTTCATATTTTGTATTCATATCATCATCACAATTCTATGAAGTACATATTAAATTATTTTTTAAACCATCAAAAAATGAATCCTTCCAAATCATAATTAAATTTTAAATTTTTACATTTCCAAAATCATTTAAATTTCCATTTAATTTGTTACTAGATGTAACTTTACAACCACAACACTTTTCTAAATATTGAAATTTAGCATCACCACTAGCCAAATTTCATTAACATCGATTATCCATGTACTATGTTTCATATTTCACAGTTCAAAGAAACACATTAGATAAAAAAATTTATAAATAAATTAGTATAATGAAAATTTGGGACATATGGGATTAGTAAACAAATTATTTAGAAAAAATAGGGATTTTAAAAATGTGTCCATAAAAAATGTATAAGATAATTATTTAGAAATTAATGCATTTTTGTGAAAATTATATTTTAGTAATATTAATAAATAATCATTTAAATTATATAACTTTATACTAAGATCCAATGAATGGAAGATCCTCAATATTTTAATTTGAACCTTTAAAAAAATCCTTAAATTTTTTTGGTAAAATATTTCCATATCCAAGTCTTGTTCTATTTATATTTTATTTATATACATAGATATCTCAAGAAGTGTCTACCATGAAAAAATTGGATCATTCTCTTTTCAACCATAAAATTTCAATACTAACCTTATAATTTTATTCAAAAATATAATCGAATATACTTCTTTGAGATTTACCACATTTAGTATAAAAATAAATCAGTTTGTGTTTTTATAGGATAAATACATTCCAAAACACCAATTAATTTTGTATTTGAGCTTGATGTATTATTTCTTTGTTTAACATTCTCAACAAGAACCTAAATATTCCTAATTTTTCTGTTCATAAAAATATTATTAATATTTTGAAACTATTTTTTAATATGTTGGTTTATTTACAAACAAAAATATTTATCGGGATCAAAATAAAATTCATAAGATGAAGAATAATCTTATTAGTTTACATATTTTCACTAATCAATTTGACATAGAATTTTATATTCGTTTAATATTCTATATTTATCAACACTATGCATGTTTTTGGTATATATACAAAAAAGATTCATTTATTTCATATTATTTTTGACCAATTTTATCATGTTTTATCCCATCGTGAGTCTTGAAAAATTAGACATGATTTTCCCTCTATTACCATATTCATAACAACTATCATAAAAATAAATATTATATATAACAAGACATTTTGTTTTCACCTAATTCCCATGTTTAGGATGATCCCTTTGGACTCTTCAAGGTTATATTTTATTCTTTAAATACCAAACATTTTCTATATGAGAAGGACCATCTCTATAAAATTATTATTGCATAGAGTCTAGAGAGTAATACATAGTATTAATATTAAAATTAATTCCTTTCAATTACATATTTTACACTTTTTGTTTTTTCATTATTCTAACTTATATTGATTTAAAGATATAATAAGTTCAACTAATATGTTTTTCATGAAATTAGTACATTCACAAATATCTACTTTCAATGATTCAATTTTTTGATAATTCTCTTAAAAATATTAAATTTTTTTATATATCTAGTGTTTCTACAATGTCACTCATGCCCTTCATAATATATGTTACTCAATGAAACAAATGATTTATTATTTCATCATAACCCATTTTAATATCCCTTTATTTATTTAATTACATACCTATTTTATTCTTTTTTTCTTATTTACCCATATAAGAGTAACTTTCGGACCATTCTGTATTTATATTTTCTTTTATATATGGAAACATTATATTTTTCATTTATACTAATTTCACAATATTAAAGATTTATTCACATGTAATTAAAATAATATCTGACATCATTATTCATTATAAACATTAATAATTTTGTAAAACATTACCTTGAATTCCCATTTATCTAATATTTTTTTATTAAGAAAAGATTCCAGTTGATATTATAGATAATTATAAAAATGAAATAATTTAATGGAGGAAATTGATGTGTCTATCTAGCAGTTAAATTTGGTCCATCCTAAAAAAATAGATTTCCCTCCCCAAATATTATTTTAGGATATGAATTAAAATATAAAATTGAAATATTCTAATGCTAGGGTAGTTTCTCTTAAACAAATTGTTGGGTCCAAATATGACAATTACATTACGGTCAAGGGAGGGGTGGATATTCCTCTAAAAAACATTTTATTGAATTTTTATAAAATATAATAATTAATGTCTTGTAAATCTAAAGGTAATAAATATATTAATTTTATTATAGTTTGGATTTAAATAATCTCACATTACACTTCACCCCCCTTAAATGGTAAGATATATTATACATAATAACCGCATGATCTTAAAATTTTGAAAAGAGAGGAAACCCCTGATAAATTCCATTTTAAAACCTTTAACCCTTATAATAGTTTGAATTTTTATCACCTACTATCACAATCCCCTTCCATCCTGTTATGGTGGTGAAAGAATCCAATTTGACTATATCTGGACAAAGGCAGAACTGAAACCCCTCCCATTAATAGAGAGAAAAAACATATACACATATTTTGTAAGGTGCAGTATAATTAAATTCACGCTTATTTTTATACCTTATCCTAGTACAATTTACAAACATGGAAATACAATTTAATATAATATATATAGTTTTAATTAAACTAGTAAAACATTAACTGTCATGGTATTAATATTCTATCATAGGGAAAAGAAAAATTGTTTTAAGAATAGAAATGTGTGGAACTCTATGACTATAGTTTGTCACATTGTACAATTTTGAAATATCATTTAACATAATAGTTCTTAGGTTATATTTAACATCATTATACAGAGCTACTTCATGAACCATTGTTATAAAAATTAGAAACTGATTGCAATTCATCTTACGAAAATCAACATGTAAATGAATATACAATAAAATAGATTAGATTAATTAATGGTGTCACTCCAATACCTTCCCAAATTTTATACATTGAAAATATATAATGTTAAAATAGGTTAAATAGTGAAAATTGTTAAATAATTTAATTTTACACTTAAAATCTATAATACCAAACATTAATGTACCATGGATAACTAGCATAATGCATTTGAAGAATGAAATTAAAATTAAAAACCTTTTAATTTTAGACCTATAATTTTTCAAGAATTAAGAAAAAGAATTTATACTATGAAATTTTTATAAAATCAAACAAAAAATTTCAAAAAAAAACACATTGAAGTAAAAAATTAGTAATTAATAAGTAAAACTATTTGTGGAGATAATTTAAAAACCTGTAGTTAATATAAATATATAAATCCATGAAAAATATAAAAAATTGACCATCATAATTTTATAAGAATTTATCTTATAACTTATTTCATTGGGGTAGTAATAGAATCACTATTGAATAGATTTCATAGTAGGTTTAGTATTGCGGTGGGTTATGAATTACATGATAAAAAATTTTATAGCATGAAAAATCTTATCATTTCATGGAAAACATGTGGGATATTGATGTTAACATGTGTTTAATCTAGAAAATTTTAGAATTTTATATTTATATCCCTTTGGAAGATAAAATTAGCTGCACACAGTATATTTAATTTTACTGCATCATTGATCAAAATACCCTGATCAGTTTATCCGTTACATGTGGTTGGTTCAAAATTTGATAAATTTGAGCTATTCATTTTTAGTTTGAAGAATAAGTTTTTGGTAAATCGGGGATTATGATCACTCTAATTCAATTAATGAATAAATTTGATAAATTTGATATACATTATATGTAAATTAAAAGTAAAACAAATTTAAGATTAAAAAACCCAACAATTATATGTCATGAAAGGGTAAAGTATAACTACATAAGGATAGAGTATATTTTATAAAACATTAGTAAGAGTAAATTTAATCATAGAAAGAATTTATTTTACACATCATATAGAATTTATACTGATAAATTATTAACAATTAATTAATCAATGATTACCAATATTATTTTGTACACCAACATAAATGGAAGCTTCATAGAAAAAAATGTTAAATTTAAATTATTTAATATTGAATTACATTTAAATATAAAAAATTAACTATAAATTTTTTTCAATGACCCACTTCAATAATTAAATTTTTCAAATGCTCATATTTTATTAATTTTTCAATTGTTATAATATAATTAGTTTTAGGTTGTATGTCAATATGATTTACCATGTCTGACAAGACTTCAAAAAATGTTACACCAATCCCCCCCATTATCATCATATTTAATTGAGGTTTCTTCTCCCTTCACCTTATCCTAATTATATATAAATGTTCCTTATATATATTTTCCAATTTTTTCTTTATCATTGGGAGTTAGCTGACATTCTGCATCCATTGCAACATCACTATCCTTTTTTTATTTGAATTTTTCTTAAATGTTGTGTTCTTTATTATATATCCCCTTTCTTTTATCTTCTATGATGGATATTTCATATAAGGTTTACCACCCTTCCTTTAATGATTCATCCATGATTTTATTAAATTTAATGTTTGAAATCGTGCATGGTATTGCAACCAATATATCAATTTGATTATACAACTATCAATTTTGTATACATTTTAAGTACAGTAAGCAATTTTTCTTGATTTGATAATTGAATAACCATGAATATATAAGTAATCTTATTTACATTGAAATAAAATAAAAACCAAAAAACACCAAAATTATCTATATAAAAAAAAGAAAATCTATAGTTAAATAAGAAAATTGAAATGGGTATGTTTAATGTATTATCATACCTATGGAATTTATGTTGTTTTATAGTCCCTGTAAATGATGCCAAAACACGAAATCACCTAAATATTTCATTAAATTCTATATCATAAAATTAATTTACAATTTAAATGAAAAAAACTATTAAAATTTAATACTTTTTAAAATGATTATATGATATTAATGGAAACATTTGGGTCCCATGAGGTAAAAAACTATGATTCAATATCCATGGTTTCATTAAATAATTACAAATCATAACTAAAACTAAAGCTACCTAGGACCAACAACCCATATAGTTGACTAAAATAAAAACCAACCTATATATGTAACAATTTATCTATAAAATAAAGGTATAGTGATGTTTCTTCTATCTCCACACTCCCCTCAACAAAATTAGTTCTTAACAAATAACAAAATAAATCACTCTTAGAATCCAGGGAATGAGATATCAATTTATATCAATGTCATAATAAATAATGAGATAATATATTAGGAAAATAACAACTAAAAACATGTATGAATCACAGTTCTATTATCCATGATATCATTTGACACTAACAACTCATTGTTTATTAATCATCAACCATGGGTATTCTACAGACTAACTAAAAATGAATGGACTAGATAAATAAATAAAAAACCATAAACACCAAATATTTTCTTTTCAATTATATCACAACTAACATATGAATTCTAAAATTACTTAATTAATGTAAAATGAAAAAACAAATCAAACAAGTGTTCCACCATAGCTTATCATTACCCTCCACTTCAAAAATCTCTTCAGAGGTATGATATTGATCTTCCAATTAGCAAATAAACCTAGATAGGATAAATTTATCTTATGGTTAATAACATATCTTCTTATTTGAAGATATATTTATAATCCATATATATCATAAAATATCATATTTCCAAACACCATACATTTACCTATTTGAATTTTCACCTACCAGCACATCTATATGTTTACAACACCATGTGAAAATAGATTATGTAATCCTCAAAATACATATGTCACATGTTCATGGAAAATAATAATATAACTATAATATACGAATTAATAATGATAATGTGGTACGTATAGTGTCTTTTAGTATAGATGTAACATCCCATCAATTAGAAAGAGGTACATCATGTCTAGTATTGAATATGACATGAAACACCAATCATAAAAATAATGTAAGAACATAAAACATTATTATATATTTATTTTTAATTAAATTATATATCTTTGATATCTTCCAATACACGTAGCATCGAGTTTTTATAAATTTTTATAATATACTAAAAGATAACTTTTTTACCATTACCATTATGACCTAGACATTATGTTGTGGGTATTAATAGGACTAAATAACTAATTTATATTATATATTTAGAGATGTATAAATTAAGTTCAAAATTTATTTATTGAATAGGAATAAAATAAGAATAATTTGAATGAAGAATAAATCTTGTCTAAGAATATGTATTTTTCTATAGGATAGTCAAGTTATGCTTTGTAAAAATAATTAAAATATAATTTTTACCAATTTTAGAAATTTTATTTTTTAAAAAAATGTTGCTTTAAAATTTTAATTTCAAAATTATCTTTCAATTAATATTTTTAAATTTTATCAAAATATTAACTTTTTTATTATTAGTTAAAAATGCTAAATTTTAATGGAAAATTAGATTTTCAATTAAATTATTTATGAATTTAAATTATTCTTTAAATAATTTTAATAAAAAATTTGTTTAATTATATATATATTAATCTAATTTAGGTAATTCGAATCATTTATAAATTGAATTTTTATATGAACTCATTGCAATCATTTGATATTTTGTTTTTGAAAACCTGCCTTTTCATCACATATGGAATATTATTTTAATTTAAAATTGTCAAATTATGTTAATGGAATTTGGTAAAAATGTATTACTAATTTATATTTAAAATAATATATATAATATAATATTGATTTCTTAATTTTTTTTACCATAATGAATAGTTAATATTTAACCATTATTTACAATAGTTAAGGAAAAAATTGTTTCAACGAGAGATTAAACCGAAAATATTAAGGCTAATAATGTTCTAAAACATGTAAAACACCAATTTATTAGACATATTCAGATATTATCATGTCTATGTATCAATTATACTCTATCTTTTACCCGTAAGTAATTTTAAAAATGTGGTTTCACCTTTTTCCTTTAAGAAATAAAAAGTGTGCCAATCGCTACACATATAAAAGGCCACCCACTCTTCTCTCTTGATAACTAAGTAAAAATATTTTATTTTACCCAATTCCATCCATAATAACATAAAATTTTCCATATAATAATATTATATACATTTTTTTCTAAAATCCTTGATAAGAATAATCTTGATATAAACCAAAACAGGTGGTCAGAGATGAGGTAAACTTTTTAATGATGATTTTTTTGTTTTATTTATTCATCCACATTCTAAAAATATTTTTAATTTATGATTTCCTAATAATAATAAAATATCTATATATTTAGATGACACTATACTAAGGATATGACCTGTATTAATATCCAATTCCATTACATGTGAAATGATAGCATCACGCTTGTGTATGGTAAATTGCTACCTCACAAACCAATGTGACACATTCTCCAAAAATCTCTATCAAATATGGGAATAATGATGGATATAAACCATACATATGATTATTATAAAATAATTATAAATCTATATTAATTATATAATATTTATATATATATATATAATATCAAATCCTTAGAAGATAAGATAAAATATATCATATGTACAGAGGACTACTTCCTTGAGAAGTGATGTGGTTGTTTTCACAAAAACACTAATTATAATTTAATAAGGATTATTTTAAAGAATTAATGCTATATACATGTCATAATTATGATATGTAGGACATATTTATCATTCCTAAATAAAAATATTCCATTTTATTTCCTAACATTTCTCTAATTGATATATGATAAAATCGTTTTTGTATGTGTGGACCAGAACCTTCATGATGTGATGTGATTCTATTCGCATCATCACACAACATAGATGACTAATATAAGACTATATAAATATATAATATTGTATATATAATATTATTATCATTATGTAAATATAAAATATTACTTACCTCCTGTAATGGTTTGTGCCTTCATAGTCAGTTATATTGCGAGTTTGGACATTTGAAGTTCTTGGAGGAGGCACATAGAAATATTGGAAGAGTTTTGATGTTAAAATAAGGAAGTGGGTAGGATAGAAGTCATGTTACATGATTTCGTGGTGTGAAGTTGGTTTCCTGGATTTTCCAATAAATCATCACAATTTACATACATTTACATGGATTAAAAGTGTGATTCAAGGCATGTAATATTCTAGCCTTTGAAATATAAAATAAACTGAGGGTGATGGGTTTTTAGAAGGAAGTGGACCTCGATTGATAGATTGGAGTGAAATGGGATTACACTTCATGTAATCCATCAATGATATAATTTTTTAAAACATTCATATCTCTTGAGTTTTCATATATCCAACAACTATAGCAGTCTCTCTCATTCCATATGACCCTTAGGCATCCTATTGAGTTCTTCAAACCCTTTTTCTCTAACATCAATCCACTGATATTGGTGATTAGTCTTTAGCAATCCTTAGTTATCCGAGTTATGTTCTCCCTTCATTTTCTAGTAGTTTCCCTCTGTTGGGTCTCGTTCTATTCCATATCCCTTCTTCATTCCATGATATTTTCTTGACCATGATTTTTAAGGGGGTATCATTATGTTTTTCGTTTTGTAATGTGGTTCAATGGTGTCCCATATTGATTCTAATATTGTGGGATATGTGCTCAAGGAGTGTTACATGATATTTTATTATGGGTAGAAAATTGACACCCCATGAATATTGGGATTCCCTTACCTCTCTTTATATGCTCATCATGCAGGGGGTTTTGCATTTGTTACACTAGGATTATGGTTGTGTTGGATTAAACAAAGACAAAATACTAGATTTTTGAATTGATGGGTTAGAGGAGATATTTCATGCTTTTCACAAATTTTCTTATCATTTGTGATATTGTGATTATACAGTCTTAACGCCTCACTAAAAATGGTGGTGGTTGGTGGCTTTCTGGCATTGGTAATATCTATTGTGTGAGCCACTTTGCTGGTGGATGTTTTGGTACCACCCTAAATGGAAACTGTTAAATAATGTACACCTTTGTAATGAACGAATTCCCTATGATTCAACAATATTTATTATAACACCTAAATTAACAAACATAACTAAATAAGGGATGCATTATTTAGTATGGAATTTATATTTTGGGGGATTTTTGGGTGATTATATTTTAATCATAGTGGTTAGTTCTGATTGGGTTTCTTGGTTTTCTAAGATGGGATGGTTCAAATGGTGTGATGGAATCTTAGGTTGAGAGAATGACTGATTTTGGATTGGATGAGCAGTGTTGTAAAGTGGGGTTTAATTTAGATTGTTATTTGGTTCTGTTGATATATTTGTTTGAGACTTGGGGACTTGTTTTGTTTGTTATGAGTATTTCTCCTGAAATTTCTCCATGGTGGGCCATGGTTTTGATTCTTATTATATGATGATCTTGGTAGTTCCTTGTATAGGAATAGAATACATGAATAGTAAATAAATAATAATTTTTTGGGACTCACATGGGATGGTTTGGTTTACCGAATGAATAAATGAATTTTTAATAATGGATGGTAATAGTTTAACAAAATTAATTGGGAAATTGAAAAAAGTTAGGGATTGTGTTATGGTGATTTCATTTAGAGGAATAAGTAAGGTTGGCAGTGTTGAGAGTTGGTTCGTTTTTTGAGAACCCATATGATGGGCATGAGTTTTTGATATCATATATGTATATATTGGTATTTTCCTTATTATTTTTATATGCACCCCACCCTAGTTGAGAACTACGTGCCGAACACCCCCATCATCATGGAGAGGGTGTATTTCCTAAAAATACCAATGGAAGGATGGATGGATGGCCACACATTCTTCCCTTCTCCTTCATCCAGGAATCATTATCCCATGATTCTTCTCGTAAGTTTTAATTTTTTGTTCCCTGGTATGTATGAGATATTTGTATTTTCCAATGTGTCTTTGGGATGAGATGAGTTGTGTTTTCCCATGTTCCTTTGGGATGATATGTGTTGTTCTTTAAAAAGTGTTTTCGAGATGTGACATGCTATGTGTAAAAGGTGTCTTTGGGGGGTATGTGATGTGGTTTATGGCCTATGTATCTGTGGGTGCGATATGATTTGGTAAGTGGCCCAACGGCCTACGGGTGGGACGTGATGTGGTATATGGCCTAGGTGTCTATAGGTGAGATGTGGTTGTGGGACCCATGTGGATACAAGTGGGTTGTGATGTGGTGTATCCAAGAGATGTATGGGCTCTGGGAAATTTATTATTAGGTTCTTAGAGTTGATAATCAGCGTGAAAGAGGTGCAGGGTAACCTATTATCGATGTGTAGTATATTATATTACTTGAAGTGAATTATTTGGTGAGCGTGACTGAGTGACAATGGGTTGGAACGTATACGTAAACATGTGTTGTTTGGTTTTTCAGTTTTCTCACAGTGGAATTAGTTTTTTTGTTTCACATGTTCATAAGAGGATTTAATTTCAATGTGAGTATACATGTTTGCTCACCCTATGTATATACAGTTATTTTCATGTTTCCAGGAGGACATCATAGACAGAGCTAGACTTTACTAGATCAGATCAAGATAGTTGTTGTGTCACTACCTAGATATACTTTTTTTAATTAATTTGGAGAATATTTTTTATATAATTTCTATTTGAAACGTTCATGTGGGATTGATTTTTATTGCTTATATATATATATCTTAGAGATATTTTTTGGATTAAATATCTTATCTAATAATCATATTTCTTTTTAAAGGGAAATTCCTCTAATTTTTATACTTGTATACCCTTGGTGATGGTCTGCACCCCAGGGCCTTCTAGAGGCAGGTATCGAGGCTCATTATCTCACTTTCTTCATTTCCATCTTAGGAGGGGAATCTTTGGAGGGAGGGGTTATGAGAGAATGGTATCAAATGTTATGATTGAGATATATAATGTAGTTTAATGTTAGGAACATTGAGTATTTTTTGGTTTGGTTTGAAAATAGTGTCCTCAAATATCAGTGAGTTACATAGTTTATCATAACCCAGCTAGGACTCTAGATTTTAGGGCCTACCGTGATCTGATTCATGGACTCTGAGCCTACATAATAACAAAGTGAGGCTACACCATTTGTATGGCTAAGACCTTGGAAAGGTACATGCATCATAATGGTGAGTCTTATTGTCTGAATTGGGTTGTTATGGGAAGGTTAAAATTGATTAGATTAAAATTATTAATTAAAAGAAAGATTAAAAATTCCATACTACTCAGGAATATGAATTATTTGTTTACATTTCACCTATGGAACCCAAACGTCGTCTTTGTGTGGGTCAAGTGGTTGAGGCTCAGCAGGCTGATTCGGTTGATGTGTATAGAGTTTGTCCAGTGAAGGTAAACCAGTGATATAGAATGTTACATACTTTCCATGGGAAAGCCTTGTGAATGTATGAAGGTATTGTGTTGGAAATGGATATGGATAGCTAGATCTAGAATCTTGAGATCACCTTTAGTTTGATACGGGCTTCGACATATTACTAGGTTTCTTTGGCATAGAGTCATTTGTGAGGTGTTGCACATTAGTGGAGGATTTCTTATCTATTGGAGAATAAGGAGGCATATGTGTTGTTGGACGACCATTAAAATAAATTTTAGGCGGAGTTCGTTTCATCAACCATGAATGTTGAGAATAGGAAAGAGATACTCTCCCTTCAGCAATGATGTATGTTAGAACAGGAACATGGGATCATGTTCAAGGATATTCTTTGCTACATCCAAGATCACTTTCAAGAAGAGGAGTCTCACGAGAGACATCTAGAGAGTCCCTCCACCCATCTATCTTCAATTTTGTTTCTGTTTTTTTGTTTCCAACGTATTTGGAGGTCCATAAGAAGAATGAGTTTATAGATAGGATGGACTCATGAAGATTTCTACCACAAGAGAGGATCCAAAAGAGTTCTTTGGGAGGCTTGACCATTAGTGGAAGATCTCATGCACTAGGACCATTTAGGTTTCGACTTGTAGGGGGTGAGGTGAGTAGTTTCCTTTCTATATTTTTTGTGTTAGAGAAATACATTCCATTATTATGGGAATGGGGACAATGTGATTATTTTTTGGGGTTTTTGGAAATCATCAAAATCCTTTTCTAGTGGTCGTTCGAGCTTAACATGGTGGATATGGATAAATTCAGCACCAACCTCCATAGTAGCTACCGGATAGGCTATTTCAGTAGCAGGGATTATAGGATCATGCTCCATTAGGGTGATATGGATCATGTAGTGGCCATCCTCAGGGTATTCCTTTGGGACACTGAACTATGAGTGTTCAAGGAGGCAGTCTTCAGTGGAGGGGAAGAGGTGTTGGGCTTGGACAATTACACCCAGAGGAGGTAGCAATTATAGCAGGTCCAGAGATCATCAGAGGTATGATCTGTTTTTTTAGTACACATTCTTGTAAATTATTTGATTGAGGATATTTATAATCTTTTGTTTTACCCAATATATCCCATGTTTTGGGTATAGACCTGTAGAGGCATCATGCGCCCCTATTGTTGAGTTTTCTAGTTGGAGTTCAAACCATCTTGTTTGATGTGTATCAGTGATGTAAACTAATTATGGAACTACATCAGCCATGTGAAGATCTTCTCATTCTATATATGCAACCATATGATTCCATTCTTGGAATCAACATGTTTAATTTTGTTCATAATTTTATCAACTAATTCTAGAGAAGAGTTTTGTTTTAATATATGTATTGATGGCATGTGGTTTTCATTTGTGAGAGGATATTTTGGGTGGGAAGTCAACATATAGAGCCTCTTCATTACTTATTGGTTGATATGTCACTGGTATCCACATATGTTGGGATATTAGAGGTTCGTATAGTTTTTAGGGAGATATTGGATGTTTTTCTCAAGGATTTTGTGGATCTACCACCTCAATGTAACATTGATTTCAAGATAGGCTTTCATCATGGTTCTTATCTAATTTCAGTAGCTTCTTATCAGACATAACATCCTGATTTGATTAAGTTGAATATTTAGAGAGATTATATAATGAATAAGGAATTTATAAGGCTTAATGTGTCATTGTGGGGTTCTCTAGTGTTGTTTTAAAATAAGTTGGATGGTAGTATGAGGTTGTTGATAGATGACCATAGTTTTAACCAGTCGATGATTAAGAACGGTTACCCTCTTCCAAGGATACATAATCTTTTTTCCAAAAAATGAAGAGAATATAGTTTTCTATGATCGATTTGTGGTCTAGATATCACCAGTTGAGTGTGATAGTGGGTGATTTACTAATGAGTGATTTCAAATGCGGGTATAGGAACTTCAAGTTGGTGCTCATGCCATTTGGTGTTATGAGTTCACCAACTATGTTCATGGAGCTCATGAACTCTGTCATTCATGAGTTCATGGACTAGTTATTTATCGTATCCATCAATGATATCGTAATCTACTTGATGTCATACGAGAACGTCGAGCATCTCAGAACTGTCTTGTTGGTTCTTTGACACCACCATCTCTATGAAAACTTTCTTTATGTAAGTTATGGACATGATAGTTGTGTTTTATTTGGATTTTTGTCTCTTATAATGGTTTGGATGTTGACCCATCAAAGGTTGAAGTTGTTGTTTCTTTGGATGCATGAACAAATGTGGCCTAATTTCATAGTTTTCATGGGCTAAAATGATATTTTCATAGGTTTGTACCTAATTTTTCCTAAGTTGTTTCTTTTATGATAGCTCAGACTAAAAAGGACCATGGTTTTGTGTGGATTGAGTAGTACTAGACAATGTTCGGTTATCTGAAGGGGAAGTTTGTTAGTTCTCCGGTGCTTTGGTTTCTAGAGGAAGGGGTGATTTTTTAGGTGTTTTTTTATTATTACCACATGGGATTAGGATGAATCTCTATGTAGTAGCATGTAGTTATCTCTTATGGGCCATACTAGTTACACCCCCACAATTGAAACTATTCCACCCATGAATTGGAACTACCAACGATCTTGTTTTCATTGAAGTTGTGGAGTAGATACCTCATTATGAAGCACTTTGTGGTCTTCATATACCACAATATATTAAACTACATCTTCTGCCACAGAGATATAAATCAACAATTGTGGAGGTGGATGGATTTTCTTTGGGACTATGATTTTGAGAAATCCAATATGTCAGGAAAGGGAAATTTTTTGTCAATATTTTGAGAAGAATGTCATATAATGAGGTTGTTTAAGAATCTACAAACACTTATAAAGAGATGGAAGAGTTGGTGGAATTTCATGTAGATGCAGGAATGGGTGTTGATTGAGGATATCTTTTCAATATGATAGTGTAGGCTTATTTGATCCAGCTAGTGTAGGATTCTCAATGGGGAGTCTTAAAGGTGGATGGGTTGCATGATCGTGTTGGCCTTGGTGATTCTTAGAAAGGATGGTCGGAGGATGAGAAAAATCAAATGTAGTTCCATGGGAGGTTGTTTCTCCCATTAGTAATGCAAAAGATAGTTCTTTGTGAGTTTGAAAGATACCCTTACCTGTTTAACCTGGGATTTGTAAGATGTTTCGTGTCTTGAAGACGTTGTTTTGGTGGATCAGGATGAAATTATAAGTTGTATTGTTTATAGCAAGGTTCTTAGTATTCCAATAGGTAAAGGATAAACACAATGTTCTCAATTGTTTTTCTTATACCTTGGATGTCCTCAAGTGGATGTGGGATAACATCTCAGTGGATTTCATCATAGGGTTACTGAGGCCTTCGAGATGACATTATGTTATTTGGGTATTAGTGGATTATATAAGGAAATTGGATGACTTATTATCAATCAAGAATTTGGGAATATTGGATAACTTATCCAATATATCTATGTATGTGGTGGTATGATATGAGGGAGTTATGAGATCCATTATCTCAATCTTGGATATGTTGTTTACAACACGAGTCTCGAGGGGATTCCGACATTATTTCGACACCCAATTATGAAACAGTACTTCTTTCCACTCTCAGATAGATAGGTTGATAGATCATACTATCTAGAAATTGGAAGATATATTCTAGGAATTCATCTTAGGCATTGGCAGATCCAATCTACTACACCTTCCCTTGATAGTGTTCACATATAATAATAGCTATCACACATATATTGGCATTTGTCTATTTTAGGAGTTGTATCAGATATCATGTCATTCTCCATTATGTTAGACAGATGATGGTGAGAAAGTTTTTCTTGTTTTAGACATGGTGTAGAGCATGATAGATAAGAATCATCTCATTAGTGAGAGGATGAATGCAGTGTAAGAAAGATATAATTCCTATACCGATCATGAGAGAAGGTTGTTGGAGTTAAAGGTTTGGGACCACATGTTCTTAATGCTTTCCCCTCAATATGAGTAGTGGAGGTTTAGAAGATGTTGCAAGCAATATGCTTTGTTTTTTGGACCCTTCGAGGTGTGGGGAAGAGTTGGCGAAGTGGAATTCCAGTTGGTGCTTCCATATTAGTTGGAAAAGATCCATGATTTACTACATGTATCTCAACATCATTGTTATCATCACAATGAATCCCATTTCCTTCAATTTCTACAGTTGTATATCAAGAATGAAGAAACATATGTGGAGCGGTTGATCAAAATCTAGGATCATAGGGAGGAGGTGATGCATGGACATTCCATTTCTTTTCTTCACATGTTATAGAGGTATAATGGTAAGGAGGAGAGTATTTGGGAGTGATAAATGCATATCCATGCCCATTATTCAGAGTTGTTCTGAGTTTGGACTTGTTTTGTTTTGTTATGAAATTTTCTAATGGATAATCATTTTATGAAATTATATTTTGCCCTAGGTGGTGCTATGTGCGATAAAATCCTGACATGTTCAAAATGTATGACATAATTCTTAATAAAGGTGTATTAATTAAGATGTTATTAAAGGAATGCAAGAAAGTCAGTGTATTCTACAGAAGACAATATCTATAAATGGAAGCTGGAAATCCCAATTTCATGTGTTTATATAGTGTGGTTGTTGTGCCCATATGGTCTGACTTGTGGTTATCTGGGTTGACATGACAAGGCATAGTTTCAGGTTTTGGTGGAGGTGTTCATGGATTTTGGGGCTTCCATTACATCTTTTGAACAAGAAATTTTGGTTTATCATTGAATGTTTATGTGTTTAGTTGTTAGCGGTGTTTCAAGTATTGTTAGATCCTGGAAAGTTATCTCCTAAAGTGGTTGTTCTGACCCCTTTTTCTCATGGGCATGGTTTTGGATTCTCAAGGACAAGAATAATTTTAGAGGTATCTAATATAAAATTTTGTGACTTCATATTCCGTTACATTGACAGTTAGGTCATGGAAAATGATTGGAGGAGGCTCAAAGAGATATTAGAAATTTTTGGTTGTTAAATACTAGAAGTGGCAAGGTTACATGTCGTGTAGAATAATTTCATGACCTAAAGTTTGGTTTAACAAGTTTTCCTGGAATGATTCATGATTTTCATACATTGACACTGCGTGAAAGTGGAATTCACGATGTGTATTATTTCAGTGTTTGAAAATTAAAATAAATCGAGAGGTGATGGGTTATTCAACAGAAGTTGACCACGATGGATTTCATGACATGAAATTGGATTAGACATCATGTAATTATCGAATTATGTAATGTTTTAAAATGATCCAACCACTTATGTATTCATAAATTCTATAGCTACAACAATCTACCATTTTTCAGAAAAACCCTTGGAACACATAGGAGTTCTTCACCAATTCCTTCCTCTTCGATTTATTGATCTCGATGATTAGTCATTGATGATCTATGGTGAACTAAGGTACATTATCCCTTTGTTTTTTTAGTTTCCCACATATATTTCTTCTTATATTCCTTATCTCAAAACCTTTCCATGGTGTGTTATTATCCATCATTCATGATAGGGTGTATCTCGGTTGTTGTTTTTGTTATGGTGTCACAGATTCCCCATATGGATACAGATCATATGGGATATGTGATCAAAGGACAGTTTTTTGATCTATACTCATATGAAGAATTTTGAATCCCATTCAAGTTAGGGATAAAATTGTATATATATATTTTTTATCATTTGGGAGGGGTGTTGATTTTATTACACTTGTATTATAGCTGTGTTGTCTTAATCAATGATAAAGAACTATAAATTTGAATTGAAAGGGTAGAGGGGTTTATTTATTTCATTTCATAGTATTACTTATTATTTGTAAAATTTGGATTATATAGGCTATACCCTCTGCTGAAATGGTGGTCGTTGGTGGCTATGTTGCGTTAGTTATATCTGTTTTCTGTTCTACTTTGGTTTTGGTTCTTGTGGTATCACCCTAAATAAAAATTGGTAAATCATTTACACCCAGTTAATGAATGGATGTCCTAGGATAGTACATATTCAGAGATAACTCATAAATTAACAAGGGGAACTAAAAATGGGATTCCTTATTACATCTATATTTTAAATATTTTTTGGTGTGTGTGGAAATATGGTTGTAAGCACAGTTCTTGGTTGTTTGTATGTTTCATCGTTGTGTACAATGATATGGTTTGGATTGTGTGATGGAATGTATGGTTGAGAGACTGATTTATTTTTGAATATATTAGAAGTGTTTTGTTGTGGTTATGTAATTAGGTTTTGCAGTGGTTGTGTTGCTGGATGTGTTTGAGAGTTGGTGACTTGTTTTGGTTTGTATGTGAATTTCACTCGATGTTTCTCCATGGTTGGAATCTGTTGTGTTTCTAGTTTTTTGTTTTTCTTGATAGTTTTCCATAAATTAATGGAATATATGAATAATAAATAATTAATAAATTGTGGGACTGGCATGGGATGGTTTTGTAAACAAAATGAATAAATTAATTGTGTGTAAAGAATTATTATTGGTTAATAATTTTTTTTGGGAATTGGAAAGAAGTTGGGGCTTGTTGTATGGTGATTGCATTTAAAGGTATCATTATCTTTGGAATTGTGGAGAGTTGGTTGGTTTTTTCGGAACCCATAGGATGGTCATGGGTTTTTGGTTTCAAATATGTATATTATTGTATATTCTGTGTGATTTCTATATGCACCCCCCTTGTGGAGCACTACATGATGAACACACCCACAGTCACTAGGGAGGGTGTTTTCCCAAACATACCTAAGAAAGGATGGATAGTTGGCCACTCTCTCTTTCCAACACTATCTTTATAGTGGTCGTAGTCCAATACAATTTAAGTAGATTCTGGTTTGTGGGGCCCAATTGTGTGCGAATGAGTTTTGTTTTCCCAGTTGTCTTTAGGAGGACACGAGTTATGTTTTACGAGGTGTCCTTGGGATGAGATGTGTTGTGAATTACCAGATACTTCAAGATGTGATGTGGTATGTAGTCTAACTATCTTCCATTGGGATGTGACATGATATGTGGCCAATTTTTCTATGAGTGGGATGTGACATCATATGTGGCAGAGGTGTCTGTGTGTGGAATATAATGTGGTATGTGGCCTAGGTGAATGCATGTGAGATGTGGTTATGAAGCATGGGTGTGTGTGGGTAGGTTGTGGGGTGGTGTGTTTGTAAGAGGTGGGAGAACGATGAAATTTTCTCTTCAAGTATAAGAGAATCTAATTCGTTGATAAGTTGTGTGGAGTAACATATTATCTATGTTAATTATATTACTTTAGTTTACGTTCTTTATTTGATGGGAATTCCTTGTTAAGGGTGGGGTGGTTTGTAAACTACTTATATGATATTTGGCTTTGATAGTATCTCTCATGTGAATTAGAATGATTCTTTCTCATTTTCATGAGATACTTTGGTTTTCTTTTGAGTATACTTCTATGATCACCCTATATATATAAAACTATTTTCGGGTTTCAAGGAGGTCATCGTGAACCATGATAGATAATACTAGCTCTGATTTGATAGTTTATGTGTTGCTACATTGCTATACTTTTGATACATACATTAGATAATTTTTTATGGTATAAGTTCTATTTTTAATATACATGTGGGATGGATTTTTATTTCTTTTATTAATATATATTGTAGTTTTTTGGGTTGAAACATCTTATCTCCCAAACTTTTTTCTTCAAAAAGGGTAATGCCTCCAATTTTGTGAGCTTTATATACCCGTGTTACTAGTCTCCACCCCAAGGACTACATGAGGTTATACATAGGGTTCATTATCTCCCTTTTTTCATTTCTAGCCCAAGAGGGTCATCTTTGGAGGGTGGAGGTCATGACACCTCTTTTCCATAATTATCATTGATAAACAGAAACACAACTAATGAATTCATATGACCTACCTTCTCTATTATAATAGTAGACATCCTTTATTAAGAAAATATCATAATTTTTATAAAATGTATAATTTATGTATAAATATGAAAATTATTTCATGATAATAATTCCATAGTTTTTGAACTAATGAAATCATGACTAATAGTCGATATATCAATGTCATTTTTTCCATATAATTCCACAATCATCGAACACAAGATGTGAACATAATTAATTAATTAATTGAATATTAAATGATTTTATCTGAAATACAAGGATAAATAATATTATTACGTTTATTATTAAATTAAATTATTAACATAATTTTATTATTCATAAATCTAAAGAATGTATGGGATGAGCTGAACTCAAGGTTGGGTTTTCCAATCTTCCTTTTACTTTTATGAGACATATTCTATACTAACAACTTATTTCAATTTTCTAGTGTAAATACATCTATTTTTTATTCTATATCTTGAATATATTTATATTCATGTTATATAATGTTTCATTAGAGGTTATTTCCTTCATTTGGATTATGATTCAAAATTTACCATAGTGATAACTGTTTATTTCACAATATCATCATTATTCGAGATGATTTTTTAAGTCTACCATTGAAAAATTATTATGTATTTATGTATTAAAATTAATCTATTTTCTTATCCTATGATTAGCCCTAAATTGTTTCAATTAATAGTATCAATTTTCACCTCATTGGTATATTAACATATTACAAAATTGATTTTAATAAATCTGACTTTATTTCCCTCTTCGGTCAAAAATCCATTTTCTTCTAAATAATGTTTTAAAAAAATGACATTTAAAATAGTTTAACATTTTAATAATTAATTACTGAGATATTTTTACCCATGTTTTACATTTAAAAAATAGTTTTGAAATAAAACATCTAATTTTTTCAAGATGTGGTGCTTTTCTAACCTTTTATAGTGCACAATGAATTTTCTTTTTAAACTTATCTGTCATGTATATAATTACCCATAATTATGAATTTTGTTCCATAAAATATTTATTTTCAAATTTACAAGGTTCATTATAAATAAAAAAATGCTTTATATTACGTAAATTATTATTTTTAGATGTTATTTTCAATAAAAAGGATCTTGGAAATTTTTTATGAATTGTCTAGTTTTTCTTTAAAAAATGATTTTAAATGAAAGATTATTTTCCTCAATAAATTTTCCAACTAATTTTTAAAATCCATTTTCCATCTAAGAAGTAACTGTTTTATTTAACATATTCTGTAATAGTGATATTATCTAATAATGTCATCCTTATTACTTCTTTGGATGGTTTATGATCAGTTTGGATGGGGATGTACAATGTTTATATCAATCTTTTTACTCTGGATGGATTATGATTATGTTTATTGATTGGGGAATGGATTTATATTTCATATTTTAGTTTAAATAGAATGATTATATTTATTATGTTTCCCCCATTTCATATGAGGAATGTATTACATTTATTAAGTGATAGGTGAGTCCTATTATATCCCTTCAATTCATCAGCAGATTTTATGAGACAAACTAGATTGGGGTTTCATTGAGGCATTACACATTTATATGATTTCATGGAACAAGGCCAAGAAATAATGTTTCATATGTAAAAAATTATTTGTTCCAACATTTTGAATTTAAATTTTCATATTCCATGTGATTATTTGATAAGTTATAATTTCCACTATTAATTTTTCACGCTCATGGGATTTTTTACATCTTTATTAGAACATAATATATTCCTACCAAATTATTTTAATATTATATATTAAATTATATGTGTTCCAGTTATTAATCATTACATGTTTCCCATGCATTATTTATTCATTTCATCATCGTTATTCTTACCCTTACTATGCATTTGAGGTCACCTATTTAATTTTTTTCATTTTACCTTGGATACTAAGAAGTATTTTAGATTCATTTTTAGGGTATACATTTAAGAATAATGGAATAATAATGGAAAATAACTTTTCTATTTTATGATTTCAATTATAATGTTAATTTCATTTTTTTATCTAGTCCACAAAGATTATAAAACAATTTAGTTCTTTTTTATGTGATTATTTGTGTCTTATGCCAATGTAATATTGTAGACACTGCATATGTACTGCAGATGATGGGGTCAAAAAATTTAGGATTAAAGGATGTTTAGTAGAAATGATGGGAACTAGAATGAGGAAAACATAATTTAGGGAACACAACATTGTGATAGACATCTAGGATATTTATTTATGTACACCATACTTTTTAGTCGTAATGAAGATATTTTGTGGGTTTTCCTAGTAAAATACATCTTAATATAGATACTACATGTGTATGTGGTTTGATAATATATGCGCATTGGGGAAATAACTCTAAATATGGTGCATTATGCTTGAACTGATCATCCCATTATTTATAGAAGCATGCCCGACTTTGAACCTGGGTTTTCACCCCCTAGGATATACTTTGGATAAATCACATATTCATTGTGAAACATTCTGATAGAGTTAAAAATAAGGGTATCCCTGAAGAAAAATTAATTTTTATTATGAAATTATCTTTGTATAAGTTTTCAACATATGTTATGTGTTTCAATAGTTTTTGTATCATACATTGTATTTCTTGATAATATTTCTGAATAAATTTTATTCCATTTTTTTAGTAAATTATCCTCTCTAATATAATGTCAATAATATAAATGAATGTACCCCAGATATGGATTCCCACTAGCAATTTTAATGATGCTGGAGATAGATCTAGTTCTGAATCTAATAAAATTATTTCAATATTGAGGAAGCTAACTCATGTTATGAGTAATTACATTTACAATATAGATGATCTTACTAGTCCACTATGTGGTTTAATGATTTTGTAACACTTAATGTTTCATCAACCTCTATCAATAAATGGGTCAAGAAATCAATTTTTAACTGACCTAGGGATACATTTGATAGAAAATATTTTACTCATTCTGGGATGTAGTCAAATAAAAAAACATTTCATGGTAGTTAATCATCTCTCAAGAGATTTAGATCAATGTTGGTTGTTAATTAATAACAATAAGAATGAGGGGGAAATTAAATATTAGAGGGGAATTATTTCATGGTACTCATCATGGAAAAATATTTTCCCCGTGATGAGTGTAAGAATGATGGAAGATGAAAATGTTACAAATTATAGAGAAAACATTATAATTTTTTGGTATAATTCAGACTATGAAGGTAATTCAAAGATCAAGATTGACCACTTATTTGATTGTATAAATATAATCATCTAGTGTTCTCCAGTCTCTCATTCAATATCATCATACATGGATATAATATCATGCACTATCAAGATAGATAATGAATTCTCCAAATGGTATGGATTAGAATGTATGAATGTGAAGAATATTATGGTAGAAGAATTTATGGATAAATGGAAAAGGGGAAAGAAGTATCTTCCCACATGTGATACTTGTGGATGTAATCAACCATGTACGTGATTAAAAAAATAGTATCTTTTATTTATGGGGAAAAGACATAATTATTATTATTATAATAGAATGAATGTATATTAAAATGTTCAATTATTTCACTATATGCAGAGGGTGAAATATGAAAATGAATTCCCTAACCTTCAGGTGAATATACATCAATAGGAGATAAGGGGTCAAGGTCAATATTATAGTATTAATACATTCAATGTGTAATGAATAATGTTGTTTTGTATGGAATAATGAATTAAGTTATAAGAGTATTTTCATTAGTGATATTATGGTTATCATTTATTATGAAATGTAATAGAATATTACTATTTTACAATTTCATTATGGATTTTAGAGCATATTTAGAATGTAATCGATGTCCCAAAAATCAAATTTAGTTTCATTAAGTATTTTTTGAAAAAAAGCATGATTAAATGAGGACAACCCATAATATGCGACCAATGTTGAGATAATAATGTTTAAGAGGTTTTTATGAATGAATTGGTGACCTTTCATGTTTATTAAATCATTTATGTTTGAGTAATTATGATATATTACAATTTGGAAGCATTATAGGAATTATAATAATATGATTTTTGAAAAATGAAAAATGGTATACCATGTGACATTTCATGACATCCTAAAAGGTCACTGGGCTTGAACTCAAAAATATAGCAGGATAAGGGTTCAGAACCTATCATTTCTCTACGTGATACTTGGATTATATTTATTATTTTTGATTTAAATTATTTTACCTATAAATATAAATATTTAACTAGTGTTGTTAATGTTGTGGTTTATACACTAATATATTATAATGGATAACTTTTGATAACCATATTGGTTTTTATGTATAATTATAAATGTACATAAATACATATCACTTTTTTATGGATATTATGATATGTTAAAAGATAATTTCATTTCACGGGGAAAAGAAAATCATGATTTTTCATTTTTTAGTAATCAATGAATATAAAATTGATAGAATCATAACCTAAATATGAAATTGTTCTTATTAAGTATATTTATATAAAGTAGTTAAATTTTTATATATTATACGTCTAGATGGTAATGGAGTTCCTTGACATTAGGAAAGGATATTGAGACAAGATGTTATACAGATACCATAATTTTTTGGACCTTTTTCCTTTTAAATAATCATAGATTTATGATTTTATATGGTATGTAAATTTCAATTGATCAATATATTTCTTAAGATTAATGATTTCAATAACTCTCTTCAATTATTTATGTTTTTCTTCTATATATGTATAGTCACATGCCATAAATTTTTTCCAATATAATGAACTATTTTTATTATAAATTAACTTCATTAATATATTCCTATCTTATCAAATGGGAATTTTCCTAACCCATATCAATATTTGGTATTTCTATACAGGAATTTTGAAATGTAAACCCCTTGATGACTAACATTGATATTAAATTGTGATGAAAAAATTTATTTAATGGGAACGATTGAAACACCCCAATAATATAATGAAAGATCATCATGTGTGATTATTACAAAATATGATGGTTGACCATCTGACCCGACACCAAACCCATTTTGCATCATGGCCTGAAGGGAGTTCCCCATCCCCATGGTCTGGAAACATATGATGGGCATCAAATGAAATGCAACTAGGAACCATTTCGTCCAAATAAACCAAGATCAAATAATATAATATAAACACTCTAAGCATGTTAAGATGATCATTAACTTAATATGAAACAAATACAATAAAATTATTTAGTTAAAGGATTCAACTGAATAAACATGAAACCAAAACCAAACTGCTGCTAAAATAATCTACATGTGACCTCAATTCCACAACCATCCAAAATAACAAACCACTCCAAGAGATATCTCAACCAAAAAAACTGAACAAAAAGATAAACCTAAAAAATAGATCTGGTATACCGACACCAAGTGTTATAAGTAGGATTTGAGCCAGCAGCTCAGTAGGAAACTGTAACTGCACGATATTTTGATTATTATTTTTTCCTGAATTAATTTATCCTGTTAATATTTTTCATTTCGCTTAAAAATATAAATTTTTCATTATATATATATATATATTAAAGAACTACATCCAAAATTCATTACAAACTGAATACCAACTTGGATTGTTCTATTTTCAATTCCAACTCATATTTCACTATAAACAACACTGACATTGTGTACGATGCAGACAACATATTTTTCTTATGAAAAATAATTATATATATATATATATATATATTAAACAATATAATTATAACCTAACGATTAAAAATAGTTATAGTAATATTAATAACTACATTCTATATATTTTTTATAATTTTTTCATATAAAAAAATTAATAATGAAGGATGAGATTTTATTGTACAGTCCCTTTATTTTTAAAATATTTTTTTCTTGAATAGATTGATTTTAATAATAAAAGTAATTTAATACATATTTATAAATTTAATTTTATAATATGATTTTAATTTCTTAATTCAAAACATTGAAATTATACTAGGTTGAATTTTTGCTATTTTTCTAAGAAACATCATTTTATTATTAATAATGAAAAATACTGCTTTTTATTTAAAAACTGTATTTTTTCTAAATAATTATTAATGTATAATGATATTATTAATATATTTTACGATCACATTAAATATATATTATGTCTATTAATAAAATTTAATTCATTGGAATCAATTTGACTTTAAAATTGAATATAAAACCATAACAAAATATTGAACGTTTTTCTAATTTAAAACCTTATTATTTTATCCCATTTGTAGGATTAGCACTAATATTAATTTTTTAACTTTTGTGATTTTAATTTCATAAATTTGAAATAAACCATTCTATTTAGTATAATATTTTGATTTTAATAAATCCACATTACTTTTTTACAAAAAAAAATTTAGTAAAAGTGATTAAAATTAATCACACAAATTAAGTCCAAATTAAGCTTAAATAGGGAATGAACCATAAAATTAAGGACCCAAATGACCTCAAAACATTTCCAACACCAATTTGATGTCCATATTTATTCCATTAAAATTATATTCATGATTTTGGTTATTTTATTATTACATGTTTTAGGTAATAACATGTGCACACCAAACATGCTTCTAAGAATTTTAAGTGAATCATTTTCATTCCCTATAATGGGACACCACCTCTACCCATTCCTCACACCATGGAAAAATTTTATGTTTGAGTAGGATATTCCCAATTTGCCTCCAAAAAATCATCCTTTCTACCTTAATGCCTACCTTTGGGCACATATCTTCACAAGTAAGTCGTTTGGCACAAACCAAGAGGAGTTACCTGATTTAAGGGTAAAGTCTTCTCTCAATATCCTTCTATTTATCTTCAGTATACACCCCTCCATTCTCTTTATTCATGTCATGTGTGACGAAATAGTAATATCCATATATTAGAATTTTTTTATGAAATTGTAATGTCCTAAACTTACAAAAACCTCCATCTAATAGATGTTGAGCATACTATTATTGGGTATGACAAACTAATACCTCACGAAATGATTATTTTTCATTTCTCCAATACCAAAAATCATATTGGCCATTATGATGGAATATATTTTTATATATTTCATATATTATATTTACTATGTATTTGAGCATCTGTATTCCTTTTACAACACACATATATTTACTTTCAATTTGATGTAAATAATATAATCTTGTTTGAGGAAATATGGACAACTGCCCCTGCAAAGCCATGCGATTCGTTCACACACCACATGGAATGTAATATGAATGACATTAATTAACATATATGAGATATATAATATATTAATTCTATTGTTTTAAGGATATTTATGCATTCATATGTATAAATATTTAATTTAAATACTTTCTTTCAATATGTCATGAACTGAATCTGTTTGCCATCAAAACAGCACCCGACCTAGCCTGTGGAAAGGTCTGAAGGGGCTTCCTGATCCCCAAGTGCTAGACCAAGTTCTCGGGTATCATTAAATTAAATTTGTGAATGATTTACCAGAATTTACAAATGTAAAACAAAAATTTAATCCCATAAAACAAATCTAGATTTCTCAAAACAATATATCTTTTACTAAATTTCAAAATTGAATTACACAATTAATGACAATTTTTAAAGACTATTACCAATGATACAAATCCAAAATTGTCATCCCATGAACCACCTCATGGAAAGATTCACCACTCTCAAGCAATCTCCATTACACTGCACCAAGAAGGACCACTAGAAACCTAGAACATTGGCACTAAAAGCTTTATGCAAACCCACGACAAAAATAACAAATTATACTTACACCCAAAGGTGTTAGTAGGGTTTGAGACAAATCCCATTTGGGTTACAAAAATAAAATCCATGTTATAATACTTTTAAGACCAAAATCTTTCAACTTTTGTAAGTAATAAATTCTAGTAACAATTTCTAAAATATGAAACATTAAATAAAAAAATTATTTATAGTGGGGTACTTTAAAAGAAACAAACACTTTTAAATGGATAGGAAAAGATACTAAATTTCTCCATACAAACATATTTCATTCCATTTATAGGCATAAAATATCTGATGAGAACTAGTAATAGGAAACAACCATAGGCACTAGCTTAATGTAGGTCTCATGTACCCGTACTCGGTGAAAGTAACCCACCAAATATTTATTTTCGTGCACACGATCCACTAGTAAGGATTACACCCATAACCTATTAGTTCCCCAAAATAATATTCATCTTCATTATAGTTTAGTTTGTGTTTTCATCATCAAACATGATACAATAAATAAGGGCCAAACCCCATGAGATCACTAGAATACTAGTACACATCCACCCACCTAGATACTTGGGTATTCCATCTTGTGCTCAATCAACTTCAACCAGCCATTAAAAAAATTTCCACATAAAAATACCACTTCCAAGTCACACACACCATACAACCCAAAAACATGTCACATGAAGCCCATTTTTATTCAAATTCATTTTGGAGAACATACTCACCCCAAAACATCCCACAACATGTTTCACCACTCTTTCACACTTCAACAATCATTTAAAAAAATTTAAAAAAACCTGACAAGATATTACATATCACATAAGAATACTTTCAAATTAAAATAGACCATTTTAAAAATACACTCCTATAAAAATAGATTGGCAGTATAGTTACACCTCTTATATAAATAAAGAAATCATTTAAAATCATCACAAAACATTATGAAGAGTGTAACCATGTTTTTAACATAAAAACCTTCTAAAAACACTTTTTGATGATCAAAATCATACTAATATCACATCGAGCCAGAATTGGAATCCATAACATCATTTAATAAAACTATTTCATGAATCATAAAACAACCCCAATGAACACAACATGGAATACACAACAAAAATATTCATTTTTTCACAAAAATGCCACATAAAAACCAACCTCTTAATAAATTATACTAAGTATAATTTTCTAACAAAAAAAATTGATTATAATCATGCTAAAAATATAAAACTGGAAAAATTAACTCATCCAATAATGCCTGCACATGTAATCACCTACCATTTGTTCTAAAAACGTCAAATAGTTGTGCGAAAATTCTATCGCACCACCGCCGCACCACAAGGAAGTGAAATCAAGCCTTAATCCACAATATTTATCCATTATGACACAAAATCAAACCCTAGGTATGAACCATAGCATCAGGACATTTTATAACCTCATGAAATTTGAAAGAACCCCTAAGGAAAGGAAGTTAATATCAGAGGAAACCCACTTACTTTATCTATCTTGACTAAAACGCCCCAAATATACCAGTATATTAATTCAAAAACATCCAAATTGTAAGTGAGGTTAGAATAAGGGTGGTTTGGAAATGTAGTAAATAGTATGGGGAAAAGGGTGAAAAATGAAAAAGTTACGAAGGAAAAATATCACCTCTTCAAATATATATGATTTGAGAAAGCTTGAAAGTTTCTCCTTAAACAGTGGTGTGAATGAGCTCTAAAGGGGGATAAATGAGGATGGGGGCACTCCTAGGGCTATTGGCTTCGAATGAGAGGTGGAATCATCAAAAAAGAGTAAAAAATGAATAATATATTAAATAATAGTATTAATAATACATGAAATGGGATTACGAGCCGACCTAATTCCTCAAATAAAAACCCAAATTTACCATGATTATGGATTCCTAGAGGGTCGAAATTAATATGGTGCTATTAATAGGTTTGGAGAGAAAATATTGGAGATATAATGTGTAAAAGATGTTGAAAAATGAATGATATATAAAAGAAACAAAATTGATTTTTAAATCTGGAAATTGGCTCACAGTTTGGCTCAAAACATGAAAACTCACCATTTCCACAAAATATGTATTGGAAACCCAAAAAACAAACAAATAATGGAAGTTAAATAAAAAAATACCATTAAAATAAGTAATGTTTGTAACAATTCAACCCATCATAATAATGAACTCCTTCGAATATCCAGAGCAAGGCCAAAAGGAAAAAAAACCCAACCGAATGGCCAAAATAGACTATGATTCCATGTTTCCCCACCACTAAAATGCCAAAACACCTCCAATTGATCGATAAAATAATAAATTCTCTATTATACCAATAAATACACTACATCTTGATATGATCAATCATATTCAAACTACATCCCAAAATAAAACATCTCAAACACTATAAAAACAAGACTCGAACAACATACCTATAATGAACAACAAAAACAAATGAGTTCATCTTTGTCTAAGATAAAGAAAACTGTTGGGAACACTCCAATCCCAAAATTTACTCAAAGAGTAATTTGTCTGTTAAATAACTCCGAACGAGATTACCTATTTTCATACCAACACTAAGGATAACACCAAGCTACTGATACGGGGAGACATAAACAGACTCCCCACCATAATTGGTAACTGAATTTTTCCCAAGACAGAATTGTGACAATAACAGGGGGAGGGCCAAACGAACTCTCCAGCATAATGGGTATAATTTCATTAAACATTTCCAAATTAACATACATGAGACCCATAGTGGTTCTCCCCATTATGAAAACTAACCATCTTAACTGACTAGCATGGGCCAACAAGAAAAGAACCTAAAATTTAAAGAGTTGGCATGACCATACGGTTTGTCTGCATAGTGTGGGAAACCATGGGATAACCATGCGGAGCATTATTTCCAAAGGGGAAAATTTTAAAAGTTACATGGGACAAGGTGTATTGTCATTTGGAGATCGTGGGGATATTATTATTTCTTATCACATTTTTTCTTATGTTTGCACTCAGTTACTACTAACTATGCACAAATAGTGTGCTAACATCTATCTAGCATAATATTTATAATTTTCTCTAAAAACATAGAGGAATCCAAACTGCTAAAAGCATAAAATTAATAGATAATATAAGAACAAGATTCACTTACCTATTTCCCCTGAACGATAACTACTAGGGAAAGATTATTACATTATAGTTTTAAATTAATCCTATATTTCATCTTGAGAACAATACAATGTACAAGGGTTTGAATTAACTTGGGATTTCCCCTGACTATTCTCCGGCATCACATTCGGACTTATGGCTAGAGCACAAATGATTTTAGAATCATCGACCTCACATTTAGGATTTGGAAACCCCGCCAAAAAGGATCTTTTTCTTTTGATTCCATGAAATCTATACCCTGATCCCAAATGGGATCACCAAGACATAGCACATTCTAAACTCACTTTACCCTAACCGGACATTTAACTGAAACAGGTGCGTAGAAGATGCACACACATCACCCCTTATTTATTTGGATGAAAAATAGAAATAGGAAAGTATTTTTGGAGACACCTTCAATTAAATAATGGATGTAGAGATTTCTCTAATGTAGACATAATTATAGAAAAATAGATACTCTCAAAAGATTTCCCAACCTTCACTTTTGTATTCAAACGAGAACATGACATCACAAGGTTTCATCAAACATGACCCCTATGAATGATAGAAATAATATATTGATATGGACCTTATAATGTGTCCCAAAAAATTAACGATTTCCTACAAATGTTCATATAATCCTATATTGTCCATATTCCCCACACTGGTGGTTTGACATTAACCCTCATTTCAGAGAGACCGATGAAAGACCCGTAGGCCCTCAGAGATAATATTTTAAACTAACTACCCGAGACCGCTTACACCTTTGGTGAATCAGGTAACTTAAGAAACTAGGGACTCTTTCAACCGTCCATGACCACTCTTCTACTATAATAGGATCCAAAAAACTAAGAATGTAAATGGTGTGTACTACTATCTACATATAGGGAAAAATAATCCTTGAGTTGATCAACTGGAGGACCATCTAATAGAGAAGCAATATGGGATGCACTTTAGTCGTGCATTAAATATTTATGGGAGTGTATTGTATCCAACAAGAGAACCCAATGACCAAACCAAGCTGGTCCATTGGTCAAGAAAATTATTACTAGTCAGAATATAAGACATGAGGGGATCCACCACAAGGGACTCCGTAAATTTTCTTATTAGATGCTACTAACCAGCCCTTCAACCAAACATACAGACCAAACACAAACCCAAAACACATCAAACCAAGAGGGGTTTTTAAACTCAAAACATCCCAAAAAAACAACATTTCCAAAAACACATATGACATAAAACCCAAACCTGTCATCAAGAAATCAATTTTTCATTTAAAATAATTCAATTAATTGAAAATAAATAGGCAATTGGTTAGCGTACCCTCCAATGGTATCCTATTGGCCCCACACATGCATGTTTTCATTCCACTCTGGGCTACCTCTTCAAATCCATCCTAGAACCCATCCATTCATTCCATTTACTATATTTCATCCCATATAACCCCAGGCTTGTTGTCACTTATAGAAATACCAATTGATAAAACAAAAATTCCTTCCACTTTTCAAAACCAAAACATTCAACTGATTGTTCCCTCATTCCCTAAGCTCATAACCAATGAATAAAAATAAAATTTACATCATACAAAATATTTTATAAATACCCAATCATTCAAATAAAAAATCACTTTAAAGATATACATTAATTTCAAAACATTTCATCCCATTTCCAAAACACTTCTAATTTCATGAAAAACTTTATTTCATAAATCACCAATTAATTAAGAACACAACTCTTCTCATTTCAAAACATAGTTCTAAAATTTCATAAAACTTCTCAAATTCTTAGTAGTTACCAAAACAGAATCCATCTTCAGAACCCAAAAATATATTTTAAAATACATTCTTTAATTGTATAAAATTTTAAATAGTTCATAAAACATTATTTGAAACAGATTTTCAAAACCCACTTTAAAATAATTTATGTTTAAAAAGGTGGTGTAAGCACACCGTTTACCATTTCAAAAAAAAATTCATTTCCATACTTTATAAAATGAAAATACTTCCACTTTATTAGGAAATCATTTCACAAATTTTTCACGTTTCTTATAACCATGTCATTTTTTAAACAAAATTTCAATGATTCCAAAAAAAGACACTAAACAGTACGAGAGAAAAATAGTGCTAGTGGGTGACTTTGATAAATTGTTGGTGACCATATTACAATCACTACACCATCATATAAACTGTTCTAGGGAAATATCATCAACTCCACATGGAATTCTAGGCCCTGCAATCCCATTAAGAACATCAACCCAACTCTCTTTTCATTTCCCCCAATCATCATTGAACCATGAGAAACAATGAACTCGGTTAAAACCTGGCTTCTCCTAGTGACTTGAATCCCATCAGGAGGTGGGCTGGCCAGGAACCCTACTCATAATTGGAATGTCAATTACCAACATCCCTAGATCTAGACTATCCTAACTCTTCCCCAAATAGCATGACCTAAGAGAGCGAACCTGACCCCTCTGATACCATTTTCTCACAAACCAAATATGGTCGCCATCAAAACCGTACCCAACCCAACCTGTGGAAAGGCCCGAAGGGCATTCTCATTTCCTATGGGCTGGAACAAGTGCTATAGTACCATAAAATGAAATTTGGGAATGATTTAATTGAGTTTTAAACATAAACCAATATGTGAATTCCATAAAACAATTAAGTATTTTTCAAACAAAAACAACTTTTTATAAATTTTATAATTGAATTACACAATTTGAGACAATGTTTAAAGACTATTACAAAGTAACAAAACAAAAAAGGGTATCCTAAGAAGATCTCCATTTAAAAAGTAACCGCCCTCAAGCCATCTCTATGACAATTCACCAAGAATGACTGCTAGAAACTTGAACCATTAGCACTAAAATCTTTATCGAAACCTGTGACAAAAATATCCAAGTCTAATTAAACCCAAAGGTTATAGTAGGGTGTAACCCAAAACCCAGTAGGATTCCAATTAATAAATTTCCATGTTATAATCACTATAAGTGAAAAATCATGCATGCATTGTAAATAAGAAATGCTATTAACAATTTCTAAAAGATAAAACTTTAAATAAAACTAGCTTTAAAGTGGGATAATTTCAAAGAATCCAACAATTTTAAATAAAATGAAAAAGCTACTTAATTTATCCATACTAACATATCATATTCCAACTATAAGCATAAAATATCTAATGAGCACTAGCAATGAGAAATAACCAAAAGAACTAGCTCATTGTGGGTCCCAAGTACCTCAAACTCAGTGAAAGTAACCAAATAAATATATGTTCTCATACACATGAGCCACTAGTAGGGATCAAAATCATAACCTGGTGTTTCCTCAATAACATCATCATCATAATCATATTTTAGTTACTATTGTTATCATCAAACGTGCTACGTGAAACAGGGGCCAAACCCCATTGGATGACTAGCATACTAGTACACCTCCACCCACCTAGATACCTTAGTGTTTCCACTTTATCTTAAAAAAGTTCCACAAGCCATGAAATAAAATTTTCAAATTAAAATACCACTTCTATGTCACAGCCAACAAGCATTGAACCCAAATTTCACATGATCCCCTTTTTCACTCAAATTTATTTTGGAAATCATACTCACACAAAAACAGCCCACAACACGTTTCACACCTCTTTAACACTTCAACAAATCCATCAAACAATTTTATAAAATCATTCCATGATATTAAACTACACATAACTTCAATTTCACATTAAAATAGACCATTTCAAAAGTACACTTCTTCAAAAATAGTTTGGAAACATAGTTGCACCTCTTACATAAATCATGAAACCATTTCAAACCATCAAAAAACAATTCCAAGGATTGTAATCATTTTTTTCACATAAATATTTCTAAAATACTATTTAAAAAAGATAACTAAAATAACACAAAACCATAATTTTATTCCATAACATCATTTCATAAAACTATTCCATGAATCATAAAACAACCCTAATGATCACAACATGGAATACACAGCAAAAATATTCATTTTTTCAAAAAATGCCACTACAAAACCAACCGCTTAATAAATGATACCAAATATTATTTTGCACAAAAAAGTATGGAATATAATCATTATAAAAATATAAATCAATAAATAATAACTCGTCCAATAATTCTTACACATGGAATCACCTACCTTTTTTCGAAAAACTCCAAACCGTTATGTAAAACATCAATCGCACCATCGCCGCACCACAAGGAATTGAAATCAATCTATATTATAAAATATTTAACCAAAATTATACAAAGTGAAACCCTAGGTATGAACCCTAGATTTTTTTCATTTTAGAACCTCATGAAAAGTGGATGAAACACTAAGCAAATGAGAGGAACATGAGGGAAACCCCCACTAACTTGAGATATCTTAAATAAAATTTCAAAAATACACTAGTATCTAAATTTCCAAACCACCACAAATGAAATTTATGTTCTTATAGGTTAAGAGGTAATTTATGAACTAGAATGGGGGAAAAGAGTAAAAAGGAATGATTTATGAAAGAATCAAATTACCTCTTTAATTCTGGACTATTTTTGAATGCTTGAGAAGTTTTACCCTAATCAATGATGGAAATTATCTCTAAATAGGCAGACATGAATATGGGGATACACCTATGGATTTTTTCATTGAGATTGAGGTATAATCACAAAAAAATGAGTAAAAATGAATATGATTTTAAATAAATACTTTTTTAAAAAGAAATAAATCGGCATACGGGCTAGACCAATTCTTAAAATAAAAACCCAAATCCACCATGATTTTGGTTTCCTACAATATCCAAACCTATATGGTGTTGTTAATATGTTGGGGAGACCATTTTATATGTTTAATAGGTGAATCATTTGAAAAATTAAATTTTTATAAAATAATCAAAAATGATTTTTAAATCTTTAAATGGGCTCACGGTTTGCCACAAATCATGAAAACTCACCCCTTTATCAAAACATGTATAGAAAACAAAAAAATAAAGAAATAATGGAAATTAAAAGAAAAAATACCATTAAAATAATTCATGTATGTGACCCAATTAGATACTTGAACTGGATACAAGATTCATGCATAAGTTCGTCTTGCCGTCTCTATAAATGAGTTATTCAATTTCGTACATCAATATGATATAAATTATTTTTATATTAATATAAATGATATAACTTATATTTATATATTTATATAAATTATAGAATCATGATATAATTATAAAGACCTTGTATGTAACAAATTAAGACACATGCAAAGGACAGAGTAAATCTTACCTAAAATGAAACATTAACATAGGATCATTAAAAAAATTATAATATAAGGTATAATAAACCAACATATAGTATTATTTATAATAATAATCTTCTTTAAAATATTTATGATAAACTTATATTTATTATAATGAAATATTGTATGGATATGAAGAGAGTAAAGACATAATTTAAGGGGATTTTATCTCACTTTAAATTTCTGTGAGATATAAGATATGTTTTCCACATTATCCTTTTATGTGGTGTATATACATCACATGATTGTATAATACTTATCTTTTAATTAAATTTATGGGTATTCACATATCCATTCTATTATCCTTATTTCATGTGGTTTAACTATCAAAAGTTACAAAATCGGTGAAACAGTTTTGTCCCCATTTTCCCTCTTGGAGAGTCATGTTTTATTATGCACTTAAACTCTTATTTGAGGTGTATATACTTATATTTTACATGTTATATCATTAATATAGTTTTTTAATGATATACTCAGCTTTATTTAATTTCATTTCTTTACATGGATAGTATGATCAGAAGTTACTATGTTAAAAGGGTTAACAGAGACAATCTAATCCCTTTCTAAGATTTTTTTGGTTTATTCTTACTTTGAGGAAATATTATGTTACATCTCTCAATAATATTAATGATTTTCCTTATCATATTTTATTTCATGATATAATCAATTATTGGTACCATATTCTTCCCATTGCTACATAATATTGTTAAGAATGTGTTTTTTTAATTCTAACATTACCCTTTCTTCGGTCGGAAATCTATGTTTTATAAAAAGGGTTTCCAAGAATATTAAACCATAATACTATATGTTTTAAAGTAAATTATTAACCATTGGTATTTTAAAAATATATTCAAGTGAATATTCATGTCTTGTTTCGAACAAGTAAATTTTTAACATTTATTACCAGGAAAAAGGAATATTATTTTGACCTGTATGACATGTAAAGATTTACCTATCATCATTCCTTTGAAGCTTCCTTTTAAATTTTAAAAGGGTCATATTTAAGAAAATGTTTTTAATTTTTTTTCAATAAAAATGGTTTTAAATTTCCTTTTTTCAAGCTCTATTTATATTTTTTCAATGTCATTTCAATGAAACAGTTTTCAAAACATTTTCAAGATTATTTTATATGTTTTATAGAAGAATGGTTTTCAAAATTTATTCAAAATTTATTTTTAATTTTTCATGTTAAACTATTTTAAAAAAATATCATTCTTATTTTATATTTTTTCAAGAAAAATTGTTTTCAAAAAGTTTTGAGTATTCTTTTATAAGTTTTCAAGTATAATGGTTTTAAATAAAAACTTGTGCTCCTTTTATTTTTTTCAAAGTGTCTTCAAAGAAAATGGTTATTAAAATGTTATAAAGCTTATTTTATAATATTTCAAGGAAAAGGGTTTTGAAAATTATTTCATAAGTTTCAAGGTATTTTCTATGAAAATTGTTCTCAAGTGGATTTATTTATTAAGAAGCCTTTTTTTAAAAAAACGGAAAATTTTCTCCAGAACATTATTTAGATGATATTTTATAATGATATTCCATATAAAATGATATATATTAATGTTACTCATGCCTTTATGGGAAATAATCTTAATGTTTCATTAATATCAATTCTATTAATGATTTATTCTTAATGTCATGGTTTTTATGAAATCCATTTCTCCATCATGGGTAAAATTTTTAAGTATTTTTTTCTCATTTAGGGGTTATGTGATTTTGAAAACCACTTCCTTTCCTGGGATATTTTTATGATGAAATAATTATGAAACTTGTGTCTTTCCATAGGTTAGAATATGTTTAGATGTTTATTAAGCCATTTTCATTTCATGGGTTGTGATATGTTTGTTTATGTTTTTCTGGCACATGTCTATATGAATTCATTATGTGATAGGTGGGACATGTATATCCTTCAAATGAATTGGGTAAATATTTATATCTCATGAGATAGACTGGGATGAAATGTGGGTTTACTTGGTTAAGTAATATAGGGTTGGAATGAGGGTTTGCCCTGTATAGTAATGGAGTGATGGAATGATGGTTCACTTAGTTCAGAAAAAAATGGCTGGAACAAGGGTTTACTTGGTTCAGTAATATAGGTATGGAATGAGGGTTTACTCGGTTTAGTAAAATACAACTGGAATGAGGGTTTCGTGTATCATTAATGCGTGGCTGGAATGAGGGTTACTCAGTTTGGTAATATTGGGATGTAATGAGGGTCACACTGTTTTGTAATACATGGATGGAATAGGGGTTACCCTATTCAGTAAAGTAATTTTAACACTAATAAGGTCTTGGAAGTAATGTATTGGCACTAAAGAAATCAATAAATTCTTATGATGTTGCCATAATTTCATGTCTTATTACTATGTTATTCTTTTCTTGATTATTCTCTTTATTTGAGTATGAATCATGCCTTATAAACATCAATTTTGATGTCATTATCTTTGATCTTCATGGTCTGATCTTTTATTTTCATGATCACATTCCTATATCCTTATGCTAATGTTTAAGCTAACATGTCTCCCTTTTTTACCCCTACTGGGAATTTTAGATCACCCCTTTTTATGTCTCATTCCCCCAAGTTGTGATGATATATACTATGTCTGATACGTCTAAGAAGGGTTTTAGTCATGAACTACCTAGTGGGAGATGATGTAGCTCCCATATATACCACTGTTTGTGTTTCCATGTTTTCGAAGGAACTATACCGACTATGGTCTTTAGGTGTCTGTTTTTATAATGTTTATGTATTTTGTAAATGTAATTTAATGTTAATGTTTTGAAAAGTAAGGTATATTGTAGTTGGTATTAGAGAAAAGTTATAGTTATCCATTGTAAACTATGATGGAAAACCCTTTGTGAGATCCATAGGAATAATTCTATATATATGTTTTGAGATGTCTCAATGGATAAATATATAGATGAGTTAATATTTAGGAAAATGTCCTGGTATTTTGGTAAAATATGATGTTAGTTTTTTTCAATACATACATCCCTATCTGAATACTGTAAGTGGGTGTGGATCTGGAAGATATGTGCCAAGGGGTAACAACTCTGACAAGATGTTTTTTTCTTGACTCAGGTTAATCCGGTATATAATAATGGGTCTTGTTGCACACCTGGTTTGAAACTCTTGGGGATATTAGTTGGGAATTCACAAACTCTCCATCAACCATTATGAAGTATTTAAATATATGTTGTTTATGAATGTCCTAGGATGGACCTTGGCTATCAAAGAAAAATTAAGGTTTCATGATTTAGATATTATATAAGTAATTCATTTCAAAACAATGTGGTTTTCTTCTATATAAATAAATTATCACACATTGCTTCTGGTTTTATTCAATAGAGTAAAACATAAAGAACTAGTTTAATATTGAATGTGATGGATTATTTTTTAATGAGTAGTCTGGTGGGATGATCACTAGAGTGAAATATGTCTTGATCATGCCAAATTAGTTTTCGTGAAACTTGATTAAAAATGTTTACATTAATCAACCCTTAAACTAATGAAGGAAGAGAATGAAAAAGTTTTCTAAGAGTTAGGATAACGGATACCATAGAGGAAACAAGATTCAGTTTCCTTTGTGTCAATAATGTGGAAATAATCACATAATTGAATGTCTTATAAGAAAAAATGGGTTTTAACTGAGGAAAAGAAGATAAAATGAAATTGATTTCAAGGGAGAATTGAAGTGTTTAGTTAATTAAATGGATGGTAATTTTTTTCCTTATTTTTTCATCGATGGTTATGAGTGTTATGTGTGGGGAAATGGTCATTATGAAACCTAATGTCCCAAGAGGAATGTAATTAAAGAGAATAAGCAAGGTGGTTCGATTAATGGTTACATTGTGTACGATGAAGAAACCACATATAAAATGTTAAATGAAAGTTGTATTGTTGTTAATGGATTAGTGATGAATCAATAAATGTATTTATGTATTTGGATTCAATATTTATGAATAATGAAATTTAATATAATTTTCATACTTATGTTTTTTCCTATGTGTAATGATTTTTATTAACTGTTCTCTATTGACTTGTGTAGTGATTTAATGACAAGAACGTTTTTTTAATAAAGAAGGTTAACCCTTAATGTGTTCTTCATGATAAGATAATGTTATATAGATAATGATATTTGGAATATGGATAAGTAAACTGTATAGTATTGATTACCTTGGAACTAAGTCAGAAATTATGTATCTGTGATTTATGCTTCCACTAATGATGTTCAAATAAATTGGACTTAAGGGAATATATCCAATACACTTTATATTGGGGAAGCATTCATGATTTCCAAAATAATTTAAGGTAATTCTGGTTATTACCATGATTCAAGAGAATATATGATGATGGTATTCCCATGTTTGGAATGTGACATCAAATAGTTAATTTTTTATAGGGGAATAATTTTTAGGATAATTTCATGACTTTATTTCTAATGTTCAATATTTTCACCTCTAAGAAGGCTTATAAGGTTAACTGTTCATGAGAAGTATAAGATATGATTCAGAAGAAGTATTTTTACACTTAGTTTGTTTTGGAAATCTAGTTTTAAAGGATATTTAGAGATTAAAAAAATTTTAAAGATGTGCATAATTTATATTTCCTTAAATGGATATCATTTATGTAGGGTGAAACCCATTCCTATCTGGAAAGGCCATGGGTCTTGAACCCAAGACTGATGGATGATATGGGTTTCTATCCTTCCACCGACCAACGTAATGTTCTGGTTAATGTACATTTATTTTTTATTGAATAAATATTTATGATGCATTATTAGTGGTACATTTTATGTTTATATATTGGTACATGTTGATATTAAGAGAAAAATAGTTAGATTTTTTATTCTTTTATGGCCCTTAATATCTATTAAAAGTGTATTTTAGTTCTTTATTGAAAAGAGTTAATTTTTAGACATTAATTCAATAATTTAATGGATGCATTAGAAATTTTTAAATGAACAACCCAATTATGATATTTTTTTATTTAAATTAATCATGAATGAATCAACATTCTGGATGTGTTAAAAAGTTGTTGTCATAATACCTTAAATTATTTAAACTAATGGATTCTAGAATCATAACAGATTTCTGAATTTGAGGTCCCCAACCTTCCATTGATCATCACCTATTTTTGATTGACGACCTTAATCACTCCTAATAAATATTAATGCTTTTCCTCTGTGTCTAATCTTCACTTCCAACCTATGTTCTCCTATGTGGAATCCCATTTATAAGTTACATTGGGTAGTCGTTATGTTTCTAAATATCCCCTTTTAAGGGAAATTTTAGCATCCATTTTTAATATGTATGTTCCTATAAATAAAAAATTCCATTAATAAACCTTTGATAACCTATATTAATTTAACTGGAGAAATTCAATTTTAGGTGGATAGAATGTAACACCCTGATATTTTGATATTTTTTTCTAATTAATTTATCCTTTTAATTTTTTTCATTTCACATGATACTTTAAATAGATATATATATATATATATGTGTGTGTGTGTGTGTGTTTATATATATATATATATATTAAACCACTAATTCAAACATTCTTTTCACATGCAATACCATCTTTTATGGTGCTACATGCAATGCCATCTTAACTTTTACTACAAGAAACTCCGACTTAGTGTACGATGCATGCAACATTGAGTTTCTATTAAACATATTTATATATATAATTAATTAAATTATATAATTATTACATAACCATTATAAATTGTTATAGTAATAGTTATAAGTCTTTTCCAATTTTTTTTTGTTTTTTTATAAATATAACATATTGATAAAGAAAAATGAGATTTTTTGGTAAAGTCTTTTTTTTGTTAAAATATTGTTTTCTTGAACGGATTGATTTTAATAATAATTTTTCTGTAACATTTATAATTTTAATTTGGTAAAATATACATAAATTTTTAATTCAAAATTAAAATGTTCTGTTATAGGGAATTTTTCTTATTTTTCTGAGAAACATCATTTTTTATGAATAATGATAAATATTACTTTCTAGTTAAAAACTACTATTTTTTTAATTATTTATTAATTATAAATGATATTATAAATATGTTTTTGATTAAATTAGTTAAATATTACATCTATTAATGCATAATGAAACATTATAATCAATTTCAATTTGAAATTGAATATGAAATCATAACAAACTTTTGATCTTTTACCTACATTAAATCCTTGTTATTTCATCCCATCTACAGGATTAGAACTAATCTTTATTTTTCCACTTATGTTATTTGAATTTCAAAAATATGACAAAAACCATTGTATTTAGTGTAATTATTATATTATAATAATAACTTGTTTGTTTTTTCCCAAAATAATTAGTAAAAGTGATTAAAATTGATCACAATATTTATAGACAAATTAAACATAGTTATTGACTAAAATGTAAAAATAAGGTCCCAAATGACAAATAAACATGTCAAAAAAACAAATATATGTCCAACATTATCCATACACGTTCCATTCTTTAGTTATTTTTTGTATTACTTTTTTTAGGTAAGAATGTGTCCACACCTAACCTGTTTCTAAAAATTCTCTGTGAGTCCTTTTCCTTCCATATAAAAGGCGACCAATGCTACCCATTACTCACAACTATCAGTCCTTTTATTATCATCAAATATCTGACCAATTATCCATAAAAAACTCATCCCTTTGACCTTGCAGCCTCCCTTTGGGAATAAATATCCTTTAGAAAGCCTTCTAGCACAAACCAAAATGAGTTACACGATTTAGAGGTAACATATTCTCTCACACTATTTCTATTTGTTTTAATTATTCACCCCCTACACTATATTTATTACATTATAGTGTAAAAAAATCATTATCCTACATGTACGAGTACATTGTTATTCAAATTTTCTTAATGACACTTAAACACACCTCCATCTATTGGATATTGAATATAATATTTCTCTACACAGCAAACTACTACCTCACAAAATGATGAATGTTCATTTATCCTTTAACACAATTAATTGTGGCCATTATGATAAAAAAATATATTTATGTACTTAATATATAATATTTACTATGTATTTGTTATTCCTTATCCTTTTTACTACACAAATATCTTTACTTTCTAATTGGTGTTAATATGGTAATCTCATTTGAGGAAGTGTGGACTACTATTCCCTCAAAGCGATGTGATTCGTCCACACACCAATTAGAATGTGTTATGGATTATTTTAATGAAATTATATGATATATATAATATATTAATTCTAAAAGAATAATTATATATTTAATTACATATATATTCATATTTAATTTACATACTTTCATTCAATATGACTACAAAAACAGAAACATCATTCATGTGTACGTACTTCTTACCGTCTCCATGAATAGTGTATTGAATTTTGTACTTACATTAGATATAAATTATGATAATACAAGAATAATTTATATAACTTCTATTTATATGATAATATAAATTTTTGAATCATGATATAATTATAAGGACCAAAGATGTAACAAATTGAGACACTTGCGACCAACAAAGTGAATTTCTTCTAAAATAAAACATTAACATAGGCTCGTTAACAAGCGGGTAATATATGGTCATAAGAAAACCATATATGTTATTATTTATAAGAATAATATTATTTAAATGAATTATAATAAAATTTTATTTATTATACATGAATTTTGTATGAGTATGGAGAGAGTTAAGACATCAGGTAAGGGGATTTCATCTATGTTTTCATTTTTGTGAGACACATGATATGTTCACCACTCATTAATATAGTGTAATGTCTGTACTAAAATGATTGTATAATATTTATATTGTAATTAAATTTATATGTATTCACATTTCAATCCTATGATTCTTATTTCATGGGGTTTAACTTTCATAATTTACCAAATCGGTAAAACGGTTTTGTCTCAATTTTCCTTCTTTAAGATTCATGTTTTGGTATGCACCTAAACGCTTATCCGAGGTGTATATACCTATATTTTTCCTAATACATCTTGAATGCTAATATTTTTATAATAGATTAAGATTTATGTAATTTACTTTTGTTAAATGGAGATTAGGATCCCAAGTTACAGAGTTATGAATGTTTGTTGAGACAATCTAATTGCTTTTAGAGATTATTTATGTTTATACTTCCATTTGTGAAATATTATGATCCATATATCGAGGATATTCAGGAGTTTACTTTTAATCTATTATTTCTTGATATACTCATTTATTGGTACTATATTATACTCTTTAGTACACATGATATTTACGAAAGTGTTTTTCGGAAATCCCAACTTTACCCTTTCTTCGGTGAGAAATCATTGTTTTCTAATAAGGTTTTCCAAGAATATTAAACCACTATATTTTATGATTTAAAATAAATTTTAACATTTTTTGTCTTTTCCAAATATATTCAAAGGAATATTCTTGTTTCTTTATAAATAAGTAACTTTTATATCATTTTTTACCATGAAAAAGTAATATTCTTTTGACCTCGTACGATAAGTACAGATTTACCCATTGTTATTACCTTAAATCCCCCATTTAATTTTGAAAAGGGTTATATTTAATAAAAATTATAAAATATTATTTTTCAGGAAAAATTTATTTCAAAACGTTTACAAACTCTATTTATAGTTTTTAATGTATTTCCAATGAACTTTTTATTCAAAGCATTTTCATTATTTATTTATTAGTTTTCAAGAAAATTTTTTTTCAAAATTTTTAAAATATTGTTTTATATGTTTTCAAGTAAAATGGTTTTAAAAACAATTTCAAGTAATTTTTTTATGTTTTCAATTTTTTTGAAATATCATTTTTTTAAACGATTTTGAAGCTTATGTTATTTTTTTTCACAGAAAAAGGATATTAAAAATGATATCATATGTTTCAAGGTATTTTCTATGAAAATGATTGTCAAATTGTTATTTGTATTAAATTTCCTTTTTCAAACAAGAAAGGATGTTTTCCTCAAGAAACATTTTTAGATGGCTGTACAAAATTATTTCCCATCAATGGTGAAGACTATTGATGTTACCCATACCTTTCTAGGAAATGATCTAAAGGTTCTGTTCATGTCATGTATATAAATGAGTTATGCTTAATGTCTTGGTCTTTATACAACTCATTTCTTTGTCATTTGTAATTTGTTTATGATCGCTGTCACTCATTCACGGGATATATTTTTTTGAAAATAGATTATTTTCATGGGTTATGTTTATTAATAAATTATTATGAAACATGTCTCTTTCAACGTGATATGATATGATTACATGTTTATGAAACGTATTTCATTTCATGGGTTATTATATGTTAATTTAAGATCTTATAGAACATGTACTTATGGTTTCATTTTTTGATTGGTGGGACCTATATCTACCTCCATTGTACTGGTTAATGTTTTTTATCTCATGATATAGATAGGGTTGGAATGAGGGTTTACTCAGTTCAATAATACAAGGCTAGAATGAGGGTTTACTCAGTTCAGTAATATAGGGTTGGAATGAGGGTTTACCCTGTTTAGTAATATAGTGTTGGAATGAGAGTTTACTCAGTTTAGTAATACATGGATTGAATGAGGGTATACACAGTTCAGTAATATAGTGCTGGAATGAAGGTTTACATGGTTTCGTAAAAGATAGCTAGAATAGTGGTTACTCTGTTCAGTAATATAGGATTGGAATGAGAGTTAATTGGTTTAGTAATACAGGAGTGGAATGGGGTTATCTCAGATCAGTAATACAGGGATAGAATGGGGTTTAACTTGTTTATTAAAGGACTTTTTCCACCAATATGGTCTTAGCAGTGATTCCTTGGCTATTATGTTAATCAGTATATGATTTTTTTTCTTCCAAAATTCCATGTCATATTCTTATGACATGCTTTCATGAATTATTATCTATACTTCATTATGATTCATGTATTATGAACTTCTAATCTTTTTTCCATGATCATTGATATGTAGGGTGTGATATTTTATTTTCATGATCACATTCTCATACCCATATGATCATGTTTATTCTAACATGTCTCCCATGATCACCCTTACCGATTATTTCAGATCACCCCTTTTTTGTTTCATTTCCCCCTGGTTATAATGATTTGTACTATGTTTGATATTCCAACTAATGATACTAGTCAAGCATAACCTAGTGGGAGATGGTGTAGCACACATATATAATAGTTTTTATGTTTCCATGTTTTTAAATTCATATTACCAACTACAAATTTTGGGCCTCTATTAGTATAATGTTTATGTATTCTAAAAAAGATAGGCAATATTACTGTTTCGAAAATATAGGTTCATTGTAGAAACCACAAAAAAAATCCATGTGATTTATTTCTGTAAAATAGTAAATTAACATTTATTTTAAAAAAAATTTATGGAAACATGTATTTATCATTATAAATAAAAAACACAAAATTAAATTTTACAAAACAGCACATTTCATAATTTTATCAGTTTAATATACTTTTACATTTTGGAATCCCAAACCAAAACATAGTTCCAAGCCAAAAATACAAATCATTGATGAAAGTATATGGGCAATGCAAGAAGAAAAATAAATTTAATATATTGTAATCAAGGTTATATAAATTGTGACCCTTGGTGATCGTAAACATCCCTAGAATGACCCTGTACATACTTGGTACGGAACCACCTATCTATGTATGGTGAATCCCCTATGCCTATAAAAAAATGGCCACCCTCAATTGGAAAATCCAACAGCACAACCCACTTGGCATCTTAGTGATCTAGGTGCACCAACCCATATAATCATAGCAAAGAAGAAACCATCACTTGATCCTAAAAAATACACCCTAGAACCCATGGTATATATACAAAAACTATGTATGTAGGAGTCCCTCACACGTGTGACTCACCTTACCTACAGTCACAACACTTTCTTACCCCAAAATGGACACCAAAGTAAAATAACCCATAAAAATTAAATCCTTTCTATAGAGGTTCCCTATATATATATATATATATATCACATCATACAATGTGCCCTCGAGCTGTTGCATCACATGGTCTTAAAAAACATTTCTCAAATATTTTCAAAGATGCCATCCAAGAATTAAACATTAAAAACTATATTTCATTTCTAAAAGAACATAAGGATCCAATCAGAAATACAATACTTTCGATGTCAATATATCACAAAATATTCCAAACCATTTACAAAATACAACTTTTATATGCATGATGCCAAACAGGCCTTAAAATTTCAAATCCAATTCTATTTCCAACACCATTTCAAAACCAAGTTGAATCACACACAATACACATAATGATTTAAAAAAATGCATTCATACCCGTTAAAAACCAACCAATTTTCAAAGAACCAAATGAGCCATAATTTAAAACCTAATTAAATTCCACATTCTTTTAATTAGAAAAGACAGATTCAATTTTTAAAACATTTAGAGTTGGTAGAGAAGAGAGGATGAGTATGGATAAGTTTTTTGTAATTCGGGAATTTAAATTGAGAAACTTTTATTAAAGATAATTATCATTTATAATCCCACCCATGTGTGAATTCCAATCTCCCATATGTGTTCCCACATCCATTGGTTCTCCAATATCCTCTGTGATGTCACCCAGTAATCCTTTTTAAAGAAACACCACATGTTCTCAAACCAACACAAGAACCACACTTATAATTCATGTAATAAAAATCACCAATTCCAAAAATTTAATTCTACATAAAAAATCCAACAATTCTATTTTAATACTATCAAGTTTTAACATGAATCAAAATGAAAATTTTCATTTTAATGAGATAATTTATTTTTTTGACAAACAACTAGTGTGCCTACCCTGTATTAATGTAAGAAACCCCCTTTAAAAACAAATTCCACTAATTGTTTCCAATATAAAAAATCATACTAAGAAAAGAAAACCTAACCCAATCATGTGAATCATTATTTAATATTATTTAAAAATTTACAAGAATTATATGAATTATTTAGAAAGGAAATTAATGGAAACACATACTTTGATGTTGTGAGAATACAAAAAAACTCCAAGGGGGAAGAACATGCCCTAATGAGTGATTTGCACACACTAGCATCCATGAAAAATTACTGACACATTAACTATAGCTTCTAAGGTTAGCAAAAGATGAAATCACAAAAACTGAAAATGAGAAATTAAGAGTGGGAAGAGAGAGGAAGAGTAAATGGAAATATTTGATGAATAAATCATGAATAATCACTAATATTTGGTGAGAAATATCAAAAAAAAATGTGTCCCAAAATGAATAAGAGTGATTGGGGGAACCCTCTAGTCAATATCCAAAACATAAGTCTTTAAATATCGGTATAATCACTTAAATCAAAATTTTAAAATAAAATTTATTTAGCACCTAATGGGATACATGGTTTTTAGCATGGTTTTGTAAACTATATGAATAGTATTGGAAATATTCTATAACATTATAGGTTTAAGATGCACTATTTTGGTAAACAATTCTGAAATCATGTGACCACAAAATTGAAAAATCCCTCAAATGACACACCATACACTATAAGATTCGACCCAGAGGTCCTTAAATTATTTTAACACAATATAGGTACACCATGGGTGTCACAAAATCCCCACCATTCCACTTCCTCACAACTTAATTAACAATAACTGATCATAGGTATACAACAAAATGAAAACCAAAAAACCACAAATATTATTATGGGACACTAAAATAAAATCTCAACCAAATGATCTATTATAATGAAATAAATAAAAAATGATAACTATGGTTGAGGTGTTATAATTATCCCTATCAAAAACATGTTATTCCACCATAAAGTCACCCTACATCATTGTAAACAAAAATTTCTCCCAAAATCAAAATATTTAAAATGAGCCCACAAACATTGGGGTGAGATTTCACTCTATGAGTCAAACCTAGTTAACACTAAGTAAATCAACAACATGATTATGAATGGGAGAACACAAGACGGTTTTCCCCACCAAAAGAACATAACTAACACCATGGAACTACTTAAGACTAAACCAACTAGGAAACTCCAGACAAAACAAAGAACCTCTACTACAATGTGAAACCTGAATTCAGGGTAAAATATCATTGGGTAAAACATGTAATTTTACATTTTTTAGTGATTTGGGTAAACTGAATGGTTTTTCATATTGGTTTGAAAAACCATGCGACAACCATGTGATATGCCACTTCGCAATTCTAGAACCATACTGCATGTGTTCCACATGGTTTCTATAACTGTGCCCAGGCTTTGCAACAATCCCCATGCACTAAACTCTAACCGTATGATTTCGTAGGCGAATACGCATGGTTTCCTTAAACACTGTTCTAACTGTGTACCATCTACTACCAAGGACCCAAATTTTAATTTTTTAACAAGTGCTCACCTGGAGGAACCCAAAACACAAAATCTAAAGTTGGAACTAAAAGAGAATGGGATCACCCAACCACGTACATACATAAAAGGAACTCAAATACAACAACATACCAGAACCACCATCCATAAATTCCCCAAAACATATACATCTCCGAAAGAGAACAGCTAAAACTAAAACTGACCAACATAAGGGTTGATCACACACTAAAAAAACAAACAATTTTTAAAGACATGTTCAAATAAACATAATTTCTTAGAATATAATATAACGATTTCATCACAACTTTACAATGAATTTATGATCTTATAATAGAAATTGAACAACAACAAGGAAACATTTTGTGTCTCCATCCCAATGTGAAAAACCCAGAATCCAACCATAGTTTTCCACATCTCATGGAAACTTCTGACTATGCTTGAGCTTCACTCTAAGGCCTATCGATGGAGCTCTAATGACTAAAGCATCACTGAAATCATAGTTATGTATATGAATCCTCCAATCACTACCCCATTAAAGGGTGATGCTTGCTCCAAAACATCTCCAAATGACCCAAACAGCCAAAAGGAAGGTATCTCATTAGAGGATTTTGAAAAGATGTATTTGAGTGTCCAAAATAGCCACACTGGTGGCATGTAGTGAATGATCTGATGAACTGGGAGTTTGAGTCAATGACGGATGAATTTTTGAATCTTTTTCATCAGCCACACCCTCCACTCTAGATAGGTATCCTTCACAAGCAGTGAGAGACACCATATTTTCAACTTCTACTCTGGAAACTAATTCATCTAAGAATTATTCTTCCACCATCATCTCAAAACGAAGGACCCTATGAGAGATGACTGGCTCCATGATCTTGAGATTAAGACCCCCAATAAAATAAAGGTTAAAATAAAGAGATCATGTGATTCTACCTTAGGAGAAAAGGATACCATTTTCCTGATGAGTTCAATATAATCCTTCTCTATTTGTTAGCATTGGTGAATATTCACGAGCTCTTCCATTTTCATCTAATTCACCTCCATAGGTATAAACCATTATCAAAAATGAACATAAACACTTTCCACTTCATCCAGACATACATAGATGCACGGGAAAACAAATCCCATTCCTCTGAAGATGGGCCCTCAAATAAGGCCATAATAGCATGAACTCTAATAGCTTCAGGAGTTCTCAATGATTTTAGATACTCTCATCTTCTGCAAGACACTTCACTGCCTCTAATGGGACTAGATCACCACAATGAATTGTTAATGACTAAAAAGAATCATGAACTAGGAATGACTCACTAGAAGATTTTGGGACCTTTTGGGATGAATATTCTGATCAACATCAAAAGAAAGAGCTAAACACCAACATCCAATAAAATCATAACCGAAAGACCATATCAGGCCAAAACAACTAGCTTAAATTCTAAACATACTCAAACACAATCAAAATATCTCTTCCAAAACCATAATTTCATTTCAATTTCCAAAAATTCCTTCTTCCATTTCCAGTTATGAAACACCGAAATCAATTTGTTTCATGAGAAAAAACCCCATTTTTAATGAAAATACATTTTTACAAAATCATTTTGCATTCCATACCATTTGAAGAAATCCAAGAGAAGAATTTGGTTTCAATACCCACCCATGTAATCCTTTTATCTACCACATATGTTTTTATCCATTCCCATAAACATGTTCTAGCACACACTTTCCAAACAAACCCCCACATGTGAAAATGCTCATAACGAATACCAAGGTTTACACATAACATCTTATTATCAATATCTAAAAATTCACCAATCATTTATTCCAAAACACTTTTTCTTAGAACACATTTTAACAATACAAATCCACTTGAAATAAATAATTTTCCATTTATAATTTATTTTCAATTCAAAAACCCACTTCCACTAATCTGATCCAATAAAGATCCCAACTTGCTCCAAACTATCGGAATGAGGATAATGTTTTTATGCTTTACCCAATGACATGGTAGTGGGATACAACCCAAATATAATCAATATCTATGAAATTATTTAACCATATACACAAACTCTAGATGGGTCACTACTCCATGTCAGATCATAAAATAACACCATCTCACCACCATTATCATTCCTCAATTAAAAAAAACTAGGACAAGACAAGGACTTAATTACCATAATACCCCTAAAAACTCAACTCTCGTTATGAGTGGTGGTGACCAATAACTGACCTATTAACCTAACTCATGATCCCAAAAAATTCTAGTCTGTAGTCTAACTAAAACCTCAAATAACAAAGAGCCTTTCTGATACCATTTTGCCACAAACATGTTCAGGATGCCATCCGACCTGATAGCCTAATGGTCTGTGGTATGGCTCGAAAGGCATTCCTAATCCCCATGAGCTAACAACTAGTGTCAGACATCAAATGAAACACAAGAAGGAATGGTTTAATCCCAATAAACTGAGATCAAATGAAACAAAAAACTAATCATGCAATAATGACCAAAAACTGAATCAAAAAAATATATAATAAAATGATTCAGTTAGAAGATACCACTAAACAAATAAGAAATTGAAACCATAATACTACCAAAACGATCTATATGTGACCTCAATGTTACAACCATCCATAAGACCAAACAAATCAAAGAGCCAACTCAACTCGGAAACCTCAACAAGAAGATAATCCTGTAAAAAAATATAGGGTTTATCGTACTAAGTGGTACAAGTAGGATGTGAGCTAGACAACTCAGTAGGAAACCACTAATGAATCCATGTGTTTCCTTTCTTGAAAATAGTATGTTAACACTAGATTAAAAAAATTCATAAAAATTGGATCTTTATTGTTTTAAATATAAAACAGATCTTCCACTTTTCTAAATCCTTACACACCAAAATTTTATATGTTTAAAACAGTTTAACGTTTTGGAATCCCAAACACAAGCCATGTTCCATGCCAAAAATACCAACCTATGCTCAAAGTTGACATGAAATTCAATATAAAAATTAAATAGAATAGAAAGTAAATAAGAAGATATAGATAGTGACCATAGGTGATCCAAAACATCTCTATAGAGACCCATGGACATACTCGGTTTGGAACCACCTACTAGCATATGGTGGACCCCCTATGTCTATAACCAACTAGCCTACATCAACTGACCAATCCAGTGGTACAACCCACCTGGACACTTTTTGACTATGGGGGTATAAAACCATATAATTGGGGCTGAAAATATATCATCACCCAATCTTATAAAATGTACCAAGTACCCATGGTATATATACAAAAATGTTTTCTGTAGGAGACCCTCACATGCATTACTCAACATAAATTATGTGACCGCACTTGCCTACCCAAAGAAACAGACCCTACAATATGAAGATCTTTAAAAGGAAAATCACTCCTATAGAAGTTCCCTATATATATATATATACATATCTCCTTATATAAATATCAAATCAGGCCATCGTATCATATAGTTTAATAAAACATTTCTAAAAAACATTCAAAGATTCCAACTGGTCGTTAATCCTTCAAAACAATATTTTATTTCCAAAATAAACTATGGTGCCAACGAGACCATCAATATTATTAATACCAATATATCAAAAAATATTCCAAACTATTTCCAAAATACCACTTTCATATGTCGGATTCTGAACAGGCCTTAAAATTTAAAATCCTATTACATTTCAATAAGCATTTATAAACCATGTTTAAATGCACACAATATACATAAATTATTCAAACGAGCTTTCATACACATAGAAACTGACCACTTATCAAAATAACACATGAGGCATACATTCAATCATAATTTATATCAACTTTCATATCCTTTGAAAACCATGAGGACATTTTTAAATTATTGAATGTTGGAATAGAATATAGAATTAAGAGGGATAAGTGTTTTCAAGTCCAGGTCTTTAAAAAGAAAAAAATTATATTGAAGACCATTATCATTTTTGTGCCCATCGATATGTTCATTACAAGTACCCATATATGTAGGAACAACCAATGGTTCTCTATAAGACTCTATGAAGTTACTCATAACTTGTTTTTAAAGAAATACCACATGTCGTCAAACCAACACAAAAAACCACAAATATGGTCCATTCCATAAAAATCACCAATTTCCAAAATACAATGCCACATAGACAATCCAACAATGTTATAAAAATATAAACAAGGTTTAAAACCAACGAAAATTTACAATTTCGTTTTAAATAGACAATAGAAATTTTAACAAACAACTAGTATGCATACCATGTATTAAATTTAGAGGACCACTTTAAAAACCACTTCCACAAAATTTTTCTAACATAAACCCAGCAAACCAAGCCATGAAAAAATTCTACAAGCATGTGAAACAAATTTACATATTATTTAAAAATCTAAAAAAATTAAAGTAATGAGTAGGAATGGAAAATAATGTAAATACCGACCATCAATTTGTGGAAATGCCACAAAACTCCAAGGGGGGATGAACACGACCATCGATGAAAAAAGATCAAAACATTAACACTATATTCTATTGTCTGTATGTGGTGAAACACCAACAAGAGAAACCTATAAATCATGAGAGGTATGAGAGGGGAAGAGTAAAATGAATGATTTGATGAAAAATCATCAAGAATCACACACTATTGGTGATAAATCTCCCAAAAAGTGGCCCAAAATGAATAAGAATGACGTTGGTGAGCCCTATAGTTGATAGACAACAAACATGGCTTCAAATAGGAGGTGGAATCACTTAAATACATTTTTCTTAAAAATAAATGTTATTTAACTAGTAATGGGATGCACAGTTTCTATATATGGTTTAGTAAACTGTATGAAAACCGTACAGAAACCATGCGAATGCTTCTAGAAAATTTATGCAACATTGTAGGTTTAAGCTGAAAGGTTTGGGAAAACTTGCTTGAATTGTGTAACTATAAGAATTGGGAAAACCACACAAATGGCACCCCAAACACAAGGATATTCAACCAAAATATTCATGAATGATTTAAAAATAATGTAGTGACATCATAGGTGTCACAAACTCCCCACCATTCCACATTATCCCAACAAAATTAACAATTATCATTCATATGGTCATAAAAATACCAAAATCACCAAACCATAAAGCCTTTTTGGGACACTCAACTCGATCCTCAACCAAAATATTTAGCATCGACGAATAAATAAAAATAAATGAAAACCATGGTTGGTGTATGACATCGAATTCGTATATTACATGCAACACCAATAAAAGAAAATAATTTAATATCCAAATAATTTATGATATATTTATTTTTAGACAAGGATTATCTATTTGATAGACTAAAATGAAAAAAATCACCAGGATTGAATGTATAATGATAGTCAATTAAAATAAAATTATTTAAGAATTACCTGGATAACATAATCGTTAATTTTCTAAGAATAATATTTACTACATTATAAAAATCATATATTTTAAAAATGTATAAAAAATTTAATGTTTATCAACTAATTATAAATAAATTTTTAATTATTTAAATGAGTAATATATATTTTGGAAAGAAATTTATTTTTCAATATTTCATACTAGACAATCATTAAAAACATAATTTATAATTATTATTTATCTCCATTATAGAATTAATTTGTAAAAATATACTTCATTTTCTAAATATACATGTAAAAATTATTTTTCATGAATTTTTTATTTTATGTGGGAAATATTAATTATTTTGATGAATTATGAAAAATAATGAATTTAAATAGAAAATGACATTTTTTAAAAAATTATTTGTCAAATTAAATTATATTTTAAAATAATTTTAAATGAAATTTGTTTAAAATATATATATATATATATATATATATATATATATTAATAATCTTTATTTCATTGAATCATTTTCATATTGAAATTTGATATAAAAACTTTATAAATATTTGACCACTTTCTCTTTGAAAATTAGATTTTCATATCATCAACGGGATTTAATTTAAATTAAAATTGTCATCATCATTGAATTTAATTCTTACAATATAATTAATTATTTGGATTAATCATAATTTATATTATATAATAAGGTAATACTAATTTCTTACGATAATTAATAGTAACAATATTAATTAGTATTTACAATATTTAAGGTAAAAACTGATTAACGTGGGATTAAGCTATAAATTTAGGGTTTAAAATCACAAAAATATATCCAAAACCTATTTTAATTACATATTAAATAACAAACTGTGATTTTATAGCATGTCAATTCATAAATAAATGCAATGTTTTCGACAATATTCTTTTCATGAAACACCGAACAAAGACAAATTATGATATAGTATTAAAAATTATCATTTTAATAATAGTCATTATATTGGAGGTTCTGAATATATGTAACTAAATTATGAAAATATTTTTATAAACCTTTTTATAAAAATAATAAATTGGACATGAAAATGAAAACCAATTGAATAAAAATGATGTATTTTTATAAAACAATTATTTTATGCCCCAAATGGTATTTTATACTAATAAATTAAATCAATAACTATTAGTGAAACATATTAATTAAATATATATGTTATATAATCAAATAAATTTATAAAATTTATGTAATAATTATTTTAGACTTATGGTATGAATAAAAAATTAAGCATAAAATTATATAATTTTTATTGTAGTTTTCCACCTTATAATGACTAAAATGTTATAAATTATTTTTTACACTTTTATGAATAATGTTTTAAGAAAATATTATTATTTTAATTTATAATATCAAAATTTATTTTTATATATATATTTTTTATTTTTTTGAAAATATTAATGATTTGTTGAATACTGAAAAATATTGCATTTTAATTGATATTGTTGTTCTTTTAAATGAATAAGTGTCAAGTTATATTTTTTATTCGGTTTAAAGTATAATTAAATAAATTATTATAATTTTGGACATTTTAATCCATTTCACATTGGATTTTGATATAAAAACATTTCAGTCATATAAATTTTTTAGTTTAAAACCCTTTTTATTATTTTGTCAATAGGATTAATTTGAAATTAAGTTTTTCAAATTATGTGTTTTTAATTCTGAAAACTAAATTTATTTTTTTCAATCAAATGGCAACATTTTACTAAATATGTCCATTTATTTTTTTGACAACATCATTTGTAAAATTATTTTCTATAAATACCACAATTATAAATAAATCGGGTAATTATTGGTCAAATATAATATTTATAGTATAATAAAATTACAATAACAAATAACCTAATTTTATTTTATTAATTATTGTCAGTGAATATAATCATTGGGAATATTTTAGGGTCTCTTCGTACCACTTATATGAAATTATTGATTTTTAGTATTTTAATCTAATGAAAGTGCAATATGTAACAATCATGTTTTAATATGTATTTCATTTTTTATATATAGATAATAAAAATATAAATTTGAATATAAATTTTAATTTAAAATATGAAATTATTATGTAGATAATTATACATTATTTTCAATCCTTATGGAATAAATAATTAAATTAAAGGCTTTCACATTGATGGTCTAGTAAATGTTTAATTAATTGACCTATAAAATCAATGTTATTTAAATATTTAAATAAATATAATTTCATAAAATTAATGTCATCCATGAATTTTATGGATTTCCATGAAATATTTCAGATGCCTTAGTTTTTTTGGTTTGATGTTATATTGTACATTTATATTTTTTATAAAGAAAATCTAATGAATAGTGTGAAAACTGACATTAATGATAATTTAAAATAAATATTAATTTATTAACTGATATAAATTTCATAGAAAATTAAATTTCGTTAAACTGACTGAAATAATGTTGAAACTATTATCATTAATCCATTTGTTGGTCACTTTATATTTTAATAGAAATTACATTAATCCTAAACGAGTAAAAATTGTTTATCGTCAAGGTAAGAGTTTAAGGGTTTCACTACAGGTTCAAACCAAAAATATAAGGGTTTAGTGTGACATAAACATGCATAAAAATTAACTTTTGATATAATTTGAACCCATATTAATCTTATCTTATAAATAGCTCACATTTTTCTATTTAGAAATGAAAATTAATATATATTAATTTAATATTTTGAGAGTTTTTGTAAATGCCTCTCCCCTTAATTATAAATGGACACCTCCCCCTAACACCCTCGCATCACATTGAGCCTTTTATCTCTACTAAAAAATACCATTAATCCAAAAAAAACATCATCCATGTTTTGGAGGTCCTAGTCATTAATATAGACCAAATCTAGATCCATTAATTTCATATCTAATGAATGTCGACCGAAGAAGTGGTAATTGTTTTACCAATTTATTAAAGTTCATTTCTTATTCTACTTCCTCATAGGTTTTGTTTCCATGAACAAATAATAAATACAGTATCATATATATATATATATATATTCTAGGATGTTTTTATCGATATTTTAAATCCATATTCCATGATTTATCAATCCTATTAAAAATAAAAACACCATGTGTGTGTACTACGACTGACCATCTCTACACTATGGTCTCATCTTTTTTTTCATCACCAAATTATATGGATTCATGTAATTATGAAAATAAAGGTAATATATGATAATTATCACCTGATATTGGTTCTGTAAAAATATATATACCCTTAAATTCCACACACTTTAACCATTAAGGGAATGATATTATTGCTTGTGCATACCTACGACGTACCGTCTCCGTGACCCGATGTGAATAATTTCCCATGTTTACCATTCAAGAATGATTATAAACGTATATTTAATTTTTAAATATGATATTAATAAAATTAATATAACTCTGGATATGTTGGATATATATCATATTGAAGAGAGCTCAGACATTCAAGACAAACCAACCTTGAGAAAACATGCTAATTAACTCCCAAAAGAGTGAAATGAATAAAATATTATTAATAAAATAGTGGTAAAATATTAGAAGGTGATAATATATGATATTATAATTGTTATAATGATTTTTTTATAATTTACTAATATTTTTAAAACCATTCTACAATTGTTTTGGGAATGTATATAAGAAATTTGACATAAGGTGAGAGATTATATTCTATATTTTTTTATGGGATTTATACCTTATACACAGTTTGTTTTGTGTGATTTATATAATGCACATGAGAATATTTAAGGAGTGTTATAATTAATATTATGGTATTTCCATTACCATATAATATTATTTCTTAACTGGGGAATATAATTCTACTGATTATAATGTGGAATGGTTTCCTTCACAATCTCAATATTATTTTGAGATTATTTGAGTTCAAGACTCTATTGAAGAACATTATTATTCCTAGTCTATTTATAATAAAATGTTTTTAGGAATATTTTTTCTATTATCCTAAAAATCTATAACATCCTTATACACATTTTCTAATTTTTATTAAATTGTCTAAACTGAGTCTTTTTTCATTTTCAGATTGAGGTACCTTATTATTTATTCAACAAAATTAAAGAAAGAATGTTTTTTAATATATAAAAGAATGGTTTATTTTTATGCCATCATGAAATATTAATATCATTAATCTTAATTTATATGTTTTTATGGTTCTTTTCAATAAATATTTTTTCTTTTATGATTGCATGCCCTTTTAAATAAATGATTTTAATGTAATAAGGGTTATTTAACTAAAAAAATTTAATGCATTTTTTAGAGTATTTTAATCAATGTTAACATTCATAGTTGGATATTATTCCTAATTGAGGCTTATATTTTATGAAAAAATTTACCACATTTCATTTAATGGTTCATGATTTACATTAACTATGGATTTCCTATTTTAATTCCATTTATAGTTTATCATTGATGTATTCACATTTCATAAACAAGTTTTTAATATGAATATTTATGTGGATTATGTTTCACTCCTTTAATAAGACTAATTCATTGGATTGATTAAATGTTCTTTGGGGACTGATATAATTCCTCGATGAATCAGTTGGACTTATGAGACAACCTAGTTTGGTGTTTTCTGAGGTCTTACCTGATTATTTATGGTGTCCGGGATGAACCCTTGATTGTATGATTATGATGTCCCACATTATGAATTCCCTCATCATGAGATTAGTTATTTATAATACATTTGATTGTGTGACTAGTCGAATACCCATGATCAAGGTTCATTATCATGTGAATATTTATATGGAATTATTTGATAATATTTTATTTTTTCCATATTATGCAAAGTTATTGATTAAATGTAATGTGTTTCAGTTAATCACATTTCCACAGTCATTTATACCTTTTTATGATAGCTTTCTATATATATATACTCATAATAACAATTAGAGCTCAACCATTTATAATGTATCATCTTTCCCTTGGAATCTAAATAGTATATTATGATTGATATGTAGGGTTAGAGAAAGGGGGAATTATGGCTCACTAAATAGAACTCTTTTTTTATTTTATAATTTAAAACGTATTGTGGATTTAATGTATGTATCTATATTTACAACATCACTAAACTATTCAGTCCTTTGAGATGTGATTTCATGTATCTTATTACAATTTAATAATGCAAGTAAATAAAAATAATCTACTAGGATTGATGTCATTATATTTGGTGTTAGTGAAATTTTCATAGAAACCTTGGGAACTATATTTTAGAAATCATGGATTAGAAAAAATAACCTAATATTAGAATTTAATGAAAATTATAATTATAGTTTATCATACTATTGATTTTATATTGAAAATTTATAACCTTTATTAAACCTAAGGATTCATATATTGAGAAAGTTTCATGATTTGATATACTATAGAGTACCTTTCAGGACTATTTCTCTATCATTAGTGTTTCACAAATGTTTCTTTGGTTTTTGGTCATTTGTTAGAATATTAAAGGTTATTATTGTAATGGTTATACTAATGATGATGATTAGGCTATGAGAGAAAAATTAAAGGAAGGAAGTATTAAGGAAGAAGATGATTAAGAGTTGTTAATGGTTTAAGAATGATGTAAAATTATTAATGGTCTTATATATTTTTATTCAAAAAATACTTCATCAATGGTTCTTTGTTTATAAGAATCATGAGATATAAAAGGACTGTAATGAAAAATTTATTAATTATGTATTTGGAAGAATAAACATTTTCACTATGGTTTTTGAAGTGAATGAAATATTTGGTATGTTGAAATAAGAGCTATATTACATTGTTTAGAGATTTTGATGTCAATATTTATTTTTTGGAAAAAATTTACCCTTTTTGGACTACTGTTTTTGAAATAATTATTTTGGATGAGTCTCATGGTTGTAATAGATTAGATTGAACATTATATCTTATTGTTTGAGGTTAAAGTATGATTTACTAGATAATATGTTCTAACAATTTTTTTAGTATAAATTTAAAAGATAATGGAATGAACAATGGATCTTATGATTTGTATAAGTGTTTCATGTATGAAAAATTCATCTTGAATATTCATTTCTAGGTGTAAGGGATGATGTGAAAATATATAGAAGCACTAACATTGTATGATATTATTCTTATGAAATAGAAATAAATCATAAAAGGTTATATATATATAATAAAAGAATACATCAAGTCTAGGAAATATATTTAAGAACAAAAAAGTTATATGTTTACATTTGATTCGTAGAAATCAGTGGCCTCTTAACCGGTCACAGTTTTACAGTTTTGTGATGCATAACTTTATAATAACCATGTTATATATCCCCCGAATTAAAAATTTTAATGTTATATTTTTCATCCAGGTCCATGTTTTCACTTTCCATTAATGTTTTTTTATTCAAAATTCATATTTTGTGGTGACCTTTGAATATGAATTTCCTTCTTGTTAAAAGTATGTTTTGTTAAACATAATTTCCAATGTGGGTTTCCCACAAAAGAATATTCAACTGTCAAACATTTATTTTTGTAGTGAAATATCATATTGCAAGTAAAAAATTTATTTTGATTTATTTTAAAGTATAACTAAATAAATTTTGATTATTCATATTAATTTATGTCATTGGAAACAATTTAATGTGGAATTTGTATATAATTTTTTTTAATATTTTAAACTTTTTTACTTTAAGAACATGTTTTCTCATTCTATCAATGAGATTAATTATAAAGAAATTTTATCCATTTATGTGTATTGAACATTCAAAAATGGATTACATATTTTTAATCAAAATTTCAATATTTAATATATATATATATATACATTTTATTTTTGGACAATATGAATTGTATATTTAGTATTTTTCAATTACCACTTTTGAGGGTAGATCAGGTAATAAAGGGTAAAAACTACATTATAAGTATAATAAAGATTCCAAAAAACATATCATGGTTTTATTAAATGAGATTTCATAACATAAAATCCTTCATGGTCAGATTTTTTTGATATCTTGGTGCCACATTGATGACTATATACATTTTTTATAATTTTATTCTCTTGAAAGTCTAATATGTCATACTCGTGCTTCAATGAGTATTACATTTTTTTAAACATTCATATTTAGATGATAAATTTGACTATAATAACCATTTGAAATTTAATATTATTACTTTCATCATGATTATTAATATTTAATTTTTATTATAGAAATAATTTAATTAATGGCTTCCACGATGATGATGCAGTAACTGTTTAATTAATGGACATATCAAGTAAATGTTATTAAAAATAGTAAAAAAATATAATTTGATATAATTATTTTCATACATGAATTTTAGGGATGTAATTGACATATTAATGATACATTGAATAATTTGGATCTAATTTATCTTATTTTTGAGATTTAAAAAAACAAACTAATGAATAGTGTCAAATTTCACATTAATGATAATATAAAATAACAATATATTATTAAATGATATATAATTTATAAAAATATTATTTTTCTTAAAATTATTTGGATAATGTTTAAAAAGTCATAAATTATCCTATAATGGTTGTATTGGTATTTTATTGGAAAGATATTAACCGTTAACTTGTAACAAAATCTAGTTTTCACGGTAAGAGTTCAATGGTTTAACTAAGGGCTAAATCCAAGAGATAAGATCAAAATGTGACCAAATGTTTCCTCAAAAATATTTAAATAGTTTATATAAACCAATATCATATTATATTCTTAATTAATAACTTTTTAACCCTTATAAATTAAAAAATAATTTATATTTATTTTAAATTTTGAGAGATTTCAAATATTCCACTCAGATATATTATAAAAAGAAACATCATCCATCACTTAGTCACTCAAAATTGAACCATATAGTTCAACCAAAACCTTCCCATTTAACCTACAAACATAATTATCCATGTTATTTTGGTCCTGCTATTCCAAAGATACCATCTATAGATCTCTTATGATCAGATATAAAAGAATTCCACTAATGAAGGGGTAATTGTTTTACAAACTCATTCAAGTTCATTTTTTCTTCTACATCTTATTCATGTGTTGATTTAAAAATAATCTAAGAAATTAATTATCATCTATATTATAAAATAATTTTATGAGTATGGGAATATAAAATTCCATTATGTATCCATCCTATGAAAAATGTAAACATTGTGTGTGTGTGTGTGTACAAATGACATACCCTCTTCCCAACATGGTGTCATGTAGTTTTCATAACCACATTACATTGATAGGTATAATTATATTAATATGGATTTATATTATAATTATGACATTGTATTTATTCTATAATATTAAAATACCTTTCACCTCAATACTCTTTCACCATTAAAGAGATGATACCATTGCTTATGCATATGTATGGCCTACAATCTCCATGACATGATGTGAATCAATTTCCTTGTTAACTATTAAGTTATTATTATAATAATTTATTTAATGACTAAATATTATATTTATTGAATTAATATCATTATTTATATGTTTGATATATACCATATTCAGGACAATCAAGACATTGATGAAAAAATAAGTATGAGAAAACATAGAAATTAACACCAAAAACAGTAAAACACATAAAATAGTATCAATAAAATTAATTTAAAATTCTTAAAGGAGATCATATTTGATATTATAAATATTATTATTATTTTGGGATAAGTTAATCATATGATTAAAATCACTATACTAGAGTTTTGAACATATACATTGAAAATCAGACCTATGGTATGGAATTTTTGTCTCACTTGTATTTCTATGGAACACATACATTATATAAATTTTTGTTTTTATATGTTTTCTATGTACTTCCAATGAATTTACTTTTTGTGATAATAATTATTATTATTTTATTTTCATATCTATAAAATTTTATTTATTTTATGGGGAATATGATTCTTATAATTATAAAGTTTTCGATGTTATTTCAAAATATCAATATTATCTGGTATTTTTTATGTTTAAGTCTCCACTGGGAAACATTTTATTTATATGTCCATGTTTTATCAAAAAAGTTCAAAAAATATATTTCATCTTATCCTAAAATAATTTCAAATATTTCTTCACCTGATTGAATTTTTATAAAATGGGTTAAAATGAATCTGTTTATTGTTTTCTAAATGAGTTACATTATGAATTGATAAACAAGAATATGGATGGAGTTTTTTTTTAAATTATATAGAATGAGAATATGTTTCCTCCTTCATGAATTTTTAATATATTAATTCTTCATTTAGAATATTACAATATTATTTTCAATGAATATTTATTCTTTTAAATTTTAATTCCCTTTTAAATAAATAATTTCAAAGTAAAAGTTTTTATTTATATTGTGGAATTATTAATGATTTTATTAATGTATTTTCATGTATGTAAACATCCATTGTTTGATCACATTCTTGATTTTTTTTTGATCTCTTATTATAAAATTTACTATATTTCACTGTATGACCTGAGATTTAGTTTGACTGCGGATATTCAATTTGGATTCCATTCCGAAATTATAGTTAAAGTATTCAAATTTCATATTCTAGTTTAAATATTAATTTATATGATTATCCGGGTTCACCCATTACAAATGTGGAATGGATTGAACATTGTATGTGTCTTTCGGGGCCCACTATAGCCTGAAAATGCATCGATATGTCTCCTGAGTCAAACTAGTTTTTATTTTTGATAATATCATTTCAGATTATATACGGTGATTTGGATGAAGCCTTGCCGATATGTTTCTGATGTCACACATTAATCATTCCCTCAGTAAGAGATTATTTGTTGATGTTTATTGTTATTATTTGAAAAGTGTAATATCAATGGTTAAGTTTCTATTTCATGTGATTATTTCTTTATAATTACCTAACCATGTTTCATTTCATCTATATTATGCTTTGGTTATTTATTAAATGATATGTGTTTTTGTTAATCACCATTGCTCAATCATTTGTGATTTTTTATAATAGATTTAATTGTATGTATACCCCTTCTAAGAATATATGATTTACCTTTTCTTATGTTTCAGCATTACCAAGTATTCCAAGATGTATATTATGACTTATATATAGGGTTAAAAAAAGGGTGAATAATGGATGAATCAATAAATCCGTTTGGTTATTTTATGTTTTACAATGTAATATGGATTTCATGTATATGTATATTTTCCAAAGACTACTCAACTATCTGGTCCTTTTGGATGCCAATTCGTATGTCTTATTCCAATTTAATAAATTAAGGCACCAAATCTGGGATACTTGGGTTGGGGTAATTATATATTTATGCATTATAATGTCTATGGATCTATAATTATGCGTTTTCAGAATATATTTTTTTAGAAGCGTGGGTAACACTTTTTATTCTAAAAAAATTAAGTGTCTGAATCACCTCACTTTTAAGAGGCCTACCATCTCTTTTGTTCTGCACACCTTCAAACCTATTGGTTCATCTAATACCTAAAAAAATCAATACCTAATATCCATCTGTTCATCCATGAATCCCTTATTTTCTTATAAATACATTCTTAGAACACTTTTGTTATAATCTTAAAGTGGGGGTTTGAGAGGATGTAAAATTCTAAAATATGCATTTTTGTATTATTTCCCCATCCAACCCCTTTAAATATTCAATATTAATGATTATAAAATAAAAATAGTATCTATTATATATTGAGATGCTATCATGTTATTCTAATAAACTATATTCATCTCTTCTTCCCATAAATTGAATATAATAAATTGATCTTTTGTTTGGAGGACTACCGCCACATGAATCGATGTGAATAATTTTCCTACAACACCTCTAACGGTTGGATATGATGATTGATATTACTTATGTATATATTATATATATAACATAATTATATCTTTCAGTTATAATTTCATATTTACATTTTTATATTTTATTCTCAAGGAATATGATAACCTCACTCATGGGTATGGAGGGCTACCGCAACAGTATGTGATATTATTTGTGATTCAATAATATTTACTTGGATGATGATGGGGATAATTTAAATTAGTACATGTGATATAATTATGATATAATTATGATATTTTTTACATAAATATCATTTTAAAATAATAATATATCATTTTCTCTCTTATATTCTTACACACTAAATAATGATAACACGATTCATGTATTTGTTGAAAGTAGCCTCCAAGAAGTGATCTGACTCATTCCATAAAAAATTTAAAGATGAAAATATATATGTTCTATGAAATAATATAGTATTTGTGATTTAATGAAAAAATTTTAAAGAAAAAAATTCAACATACCTAATATCAATATTATACAGTGAAAAATTGATATGTTACACATGCATAGGTATATAATATCATCTTTGTAATCGTAACATACTTAATTTATCAAAATCATTATTCATTATTACTCATAACATTATAATAAATGTATATATATGATAATTATTCTATGATTATTATTATAGATATGGTTTAATAATGGCTTCTTAGAATAATAGTGAACCGACCGATCTTATTTTTGATGCATAAGTCAAATACTACTGAAGCAAGTAATGTAAACTTAATCGACTAAATAATTGTATATTACATGATAATATGTAAAATTAAAGAAATAATTATCATTAAAAAATTATTAATAATGTAAATAATTAAATAAATTATTATTCATGAAGATAAATATAGTATGTGTCGAGTTAGGCTCAATGTTAGGGTATCTCACCTCAACTTTACTTCTATGAGTCATATATCATATTCACCAATTATATAATTATTTGGTATATATACTTCTCATTTTGATATTTTATATCAATAGAAAATTTACATTCATTTAATATAATGTTTCATTTTATTTAATTTTATTCATGGTGATTATGATTGTTTTAGAGAAAATTATTCTGTTTTCTATTCCTATTTCAATTCAATAGTTTTTGTACATCAATCGTGGTCATGTTTTGTTCATCTCAATAAGATTATATATGAAATAAGTATAATATTTATCCATTAAATATAATTTTATATAAATATAATATAGTTATGGGAAATCAATTATATCACATTTTTGAGATAGTAGTTCATACGTACACATGAGTACGACTTTCTATTTTTTAGGGATGGTACTAAAAAATGTTATATTAATTAAACATTATAGAATTGTTATAACCTAAAAAATTTCATATATTATCATTAAATATATTATTATTACAATATATTTAAATTACATATCAGAAAAAAGTCACCCTACTTCATCGAGGTAGTATTCCATGCATACGCATGGGCAACGTTAGCATATTCTAACAGATTGGATAGTTAAAAGGTATATAAGATATTATAAATATTGAAGACTAATTATGTCATTATTATTATATATAAACATTAATAATTTATTAATAACCTACCATAGTATTTGGTGATGGAAATTTTTTTATATCAAAAGATATATGTGGTAGTCCACACATACTGACTAGCAATAATTAAATTTCACATTTCATTGAAAGGATGTGGAAAATGATATTAAAATAATTATAATAATTTCCATGTTAATATATGAATATAGAGTAATAATTTTAATAATTATTATATATATTTATAGGAATTATTATTTTTTATAAACTTTGGAAGAGTCACATAAGATGATTATGTCTTATTTGAGAGGCCTCCTTTGGTTTAAACATTAAGAATTAATAGGATTGTCCTGGGATAAGTCCAGGAACTCAAGAATGAAGTGAATTAATGAAGAAAGGTGTTTGTTTTTGGATTTAATGTTCAAGGGTGTATTTTTTCGAATAAATAATGAGGAGAGGTTGTCTTTTATATGTTTATCAAGGGACACGCATGTAATTACATAAAATATTTATATAAAATAGTGACACTTTCTTTAAAAGGTAGATCTAAATTGAAACCATATATACATTATGATAATATTAGATCATTTTATCTTTAAAAAATAATTTTCTTATGTTTATGAGGATTATTTACACTTATATCTTAGTTTAACCCCGAATAAACCGTTTTTAATCATAAGAGAAGTAACAAATATTTAATATTTTAACTATTAAATATATAATAATAACTTTTACAAAATCTAATTATATAACTAATTATAATTGAAAATATTTAACCAATTTTACAATGTTTAGTTACTATATTATTCATAAATTAAATTTAAAATAAATTTTCGAAAATCAACAAAAATAGGTTTTTTGAAAATTGATTTTTAAGAATAAAATTATGTATAACATCATCCCTTTTCATGAAAAACTATTAAATTAATGGTAAAATATCTTAATGAATATATATTCAATTAATTTATTTATAATCAATAATAAATTTTTATTTAAATAATTTATTATGATAGAAACACATTACCAACACATAAAAATAGTTTCTAAAAAAACACTTTTTACCTTCAAATGATTTTATTTTATACTATAAAAAATTTATAACCAATGGATTAATCATATACATGTCTAAAAAATTATTTCTCATAATATATATTTTTCTGAATCAGACTTTTAAATTACATATCTAGGCAATAATTATCACATAATAATAATTCAACAGTATATCACAGTTTTTTTAAAACATTATGTTTTAGGTAAAATGTTATATAAAACATATAAAATTTATTAAAAATAAATATATTATAAACTCTCATAATTTTTCATTACATACCATTATAATATTTTATTTCTTGAAATTCCATCACCATGATACAATGAACTAATTAAACATTGACCTTATCACATCCTCATATTCTCACATAGCTTATGTAAATTTATGGAGTGTCTACAAAAAATGAACTTGGTTCGTGGACTGGTTTCTCAACACTTTATATATTTGATCCAATATATCCACCAATTTACCACTATATGATATATCATTAATTAGGGTTATGAAATATGAGTTTATTACAGGTTATTAATCAACTATGTACATATTTATGCGATACACATAGAACAAATCGTGAGCTTGCAAGTGATTCAATAGCAGTGTTAGGGAAAATGTGATTATCTCGATACGATCAATAATTTCATATGGATTGATATATATTTTACTCACATGACCTTTTTTCAAAATCATATAACTTTATTTTAAGTTGTTATTTTTTGGATTACCTTATCACCATCTTAATAATCGATGTTTCTCTAATGATTTTAAACAAAAAATTTCTTTTGATCATGGGCTTTTTTAATGTTATGTTGGATAACTCTAACCATGCCTACCACATCCTTTTCTATATCAGTTAATATTATATATTTTTCTTTTACTACATCCCAACCCATTGGAGTTAAAAACATCATTCCATTATGGATCCATAAAGGGTCATCTAAATTCCATAGTGATTGTTTTTATTGATAAAAAATTAACCTGACAATATTGTTGTTCCCATAAATTAATGAAAAATATAGAATAATATATAAAAAATATTCTAATGTTCAAATCATCCCCATATAAAATAATTCTATTTTAGAATTATATAAATGGACAAATATTTTCTCTATATCACATCATACTAATTACTTATCTAGAACCGTGATGTGAACCTTAAAAGCCAATCAAATATAATAGAATATGCTACTATAAACATATAACACTTCGTTAATTTATATTCATAGAATATTATGAAAATATAAATATCCTACAATAGAAAAAAATAAATATATTTTTAAGGCCATCAACTACAACCCAAATAACATTATTCTATTCAAATGTTTTGGGGAGTCATATAATGAAATACATTGAATTGTTTTCCAATTTTTAATTTAGTATTGGTAATTCTTGTATCATTCTCTATAAAATTTTACACTCATCAATAACATTGGGAAATACCATATATTAATATACATAATCTTAAATTTCTATTTTCTTATTATCCAACTTGAAATTCACTTACATGTTATAATGAATCCTCATAGCTCATGGACTAATAGATATTGATGAACAATGGGATTAATCCAGAAAATTATTATTCATGTCTATTGTTCAAAATACATATACTTGGTTCCTAAAACATATCATTCCAAAAAAATCATGGTTGTACTTGATAATAAATTTCACCTTATTTTGTATTTCTACACACACCTTATATTTTTCTTAAATACTTAGTTGGATAGATTGTCAATCATTAATCTTATAAAGTTATTATCTACCACAATTCATTTTGATTTTAGTGTCTTTTTTTTATAAATCCATAATTAACTTATCGATCTATATCCTCATCATGAAAATAATATCAGGACCTTTATAACTTATAGGAACATCTTCTATATTCTCCTCCATGGGTGGTAATATTTGAGTAGTCATAATATTTAACAAACCCCGACCATATCCTTTGTAATATATTTAAATATTTCAATGTGAATATTAACATCACTCACTTATGATCATTATATATATCACATTGTTCACCATATAGGTAATTATTCTACATTTTCTGTGTACAAAATTTCTATTTCTATTTCTAAATATTGAGTTTAGAAATTTATCTAATAAATATTCAATGGGACTGAGGATTGGGAAATCATGATATAAATCTACAAAAACACACATCTGAGACCCTAATTTGTTGAATCAATATTGATAATTAACCCTTCTCATCTACATGGTATTGTATGTAATTTTTGTGTACTATCCATATTTTTAGCATCATGAATTATTACTTACATTCATTACTCCAATGGAACATGACCCTATTCTCAGTCAACATGGTTATTATATTTGATAGACCTAAAAAAATATATCTCAACGAATCAGTAGTATCATAGTATCCAAATTAAAATATGGATCTTGGTCATTGTGGTTGGTCTATGGAATTTGTTGATAACTTTTTTCTTTGAAGGATCCACCAATATACCATCACATAAAATTATATGACTTGGGAATGAAACATTTTGTATTCAAAATTTACACATACTAAATTTCTCATATAACATCGATTTTAGTAGGGACTTCAACATTATCTTCAAATAATATTAATTCTATTCCTTGAAAGTTTCAATAAGTAAAAATATCATCTATAAATAATAGAAAAATCTGATCATGTTGATATTTAAACTCTGTATTAATCATATCTATAAATATATCATGGGAAATTGTAAGTGAAAATGGAATCATTATAAATTCATAATATATGAAACTCACATAAAATGATATCTTAAGTGTATCCTCATTACTGGAACTCAATAAATGATATCTTTTATGATGGTAATTCTTACAAAACTATTAAACTCCTTGAATTTGAATAAATAATTCATCAATATTGTGGATAGAATACATTTTCTTGATTGTGATCTTGTAATGTTATCAGAAATAAATGGAAAGTTGCAAGAAAACATATCTCTTAAAAAATGAATAGGTTCACCCCATGGTAATTAACTACTTCATATGAATCCCATATCAGGATTCTCATGTAGTTTCTTCTTAGCTATCACATCTCAGGTGATACCGTTCTATATGGAGTCTTTGTAATAGTTGTACACTAGTTATAGGTTCTATTGAAATATCAACATCAATATTCAAGGAAGGAAAAAGAAATTATTTGAAAAAATCTTTAGTATAATCCCAATGATGTTTCATATCTTCATTGTTAATATTATCCCTAACCATTTGAGATAAATATTCATCATTCACAGTTTTTCAGACCCATACAATTTATCTAACTTCTATTGAAATATTATATTCATCCTCACATGAATAGTTGATCATGTAATGATTGTACATATCAAATAAGGATTTTCTTCCCTGCAAATTGATACGAGATATATATATATAGAGAGAAATTTCATTCCCAAATGAACATCAAATTAAACTAGATGGATAATAACAAGTATTAGAGGAATATACCTATAAGTTTTTTTCAAATTGGATAAAAACATCAGATGTGATCACCTTTTTATTATGAGTTTTTTATAACTTACTCAAAATATAATCATTGAGGTTAGGGTATGATACCCTTAAAAATCATTATATATAATATAGTGTGTAGATCTAAAACAAAATAATTATTTTTTAATTCAGAGTGGATGAAATCGTACCGTTCATTACTTTGTTATCATAGTCCACTCTAGCAGTATTGATAGCTTATTATATCAAGTTTTTTATGGGATAAAGTGGTTACTGATAATAATTTTCAAAATTAATCCTTTGATTCATGAACTTATTAACATAATTTCTATACTACTTATTATTAACTAATTATAGTGTGGGTGGAACATTAGGTTGTTTTCTCACATATACATTCACTAATTGACTTCCTTACATCAAATAATTATTTTTATTTCTAGATGGAATTCATTACCGAACAAAAACAATTACCATAACCCATAAGTAAATCTCCACCATGATTTTATCCACACTTTTAACTTGAATGATGATTTGTTTCCTTTCTTTTTGGGGATTACTATTATAAATTCATTAAAATTTCATCTTTTAATTCACTTCCCTAAAACCAAATGATCATTGTGAGATTATGGTTTCCATTTCCATCTCGATATCATATCCAACAATTGCATCATATATATCAAATTCCCTTCTACACAATTCCTTCAAATAGATATAGTCTCAATCCATTATATAATTTATCTTCTTTTCTTATATAATTAATGATTAAACATGAACTATCCAATTAAAGTATGGTGGAAGTTTTCTTATAAGGGATAATGGATTTTTTATAATTATTCAATTGTTATAATTGTTTATTTTACATTTTATGTGATGATTTTATGGAAAATACATTTTAAAAAATACATACTTAAACACTTCCCAATTATTGGAGTCAATTTCATTTTCTCTATAATATTCATATTGAAATTACATTGTTGATCCTCTTCACATTTAAAATGATACCTGAAAAAAATAACCTTCCCATGATCTAAGAATTAGATAATAGAGAATACATTTTTTACATAATTGATTTATTTCATAGTAATAATTGTTTTAGAGGAGAAACTAATTAAATGTGGATGATGTTGAATAAATGATGAAATAATGAGTTATTACATCCATTTTTCATTTGGATGATTCACATGATACATGTTACCATTAATTTAATGAGAGTGTTGGGTAATTATAACGGAAATAATTCTTATCCCATATCTGATTTCATTTGGTGTTTGATGGGGATGGTTATCTCATTAACTAGCATATTCCACATTTAAATCATTATTTCTATTTAAAATAATTAACTAAAAAAATAAGATTGTGAGAAACAATAATATTTGTGATTAATCATGTAATCCTTAACAATCATTTATAGGATATCTAAATCATGACACCATATTTTCAATAAATGAACCCATATGTTAAAAATAATAAATTCATGGATATGTATTCTTCAAAACCTTCATAACGCTTAATAATCAAAATAATGATAAGTACAAGAATATTCCCTTATGGTTATTTATAAAAGGGTGTATTATTAGGCCCTCACTTCATGAAATGATGACGGTTGAGTTAATACTAAATCCACCCCTTTCAGCACTTTTAACCATTGGTGCATCTATGCCAAAATCACATCATATTTCCAATTTCCTGGAGTGCATGTATTTTATTATGAAACAACACGATCTACACATTACTAATTATTGAAGAATTTATCTTATGAATAATCATATCCATTGGGTAATAAATAAGTTCTCTAATATTATTCTCTAAAAATTTAATAACTATGAATAGATAGTAACTGTGGAAACCAAAGTATAACATTAAAAATATTATATCATCTAAGATGAATATTCAATGCATTTCACAAAAAACATACTCATGACCATAATGAATAGGTTTCATTGGTGAATATATAAAAAATAAATTAAATTTAAAAAGTATCTTAATATATCTTATATGGTTCTTCTCTTAGAGTATCTTTCATATATATATATATATATATATTACATAACACCTTTTATCATAATATATTGAATGGATAAAATAATAGATTTTGGGATCTAATACTTACTAATGTTAGGAATATGTGATATCAGTCAATGATTTTATGTGAGAACAAGAATAAGGGTATTAGAAAATAATAATAAATTATGAATTTCATTCCAAAGCAGTTAAATATATTTAATCATGAACCCCAGGATAAGGTTTTTTCAATCCAAATACATATGATACAAGTGTATTTAGTCATCAATAATCAATCATTATCCATGATAATATATCATAAACATGAGACTTGTGTTTTTTGGAATACACAAATGCATAGAAAATCATTTTACTAGTCAATGCTCCATACTAAGGCTATAATTTTGGATTGCATGCACTCCCTATTCTATTATTTGATTAGTTAAAGATGACTCCCAAGATTATCATAGTATATTTTTACCCTTAATTAACATTAGTTAAGTCCCTATTTTTGTTATTTTTATCTCATATAAATCATTATTTACCAAATACATTAGATGTCCATAATAAACTAACTCATCTCTCGATTATAGTTTATCAAATTATCCTTGGTTTATAATATAAAAACATATATATATATATATATATTAATGGAACAACCCATCCAATAATTATAACAAAACCATTCATCAAAGAATGAAAACCATTCAAATGTCCTCCAAAATATCATAAAACCTTGTCATATCATAATAGAATATCATTTTAAAAATAAATAGTTTTCATAAAATACATATCAGCATATTCAGAAAACAAGCAATCAAATACTATTGATGGTATTAATATATCATACCACTAGTAAATAACTACTAAAATCAATAAATTTTATTATTGATGAATAATAATTTTAAATATCACCTGAATTTATCAAGTGTAAAATAACAATTTTGTTTTGAAATAATTATATAAAATATTAAAATATCAAAAATATAAGAATAAAATCAATGAAAAGAAGAATAGAAACATAAAAAAGAATATTCATGGTAAATACTAATAATTATATTCAGAAAATACATTCATATAAAATAAATAAAAAGGATACATTATTTTTCATATTTTTTTATAATATTCAAAAATGTATAGTGTAGTAAATATTTGATTAAAAATATTTCATTATATAATTTTTAGAAAAATTAATAAATAATTAAAATAACATTATTAAATTATTTTAGTTATAGGTAATAAAATACAATAAAATATTTCTTATAATAATGTACATGGCATAAAAACATCATCGACCATAGTAGAAATAAGAATGGATTATCATTAAAATTATCTTGATCACTTTATATAAAAATTAGAGGGAAAATTTACTATTACACTACTATAATAGGAATAAATATTAGAGAAGAATATTTAATGGGTTTAATGGAATAAAATATTTATTATTTACCAAAAAATGAATTTAACATATATAATATCAAAAATAAATGACATTATTACATAAAACATTACTCATTTGGTAATCAATGAATGAAAACCTCCTAATGGAAATAATCATAGTGTTTTTTTATACTCATATTTTTCATTTGAATAATCATAAATTATTCATAGTTTTTTTATATACTCGTATTTTTTATTAGAATAATAATATATTACATTAATTTTTATTATATCTCCTATATAAAAGAAATAACTATTGAATATGGAATTTTCTTACAAAAATAAAAAAGACGAGAAACCCACACCCCAGGTCCCTTATTTCATCCTACTAATTTAGATATCTCATAAAATAAATATATAATTATTATAGATATTATGAATTACCATATTCATATATAAAATACAACGTATAATCCCTTTATAATTCCCAATTACCTTTTATTATCAATTTTATCATTAAAATGAACATTTATGTGAAAATTGTTTAGTTTATCATAGGTGATTCAATTTGATGGCTTTAATACATATAGATTGAACATTGGTTTATAATCAATAAAATATTTTATGATGTAATAAATATCACATTTATGGTTCTTATAAACTATTATAATCATACATCGATTGCATTTAGGAAAAATTAATTAAATCACGTTATGGAGATGATTGTCTATACTTATGCAATATTAATGTTTCTAGTTTTTGATGGGTATAACAAAATATTAAAAATTAATAAAATCTCTAAAATAATTATTATAAAATAAATTTTATATATATTAAATAAATAAATATTTATTACAATCCATGTAAATTAAAAATAAAAAATGAATTACATCACTTCATAGAGGTGGTGGTCCACGCGTATAGTGGTGTGACATTAATGTTTTTTAAAATATATAAATATTTAAAAGTAGATATAATATTATAATTAAAAATAATAACTATGTAATGAATATCATATATAAAAATAAATAACAAAAATAATTGGCTATGACTGATGGTGATGGAAAATTGTTAATATCTATATGTGGAGGTGATATTCCCCACCAATGATAGATTGATACATTAATTATCTATTTGATGTATTTAAAGTTGAAAATGGTTGTACTATATTCATTATAAAAATTATATATTCATTATATAGGATTCATAATTTAAGATATATATAATTGGATTATAGGTATCATATGAACATATAAACCTTAAAATAGTATAGTAAGATGATTACATAATATTTGAGATAACTCCATTACCTTACACCTTAAGCCTTAAGATTGTGTACTTAATCTAAGAAAATGAGCTCAATAATGAAGGAAATAAAAATGGGTTTTTTAGTAAGTATTTTTACATCTGGTTATACAAATGTTTATTAATAGGGTAATAGAACTGGATTTCTTTTATAAGTGAGGGGAGGGACAGACATGTGATTACATAAAACATTTAAATAATATGTGGTCAAATTTTAGTGAAAATGTGACAAAATTGTAATTAATATTACTGTAGTATAATATAAGGCCATATATCTTCAAATAATAAAATCTAGCTAATTTTAATTGGATTTTTCACTGTTATCTCTTACTTTAACCCCAATAAACCTTTTTTATCAATTATAATGTTAATAAAATATTACTATTTTTACAATTCAATATTAAAAAAAATATAAATTTGACCTTATTAAATTATATTAATTATTTTTTCTTCAAAAAAGGAATAATTTTTAAAATATTCGACTGTTATAATTTTTTGAAATTAATTCTTAAATATGTGAGTAATAAGAAACTAAAACTGTTTTCAGGAAAAAATAATTTTTCAGAATAAAACTGTGATTACCTTAATTCTTATATATGTTTTAATATTACATGAATGATAAAATATCTTAATTAAAAAATATCTAAAAAACTAAATCATTAATAAGTGGCAATTTATTTAATTTATTAAAATAAAAAACATGTTTCACACACAAAATAAATAGTTTTCTATAAAAAACTATTTATACATTAAAATGATTTTATATTAGTTTCTTACCAATGGATAATGAATTAATTCATCTCATTCATGGGTAATGTTTTTTATTTTCTCCAATCCATTCATTCCATTCCAACAAAATGAAAATATCATTCAAATAAAATTAAATCAATAGTATATCAAATTTATTTTACACTTAGTTTTTCCAGTAATTCAAACAATTAAACAATTAAAATTAATTAGTGATAAGTACATAATAAAATCACAAAGTGTTATAATATATCTATATTATTTTATTCATTTTTAATTTTCATTCCCATTTCATTTCATAATGTTGGACTAAAACACCGCCATTTACCTCAATATTTATAAATAATTGAAAAAAGAAATACATATAAATGGTTTGTTGATGTGAAGAACTATCCAAGAACTTAATAAGAATTACCCTGGTCTGTCTGAATGAATTATATTGTACATTTGGAAAAAATTTATATATGAGGTCCCATAGAGCCTCTTTATATCATTTCTTCACAGACATGACAATCTAAATAACATGACTAAAATAAACAATTTCAATTTATATTATTCAACAGTCCTTTAAGGATTATTTATTTAAGGAAATATGAAAAATATTTAATAACTAAACACATATATTTTTCAACTAAGGAAAATCATTAATACTATATAACAAGATTATTAATCCATAATGGGACTTCAAAACCTCCAAGTAATTCTCCACATAAGAAAATATTATTAAAATTTCATAGATTTATTATCTTTATAACTTAGTAAAATCAAAACAATAAACTATTGTGAGATTAGATTCCTAAAAAGGGGAAACGTAAACAATAACCGTCAAATATTCTAATTGAGTATAATTTGACCTTATGTTTATTGTAAATACACATAATAAAATAATACCCAGTAAAGAATATATCATTAAACATGGTATCTAGCACAACATAAAATATGTTATAAATCAAGATAGTGTGGAATCATGGGATAAATAAACATTATACATGAGATCTTAACTTATATATAAGAAGAATCACAAAAACTATATAACATACATTTCTGTAAAAAAACATTATAAGGAAACTAAATAAAATATAAACCTTTTTTAATAAACTCAATAATTACCACACATTATTAATTTGATAAAACACTATCAATCAATTTACTTTGGAAATAAACTCAATCTAATCATTGGTTTAAAAATGTGACACAACATAATCTTTTTCACGCCTTTCAAAAAAAACCAAGTCATGTAAATCTATTTTTTCTTCATGATATACAATAAAATATCCAATGAATTATATGGTGATATGTTACACTACGTATAATCATCAATATTAGTGAATTAAAATTAATATCAAATCATTCATTTTTTCTTAATGAACCCATGGGGAGAAAATATGTTTCATTAATTTTTTTAATTCTATCAAATAAAATGATATTTATAATTACTAATTGATTAATACAAAAAACCAGACCACAAAATAAGAGTATTTAAAAATAGGACATATAGGGTGATTTAAAATAAATTACTCTATTATATATCAATATTTCAAAATTAAATGAGAAAATTGTAATTTTTTTTAGAAAACATTTATGTATAATATTCCAAGGGGGCGTGATTTTTGTGAGATATTATAAAATATAAATTTTTAATATGAATTGAAAATTACATACAAAGTAACATCAAAATAAATTTCTTTTATGGGACCCTAAAATAAAATAACATATGTTAACAATTTTGTGATGTTAATGTAAATATTATAGGATCGTGAAAATGAAAAATATTAATAAATTTTAAAATAATATTATAAAAAATAAACATCATTAAAGGGATAAAAACATTTTTTTACGTTAATTGAAGTAAATATTAATTTTATTGATTATAACAACTATTTTATTTTTCCATATTGAATGGTGAACATTGGAAGTTAATAAAAACATTGATATAGAGAATGTATTCATTAAAAGGGGTGAGAATTATTTTTAAAAAAAGTAATTTTATTTAAAAATGATCTTCATATAAGAGTTATACATCAATGTGAAAGATTCTTTTTCCATAAATGAATATTTAAATAAAACATAACTTCATTCTAGGTTATAATATATTACCAACTAAATGTTATATTCAAAGAGGAGTGATTATAAAACATAGAAATTACTTTAGTTAAGAAAACCCCCTATAGATTTAGAAACATTTTAATAAAAAATCATTGAAATTATGATTTAAAATAAAACATTAAATATAATGAAGAATTATATTGTCATGAGACGAAATAGTTAATTGGTATTGTATACAATATTCTAATAAAAACATGGGGTTTAAAAATAAATATGTTTAAATCAAAGAATATTAAGACCAGAAACTCATAGATATTACATTGTTATTAAGGTAAGAATATTTTGAAAATAAAGTTATAAGAAATAATTTTTAAAATAAATTAATTATGTAACATATTATCAATTATTTTTAGGTTATATTAATCAAACATGAAAATATAGAGTTCAATAATAAATATTTACATCCAATTGATGGAAATTGGCTTTGGGAAAACCCTTGTAAAATTTTTAACATCTGAGTCAAAACACCTTGAGATAGTGAAAAAGGAATAAATAACTGAACATAATGGAATATATGAGAATAATGATATAAGAGAAATTTGGTTTGTATTTTCAGTATAAAAAATAACTATTGGGTTGGAACATAAATATGTCATAGGGAATTAAAATATGTGACAAATAATTCATTCATTGTTTCCCCGTAAAAACAAATATTCTATAACCTCCTATAAAACAACCATAAATATGAAAATATTATATTTTATAACCCGGTTCAATTAAAATACATTTTTATTCATTGTTTATAATCATTTTTATGAATATTGTAATTTAATGCAACTTATATTTGTCATTAGATGTTAATAACTTTAATTGATACTGAATTAATTAGTATGTTCATTTTGATACACATTACTTAATACCAGGTTCATGATCCCAAGATATTTTATGGTACCATAATAGACAAAAAATATATACTAATAAATCTATTATTTCATTAAATAATTTTTTTTTCTATTTCATAAATGTAAATTCAGTGTCGACTTATTTTGGTAAATGCGGTAATTGAAGATGATGTTTAAATAATAATTGCAATACATAATATATCATTTAAAAAACAAAAAAAATAATAATTATTTTGTTATTAAATTTTTACAATCATAATTTTATTTTATTTTTCTATAGTAATCCACTACATTTTTTTCCAACATCATTCAAGTTGGTTGTTAGACCAAACTAAATTACAACATACCAATATTAATGGATGATTATGTTTTTAATATGGATTGTTTGGGGAAAATAATTTTTTTAAAGAATAATAATAACATTTCTATATATTTTTTATTTTTGGAATCATATGTCAAAATTATGGGATAACTAATGAACTTTAATATGAAAAATCAAAAATGTTACATTATAAAGGTAATAGTTTTCAAAACACATGGTAAAGAATTTAATTTCCCACTGAATGAGTAGGGAATGAATGTGGATTATAATATAAATAATCATAATCATAATTATATTATATTGTTCCCATTAATTATTTATTTTCAAAAATATTACCACTGAAAAGTTTTGGTATAAAAATATGAGTGACATTTCTTCGAGGAGGTTGTCCTCCCACAAAAGGAACATTCAACCTTCACATGTTGTTTTATGTGGATTGGAAGGAATTAATAAATATTATCACACTAATATAATAAAGATTTATTATCGTAATGATACAGAAGACATTATATATAACGATAGTTTTGGAATAGAAAAAAAGAAGAAAATATTAAAAATTAAGTAATACTCCATATAGAACCTTAAACATTCCCTTAAAATACTCATTATAAATAAAAACAGTAGTCTAAATTATAGTGAATATATTACATTTTACATTACACTGGATCTCATGAGAGGGGTATTTGGTAGGATTTAAGGGATACATTATGTTTTATTTCTAACTGTAGGTACCAAGTTGGTTAGAGAGTGTTTTTGATTGTTAGAATAAGTATTTTTTTCATGTGTGTTGTCTATTGTTAATAGATAGGTTAAATCAACTCACTTTTTTAAATGTTCATTCAAACTCAAAAATCATACTTAGATAAAAATACTCACATGATTATTAAATTATGTTATATTAAGAATGGGTTTTCTAGAAGAAAAGGATTATCAAACTCACCTTGGGTCCGGAATGATATAAAGATCATTATAAGAGAATTAGATTCATTATTTATATGATATAATTTAAACAATGATATTTTTCTCCTGAAAATATTAAATGCACCAAAGTAAGTGGTGATATAATATAATGTTTGTTGAAGAAGGTTGTTTGAAATGTTGAGTCCTTACTATATAATTTTCATCATTATGGTATCAATGTATAAAATTTATTTCAAAAATGGTTGAATTATTTTATCTTATTATGATAAAGTAACAAGTTTTCGATGATACCGGTCCCTTGAACTCGGTATAACACGTATCATCGGAGGAAAGATGACACACATTTTTCACAATTTTTTTTGGTATCATTATGATATCATATGTTGGTAATAAATCAAATGAATATAAATAAGAGTTTTTTATATAATTTTGAAGCTAATACTGAGGTGATACCATAGAAATAATGTTTGTGGAATTTTTTTTTCAAATATCATATGTTTAATTGTTGGTTTAGAGAATAATATTATGAATTGTTATACATGTTGATATGGATTATCATATTAGTTAGACATATTTTTTCATATTTTTCATTTAGTATAGATGAATGTAATTATGTTTATGATGTCTCCATTATAATAAAAAAAAGTAATAGAAATATGAATCATAATCCATAATCGGATTCATAATGAAAATGTTTTAGGATGTCTGATGCATTGCTAAATTCAAAGAGATATATGTAATTTAAGGGTATTTAAAGGAACTAAATAGTAAAACAATAATATGATATTTAGGGAAGACTGACGATTCTAGAAATTTGGTAAATCAAGAACAGCATTTCACAATCCTATATAAACCATTTTTGAGTGTGTATAAAAGAGGATAACACAATGTGCATTTTGTGTCTTTGATTCATTGAAAAAGAGGAGTGATAAGTTCTACATTTCTATAAAGAATAAATATTCATATTGATTTTTTGATGCATTTTTTCAAATAGACAAACAAAGTGTGAAGAGGAAATATCACATTCAGATTCTGGAATGAGATAGATTAATCGAGTTGGGATCTCGACATTGAGACATAAAAAGTTTATATTTTTTTAGTAGTATTCATACAAATTTATATGTATGTATTGAGTAATCAGGACATAGGAATCAGGATTTGAAATCGTACTGAGTATCGTTAGGAATTTCAATAAGTTCATACCTTTTCCAGGATAAAAAAATGAAGATTTTTTTTAAATTTTTAGGTTTTTTAGAAAGATTCCTTGGAATTTTTTTATTATATCATTTAATGCTACTTGAAAAAAAAGACACTATAGTACTGAACATAGTGTGACATAAGTGTAAGATCATATCTTACATTTATTATCCACCCAAAAGGATTATTCTCAAGTGTATTGGGTGGTATTAGATTGTTTCTATACTTTATTATGAACTATGTATAATTGTTAACTAGTAAACCTTGTAAATTATTTTATTATTGGGGATGTATTATTGATTTCAATTCATGAAGGAATGAAAACATTAATAATCGGAGAATGTTGTTTCATAAATAAAGAAATTTAATATAAATATATATCATTGGTTCACCCACTCCCCCTCTTAGTGACACTTTGATCAAAGTTGGGTCATCTCAATTGGTATCGAAGTGAAGGCTCTCTTTTATTACTTATTGATGATATTTTTGGAAGATAAATTTTTTTTATAGTTTGAATTCTGTCTATTGTAATGGTATTTTGGTCTTCGATATGATGAACTATCATATCTGGAAAGAAAGTATGTTTCCTTAAATTATTTCTCTTGGAAATGATTTCCTTGATGCTCTAATAAACATATTTTTCCTTCTTTATGATAAGGTTCCTCTTACACCTATTGATAAAAATAATCTTGAGAATGGTGAAAGAGAAAATTTGCTCTTCTAATATCACATTACTAAACTACATTTCTATGAGTGAATGGTTTTCCACCTCTAATTTTATTTGGAATTAAAAGAAAAATATTTAAAATGTAGATGCAAAAGTAACGAAGTAAAAGATAAAAATATGGAGGTTTATGTTTCATGATTTGATAATTAGTGACTATGAATCTATTTTTTACCTCTATAACTGGGTTAATAATATTGTTATCACCATTAAATATGTTAGTTAATATATGGAAGACTCAACTATTATAAAAAGATCCTAATAATTTATCTGAAAAATTTTGGTACTAATGTTTCTTCATTAGATGATACAGATCAAAAATCAATCTATCTATATGATCATCAAAGTGCTCTAATTATGTATTAAATGGGAGGGGAAAAGAAATAAAGGGAAAAAATATGAACCTTTAATTTCATTCAAATATAATAATCATGGAATGTCCTTGAATAATCTTGATCAAGAGGAATTTACTAATTTTGAATCAAAAGTCATGTGCGTAAAAATCATAATGACTTTTTTGTGAATCATATCTAAAAATGTAAAAAAATCAATAAGAAACTACTGGGGAAAACACCCCTTAAAAATTTTGAGAGTGGAACCATTGGGATTTTTTTGTCTAACTATCCTTGGAAGAAGATTGAATTTGAAAGTGATAAATAAGGATGAAGGAAATAATGATCATAGAAGAAACATGATGGGAAATATAAAACCTTTTCAAAAGGGAAGGATAAAAAATTATTCAAACCCAAAAGATTTTCTTTTTTTCAAAAGATGATGATTAAGATGATAGTGAAGTTGAAATGGAAACTTTACTGAGAATGATGGAAAGAAATAATTTTTTAATTGTGAATAATGAAAATTTTAGAATTATTATCTCTAAAAAGGAATAATAAAGCCAACATGAAATTCATTTGAAATATGAGTCGAAAAAATGTCTGAGAAATAACCAAACATATAAGAAAAAAAGGAATCTAATATTAATAAACCCTAAAAACAATAAAAAATGTTTTTTGATGATATATTTAACTTGTTAGAAGCAATTGATATCTTCAAGAAATATTTTGATAAAGAAGATATTTGAAACAAACTTATGGTATTAAATATAAAAGGAAAAGAATAAGAATTATAGATTGTCCAAAAAATACATCCTAATACTAAAAATAAGGTCTCAAGTTTCAAAAATTGTATTTCTAAAGTTGTTGAAAACGTTTGGAAGGTTGAACCTGAGAAGGATTAAAAAACTTTATCATCAATAGTTATTAAGAATCATTACATTTATCTAAAAATTTATAATCTTAAAAACGTTATGTATGTGGAAAAAATAAAATAATTAGATAATTATGATCTTTCTGAATATGAGAAATCAAAAAAAATTCATTATTAATTTCTATTCTAGTAAGGATGAAACAATAATAGAGCATAAGAAGAAGGTTCTGATTGAAAATAGAAAAAAAATCAACAAAGTTTCTATAAGAAATATAAAAGGTTAATAAGAAAAAAACTCACAACACCATTTGGAATGAAATTTATAGAGGAAATTATTCTTTTTAGGGATACTTTTGGTATTGTTGTGTATTCAGACATAAAAATATGATTTTGTTTAACCAACAACATTATTACTACTCCTTGATTTATTAATGGAACAATTTGATAGGGAGTCAATCCAATCAATGGAAAAAGATTGCAAAGGGTGATCTATGAAAATACAAGAAGGTTTGTGTGAAAATTTAAAATAAGTTTCAATATTTTTGAACTACTTGTGAATGATTTGAAAAACCTAGATATCCTTCTAGGGGTTTCAAGTTTAGTTTCCAGCATAATAAACATTTCATAACAATTATTATAATTCAAATACGGTGAATATAAAAGGAATTAAAGAGGCTCTTGTTGTAGAATCCTTTATATAATATAAAAAGAGAGAAGGACCACAGAATATAGAGAGTGGTTGTTAATATTATATGAAGGGAGACTTAAAATTATTAAAAATTAGAAGTAATTTAAATAATTAACAGTGAAATATGGAAATGATGAATATCTAATAATTAATTATTACAATAAAATAATAAAATTAAATAATTTCCATAAATAATTTTAATTATTAAAATGCTTTAATTCCACACAATAATAAGTCTAAATAAATAATATGATTCCCTTCATATAAAATGGCCATTTTAACCATGACGTTTGGTTATCATGAATAAATATAACTAACATATGAAAATGTATGGTGAAGTCATTTACTGCCAATAATTTATGAAAAATATAAGTCTACTATATCTTTTTAAATTTTTTTAATAAATTTAGGGAATGAATATTAGTAAATTAAATTCATTAAATATATATGTTATATAATTAATTAAATATTTTCTTTGTATTCATCCAGTATATATTTTTGTCATAGGGTATGAATAAACCCTATTGGATGTAGAAATCCCTATAAGGGTAATTTTCCACGTTTTAATGGTGAACCCATTTTAGAATAATATTTCAAAATATTAATAATTTTGATATGAAAAAACACATGAGATTTCGAAGTGGGATATAAAAATTTATTTCGGATGAATTTTTGATATTTTTCAAATGAAATATAAATTTTGATTAACAGTAAAAATACACTAGATTTTAATTAAATATCATATTTTTCATAAATTTTTTTTTGTAAAATTATAATATTTAATTGTTTTATGTTAAAAATAGAATATATTTTTATAATTATATATAATCTATATCATTATAAATAATTTTACATAAAATTTAGATGTAAAAACATTCCAATATTTTGAAATGTTTTATATTTGAAAAATCATTCTCCCTTTTCGACAGCGGGAAAAATTTTATATTAATTACTAAGACTTCTGTGTTTTAAATTTATAAAAATGGATTCCATATTTGGAATCATAAGGTCCAATTTATGTAAATTGATTTTTTTGTCTTTGTGAATAGTAACTTCTATAATTTTTATTAATATATTAAAAGAATAATCAAATTATTTAGAGTAAAAATACCATGATAAAATTACCTTAACACTTGTATTAATATTATTGGATTAGTTATTTTTGACATATATCATCACTACTTCTAAATCTTTTCTTTTGGATTCTACTTGCATGAGATTAGTACATTTAATTTTATTTTTATTTAAAGAAAAGTTAAATATATATAACTAAGATTTTAATAAAACATTATTTTGTATATAAGCTTATAAAAAATATAAATTAGATTATAAATAATTATTTTAAATATCATATTCTATTATTTATCACGGTAATTTATTTTTATGATTTATGAAATAAAAAACTACCTTACAGACTTGTACATTGATGACGTAAAAATGAATTAATTGACGAGAAATAAATAAAATAACTTTTATAAAAATTATAATATCCATAAAAGGATCCAAAAACTTGAAAAAATAATATTGTTATAGTATATCTCGACCATAAAAATCAACGGGTTGATTTAGTGACCATTTGGAGCCTTATAGAAGAGATTGTGACATTTATATTATTTCCATTGATGTGATGTTAAAGTTGTCATATCAATAATTTTATAAGTATAATATTTTAAATTTCATATTTTTCCAGGAGATATATTTTTCAAAAAAAAAAATTCTAATATTTGGTGGATTTATCTTCATCTTAGTATTTTATTTTAAATTCTATTCAATAAATAATTTTATTAAATAATTACAGAAAATAAATGTTATAAATATTTAATTAATAGAGATAACAAATAAATGTTAATAAAATGTTAAAATATAAATAATGTGGGCTAATTAATATATATAATAAATTTTATTGATTACTATTAAATCCTAGTAATATAATAATATATTTCTTTCAAAGTTAACGTGTTATCGTAATATTTTTTAAAATCAATGAATTGAATGGTGTTATAATTGACACTATTGATTGTTTATCTAAATAATGGTTTAATAATTCATTTAAAAAGATAAATAATTTTTAAAAAATATATATAATTATTATTATATGGTGTAAAATGTTATATGATATTTATTTATGGTCTATTTTACATCAAATAAGTAAATATACCAACCTTTTAATATTGAAATATCTGTTACCCTTGTTAAAAATTAAATATAATGACAAAGTGTTAATTAAAATGATAAAGTTTTAATTGACATAAAAACATATTAATAATTTATTGGTTGATGATATTATAACCCTATCTGATCTCAAAATTCAAATTGGGACATTTTGGTTGTTTTTAAAAGGGTCATGATTTTATATTAAATTAATATTTTTTGAGATCCCAAAGAAATGCCCTTTACCTCAATTATAAAAATGTGCATCCTCCCTCAACTATCCACTTCAATTTTATCCTTCAATCATGGCCATCCCTAGACCATTTACCTTATAAAAATCCCTAGTAACATTCTAACTGTTCTTGTCTTCTTCTATGACTAACACTAGTGTTGTAAATGGACATTTAGAGGATGCACATCGAAGAAGAGATTATCTCCTCTACTGATTCTGTCAAACTTCTTTCTTCTTCTACAAGCTCTTCATGAGTTTTTCCAATATAAATTAATAAATCATGTATCACTTATATAATTTTATGTTATTATAATTAGTAATAAACTATATTCGACTTCTTTTCATCCTACAAAAAATGAAATCCCTATGTGTGTGTATGTATGGCTTACCGTCTCCACACCATGGTGTAATATGTTTTTCACCACCCCCATGCGTGGTTGGTTATAATGATGGAAACAATAACTATATATATGATTATTATAAAATAATATTAATTCTTAAATATTATGCACCATCCAATTCAATACCATTCGACCATTATGGGAATGATATTGTCGCTCGTGCGTAAGTATGCCCTACCATCTCCACGATATGATGTGATTCATTCTACATTATATTAATTAAATAAGGATTATATATATTTCAATAATTAATAAATATGGTATATATTATGTTAATATCATTTTTTAATTTTGTTACAATGAACTAGTAAGGATACCTGGAACTTATTCAACAAAACATGCCTAAGAACATAAAGAAGTTAATATCTAAATAAATATTAATAATGAGATGTTAATAGAAAATGGGTGATAATATAATCACATATGATATCATAAAAATTTCTATGATTATTGTATAATCAATTATGTTATTAAATAATTATACTTGAGGTTAAAAAATATATAAAGGATATATGATCTACGTTAAAGGATAATATCTCAATATCAATATTATCAGATATTATTTATATATAGGTATTTACTAGGGTATATTTATCAACCATATATATGTTTCGAAAATGTGCAATATTATTATTATTCTATAATTTTTTAAATTCAATTTTACCCATTGGTTAATATTTATTAAACTACTTGAAAGGATTCATTTCTAGTTATTTGATTTGAAGTACATTTGGAATTTTTTTGGAAAAAGTACAAGGAAAATGATTTTTAAACATATATAGAATTAATAGATTTTTACATCTTCAGAGTGACATATTTCCATGAATATTCTCTATAAAATTTCATGTTTATTTTCTAATAAATTATTATATTTTTAAATTTCATTGAATATTGGGAAAAGAAATCATTTTTCAAGAAGAAAGGATATTTTCCTCAAGAAATAATTTCATGTGTTCAATAAAATTTATTTTCCATCTAAGATGGAATTATTTTATAGAGTTATGTTTCAAGTATAATATAATTATTATTCCTGTTATTTTATTATATTGATGGTGGAATTTTATTTATTATATCCATTTGTTTTATATGTATTATGTTACGGTGGAATGATGTTTAAAGAAACACATTTTATTCCTTGGGATATGATAAATGATTTGTGTTATTGTGGTACACATAAGAATGATTTTATTATGAGATGGGTGGGACCAATATCTAAATCCAATGAATTGGGTAATGATTTATATGTCATTAGATACACATGGTTAGAATGGTAAATGATCTTGGTTCATAAATAAAGAGCTGGAAAGTGGAGTGACCTTGGTTTGGTAACAGACTTTGTCTGCTGTGATGGTCTTGGTAGTGAGCCTTTACTAAAAAGAAAATATTTTCTATTATTATGTGTATTTCAAAAAAATCATTTCTTATTTTATAAATTTTGGGATCTCATTCATTAATTCTTATGAACATTTATAATTTATCTCACAGCATGATATCATGATCCTTCCTATGTTGGATGAGATTTTTAAATATTATGTTCTTATGTATTATTATATGATTGATATCTTTCTTGTTTACCCTTAATGTAAATTTGATCTCTCCCTTTCATATGTCTTGTTTTCCAAAGTAATGGAGAAGGATATTAAATAAGATATTTCAAAAATGGGTCCAGTTATGATGAAATGAGTGGGAGACAATGAAGAAGTCTTATTAACTAGTTGTTTATGTTTTCAATATCTAAAGACACTATACCTGTATGTTCCTGTCATGGATTTGATATATGTTTTGCTGAAAATTCATCAAAATATATGTAATATCAATGTATGTAATGTATGGTTCTTTGTTGTTGGTATGAGTTTGAGTGTATAGTTAACCTTTGGAAACTAGGATGAGAAACCATTAAGAAGAACCCAATGGATATGTTAACGTATAGGTTACAATACTAGTGCTTTAGAAATGATCTTGGATAACCTAGGATAAAACCCAATGTGTCATAAATTGTTATTTTTATTCTTGATTATGTGGTTTTCCCATTATTATTAGTATTTATCACACTATGCTTCTAGTTTTTAGTCAATGGATAGAACCTGAATAAAGTGTGTAACTTCTCAATGTGAAGGTTAAAGAAATGATTGTCCATTAGGGAAACCAAATGATATAAGAGATGGAATTAAAAATCTAGAATTTATGCTCACATAACATTCTCAATCAATAAATCATGGAGGACTAACAAATGAGGAAAGGAGGGAAAACCATTCTATTGATTCCTTTATGAGGTATAATCAACATTATTATAGTGGATCTTATGATCCATTAGTGGTTGATTAATGGATGTGTACCAATGAAAAGATATTTTAAGTTCTCCAATGTTCAGAACATGATAAATCCATCTTAGCAGTCTATCATTTTGAATTTGAAGGTGATCAATGGGGGAACCTTATTAATAATATGAGGTTAGGAGAATGAATTGAATCCTTGGAATGGGATGAGTTCAAGAACTTATTTTTAAATGTGTACTTTCCTCGTATTCTTTGAAAAAATATGGATAAGGAGTTCCATGAACTGAAGAAAAAAATATGTTGAATCTATTGGTACCTATAAAGAAAATTTTACAAGACATTCAAGGAATGCTTCTAGAATTATTATCCAATATAAGAGTAAAATTGATCGATTCATTAGTGTCATAAAACCAACATCCATAGGAAATTAGCCATTTGGGATATCAATTGTAATGATTAAACCGATCATTGTACTCTTATGGATGAGAGGAATATTAAAGTAACCCTTAAATCCAATGGGTTTCATAAAAAGTGAAAAATGGAATTCAAGGGAAAATATAAAGATCATAAAGAAAATAAGATGTGTTTTTATTTATGTTGAAGGTGTGGAAAATAGAGGGAATGGTCTTAAAAGGGCTAGTAAATGTTTTAAGTGTGGAAAAAAAATTTATCGATAAATTGAATGATGAAGTTATCAAAAAAATATGTATAATGATGAGAATATAGAAAAGGCTACACAGAATGCAGCTTCTACAAACCAATGTTACATGTGTAATGAAATAAGAAATAATGCTTATTGATGACTTAATCTAGTGGTTATTAATAATTATCGATTTTAGAAAAATCTCATGGACCGAGACAAAGTAATGTCACATGCGATCACTATCAGAAATGTGGATTATGATAATAATGTGGTGAAAGGAAAACTTATCATCCACACTCAAGTATAAAATGTTTTATCTTATTCTAGATCCACCCACACATTTAGTTTTGACACATTTTCTAATGGTTTCATCGCATTACCTCAATGATTGGATGTTGAGTTAGCTCTGATAACTCCTAATAGAATAATATTCACATAAAAATATTATAATTCTTCTCTAGTTGATGTTTGTGGGAAAGTGCAACCTATAAATCTTATGATACTTACTATAGTGTAATTTTATGAGATTCTTGGAATTGATTTTCTTTCCCTCTAAGGAGATAATATAAATTTCCAATGAAGGGAAGTCACATTTCATATTCATGACCAATATATTATCATCCATCAGTGGATGGATGATTATGTCCTTACAGTGAAATTTTATTCTATCTTATGGGTCCTGATTCCTATAAATAAAGGTTATCTATCTCAAATGGTTGGTGAGAAACTCAAAATTAATAATACACTCATTTTATGGGAGTTTGATGGTGTCTTTTTTAGGGAATTACGAGGTATTCCACCAGATTGTTAACATAAATTTTCAATAGACCTCATACTAGGTTCTATTCCTATTTCAAATAAATCTTATAGAATGACCCCAATTGGGTTGCAGAAATTGATGAGGCAACTCCAAGGGAATCTTGACTAGGGATTCATATGCCCTATTGTGTCACCTTGAAGTTCAATTGTTATATTTGTTAAGATGAAAGATGGATCAATGAATCTCAACATTTATTTTCAAGAATATAACAGGATCACTATTGGGAAAAAATATCCTCTTCCCTACATTGAATACTTATTCAACCAACTATGTGGAGCTTAATACATTTCCACGATTTATCTTCATTCTAGATATCATCAATTAAATGTTAACAATCAGGATATAAAAAAATGGAATTTTGTAAAGGTGATGAACACTATGAATTTATAGGGATGACTTTTGGTCTTACTAATTTACCAGTTATCTTCATGGATCTAATTAATAGAGCCTTTAGAGACTACTTTATCAAATTTTTGTTGTCTTTATATATGATATTATTTTCATTTATAAGATAAAGGATGAACATGTAGATCACCAAAGAATTGTGATGAAGACCTTAAGAAAGGAGAATATTTGTGAAAAAATAACCAATTTTGAATTTTGGCTACATACAATTTCATTTTTGGGTCACATTGTCTCAATATTGTGTATATCTACGTGTCAAAAAAGTCATTGAATGTTGTTTGAGACCAAAAATGGTTACTATTTCAGTATTTTTCTTGATTTTGCAAGATTTTATCATAGTTTCCAGAAATAGATTTTACAATAATCTAATCAACTCACTAATTAGACTCGTAAAAGAGTTAAATTCATTTGGACAATGGAATGTGAAGCGAATTTCAAAGAGTTGACAAAAAGGTTAGTCAATGAACCTGTTCTCATATTACCATATAGTGGATAAAGGACTGTTATATATAGTATCATATTTAATAATGGGTTGAATGGGTTCTCTTTCTAAATAATATGATGGTATATTATTCCTTGAAATAATCTAAAATCCATGAAAAAATTTACACAACTCATAATTTGGAGTTAAATACATTAATATTTTCACTAAATATTGAGATGAATTATATTTATAGTGAATGGTGTGATATTTATACTTTTAATTAATGTTTAATGTATATTTATACACAAATGGAGAAGAATAAGATTAAAAGATTATGGTTGGAGTTTATTATGGATCATGAATACCCAATACATTACCACACTGGGAAGGAAAACAAGGTAGTATATACATTGAGTTAAATGGACCCTGATAACTGATCCCTGAAAAGGATATAAAAATCCAATATTTTTGGATTTTCAATAGATGGATCAAGAAATATTAAAGCAATGCTGAAAATCATATATTTCTCAAATGAATGTTCTACCATCTATACATGTGAAAATTACGTAAGAATAAAAAGAATATGTTGAGCTACAAAATAAGGTTATATATGTTCTTGAATTCAACTTTGATTATGAAGGATTTATAAGGTTCAAGAATTGGGGTTTTATTCCTCCCATACTAGAATTAAATAAGGATATAGAGGATGAGGATCAAATTTATTCATCCTCTATTCAACTTGTAAGAATAAATATGTAAAGGTACATGAAAGAGTATTTTTCGGGGGAATGGTATGAATATATATATTTTCAAATATGTCTCTGCGTGCTTGGTTTGTCATCAAGTTAAGGCTGAGTGACAAAATTCTAAAGGGATGTCACAACCATTACCCATAGTAGAATGGAAATGGGAAAATATCACAATGGAAATTGGAATCATACTTCCCAAATAATCTAAATTCCATAATGTTTTGTTGGATATAGTTGATCTCCATACGAAGTTGACACACTTCATTTCTTTTAGAGAGGATTCCCCCCTTGATCATATTTCTAGGATATCTGTAAATTAAGTTGTAAAATTTCATAGAGTACCACTTTACATTATATCTGATCAGGATCCGATATTTTCATTAAATTTATAGTGAATCATTTAACAGGATATTGATATATTGTCAAGATTGAAAAATGATTATCATACTCTAAAGGACTATCATTCTAAGAGGACAATTCATACTCTAGGAAACATGTTGAGAGCTTACTTAATGGATTTAAAAGGTCGTTGGTATCAACACCAAACTTTGGTGGATTTTTCCTATATCAATAACTTCAACTCTATTAGAACTTATTCACTATTAGATTTTTTGGGACAATGAGAAAACAATAAACAAGTAAAGATTAGTACTTCATCACAATGATTCAAGAATTTTCATTCATTAATTGATTTATGTATATGAAATATAATTTATATTCTCTGAAAATGATTAAATGTTTTAGATTTAAAGTTGAGAAGGATTGTTTGTATTTATTATATAATTTCAGAATATAAATTTTATGGGAATTAATAAATTAATAATTTAAATGTGTTCTTGAGAGATATGGAATTCCTCAGGAGATCATATCACCATACACTCCATTACAAAATTGGGTTGATGAAGGGAAGGATATAAGATTGATGGAAATGGTGAGAATAATGTTTCATGAACATAAACTCACTCATAAAATTCGGAGGCATGCAATGAATATTGTGGTGTATATTTGAAACTTATGTTTCTATTAGAACTTTTGATATGAATCCATATGAAATTTTCTTTTCGAAAAAATCCATTTTTGAACCACAAAAGTTCATTTTAAGTCTATGTGTTATAAATAATAATGTATAAAACTATGGAATGAATGGGAATATAATTGAAGATAGAATTTTTATTTTCTATGCATCATAAGGAAATGGATGCATGTGTTTTAAAAAATAAACCAATATAATTAATTAATATGTTGATGTGAATGGTATTAAAAATTTCATGGAGGAAAAATAGAAACATGAAAATAATTATTTTGAGTATAATAAGAAATTTTTTGTTATCATTTTTTACAAGGATACTATAAATTTTAATACTACTCAATGAAAAATTGGACTCCGCTATTTCCACTGGTGAGGATGTATCTCAAAAATATCATCCTAGTTTGAGGAAGAAAGTGTATTATCATAACATTATTAATGATCAAAATCAAAAGGTTCGAACAAGAAGAATGACAAATGTTACTTCACATACTTGTATCCAAAATTACAACCAAAATATTTGAATGATGCTTTTTAGAGACTACAATTATTCTATGAAATTAAAAGAGATCATGATCAGATAGAAATGAATGATACTTGGGAAATCATACCTAATATGGATAAAAAAAATTTCAATACAAAATCAACATTCAGGAATAAGATGAACGTAGAATCTGAATTGATAATGAATAAATAAAGCTTTGTGTGCAAAGGTTACACAAAAATTATGATTATTGATATTTATGGTGAATTTTCTATGATAGAAATGTTATATAAAATTAGAATATTTATTACTATTTATTCATAATAGTGATATAAAAATGGTTAAATTGATGTGAAGTCCACATTTCTAAAATTGAATCTTGATGAGAATGATTATATTGAACAACATTGTGAAATTTTACTAGAAATGATTATAGTTATGTTTGTAAGATAAAGGTATAATTCTATGGGATAAAAGAAGACTCAAGGTAACAATATTCCAAGTTGGATACATTTTTAAGGATGATCAGTCTTAAGAATGAAAGAGTTGATATGTATATTTAAATCATGGAATGTCTGGGTTTTTCGCTCATCATAATTTTATATGTTGATGAAATTATCTTTTTTGGGAATGATGAATGAAGTTGTGAATGGTTTTCTAAAGAGGTGAAGAAATTATATGAGATGTACATGATGGGAAATTAAAATACATTATTGGGATATAGGTTTTATAAAAGAAGAAACAATTTTTTAAATTTTCATAAAAATTATTATAAAAAATTTCTTGATATGTTCGTCATGAAAATTTTGAAACCGGTTTTCATAAATATTTCAATGGGAATGTAGTTATCTAAATATGGGGAAGTAAAAAATGTTGATAAGAATGTTTTTTTAAACTATAATGTAGTTTATTTTATTGTATTACGTATTAAACATCATTTATTTTGTTTCCTTATGTGATATATTTTAGACTGATCCTAATGAATCACATCTACTTGTTGGAAAAATAATTATATAATATATAAAAGGCACAAAAATCCTATAATTAGTAATTTTATCATAAAAACGATTTAAATTTTCGATTATTTATATCCTAATTGGGAAGGACATGTTGATCATAGCTGATAGACATCGGGTAGAAATTTCTTTATGTGAAAATTTTTTGTTAGTTTCCATTAAATGAATCAAAAATTAGTAACTCATATCATGGATGAATATAAGTGTGTTGATGCTACTCCATACACCACTAATCATATGTGGATTAAAGAAACATTGGAATAATTACATGTTGATCTAAAGTTAACCTTACTATCGTGTTGTGATAATCAACGTTCAATAAACCAAAAAAATAAATTATGAACAAAATTTTTGTTCAAAAAAATTGATATAAAGTAGAAAATTATCAAAGATAATATAGATAAGAATAATATAAAGTTGTAGAATGTTTTGATATTGAAATCGATTGATGACATTTTCAAAAAACATTTTCCAGAGGAACTTTTTCTAAATATAGGTTGAACATGGGATTCCAACTTCATTCTTGACATGGTTGGGGTATTTTTTATGTCCAATATCTTATATTACCTTTGGTTAATGTTATAAATGGGTAGATTTGTCTTGTAAATCTATCTGTATGGAAGAATACTTGAATGGGGGGTTTTGGGAATGTTTTGATCTCACTATTTCAAATGTGTGAACTATTCTAACTATTTGTTATAGTGGTTGTAGGAAAAATAATTCTAGTAAAATAAAAAAATAAAATGAAAGAGGTTATTAAAGATGTGATGGAATTATGAAGACGATTTACATCAATATATTTTGATAGCATGGACCTTCTATTAATAATTATTTTTTCCTACAATGAGAAATTTCACATAGGTTTATAATTGTTGATAAATTATATGTAGCTTGATGATAAAAAAATTAGTGATTTATCAATCGTGGATGATAACAAAATCCAAAGGGGAAGATGTTGGGACTAAGAATGTAAGGGAATGGTTTTGAGTGGTGTAAGAAGTTTCTTTTTCACATGTGTTGTCTTTTTTTGTCAAATAGTATAAATAAACTCACATTTTAAAAATTGAAAATGAGACTCAAAAATATTATTTAGATAAACAAATACACATGTTTAATAAATACCCCCGTATTGAGAAGGATTTTTATTGAGGAAAAGGGTTATCAATCACACCTTAGGTCCAGAATGATGGATGGATCACAATTATAGAGATAATAAGATTCATTATGGATCATATGTAACTCAGATGATGTAATGTTGATCATCAATGTATTCAATGTCATTAAGGACATCATGTTAGAAGGTGAAGTTTGTTAAATAATATGGTTTTTAAATCTTAAGATATTATTTATCAAGTTCCTCAGTAAGAGATCAGTGTATTCATAATTTTTTTTGAAATCCGGTTTACATGGCGTATCATATTAAGAAGAAGAAATAAGTTGTTTAATATATAGGTCAATGAGACTCCATATGAAACTGATATCTGGATAGAAATATGAATCTAATTTTTCTCTATTATTTAGTTAGTGTATTTATAACATAAGGTGCAAGTGATAAATTAAATCAATAATGATAAGAGTTTGTGAAATAATATTGAAGCTAATATCGAGGTTCTTCCAAGGAAGTGAATTTTTTTGGATGAATGATTTTCTATGATTTTATTATTAATAGTTAGTATAGAGTATCATATTAAAAAAGTTTTTTTGTCTATTGGTACAATGTTTCTTATTGGGAATAAATTTTTTCTATATGTTTCATTTTGTACTGAGCAACATAATTAATTTTTTATTATATTTATCAAAATAGAATCATTCCAATAGAAATATAAATTGGAATCCTGAATCAGATTCAGAGTGAACATTTATTATAAACTATAAATCATTGAATAATTATAAGAGTGATATGAAATTAAATTTAAATTAAGGGTGTTAAATTTTTAGAGAAAGATATGATATTTTAGGATGTTTCAAGATTCATGAAATTTGGAAGTGTGATAAAAATCATTTCATAATCCCATTTAAACCATTTTTGTGTGTCTATAAAATAGCATAATAATTTTTGTATTATTTATCATTGTTTTTTTATAAAATTGGAGAGGGAAGATAAATATTTCAAGAAACACAAATTTTAGTGATTGCTTTTCAATTATGTTTATCATATAGAATATGAACATGTGATGACACAAGCTCATATTCATTTTTTGGAATCGAATCAATAAATTCGATTGGGATTTCTGGAGTGAGGCCAAAGAAACTCAGATTTGCTTTAGTAGAATTTAGAAAAAATTATATTTTCATATTGAGAAATATGGAATTTGGAATCAGAATGGTAAATAAAACAATGTATCATTACAAAGTATAGAAAATTATTACCTACTTCTTAGTAAGAAGGTGAATAATTTTTTTGAAAGATTTTTTTTTTGTGAATATTGATTAGGAAGCACCAAATTTTTATTACATCATTTCATGATACAAAATGTAGATGAACTATAATATTATACAATGTGCTAAAAAAGTGTAATTGAATATCTTACTTATTGTATCCATTAAAATTTTTTGTTTTCCGGTTGATTTTGTCATATTGTATTGTCTGTAGACCTTACCAAGGACTAGAAACTCTTCTTGAGTGGTGAACATTGTAAATTCTTGTGTTCATATTAATGTATGATTTTTCCATCAAGGAAAGAAATTTTTAATAGAAGGTGATGGATTTTACATATGTAAGAAAATTTAAAAGATAATTATATCATTGTTTCACCACTTCCTCTCTTAGTTATACCTAGATCCTTGTTGGGAAATATCAGTAAATTTTATAGGGTTCATGTGATTCCCTTTTTAATTTAGGAAAATCAGACATCATTAATAAATTTTATTTTTCAATGGTATCATTACAAAATTAAAGGATCAATGACTTTAAATTCCATAAATAAAGGATTTTGGGGTGATATTGGGTGGATAAATCCTGAACTGATAATTTTCAAAAAACGATTGAACCTGTTTCACGTAATTTAAACATACATTTTTCTATTTACCTTTTTTATTCTTAAATGGTAAACTAGTTTTAACCCAAATTACTTAAAGCCTTAATAAAAATATAAAATTACCCATATTACCAAATTTTGATTTTGTGAACATAAATTTAAACTCTATTTATTATAATTAATACTATAAATATTAGAAAATTATTATTTTAATTTAGAAATTTTATATAAAGAAAACATTTTTATTTTTTGAAATATATTTTTTGACTATTATGTGTTCATAATTTTTTATAAATTGTTAATAAATAAATATGTGTTAATTTAATTTTATATGACATTATAAATCATATTATATTATATTTATGAAATATATTAATTTAATTTATATGTAAATAATTTAATATATATATTAATAAGAAACTTATTTTAAACATAAATTGTTCGCCATTATCGTGGTAATTAAAATTAATATTAATAATTTCATTTTTATGATTGAAATGATAATAAAACTATTAAATAATATAAATATTATGAAATAAAATATGAAAAATGGTTTTTTAGATTATATTCTTACAAATAATGAAAATTATTTTTAAATGTAAGAAGATAGAAATAATTTTGAGTGAATCATTTTATAACAGTTTTAAAAAATTTAATGATGATATTTATAAATTCAAAATAATATTTTTAAATGACATTTTTTACTTTAAAAATATAATTTTTTTATAGAAAATGGTTTCAAAAACTATTATATATATCCTATATTATAATAATTCCATAAACGTGACAACATAAGTTATATTAGTTAATTTGTTTGATTACTAAAAAATGAATTATTTTAAAAAAAATTAAAAAATAAACATTGAATAGATTAGATATGTTGAATCAAAAAAATATGTTAATTATTTGTAATTAAAATTTAAAAATTTATATATTTTTTTATAAAAACACAATTTTTAATAGAAAACATATTTTATTGAAAATTCCCATTCAAAATTGTGTTTTCATTAACCTGTTGTGTTTACATTAATAATTTATTAATGTATTTTAATCTACTAAAATTATTATATTAATTATAATTTTTTAATTAATATGTATCAGATCATTTCAGTTCAGTGTTGCATTTGAAAAAAGATATTGGTACAATTTTTATTTATAGGAAAAAATTCCAAATCGTGGGGTGTTGCATTCTCTACCACAAATAATTTCCATTCGCTTAAATTTGATTATTCATAACTAACTAAATAGTTAATAGTGTCTAAAAGGCAATCATGACTCAAAATTTAATTTTTAATGAGTTTTCAATATATCAATTGCTTTTATGATTATTAATCTCATATTTACCAAAAAAAAATAATACAATTAAAGTGGATATTTTATTTAATTGTTTGTTCTAAAAAACAAAAAATAATAGGTGTAATTGTTCATATGAATTTTAAGTAAATATTTTTTTTAATATGTGATAATGGTTTGAATTTTGGATGTGAGTTTTATATCTTGTAAACATTAATTAGATTGATTTCCCATCCATGATAAATAAAAAATCAAATTTGATTGAAATAATTATAATACAATTTTATAGGAAACACATTCTTATAAAAAACATATACAGAGGAGTTCTATATATTGGATAAATCACTCATAAAAGGAAAAGTTTTTAATAATAATTCAACATTTAGTCATTATGATATGGATTTTATGTTCTCAGAAAACAAACCAAGTACAAACGATTATGTATAATGAGATATGAATAGAACACTCAATACTCATTAGTTGGTGACTATTGTTCCTCATTCAATATAAATTTCGAATGTCACTCCAATAGTTCTGGTTCCATATGGCCCTAGATTTAATTTTGGATGGACTCATTTTACATTCACCATTTCCACCAAGATTATCAATTTTCATCAATAACTAATTAGAATATACCCTCCCTTACAAAAAATAAAACATCTCATAGCTCCATTGATACATTTTTCAAGGTGTCTCATCAATAATTATTCTTAGCACTGATAAAATACCCCCCTTTTATCAGCACATTTTTTAGCGTCGATAAAGGGTGGCGCTACGGAAGACCAGTTTTGTGGTATTGACTGGGGATTGATTTATTTTCCATCATCATATGTTACACTCAAATATCCATGAGAATATATCCTTATCTTATTTGTTTTGTTATGGAATTCAACAAAATTCACATTTTCAACCATAATTCCTAATATTTCTATAGAAACAATCAATTGGTTTCCCATTTAAATTGGATTCTTATTAAGTTGAGCAATGGATAAATTTTCAAATTTTTCATGGAATAAATTATTAACATGTTCCCTTTATGGTTCAACCATTACTAAAGAAAAAGGATTTAATAATGATTGATGAGACATTAATACTATAATATAATAATTATAACATAATTACAATAAAAATTCATCATCAAACTATATTATAATTTGAAATTAGAATATTAGATTTCAGTTCAACCTAAATCAATACCATTTCAATAAAGTTTTCCTTATATTCTGATCACTCATATTACATAACATAATCACTTATAAGTAAAATATTTCATAATGGCATGTAAGTATAATGTGATTAATGGGAGAATATACCAGCAAGAGTGTCTTGATAGGTGAATAATACTAAATATACTAATCATTCACTGAGTGAAGTTTTAGTTGATATTCTTTCATAATTTTTCATGTTGATTACCTCGTGATAAATCTATTCCATTGTTTAGTCCACTTTCCAATATCATCACAGGTATAAAATATCTTCAAAAAATCATATATTTATCAGAAAAACAACTATATGTTGTCTTATAAAAATAATTATACCTTAGACATATCCCTAGGGTTTTCAAAAAATTTGTCTAATATAAATACCTCAAATATTATATGATTCATTAACTAACCTAATGGGTTATCAATAGAATTCAAATTTTTATCATCCATGCGTTATCAAAATTCGATGACATTTGTAATGCATAAATAGTCCTTTAGAGATTAAAAATGGAAAAAAAATGTATCTAAATCCTTATTGGATACAAATTTAGATTCCCCAAAAATGTAACCTTATCAAATACATGACTTGAATAAAAAATTTCTTTATAATACATTCCCAATAACGTTTTGGTATAACCTAAATATTGTATTTATTATATTTCATAAAATAAAATGGACAAGTACAAGACACTAGACATATATCATAGTAAAAATGTGATCATGGGGATCGTATGTAACGATGTCAAAGGGAATATTCTTGAATAAGGTTTTCTTATTAAGGAGGTAAGGATCTAATACTAGAAAAACAATTTATCTTCTCAACATGGGTCACCCTCGATGCCAAAAATTCAATGACTGAATTCACTTTTCATCACATAAAAGTGAACTATGTGACTTTTGTCATGAGAACATTTCACCACCGAAGAGAATATTCATTAGAACATGGGTATCTCCAATAAAACTAAAGGAATTTTAAAATGTGATAGGGTAAGTTTTAAAGGATAAAAGATGAATATTACTCTAACAAAACATTAGAAGATTAGTGGGTGTCACATAGTATTCTACTTAAACAGAATAAACTATTACAAATAAATATTAAAAGGTTTTGTAAATGGATACCGTGGTTTACTAGAAAACAATACCACCCACATAAATCCCATGCTTAATGAACCTCAGTGTTCATATTTATACCTGAGATCTAAGGGTAATAACGAACCCATATCAGCTAGAAATCATTGGGAGCATTATTGGGTGAAGAAGTTCTAGAATGGATAAGTCTTAGAGAAGGGGATTCATCAAATTCATTATATAGCTACACCACGTCCATAAAAGTGTTCCTGGTTTTGTAAATAAGGCCCATTCATGATCTTGGAAATCCCTTGTTCCTAGCATCATTCCTCTATTTCCGGATACACTATCACCCCACTCCAAATTGGATATTTGTCAAATTAATTTCTGATATGGAGTTCATTTCCTACAGACCCATCGAATCAGTAAGGTCGTAGTCGAGGACTCCTTCAATGATTCAATAGTGAAAATAGATTAATTGACAAAACCCATGAATTATTGAACAAAGGGACATTTTTACCACAATATTGCAAGCATATTAATCTATAAGAAGTCTAAATCATCCCACACTTACTATAAGATGAAGATATTATTCTTGAATTCTCATACTTTTCATATATATATAAGCATTTTAAATGGAAACATAAAAATTTGGGGAGATTAGATGATTAGTATTGTTAAAAATATTTGGTAACAATTAGAGATCATAGGTGAGTGTAAATTTATAGTATGGATATAATATTGATATATAATAAACTACTAACGAATAATTACATGATAATGAAACATGGGTGATGTAATATTAAATGGAAAAAAATAAGAAATTAATCAACAATGTGTGGAAACATGAGTAAATAAACAAGTGCATGAGTTCATAAAATATCCATAAATATAAGAAACAATTATTTTTGAACCAAATGAATAAAGAAATTTTGTGAGAGAAAAAATTAATCCCATGATTTTTTCAACAAACCCTATCATGTCCACACATTTAGAATATGATCAAACATAAAAATTCTCACAACATTTTTAAATACTTGATTCATTTTGAAACTTCTTAATTGAGAGATAATTGAATCATTTCCATAGGTTTGTGAAAAAAAACCAAATGATATAGACACGTAATTATCTAACAGGATATAATTCCATAACTAATGATGTTGGGGTAAACATAGGACCAAAATGTTCACCATCCATATATATGTGTTTTAACACCCTTTTGTTAACAAAAATTATGATTGATATGTTTAATGACTGATTGTGGGGGTTTGGATGATGTAAAATAATCCATTTCAGGCTCACTATATTTGAGCGCATTCCAATGGGCTTTGTTTGTTGCTGCTGAAACCCCAATAAACCCATTATTTGATATTTTTTGCAACCCTACATTACAAATGAATGATTTTTTTAAAAAATGGTTTAACACTACTAATAGAATGTCATTGGTTGATAGGATTGGAGTGTGGGATATTATCACCCTTTGGGGGAAAATATTTCCTACTCCTTAACTCTCTTAAATATTCAAGAAAAATTAATAAATCCTTCATTAATTATTATTTATAAAATAAGTCACCCTAGAATAAACAATCAATTATTAGCATTCTAGAATGTTAGAGTCATTTTCATCTATATGAGGTTCTTCATCGATGGAGATATATGTTTGTATTTTGGGTCCTCCATAAATGCTAAACATTTTATGAAATATTAGAGATCATTTTTCAATTTATTAATTCTATGTTGGATTTAAGACTTGCAATGGGGATATCTAGAGATTACCATTATAATTTCTTGTAAATTCATGTAATTTTTTTTAAATTATACAGTGTTATTTAAAGACTAAGAACTGAAATAGAACTTCATTTTGAAGCCTGGTGAGCTTCAAATAGGTGTTTGACCTTTTTTATGTTTGTTTGAAATAGCCCACGTGAGCGATTTTGGAAACATCTAGACGGGTTCATGGATTAAAGAAACTAAGGGCACCTTTGCATCTAGAATGATGACATTACCTATGAAAGGATCTAATCTCGGCCAACATGGGATGAGGTAAGAAGATTATTTTCATAATTTTTATGAAAATTTAATAAAATAATTTTCTTAAGGAAAAATAAAATAATCATTTTGTTTATTTTATTTTTAATTGAGAATTTCATTGAATTGAAAAAGAAATGTTGTTTCATTAATAAAACAGTGTAACGATGCTACAATGCGGCGTAACAAAAATGTTGAAATGCATTTTCCTCTTTTAATGGTCATACTGAGGATGGATCGTTGAAATGATTTGGGACTAGTCCAAGCCTTTGGTGGAATTTTTATGATGAGAGATGAATGAAAAATGGCTGCCAATGATGGATTGTGGAACGACGAACGCAGTGGTATGATCTCCGCTAATGAATGATCCTACCTCAAGGTAGGTGTATGTTTAATTAAAATTATTTATCCATTTCCGAAACACCAAAATGAGCATTAATTATTCTATGAATGTAATGATTCACAGATCTGGTGAGCTTAATGTGGGATAATTTTAATTTTTTTATGTTCATTGGGACAGTGGATCGATGAAGAACTTGTGATTTGACTTATTTCTTCATTTATCCACACTTAAACTTGTACATGGATGGATCAAGGATGAAACAGAAAAGGCCCAATCCATACACCTTGGTTGTTCATGTGGTATTACCACCTCCCTCATTCTTATGAATCCTCAAACATAACTAATAAAACAACCCGAAAGGATGTCTAAGATATTGGAAATAATGATCAATAGTCTAGGTGGAGACAGATTGGTAAGTAGAGGCCATGGCTTGACAATCAAAATATGGAAGATGGTGATAAGCGTCAATTTTCTTCTATATTGGAGTACGAGGCCCATGGCATGAAGCTCATGGCAGGAGGCCCGCAGCAAGAGGTTGCAGGAAGCATATATAAGGTCGCGGCTTAGCAGCCATGGTGGTTCTGGGGCGGCACGCACCGACAGAGGGGAGGGCCCGCAGCAGACACTTTGGGCTATGATCAGAGGCTGTCAGCATTGGTCGGCAGTAGTGACATTCAAAGAGGTCTCATGGCATCTCCTGTAAGAAATAGCTGTGGTGGCGCGAGTATAAGTAGTGATCCACACAACGTGACATGGCAGTGACCCATAACAACTGTCGCGAGTGGGATGTGATGCTCACCACATCCCATGGGAACCCGATCCGCCCGACCATCAGAGTGGACCAAGAAGACCGATTCGGGTCAGTGGAACCTAAGTCTAATCCAGGCTGTGTTAGTAGACCTTGGTATGGGTTGGGTTGGGTCAGCCCGACCATGTCGAACCAGGCCCAGACCCCTTCATCCCCTTTTTACAAAAATGTTTGTAACTTCCAAACCATGCAAATGATTGAAGATCTATTTTCATCATTGGGACCCTCGCGATGAGAGGGTCCTTTTAAAATACTCCAAATAAATTTTCATGGATTTTGGGGTATGGACGATGTCATAAGGTGTAGATTCTCCCAGAATCAATCACAATGCACTCGGGAATCATGCAGCTAGATATGATGTGAAGGAAGTGATGAGTGGACCACAATGAATAGGTAGACAAGAAGACCTCAATGGTCCATTGGATGAGTGGACCACTATGACTTGGTAGTTTATTGGACCTCAGTGGCCCGATATACGAGCGAACCTTAGTGTCCATGGAGGTAACCGGACCTCAGTGGCCCAGAATAAGATCAGACATTAGTGGCTGAAAAGAAGAGCAGGACTCAGTTGCCTAAGAGACCTCATTGAAACACCAGGTATAGGTCCCTTAGAAGTACAAGATTTCCATCTTTACTAATCCTAATCATTCTTTCTATACATTATTATATACCTGTGTGAGATGAAAAATTATTAGTTTGTATTGTTCCTTTGTGGTCTTTATTTCTAGTTTGGGGTTCCTACCTAGTATTCTGTTACTCACCCTGGCACAAGCTTTACCCACATTTGTTGTGTCTTGTGTATAAAACTAATTATTTGATAGAGACCATGGTGGTCTAGGACCAGGTGGTTCCCAGTGAGATATGATAGGTGAGGCATACTCCTACGGATTTTGGGAGATACTCTACGCATAACCTTTAGGTAAGGTTTTTTTGCAGATGGGTTATTATTGGTCTTGTACTCACTTGTCTTTAGTTTACTTTTATTGGGTTTTTATTCTGGTCTATTTTACATATACCATTTACCTCTAATATCAATTGTTTTTAGTGGCATGCATGTTTTCTATTTGAGAATTGCAGGTTGGGGTTGTGTGTGTGTGTGTACTGGTACTCGGAAAACTATTCCCATGTGCAGTATAATACCATCGGTGCTTGTCTACAACCCCTAGCCATTGGAAGGTAGGCTTGGGGTAGTCGTGGCATGGGACCCAAGGGATGGTTCATGACAAATTGGTATCAAAAGTTTCCAGTCCTACCTTAAATACTGAGAGTCTCTGTTTTTTTTTGGCAACAATGTTAAATGTTTTGAGTTCACCTTTTATGCTTGGGGAGTCCAGTGTTGGTACAGTGGAAAATGTATCCATGCACCTGGACCCTAAATTCTTTTTTTTGACTTGGAACATGAAACCATTGGTTGCATGCATCATAGTAGATTATTATTGTTTCCTCAGTTCCTTCTTATGTCAACTCTCCATGTATAACATATTGACCATGGTTAATCATGATCTGTTTCAGGACACTTCCATCCAGATAGCTAGTGAGTATTCCAGTGCATGACTAAGTGGATGGTATGCCCAACTATGATGCATCAGTAACGGTACTAGTACTATTGATGACCCCAACGAGAGGTGCACTATTGTTTCCAACACACATTGGTCAGTAGTTTCTACCAGCACTATCGGTAGAGGATGCACATAGGCTCAATTCCTTATACAAGTTCTAGAGGGAGAGATATAGTATGTTTAGTAGTGATATTGACTCCCATGTGGTAGAGGACTGGCTCAAGGTAGTTATGTGAATCTTCTGTCTGGTAAGGACACCCCTCGACCAGACATAGATCTTACTCGCGGTCCTTCTTCAGGGCTCGGTAGGAAGATGGTAGAGCATGAAGATCCAGACACACGGAGAGGAAACCCTCACATGGATAGACTTTGAGCTTATATTTATAGAGGATCTATTTCCAGTGATGTTGTTCTCAGTTCACATATTAGAGCTACTACACCTACAGCAGGGTGGCATGACAGTATCAGAGTACTCAGAAAGATCTACAAAGATTTCTCACCACTCCACAGATTTGGTGAGAGACCTGTTCTTTAGGGCTTGTTCATTTGAGTTGGGACTATGCTGGGAGATTAGGGAATCCATGTTATCACTTAGCATACCTACTTAGGCTGAGGTGCTGGAGTGATCCCTACTCAGGTAGAGCCTCTGGGCAGAGCAGGCACCTGTAGTAGGAGGTACCAGGAAACAATAGGCAGTTTATTCATTAGGAATGGGTAGCAGGCAGTATAAACAGGGGCCCAAGTAGGCCAGGAATTTCAGGGGATGACCCCAAGATGCAGGATCAGGGGTACAAGACCACGATGGTGTAGGTAGTTATCATAGAGGTAGGTTGTGGTACTCATGTGGCTGGGAGGGGAAAATGGCTCATGACTGCCTAACACGGCATGCAGATGACCGAAATATGATTGATGGACCACCAAGGTAGAGAATAATATTTGTATGGGGTGGTCACCAAGGAAGAATATGTGGTAGGGGAGTTGAAAAAGTAGCAGGTAGTGGGTGGAGGATTGATGTGCTACCACCACAACCCCTAGGTGGTCCACCACTAGCTCCAGGACCTAGTGGACGAAGATAAGTCCAGAAATGGGTGATGGAGGCTAATGATCACGGTGCTCTATAGATGATTACTGGTATGATATTTATCTTCTCCACCTTATGTATAGTTCTTATAGACAAAAGTTCTAGTCACTATTTTCTTTCAACAGACACTATTCGGATCTTGAAGATTTTTGATGGAGCTGTTGGAAAAATCATTATGATTAGAGACTTCTACGGGAGTGGATTCAATTATTACAAACTAGTGGAAGTATTTTTAACTTACTCTTAGAGGTGAGAGCTTCGAATGGGATATCCTAGTAGTGATATCGTGGCCTTATGACGTAGTATTGGGTGTGGACTGGTTATCCACAGTTCATGCTTTTATTGACTATTTTAGGCACAGAGTGAAGTGTGTCTGCAAGGATGGCACCAGGTTTTCCTTCACCGGCGAGAAGGGAGCCCTTACAGAATAGGATTGAAATTCTTATAGTGGGTGAATATGACCACTCACCAATTACCTAGTCTCACCATTGGTGTGGTCGAAAAGAAGATTACTCACTTTCTCATAGTGGTGGATGAGTACAAAGGCATCTTTATTAAGGATGTTCTTAGATTACCCACTCATATAAGGGTTTTTATCTGAAATGATCTATAAACTATTAAAACACTAATATCTACACCAAGATATCAGATGGCACCCACAGAGGTTCATGATTTGAGCGTAAATGTGGAGGATTTGCAGAGGAAGGCCTTCGTGAGGCATATTACTTCACCATGGAACACCCATATTTTTTCCATGAAGTTAGATGACAGTTTGAGGTTGTGCCTGAACATTCTGTGATTTAACAAAGTGACCATGAAGAACAAGTATACCCTACCAAGAATTGGTGGCCTATTCAATCAACTGAAGGGAGTGAGATGGTTCTTGAAGATAGACCTCTGATCCGACTTTCATCAGCATCTTGTAAAGGTAAGGATGTTCCAAAGACAGCCTTTAGATTTCTGCATGGACACTATGTGTTCTTGGTGATTCCTTTCATTATGATTGATTCCCTAGAATTTTTTATAGAAGTCATTAATAAAGTCTTCCATCCTTTCCATGACCGCTGCATCATAGTCTTCATTGTTGAATTATTGGAGTTCTTCATGTCTGAGGAAGAGCACGCTACACACCTGAGTGTAGTCCTAGATACACTCAAAGAAAACTAGATTTATGGGAATCTATTGATGTGTCAGTTTTGGATTCAGAAGTCCACTATTTCGGCCACATCATTTTAGAGGCCAGAGTTGCAGCGGATCCAGCAAAGATAGAGGTGGCACTTACTTGTGATCCTCCCAGAAACATGACTGAGGTACATAGTTTCTTGGGTTTGTCAAGGCACTACTATAGTTTCATTCATTTATTCTCTAGGTTAGTATAATCCTTATAGGCTTTGACATATAAGGGATATCCTTTTGTTTGGATGGAGAAGTGAAATACTATTTTTTAGGAGTTGACACATAGACTGACGAGTACCTCCATCTTGAGACAAACAGACAAGGGCATTGGGTTTGTATTATTCTACAATGTATCAGGGACGATGTTCGGTTGTGTCTTTATGTAGTGGTAAGCAGTGATCGCCTATGATTAAAGTTAGTTAAGGTATATTGAGAACAATTACATGACCCCTGACATAGTTCTAGAAGCAATTGTCTTTGCTTAGAATATTTGGCATCACTATTTGATGGGTTTGTGGTTTACCATCTACTCAAACCACAAAATTCTTGGGGATATATTCTCTTAGAGGGACCTAAACATGAGGCTGGGTCAGTGGCTAGAGTTCCTCTAGGACTATGACTTTGACCTATTCTATACTTATGGGAAAGAGAATGTGGTAACTAATGTGCTCATAGGGAGATCTGGTTTCATTTTCTAAGTGAGGAATTAGAGTAATTAGTTGTGATGCATACTTCCATCATGTATTGAGATGGAATATCTCATCTTTAGTTGATTTTTTTCACTCCCTCACTCTTACAGTGAGTTAGGGAGGCACAACTTGTGATAGTTTACTATGAGGCTCGATGTGCTCAGATATCCTTAGGGCATGATTCTGATAGATATTCGATAGGTGGGAAGCACATCATCCTTTTTAGAGGTTACATTGTTGTGTCTATGGAATCACATGAGGAGTTTCTAAGAATGTTATAGAAACCCCTTTGGTGGTACATCCATTAGTAGAAAAGATGTACCAGTACCTCTGACATTGATACTGGTGGGTGGGGATAAAGAAGAAAGTGGTTGAGTTCATTTCACAGAGCATCACATGCCAGTAAGTGAAGCAACATAATCAGGTTCTAGTGGGCTTTAATCATCCACTTTAGGTGCAAATTTTTAAGTGGGATGGTGTCTCAAGGGAAATGTTGATGGGTTTAACCCGCACATCCATGGGGCATGATTCAATATTGGTGATTTTTGACCGACTCCCCAAGTCTTCTGACATCCTACCCATCTAGGGGAAGGGTTTAGTACAAAGCCTGTGATGCCTCTATGTATAAGAGAAAGTTTGACTCCACCATTTCTCATCGACTATTGCCTGGGATCGAGACATATGATTTAGATATCGGCTGTAGAAGGGAATTGTGCAGCTGTTTGGGACTCAGATTCTCTATATCATAACTTTCCCCCCTCAGACATATGGTCAAATAGAGTGGACTATCCAGGTTTTAGAAGACGTGCACAGTGGTCGCATATTGGGATTCAGTTGCAGTTGGGAGGATCACCTACCAATGGTGGAGTTCACGTACAACAACAGTTACCCCTCCAATAATGGTATGTAAACATTATAGGTGTTGTATGGGTTACGATGAAGATCACCATTATGATATAAAGACCTAGGGGAGTCATTACTCATTGGTCTAGAGTTGCTATGGGCTACTAGAGAGATGGTGCAGGTCGTCCGGGAGTGGATGAGGACTGCACAGTGCAAACAAAAATCATACACTGACTGGAGATAGAGGCACTTGGTGTTCAAGGAGGTAGAGCATGTGTTCCTTCTGGTCTCACCTAAACATGGAGTAGAGAGGATTTCCCAGGGCGACAAGCTATCTCTGTGGTTTATCAAACCATTTTAGATTCTGAGTAGAGTTGGAGAGGTTTTGTACCACCTTTATCTCCCCCAAAGATGAAATGGGTGCATAATGACTTCCATGTATCATAAATTAGGTGGTATGTGGATGATCCACTGTACATCATCGACTGAGATGATTTGGATATTGATGATAGTGGGACGTTTGTAGAGTATCCAATAGAGATTGAGGATCAACAAGAGGGGATCATTTATGGAAGGTTGATTCCTTTGGTGTGTTTTCAGTGGTATCACGGGAATCACTATGAGAGAACATGGGATAGGGAGGATGAAATATGTGTTCAGTACCCACATTTGTTTTTTAGACCTTATTTTGGCTTACGAGGATGTAAAACCCAAAAGGTGTGGGTAATGTAAGGTATCAAAATTCTATGTAATTTTTTCTTTATATGGAATTAATTCAAGACTATTTTCTCAGATTATAATTGATTTCTTGGCCTTGTGAGCTTGGATTAAGTGTTTAAACATTTTTTATTTTATTTAAAATAGTGCATGTGAGTGGTTTTTCCGTCTTCTAAACGAGATCCCATGTTAAAAATATCAGGGCACTGTTGCATCTGTAATGATAACAATACCTAATAATTGACCAAAACATGACAAGTGCAGGTTGAGGGAAATTTTTTTATTTCATGCATTTTAAGAAAATTTTATAAAAAAAATTTCTTAAGAAAAAATAAGATAAACTTTTTGTATATTTTATTATGAACATTAAATTTCATTGCCGCATAATAGAAACATTATTTCATAATTGAAACTGTGTAACGATGCTAAAATGAATCATAATAGAAATTTTTAAACACATTTTCTTCTTTTAATGATCATATAGAGGATGGATCATTGGCACGATTCAGGACACTCTATTCTTTTGGGCGAATTGTGTTAAGGAGCAACGAATGAAGAATGAGTACCAATGATAGATTGTGGAACAACGAATTCAATGGTAAGATCCTCAGCAATTAATAATCCATCCATGAGGTAGGGTATCTATTTAATTAAAATTATTTCCCCATTTGAAAATCACTATGAATAGTGTGAATCATTCGATGAATGGACTGATGCTTGGATTGTCCATGCTAAATGTGGGATGTGTTTAATTTTTGGGATGTTCATTGAGATAGTGGATCCTTGTCAAACATGTGATTTGATTTAATTCTTCATTTACACACCCATGAATTCTTACATTGACAATTCAAGGTTGACATGAACATGGCCTGACCTATCTACCATGGATGTTCAAGTGAGATTCCCACCTCCCTTGATCTTATCAATCCATGAACTTCACCGCTGTAACAACCTGAAGGAAGTCTAAGATCGTGGAGATAGCAATATATGGTCCAATAGAAGATATTAATAGAAATAAGAGGTTGTTTCTAGATAGCCATAGTGGTGAAATAGGAATCACATATCAATGGTGCACCACAGTGGTGGTGGACGCTCAGGGTAGTAGGCTGCCAAAGGTGCACAGAAGTCCACAGCTCAACATCTGCAGTCATACCACTGGGTCGGACCTGTGGCCAAGCTGGTCAGGGCCAAACATAGTGGAATGGGTCAGATCCAGGTCGGGATGGACCCAGACTGAGTTGGGTTGGTCCGATTGAGTCATCCCTATACTAGACCCCGCCATCCCCTTTTTACTAAAATATACATAACATCGAAACCATGCATCTGATTGACAATCTGTTTGTGGTGTTGGGAACTTCACAATTTGACGGTACTTTTGGAATAATCCAAGTGGTTTTTCATAGAATTTGGGATATGAACGATGGATTGAGTAGTATATTCTCTATGAATCAAGTGTGTTGCGATCATAAATCCTACATGTTATGATGTGAAGGAAGTGACAACCAGACCTTAATGGCCTAGTATCTGAGAGGACCTCAGTGGCCCAGAAAATGTGAAGACCTCAATAGACCAGTATCAGAGTGGACATTAGTGGCCTTGAAGACATGAAGACCTTAGTGGCCTAGTAGCCAAGTGGACCTCAGTGGTCCGATAGACAAGAAAACCATAGTGGCCCGACAGATGAGTAGACCATGGTGGCCCAACAGAACACAGAGACTCATTCGAGATGAGTCCCTCAAGAGTACAATATTTTCAGCATTATGACTCCTAATCATTCTTTCTATACTTCAGTTTATACCTATTGGAGATGACATATTCTTAAATTGTACATTTCCTTTTTGGTCTTTCTTTGTCATTTGGGGTACCTACTGAGTATTTTATTACTCAACGTTGCATAGAATTTACCCTCAGGTGTCATGTCTTGTGCAGATGGATGACTATTTGATAGAGACCTTGGTATTCTAGGACCAGGCGGTTCCCAGGGAGATAAGATATGTGTGGTGTACTACTACAACATCTAAAAACTACTCTACACCGAACCATCAGGTAGGGTTTTCTACATATGCATTATCAGATGCCTTTTAATAACTTTTTTATCGTTGTCTTATTTTGGTTTTGTATTCTACGCCATTTAACATAGATCTTGTATCTATACTCTAAGTAGTGGCTTAAGTGGTTTTAATTTTTATCCATTTTAGAACTGTGGGGGGGGGGGGGGTTGTGAGTTTGTGTGTTTACATGTACTCAGAATATTCTTCCACATTCAAGACAATGACTTCAGAACAAGTTTTTACCCCCTAGCCTTTGGGAAGTGGGCTTGGGGTAGTGTTAGTATGGGCCCCGAGGGACGGGTCATGACAACCATCATCTAGGGATATGAGATTTTATTATTTTTCGGATTTTATCCAAAAGTTAAAATTACTATGTATACTTTTGAAAGAAATCACAGAACATGTAGTTGTTTGTCCGTTACTCAGACACATTATATGTATTATGGTTGTGTGATTAGACCCAAACCATGTTGTTTAACATCAATTGGAAAGGATTTCTAGGGAGAATCTTCCAATACAATGTTTTATTGGTGACTTATGATGATTCTACTGAAGAAACCAAAAAGGGAAATGGGATCCTAGGTTAGACTTGAACATGACCCTAGAGTGAATCATTGTTTTTTTGGTATTATGCATATGGAGGTTTCCTGTGTATAATTTTTCAGATAAGAATAAATTTCCATGTTGATTAGATAGAGGTTGGGGGACCACACCTATAGATGTCCAATGAGATTTTGTGTCTTATGAAATGTAGCCTAGTATGATCATTGAGTTGGGGATTTTACCAAATAAGAGTCCCTTTAGAGTTAGGCCATGTGCAATGTATTAACTTATGAAAATTTGATTTTTAGAAGAGGCTTGCACCAAGGAGGATGGCCTTTTACATTCTTCATTAGGAATGTGAACCCTTTTAAGATCAAGTAGAGTTTTTAAAGATTAAAAAATAAATGAGGATTACCTGGTACGGATACTCATCTCTGAGGACCCACACCTATAGAAATCTTCTGAATGAAGTTGGTGGGGGGGGGGGAAGATATGGAAAATGATTCTCGCTAGATACATGCATATGACCATTTGGATTTCATGATAAAGGTTATATTCAAATCCCATGTTATTCATTTATTAATGTGAGAGAAAAAGATAAATAAATTTATATTGAAAAAAACATTGTCCCTCATTCATTGGTGAACAAGGGTTGGGTGATAAGAGTAGAAGAAAGATAACTGATGTCCTCATATCCTCTTTTTTTTATATACATAAAAGTCACATATGACTACCTACCTGGATACATTCCTATAAGAAAGGATAGTTAATTACTCAATGAGGTATGCCATGCACTTGGTTAAAGAGAATAGATGAATATATTTAACCAAACATCAATGATCAAGGAAAGAGTGGTCCTATCTCGTCCTGACTAAAATTATGGATCCTGGTCTTAGGGATAGTGAGGGGAGAACATGGTCAAAGCCATGATATCTATAAAAGGGGGGTTTAGGGAACTGAACCCATAGTCGATTCCTAATTAATGATGGGTTGAATAACTTCATGAACCTTAAGGAACTTTCCTTCAAGTTAGGATAAGTGTAATAAACCTTTAATGGATATAAATAATAAATGAACATGATACATGGTATCCAATCAGTTGTTATGGTCATGAAATTTTTATTGAATTAGTGGAGTTTTCTTTTTGATACCCCCATATGATGGATAAAATAGATGAGTATCCCTACCATTGATTTCATTAAATAGGTCTTAGAAGGTGTATCGCATATGTTTAGGATTGGAGAGCTAAAGGATCATCGCACATGATGAAATGTGAGGAGATTGATGTTCTTTGTGTATGGGTATGAATGTAAAATCTATAGATTTCATGGGTGATGAGAACCATTGTAATAAAAATGGTAAAGAATATGGTTTGGAAACTAATGATTTCCTTATATCTATCTATAAGGGACTCAAATTTGCATAGGTTTTAATGTTTTATCATCACACTAATGCCTATTAACTTGCTAGTAGGAGGTCCTCATGCATGTGGCTTTTGTTTCAATCCCTATAGGGATATAGATACCAGTATCTCCATTAGTTACCTCTTTTATTAGGTTTTTGAGAGCTACCAAAATCATTATTGATATCTTTGGAGATGAGGATACATAGAAAGAACTTTGAGGATTATTTTTTTCAACAAGTCAAATGAGGAGTCTCAGGGTTCTTTTTGTAGGATTATATGGGCGCCTATTCGGAGGACTTAACCTGTATAGGAACCCAATTCATCTCCCCTAGGTGGGTTCCCCGGGTGGGGTGTTTGATCTGTTAGCTCAACATAGGGGGGTTGTTCAAGCCTGTTGTCCCATAGTTTGGGTGCACACATGCTAATTTAATCAAGTTCCCTTGATTTTTATTGGCGATATTATCCTCCCCAATCCATGACCAACTCTTTATTGAATTTTTCTATCCAGTGTAAAAAATGGAATTTCAAAAATATCCACACCCTCGAGAGCTGATCTGATCAGATGAATATGGTGTAGTTATGAGGTAATGGGAGGAAAATATTCTCAAGGTTGCACTTTTAGTATGTGAAGGTAACCTGTGGAGGTCTGGTGTGTAGGTCAAGAGAATAGTTCCGGGGTATATGCCTCGAGATAAGGTCAAGATCACATTTCATGATCATTGGTCAGGTGTGTCTAAATATATTGTTGGCCATATGGTGAATACTTTTATCCATTTTGATGTAATTTTTATCCTATAACTCAGGTTTCCCCTACAGTATTTCTATAATTCTCATTGACATAGGCCTTTTAAATAATATACGTTATACAAGCACTCAACATGATCATTTCAATTTGTTATAGAGAATTAGACAAGGAACCTTTGTGAGTTCACTTGCATGAGGTTCTTGTGTGAGTGACCTATGTGATACCCTCTCATTTGTAAAAATTTATGAATTATTTTTAACCAATATTTTTACCTTATTCACAATATCATTTTGTTTCATTCATATCGTAAATGGATGATCAAATGGAATCCCATGAACAAGATATTTCATCTATCTTAGAGATTCCCAAAAATATTTTGGTGGATAAAAATAATATATGTGACTCCACTCTCTCATACATACAGAATCACTTGACACAGTTCCAACATTTTTATCTTCAATATGACAACTTACCCATGTATGATCACAGACATATGAGAGATGGTCCCATCATAATGTATTGGGGATACTTCCCAAAGTTTGGGTTTATATAACATAGAAACTATCCCACTTCAAACATCTCCACAAAGTGAATACTAATTAAGGGAGGAAGAGTTCCAACTACCTCTATTATACACTACAACATATGTCACTCAGATCTGAAGTCTCACACCCAAGATTCAAAACCTCACTGACATGAGTCATACATCTATGATTCCAAGGAAGACCACTCAGAAGGTTGAAAGGAGGAGTTTGAATTCATATCTGGAGGGGGTAGTTAGTCCTAAAGGTTTGTGGACACAATGGGTGTCCTAAACCTGTACAGAATTAAAGATTTACAAATAATACATTAGCATTTATTAGTCCATTTGGGTGGGGAAAACTTATGATTACAAGAACCAAGACATCATCCATTGACGGATAAGCTTATGGAGTCCTCAGAAAAATATATTACATATGATTCATGGAGAATTTGTCATTTTCCTATGGGATATTTACAATAACTCTGGATCTCCTATCCTCAAGGATATGTATGATGAGTTTATTCCACCAATGATTTGGTGGGAAGATACCAAAAGGATGTCTTCTTTGAGAAATGAATTTTTAAAGATGGATCAAAAGGTTAATAAGTGACACCCTCGCCCAAGGAGATATATTTTTTCAAAAATGTGAAAAAATTCATTCCTCGTTCTCTAAAGAGAAGGTCCCACTTATGAGCGTGCAATGGGATTACCCACCTTATAAAATCGTTGAACATCAAGTAAATTCTTTACTATACTGGAAAAAATATAATATACCTCTTACGATTATAATTTCAAGTCTAAGGGTTCTTCAAGTAAACTTATTGAAATATTTATTATGATTTTTATATGTATATAATTTATGCTAATCCCTGAATCCAATGGTGTTGCGAGACCATGAAAATTATTTATATTTTCTAGACATGCAGAAGTAATTCATATAAGATTGTATTCCATAATCCTAGCAATGGTTTTTAAGGTTTTGAAAAAAATTTACACTGGGAAGGCCCTATTAAATGTTGTGGGAGATTTCAAGTTTTGTGTTGGTGTATTATATAAAAATTCATCCTTTTTTTAGTGATATGTGGATTTCATGTCCCTGAATGCTAGTTTATCCAATTTTTCAAAAAACATATGCAAGCGATCCATTATTCCTAAAACATTGTGATGTATTTAGGATTCAGAATGTATTGGTGGATTTTATCTTCTACCCATATGGTGATCCAACTATTGGGATGATTACTAAAAATGTAAAAGATGACAAATATTGTAGGTTGTACATGATGGTGTTCAGTAAAAGAATAATGGTGGCTATTATTAACAGAAAAATCATATTTGATGCATATTATCCATATCGATTTACCATAAAATTATTTTGTCTATAACAGACATGTGTCCCAACCCCACACATGTGTGGTTTGAGAAACCCCTAATGATGGCATGGAAATTATGGAACCTAATAGCCTTGGAGTTATTCATAATTTCAATCTAGTTTCCACTATTAGGTTCATTGATCATGAATGAATCTGGGAATTATAGTGCTTTGATTTATTCATACCCTTAAGGGGTGTCAAACGAAAGTGTTCCTCGAGTCAGACCTATTAAAACTTTCTAATCATGGAAAGTTCATAAATAATATCTAACCTAAAAGTGACAATTTTGAAGTCACAAAATCTTCAATACAATCTTGGAAAAGGGAGGCAGAGAAGGACATGGATTGGAAAACCACATCATTTGGGAAAAAAATTCATGTCATCATAACATGGAGGAGATCTAAGTTCTAGTCACCTAGCACTCTATTAGAGCATAGAAGCCTAAAAAGGATTCAAAATCAGGATATGTCAGTTCTTCCTCATAGGTTACCACATTAGAACTAGATTATGGGAAACCCATGGTACTTTAGTCTTGGTAGGGTGTAACCCACAACATCATAAATATGTATGTATTTATCAAGGCTGGGGTATGCATTCTAGAGATAGGGGATATCTGAGAACCCTAAAATATTTTACCTATTAGTAATTTATACTAAGGGGTGCAATTTGTTTTGGAGTTGAAAATGTTAATATAATCCACTAATGATAAGATCTGAACCACAAAACAACTATCCAACATGCTGAATTTAGCTTCTACTGAGGGGATAGCTAGTCTATATGATGAGGAATGGTGTGAATTTGTCCACCCTAGTAAAGTATATCTCTCTTATCCCTTATTTTTTAACCTTCAACCACAATCATTAATTACTTGGGGATTTTTTTATTGTTTTTTTATTAAATTTAAAGAACTATAAATAATGGTGCTCGATCCATGGAAATGCAGTCCTAAGGGAACCCATATCAGAGTTGTTTCTGAGTCTCCTAGATCATAGGAGGTATCCAAGGTCAAAGGACGATGGAGGAGGAAATTGCAAGAGAGGATTATCAACCACTAAATAAGATTTCCATGACTAAAAGGACTGATATGGTGCTCTCACCATCTTGAGAGATGAAATAATAGGGTGCATAGAAGTTGTCCCATCAGATGCACAGTAATATGATTTTTCACTTTTATTTAATCTCATGAGTTTTCTAAAATATCCATTTGGACGTGATTTCCTATTATAGGATCTACTTTTTTTACTTTTTTAAGGGGTTTAGGACAGATCAATTGAGGATTGATGTGGAGATCTTAGAGGAGGAATTGACTCGTGTTGGATAATACATCTATTTGATGGATGAAATTCTATGAAATTCATCCACATCATTTAAATTTTTATATTAGAGAGGATAGATGGACAAGGTAATTTCAGATGTATATCATAATTTTTCATATGATGGTCCTTGGATTTCTTCCTTGTGATATTGTAGTTCTTCCAAATAATTAATAGAATGATGAAATAATCATGACTAGTCCTTTCTCCACTAGAAAGTGGTTGATAGGGACCCTAGGTGGTCTGATGAAGGTCTATATTTTGATCATGACCATGGGTTGTTCTATTATGATGCACTGGTAAATAGTTTTTGTGAGATAATATATGATGGATCTAATTTAGTTCATATCCATGTATCGTGGATACACCTACTAGTGAGGATGTTGCAAGACATACAACAATGTTTAATTAAATGATGGAACATGAGGATAGGTTAAAGAAAATTAATATTCCTCTCCACACATAAAGAATTATATGTATGTATTATGTTATTGGAAAGATGTGATTTTTATATTTCATTCATTTTTATTCAAAAAATGACATCTTTTCATTTTAATACACCACACCAGGGCATAACTTTTAAAAAATTTCCTGAAAAAAAAATAGAATAGAAAATTTAGGAAAAAAGGAATCAAATCCACTATACTCACACTGATGAGGGAGTAAATGATAAGGAACCTAATGTTAGATAACATCAAGTCCCTATATCCCAATTTCTGAACATTCTAAAATGGAAATTCCTTCTCATGGATTTCTCACACAGAGTACTTTGGTTTGGAGTCCTAGTGAGTAATTATTCCCAATAGCTGATCTAAAAGTGGGTGAGTGTTATTAACATCTTTCAATGATTCACTGCCATTATTGTCTTTTATCCACCTGATATCGATGAGAGATATCATTTTTTTCTTGTTTCATTTAATTTAGTGGACGAGATTAAGAAGGGGTCATCTATGAAAATTTTATCCAATACTAGTGGGACGAACTAATACTATTTTTTAGGGAGAAAAACTAGGTGATTGATTATGTTATTTAATCATAGAATACATTTATCCAACATAGAGATTCTATGATTTAGACATGGATACATCCTATTACATTCTCCCCATATTCTATATGGTCTGTTGATAAATTTTGAATATTGTCTCAAAGACTCCACTTGAAAATATTCCATCTTGAAATTACCAAATTAAAAACATCATTATAACTTTTGGGGTTGGATGGTTTTATTGACATATGATCCACCATGTTGTAAAGTCAATCATTAGGATAATGGAGGAAGAGTGATGATCACAACAGTTTTTGGAACAAAAATAAGCGGATTTGATGTTCTTGGAGATGTTATATCCAAATACGAGATCAATCATGCATTGGATTTGGATAAATATCATCATTTCCATGATGATAAATCTCTCCAAATTGTGAACATTCATGAAGAAATGGATTCCAGGATGGAAGATGTTCTCTACCACTACCAATCCTTGATGGGGGAAAATAATATTGAATATAATGTATTGTCTCTCAGTATAAGAAAATTTGTAATGATAAGGATGTTGTCTCCATACAAAAAGTCATGTTTTAGAAAATTGTGGATAACGCCAAATCCAGACGCCAACAAATAAAATCCTATGTTAAGGAGAACCTTTGAAATTTAGGGAAAGGCCTATAACAAGTGGATATTCCTTCACATTTTAGAGCATGAAATAAAAGTATTTTTTTTTCAATCACATGTTCATGCCTTCATGTATTCATTAAAATTATAAAATAACACTGAAAATTTTCCATCTGATTAAATTTTATCATGTCATAATATTAATGATTCGTGTGAGGTGTCACTTTAATTTTTTCCTATCTATTTATACATAGTGAGGGTAGTTAGAGTATTTCAATGGTCATATGTTCAACCATAGATATATTGTGCATTTTTTGTTATCGTACCATTCTTTCCTAGGTATGAAATGAATAACACTTAGTTGGAGTGTCTTGGATTTTTTTAAGGTAGATTTTTTGAGCATTTTATAACTAACATATTTTATTCCTTTTTATTTTAATTTCTTAAGGTTTTACTAACCCAATTTAAGAATAGGACTATCAAGGTGAATCTTGATATTTATTTAATATTCCCCTTGTATGGTTTTAACCATGCGAGTAATGTGTCTCTCATTGTGGGTTGTTTAATTTTGTCCATGTCATAGTATTACATGTTTCATTTTTGGTTGAACAACACTGCAAAATGTGTTTTGAAATTATGACCGAAATGAGTCTGGTTGGTCAAGAACATTAGAAAAATCATCATATATCTAAAAGGTAATTTTGAGTCCCAGTTTTGTGATTTTTTATCTTAAACACAATGAGAGAAAACAAATACAATGAAAGGACACAATCCATATTCGAAAATCAATTTCTAAAATAATATTGTTGATGGGGTAAACATAAATAGAATATGTAACTCCAAGGTACAAATGTACCTATGGATTAAAGGTCCTTTTGGTGGGAATCTTATGAAAATCCAACATGGGCATATTACTATGCATTCTGAATAATAATTCCTCAATAATTTGACAATACATTACGGATGGAGATGTATTTAATGAAGATCCATATTTCTCAAGGCCATGAAGGGTGATTTACCACGGCATGTTATCTAATAATGCAGAGAGAATATTTATTTTCATTTTTTATGAATGAAAGATTGATCCTAAATTACTTTTTCTTCATTAATAGAGGGAACATTCTATTAGATGACCAAAATTAGTGGGGAAGGACCCTCCCTAACAATTGTTGAATAATCATGAATTTTAATGTCGTATGACTAGAAGATGGACCATGAAGTTTGGCATCTTACAACGAGGATGTTTTGTATAGAGATTATGGTTTTTTATCTCTAACCAATAGAATATCGATTTCAAAATTTGATGGTAATTATTCCAATAATGATCTGAAATTTTCATTAATGATGGGGAAAAGTTTGTAAGATGTAATATTGGGGTTTTTGGATTTGAAATGTGATATAGGATGAAAAAACTTTTTGGATTATGGAGATCAAATGTGTCTCTCTTGGGGTTGAATAAACCTCTGGTTGATAGGCCCATTTGATAGGAGACATTTTCTAAACCAACATCAGTGTATTTCTACATGGTTAAATAGTTATATCTTATAGTTTTGAGGAAATTTTGTTTGGTGACTTATGGAAATCCAAGTACAACATATTACTTCATAGTCTAAAAAATCATTATCAGGAATATAACATTCCACAATCAATGGCTGGGGACAACTTATGGAGATTCAGATTTTTCAAGACACATAGTTTGAAATGTGGAAGGAAAATACAGGAATATTGGAGGATAATTTCGTATCAAAATCATGAAGAATAATGATAAATAAATTAACTATGGAGATCGTAACCATATACATGGAAAAAATATAATTTTTTATCTTGTATTTGGTCCAAAGGATAGGACCTGAGCATCACTACATATCTCACAGGATAGAGAATCATGTTTTATGTAGTATTGGATTTTAAATTTGAGTATGGGGGCATAAAACCAAAATTATATAATTATTTCGTAAGGGAGAAGTTTTTCATATGAGAAAAAGGAAATATTGAAGATGAACCAAAGACTATTGATCTTGGTGTCACTATGTATCCATCAATGGAATGAATCAAGCCAAAAGAATCATATAAACCATAAAGATTAGTGTCATTTTGTGAGGACATCAACCATGTAGTTTAACATCATTTTCTATGTATGTTTCTTTTTCATGGAAATGAGGTTTGATGTAAGGATTTTTAGGTGGAAGATTCTCTATCATTCTTTGGATGAGAAACATGAAATAGTAAATCAAAATCATGGGGTTCTTAGATCCAAAGAGTTGTATAGAATAACAATTTGATGGGGATCAAATATATATAAGTGATATCTCCAATAGATGAATATACCTTTAGTTGATATAACATTTTTTTTTGATAATTAGGTACACCCAACTAGTGCGTGTTACTGTATTTTAAAATAGTTTTATATTTTGGTTGGTAGTCCCTTTTGGTGGGAAACATATAATAATTTCACCCAGGAATTGAAATGCATAGTTAGACATTGGAATCCTTAGAAATCTAGTATTGTATCACTAAATTTCAAGGTATATTTATGGGGATCCAAATTTTTCTTGGACATGGAGTTTTATATGACAAAATGATTTTTGTAAGCACAAAGATATCATTTTTCCAAACATTGAAAATGGAGTGTGAAGTTACTCTAGACATAATATAGTTTTTTACATGTGGGGGTAGAATATTTCATTTTTCTATCATGGTCTTCTTAATAATTGAATGTGAGTTAATTTATCCTATATGAATCACCATTTTCACCATGTGAGGAAATATTTTTTTATTTACACTATAGTTAGGACAAGTAAATGAGTTTTAGGAATCACCATGTATCTCATCCTAATGAGAATCATGCCACACATAGTTTAGGATCTGATCCATGTGCTAGTCACATATATACATAGGGAGGGGTTTATTTCTTATAGCTTTGACTATGATTAGAGTTTTCGGTGAAATTATGAATCATGTGGTGATATGAATCAAGAAAAATATAATTATTAAATAATGGTGTGGCGGGATACCATCACCAATGATTATGATCATCTCTAGAATAGATTTAAATGTAAAATAGTTTTACATTTTGAAACAATGACTTTAACCATGAAATTTTAAAACATGTGGAAATGATGTTTTCATATAATTTATAATATTGTGACTAGGATGGTAGGATATTTAGTATAAATTATTATAACTCAAACTCTGATGACTTTTAGTTTTGGTTCATATAACTAAGACCATATTTCATGCCTTTTATGGTTGTGAAAATAGGACTATGATGACATGTGGTTTCATGTCATACAACAAGGATGTTGACCTCATGCAGTTTATAATATTATGACATAGAAGATATACCACAATTTTTATGGTCATGTGACAAAGACCAACTATGTAGTTCAAAATCATTAAGCTACATTATGACATGCTAGTTTATCACATGAAGTATTTCTTATGAAATTGTTCATATATAGCAGTTGTAATGATCTCTTCATCTATCATTTTCTATGAATAAGATCTATTAAAGTGCATCCTTTTTAAGGAATAATTTATTGTTAAAATCCTATGAAATTATATTTTGGTGGAACTCTATGTCATTCTTGGTGTGGAATCCATTCCAATCTATTCTATCAAAATCAACCAATCATTTATGGGATTCCTCATCTATGGATTGTTGGTCACAGATTGAAATGTAGGGAGAGGTAAGCTTGACCTCAAAGGGGAAGACATCCTATTATTTGTATACAAGTAAATATGGGGCCATCCATATGCAATTATAATGTGTGGTCTTGTAAGACCAAAATTCTAAAATGTTTTTTTAGGAAAAATAATTTTATCCTTATCCACCATATTTAAGAGTATGTTTTGATAGGGTCTTATAATAGTCATATATATATTCATTAGTATTTGTGTCATATTGGGGTGGGTTTTTTGATTTTATATAATACTTTTGATATTTCTTCTTCATCTTAGAATAACAGAGATTTTTTCCTTCGTATATCAGTAATTTTGAGGGACACCAATTCTAGTGATGATATTGGCTACCACACAGATGATGATTTTGTTGGTCATAAACCCTATTAAGGGTATTTCCATAACTCATTTGAATAATTAGTTTATATAAGTTAGTATTTATTTTAAAATATTGGATGTAGATGGAGGATACATCCCTACAACATCCATTTTCCATGAAATTAACCACCATGAGTATTTGGTTGTATGTATCAACTCTAGTGGATGATGGATAATGTTGGTGTGCACTTGAATGATTGAAATTTCATGGTGAATTATTTTCATTACTAAATATTGAAAGACCTAAATGTTCATGTAAATTTATTTAATGGGAATGCATGAACTCAATCTAGTGGTCCCTATAGGATATTGCATTTATGTTCTTTATGAAAATAGCAGACTCTTCCCTATCAATACATATGAGAAGGAATCCATCAAATAAATCACATATAAATTATATCATGGTGATTATAGTCATAATAAAGAGTGAATTTGGGTTCTCACCATTAGATTTGATCTTTTTTATATTTTCCTAATGAGAGAATCCTATTTTGGAGGTATTCTATAGTGTGTATCATCCTAGTAGTGTTAGGATCCTCTGGTCAGGTAAAGGGATAAAATCTTTGATTTTATCTATGAACTCATAAACAGAGGGAGACACTATTCATCTATGTGTGATGCTGATGAATATTTCATCCATATATGAGTATTCTTGGGTCATGGATACATTATCTATTGCATTATTTTTGGAATTATTTGATCGCAAGATGTGATTCAATGGTGGTTCTTAGGGGAAATATTCTATTTTTCCTTAGACATAACCATGAAATAGTAATTGTTGTTTTTTATGACAGCAAAATCACTATTGATCTATCTGATTATGAAAATTGAATAATATTTCAAATCATGTAGACACACTTGTATTCGAGTTTTCATTTATTATCCTACAGTGATGGCTTGATACTCTACCTCATTATTGTACAATTTCCTTATAATAAAAAGTACTAAAGAATGAATGTCATTACGGGAGAGATGAACAAAACTCCCAGCCAAACAACTATGAGCATGGGGTCATCCATTATCTTCACTATTTGGATTCTAGATGCCTTATCAAACTATGTGTCCCATGTATAGGAAAAATCATTAATATAAAATAACTCATCATACATAAATTCGACATTTAAAATTGTTTCTTATGTAGATAGGTGTTCTACAAGTAAATATTCAATTGCTTGGCATTTAAAATATTTGTGAGGCACAAACATTATATCAAACTACTACAAGATAAACATCAACCATTCAAAATGTGAATTTAAAATTGAACTATTGAGGATGTGTTTGATCACGATGTTCTGAGAAACCAAATAGACCTTATAGTATGCGGGGAAAGTCTCATTTTCTGGATTGTAAATATTTATTCCAATAAGCTCTTCTCAATATCTGAATTCTGAGTATCGGTTTAGATTATAGTTTGAATAAGGTAATAAATTGTTTTTCCATTCTAGTTGTAACTATTTTTTGAATGGAAATCACCTGGTGACCGTTCTATGGATTTCACATATAGAATGAGTGGATTCCATTCAATAAGAGTTACGAGCATCAGTGGACGCAAGAGGTATTTCTTAATACTTTTGAATGCTTCCTGAAAATCATCGACCCACTAATATGAGATCCCATTTTTCATGAACATGTTAAATGGAAGACACATACCTGAGAGGTTTTCTATTAAATTTAAAATTTAAGAAATTGTTTCCAATAAACCTACCAATTATTTGAGGTTACGATGTGGTAAAATATTGAGGATATAATTTGTATTCTAAAGGAAGACTTTGGTTCCACAATGGGATATAATGAGTATTATAAATTTACATGAGTTGTCTCTAATAGAAAATTTCAATTGGTTTGCCTTCAAGTTGTGCTATTAGATAATGTAGAAGATAGTCTCAATATCCATCAATTATCATAGAACTATCATGAAATAATTTCCATTTCATTGATGTAGAATTAAATAAACATCCCATATAAGGGTTTTAGAGTGTGATTCATGTAATTTTGGTATGTTGCACCATCATGTGTCTAGAAAAAGGGCATTATCTGATTGAAAAACTATTCATATGTGGCCTTGATAGTGGTTTATTATTCATAATATTTTTCCATTCATATTTGATTATACCTTGAATATCCTACCATAAAGAAGGGGTCTTGATATCGGATTGTTTAATCAATTGGTAGCTCTGTGGTTGGGACTGGGAAATCACCTTACAGACAGTATCGTTTGACATCTCTAAAGTTGATACAAACCATTATTTTTTTATTCTTATTATTTATTGGGAATATATTGGCTATTCATTCCATATATTCAAAGTACATAAAAAAATTTCATTGATAGTCTTATCAACATCATCCTAAATTTTGGAGGAATGATTCTGGTGTGTCCTTCTTTCTTCTTGATTATATCTCTGATTATTATTTGGAAAGTATAAGGTCCAACTGGGAACCTATATATTGATTCCTAACAGGTCAGTATAATTACAAGTGAACAAATCCCAATTTTTCTTCATAAAGAAGTTATATACATCTTTCCATTTGAAATACATTGATACATCGATCCAAGTGGGGTAGGGATCTTCAAATGTAACCAGTTTTATTTCATTGAGTTCCTAAATTATGGAAAAGAACCTTCAAATAATTATAGTGGTTCATATATAAGTTTTTACACTTCTCATTGATTTTATTTATCTTATTCTTATAGTTTAAATTTAAGAGAAGTGGGTAATGGAGGATGATATCTAGAGTTAAGAGTGGAGTCCAATTATGGACCTCCAATATATGATGATACTTACATTAACCCCACTGATAATATGGGTTCTTTTGAAACCTTGACGACGATGGAGTGTAGAGAAGATATTGATTCACCATATCCTCTCATGTCTAATATGATGATGTAGTGATCTTTTGGGGCTCTGTTCATGGAATGATGAAAGTTTCATCCATAATTCTACCACTTTTTGGATTTGTTATGACCTTTTTGGTGATACAAAGCCCAGTTTCCAAGACTAATATGATGAATGTTGTTTAAAATGTACGTGATTTTTGGCTCATGAATTCATTTATATGGATAGGGAGAAAAAAATCACCGACCTATTTGAAGGGATTGTTTTAGTTCATTTCCTAACCATACAGGGATGTGACCTGAGAAAAACTAAGGGCCATAGGTTCCTTACCTTCCCTCTTGTAGAACCCTATATTAATATACTATATTTCAAATGATTCAAATTGGTATTTACAACCATAAAATGTCCCAGTTTTCCTATTCATGATATATTATAGGTTAATAACTGATTCTTAGGTAGGTACTATAATTTTTTCACACTAGGAATGTGTCCCTTCGAGAGGATTGAGTTGGGGATTATATCGAGGAATGTCTCAACATATAGTAATTTACTGGGTTCTTTGGTGATTACGAATAAGTGGATTCCCTATGGAATTATTCATATATGATATGTATAAATTTAAGATCAATTAGTGTTATTTAGGAAAACACCATATAGGAGGATTCCTTAGTTCAAATACATATCTACGAGGACCCACGTCTATGGATGCCCTCTCAAGGATGGAGAGGGGAACATTTGGAAAATGATTCTATGTTGAGTCATTCATCATACAGTGTGGATTTCATGATCATTAATAACCTCTTAGCCCATCATATTCATGCAATAATGTGAGAAAAAAAGGTAATGGATGATCTGGTAAATGATAAATTCCAGCATTCATTAGTTGATGAGGGAGGGGTCAAAGTAGAAATGAACGGTATTTGATGAGGACGTCACCACTCCAATTTTGGTAAAAAAAATATAGCCACAATTGAATACCTTCTTGTACATCAACCTCCAAGAGGGGATTTGGTATTACTCTAAGACAAATTCACTGACCTTGGTTCTAGATAAGATACTAGGATAAGAAATTATCCCTCAATTGGAATGGAAATATTTTTCCTCTCTGTCCCCTCATATGATTATGGGTCCCTAGTCTTATATAATATGAGTGATGGATATGGTCCAAGCCCCAATATTTTGAACCAGTAAGTCCATAGAATTTCTCTCAGGGGTATGTCGTTTATGTTTGATGAAGATCATAAATGAATACACCCCAATGACCCTACCAATCAGGTAGGAAAATTGTGGTACACCTCTTATCGGTGGAATAAATAATCTAATGGGATACATGCTAGTTTATACCTGGTCGTGATAGTTCAAGTCTAAATTCTTCAGTTGAGGATTAAATTTTTCCCTTATAAGTGATGCATCCAAATGATTTTGATCACTATGATTTTTATTTTTATTTTGGTCTTAGAAGTTATATCTCATAGTCAAGGCTTGGCAAGAAGATGGTGGTTCATTCAAAGTAACCAAGGAAGAGCTAGAAGTGATTTTCACCAGTATAGGAATATGTGATATAGATAAGACTTGGGTAATTAAGAACATTGGTAAAACACTTGGGATATAACATTATCTATGAACCATGGATTTCAAGTGGTTTCCCTTGATGGGTATCGCTATGTTCTTGGTCTATGGAGGGACCAGCGTTTAAATACTATTAAACTAGGGGGAGGGGTCCTCATGCTGGTGTCTATTTAATAATACATTAGAGGTACTTTAATCCATATAAAATAGTTATCATCATCTTATCTATGGTTTTTAATATCAACATAAATGATTTTTGACGGCCTTGGAAAAGGGGTTGTACAACCAGAGCTTCGAAGTTTCTTTCATTTTACAATATGTCAAATAAGGAGCCTCAAGATGCTATTTATAAGAAAAAATGGAACCACGGTAAAATTTGGCCACAAATATAGGTATTCAGTGTTGGTGACCCATACATGTACCTCAGATAGTGGTGGATGATCCATCAATGTTATATAGGGGGCTTGTGTGTGCCTATTGTTGTGAATGATGGGTGTATGAATGCTGATTTAGGTGAGTTCCCTTGATTCTTCTTTTTTCTCTTCATGTACCCAACACATGAGTTATGTTTCATTAAATATTTTCATAACATCATTAAAAACATAGATTATACACAACTCACAATTTTAGAAACTAAAAATACATTTAATAGCTTACTTGAAACCCAACACCGAGAAAAAACAACATAAGAAATATATAATCGTTCTAGCATAGTCATTAAATAAATGGGTAGAAATTATATTAAAAAATATATGATATATATATATATATATTTCCGACTCAATATAAATTATTGATAAATGTTAATTAAATATTCAGTAAGTTTTTAGTGAAGTGTTTTTTTGTTCAAAAATAAGTACTCTTAAAAATTGATCATTTTTGCTTTTCAATAAGAAATATTATAATTAATTTATTGAAATTATATGAATATTAATTGGTAAATTGTAATTTATTTTTTAAATAATAATACAAAAAAAATTCGGTGAATTTTATTTATTTTGTAGAAAAAATTAATTTTTCAAAGATTAGTAAAAAAATATCGATATTTTTTAGATTTTATTGTTTTTAAAATAAATTATACTAATATAAAAGTGCCATTATGTTTTGAATATGAAATGAAATTATTTAAGTATTTCATAGATATATTTATTCAAACCAATTACATTTTAATCTTATTTATATTGTATTATATTGAAATTGTTTTTTTTTGGGTTTCAAAATGGGTTTTTTGAAAACTATTTCGAAACACATAATGAATCAATAATTTAATTAATTAAAATAAACACTAATTATGAGTTATTTAAATAAAAAATATTTTCTATATATCAATAAATATTAATTTAGATTTATTAAATTATTATTATCCATAGATTTAATATGAAATCATCATTTTCTTGATAAATGTACTTCATGAAAGAACTACTTTTTCTTCGAGTCTAAGGTGTTTGTTTGGAATAAAATTATTCCAAATATAAGATCTAAATTATTAAAATTAATTATATTTTTTTGATAAGTATAAATGTTTTTATAAAATAACTTAATATAATTTCTTTACCCCTATAAGTATTAAAAACACTAAAAATTAATTACAGCAGTTATGGTAAAAATAGATTTATCATGTGGTGAAGCTAAATATATAACTGTAATAATGAACTAGAAACTTTTCTAAATAATATTTAATAGCCATATACAGACATTATTATGTCTTAGTCTCAATAATTGTTCTTTTTAGCCATGTAATGTTTGGAAAATGTGGGGAATCATTTTTATTTTTAGAAATTACATGCATTCCACTCACCTCGCTCATAAAGGTCCACCAAATCTCCTTTCCTATTCATACAATAATTAACATATGGCTCAGAAATGACCTGCCCAAATTTCATCATAACATCAATAAATGTAAAATATTAATTATTAGGATCCCAAATCCATACTCGGAATCATTTTAGTTCCTACCTAAGCTGTTTTTCTGAAGTAAAGGTATCATGTTTAACCTAAAGTATTTATAGAATTTCTTATTCCGCCTCATTAAAATCATATTAAATTATTTTTATATAATAAAAATGTATCTAAACTGCACTGAAAATTTATCATCATTATTCAATAACCTAAACCCATATTGTCTTTCAACAACTGGGATTCAAAATCATTACACATGTGTATAGCAGACGATCACCACATTAAGCGATGTCATCAATTCTCCATTACTTCATCACATGTATCATTTTTAGGATTTACTCAATATATATATATATATATTAAATTTTAGTCATTTTTATAATTTTTATTATATTATGACACACGTACCATATTAATTTACCTTTAAAAAGGGATATGATATTGTGGCTCATCTGTACATTGAATTACCGCCTTAGGAAGTGATGTGAATCTTTTTTCACTAATTTTTAACAAGAAATGTAATTGGAATAATGTCATTGAATATATATAAAATAGATTATCTATAAAATATATTCCTAAAACATTTATTATTCATTGAAGATAATATATCATTTTAATTCTTACACACACAAAAAGATAACATTTTTCATGAATGTGTGGACTACCACCTCAATAAAGTTATGTGATTATTCTTTCATCAATAAATCAAATGGATGATATATATATATGTATATTTAAAGAAAAAATATGATATTTATGAAATTATTATGATTATTTAGTTATAAAATATTCCATAATTTCTTTCCATAATAGTCATTGATAAAATGGAACCATTACTTTTGTGTACATATAGACTACCATCTCCATGATCATAATATTATTCATTTTGAAATCCATAATATATGATAAGAATTAAACCATATGGTTTATGTATAAATATGACAATTATTTAATTATTATTATTATAATGATATATAACCATTACTAATTTGGCCCTAATACACACATTGAATCCATTTTCAAATAATTAACCAAAGATCTTCAAAACATCGAATATGGGCTTAGATAATTATGTTTATAAATATGTAATGAAAAAGAAAAAAAATAAATGATTGGTTTATAATTTACTAAACCATGAAATTTTATAAGAAAAATAATAATATATATATGTTTTTTATACATGATTCAAGGAACATAGAAGGAATGTCTAAATGTGGGGTTAGGGTTATCTTTTCTTAATATTTATTTCATTGATCCCTATTCCATATTCTCCAAATGTATTTATTATTTGGTTTATATAATGATATTTTTTCATTTAATATCATGTATCCTTGTTAAATCATGGTATTTAATGTTTCTATTAGTGTTTTTTCACTCAAATGAAATGACATGAAAATACCAAGAGGTAACGAATTTTATAACTCAATTTTTTAGTGTGTTCTATTATTTTTTTTCATTGAAATTTTTATGTCCTGATTATGTGTGAAATAAATTTTTCTTATGATATTTTGTATTTATATGTTATTTATATGGTTTCACATTTCATACATATAATTTATCCATTGATTAATTCATAAATTTATTTTATTATTTTTAATGGTTATTCTTTACAAATTATCTTTCGTTGATACAAATGATTATCATATGAATGAATATTCATTTGTGGGTGTATAAGCGAACTATGAAATTTTATATCAAGAAATTACTTTTGTTCATGATATTTAATGTATTATTAAATTTTATTCCTTCACAAGGCTTATGATTGAATAATTATAATAGTGGAAATTTATTTATTTTACAATCATTTTATTTTGATATTTTTTAAATTAAAATTTATTTTTGAAGAAATTATAAAAAATTATTTTATTAGGGCCCATATATTTTATTCACCTCCATTAATGAAGTTTTTTTCGATTTTTAATTTCCATTTCCTCCATTAATGGTTAATTAAAAATCAATGAATTAATTTAGAAGTGATTCTATTGTTTTTTCATTTAGATCAGGTATCTTTATATTCTATATCTCATTTTGTAAAATTATTTAACAAATATTGTTTTATAGAAATAAAAAATTATAATTGTTTTTTTGAAAGTAAATTTCAATGAATTTTGAAAATGGTTAAATTATAAATCCCTTTTTAATTTTTTTTAAAAAAATATTATTTTTAGCATTTATAAAATGAATGGATTTTACCACTATCTTGTATTTTAATTTCATTTAAGTTTAAATTATATATATTCATGGTTTTTTTAAAAGAAATTCATTTTTAGAATAAATTGCAAATTTAAATTTGGGAAATTTATTTTGAAAATAGAGAAATTATTTTCCTTTAAATCATTCTTAATGAAATCTTAATGGTATTTTAATTCATCATTAACAATAATATTTGTTGTTATATGACCTCCAATGGGGAAATTTCATAAAGATTCCATTCTAAATAACTATATGGATTTATTATGATTATTTTAAAGATATTGATATGGAAACCGTTTATTTTTTGCAAGTTAATCTTGTTAGAAAATATTATTATGGAACCTAATTCTCTTCAATGGTCTAATCAAATTTCATTTATTCTATTATTAAATATTTTTCTTATCCTTTGGTTAATCTTGTTTCAATGAGAATTATATGGATCAAGTTCTTTTTCCACTAGTTAGACTTGTTTTAATGATATTATCAAGGCAACCATTTCTTTTACCTTGGATAATAATGTTATAAGTGTTATAATGGTTTTGTTTTCAGTTTTATAGTGATATGAAACCTCTATTTAATTTATTTGTATTTTGATGATATTTTTTATATGGGTGTAACCATATAGAATTGATTCATACCAATATTGCATAATTGATGGGTCCCCCTATATATTGCTCGAATTCATTGGTTAATGATTAAGTTCCCTAGAGATTTAGAATATAATCCACCGATATGGTTATTAACATTATAATGATTCAGTAAGTGTCCATCAATGAGGATGTTATAAGAAACCAACCCATTTCATATATGATTTACATGGGTTTATAATGTTTTATATGATCATTATTTTTATCACATGGATTCTAATTTTTAATTTTTATAAACCTTTTATATTTTAAAATGATATTTCTCCTTTATTGATTTTTTTATGGTATTGATGGGTATGAGTTATTTTAGGACTCCATCTTGAAATATGATTATGTCATCATACCATTATGCACAACCTATGCTCATTTGTGAAATGTAATTTCATATTCGTTATGTTTTACCATCTTGAGAATTCAAGCTCAAACTTCTTATGTTACATTTTTTTAATGTTTTTAAAAATTATGTTGAATTAGTTATGTTTATAATTATCTCATATTTATGATGATTATCACTTAATTTGAAGTAAGAAAAGTATGGTTAAGTGGGATAAATTTTCATTTAAATACTTGGTTATTGTTTATGTAAGTGTTTTCCTTAATTTCTAAAAAAAATCCTAAAAGGTCCTTGAGAATGTATGTTATAAAATATTTTCTTTGGAAATTATATGTTTTTAAAGGTTATAATTAGGTCACCTTCATCATGTTAAAAGATATAAATGTAATCTTTCTGATTATAGAAATAGATATGATAGTGATAGTTTATGGATATATTAGATTTTATTAGATGAGGGTTTTGAAAATATTAAATATTAGTATGTTTTCTTCTTATGGGATATGAATAAATTAATATTTTTAGTTGTTTATTGTTGATATTGATTTTCATGGTGTTGAGACCCATTAGAGTTTATAATATCATTGATGATTAATAATATTTTTAATAATGATTTTCATATCATTGGGAAAGTTAAATGTATATAATTTTTGGAAGAAAGAAACCTAGATTCGTGAGAGACAACCGATGACATCCACAAAGGTCGTGGGTATTGAACATACACCAGTAGTGAGATAAGGGAATAATTCCAACTACTTATTTATGTGATTTCCTAGTTGGTATGCAGTAATTGTTTTATGTTAAATGGTTTTCAAGGTAATTATTAATTTTATCTCATAAACATACATCTTATCATATTAAAAACCATGGCATTGAAATTTTATTTGCTGATAAAGTGAATAATGATGTTTCATAAGGGGATAACTATAATATTGGGATTATTGATACATTATACAAACCATTTGGGCTATAATAAATATATAAAGGCATGAAAGGTATTTGGTTATCTTTTTTGGATTATGATATCAGTAATACGTTTACATTATTGATTTATACATGAAAAATTGCTCTTGGATTATCACTGTTAGAGACAAGATGGGAGTGGGGTGGAAATTGAATAATTAAGGAAATTATAGTAGACAGTTAATTATATATCCATATGAATTTATCCTATGTGGTAATGGAATTCCTAAAATAAAATAGAAATATATTTAAAATGATGATGTCATCCAATTTCATTCATTTTAGGTGAATCTAATGGAATTTAACTCATCATAGATTTAGAATTTATAGGAACTTAATAATAAATTAATTATTCTCTTTCTTGTGACCAATGATCTCAATCAGTACCCTTCATTTTTTCTGAAATTATAATTTTCATCCATTTCCAAATATTCACCTACCACCTATGTTCCCCAATTTAGAAATCTAAAATCAGTTATTCCAAATTTCCATATGATTTTAATTTCTCTCTTATCAAGGGGTGTTTTATTAAGCATTTTTGTGATGTTGGATCCTAAAAAAGATATTATTAAATTTATAAAAATTTATTACCAATTTAATATTAAATTTAATGGAAAATATTTATTAATTGGTGGATGTAACACCAGGAGATTTTATAACTTATAAATATGTTTGATAGTATATTCGACATACAACAACGATCATATATGACTAGTGAAATACATAACCATTAAAAATGTTCAATTAAATTGGTGGTTATGAATAATATTAATTAATTAATTATATATATTTTATTACTTAATATAATTTAATTATTTAATTTTCTAAATTATTAATAACTTTTTTTTAAGATAATATTAGTTTTCGAAAATATTTTTTTATAAATCTGATTTTTATTACATTTCATGATGAAATAGTGAAATTATATTTTTGAACTATTTAAAAATTATATTTATAAAATGAACATTAATTTTTAAATTTCAATATAAAAATTTTGGTTTGGTTAAATTATATTTTCTTTCAGAATCTAATGATTTTTTAGTAAATAGTGAAAAATAATGTTTTTGTGTGAATTTCATTACTTTTTAATAAATTAATTACATATAAAATATACATAATGTTTTGAATAAAAAATAATATTAAATAATTTTTTTTAGTTATAATTAATACAATTAATTAAATTTTAATCAAATTTTTATTGTATTATAGTATAAGGAAAATTTTGGGGTTTAACAATGGGATTTCAAAATACTGATTTAAAATGCATAATATTCCAACTTTTAAATTAATTAAACAAAATATTAAAGTAGAATAATTAAAATTAAATCAATATATTAAATATAAATATTTATTTATTTATTTTATATTATTTTCTATTAGTAATAATGTTATTATAAACACACCATTTTCATCAAAAATACACTTCTTGAAGAAAAAAACTCATCATGTTGGTGTGTTCTGTTTTAAAATAAAATTTTAAAATTCTATATTTTTAACATAAGAAAAATGATTTAAAATTATGAATAATATTAATTTATAATATATAATATGTAAAAAATAATATTGGACCATAATATATAGTGAAAATAATAGAAATTAATTTTCATTGTTAAGGTGAAAATAGTTTTACATAGGGGTGACACTAAAATGTTGCTGATAAAAATGCCCAAATTACATGTCAAAAAACTATTTTATGTAAATATATAGACATTATAACGTTTTTGCCTCTTTTTTCAATATTAGTTACTTTTCAATGCTATTCTTTTTTGTACCTTTTTCTTTTCATACAAGTGTGCCACTCACCTCACTTATAAAAGGATAACACCTATAATTTTATATTCACACCAGAAAATCCATTTAGATCTATAAAAACATATCCAACTAACATTTAAAATTACCTCTTTATCTTTAATCTATTAATTTTATCATAAATTCGGCCTATAGAACATTTTGGTTCTTAGATAAGGAGGTTGTCTGATGAAGAGGTAGACTTCTTAACAGAGAGTCATTATTTTATTTCTTCCTACACCTCCTTAAAAAATTAAAAAATTATTATTTTATAATAGCAATTTTATCTCCAATATACTGAGATTTTTCTATATTAAATGAAGAACATTGATCCTTATCTTCTTCAATCAAATGGGATACAAAATCCTTATTTGTTTGTACATGGGATACCACCTCACAAATTGATGACATTCATTTTCCATCATCGCCTCTCATGGATTTTTAAATGAAACCTTTTAATTATATATATTATATATGTAAAATATTTATAATTTTTGAGTTATTATATTAAAAATTCTTTTTTATTTTCATTATGTGGGCGATAATATAACATAGCATCTGTGTACGACAGACTACCGCCTTACGAAAAGATGTGATCTTTTATTCCCTAATGATTTATATTAATGTTATAATGAATATTTTTATTTAATATTTGTTATAAGAATGATATAATAATTTTAATCATGACATATTCATCATTATAAAAAATATCATTTTTTTATAATATTGAAATAAAATTAATGTCATTCATGGATGTGTGGACTACAGTTTACATGAAGTGAAATAAAACTATTTTCATCACTAAATATCATAGATGAAATATATATATATATTTAATGATTTAATATGAAATTTATTATATTAATATCATTATTTAAATATAAAATAATATTGTTTTTCATTATAGATTTATTTCTAAAAAATGGGAATGTTGCTAAAGTGTATATATGACTAATCGTCTATATGGTCATAACATAATTATTTTTTCATAACCATTTTTTATTATTAGTTTTAGAAATTATATTTTATTTATAAATATGATTATTATTTATGATTATTATTATTTTTATGTTAAATTATTACCACTTTTCCCACAATCGACACAACAATGTCGTTTTTAAATAATGAACTGAATATCCACAAAACGCCTGACATGGAGTTAATTGATTAATTATATTAATATTAAATTAAAAATAAATAAAATAATTGATTTATTTATAATTTATTAATCATGTAAAATATTATTTATAAATGAAATAATCAATTTTAAGATTATTATACAAGATTTAAATGATATAGAAGGAATGTCTGGAATCAAGGTAAATGTTTTCTCATCTCACTTTAAATTTCACTAAGACATATTCTTTATTGAAAAATTATTTTATTTTATTCTCTATATAATGAAAATCATTACACTTAATATAAGAATAACTTAATAAATAATTTTTTTATTTTATAATATAATTAATTTATTCAAGGGAAATTGACTTGAAATTTACCAAATTGTAAAAAATTGCATAACTCAAATTCTTTTCGTTGGGGTCTATTACTTTTCATCAGAACTCTTATGTTATGATTTTTTTTGTGTAATTAATTTTGATTATAATAAGATTTATTTTAATATATTTAAATTTATTTTACATTTAATACACATATTTGATTCATTTATTAATTCTTACATTCGTTTTTATAATTTTTGTATTAGTTATTGATTTCTAATTTTCTATCATTAAGACTTATATTTATAATATTCACCAATATTAATTTCTGATGCTAAATATATCAATTTGACATTATCTATCATGATTATCCTTATAATAATGATTGGTAATTTATCAATTTATGTTATTCCTTCATGGGGAATAGGATTGAAGAGTTACCAAAAAATCAAAGTTATTATGTTACAATCTTCTTTCTTTCGAGATTATTTATCTTCGAGTTTATTTTAGATGAAAGATTTTCATATTATTTTCAGAAACCACATATATTTTATAATAATATTTTAATAAATTTTGTTGAAATGTATAATTTCCATTTCCTCCAATATTGATTAAATTAAAATCATTAAAGTAGTTGGTAATTAAAATTGATGTTGTATATTATTTTAGACTTGTTGAATGTTTTCATTTCATCGCTATTTTTTCAAAAATGTTTTTAGAATTTATGAATTCTAAAAATAAATAATTTAAACAGTTCATTTTAAATGATCTTTTAACTTATTTTAATAAGATTCAAATGAAATTGTTTTAATTATTTCAAAATAGTTCACTTTTGGATCCTATTTTCAAGATGTTTTGAATAAAATGTTTATTGTTGACATTTATAAATTGAATGGATTTTAGTACCATTATATAGATTATTTTCTACGATTCTCCCTTTTTATATTTACATGATTATTTTTAACAAGAACTATTTCCAATTTTTTTTAATTTTTTGTTCTTAAATGTGTTTTTCATAATGATAATCTTACCTTTTTAAAAAAAATTAAGGTTTTCTTATTATATAAATTTATCAATATTAGAACCCTTTCTAGTTATACACTTATGGGGTTATTTTGTAAAGATATCTTCCTCATTATTTCTATAAATGAATTATGATTGTTTCAAATATATTATGATAGAACCAATTTAATTTCTATATGATAATCATATTTGAAAGAGATTGTTATGTAATATGTTTCTCTTCCATTAGTTAATCATGTTTCAAATATATTGGTATGAAACGTATTTCATTTACACAGTTTAATCATGTTTCAAATAGATTTTCATGGAACCTATTTCATTTGAAAATTTTGATCATGTTTCCAATATATTTATATTGACCTCATTTCTTTTGTAGATGTCAATCGTGTTTCAATGAGATCATAATGGAACCCCTTTCTTTTACACCGGTTAATAATGATATGATTGAAATAATTATTGTTTTTTTATATTCAAGTATAATATCTATATAATATATTTATAGTTCATGAACATTGTGATATGATGGGTGCACCCAGGTAACACTATATGAGACTTATATTGCTTATACAATGGGAGATAAAATATAGTGCTCCCATAAAATTTGTAAGGATTATGTTTTCTAGATAATAAAATGGTATGTCTTCTATATGAATATTATATTTTGTATGGTTCTTTAATGGTTTAATGATGATGATGTTATAATATAACAACACATTGTATCTAATCTTTCCATGTTTTTATAATGTCTTCTTTGATCAATATTCATATCACATGGATTAGGATTATTCATTCTTTTACGTATTCACTTTGATAACACCTATTTTCATATCTCATGATTGATGATTTATGTATTGATGTGTATGGTTTATTTAATTATTTTCTCATAAAAATTGATAATTTCTACACACCCTTATTCAATTCATATTCTTATATATGAATTATTATTTTTATTATTTATTTTTACACATAGTTTTCATTTGATCTCAACCTTATTATCATTCATTTTATATAGTTTATTAATAATTATTTTTAGTGAATTATATTAATAATGATTTCTTATGGATGATGGTGATGAATTATTTTGAAACAATATATGATGGGTTATGTTGTGAAAATTATCATTTAATTAAATATACACTATTTATGTAAGAGTATATCATAATTATCAAAAACTCATAACCTAAAAGGTCATTTAGAATATATGTTACCTATTATATTCTAATGTTATTTTGTGTTTAGGATGGTGAAAATTGGGTTATATTAATTGTATATAAATATAAAAATGTAATTTGTATGATTTCATCAAAAGATCGTCATGTGTTTTTTCATGAATTTTATTTTCATTCCACTTAAAATAAACTATGTCATCTTATCAAACAAAACCCAAGTAATTAAAAAGTTTTTTATAACATTTTCAAATGGGATAACTAATAATGAATTTTCTAAAACCTAATTGATTGATACCAAAAACATAATCATTAAAAATAATTTTTTAGATAGTGGACATGTAATGTGATTTTAAAAACATTACTTGATTAAAGATTAATTCATTGAGAATGAAATACTTATCATGAAATGAATTTTTTCAAAGAAAACATATCCAAATGTCTTTTAAAGAATACTTAATTAATGAGTAAAATTCCAAAGAAAATTAGTATGAATATAAAAAACATTTAAAAATGTTACAAAAGAATGTCTTCCAATCATGGGGCCTTGATATGAAATATTTTTTATGTTAAAAAAATTAGTTGAATAATAAAATTTAAGATTTTAAAAATTAAAATCCTTTTAAATACACTAAATCTAACATTTTAGATATCCCACATAATTAAAAAGATAACACAAAATTCCTTTTAAAATTAATTAAACGGAATATGAACATCATATTAGATAATACTAGTTTGAGTTTCTTACATTAGATGTATAAGATTTGTATGAAATAATAACATGAATATAGAAGGAAAAATTGTTAAAATGGATTGTATTTATTCATAAAAATTTACATTTTATGAAATAAGAGATTAATTATAGAATAAGGATTTTATAGGATACATGATTTACATAGAAAATAATACTGAAATAAAAAATGACAACATAATATGATCTAATCATTAAATAATAAATTATTATAGAAAAAAATTGTGATTATGACCCCTATAAAATATTTGAGAAAATAAAACCTATTGAAATGCTAGATATTTTTGAATCAATAAAACATGAAATATATGATTTAAAATGAAATATCAAATACAATGAATAATGGTTGTATCATTGAAAAATAATTAATTGGTATGTAGATGTAACATTCCATATAAACAATATATAATAAAAATAAATATGCCTCATGTCGTGAAAATATATAAATGAAACACATGCAATTAAAATAGTCATTGGCATAATGATATCTTGAAAATGAGGATATGAGGACTAATTATAAATATAAAAATCAAATATAATACTTAATAATTTATTCATTTGGTAGAATAAATCAAACCATAAACAATAGAGTCGAATTATAATGCTTGTAACTCAATAGAAGCAAATTGAGTTGGCAAAAAATATTACAATTTTTTTCTATTTTGAGTAAAATACAATGACATAAATAATTATTAATATAACATCTAATATCATAAAATATAATATAATACTAATTGAAATTAAAAATGGTTATTATGAGAATCACGAAAATAAAAATTCTGTATAAAATAAATAAATCTCAAGGAATTGAAACATGATTCAATAAACCCTATACTTTTTTCACTACATAGTCAAATGTACATTATTCTCATATAAACATAACACACATATTTTATTATTATACTTTAAAACCCAATTCCATTACATTTCAATTAATATAATTCATTTACTTTTTTTAATTATTAATATATTTGTAAGATACAGCTTACTTTTACCATTCAGTGTTAGTAGTATTATTTATTTCACGCATGATTTTTGATGTCTATTACAATACCAATTTTTTTATACTGTGATAATAATTACAAGACAATTAATTGTAATATATTATATAACATCTATTTATTTACATATATATTCTTTTATTCAACTACTGTTTTAGTTATGTTTCATGAATGCGAAATCAATATCGGTTTATTTTGGCCATTTTGGGGATTGAAGATGAAACTTTAATAAATATTCTAAAACATAATATAAAAATTAATAAACCCAAAAATAGGATTTAATTAATAAATTATAATAATATTATTATTTATTTTTATATATTCATCAATGAAATATATTTATACCATTTTTCAAGTAGGTGGTTAGAACAACCAACTTATGAAAAAAATTTAATTAATGGATGGATATGGTTTTGAAGGTTATTTATTTTGGAATAATATTATTATTAATAAATAATAAATATAGTATATATATTTTTTAAATTGGATTATAATATTTATATATTATTTGACAATGAATGACAATAAATATTAAAAATAAAAAATTCTACATTATGGATTTGGTAATTTGCACAACACGTCGTTAATGATCTCCTTTCATTAAGAGGAAAAGTATTTGAAGGTGGAAAATAACATTCCTCTTCATAATAGAAAATATATTTTATATTTCACATTTATTCTTTAATTGTATCCTAATAATAATTTATGGTTTTTTCTTTTGAAAAATCAAATATGTCTCTTCGTGGAGGTGATAGTCAACATAAACACATGATCAAAATTCTTTTGTATTTCAATGTTGATGAAAATAAGTCAATATTTATTTCTAAATAAATTAATTAAAATGTAAATATAATAATGAAATTTAGGTCATTATATTAATATGGTCTAATTGTTTTGTGAGAAAATATTGCAAGAAAATGCTAAGGATTACATAATACTCGCTTTAGGACACTAAATTTTCTCCTGAATGTCTCCTTGGAAATGAATGGATTCAAACAACTCATTGTGAAATGAGGATTTATAATAAAAAATGGAATTCTAAAAGATTTATATTAGGTTTAGTATTAATGAAATTTATTATCATATGTGTAACTCATAGAGGGTGTAAGTGATCCCCTTTTACAGGTGTATAAAAGAGAACTTTTGTGCATACCCTTTTCTTTTAAATGACATAAATACACTACACATGGATCAATGACTCTGAAGTTTAAAATAATGGAATTTGAGGTGATAATGGTTCAGGAATGTGTCAAAAATATTTTTTCAAACATGTTTTAAACATTTTTATGTATTTTACTCTTACATTATTTACTTTTAAATATTATTGTTCTTACTATGATAAATTTTTATAGCCATGTAGCAATAGTTTTTCTAGATATATAAAATAACCCGTCGTATGAAATTTGGTTTTTTTGAATTGAAATTTAATCTCTATTTAATTTAATTCATTTTTTTGAAAGGGTAAAATTATCATTTAAATTGAATGGTTTTATTTATTGAAAAACTATTTTTTGTTGAGAAATGATGTTATACCCATTATGTAATTTTGTTCATATTTGAAATTGATTACTAATTAAATTCTTTATAATTTAAAAATATATTCATTAAACATCATATTGGATTCATTATTTATAATATATTAAAATAGATTGTTTTACATAATAAAATCATGTTATTTAAATAATCATTTTCTAAAAAATAAGTTACCTATTATTCTTATAAATAAAATCAATCGTTGTAACCATAATTTTACTTATTCATATGAAATTAAAATTAATATATTAAATGAATATTTTGATCAAAAATATAAAATATAGTTATTTAGATTATATTTCTACTTGTTATGAAGAATACTATTTAATAAAATCTCAACAATCTTTATTGGACAAAAATATAACACAAGTTTCAATGATGTTAATGATGCATTTTATAAATTTAAATTCATTATTTTAAATGAGTTATTTACCATTATAAATATTTTTTTACATTTAATATTTTTCCAAAACATTTTAAAACATTAATGATTATTTATTTTAATTGACTATATTACTAGAATATGTATTTTTTTATTCATGAAATGAAAAATTATATTCAAAAAATATAAACAATTAACATTAGGATAAATTTTATATCTAGAATACATATATTAATCTCATTAATTAAAATTAAAATTAAAAAAATAAATTTAACAATTAAATAAAAATAGAATATTTAATAGTAATCTTACTTTATAGAAAATTTCATTTTAAAACACTAGGCATTCATAATACTATTTGATATTAACTTATTATTGATTACTATATTTGTATATATAATTGGATTTTTTTGTTATTATATGTTTTATAGAAAATATTTAACAGAACATTTTAGTTTTGCGTGGCATGTTGATCAAGGTATTGATATAATGTTTAATTTGGGTAAAATATTATATGAAAATCGGGGTGTTATATACCCAACTATAGACCACAACCCCTTCACCCCGAAATTTTCCACAAACATAAAGACTGTAATAGAGTGTCTCCATAGCATACTACAATAGTGATCATCTTATTCCAACACAAGATAATTCAATAAACCAACTGTGAATTGGTTCTTGTATTAAATGACTATGACCTTACTGAATTCTTACAACTGTTGCCCCCCAACCCCTAAATAATCAATATGGATTATACAGAAAACTTAAAATAAAAGAGGATAAAAACTACCCATATAATATCACAAACTCTATAACCCTGAGTTGATGTCTGGTTTATTACATTGACACAAGATACCAGTGATCACACTAATCATTATCGACCAGTTTAGTATTATAGGAAAAAAGTTATATGCATAAATCTCATATTAAACTATAAATATAAAAAAATATCATAAGAAACATTATTACATCCTTGATATCATTCATAATATCCATTTAGAATTTCAGGAGAAAGTAAAATAAATAAAGGGTGATTTCATATACAAAGTAAGGGTAACATTTAACAAAATACAACATGAGTAAATATGATATAACAAACATGGGGGTCTGGAATAGAACATGTTGTATTCAATCAACAATATTATTTAATAAAATATATAAATAATATTAACATATAATACACAAGGTTAATGAAAAATAAATTCTTAAAATTGAAAATGTATAATTGCAAACACCAGTGACCTAGGTATGTTAACTAATAAATCATGGTTGTCATCGTCAAACCAGTCAACCAATACATTATAATTTATTAAAGGCCTCTTGATGAATTAATTATCATCGTGTGTCTAAGAATAAATCAAATACCTAACTATTATTTTATGATATTACAGCCTTATGATATACTACTTTCTAACCTACTTCATCCCATGAGAGAAATTGATGCATCAAGGGCTATCTGTAATCGGGCCCACCAATCACTTTAATATCCAATTCATTACCCATGTTTTCAATGACCAATAAAATTATTTTTCAAAATTACTTATATATAAACAATTATCGGTATTGAATCGAGAATATATAGCATCAATATTTCAACTCCATAAATCACATAAGGAATAAATAAACATAACATCATTATATAATACAGCTTATAACTTAAATGGATTTTTTCATAGGTAAAACAAATTTTAAAAGATCACTGGAATATTTTTTAGGAAGTAATTATATTTATTTTTAAAACAATTATATAATATCTAAACTATTACAAAAAAATATGAAAAATCCATAATTTAAAATTAAAATTGAAACTTTTAAAGTAATATTTAAATCCTTGAGTGGTATTGATGGTAGAAAATTTTATTCATTGTACATTCATTAAAAAATATTTTATTTACATTTATGTTAAAAGAAAAAAAATATCTCATTAAAAAGGACTAGAAAATTTCATTGAAATTTTTTTTATTTAAATTTAAACATGAAAATAAATGAATTAAAATAATAACATTATAATAGTAAAAACATTAGTGGAATCATTATCAGGAAAACATGGAGGTTAAAGGAAAAAATTCTAATAAAAGATAAAATAATTATAGTTTTATTAAGAATGTCATGATCATTTTAGTCACAAAAGAGAGGAAATGGAACTATTACATGAAAGTTACATGAATAATTATTGTTTAAGAAGATCATTATAAGATAAGTTTACTATGATATCATAAAAAGAAACTTGGTCATAAATAATATCATTTAAAATGGTATCGATAAATATGTACCCTATCACTTTGGTATACTTTGAATTATACCCAACATGAAAGAAATTACTTTTAATAAAAAATCATTATAATGAATATAAATTTATAAATAATATAACAATTGAAAAGATAATTATATACACAAGAAAAATGAATCAAGTGGTGAATATGGCATATCTCTCACAGAAATATAAGCGCGATGAGAAATCCTTACATCATGTAGGACACGAATTATATGTTATTTTCAAATCAAATATAAAATATATAAATTTATTACAAATCAATAACATAAAAATATAAGTAGTTATAACAAAATATATAAACCACTTATATATTTAAAAAATATATTAATATTATTTTTAAAATCATCATTTCTGAGTGTTTACTTTTCAATTTTTTATATGTGTTTTTGTTCTGTAGTTTTAGTCACTAAATAATGTTCAGGGTCCCATAATTTTTTTAATTTTAAACATTATAAAAATACATAAATATAAATTATTTATATATATATATTGATATCCATCACAAATGGAGGAGACGAAAAGTCAATCACATCAATTTGTGGAGGTGGTAGTCCACACATGTATGTGGGAGACAATGTCATTTTTATAAGGTGGAATGGTTTTAAATAAAATGATACATTATATTCCAAAAAAACATAATTATTACAAAAAACTGTATGTATTCCATATTTCCACATTTATAACAATCCATGTAAAATTGTTATAAAAAAATAATCACACTACCATGTGGATATAATAAGCCATACATATGAATAGAGTGATGCTTTCACATTATAGTTGTTAAAAAATTGATGCATTATTATTTCCCCATAATCATAATAACATATATTTATATTAATTATGTTGGATTCATTATTTCATGTTGGATATAGTGTATATATATATATATTGTATTTACAGGATGAAATAAATTTGAAATAGTTAGAAAATTGTAACCCCTTATTTAGTAGATCCAATTTAGATAACTTCTTACAGGCTATTCTATTGGTATTTTATAAATTCTATAACCAAAATTTTCTGTATAAGGTATTATATAAGTGAAATTGATCAGTTTTCATTGAGATATTTATACTAATGTCATGTAAAAAATGGTTGGTGAATACTTTGATAAGTGAGAGAAGGGGTACTCATTGATTAAGATAAATATTAAACTATTATAACATAATTTTCATTCAAAAAATATAAAAAAATTATATATTCCGAACATGATAATAGTGTGATTCTAAATCCCCTCATACAACTAGATTTTTACATATTTATGTCTTGTCTTTATAATTATCATTTCATTTTTAGTTATTGATATCTGTTTAGATGTTTTTTGTGATAATAAAACATTTTAAACTATATGAGTCATCAAAGATAACATAAAATGACAAGTATCCCATAACTGGTCCATGGATGATATTTTAAACTATATCCCCTTAAATAGGTTGAATATAGGATTACAATGAATTTTAAATCATTAAATAAAATATATTTTTAAATAAAATATCATTATTGTCAATGTTTTGGATATCTTCATTTAATTTTACATAAATGATAAAATTTGAAATTATATATAGACATTTATCATATTTATAATATTATATAAATATATATATAAATCATCAGACACAAAAAATTTCCCAAAAAATTACTTTTATGATTTTTAAAATCCTTGACATTATTTTTCTTAAACCTATGAAAGAACTATGTCGGTATTTTCTAATAATTTAAGATAATAATTTCATCATAGAAAATAAAAAATAACCCTTATAACACACCAAAATTCTAATGTAAGAACCTTATAATGGATGGTGTTTCTGACTCAGGCACCAAGTACATAAGGGAATATAATATTCATAAACTTAATAATATATTTAATATTCAAAATAGATTATAAATATTTCAATTAATGAAAAAAAAAATTAGAGTGTCTTACATGCAGGAACAACCTTCTATGATAGATTGTGTTAGACACAAAATCGAGTTTCATCGAATAACATTATATTATTTAATAATTATTATTTAATATAATATGAAATCAACTAGATGTTTTGTTAATAGTTTTTAATATAACTGACTATGTTATGAGAAATTGATGTTTAGATAAACATAAAATTAATTAATGGGTTACCAATTAATGTTAAATGAAAATAATAACAAATTGGATATAGATAGAAATATTATTATTCTTATTCATTCAAAGGAGTTTTAACTAAATAAATATTACTAATTATAATTATTGAATGATTTTAATGAAATATATACGTTATATATTATATCCAAAAAATATATTTATAAATTGGTTCTCATATGAATAAGATAATAAAAATTAATTGTTATATTAAAAACGTATATTTTTATAAAGTTAATTTTGCATTCTTTTAATAGAGAACTCATTTTAAATATAAATTTTGAATCTTTAATTGATATAATATTTAAATATAAACTACATCAATGAGTTTTTCTTTTGTTTTTTGTAGACTTATTTTAGGAAAAATGTGGGTAAACCTGTATTGTTTTCAAAATACCTTGTGAATCATGTTCCTCCATTATAAAAGCCAGGCACCTATCCTGAGTACTGTCATGACCCGTCCCCTAGAGCCCATATCGTGACTACTTGAAGCCTGCCTTCCATAGGCCAAGGGATGGAAACTAGCACCAAAGGCGTAATTCCCTAAAACTGGGAAGGCATTGCCTTTATAGAACGTAAACTCACACTACCAGAGTACAAGAAGAATCAAACACTAAGTAAAAGCTGTATGAAAAGTGTATTGAATGTAAAGGGGGGGGGAATACAAGCCCAACGATAATGAAAAAATACAACCAAAAGCAAGTGCAACTCCAAAAGGAACAAACAACTGTAAGGTGGAAGCGGCTCCTAGATCATTTTTCGGGGTTCCTAACTGAAAGGGTAGGTACATATGGCCACCTCAGCACTCCACGTCCGTCAGACTCCACCGTGTACCGATACGTCGTAAGGTCCTCCTCCTGTACCATCTAGTCCTGGCACTCTCGGCCTCTGTTAGCGTTGTCCATCATCTGCAACCAACACAACGAGGTGCGGGCATATCCTGTGCAGGGGTGAGTATAACGATACTTAGTGGGGACCCCGAGACACTCAAGGTATCACAAAATCAAACAAGGAAAACCCACAAAGTATGAAATCAATTGATAACAATCACTTAGGTATATTCACATACATATACCACAAGTAACCCATCTCAATCATGAGGAAGAAAAAAAAGGCCATTGACTTAGCTCAAACCAGGATTCTCATTATCAAAACCACAACTAGTTGAGAACTCCTCCTCTATCGAGAATAGTGGTCCTATCACGACACTGAGGCACTTCTCACTAACCTTGGACTACTGAAATACTCCTGTCGAGTACTGCGCGTCTGCTTCCAACTACCAGTTGCTCCCTCCATTATGGGTCTACCACCAAATACTGGGCTCTCCCCCTAATAGCCTACAGAGGTACTACCCCTATCGAGTATTGTGGGTCTACTGCCAACTATTAGGTGCTCCGTCCACCATGGTTCTTCTGCCAAATACCAGGCGCTCCCCATTGGGCTAGTCAAATCACTCCGAGTCGAATCTGTCAAGCAGTCGCCAGGTCTGTCAGCTATTAGGTCTATGCACTCTGCCTGCTCGTCTCTGAGAGGATCCACTCCATGAGCTACTGTTTGATACTCTATGTGTCTCTAAGTCTCATATGGAATTATCTCAGAAGACCTCTATGTCATAGGGGTGTCAACACATCAGATGGTGCGTCAATCGGACGCCCAGACTGTGAGTTATTGGTCTTTTAGTCCTGGGGGCATGGTTGGTTTCGTGTATGAACCAACCTGACTGTTTCCCAACTATAACCCGAACTTTCATCGATTATTCTCAAAGGACAGATTCGTTCCAAGAATATCAGCACTGCTGATGGTTCGTCAAATAGATGCCTATATCCCATGAAATTGGTGAAATGGTGTAAACAGGTCTGACGGGTTTGGGTCTGGCTGACCTAGTTGGACCGACCCGACCCGGTCCATAAATCAGACCTGGTCCGAATGTACGGGTCAGCCCGGCGTCCCACGTGGCCAGGTTGTGGCATGCGTGGCCAGGTGGTAGCCCATGTGGCATTGCCGGCTGGCGGCCCGCATTTCCTAGCTGGCCGACCCTCGTGGCCAAGTTGGCCAGTCCGCGTGGCCTGGCTAGCCGGCCCGCATGGCCTGGCTCGCCATGCATTGGAATGGGGTGATGCGCCCCCCCCCCCCCTTTCTGAAATGGCTAGTGCGTGGCACCGACACCATGTAACCGTGGGACCCGAAGGGTACCACCAGTAGCATGCACCGGCAGTCGTCTTATTCAGCCTCCCTCTACTGTCCGTCATGGCCTAAGGCTGCGGTCCGGCACCACCGACGTGCCACAACGGTGTCGCGGCCCACCCTGGCTGCGGCTCCCAGCTGCTCTGCGGGGTGTAATGGCGTCGCACCACCATCTGACCACCGCATCCCTCTTGGTCGCGGTGCTTTTCTTCCAGCGTGGTGCAATGACACCGCGCCTCTCCGACACTACCCCAGCCCACCTAGCCGTGACTTGGTTTACTATGTGTCACTGCGGTGTCGCGCCCTTGTGGTGACCCAGTGGCCTTGCGCCACTGGCTTTCTTCACAGCAAGCTCATTGTCAGTCGCCGCGTGTACCACCTCCGTCGTCATCAAACAAGAACCATCAAAAGGAGAGGGTTGAGCTATATTCAGACGGTCTAAATCCTCCTTATTATGGTTATATCATTCGGTTCTCAAATAACACAACATACGATAGGTTACGGAGTGTAATATTCAATCGTAAAATAACCCCTACATCACTTTTCGATGATCGTTGAGGGATTCACGGAATAAGGCGGCATCAATTCGTTGATGTCGAAAAGAATCCGGGGTAGGAGACTAAAGAAGAAGCGTCGTTAGCATTCTTCATGATCGGCTCCTTCTCCATAGGTTCGATGGAAGAAAGAAGAAGAAGTATGTCAACGTTCCTTGCATTCTTAATGTTCTTCATTAGAATAAGGGTTCTCTGTAGAGATATTTTTCCCAAAATCTCCCAAGAAGAGAAATGACAACCCCAAATAAAATAATAGTCTGCCTATTATTTTAAGTGTTGGAACAAAATTAAAAAGGGTGAATTAATAACCTGGCTCCACCCAATTAAATCATGTGTGTTTGCACAAAACATTAGTGGGGGAAGGTGGAGAGTTACAAGGGGTTAGAGCCCTTGTGGTCCCCGCGTTAATTAAAATACAAAGGGATGTTATGTGCGAGTGGGATCCACCACCTTAACCTCTCATTGGTGGTTATGGTGTGGTGGACTCCACCACTAACCTCCTCTCAGAGATTTCAACCACCACAATAATAAAATTAAAGTTAACTCTTTATTTTTAATCAATTTAATTAAAAACCCAGAAATATAACTTCTATTATCGTTAGAACACAACTACAGTAAAGGTCTTACTAAGAAATCACTGATGCTGGGAGTTCAATGGTGCCCTCATATTTCAGTTCCGAGGACCGGTTCAAAAGTTATAAAATCCTTCTCTTATATTTACTGAACTCACCCGAACAAAAAATCAGAAGTTGATTTTGGGGACACCGGGCCACTGAATCAAGCACTGTCAGAAACTGCAGACTCGTAAAATTTCAATGTATTAAAAATAAATTTCCATATGAAATATGGGTCTTTACATTCTCCCCACCTCAGTTCTTTACGTCCCCATAAGCTATAACTCGAACTAAGGGAACAAATGGGGGTACCGAGCACGCATCTGAGCCTCCCGCTCCCATGTGCTCTCCTAGAGGTTCATGTGCTGCTGACGAACGCATACCAGAGGTATCGACAATCCATGTAGGACCCGCTCCTGTGATCCTCAATCTCCACTGGAACCTCGGTGAAGGTCGCCCCATCATCGATGTCCAGCTCTCAATGGTCGATGATGTGGGAAGTGTCGTTCATGTATCTCCTCAGCTGGAATACATGGAAGATGTCATACACCCGGAGAAACTGAGGTGGAAGAGCTAAGTGGTAATCCACCTCACCTACTCAACTGAGGACCTAGAAAGGTCTGATGAATCGTAGAGATAACATGCCACTTTGGCAAAATCCCCATAGACCTTGTCGAGGTGACACACGTAGAAAGGCGTGGTCGCCATCCTCGAACTCTCGAGGTCTCCATCTCATGTCACCATATGATTTCTGTCTATTCTGTGTAATCTTTATCTGGTACTAGATGATCTTCACCTTCTCTGTGGTAGCCCGTACCATCTCTTTTCCCACTAGTGCAGACTCATATGGGGTTGTCCAGCACAATGGCGATCTGGAAGGCCAACTATACAATGCCTCAAAAGGTGTAATACCTGTGGTGGAGTGATAGCTGTTGTTGTTGGCAAACTCCACCAATGACAAGTGACCCTCCCAACTGTGACCAAAGTCGAGGACACATGCATATAGCATATCCTTTAGTGTCTGAATGGTCCTCTCGGTCTGACCATCTGTCTGATGATGGAAGGCGGTGCTCAGACGTTGTTGTGTCCCGAAAGCCTCCTGCAACCCCTTCCATAGCTGAGAAGTGAAGCATGCATCATGTTCGGAGACAATAGAAGAAGGAACTCCATGAAAACACACTATCTCCTAGACATAGAGGCATCCCAAACTCTCAACTGAGACCTACTATATGTCGGTATGAACTGGGATGACTTGGTGAGTCGGTCGATGATCACCCATATCGAATCGTGACTCCTGGATGTATATGGAAGACCTATCATGAAGTCCATGAATATCCCATCCCACTTCCACTCTAGGACCTTTAAGGGCCGAACCAAGCCTGCAGGTACCAAGTGCTCCGCATTCACCTGCTGACTAGTGAGGCATCATGAGACAAACTCTGCTACCACCATCTTCATACTTGGCCACCAATGTTGTCGTCAAAGGTCTTGGTACATCTTCGCCACACCTGGATGTACCGCTAAAGGGGACGTGTGGAACTCCCTCAACAACTCCTCCTGAAGTGTAACTGGGACCATGGTATGTCCCTTAAAGAGGATGAAGTGATCCCCACATTCAAAAATTCCATCAGGTTCCTACCCTATGGATATTTGAGCACGTCGCCTCTCACTGTCAATGTTTCCCCGTTGCGCCACTCTAACTCAATGAAGAAGTGGAGGAGTAACTGTAAGAGACTGACGAATGGATGCTCCATCCCTATCCACAAAGGATATCTGTAAAGCATCTAGTTATTCTGTCGCCTCTCCTAGAAGCTGAATACCAGATCTCCTACTAAGAGCATCTACTACAATTTTCCCCTTCCTAAGAGTATAGACTATCTCAAAGTTGTAGACTTAGAGGAACTCAAGCTATTTCCACTATCTCAGGATCAGGTCCTTCTAAGAGAAGACATAGCTGAGACTCTTGTGATAAGTGTACATGGTAAATTGTTCACCCATAAGATTGTTCTAACACATCTTCAAGGAGAAGACCACTGCTATTAACTCCAGGTCTTGGGTAGCGTAGTTCTACTCGTGCTATCTCAAATGCTGAAAACCATACGCGATCACAGCTCGCTCCTGAATCAGGACACACCAAAGTCTAGTCCTTGATGCGTCGCAGTAAACTACATACCCTATGCCTTCTTCTGGAAGCCTCAAGATGGGGGCACTATTCCGCCTCTACCTCAGCACTTGAAATCTCTGCTGGAATATCTTCGACCACACGGAGGGCTGCCCCTTATTTGTCAAGGTTGATAGTGGTGCTGAAACTCTGGATAAGTATGGCAAAAACCTCTGATATTATCTAGCAAAGTCCATGAGTCTTCGTACCTCTGTCACACTCCTGGGTTGCTCCAAAGCAAGAACTGCATCAATCATTGCTGGATGTAATGAAACTTCAGCCTCAGAGATGAGATGTCCTAAGAAGTTAACCTCTCAAATCCAAAACTGGCACTTAGAGAGCTTACCATAAAGCTAGTGATCTCATTCTGTGTCCAGTACTACATAAAAATTGTAGGCATGCCCTCCTCAGTAGTCAAATAAATCAGAATTTTATCGATGATGACTACGACAAAGTGATCGAGGTAAGGCTGGAAGATCCTATTCCTGAGACTCATGAACATTGCTGGATCATTTTTTACACCAAAGTGCATAACCCAGAACTCGTAGTGGTCGTACCGACACCTGTATTCCATCTTCTGCACATCCTTGTCACGAACTCTGAGCTGGTGATATCATGATCTAAGGTTTATCTTCGAGAACCATCATGCTCCCTTGAGATGGTCAAAGAGGTCGTCAATCCTTGGGAGTAGGTACTTTTTCTTTATAGTCACCTAGTTCAGGTAATGGTAGTCAATACAAAGCCACAAGCTCCCATCTGCCTTCTTGGAAAATAGAATCAAGGCTGCCTAGGGAGAAACACTAGGCCGGATGAATCCCTTCCCCTGCAAGTCCTCTAGCTATACCAGCATCTTGCGAATCTCAGTAGGAGACATCTGATATGATGGAGTAGATATTGTTTCCATCCCCGGGTAAAATTCAATGTAGAAGTCCACCTCTATGAGAGGAGTTAGTCCTAGAACATTATCATGGAAAAAATCCACGTACTGGTCCACCATTACAGGATATGTCGGACACTCCACATCAACTACTCCAAGGGTATGTCAAGCAAAATGGTGAGTGATCGGCCTCACCCTCCTACAAGTAAGTCAATCTTGTGTTGCAAAGGTTCCCTTCTCACCGGTGAAGATGAAACTGGTCCCATACATGCAGTCACACTACACTTTGCACATAATATAGTCAATCTGAGCATGGACTGTAGACAACCAATCCATACCCAAGATGATGTCGTAAGGCCTCGATGCCGCTACGAGGAGATCCCAGCCGAAGCTCTAGCCTTCGAAAGTAAACTCACACTGCCGGCACCAGTGCATAACCATCGAGTCTACTCCCATAGGATTATCTATCTATAAGTATCTTGACAATGGATCCATCAGAATCTCTGAACTCCAAATGAGGGCAGTGGCAATGAAATAGTGACAGGAAATTGTGTCTGTAAGAACTACAACTATGGTGGAGTAGACACAGATCATACCTCGTATCATCTCTGGAGTTCTAGGGGAGTAGGCCTCAGTTGCCTGAAGTTGAGCCCTCCCCTATCCACCCACTCCTTGTGGTCGTGGAGGACCTCCTGGTGGTGGTGGAAGTAGCACCTCGTATCATCGTCCACCTCCAGCTACACATCCAGCTCCTCTACCACATCTGCCTCTTCCATATAGACCGCCTCAATCGACCCTATACCTCTGCCTGGGAGGTCCCTCAACTATCTAATGATCATCAGAGTGGCAGGTCTAACAGTCACAATATATGTAACCAAGACCACCACAAGAGTAACACTATCCTCTCCTGGAATGTTCGGCTATGTCTCCACTCTGGGTGCCCCGCACAACCGATCCTGAGTCATTCAGTCGACCCCCTGTGGGTCTGGTCCTCTTGGACCTCTATGTCATCTATCTAATGTCAGTTGTAGAAGAATCCGCTGCAATTTGACTAGTGGTGGGTCTCGCTGCTGTAGATTTCTTATCATGGAAACTCTCCACTAGGAGGGCTCGCTCGAACACTCCTGCTTGCGTCGGGATTCTTTGGGAGATATTTGATGCTCTAATCTCTCACCTAAGTCCCTGCTCAATGTTCCAGGCCCTGAATAGTGGGTCTCCTACCATATCAGTAGAGTAGCGCGAGAGGTCAGTGAACCTCGCTGAGTACTGAGGTACACTCTAGTTACCCTACTACAGATGTAGTAGCTCCTGTATCTGCACCACTCGATGGGTGGCTGGTATAAACTCTGCCTGAAATAGGATCTCAAAGTCTTCCCATATAATTGTCACCTCGTGATTCATCTGGAGCATTAGGATCCACCATTTTCTTGCTGTTGCCTGAATGAGGATTGCTTCAAGGATCACCATGAAGTCGGCTGGTGTCCCTACCAGTCTGAAGACTCTCACCACAGCCTCCATCCAATCCTCAGTTGCTTGTGGGTCTATCTCTTCCCTGAACCTAGGAGGCCTCTGGTGCTGGAACTTGTGCAGCGTGCTCAAGTGGGCTACACTCTCTGCTGCTGGTGCTAGTGCAATCTATGGCCCAACGAAAAGTAGTACCGCTGGTGCCTCTGGTGGTGACTCAATTGGAAGAGGGCCCTATACTGAGGACTCATCGCTTGGCATGCTTTCAGTATATATAATTTTCAGGGCTATAACTAGTCTTCTGCGGGGAAGCATCCTGAAAGAAACAAATGTGACATGGTTAAAAGACTATACCTGGTGGGATGACCTGGTTTGAGCTGACTTAAAGAAAACATTTGAAAATACACACGCAATTAGTGTCTTCGTCTACTAAGTCAGAAATCAGTAGTCAGGGTCCTAGTTTATGCGTATTTCGGCCGCTGCACCAACACTGGACTCCCTGAACTAAATACCACACTCAGTACCCATAACACTATTGCCTCATAGAAAAGAAATATCATAGTCCTATGATCTGTAGTAGAATTGATCCCTTTGATCCCAATTTGTCACGACCTGTCCCCTGGGGCCCGTATCATGACTACCCCAAGCCCTCCTTCCATAGGCCAGGGGTGGTGACTAGCACCAAAGGTTTCATTACCTACAAATGGGAAGGAATTGCCTTTATAAAATGTAAAATCACACAACTAGAGTACAAGAAGAAGGAAACCCTAAGTAAAAGTTGTATAACAATTGTACTAAAAGTAATGGGGGGAGAATACAAGCCCAACGGTAAGGAGAAAATACAACTGAAAGCAAGTACAATTGAAAAGGGGACAAACAATTGTAATGTGGAAGCAGGTCTTATATCATCCTCCACGGATCCTACCTGAAGGGTAGGTACATATGGCCTCTTCAGCACTTCAAGTCTATCAAACTCCACCGTGTACCAATATGACGTAAGGTCCTCCTATAGTACCATCTAGTCCTGGCGCTCTCGGCCTCCGTCAGTGATGTCCATCATCTGCATCCAACACAACGAGGTGCGAACCTAGCCCTTGCAGTGGGGAGTATAATGATACTCAGTTGGTACCCTGATAACCTCAAGGTATCACAAAATCCAAAAAGTATAAACCACAAAGTATGAAATCAAGGGATAGCCAGTACATAGTTATATTCTCATATATATACCTAAGTTATCATGTAACTCATATCAATCTTGAGGAAAACACAAAGGGTCATTGACTCATCTCAAACCATGATTTTCATTATCAATACAAAGGATCCTGGAGAACTCCTCCTCTGTCGAGAATAGTGGGCTTGTCGCGGCATCGATGCCCTTCTCACTAACCTTGGACTGCTGAGATACTCCTCCTATCGAGTACCGTGGGTCTGCAGCCAACTACCAGGTGCTCCATTCGATGTGGGTCTGCCGCCAAATACCGGGCGCTCCCCCTAATAGCCTACCGAGGTACTCCTCCAATCGAGTACTATAGGTCTGTTGCCAACTACCTGGTGCTCCATCTGCCATAGGTATACTGCCAAATACCAGGCACTCCCCACTGGGCAAGTCGAATCACTCCGAGTCAAATCGTTCATGCAGTCTTCAGGTCTTTCAGCGACTAGGTCTTTGCACTCTGCATGCTCATCTCTAGGAGGATCCACTCTACGAGCTATTGGACAGTACTCCAAGTTTCATGAAGTCTCACGTGGAAGTATCTCAAAGTACCGCCACATCATAGGGGTCTCAACGCATCAGATGGTGTGTCAATTGGATGTCTGGTCTGTGAGTTACTAGCATTTTAGTCCCAGGAGCCCGGTTAGTTTCGTGTACAAACTAACCTGACCATATCTCAACTATATCCCAAATTCTAGTGGGGTATTCTAAAAGGAAAGGCTTCATTCAAAGTATATTGGTTCCACTAATGGTTCATCAAATGGACACCTGTATCCCATGATATCGGTGAAAAGGTGTAAACGGGTCTGACGGGTTCGGGTCTAGTCCGACTTAGTGGGCGTGACCTGACCTGATCAGTGAATCTGACCCGGCCTGATGGGGTGGCCCAGCCCAAAGGGGAAGACCGACTCGAAGGGTGGACTGGCACGATGGAGTGAACCGACCCGAAGGGTGCCCTGACACGATGGGGCGGACCTGCCCGGCGGCCCACGTAGCCTGGTAGTAGCCTGTGTGGCCTGGCCAACTGACAACCTGCATGGCCTGGCTGGCCGGAATGCGTGACCTGGCAGGCCACTCCGCATGTCCTAGATGGCCATGCGGGGGAGGGGGGTGTCACACCCCTCTTTGTCGGAAACGGCAGGCGCGAGGCACCAACACCTGGTAACCGTAGAACCCAAAGGGTCCCGCCTGTAGCACGCACCAGCGGCCGGCTCAGCTGGCCACCCTCTCTTGTCCACTGTGGCCTAAGGCCACGGTCCTACACCACCGGTGTGGCATAGCGACGCCACGCCCCATCACCGCGGCCCACCCTGGATGTGGCTCCCTACTGCTCTGCACAGTGCGACGACGCCGCGCCACCGTCCGACCTCCACGGCCCTCCTATTCGTGGCCCTTTTCTTCCGGCACGGTGTGATGGCACTGCGGCCATCCAGCACCACCATGGACCACCTGGCCATGGCTCGATTCACTAAGTTTCACTACGGTGCCACGAACTTGTGGTGACCCGGTGGCCTTTCGCCGCCATCTTTCTTCGCAGCCAGCTCATTGTCAGTCACCGCGTGTACCACCTCCATCGTCATAAAACAAGTACCAATAAAAGAGGAGGGTCAGGCCATGTTCATGTGGTCTGAACCCTTCTCGTTATGGTTATATCATTTGGTTCTCAAACACACAACATACGATGGCGTACGGAGGGTAATATTCAATCATAAAATAACCCTTACCTCTCTTGTCGACGATCATTGAAAAAGTCACAAAATAAGGTGGTGTCGATTTAATGACATCGGGAAGTGTCCAGGGTAGGATACTGAGGAAGAAGTGTCATTGGCGTTCTTCATGGACTGCTCCACCTCATTAGGTTCGGTCGAAGAAGGAAGAATATGTTCTTAGACGCTCTCCACATTCATCGCGTTCTTCATTGGATGAATTGTTCTCTGTTGAGATATTTTTCCAACAATCTCACAGGAAGAGAAATACCAAACCCAAAGAAAATAATAGTCTACCTATTATTTTATGTTTATAATTAAAAACCCCAAAATCTAACTTTCATTCTCGTTAGAATGAAACTGCGGTGAAGGTCTTACTAAGAAATCACTGACACTGCAATTTCAACGATTCCCTTAGATTTCAGTTCCAAGCACCGGTTCAAAATTTATAAAATCATGCTCGTACCTTAACTGAACGTACCTGAAAGAAACTTTAGAAATTGATTCTGGGCACACCGGTCCTCAGGATCAAGCACCGTCAGAACCTACGGACTCATAAAATTCACATATATTAAAAAAATTCCCACGAGAATTACGGGTCTATACTAGTACTCAAACCGCTACAACCACATAGGTTCTCCCAATCTCTTCGAAAATATCTTCCCAATATCTCTACAATCTTCATTGAAGCCTATAAAGGGGGATATATCCTTCCATGGAAGCCTTTTGGTAAAAACCAAAAGACATTACACATTTACAAGGTAAAAAACATTCTAATGTTTTTTAGTTTTATTTCTATTTTCCAACTCCAATACTCTTATTATTCTATGATTTTTTGAAAAAACATATATCATAATTATACTAGTATGTTTTTGTGCTATGTTTTTTGTCCTACATTTACAAAAAAATCCATTTAATTGGTTTCAAATATGATTTTTCTGTGTACGATGAACTACTCCCTCATAAAACGATGATTGTTCATTTTTCCTTTACCAACATTCATGGTTGGAAATTATGATGGAAATTATGTTTATATATGTCATATATTATTTTTAAAATGTATTTGTATTTCTTTTATAATTTTACAACATATATCAATACACTTTCTATTTAATTTAAAAATGATAACATCGATTGAGGAAGTGTGGACTATTACCCCATTAAAGAGATGTGAATCGTTCTCACAATTTATGCAACCTATAATGGGTGATTATAATTAAACATATGATTCCAAGAAAAAATATCTACTATATTCATGAAATAATTTCCTTTCTATATATATATATATATATCATTTTCATTATTATCCTTTCAAACACTAATAAGTGATAATTTCAGTCATGGACGTCTGGACTACCGCCTCCATGACAATATGTGATTACTTTTTTTTATCACAAGAATTATATATATAAGTAAATATGACTAAATAATATTTTATTTCTGATATAATTATAACTTTTGAAAGATGTAATTCAACTTATAATCTTTCCATAAAAACTGTGGAAAAATTAGAACATTACTCATGCGAACATATGACCTACCATGTCCATGATCATAAAGTTGATTCATTTTTCATTCCCATATTTAATGATTTCATTTAAAAGTATAATTTATGTTTGAATATGACAGTAATTTAATGATAACTATCATGGATATTTTATATAATGAACATTTTGTTATCATAGTTGACCAACAAAGTTGTTTTTGACATATAAACTGAATTTTGGTCAAAACACCGGATGTAAACATAATTTCTTAATTATTTGAATAAAACATAGTAATAAGGGATATAAAATTAATGATAAACATGAATAATTTTATCAGGAATGTTTAAAATTAACATATGTTTATTATACATGAATTTAAAGGACGTACACCTTAAAGAAAATGCAAGGTAATGGATTTTTCCTAAATATACATTCCATTGAAATTTATTTGTTTATATAGACCTAGTTTCATTTATACGGTTTATATACTATCCCTTTACATGATATATAATGAATATATTTACTCTCATGACATTATAACATTCATTTATTTTTATTTATACATGATGTATATGAGTTAAAATGTTTCAAAGTGGTACACACTTTGGAATGTTTAATGATGTTGTTCTCCAATATTAAATGTAATGATATTTAAATGTTAATTCCATTAAAATAAATTATATTTAAATTAATCAATAAAACCTTAAATTATTCTATCCCCTCATAATTCATGACCATATTCATGTATTATTACCATTTTTCCACTCTTTGGTACTCAAATTGTTTTAAAAAGTATTTAATCAAATGTAACTTCATTTCACACATTATATAGAGAACTTATTTTCTTATAAAAACAATGTTGTAATCAATTCATTGAAAAATTGTTTTTAAAATAGTTTTCTGAAGAAATTTTTACTCATTTTTTCTTTTTCCTAGGTTTTCAAAGGAATCTATTATAACTTTAAAAAAATTATTTTTCTAACCTTTATTCATGTAAAAGAAATTTTATTTTTAACTCATATGGATTGTATGTACATACCCACCTTCATTTCATTGTAGATTCCTTTTCATGTCTAAAAGGTTTCATTTTAATGAAAATATTATCTAATGTGATTTTCAAATAAAATAGGTTTCAAAAAAAAATTCAAAGCAAAATGATATTGTCATCAATAATCTTTTTAAAATATATATTTATAATATTTCCATTAATCAACAACAACAACCCTTTATTTTAATATAATTTGGGTATGTTATATTGAAAACATTCTTAATATTATTTTAGATGGCATATAAATGAATTTTTCATGGATGGTATTCACATTAACTTCCTTGATTCCTTTGGTTCCCTTGATGTATTTAATCTCCTATGATCATTTGACATTGAATTTCCCCTACTTATTCATAACATTTTTCATGGATATTACTATTTTGTGACCCTTATACCATTTTACTATTGTTTTTTACTTTAACAGTTATTTGATTACTTGGTAAAATATTCATAATTTCATATTCTTTATTCAATATAGTTATTTGATAAGGAATATTATTTATTTCAATAAATAAATATAAGGAATTTTTTGGACTAGTATGACACAGGTGAGGCCTGATTAAAGATAGCCCCTTGATGCATCGATAGTCTCATGGGTTGAGTCGTCTGGCTACCTACCTTATATGGGTTTCTACCTGATATATTGTATATTTTTTTGTGATAGTTCTTGATGGTAAAGGTACTATATACATAAGAAACATGTCATCCAATAATCAAGAATTATTTTCATTTAGTTTCAGTTATTATTCATCCATGAGATTTTTCATCGACATATCTATGGATACATTCAATTTATATTAATTTCAATGGAATGTGTTTCAGTTTCATACTTTTTGATATTTATTTTTTACGTATCTAGTTATTTTAATGGTATGTCTTTGTAATTATTACATTTCCATGTTTTTACTCGCTTCTATCTAGTTTATTGATAACATGGAATGTGTTTTCAATTATTTTCCATTCTATATTGACTATTTTCATTGATTGTTTATTTATTCATATATATTTTACCTTTACTAAGAATTTTATCTCACTCATATTATATTTCATTCCCAATTAATCCATGAAGCATACTATCAATGATATGAAGGGATATACACGGTGGATAAGATTTATTCCCGATGTTATTTATTTAAAATAAAGAGAGAAACATATATTGTAATTATTGAATTGCCTTCTCATTTATATACCCTTTTTACCAAGAATACTAATATCTTGATCCATTGATATTTTATTTAATGTAATCCTGGTAATGTAATTGATAGCAGACATCGGCTCTAGCCTATCTGGGGTTGGGTCACTACAATTGGTATTATAGGAGGTTTATTAGAAACCTTGGGTACTAGATTAATATAATCATAGGTTAGATAACATAACTCTAAGGTAGAATTTGATGATAAGTATAGAAGAAAATCCTAGAATTTTAGTGGGGTAGATATTATGAGTGTATTCCTAGAAATACATCGATGTTTGGACACTATAAGTGGATGTGGTTCTAGTAGAGATGTATCTAGGAGTAATAAATCTGAAAGTTGTTCTGATATTGACATGGAGTATCCTATTACTCGAAAATGGCCCTTATTTAACACCTTGATTGACTCTCCTGGGGGACATGCTTAGGATAATTCGCATTTTCCTTATAGGCCATTATGAAGAATTTAGATACATAACATGTAGCATAGGATAAACCTAAGTGGTTTTAGATTTAAATTCATAAGTAATGATTTAGAAATCCTATAGATGATATTATGGATAAATTTTAGAATAAGGAATTACCTTTTTGTAAATAAATAGATTAATAATTTATGTATTGGTGTTGTATTAAAAACTATAGTAAATATTTTATTTAGTGATTAACATAATTTCAAAGATGTCCATAATATTTATTTTTGTAAATATATTAATTTAGTTTTAGAGAAGGACATTATGTATGTTTGGTGAGAACCTATCATGTTTGGAAAGGCCACGGGTCTTAAAACCATTATTGAAGGATGATAAGGGTTTCATGAAAACCATTGACCTATATAATTTCTACATTAATTTTTTATTGTTTTTATTTAAACCAATTCAAATATAAAAGAAAATGATGAAACAATAGTATGCCTTTTGATGATTATTGATTAATCTATTTTTCATATTGTTTTTGGAATATATTTAAAGAAAAATAATTAGACATTTTATGATTTTATTGGCCTTAAGATCCTCTAAATAATTATTTTTGTTATGTTTGAATAAAAAATCATTATTGGTAATTAAATTTTCAGAGTATATGAAAAAATTAATTTCATCAACGCACAAAAAAATGTTAGGAATATTCAAATGAAATTTCAACCAATCATATAAGTGTAATTTCATATATAATTTATCCCCAATATAATTATAAAATATTAGGAAAATGAATTTGAAATAAAATTTTGTCAAAATACCTTAATTTTTTTAAACTGATAGTCTTCAAAATCATCACAGAATTATGGATTTGTGGCCCTCAACTTTATATTAATCATTCAATTGATTTTTATTGATTACATAAATTACTCCCTATAAGAAATTTTTTTTCCCTCTAACTATGTATCTCTACATTGCACTAATTTTCTCCTACTTAAGGACCTAGTAATATGTTATTTCATGTAACCCTTTTACTTCCGATTCCATGATTTCTAGAAGACAATTTTTGAACCCATCTTAGGATGGGGGATTTAAAAATAGTATATATATAAGAAAATATATTTCTATAATTGAGTATAAATTGTGAGGATATAATTTAGTTATGGTGGGGAGAATGTACTACCCCGAAATTCTAAAGTAAGAACCTTATATTTGATAGCATGTATGACACATGACACCAAAAACATAAGGGAATATAATATATTTAATCATGGTAATATAATAACAATAAAAAATAGAGTCTATATATTTCAATTCACGAAACACCGATTAACATGCATTACACATATGAGTGTCATTTTATGACAGCATGCATTACACTTAGGACAGAGTTTCATCAAAGAAATATGTATTATTGAAATATAATTATTTAATATAATATGATATAAACAAACAGTTATGTTAGAGATTATGAATATTATTAACAAAATTATGAAAATATTTATATAAATATAATATTATTTCATGAGTTACCGATTTATGAAAAATGAAAATAAAAACCAATTGAATATAAAATGAAATATTATTATTTTTTGATTCTATATGAGTTTTATATAATAAATATAATTAATAAAAATTAGTGTATTATTTTAATTAAATATATATTTTATATATACCTTCAAATATTTTTTTTATTCAACCATTATGATTGATTAGCGTGGTATAATAACAAACTCTATTTTACACATAAAAACCTACATTTTTATAAGTTTAATTTTGAAACATTTTAATGGAGACATAATTTTAAATATGGATTTTGACAATTTAATTGATTTAGTGTGTAAAAAAACTTAATATTAGAAAAATAAACATAATAATTTAGTTCGAGTTACTTTTTTATATTTTTTTGAAACATTTCATTTTTTAACGAATAGATAAAAATACTGAATTTTTGTTCAAAATAGTTTTTTCATATAATTTATTTATAAGATTAAATTATATGTTTAATAGGTTCTGTTGTTTAATTACATAATATTTCACTTTAATATTGATTATAAACACCTGTTGAACATTCATATGTTTTTACTTTAAAAACCCACATTGTCATCCCATCTGTGGGATGAATTCTAACTTAATTTATTCCCCTTGTGTGATTATAGTTTGGAAAAAGGGATTCAATATTTGGAATAATAACAATTTCTAATTTATTATATGTTAAAAAAAAAATTTGACCGAAAATATTTTTGAATGTAATTAAAATTAATTACAAGTATTAAGGGAAATTTAAGTTTAATAAAGGACTAAACCGTCATTATAAGGGCCCAAACAACCAATCCACTTGTCCAGAACCCATTTACTAGACATAAGTATAACATTAACCATAAATTATTTAGTTTGGTTGGTTTTTAATACTTTTTTATGTAAAAATTTATGTATGCCAAACTTGCATTCAAAATACCATGTGAGTCATTTTCCTCTCTTATTAAAGGAAACCACCTCTCACCACTTCTCACACCTATAAAACCAATTAGCTTCATCCATACTTTTCCCAAATGCCTACCAAACATACCTACCCTATACATTTAAGCCTAAATTTGGGAATAAATCTGTCCATGTAATCCTATTGGTAAACACAAAAACAATTTACCTAATTATGAGGTAACAAACCTTCTTAAGAATTTTAGTTTTTTTCCATTATCCAACCCGTCAATTATTGATATTCAAAGATTTTATCAAAACATCAGTATACTAAATATACAATAATGATTTTATTAAAATTATTAGAACTAAAATTACACACACTTCCATCTTATGTGTAATAACCATATTGTTTCTTTGTACGGCGAACTACTTCATCACAAAATGGTGATCATTCATTTTCCATTACCAGCATTCATGGATGGCCATTATAATGGAAACTATGTTTATATATGTCATATATTAAATTTAATATGACTTTATACATAATTAAAATTTTTAAACACATATCTTTATACTTTACATTTTATGTAAATACGATAACATCATTTGTAGAAGTGTGGACTATCGCACCATCAAAGAGATGTGATTCGTTCACACGAACCATGGAATTAATATCAGATGATTGTAATTAATAATATCATACCTATACAAAATATATATTACATTCATGAAATTATTAAATATATTTTTAATTATATACATGTATATATATCTCTCAAATAATTTATTATCCTTTTACACACTAAAAATTGATAATGTCTCTCATGGATGTGTGGACTACAGCCTCTTCAACATGATGTGATTCCTTTTTACATCAAAATAATTAAATATATAAGTATATATAAAAAAATTATATATTATTTATGTTATAATGATAATTATAGATTGATATAATTCTACTTAATTTATTTCCATAATGATAATTGAAAAATGAGAACGTTACTCATTCATACGTATGACCTATCATCTTCATCATTGTAACGTTGATTCATTTTTCATAAATATATTTCACAATTGTTTTTAAAATTATAATTGATGTATGAATATGATAACTATTTCATGATTATTATCTTTGAGATGTTATATAATGACCCCTTAGACCATTATTGACCTACCAATGATTTTTTTGACATAGTAGCCGAATTTTGGTCAAAATACCTAACGTAAATTTAATTATTATTATAGTTGTATACAATATAGTAATAAATAAGATAAAGTTAATGATACAAATTAAACAGGTTATAAATAAATTTTAAAATTAATATATGTTTATTTTACATCATATAAATGGATGTGCACCTAAAAGGAAACACGGGGTAATAGATTTCAACTCAATTTAATTTAAGTTGAGACTTACTTGTTCCAATGCACCAAGATTCTTTTATATGGTGTATATACTACTCTTTTAAAATCAATTAAATGAATATTATTAATATCATGATATTATAACATACGTTTAAATTTTTTCTTGCATGATTTAAATAATTTAAAATGTTTCAATGTGGTATGGGAAACATTGGATTGTTTAATGATTAGTTTCCACAACAATAAAATTAATTATATTTTGATGGTATTTCAATTTTAGGAAATTATATTAAAAAATTTCAATAAACACTTTCATTTTCCTCTCCTTTGATTATTAATAACAATGTATTACTACCATTTTTCTATGATTTGGTACTCAAACTATTTTTAAAATGTTTTTAAGAAAACCCAACATCAATTTATCTTTAGTCAGATAAATAATTTTCTTATAATAACCAAGATTTATTTAAAAGACTAAAATATTATAAATTTTTTTTAAAGAACATTTTAACTACCTTTTTATTTTAAATGTTTTTTCAAATGAATATTTGATATCTTTCTGAATAAAGCATTTTATATAACCTTTAACCATAAAAATGAATGTTATTTTTACCTCTTACAGTTTATTATGATATTACCCATCATTATTTCATTTAATACTCCAGTGCATGTTTAAAATGTTTCTTTTTAAATAATTTTTTTCAAAAAATATTTTTAAATAAAAGGTTTTTCAAAATGTTTTTAAAAAAAGTTATTTTCCTTTAAAATGTTTTTAAAATTTCTTTTTATAATATTTCCATTCTGTAATGATAATAAGCCTTTACTTTTATCTAAATGGGCTATGTTGTATTGATACCATTTTTAATCATACTATATATGGTTTATGAATGATTTGCCTAAGGATAGTAGTCATATTAACTTCCTTTTTTCCTTTTTCCCCTTAAAATATTCAATCTCTTATGATCATTTGAAATTGAATTTACCCTAATTATCAATTTCATTTATCATTGATATTACTATTTCTTAAAATATATACCATTTACATAAGGGGTTTAAATTGACATTTATTTAATTATTTGGGTAAAAATTGATAATTTTGTATTCTTTATTCAATACGGTTATTTGATATGCCATATTATTTATTTCAATTATTAAATATGAGGAATGTTTTGGACTGGTTTGACATGAGTGGGGCTGGGTTATAAATTGATCATTGATGCATTAGTAGTCTCATGGGATGAGTAATCTAGTTATCCACCTTTAGTGGGATTTTACCTGTTATGTTCTTAACCTTATTATTAAAGGTCTTGATAGTAAAGTTATTATGTAATAATGAAACTTATCATCAAACAATCAATAATTTTCCTTATTTAGATTCAGTTATTATTCATCCATGATATTATAAATTTATATATATTTAGATATATTTCATTTATATTTTTTTAGATGGCATGTGTTTTACTTTATTACCTGAACATATATATTTTTCCTTATCTAGTTATTTGAATGGTATATGTTTCTAGTTATTACCTTTCCATATTTTTTAAGCACTTCCATTCATATTATTGATTATGTGGCATGTGTGTTCAGTTATTTTCTTTTCCATATTGAGTATTCTCATTGATTATTTATTGATTCTTCTATACTTTACCCTTACTAATCATTTGAGATCAACCTTATTATTTTTCTATCCCCAAGAATCCAAGAATCTTACTATGAATGATATGTTTGGATTTACTAGATGGATTAGAGTTATCCTTGAAGTTATATACTTAGAGAGAAGTATATATATATATATAGTTAGTGTATTCTTTTCTAATATATGTATCTAGTTTTCCAATACTACTAAACTCTCTTTTATTCATTATTTGATTCCTTTTAATCATACTAATGTAATGCATAATATACATCAGATCCGGCATATCTAGGGATGGGTTTTGACAATTACCATCATTAAAATAATTTAATTATGATGAAAATTTAAAATAAAATTAATTAAAACATATTTTAATCACTATGTTAACATATAAAAGAAACATAAAATAATGAGATATGATTTTTTTTTATTTTTCATTACCAAAAATAATATATAAGTCATTTTATAAGAAATATAGATCAAATTTTTCGTTAAATTGAATCATGGATGAGTATGGTCGAACAACACTCATCCAATAGATTAGAGGAAGGTTTTAGGTTTATTTTGAGTCCCCCAAATACATTTCTTAATCACAATTACATTATTGACCCTTATAGAGTAGACAAATATTTACTAAAATAACAATTAATAAATACAAAATATAATAGGTACCTATTTAAAAAAATCTAAAATAATTTTTCCATATATAGAATACTTTTTTAATGATTAAATACATATAATTGGAAAATGTTATTTTTTATATAAATTCTTAAAAATTGTTCAAAAATAGATTTTTTTAAAAAATTATTTTATCTCAAAAAATGAACTTATGGAAAATATTGTATAAAAATGATTCCTATGTCATTAATTAAATTATTTAAAATATTAATATACAAATATTCAATAAGTTTAAAATTAAAAACAATATGGGATTGTTAAATTAATAAAGAATATTTTTTTAGATATTATTAATAATTATTCAATAAAAATCATTCTTTTTAGAAAATTAATAAGATCTCCCTAATATAATTTTGAACTGATAATTTAAAAAAACATTATCATTTTTGAAAAATTGAAATTATAAATGTTATTGAAATTAATTATAATGTATTAACTAATAAAATAATTTTTTTATGAAACTATATTTATGATATATAACATGACTTTAATGAAAATTGAGTTCCTTTTTCCAAAGAAATTATTAATATGTTCTTATTAAATAAAAAAAATTATACATATTTTTTACAGTGTGGGAAATATTATTTATACATGTACATCAAACGACTTGGTTACAATGGTAATATAATAATATTTTAATTCTATATCATGTTTAGTTTTCAACATAGTGTATATTTTGATGAAAGCTATTAAATAAATTATATTTTAAAAATATAAGAGTTTTAAATTCTACCCTCTTATATTAATGTTTCCTTTTAAATTAAATAAATCTAATTAATTCAACCAAGGGAAGTTCTATCTCATTAAATTTTAATGTTCCCTGAAAAGGATACATTGTTGAGATGTTAAAATATAGTTAGAGAGGAGAAACCCTACTTACAAAGTCTAATATAGTGTTATAGAGAACACAGATATGAAAATTTAATTGACCATAAAACCATAAATTATTGATGGGTAGAACTACGATCAATTTAGTATAAATTAAGGTAAAATATTTTCATTTTTATTTCATGATCATTTTCATATCCTATATTTTCATTATAAATTTATTGGTAAATCCTCAAAAATAAATAAACCTCAAATGCCATGATTTTCTCAAAACTAATAATATGTATGGAATCTATGTTTGAAACAAGGTTGTAGTTATACTTCTTAATGTAAATCGCAAAATAACCATGTTTCTACTATGATTCATGATTTATAACCCATTCCTCAATATACTAATGGATTATTTGATAACCATGAAAAATAAAAAAGACTGAATAGATGTTGAAAAAAATATAGAATGTGTTTATGATTCATATTATCATAACATAATTAATTTAAACAATAGTTATAGTAATTTGATATGATTTCCATTCTCTAATTGGATTCTTCTATGGGTTTTTTCTGTTAGTTCTTGATATATTGGTCTGAATAATGCACCATCTTTTAACATCAAAAGAAATCCATATCAATGGGTAGTTTCTTTTCCTTTCACTAAATAGTCTTATTCCCCCATTCTAAAAACATGAAACAATGTCTTATTTATAATTCCCTAACCCTTGAAGAATATATTCAGTATAGTAAAATATTACATTTTAATTGATAAAAATATATGACATCACAAAAAACCAATTAGTTTAGTACTCTTGGTAAACTAGTTAAGTACATGAGTCTTGTATTAAAAATGAATACACTGATGAAAACATAGTTCCTTTATTATTTTGAGGATTACATCATTACATGTATTGTATCCTTGAATATCTTTCTTTAGTGGACTTATTGGATTTCAGGTAAAGGAAACACAATAAGGGTGGGCTTAGAAGCTCAATAAGGGTAAGCATGTAATGGAAGAAATATTTAATCAATGAGATATAATCTATATATAAATGTCAATAATAGAAAAATTAACCATTCAAATAAATATGTAGAGAATGAAATGTTTCCAAAAATAATGTCAAATAAATAAAAGAAACATATATGTTTAGATGGTGTTATTTTTGAATTTTGAATGGGTTATAACCCATTATAAAGTCTTTATCAGTGGTTATGGTATGCTACTGAAAAAGTGGCCTCTATGTTGGATTAGGGGTAGTATTCCTGAACCCCTGGAATATTTTGGATTGGGATAGTGAAAAATAGATAAGAAGGGGTTTAAACCTCTTCTAATTCTTCCATAAATCAACTAGAAACTGCAAATTTAGATGGGTTTTAAAACCTTTCTAAATAATATATATATTTAAGGGCTATATTAACCACCCATAATTCATTTGAAAGGTCATATTTTGAGGTCATTTTTAGAATAGATCCTAAATTTGAAAAAAAAATTCCAAATACACCACACCCTAGAGACATCCCTCTCTCTCATGTACTTTCAACCGTTCTGCCACTATCTCGTTACATCTATTTTTACCATTCCCATTCCCAAGGGTAGCCCCTCTCCCGTCTTACACCCCAGTCCCCCCCCCCCAATTCCCAAGGATCCACCATTAGGTGGTCCATCATTCCTCTCGTGCATCCAGTAGAGGAGCTACCCACATCTGCCCAACCAGACCGACATGTAGTATATAATAAGATTATTCTTATAGGGTTTGAGAACCCAAATCATGCACACCACAACATCAAATGACTGCCCAATGAAACCAATATAGCAATAGGATTCCAATATATATGTAAATATGAGTCTATTTATATATATTTTATTATTTATAGTAATAAAAATTATTTAAATAAATTATTTAAATACTTTTAAATATATAACCTATATATATTTATATGAAGTATATATATATATATATACACACATGTTCATATATTTATACATATTTTCTTAAAAATTAATTATATAGTTTAATACATATTAATATATAATATACATATATTTATTTATATATTATATGCATGTTTATTTATAAAATATATATAAATAATTATATTTACATGTACATATATATATATACTTTTATATTTTTGTGTGTGGGTTTATGTATTTATATTATATTTATAGATATTATAAAATTATAATATTTATTTATGTAATTATTTTTATATACATATATATGCGTGTGTGTGTTTGTTTTTTTGATTTTTTGTTTTTTTGTTTTTTTGTGATGACGATAATATTATTATCTATTATTATTGTTATTAAACCTCTTTTTAAACTATAAAAACTATATGTTGGATATATAGACACTATTAATATATATTTTTATTTGTACCATGCATATATTATTTATTTATTTAAAAAATTTATATACATAAATACATATTTATATATTATATACATGTTTATTTAAATGATATATGGAAACACACACATATGTTTTTACTTGATATATTAATATAAGTTATATAATGTATTTCTCAACATATATTTATTGTTATGTACATTAATATACTTATTTATGTGTATAAATTGAATAATAATATATATAAATTATATTATATAAAAAAAATTATGCAGTTATTTACATACTTTTATCTGAAAAAGTATTTATATAATTATTTTTATAATGTTTCATAAAATATAATTTTATATTATATATAATTAATATATATATATCATATATAACTAATATTATATAAAATACAATTTATAAAAATATATACTTAATATTATATGAAATAAAAGTTTGTATTATATATAATTCATATCATATGAAATATAATTTTTACAAATATTTATAAAATGAATTCCAATAAATATAATTTCTTATGGTCACAAATATATATGTATTTTAATAGAAAAAATTTTATATTATTTTTTAAATTAATATATATTTATTTTTATAGATTATATTTCATTTTCTATTAATTACACATAATATAAAAGTAAAAACATATTATTTAAAAATATATTTATTATTATTATTATATAAATTTAAAAACTATAATATTTGGTTTTTATGTGATATATTTTTTATATATTTTATATTTATGTATATATTTATATAATATGGTTATGATTTTATATTATAAATAATTATATTTATGAAATATAGTTTATACAAATAAATATATATTAATGAACATAATATTATAAATTTATATTTATGTATACATATAAATACAATTAAATACAATAATATATCTATATTATATAATATTTGACCATAATGTATCAAATACATTTATATATTGTGTTTTAATTATATATATATGTATATATTATGGGAGTTTATTTTTTTAATAGTTGGGGTTCACAAACATTTGTAATGTCTTAAATTGGAGGAGGTTTTAACCCCCCCCCCCCCCCTCAAATCTGAGAGACTAGAGGGGGTTTAGAACCCCATGTATTTTAAGAGAGTAGAGGGGGTTTTCAAAAACCTCTAATTTAAGAAACTATTGGGGGTTTTCAACCACCTGTAAAATAAAAAATTATATTAAAAAAATTAATGATAAAAAATATATAGGGGTTTCAAAAACCACTATAATTTAAAAATATATTGAGCGTTAATATCCCCCTATAAATTTGATGATTATAAAAGGGTTCACATAACCCCCTCAGAATTTGATAATTATAGGGGGCTATGTAGAACCCCCTCTAATTATAGAAAAAATAAATTCTGAAGGGGGGTTTTCATAACCACTCTATTCTACTATATTTTTTTAGTTGTGCAATAATATAATCGATAAATAAAATAATAACTAAATTCTTATTATGGAAAATGATTATATATTAGAATCAAAGTCTCTTATTTACTTGGTACCCTTACCATCAATAACACTTAAAAGATAATATTTCATATCTTGTAAAAAGACATCTTATTTGGCTCACTGATTCCTCTCAACATACTACTGATGTTTCGATGTGATTACATGCAATGATCCCCAACCTCTTTCATGCCAGTCCAAAGCATTCTTCATATATAAAATAATTGATTTAAAAAAAGATTTTAAATCAAGTGTTCCATAACACTTTGAAACCATTTAATACCTTTAAGAAAATTATATTTATGATATTATATATCTTTGGGTTTTGTACATACAAGTAAAAAAATAAATAATTGGCGAACAAGTCTTATATCTAACATAAGTAAAACAATACGAGGAAATGCTTACAAATTTGTAATAATTTATTTAAAAGGTCATGCATTTATTAAAGAAAATATTTTCTATGAAAATAAAATGAATGACATGTAAAGGAACATTGAAAACACTTTAGAATAATCTAGTTGGAAAATTCCTTTCATTCAATATAAGTTTAAAATATAGTCCTTATGTATTTTGAAAAAAAAAATACATAAATTACCTCATTTGGAAAACAGAAAAAATATTCCTTTCAAAACATTTTTTAAAAATTTCAACATGGGTAAAAATATTTTAACATTTTAAGAAATATTAGTTTACTTTTAGAAAACATTTTATATAAAACATATACATGGAAGAAAAATCTTCCCCATTGGAGACATAAACAAAAATAGTCTCGAATAATGATGAGATTGTGAAATAACCCTTATCAATTTATTATCAGTATAACCAAGTTCCACATGAATGAAAAAAATTATATTTAAATAAAATTACCATATTATTTAGATAAATTTTCTAAAAAAACTTTCATGGGAAGTTTAAACACCACAGAAAATAATTAAGTAATGTATAAGGTGTGTATCTAATAGAACTGAAAGTGAGATAAAAACCCATTACCTCACATAACCTTTTTAGTTGTGCATGATTAATCCACATGTATAATGGTTTAAAACATGTAATAGATTTATATCAGATCCTTATTCATATTTATGTTGTTATATATGATCTTATTATATTATATTATTCATAATATTTTGTTATTGCCCTTGTTTTGAGTGATAGCTTCATCATTTTCATATGGGTGTTTTATCATAAGAGTCGAAAATATATTTGAAAGGATATATATCAAAAATATCCAGAATTATATTAATTTTATAAATATAATATTTAAAAATTAAAAACATTTTTATTTCTATTCTTGAATTTCAGATATAGATAATTAATCGCATCGCGTCGTAGAGATGGTAGGTCGTACGTATGCATGAGTAATGGTGTGATTCATTTAATAAATGAATGTATAAGGATGTTTATGATATAATATTTTTAAAATGATTAATATCATTACACAATTATAATATATATCCATTATTTTAATCACTATACCAACCCATGAAAGGTGGACGTGAAAAAAAATTACACAAGGGCGTGAAGATTGTAAGATGTACATATAAATGTGTGATGATTTTTCTATTCATTGGATGGATGAAACAAGAAATATGGTTGTACCGTGAACATAAAAACATATAAAAATATTTACTTTATTGAATTTATTATATTATCATGGGTCAATATATGAATAGGTAGTAGAAGAAAAAATGAATCAAAGACAATTACCTCTATTTAAACAAAATTCCTTTAGATCTCTTCTGATTGGACCAATGGTAGGTTTTTTGGAGAACCAAAAACCTCTATAACATTGAAAATGATTTTTGGAAAAGAAATGGGTAGGGTTTGTTTGAACTATAATAGTCAATGTGGTTTGATATAGTGAGGGAGTAGGTGACATTTTATAAATGAGGTGAGGGTCACTTTTGGAAACTCTCAAAATATTAAATTAATATCAATTATTTAACACTTCCAAATGGCCCCATGGTGAGTTATTTAAAAGATAAGAAGATAATAATTCTAAAACATATTACCAATAATTTTTATGCATGTTTATATCGCATTCATACCGTTATCCTTAGGCTTTGATGGTCATTTATCCCTTTTATCTCTTACCAAAACATCATGTAATTTACACTTTGAGGGTTAATATAATTACTATAAAAATAAAAAGTCCAGTAAATGAATAATTTATGAAATTTAAGACTTATCTTAATCATTTTAGAAAAATGGAGTTTTTTAGAAATTTTATATTATTTAATAGTAAAATTATTTATTTTAAATATCAATAATGTAAATTATGACACTATTCATTACATGGATTTTTAAGAATATCCTAAACACAAGAAAAATTTGAAAAAAAATTCCACAGTTAAAATAACATTACAAATCAATCTAAAAATTATTTTATGAAATTAATAATATAGAATTATACTTTTTGTATTTTAATATCATTTATTTGATATTTCGTTTAATTAAAGAATTACAACATCATCATTGTAAAAGAAATTAATTTAAATTTTTTTAAAATAAAAATAAATTATCAAGATAAATATAAAAATTTTAACCTCAAAAATACTATTTATTGTCAAACAGATCCCTTATATTACCACATATTAAGAATATTTCACTTTTTAAAAATAAAATAGTGACAAAATTGAAATTTTGTTTAATATAACATTATAAATGGAATAATCTCATCCAAGTGACTTAAAAATGATATAATTTATACCCAAGGTTTATTTTTGTTGAAAAAATTACATATAATGAAGTAAAGAAAAATGATAACGTAATTTTATAGAAATTATAATAGTACTTTTTCCCATAATTACTTAATTTATTCGTAACCACGGTAATTAAAATATTACTATAGATAGTATTCATATTATCAAAAATAAAAGATACCATTTTAAATAATTTTTACCCAATAATTTGAAATATGGAATATATTTTCCAAATTTCAGAACATTTATTTTATAGTAATTATTTTAAAAATAATCATCTCGATGGATTGAGAGAATGAGCTTTTAAAATAAAAAGTTCTAATATCCATAATGTTTTTTGATATATTTTCAATGTGAAATTTATTTCAACTAACATAATTTGATTAAATGTTAAAATTTTAATCTAATTTTATTTTTAAACAAACAAAAATATAATTTAATAGTATAAAATATTCAAACAAAAATTCAATTTTCTATTAAAATGACATATTTTATGATTGTTCCTCAAAATATGTATATTGTAAAAAAAAATTAAACCAATGTAAATTTTAATATTCATATTTAAAAATAAATTTTTTATTTTTACAAATAATGTATACAAACTTAGAAAAAATTTATTTTAAAAAAGGTCTCCAATAATAGGTGGTAAAACGACATTTTAGAAAAATTCTTTTTTTATGCGTAAAATTGGATTTTTATTTTGAAATACCTTGTCTATAAAACACTTAATATGAATTTTAGAAATTATATTGAATATATATTACATATATATATAATTCAAAAAGTGTTATTTTTTTAATTATTGGTATCAAACACACTTTTTCATATTTAAATAGTTTCTTTAGAAAAACAATTCATTTGATTTTTATAAATGGTTTTATTTTGATTTTTATTTTATTGGTCACTAAATAATTAATTATATATAATGTGTGAAACATATTATCATAATAAATTTAATACTATTCATTCACACCGTTCTAATGGATAGTTTTTAATGGTTCCATTTATATAATAACATTTAGTTGTACATTTATAGATGGTGTTTCTTGCAATGTAGTATTTCAAAAATATTATCTTCAAAAAGAAGAACAGCATAAAATATTGGCGTGATACATTGAACCCACCTTTATCAAATTCACACCTTATAATATAAAATTGGTGTTTAGAAATTGTAGTTTGATACATCCAAATTTTTTTATGGGAACACCATATCAAAAATAGGGTTAATAAAGCATCCCCTTAAAATAGGGAAATGGAAATTCAAATGCCACCATAGAATTAGGAATTTGAATAAGACTAAACTAGTGGGAAGTTAAAATATATTCATGGAATATAAATCAAAATATCTAGTTCTGTTGGAGGGTGAAAATAATTAGGTTCATCATAATGTCTACCATCACAAAACTATAAGTTTGTGACTGTTTAAAGAGTTTATTGATATCCTAATATGAAGATTAACTGAAAAAAAAAATTCTAAAATTATTTTCATAGATTCACTGAATTTATTTACTTAATACACTAATATCATATTAAAATATACTTACTTGACATTATTGTTTCAACATTGAATCAATTTACACCACAAAATCATCTTTTTATCCAAATGAAGCGTATTTAACAAAAAAATTCATTCCTAAAAAAAGAAATCAAATTATATAGGTCTAAAAAAACAAATTATTACTATTTATTCCTCCAATCATTATAAATTTACCAAAATAAAAATGGGTAGTATAAGTTATGATTATTTTCCTTAAAATAACAATCCTTTATATGATGAAAAAATAGTAATCTATAAAATTCCACATTAATATCCAAATTATATCAAATATCATTTATAAAATAGTTGTATTTCCTCAAAAACATTCTATACAAATATATAAACCCATAATTCAGAAGTATTTGATCATATAGTCTTCCAAAATACATAAATCACTATTAATGTTTTATTCTGAAAATTTTATTTTCCAAAATCAGATAAACCATATTATATGCTAACCATTACCCTAAATTACTAGAATAAAATTAATTCTACAATAAAATCATCTTTTACTACAAAATAAAATTCCATTTTTATTCTTAAAAATATTCGGTTTACATTGATCTTATAGGATTCTTAAAATAGGGAACGTCTTCTGAAAAAATAGTAATAACTTAATAAAAAATCATTTTTCAATCCCATAGTTACTTATTTAAAAAAAATTCCTCATAATCAAAACAACCATTATCTATTACATATTTTAACTAAAAATATGCAATTCTAATTAAGAGTTCTTGTAGGCTAGTGGTAGTAGTATCACCCTTGTGGCCCATCAGTTGTGGTTTCAAACCCTATAGCCTTACCAGACGCAACGCATTTCAACCAACCCTATGGGTTGTAATTCGTCTAAAACTATACAAATATAACTTATAAAATAAAAATAATGGAAATCATTGAAATATGGTTATTTAGTAAAGATACATTTAAATATGGTTAATAATAAAACCTCAATACATAAATACCTAATCCATTTATTTCAACATAGGTCCATTCATGATAAATATTTTAACCAATAGAAGAGGGAATTGACTAGGCTAATTCCCGGTCTCCACACATTTAAGGAAATAAACTTCAAATGGATTATTATAATGATTTTTATTTCCTTCCATAGTGCTCTTCATTTTTTTATCTATGCTTTACTTTTTTTCCTTTTTTCCCAAAAATAAAGAATTCATTCATTTTATTGAAAAACATTCCTAGGTGTCTACTTTTGTAATTATTTCATGATGGAAATCTATCATTGTTCACTTTATTGTCTCCACCACTGGAGCTCTAAGAAATTTATATCCTTCTCTTCCTTGGTGATTTAAGAAGTTGGTTAATGTATATGTTGTTAATCATATTTCATGAAAATTGATTAGTCATGAATATGATATATTTTACTAATATAAAACATTCATAGGGTTTCTAATCACCACAAAATTTTCAATCATCTTTAATGTTAACATAACTCCTTTGGGATACATCCATAGATTAAAACTATAAAAAATAGTTTGATTAAAAATTTTAAGAGTCAAAAATAAATTATAATCATTTATATAATTTCATGAAAACTTATTCTAAATCTGAAACACCTTAGTTTTATATTGGGTCATTCAATTTCATCATATATTGAAATACATCATAATGGTTTTCAAATAAATTGTGAATTATCCTAGGCATATCCTCTAGGATTTTCAAACAAGGTGTAGAGTAAGGCCCATTGTCATGTACTCGGTTATGTGGAGTCAGGCCTGACACACCCTATCAATTTTGTTATCCCTAGGTACATCTTTTCCAAAACTACATCCATTTGTAGTATCCATACATGGATGTATTTAGAGATAGAGCCGTATAATCTATACCTTACCAAACATATAGGATTTTTTATACAATTATTACCAATGTATATCTTCAGGTAATGTTCTTTAATATATATATTCCAAGATCTAGTTTCCATGGTTTCTATTAATCTTTCACTCATACCAATTGTAATGCCCTGATCCATGAAGCTCTATGTCCTTACATTATGTTATTACATTTGATTATAAATAAATATATCACATCCCAAAGGATATATTATGTTAGTTGTATTGGTAAAATAGATACATACATGAGTCTTGTATTACCAATAAATATCTTAAATATATTTTATTCTTTTAAGGATAATATTATTCCACCTCGTATATCCTTGCATATATTTACTTAGTACAGTTATTTGATTCTTGGGAAGGAATAAAAATATGGGTGATTTTAGATACTCAGTAAGGTAAAATGTACATTAAAAACAACAAATAACCAAGGAGAGAAAATTTATATTAAGATGTCAATAACTGAAAACAAATACCGTTCAAATAAATATACTGATAATTAAATATATACATAGATAATGGTAAACCTTTAATCTCATGGGTAATAAAAATAATATCTATATTCTTAATATAGTTAATGCATAATTATTGGACACAATTTTTCATAGGTACATGGTGTCATTACCATTAAGACCATTCATAAGATTGTTTAATATATCACGTGTAAACCCCTTTGATTTTTCCAACTGATTCATCGTAAGATACTACCAATGCATCAAGGGGAATTAGTGAAGCATTCCCTAACAATTATCATATGAGTCCGACGAAATATTCATGTTTTGAATAATCGATTAAAATTAATATTTTAAATCAAAGCACCACATACCACATTGAAACATTTTAATACCATGATGAAAATGAGGTTTATTATATGATATATCAAAGGGCAGTAAAAATACACCACACAAAAGAAATAAGTGGTCATTAAAGCTTATATCTCACTGAGGTAAAAGTTAGATGTGAAAATGTTTACCACATTGTAGTGATATATTTAAATGACTTGATATTTATAGAAGAGAATATTTTCTTTTATATTTGTCTATCCATTTAAATAAATGATTATAGAGTGGTAAGTATTCTATCATCTCACATTTACTTCTATATGATATATGCCTTATTCAATACTTATTTATTTTTTGTGGTGTATGTATACTACCCATTCATTTATTAGTTCACAAATATGATTTTCTTCTTAGAAATAAAATTTTATAAAGTGGTTTGTGACACTTTTATTTAAAACATTATTTTAAATAAATTATTCAATATATAAGGAATGATTTGGGATTGTAAAAAATAGGTTAGGGACTATTTAAAGTAATTCATGTATTACTTATTAGTCTCTTAAGACAAATCAGTTGGCCAAATCAAATGGGTCACTAACTAGTATGCTAAGCCTTGTTGTGAAAGGAATTAATTGTAAAGTTACTATGTGCCACGGAAAAATAGAATCCAATCATTAAGCATTTCCTCTATTGGTAATTCATTTATTTTTGTTATTATCCATGGTATTATTTATTTGACATTATATATGGATACCATTCATCCTCATCTTATTTATTTGAATTGAAAGTGTTTTTTAGTTTTGACCATTCCGTATAGATTTTCTCTTATAGAGTATTTATTGTTTATTCTATACCCTTACCCTTATTAATAATCTAAATGCACCCTTGTTTTGTTTCCTTCCCTCAAAATCCAAGAATTGTACTAAATAATGATATGTAATGGTACACTAGATGGAATGACTATAACAGAAAAGGTATAAAATAATAATTTATAATTAATGTATTTATTTGTAATAAAAGACTCATATATGTATCTGGTTTACCAACACTATATAACCAATCAGTCCTTTGGGATGTGATATATTTGTATCTCTTACAACATAATAGATTACTTCACTAAATCTGACCTTCTAGTGTTAGGGGTTAAATCATTCCCATTAATCATGTACCTAAGGTGTTTCCTTTCACAACTATTACATATGAGAAGTTCCATAAACCATTAATTTTCCTTCGCATCATTTATATTTTCTTAGTTCTCATCCATCCTCTTCATCCATTTATTTCCATAGGAAATATATGAATCAGAGAATTCTATATCTCTCTCGATGGCATGTGATACCATATTATCTTATAATGATAATTTTTTGATACTAAAAGCCTTCAATGTCATGGCTTAGAAGAATTAAGGTACCTTTTATTCTTACTTTCAATATTTTGTGTGTATAACATTTAATGACTCTCTAATCATGTAACATTTTCCATAAAATCATCATTAAATTCGTCTCCTGTCAGTTTTAATGTTAAAAACTTTTTATCCATTTTACATAATTATTCTTGATGAAATCATTTCTCAAATAATGTCATATTAAAAATTATTGAATTCATGCATCCTATTTCATCAAACTCTTTAGTGTTCTGGATTAATTCCCACCATTTATCCTTATATCATTTCAAAATAAAATTAAGAACTAGAATTTTCACTTTTATTACTTCCCAAATATATTAATATATTTCTAAGTTATTTAATATATTGTTCATATACCAATGGATTAGTTTTTCACAAAAATATTATGTACTTTGTTTCATAAAGTGATCAACATATTTGAAGTGTGTTGTTTTGCAATAAGTTGTTACATAAGGAAAGGTTATTCATCATAACCTAATACAAATGTCCTAATATTTAAAAGATCTAGTGAAATCCCAATATTTACAACAAATGGTTATTCCCTTTCTTTAATTTATTGTCATCGATAAGAAAATTACTCACTGAGTTATCTCAAAATTATCATGAATATTAAGCCATAATTTTAAAATAACTATATGATAGAATATCTCAAATACAATATGGGATTACTCTAACTCTCATATTGTAAATTTAAATTTAAAATATATTTTCCATGGATTCTCCAAAACATACCCTAATACAAAATATAAAGTACCCAAATATAGTAAAATAAATTTTGGTTTCTATATTTTATATATTTAGTATGAAAAATAGATCTTACCGTCTATGATCAGTCATTTTACTAGTATTCGAAAACTCAATATATTCTTTATTCCCATGTTATAAAATAAATATAATAGAATATAGTTATAAAAAAATATTGATTCATTTATATCTGTCAAAATATTGTTTTTATATCATGGGAAAATAAAATCCGATCACGGGTGATATTAGATGCCCACTAAGTGTTACATAGTATATAATCTATCATTTTTAAATATGTAATCCTCAAAATGTCATTGTGTACAAAAAAAATCCATTCCATTTCATCATAAACACAACTTCAATGACCATCCCTAGATAATATCAGCATAATCAAACACATAGATAATGATAAATGAAATTTTTATAACGAAAATGAAAAATTATTTATATTAACGATCAAAGCCTCTAAAAAGTCAATAATATTTATATTAAGTGCTCTCAAATATGATGTTATAATTTTTTGAGGGATCTAAACCAAAAAATTATCATTCTATGAGATAGGATGAACCGACTACTCAACTATTAGGACATATTTATACACCCACATCTTATACATCATTCCTACTTGTTTAGTCCCATGTGGCTTATTAATGAATCGAGGGGATATCTATAACTACCCCCCACCCATCACTTTCACATACAATTCATTCCCCATATTTTGAAGGATAAATATAAATAATTCCCCAAATTAATTATATGTAGATAATTATTCATATTTAATAGAGAATATAGAACATCAATTTTTTATCCTCTTAAATTATATAGGGAGATAATAAATATATTATTATTGTATCTCATCCCTAGTAACATCAATGAGTGTTTTCAAAGGTAAAAATAAATCTAAAATATAAAAGGAATATTTCTCATGGAAAATACTATTTTAAATTTGAAACAAATTCTTTAAATATAAAAATTTATAGAATAATATGTTTTTTTACAACGGAATATATTAATGTACGCTTCAAATCATTGAGAAGTTGTGATGATTGTTAGTTTAATTGTTGTGGAATGTAATAAACAATGATTCCTTTCACATTTTTGATAAAATATTTAAATTTTATTTCTTCAAGAAATGATCTAGTTATAACTCTAAAAAAATATAACATTAAAGAAGGGTAAAATTGCCTTTTAAAAATAATATCAAAATAGAACAACAATCTTGCAAACATGGAAATAAAAGAAAAATATTTTATACCAAATATAAAAAATTCTAATTTTTCAAAAAGATAGTTACAAGATAATTTTCTGTACCCAAGGAATGATAATTGTAATAATAAATAATAATTACATTCATAAAAATACAATAAAAAATATAAATTTTTATCACACAAGGAAAAAAAATTTCCTTAATGGAAATTCATGTATAAAAAATCTCGTTGATGACAAAACTGTAACATAAGTCCCTTATCACTTTGGAATATTATCACTCATACAAATCATGAACTAGTTAACATAAAATAAAACATTCAATACCATGAATATTATTTTATTCAAAATATAAAATTTGAAATGGGATGTATATACACCACAAAAATGAAAACATTTAGGATTATAGTATTTTATTCTTAGAATTAATATTGAGAAGAGAAATCCTTAAACCAACTATCACATTATTCATAAGTGTTTTTACCACCTTGATAATTAATTTAAATTTATTATACCTCTATAATAAATCTTTTGAATAAATTGAATTCCACGTATTAATCACTTATTACACATAAAAACTTGTTAGTTAGTAAATCTTTATTAAAATCATCTCTTTTATGTGTTAAACATATCATTTTTAATGTATGTTCTAGTTTGAAATATTGAATCCATGAATTTTTTTAATTTATTCATCATTTTAAGAATAATAAAAATTGTATAAATAAAACATATGTTGATTATATACATATTTATAGTCATCAATGATATATATAAATGAAAAATTAATCACATCAATTGGGTATAGTGGTAGTCCAGAATTGCAAATGGTCCTCATTATAATTTTTTAACTTGTAGAAAGGGATGGTGGTAAATAATATATTATATTTACAAAACAATAAATATTTACTAAATTATATATATATTTACTATATCCATATATATAATAATTAATGTAAAAAAGGGAATAAGAATGAATTATATGGCCATATGGATATGATAATATTTGTTTTTGTAGGAGTGATGTTATCCATTACTGCATAGAGGAAATGTGATATAAAATAGTTGTATAATTATCATAATAAAATATTAGTATTTTTATTAATTCATATTAGTTATTTAATTATTTTTATAATATATTTATAAGAATTATAAGTTTTAATAAATTTGAAAACCCTTATAAAATGATTACCTTGTCTTCAGTAGACCTTCATTAGATATGTTATAACGGTACATTATTATTACTTTTTAGAATAAAAAATCCTATAATTCATTACTAGGGAAGATTATAATAGAAATTTCTGGGATTTGGTAGATATATATGGTTCAATTCTGTTTAAATAAGTGAAATGATGGGTGTCCTTTTATAAGGGTGGGAAAGGGAACTCCTGGAATTACATAATGTTTTAAATTAATATAAATAGGTTATAATTCTCAATTGTAAAATTGATATATTTAAAATATAATATTATTGTTTTTCTTATTAGTCTTATCAAATAAAATATGTACATGTTATGTTAATTTTTTAACCGTTATCATTTTTTTAACCTCCAGGTAAACTATTTGAGGATTACCAAGATAACTACATTTTTTATTCATTAAGGGTAAAGAAAGTTACATTAAAATAAAAATTAACACATTAATGAGAAATGATTTATATCATAAACCTTATACCATTTAATTTTCAAATAATATGGATATGATTAATATTAAAACATTTTACTATAAAAATTAAATTATAAAATATCATTAATTTCTTTAATTTCATTTTTAGAAATTTTTGTTTTGTTGGAATTTGAACAGATTAACACATTCAGAATATAATTTAAAAAGAATACTCAACATGTTATATATATATATATCATTGAACTCTATAACAACCCCTGAAACCTTTTTATTTTTTAAAATTATTTACTATCTTATTTGATTACTTGTACAAACACTATGTCGTTGTTGCGGGAGAATTTAAGGTAATTATTTCTTCATAAATACATATAAATAAATTACCATAAATAACTATTTAATAAATATATAAAACCTCCAATATTCATTCAAAATATTCTTTTATACCCATGAGAACATATAAGATAAATTTAAATAATAAAGAGTGACTTTTTTCATTTTTATTTACTAATATATATATATATATATATAATTCATCAAAAATATATCTAAAATTATAATAATTAAAATATTGTAAGATGGTGGTAAAACCACATTGATAAAAAATTTAATAAAAGACTTAGGGTTCATCTTCGTCTTTACCATAACCTTAATTATGATATTTACCCTTACAGATGTGATCATTATTTACATTGGATACTATTTCTGATGGAAAAAAAACAAAAGAGACCTAACAACCAAATTTTCTTATAAATATTCCAAATATGGATTATATTTTCATGATTTAATTTATACATGTGTTGGATATCAATTTTAGTTTAAATATGTAAATTAAAAATATATTTTTTTTTTGAAAATTGATTTTTTGAGGTGAGAATGAAATTATCCTTAAATAAATAATAATGATGATAACTATATAAATATTTACATTATATATAGATAAATAAATATTATGTTAGATTATAATAATATTTGAAACATTATTGGAATTTTAAATTAATAAAAATGATGGCTTACAAAAAAAATATGAAATTTTTACTATTAATTGAATATTCATTCCTATTAATAAAATATCTAATAATAATTTTAATATGATTATTCGTAAAATAATTGTATTTAAGAAAATAAAATTTGAAAATGTGGAATAGATTAACTATAATATTCATTCAAAAATAGTAATAAAATTCATTTTTAAGGAAAGCATAATTTTGAATCATAAAATTACATTACGAATAATAGATTAATTATTTCCTATGAATTAATCAATATATGTGTATTAAAAAAAGTTTACCATTATTCTATAGTGTGTTAATTACCATCCATACCCACTAATCTAACAACTGTGTAGGAACTATTAAATAATAATATATTAATTTTATATCATCCTCAGTTTAACCTTGATAATGTGTGTGAGGTAAGATGTTAATGAAATTAAATATATAAAATATGCACGTGTTATAATATAACATCGTGTACATGTTTATAGTCCCCAATTCATTATCACTGAATTGAATATGATAAATACACTAAAGTATAATTGCATAATGAGGAATCACCTTTATTAAAAGAGTTTTTATGTGACCAATCATATTCAAACCCCTGGTATTTGCTTCCATCCCATCCATGTTCCTACATTTCAAGAATCCCAAGTTATAGATATTGTATAGTGAACTATCATTCCACAAAACATTGCATTCAAAATATATCAAACATTACCTTAACTCTATAAATATAAAACAAACCAATCTTATCTACAACCATTATAAGGTTGTGCTCCCCCTCGAAACCCTTAACACCCAACCCCTCTATAAAGTAATCAAAGTATAGAGAAATAGAAATGACTAGTGGAAAAAACTGGAGGAGGGAAGCTTGAGATATCCCCATATCACCTCCATAAATTAATATGGGATTACAAGCATAGGGATAATTATGGGTTATTGGTTTTTTTAATATGATTGTTTTTAGTGTTGGTTAATTTATATTCCTTAGATTTATGAGGGTAATAGAGTACCCAGAAAACATGATCACCTAGTAAAATAAAATCCTGAGAATATTTTCTTATAATTCATTTCCATGATCTTGTAGGTTAATTATTATAGAGATTTATGACAACATGTTAACAAGAAAAATCTTGTATTTTTAAACAAATATACATTTTTCCACTTTATAATCAACTATTTAATGCATAACATGTCTTTGAAATCTCTGACATATTCTTTATATAATATTTCATTATAGTCATTAATTGTTTTCATATAATCATAATATTTTTTAATAGATACATAATAAATAGTAGATATCTGATACCCAGTAAGGGTAAAAATGGGTGATAAAAATTAATGATCATAATTTCCCATAAGATGTGAATATGTAAATAAGAAGGATATATTTGAATAAAATAGCCCAAAAATCATAGATCGTAAAATGTAGTATAATATAAGAACAGATCATTAATATACTTCATATAATAAAAATACTTGATACATTATAATTTATTTAAAATGGTAATTATTGAAATCATAACACAATGGATAAGGTATCATTACTTGTTTCCCTTAGTAGATTAGGCTTTAGTCCCATATTTCCATTGGTAGATCTAGTGTCACAAAGTATTTCCCATTATTTTTCAATCATCACTACAAGTTTCACCATTATCTCATGAGATAAAAATCTTTACCCCATGGGTTGGAGGTAAATATAAGCCCCACCAGTCGCTGATATATTAAACATAAAAAATATGCACCACAAGAAAACATATAAAAATCAATAAATCCTTAGAATAAGAATAAGTTTCATTAAACATTAAAATAAAAACCATTCACTTTTTTATTACATAATTCACTCATGGAAATAAATTGGTCTTAACAATGAACATAATAATGGATTTATATAAAGGAAAATTGGTTTCAGGCCTTTTTAAAATGGATTCATGTTTGGATATCATTCATAATTTTTTTAGTAATCCTAACATGATAAACCCATAGAAAAGATATGTGTATCCAATGACATCAAGTACCATTATATGTTAATATCATTCAATTAGGAAAAAACCATATCATATTTTCACCATATATAAAAACATTATAAAGTCAAGATAATAATTTTCAATCTTGAATCTATGTATTGAATATAAGGTAACATACTTCAAACAAATTAATAAAAAATAGTTTATTCATAGGGGAAAGGTACTATAGGTAAACTTTTGTCTCTAAATAAAAAAGGATTATACGGGAAAAATGAATTGATAAATTATTCCTCTAAAATAGAAGTAAATTATATATAATATAAATATAATAAAGGTTTATAGTTACATTTACAAAACAACCTGGTTCAAGGATAATATTTTTCAAAGAAAAATAACTAATAAAAAATTTACATTTTATAAAGATTTGGAAAAATCGCATTGGAAATAATAAATATTCATGATTTTTACAATAATATTAAAGAAATATTTCGTAAAACTAAGAGAAAAATAATTTTGTTTAGAAAACATGAAATCATTGATGTAAATTATCATAAATAATGAAAAGGGTGACATAGATATTTCCTCACCCCAAAAATGTTAGATGATATTTTTAGAATATATTTTCTACAAATTAAATAAATTACAATTTTATAGGCCAATATCTGATAACATTTTCTAAAAAGTGAAGTACAAGAATTGAATTTTTTTGACATTGATTAATATACATAACATAATAATACCTGGAAAATGAATAATTATTATCAAACAAATGTGGGGTAGACTAAATTTTTTTGTTTTGAATGGAGTGAATACCCCCTTTTAAATATTTTTAAATACACATAGTTGAAACCCACATCCTAAAAAAATTATTAGATTTTACTTTTAGAAATTTATAGTGATAATTATGAAATTATATTAAATTATAAATATAATATTTCCTAAAAACATAACATAACATTGGTGGGATAAAAATATGGTCTTTAAAGAAAACATCCCATGGTTATAATGAGAGGTATTTTTATAAAAAATATACATTTATTTCTGAAATAATTCTATTAATGTTGTGGTACATGATAATGATAGTTAATTTCCCTACACATAAAATGTAAAAAACATTTAAAATAGTTTAATTTTATGAAAAATGGGATTTGGAAAAATATATAATAATTATAATGATAATGAGCTAGTGTATCATAAATTAAATCATTGAAATACTTATAATATAGGGACAATAATATCCAAATGATCTTGATAAGAATATATTGAAATGTAAATTAAATTAACGTGAAATGGAATAATTTTATAGTGCATAAAAATATAAAATAAATTATATTTTCTAGTTCATCCATGTCATTTGTTGTGTAAATCAAGATAAGAAACAATTACCTTGTTCCCCTCTTATTCAAATACACTAGAATCTCATATTTTGAAAAATAAATATCATAATCACATATTTCAAATGTTATAAATTTATATATCCTTTTCTAAAATCCATTTACAATTATTATAAAATTCTGTTTTTTTATATATTTTTCAATATTGGGTGTCAGTAATATTGATCTTTTTAAACTAGATTCATAATAACATATTGTTCCCAATTTATGTCTAAAAATAAATCAATATTAGTTGATAAAAGGTAATATAATTTATGTTTTATAATCCTTTATAAATATATAGATTCATTTTATATTATTATTAGTTAGAGTTCTTATAAAAGAAATCGGTGACTTTAATGTTTTTATTATTTTTATGAAGTGATTTGTGGTGAGAACAATATCAAGAAACATTTTATGTTATCAAACCAAAAAAATGAAATATTTATATAATTTTTAATATAACATTTTAATTTTCCAAATACAACATTGATAAAAATTTAATACATTGTATATGTATATGGTAAAACCAACCTCATAAGAACATTCACATACCTATCTGTGAGTATGACTATGGAATATAGTATTTTGTCACAATGAGATCATAATTAATGTATGATTAAATTATTTATATTTTATTAGTGTTATTAATATGAATTTTGTTTTTTTATAAAAATAATTTAATTGATAAATATGTTTCCACTTATAAATAAATTACTTTTTACTCATGGAATGATAATTTTATTATATTAGTTTGACAATTATTACATATTAGTAATATTACTTATTAAATGAATAAGTAATTTTTAAACAATATAACTTTGAAAAAAAATATTACCAAACCACGTTTCTAGAACCATATCTGAAAAGTGATGATGAAAAAACAAAGTCATTCATGGAGGCGGTACAATTCATACAAACATCTGTAACCTATTTCATTTTTTAAATTAAATTTTATTGGAATATATAATGGTTATACCATAAATATAAAAACATTTAAGTATATTTAGTATAATTATTTTATTATATATATATTTTTTTACTGGATTTATAGTAGAATGGATGGAAAAGATAAAGAATGGAAGTTATAGGAAAATTAAGTTTGATGCTTAAAATTTAGATCTTCTATTGATCCATCCTCTGAATATGACACACTTGAGTATCTTTATTGATGATAGAATAATTGAAATGTTAAAATGTTATAAAAAATAATTAAATGACTAAAATATTAATTTGAATTTAGAACATGGGGTGTGTCATTAAAAAGGTGGGCGTGAGATCATTTAATATGTGAAAATGATGGATAGATATTGGAAATGAATAGTAGGTAAGATTTATGAATGGAATCGCATGTGTTATGATGATTATGTGGGGATAATTTGGTGTGTCATGATTTTTTTGAATTTAAATCTAATAAATATATACTAGAATTTCTATTTTAAAAATATAGTTTGGAATATTTGAGCCACAATAGATTACTGATTTTATAATTTATTAATCATGAGTAAAAATTATTCATGGTTATTATTTTATCTCAATATATATATGATGTCAATTCATAAAAAAAATTATATTTTGAATATGAATTTTGAATTGATTTAATCTAATTAAAATTCTCACAATTATAAAATGAATATTTAAATTAAATAATTTAATTTGACGAAAATGATTTTTTGTACAAAAGTGTTATTTTAATCATTTTGTGTTCTTAATCATATATAATATTTATTTCAAATTAAATGAGTGTTAATGAATTGATATATTGTTTTATAAATTATATTATATTTTTAATGAAAAAATATCAATTTATTTTTATAAAGTTAAAAATATTTATAAAATATGATTCTATGAAAATAATTGTTTTACTATAGAATTTATATTATAACATGGATAACAAGTTTTATTCATAAAAATAAAATTAAAATAATTAAATTATATTGAAATATTAATATAAATTATAAAATTAATTGGATAAAAAAATTCTAATTTTACTAATGTTAAATTTAATACGGGTGTATAAAAAAGTTTATATAAAAACTATTTGGATAGTTTATTAATTATTTAAAGTGAAATTAATAATTTCCGTTCACTTTGATGATGTAAATTATTTTATTAAAAATAATGTCCAGGTCATGTTCCAGAAAAATTAGTTGAAAAGATAATATTTCGACTTAAATGATTAATTTAAATTAATAATCGTAAATAGTTCAAAATTTAAATAGAAAGATAATTATGTTTTAATATATTGAACGCTATTCTTCTATGTTAAAAATTTTATTTCAAAAAAACCTCTAAAAATAAATTTTTACTAAATTAAATTTTCTTATAAACTACAAGGGCTTTCTCTCTATGAATAAATTCATAAAAATTAGAAATGTGTTAATAATTGTAATTTTTATCATTTTCATAAAAATATATTATTTTAAAAAAGATTTCAAGATATTCTAATTAGGAAAATATTTGTTTGATAAATTAATAAAAAGTTATTATTTAAAAAAAATTAAATTAATAAATTTATCTTTTAGAAGAAAAAGTATATATGAGGGAAAACTACAAATATTAAAATATTTCCTTCAAGAAAATTGGTTGTTATTAATATTTTATTTTATGAATATATAATTGATAAGAATATTCTTACTTACCAAGGATTTTAAAATTCTTAAATATTTATTATAATATTGGTATAATATGTCACATCTCATTTTAGTTCGGTTTTTCTTGTGATGAAAGATATCAAACAAAATATTTATGATAGTAAAATTCCTAGTGAAGCCTAAAATCATTACACTCTACCCCCTTAAAACTATACCCTAAAATTTAAAATTATAACTCTTTGATGATGTTTGATGATGATATTCATAATATATTTATAGGAGGGGATATAACTTCTATTATGACATTTACCTTACTCTCTTTGGATATAGTGGGTTACTAATCATTTATTATACAAACAAATATTTTCATAAAATCATATATCAATATATGTATAAACATTAATCATAAAATTTCTAAAGCATTCCTTTCCAAAAACCATTTGTATTAAATAGAAATTAAACCTTAATGAAATCATATATTTTTGCAAAAAATTAACTCTCTCTTTAATATTATAATTTTATTAACATCTATATCATAAAGTCTCCAACTATTTAATGATTAAATAGTAATCTAAAAAATGACATACACTAGACCAAAATGACTGTTTATCGTTTTTTTTCAACAAATAAATAATCACATTTATGGCTATCAATAATATTTAACTCACTTTTTCTAAACTAAATCAACCCTTTAGTGCCTCATCATCAAGTATATATTAAAGCATAGATTTGTCCATACATAAAAAATGTGTTCGACAATATTATTCTAATAAAATGTAATTTAATGATAAAATAAGTTTTTAATGTTTTTTATTAAATTTAGCATAGGTTTCCTAACATTTAATAAAAATTACTAATGAACAACCTATATATTTTTCACATATTCCTAATGAATTTTAATAAATAACACAATACAATTGATAAATATCACTTCCTAATGAAAATATTTAATACTACCAAGATTTAGTTTTTATTATGATATAATCTTTACTACCTTAAGTAAGACCACGAAACCAATATTTTTTATAATAACAAGAATATTATAGTATTCTCAACATTTATGTATGAAATATCTTTGGGTTATAAGACAATGTTGTTTCTTGATAAAAAAATTTATATTGTTTTATCCTGATCCCATTATATCCCAATACCAAAACAAAAATGGTTGTGATAATATCTAGAATGTGAATATTAAAAAATCTATTTAATGGTGTCTTCCCTTATAGAGACATCATCTTTCACATATGATTCTTTCAGTTCATACTATAATGATTGTTTATCGATCCTTTATTGTAAATTTTTATTTCCATGATATGTTTTATAACATAATTAGTTATCATTATAATGTATTATAGCATAAGGGTTCATTAAAGTGTATGTGAATTAACCATAGAATGTCCCATGAGAGTGTCTATTGAACTGTGTAATTAAGCCTCTTTAACGATAAATAAATTATTTTTGGTTTAACATGCAACACACCCTTTTTGGGGTTATTACCACTGATTACATCTTCTATATGGCCTTTATCTACATTCCATATCAAGACATGGATGTAATTGCTATGAAAACAACATTCTAAAAATATCTCCCAAATTTAAGGATGTTAACCTATATGTATACTTTTTCCATATAAAATAAAATTTTCATTTCTATTAGTCCCTAAAATAACGAACATTTCATCATGTAAACTAGAGGATCATCTTTATAATTGAAATTTTGATCAACCTTAACTTATCAACCATTAATGAAATATATAACTCAAAAATTATCTTCATTTGATAATATCCTAACATATAAAGTAATCTAAAATAGGATATTATAACAACTATAATATCCCACAACCATGACCATATAATTAAATTGAATTGTGAAAATATTTATTTTCAATATATTCCTAGGAACATTTACGTTTATAACTATATATAAATAATAAAAAAACAATAAATGATTGTAATTTATTTTTAAACTTATTGAAATTTTCTCTGATATATATAAAAAATTATAATCCTTAAAACATCTCTAATAACTCCCATATAATCTCTAAATAAGGTAATATTATATAATTTTAATAATATTTATATCTTCATAACACGTTGAATTTGGAAAATATTAAAGTGTTTATCTTAGATGCACATTATGGGTAACATTTGTGATAAAAATTACAGATCCAAATGAGTATAATATTAATATATAGATATAAATAGGATATATAATAAATTTAAATCCAAAAAAATAACATACCATAAATAAGTACATTAAATTATAATATATCATGAATTTCCCCATTTCATAGAAATAAGGAAGACTTGTGAATTATGGAATAAATATAAGTATAGAAATCATAACATAGAGGATTTGGTAAAATAAAAATCTTTTCATTAGTTTATTAGGATACACTAACATATTTACCTTTGTTAATAAGGTATTATAACCTATTACCCATTTTAGATCAATAATCACAAAACATTTACCCATTTTCTCATTAATTGTGAGTCGATAACCTGTACATTTTAGGGCTATATAAGGATAGAAAATTGATTAATGATTAACCAAAAACATTGGTTCTAGAAGAAAACATTACCTTCCCCTCATTAAATCCAATGAATTATAATGGGTCTCATGAAACATTAAAATAAATAAATCAAGAATTTTTTGTGGGGTAAACAACCCACGGAAGAAAATGGGATTAATTCAGAATGTGAAAAAGTACCAATGGAAAAAGATTGGGGTTTATATCCTTTTCAAAATTATTCACATAATTATAATATTCATAATTCCTTTATTAATCATAACATGATCAACCACAGTATATAAATCAGTATATGATGACTTCAAGTAAATAAAATTCAATTGGTAGAATAAAGAATATTGGACTTACAACATATTGATAATGAGTATAAAGATATGAATATATTTTTCCCCAATCAATATATAATTTTAATTTCTAAGAAAACATATTAATAAATGGAATAAAAAATAATGTATTCATAGAAGAATAATATTAGTCAAAAAATTATAGTTATACAATAAAAAATATATTGTAAGAAAAGGGAAATGATTGAAGATTTATTCTTAATAGAAGGATATTTCTATATACATCCCTTGAAATAATGTATTTGGTTAAATTTTATAAAAAAACATGATAACTCATGTTATATATTACATGAAAATAAATTTTATTAATAATAAATGTTTTTGGATCTCAAAAAATCAATTGGGAATTAAGAAACACCATTTCTATTTGAAATCATTAAAAAAGTATAAAACATGGATTAAGATAATTTTATTATAGAAACCATGAAATCATACACCAAAATTTCAATATAAATCAACATTAGTTGTAAAATTATTTACAAAAATAAAAATTGGTTTAAGGGATTTATATAATATATTTTCAAATGTTTCTTAAAATGAGAAAGTTACACGTCAAATTTAGAAGTTATTTTCAAAAAAGTAAAATGAAAAATTGTGAAAAAGTTTACATTAAAAATATAGATCGATGAATTCATCTATAAAAAATTCATTTTTGTTATCTAATGAATGTGACAATGATAATAAAAAATTTCATTTTTAATGGATAGAAAAACCCCGCTCAGAAAAAATGAAATATATTACTTTGAAAACACAGGAAACAAAAAGTGTACTAATTTCTACATTTAAAATTGATAAATAGAATTATTATAATAATAGAATAAAATACTAAAAACATTTTCAAAATAATATTATAATATTATAAATAATGAAAATATAGACATGGATGAAAATGATCAATAGTAATAATATGAGTTATTTTAACCAATATTATTATTTTATTTTAGAAAATTATTTATCAACAAAGTGGTTATTAGATATGGGGATTAATTTACTCTAATAAAAAAACGTAATAACATATAAATTAAGCTAATTGAAGGGTCAAATAAATCATGAAAATTATATTCAAGTAAGAAAGACTATTTCCTAATGGATTATAAATTGAGTTGATGAAAAACATACATAAATGAAAACATAATAGTGAAATAAATAATGAGATGAAAATTAAGAAATTAAAAATATAATATAATTAAAATTAATATATTTTATAATTTTAAATCAATTACCTAGTTAATTCCCAATAAAAAGTATATTTTGTTGTAACTTATTACTCATATCCCAGGGTGAATAAAATGAGACAATGATTCCCAAACAATGTCTTCTCACATAGTTGAATACACTCTAAGATCATGTATACAAGAAATAAATAGAAAATTTCATATTTTATAACATTAATAATTTATTTAAAATTTTATAAAATAAATTTAAAATTATTATCTTCATCTATATTTTTTAATTTTTAATCTATTTCTTATTATTGGTTGTAAGTGATCTTGGTCTTTTTGAACTAGTTTTATAATTTCAATGTTCTTCCTCATTCATAAATAAAACATATCTATTACCCAATAATAAAAGGAACTATAATTGATAATATATAATTTTATATAAACAAATAATTTCATTCTGTAATTGTTTTAGTTATTGTTTTTATAAATGATAATATTGATGTGAATGTTTCAGTGATTTTTAACAAATGAACTATGCTGATTTAATTATTTTTTTAAATGATTAAATTATGAAACCACATCTAATGAAATCAATATTTTCATATTAATATCATATATATTGTTTCCAAATACATCCCTGATAGAAATTTATTGTATTGATCATGTGTGAAGTTAAAACATCCCACTAAGAACGTGGTATGATCTATGTTGAAGTATGGTAATATAATTTATTACCAGGTAAAATATCTACATAAAAAAGAATAATAATGATATTATTCCTAATTTGTAAGAAATATAGGAATATGTAAATTTAAAAATAAAAATTCCCTTATTTTAAAATCACTTTTTCCTCTTGATATGTTTGTTCTAAATAGTTAGTTATAGAATCAATGTTTATTGATAATGCTTAATATTTATTGAATATATAATATTTCTAAAAAAATTATGGAATAAATAACCTATATATTATCTTAACCAATTAATAAAACCATTCATGTGTTGTGATAGTGAAATAATTAAACATTTCATTCTTGGGGGTGTTAGTCTGCACATGCATATGAGAAACATTTTTATCTTTTTGACTTAATGTGAGGGGAATAGATATTGGTTAAACCATATATATAATAAAATATATTTATATTATTTATTATGATGAAATTATATACATATGTTCATAATGGGTTTGATAGGGGTTGATGATAAAGACAGATAAGGTTTTTTTAAAGGTATGTATTGATTTCATTGGGAGTTTAGATCCCATGCTAAAGTATCCTTTAGAATGATTCACAAGAGTAACATTGCTGAGGATAGTGTCTTACAAAATATTATAGTGGATATTATATATTTAAAATGGGTATACTTATAACTGAATTTATAAATAGTACTATTTCATGAAAAAGATATAATTGAGCTTCATTATTCTTTGAAAATTATGGAGATATCATTACAAAAAAATCATTAGATACAGAATTACAATAAAATTTTATAGTGTTAGGTTATTTAGTTGGGGAACGTTTGGTAAAGTATGTAGATATAACCTTCCACAATGTCAAACATATTCTATATGTTTTATTCCTAAAATTTATAGAGTAAAATTAGAGACACATTAGATATCCCATTTTAACACTAATTAATATTCATTAAATATAAGTAATTGTTTTTCCTTTAGTAATATATAAATAAGATAACCCCTCATAAAAAAATTATGTGATTAATACAAAGTTTCAATACCATTAAAATAATCCAATTTCTGAATATATTAAAATTTAATTTTAAATGAAATCAGTTAATGTGTTTAATAACTATATTTATAAAAGGAAATGTCATTTTAATAATTAATTATTCATTATCTTATTTAACAATGACAACCTATTAATGGTGTGTTAATTAATTTTTATATTTTTTTTCAAAATCATAATATAGACTGAGTTTATAATATATTAATTTAATTTAAATAAATAGTCAATATTTTGGAAGGAATCATTCTTTTAAAAAAATAGTTTTTTTACTATGGTGACTTGTAATTATTTTTTAAACATGTTTTTAAGCCAAAAAAGTAATTTTACCTTTTAAAAAATAATAATATGTTAATATTAAAATTTGAAAACATTTAATAAAATAATACTTTGTAATTTTTTAATTTTTATTTTCAATATCATGCTAAGAAAAGGTTTTAGTAAGTTGGTTTTAGGTTTAAAATTTTTCAATAGTATAAATTTATTATTTTCATAGAATTTAATGTTCTATATTATATCACTATAAGAAAAATAATATTTTTATGGATTCCGAGGAAATACAATACTATATATTTCCATTAAAATATTTAATTCTCAAAAAATAACTAAAATTGTTTTCAAGTAATAGTATGGTAATACTTATGCTCATTTATTTTGAGCATCATTTTTTGATTAAAATGATATTTTAAAATATATATTTTCACTCCATAAAAACCATTAATATATTAAAATATTTTATAATATTCTATTTCTTTCTCATATTTTTATAACATTATAAAAGATAATTTTTTCGTAAAAACCTTAAATATCTCATTACATAGAAAAGTTATTTATTTTAGAAAAATTCAAAAATTCATCTTAGGAACATTTTTTTGACAAATTTAAAAATTATTTTCATATAAAAAAATTAAATTTAAAAATTTTAAAAATTTAATATTTTGATGACATAATTATATATTTTGAAAAATAACTATTATGTTATGATTAAATTTTATAACTATATGAGTTTTTAATATAGTATTGTATGATTTTCTAATAGATTAAGGAAAATTTACATTCATGTAGTTTTATTATTCGTATGTTTTATCAATAATATTTTTCTAATCATTCTAGGATCTTTTTTGGAGTTTATTGTGAGGAAAACTATCGATCATAATATTTATTTAAACAAAATACATATTAAAAACATAGTGTGTTATAAGTTGTGTATCCATAATATTATATGTATACTCTCAATCATCATCTACATAATATGACCTATTGGAGGAGATATTTGTTAAATCACACTCATTTTCACTATAAACCAGGATAGGTTACTATTGCTGGAGGTTCATGTCAAAGTGGTATTATATCAATGGTATATATATAGGATACAGACTATAGTAAGGAATTTATGGGGCTTACATGGTTTTGGTTAGTCAATAGTGTTAGTTATACTTATAGTTCTTTATAGATAATGAGCCCAATTAAGACATATGATTATACCACCACCTATGATCCACTCTAAGAAACTTCTTCTTTTAGAATTATTATGTGGGAAATTCGTTTTTAATGGGTAGAGATCGTGGAGTGGTAAATAAATCACATTTTATTTTCATATGTGTTCAAATTTGAATGATTATAATAAATTAAAATGAATAAAATTAAATGAATATTACATTATTTAATATTTACTATACTTATATGATTGTTTATTCTTTTATAAATCCCTCTTGGTCTTTTTTCCACATTTGGGTTAGGTTTACAATGATCGATAAGATGTCTAACATGATCAGCTGAGAGTTGGACCAACCGAGTATGATGAGGCTTGAAGGAATATTCAAGGTGATATCAATTATTAGTGATTGGTTATGTATATGGTGAGAATATAATATATTTATGTCAAGAAATATAATTAATAGATCGATATTTTCGTCATTCTTATTTGTTTCTACTATGACTATTGGGATCTAATGATTCTTAGTTATATTCATTGGGTAGCGTGATAATCATGCATATTAAAACATAGAGAGTGTAATGAGGCAGTTGATTATTAGTATGATTTCCATATGCTGTTTCATGATTGTTTTTTACCATTGATTAGGAGATATATAAATAAATATTAGATACCCTCCATTTAACAAGAGTGAGTTGGTTCGTAGGAGATCAATATCTTATTTGTTCACCTCTTTTACGTCACAACTAATATTTTAAATAGTGAAGTGTTTTAATTTCAATGTTAGTTGTTAGAAATGAGATATATTATTGATTATGTACTCACACTAACTATGGTTCCAATGAACATATATGTATAATTGAAGGACAGGGTCATGGAGAGAATGCAAGATCATCTGAGGTAATCTCGAGAGGGGATCCATACATGTTCTTTGATGACCAAATATTTTATTGGAGGACTTCCAATATATATACTATCATGGTATCTACCAATAAAGAATTAACCAAACTCAATTCTTCTCATTTATATCATTATAGTAGATCATATGATTCTACTATGATATTTTTGTTGGTATTATTTTTGTGATGGGGTCGTGAAAATGGAAATATCAATGTCTGACTGTTTCCATGAATTATAATGGTATGGGATGTAATCTTCCATTTGAAGATGATAATAAAAGATTATCCAAGGGTCGTTTCATGAACACATATAATATGATCATGTTCTACTAAGGGTTGTTGGATCATGTTGAGGAAAGCCCCATAATGTACCCTACCTATAAGAACCAATGGACAATCATGGCCTTAGAGATGTTCACTAGAGTTGAGGTACATGATTTTATAATGCATAGGTTCATTCTAAAGATTTTTACACTCCGTTGTCGATATATAAAATTTTAGTACCAAATTCATAAAATATACTCTTTATTATAATTTGTTTGACTCTAGAAAATTTCATAACCTTACTATAGATACCTCGGTATGTTTCATTTCATGCAAGGTGGTGAGGATTCTAGTTCCCTTGGTATAGTCCTCTCTAGTTGGAGTTCAGATGATTCCACTCAATGGATATATAGGCTGTGATATAATGTTAGTGAAATATTAGTAATATAGGTATTTTATTATGATTCATATTCACCCATATGAAGCCATTAATTACATCCAATGGATTTATTTCCTAAGAATTATCATTGATTTTTTTTAAAAAAGTTATATTATATAATTATAAATGTTAATAAATGTATTTTATTGTGAGAGGGATAATTAGACGGGTAATTGGAATATATGGATTATATTTTTATATGATTAATCATTGTCATTAAATTCAATAAAATTATTGGTGGTGGAATTATTGAGAGTTTGGGATTATTTTTCATATTTGTTTCTCGAAATTTTTTTGATAATATATTATTACAATAAAATTATTTTTGGGATACATTTATAGCTAAGTGACTCTCCAATTTTGATGAATTTGTATCAAATAGAACCCACTTATCTATGATAGTTGAGGAAATATATCGATTATATGGTGTTTTTTGAAATTCATTCAAGCTATTGTATATTCATGGGGTCCTCCAATTATATTCTCCAAAAACAAGAATAGTGGTATGAGGCTATGTATAAGATATAATATGGTGAATGTAATTTATTAAAGACTAATTACCCCCTCCCTAGGTTATATGATATTTCAACCAGATGAAAGGATACTTTTTTTAATGATTGACTAATAGTTTTATTATTATTAGATTAGTGAGAATATAGAGAATATTTTGAAGACAACATCATGTTTCGACTATGGGAGCTCTATGATTATGATTATATTATTTATTTTCAAGAATTTCCTCTATATTTTCATGGTATGTGTGAATTAATTCTAATCTATGTTACTATATTAGTTTTTATAGTGAAAATTTATTAAAACCAAATATAAGTTTGGTTAAATAAAAATAATACTATGCATTTCTGGGATGCCATGAAAATTTTGTGGAACCAAAAATATTGTGGTATGTTTTCCAAGTGTCTTATTTGGATATGGGAGGTGAATTTTATTTTTCACTTGGTATCCTAGTAGTAAGTATTTTTTTTCCTTCAACAGTCAAGGTACTTGTTTTTTACACCAAACCCAACCATATTTCACAATCTTGTAACTTTTTTAGCTTTATATGTTATTATATAAGGTTTTTATCTAAATTCTCTAGTATTGTATCCTCATTGTGTGTTATCATTAGAAAGGACCCAACCTTCTGATAGAAAAATCAGAGTTTCAAATTTTTTTATTACCAACAGGGGAGGTTGGTATCTGATTATATTCTTCAACAACCCAAGGTGGTGGTTATTTTTTTGGTTTTTTATTCTTCTCTACATGGTATATGATGTGTTTTTATGTATACAAAATTAATGATGTAATATGGGTCTTAGTACTTTCACACATATTTGTATTAATATTCAACATATGGTATTGAGTTATTGGGAGATATTTTTCCTCTAAAATTATTTTAACATTAGCTAATTATTTAAAAATATCTCAGTTTCCATGTTTAATAGTATATATAGGAATATTTTACCACTCCTTGAACTAAAAATGTGGAATAATTAGTGGTTGATGTTATTATAAGAATATAATATAGAGATCTCTTAAATCAAATGTAAGAGAAATGGAGTTAATCATACATGGAAAAGAATGTTATGGGTGGTATTTTTAAGTAATAAAAAGATGATTGGAGAGGTTTAATGGATCATGAGATAATGTATATCAATGAAGAAGAGGTTTATGGTAGAGGAATCATATTTTGATGATAGTGTAAACCTCCATGATTTTGAAGGATATAGTGTCTTTATAGGGATTATTGTATGTAGTGGTGACCATTATTATCAAATCCATTATGATTATTTGTAGGGGAGTCTAGAGGATGATTTACATCAGATCAATTTTTACAGAATGCTAATTATTTTATATGTAGTGTATGATAAGGATCTATATGAGTTCCATTTCACTATAGTGGTAGTTTTCATGGTATCTCTATGATGTAGAAATCCATGACGTTTTATCTTTAGTGGCCTGAGATGAAGTTGATATTAGGTTAGTTCATGTCATGGTGCATGATATAGAAGTAGATGAAGTTATGTAATTGTGTTCCTATTTGATTTTTGTAGATATTGGATGTCCCAATGTTGAAATAGGATGATAGTGTGACAAATTTAATCACTTTATAATGATGATCCCAGGTAGGATGTGATGTTTTAAGGGTAATTTTATATAAGGTGATAACGTCATCCCATGTCATAGAAAGTAGTGAGTCAAGTGTTTTGGAGGATCTAGTGAGGTTGTTTGTGGATGAGGCCATATGATATCATAAGGTACTGGGGACAATAATTTATAATAATGATCCTTATTTTACCATACATGTTTTGGGAGGACATTAGAATGATTGTAATTGTCAAATTCATTTTAGTGCATCAATCTATCCTCGGATTGATGGGTAGATGGATTAAACCATTCAGACACTCGAATATATATTGGGTCACGTTTCTTTTATTTTGGATGATAATTGGTAATGTACATTACCATGATTGTGATTTATTATAATAAAATCTACCATAATTCAATTGTCCTTGGGAATTTTTAGTTTTTTATATCTATATTTTATATATATAATTTATTAGACTATGATAGTGGAGATATTGTTAAATGGACCTAATGTGGTTTAGAGTGTGATAGAGAAGATTTATATTATTTTGGAGTATAAAAGGGAGATAAAAGACTGAAACAAGCACATGATAGTCATAGGAGATATTTTTTGGATTTTGAGGTTATGGATCCTATGTTCCTAGTGGTTTACACTCATTGTGGTTAGTGATAGTTTATCCAATAGAGTAGTGTTTTTTCCAATTTCATCAGTTCCATTATTGTGAAATAACTTATTAGTTATGTGAAATATTTGATGGAACCTCTATAATATGTGGAATAGATTTAGCATTTCTTTAATTAGTCATATAATATTTTATGTCTTCATAATGACTCCCATGTACATGATTTGGGAGAGATGGATTTAGAAGGTGATGTGAAATTTTGGGAGTGGCATGTGGAGATTAATTACTTTTTATAGAAAGTAATATAAGGGTAATTTATTTCTCTTTATTGTATATTATAGAATCATGATGTTTTAGAAGAATGAAAATAGATGAATGATTCATATATGTGTTTCTTATATCCTAATCTATTTATGTCTTCATTTATTTTAGTGATGTAATGACATTATTCAGAATGATTTATGAGATTATTTATTTCCTTTGATTTTTTTTATTTTTCGATGTAATCATTTGGTTTAAGAGGTATCGCTAGTTTATAATTAGGTAGATGTTTTTAATTACCTAATCTTATTATTGGTTGTTGTATGTGGTCAAAATTTTTATATAAATATATGATGAAATATATCATGTTTATCATATCCATTAGATTCAATTTTCCTGAGGCCTGGAGGTGTTAAGAGAGAATATAGAGGTTTTTTATGGTGAGTGTGTGGTTTTATCCATATATAATTACACTGCACAATGATGTTAGGTGTACTAGTGGTTTTTAGGCATATTTATGATAAATAGGTGTGGTGGGTCAGTGTTTTGGAGTCTTGGCCACAATTCTCAATTGCTGGGATGATTGGGGAACTATGGGATCTCAGACACCACTATTGTAGGGTTTAGTTTTTAGGTAATTCACCTATATAAATGTTTAAGAAGTGTATTTCCATTTTTTATGACTAGTAGTGGTGTTTTCCATTTCTTAGAGCTATGTAGAGATCACGGTTTAGAAATGCAGGGTGTGGTGATGATAATAGAACCTAAACTATTTCCTTGGGTTAAATAGGGTATTCCATCATTCCTATATTGATGGGTGTGGTAGTTAGTTTAGCATTCCTTGAGCTTTGGAATGGGTGATGTATATTTTTAGTCCATTCTCTATACTATATGGTGTTTGGTGAAGTGAGTCGAAATAGGGATGTAATTAACACATTGACATTGTGAGAATCCATGGGATATGGAGTGGAACGAATTATATATTTGGCATTACAGTTCCATCCATTGTGTGGTTTATTGAATGTTTATATTTTTTCAGAAAGTTAATATATTTGGGAGGAAATAACCATTTTTAAAATATGGATAAATAGATATCATTTCACCCTGGATATTATATATATTTTAATGACTTCATTTAATGGTGAAGGAGTATATGGTTTTCACTATATTTGTGGTTGAGACCCTCCTAGTTTTACTTTTAATTTCTATTTTTAAAACCCAACCCACCACAAAAACTTTTTATTCCCCTCAACCTCCATTATTATATATTCTACCCTCTTGGTTCATGTAGATTAATCTTCATTTAATATATGTAATTCATTTTCCAATCTTTTTTTATCATATATTATTGTATTTACCTGTCTATGAGGACAAAATATTGTTTCTCTAGTTTTCATCAATATGTAATTAAATTTTGATGGTTGTTTATCCTATTTGGGATATGAAATATAATCTTCCATGTTTGGAGGTGATTGATCCTTTTTTATCCCATTATTATGTGGTTACTCTTAAAATCCTCATATCAATAAAGCAGATTAAGCATTTATCTCCAATTATTTCAAACATGAGTATCCCTAGTCTTTTAATAGTATTACTTTTATTGGTTGAATCATAAGAATTTATATAATATTGATGTTATAAAAATATGATAAATTGGGGTAGAGGGGTGATCATGTATTCTTTAATTGAAAATGATATCTTAATTAGTGATTTCTCTAAAGAAAAAATTTCTTCATACTGTGATTTCTTATATTTGATGAAAAATTATTTTATAAAATCACCTTTTATAGAAGGAGGAATAATATAAATATTATAATTAAAGAATATATATTTTAAAATAATGGAATTATTGATTTTATTTATTTATTTATAATGTATATTTGTAAAGGGGGTCAAGGGGTGTATCATTCTTACCTTGGTTATTTATTTTCTATTATGGTTTTTCATTTCCCAAATTCAATATGTCTTTGGTTTAGAGATTTGGGGATAGATGACATATTTTGTTAGATTGTATAGTGGGTACTTCAACTAATTTTTCTTCATTTGTATCATGTGTTATGTTACGAATTAGAGTGATGACATTATAACTAATATAGAGGGTTTTTATAATTATTATTACAGTAAAATATAGAATAGATATTTAAATTTTTTGTATAATTTTTTTAAATGAATTTACTAATTGAAGGTTGTAATTAAATATGTGTAACGGTTTGAAATTTCATTGTCACTAAATTTGAATCTAAATGGATAAATGAATGTATTTTGAATAGTAAATTTTGAAGGACCAAGAATTTACTAATCTAGGATTTTCAATTATTTTTTATTAAAATTTGGTATTATAAGTGAGATCTATTGTCATTGTGAATTCAGTTTCCATAGTAGGATAGTAACAGTAGTTTGGTGGTTATTATGTTGGGTATGATATTATTCTTTTATGTGGACCCTATTATTTTTCCATGAGTGTGTTTTTACTATGATTTATTGTATTCATATTTCTTTATTAATTCCACCTATGAATGATATAATTAAAGAATCCCAAATTTTTTGGATCTAGTTATTTTCCCCAATAATCTATGTTTTTAGTTAATGGTTGGTTGATTACTCCCTCTTCCTTGAGATTTGTCAATTTAGGTTTATATGAAGAAGATGTTTTGGATGTATCTCATAATGTTCATATAATGTTTTTATGTTTGAAGAATGATTTGGTGTGTATTGGATATTATGCATATGTGTAAAAAGATACGATATTGATGTTCTTCATGGTTATGATAACACACATTCATTGAAAGTTATGTTTGGTTATGATATAGATAATTGGGATGTGGTTATATTGTGGATGATGTTAACTACACCATTAGATGATGGAGCCTATTATAAGTTAGTTTTTTATGGTTTTGGACCAACCCACATAGGTTGAGATATGTTTGGTATGGTTGTGTTGATAATAAATAGATATGTTCCTCGTGATATTTACTATTAGGTCATGAGAGCTACAAAACCATGAAGAAGTATTATGGGGTTCAATTTTGAAATAGTATTTGAAGTTATTTTACAATTATATAATTAAATAATTTGGGGGTAAACCTTGGTGTGTTTGAATGATAGCTAAATTGGTAAGTGTTATATTATTTTAATTTCTGTTCATTAGATAATTAGTATTCTCCTTTCATTTATACATGATAGGTCTTGAGAATGATCCTACTTATTATAGATGTTATGGTCACCATAATATATTTAATAAAACATTTGTTTTTTAGAGAGGATTTAGAGACTAAGATGGATATTACTAGTTCAGAATTTATAGTAGATATAGAGATTTTCCTCATGGAGCCTTTTATTATTTTCCATTATAGATTTCGTTTCTTTTGGAAAATATATTTTTTTTAATGGGGTGTATTTTTTATTTATGTTGTGGAATTTATGGGTGGTTTGTTCATATTATATAAATTTATTAGGTTTATACCTCCCAATATATGATTTCTACCAGTTTTCAATTTTTCACCCTTGGGCCTATTGGAGGTGGGATATGGTGGTCCATGTCATCTTCATCATATTACAGGAGGGGTTCCTAGTGTGTATGGGTCTATACACCCAACATCAAGGATATGTTATATAATGATGGGAAACTATTTACCATTACCTTAAGTCACTTCTAGATATGGAATGGGTTGTACTGCACTGCGTTTATGGTACATAGTTGTTAAAGTGCATCGTTGATGTATACATTAGAGGAGGGTGGAACAAGATTGATTTCATTCATGATTTCATTCTCTTTCATGAGGTTATATATCTATTTGGTAGCTTAATTCTAGTGGATATTATTTTGTAGAAGTGGTTAGGTATTATTGTTGGTGATGTGAAAAATGATTATGTGGTTCTATAGACTTTTAGTGTTTGTGAGACACACATGTACCCACATATCATGATCTGGTTCTAAATAGACATAATTTTGAAACATTATAATAATTTATACATATTATTATGATAAAAATGCAACATTAATTTAATTGTTACCTAAAAATTTAGAATAATCATTCAATATTAACCAAATATAATCAATAAAAATATATATAACTCATACGATCATATAAGGAAATGGTAAACATAAGAAACATGTCATCTTAAATGGTTTTTTAGAGAAAAGTTTTAATAATTAGATATAAAGGATTCACTGTTATCTCATAAAAAAGTGATAGATGTGATCATAATAAAAATAGAATTATTAATAGTATAAGAGCATGAAATTAAAATAACTGACCGAGAGTAAAAATATTCAAATAATAAGACAAGGAATAGGGAATTATAGTAATGAATTATGATCATTAATGATGAAAATATACCATATAATAAAAATAATAAATCATAATTCAATAATCTTAAACCACAATGACATTAAAAGAAATATGGTATATATAATAGAGAATAAAATTATAACACATGTCATGGATACCATAAATGAAAATAATAACATAGTGGATAAGGATAACTATACAGTCTAATTAATAGACTGGATTAAGTTCAATGATAATTCCTATAAACATATTTATATCATTATATATAAAACATTACTAAATTCATTGAAGTGATATACAATTCTAGGATCACTAATCAAATATTAATATATCCTAACATATATGTTCCTCATTAATATAAAAAATTAAAATATTCATTAAAATCACAGCGTGAAAAATCCATGGAAATTAAATTGTAATATAATACAATTATCTTGGTAAATACACATAAAATTGATAAATAATGTTTACAATATCGAATCTTTGTAGAATAAATTGTATATAATTAAGTCATTAATTTTTTCATCCCCTAAAATATATGGGTATCTCTTTGAACACTTATCAATTAGAAGAAGGAATTATAGGGTATTTATAAAGTATTGGAATCAGAAGAATGGTTATATTTAAGAATTTCTAAGGATAATTCAAACTTATATTGAATGATGGATCATCCTCTCATAATGATTTTATTTTCATCACAAAACATATAAATAGAAATATAGATAATAAACTAGAGGATATGGTAAATGATTTGGAAAAAAACCCATTATAGTAAAGACAACCTATCAAACTCTCAAAGGGAGGAATATGAAATATTATTTATATATAGAAAATAAAATTAAAAGGATGATAGTAAATTGAATAAGTTTTATGAAATTAATTTCATTGTTTATATAAAATTTTGAAATAAATATGAAAAATTCAATTTTGATGAACGAAATAACGGTATGATTTTTTTTAAAGAAATGATATTTTTTAAAAAAATAATTATTAAAACATATAAAAAATTAATGTAATTAAAAAAATTATTGGTAAATATAAAGATAGAAATGTTAGAAAAATTGTAATATTACATTTTATAAAATTTAGAGGCATTTTTGTAAAAATAGATAAATAATTCATTTTAATAATCAAATATAATAATTTATTAAAAAATAATTTTCGAAAATATTTTAATAATATATTTTCCAAATAATCAAACAAAAAAAATGAATTTTAGTTTATATAAATCATATTTTACTGGAATATATGAATTGAAATTTATTTTCATATTGTCTTCATATTTTATGAATTAATGAAATAAATGAAATAGAACTATAAATAAATGAAAATATGTTGTGAAATTTCATAAATTGTTAAAATGAATACAATGGAATGATTTTTTTAATATAGGGAAAAAATTGAAAGCGAGAGGTATGATGATTGTTAGCATAACGACAAGAATGAGGAAAAAATATAAAACCCTTATAAACAAAGTAATGTATAAATTTTGATTGCATGTTAGATGCATAGAGATAATAAATAACACAATATTAAAATGAAATATGTAATTCGTGAGTTTTTTATGTATTTTATGTAATACATTGAATTGAATTTTTACTATAGTAAGACAATATGTGAAAATAAAGAGTCTAATAAAAAATCCCTAGACATCAAGTCCATGATTAAGTTAAACCCTTCTACGGACCCTTGAGGATTTGAATAATGTACGTTAGTTTTAGATTTCAAAATGACATTATTATTTGGTAAAAAATTAAAACTAATTTAAAAATAATTATTTTCATGTGTTGGAATATTTTAATTCTAACATATAAGTTATGTTTGATACGTTCACAATTCTAAAATCAATTTTTAGATAAATATTGGTCCATAGTAAATGAAAAATGGATACATAATGAGTATTTTTTTCATAGTACTTATATTCATGTCATTATAAGAGTAAAAAACTTCTACTTTTCAATAAATAATACAATATTTGTGAATCATTATGAAATATGTCTCGAGTATGATTCTTTTAATAAATAAAATTAACTAATATTATTTATTTTTATTATTTAAAACATTATTCTAATAATCATTTTTTACAATTATAAAAAATTATTATGTTACTAAAATTATCATGATACTTGAAAATAATTTACACAACCAGAAATGAAATGTTTCATTTGAAAAATATAAGCACACACATAGGTGGTATAAACCAATCATGGTAGAGTAGTGTTTTTTAGAGAGATTAAAAAGAAAAAAACTAATATATAGAGGGATTTTAATAATTTATATGTATGAAATTTTAAAATTATTCTAATATTATTACAAAAAAATATAGATTTAAATGGGTGTTAAGATTATGAATAAAATATATGCATACAAATTCATAATACATGCTTTACTCATCGAGACACCACCTTTAGAATACACATTATGGTTCCTGCATTTGTCTTTTAATGAGAATAGATCCTCCAAAACATTGTTAAGAATTTTTGTAGAGGTATTTTGATAGATAGGTCTAGTAATAATTTGTTTTGTCAGAATAATTTGGGGGAATATGGGGTGTACTTATTAATAAAGGATATGTGACTTATTTTGTACAATAATGATTAATTATATATTTTTTCATTAGGATGTGAATATTTTTCAATATTATGAAAAATAATATTGATTTATTATAAAATATATATTTTTGGAAAATTAAATAGAAATGAAACAAAAGGGTTGAATTTTTTTTATAATTAGATATATAGAAAAAATAATTAATTAAATAATAAATAATTTTTAAATTATAAGTTTATTTATATGTTTATAAATTAAATATATTTTTTTAAAATTCATTAGTTTACTAATTAAATCCATTTTAAGTCATTAAACATGGATTATAAATTTTATCAGTCATTATGAAATCATTATCCTTTACTAATCATATGGTATATACAAAAATAAAAACTTTATTGAATACATAACAATCATGTTTTTCAAAAAAAAATATTATTATATGTTAATATTCAGTCAATTGGTTTAATTTTTTTACACAATTCATTAAAAAATTATTAATATTGTAAACCTTGAAAAATTTTGGAGTATAAAATATGAGGAATGATTTTATAATATTATAACAGTTATATTTATATATTATATTAATGGTAAATATTACATATCAAATAATTTAAAATTGTTAATGGATAGTTATTGTTCCAATGACTACTTATTTTTAGAATATTCACATGACACATATACTCCCAAAAAATACCTATTATCTCCAAAATATTTCATTCACATAGTTTTATCTGAAGTTTTCTGTATAAATCATTTGAAAATTTCATGTCATATTTTCATTCTTCTCGTTAATTTTTTTAGTTTTTTTCAAAGGTTTCATAATTCTATATTAATGTGATGTACAAAACTTTTTAATTATTATAATATTATTTACTTTTGTATGATGTCCTAGTGTACTGTTATTATTTTTATAGAGTGCATTTATCATTTATATAAAATATACTCTATTAAGGAAATTTAATAGTAACTATCACATTATGTGTTTCAATAATATTATTTGTGGAATTTATTTTATTTACATGAGTTAATTTTCATTTATAAGAATAAATTAAATAATTCTAAAACTTAAAAACAATTATTAAAGATTATATATTAATATCTTCAAAAAATACCACTCTAATTTATAAATAATATATATACAAGAAATTTAATAAAAATATTCATTACAATTTGGATTTATAAATTCTAACCATTTAAACAGACATTGTTTTTTATATTTCTACACATTGTTAAATTTTTATCATTGTATCCTCATATTTTAAAAAATGCATTTTTAAACTCTAATGTTTCCATTAATGAAATATATAGTAAGGTAATGATATTAATTACAATAAATACATTTTAAATGATCAAACTGTTTTCTTAGGCTAGTTATACCTATTGATTACACTGGAGAAAATGATTATATATATAATCCTCTATATCAAAATTTTAGAAATCCTAGCTCCCAAGAATAAATAAAATCCAACATTATTCTTAATATGATTAATATGTACTAATATTCCAATATCAAAATCTAAATTTATATAAGGTTTATATAATACCAGAATTATAACTAACTATCTCAAAAAAAAGTTATGTGACTTTCTAAACTAGGGACACAATACACCAACGGACTGATTCTACAATAACAATATTCTCTAATCCCTCATTTTAGTGCACCAATAAACTGAAAAAATACTCAACCACCTTTGATCATTTATTATAAGGGAAAAAATAAATTTATGAGATAAAATTATCAATGTGCGGAAACCATTAAGAATTAAACATAAAATAGTTATTAATGTCTTATAAAAAATTTGTAAAATATATCAAAATATAAATGGATTGAGTAATAGAATATAAGCATGAAATAAAAAGAAGATAACATTGGGAAAAATAATACAATCATAAGACACGACATGAGGATGTATATCTTTTAAGGATGATAATTAAATTATTACATATATTATCACATTAACATATAAATTTAAGAAAATAATAATCATGAATCATTGGGAGATAAATTAGGAATATAGCACACACATAAGAATATGGAATCATAACATATGTGATATTTCTATACCAAGATCATTATATTCTTGTGCATACTGTTTAATACCAAATCCCATAAACATAGTAGATTTTTTTACACCCTACTCCCCAAATGATTATTACCTACCAAGTTTTAATATTTTTCATAATGAATTTGAGAGATATATAATTCAAAACCCACTCGTAAAAAAATTAACAAATTATATGTGTTTCGTATGAATATGAAATCAATTATAAATCTATCAAAATAATTACCAGACAATCTAATTGAAATTAACCAGGAATCTATAGAATTAATGGTTCTATTTTGGTTAATGGTCATTGATTAAGATTATAACATTTAGTGTGTTATATGTTTATAAAATAACGGGTTTACGATTATGTAAATAACTTCCCCAATGAATTAAATATTTTTTTATCAGGGTGATAACCCTTTAACACGGAGAATGATATATATGAAAGTCACAATAAATGGAATTTTTGGAATGGTTATATTTGTATTTAGTTAAGGAAAAAAATAAAAATCGATGTGATTGATCATTCTTATCATATATATTTCATTTCCCACAAACTATATATATAGAATAAAGGGGTTGGTAAACTCTATGTTATAGTAGTCGTATAAGAAAAATATACCATTATGGGTTAAATAACCTACTAAATATTTAATGTGTTGAATATAAAGGAATAATGAGGAAATAAATAATGAAATTTTCAATGTTACGAAATAACATAAATGGATGGTTCTTTGGAAGATATATGTGTTTTTAAAAAATGGGGAATGATTAAAAAATGACTAAAAATAAATTTTATGAAAATGATTCATTGAAGAAATATAGTGGACAATGGAAGAGAAATCATGAAAAATCATTAAAAATAATTAGTGATGTCTTCATAAAAATATTGATTTGTGTAAAATTGAATAATAATTTATATACTGATATAAAAATTATATTAAAAAATATTTTAAAAAAATAAAAAAATTGATAAATATAAATGAAATAAAAATAATGTTTATGAGTCTTATGGAATATGATAAATATTGAAATTTTTTCCATTAATCTTATTGTATATTATGACATTAAAATTTCAATTAATAATGGACTATCCTAAAAAATGATAAATATGAGTAATTAATATTAAGAATAATTTTATAAATTGGTGAAAATAATTTCAAACAGATTATGAGATAAACTATAAAAATAAGAATGAGAGGGATCAAAAATGAAACTATATGAAAAATGTAAGTTATAAATTTTGAATTCCTTTGAGTGGCAGTGAGAAAATAAATACATATAAGTTAAATGGAAAATGGTAAGGTATAATTTAAATATTTAGGAGAGAATCTATATTATTAAAAAATACCAACGAGAATCAATATATAAAATTAATGATGACTTGGATTAAAAAACATCTTCACTCGGGTCCTGAAAAACATCAAACATTTTCCCAATTTCTTGACCAATTCTGTTGAATACATTAATATCACATTTTAAAACCATATTCCGGTTTATTTCTATTTTCACTCAATTATTATCTGGTCCTATTCCTATGTTGGAATCATTTATATTATGTTGATGGATTAAGGTCTTTTTTACTATAGTTCCAAAATCAATTTAGTATATCAGTAATGGTCATCAGTCATTGAAAAATGATTCTATATTACAAAAAATAATAATTAATGTTTATTCATGTTATTAATTTAGTATATAATATATATTTATAATTAACATTCCAAAATATAATTAGTTTATGAGACATGTTTCAAAAATATTCTTTTGGCATGATTAAATTAAAAAGTATGCTTTATTTTTATTTTAAATAATACAATAATAATTTTATCATTTCATAATAATAAAAATAAAAAAATCTATATTTTAATATGATAATAAAAAATTAGAAACTATTTTTAAAACTGTAAATTAAATTCTTATATAAAAAAATACCTCTCAGATATTTGGTATAAACCGACCATGGAGTGTTTTGTGAGCTCGTTGGTGTTTATGAAGACAAAAAATATTAAATATATAGATTTTATAAATTCATTAGAGTATAAGTATTGTAATAAAATATTTTTTTAAAATCCTAGAATATATATACATAGAGGTTTTGATATGGATGTAAATATTAGTATCTCACTTTAGAAATATTTCCATGTTCATTGAAACACCTCATTTTGTATTAATATTAATTCATTTGGTAGTGTTATTTTGATCGGAAAAAATTATCTATAATATGGTTAGGAAGGTATGGTGTTTTAATATGGAATTTAGTATGCTATATATTTTTTTTTATATGATAATTTAGTTGAAGAGGGGGTGAATTTATAGCTAAATTAAATGAAATATTTTGAATAAAATATTGATAAAGTTATTTTTTATCTAATGGTTATTAATATTTTTTATTCATGTAACTAATTATATTTTTCTCAAATAAAATATATATTTCATTGAATATTTAATGCTCACAAGATAAATGGTATAAATGTATAATTTATTTGGATGAATAATATTTTAAAATGTTTTTTTATTACTATAAAAAACAATTTGGACATTTGAAATTAAATTATTTTTTAAAAATTATTTTCTATCATTTTATTATTTTTTAGTAGATTATAAAACTCATTAAATAGATTTTTTTCATTAGAATGTGTTTTAAAAATTATTGATTCATTTTAGAATCATTTTGATGTCATGTGACATGATATATGCAAAAAAAGGATTTTATGTATCCACCGAAAATTCAACATTTTCATAAAAAACTAGAAATTTCCCTTATATTAGTTTTGATGCGTTGACTTCATAAATTATGTCAATTTCATCAATCATTATCTTAAAATTAAGAAATTATAATATTTAAAATTTAATATGAATAATTTTTTTAGTCTAATGGAGATTAAAAATGTATTACTAAAAAAAATTCACCTATTATGTTGTATTTAATTTTATAGATACTTTTATGAGATTGTATCATTTATATATCAATTGCCTCTATAGGTTCCACAATAAATTTATTTAAGAAATATTTATTTATTTACTTGAGTTAATATTCAATTAAAAACATGTATTAATAATCATTAAACATAAATAATATTTACATATTACAAATTTATATATACATAAAATGGAAGAAATGTATTAAAAATTTATTAATATAATTTAAGGAATAAAATTATTCAAAATACTAGTTATGGACCTGGGATTTTCTAAGAGAGTTAGTTAGGGCATATCTAGCTCGGGGTGTGTTGGTAACTAGTTCAGTGGGGGGTTTATATGGTATACCTACCTAAATTTATTTATTTATTTTATGAAACTAAACATTGGTAAACTTTTGTGTGATTGGACCATGGGTATTATAGTTTCTAGATGGACTGTTACCAGTTATGAGTTGATTTAAAAGTTTATTTATCGAGGAAGTTTAATTACTCTTTATTATATTTTGATAGGTTTTTAGGGAGGATCCTAAAGATTATAGCATTATGAACAACCCAATTTTATATATCAATTATTCATATTTCCAAAATAGAGTTCTTTGAAAAATCTAGGCATTTTAAGCTCATGACATAGAGTGTGCTAGAGTTAATGGGTTTATATAATAATAGTTTCCTCATGGTATTTATTTTATATTAATTTGGGTATTTATTAAATTATATACATTCTGGTAGGTTTTATTCAATATTATTTAGTATTTTTCATTGTTTTTATATATCATTCCATCCCGGATGCCATGAACTATTTCACCATACTATATTGTTATGTTACCTCATTTGCACCTCCCCATATGCCACAGGCTGCTTACTTGTAGTGAGGGTCTGATAGGTTGATTATGGGAAAACTATACATTATTTTATCAATCTAATACACTAGTAGAAATAATAAACAGTAGAGGATCCATATATCACCACAAACAATACAAATATCTCAAGATAATCAGTGTAGGAAAATGAACTATCCAACTGTTGAAGAAAATATTCCATGATAATGTAAGTGTCAACTGTATAAAATGAAAACTAAAAACAAAGACACTAAAAAATTGTAATAAGGTCCTAATCAATGTCTAATTCCCTTTTCGAAACTCCATCTGAACTCATCCATCAAACATGTGGAATTTTCCCTTAACATGTTCTAAAATAATAATGACTATTTGGGTACTATTGTGGTAGCCTAATTAGGGTGTGATAACAACTCCGTAGCCCAACACCAATGGGATCTAAAAATATTCAGTCAATAATAGTGTGTGTATTTATTTAAACAAATGTTTGATAAATAAATAGTTAGCACAATATATATTTAATCTTTATTTGACCACATAAACAATGGGTTTCCCAAGGACATCTGTACCTCAACATCTTCTTTTTCTCCTGTCTAATCTGAAAGTGTGTCTAGGTAAAATCATATCTCAATACCAAAATTTTATCATTCTAGGTACCGATGTATTAAAAATTGATGTCATGTCTCAATATATGATTTGGCTCACCCTAGAGCTTGAAGACTTATCATGTGAGGTCATACGACTATGTACCTTGTCTACCATTCATTAATTTATAATTTATTTCTCATGTTACCCATTTTAAATTCACATCTAATAGGTCCATGTTTCCATTATTACTTCTCAATATAATAACCATGTACCCATTCCTTTACACACTAGTACAACGAGCATGTTCTCATTTATACTTCCCAATTGAAAAACCATGTTCCAATTCCTTTACTCACATGTTCAATGACCATGTTACCATTTATACTTCTCAATTTATATTTACCATGTTCACATTCCATTACATGTAATTAATTCTTCAATTAGTTGTTCTAAATAAATTTCATTACTAATTTAATTGTTATTATATCACATAAATACCCTTAATTATGTCCCAAATTAATTATGTACATTAAATACATTAATTAATTCATCAATTAATTTTCATAACTCAACCATCTGAATATTAGATAATTAATTATACAATTAGTTATCTCAACGAAAATAATCCCAATATCCCATAATTAATTATACCATTAATTATATCAACTCATTCCATCAATATATCATAAATTAGCTACCATTAATTATCTCAAATCATATATCTTAATACCTCATAATTAATCCCTTGATTAATTATCTGAATCACAAATCACTAAATCTCATAATTAATCATACAATTGACTATCTAAATAGACATACCCTAAACCTTGTAATTAATTATCCCATTATTTATCTAAATGGGAAGCCCCTTAGTCTCATAATATCACCCAAAATAATCATCAATTTCAACAACAAATCCAATTAATCAATTTTCCATATTAATTTAATTAATTTAGAGATTTAAATTAATAAATAATGTTAAAAATACTAAAAAATGCATAAACATATCAAAATATTGACTAAATGAAATGAATATTAGACTTCCTAGGTCAATTCATTTATGAACATTCATCCAATGTAAATCTCCAAATATTGAATGGCATAACGTCTTAGATCTTGATCTAAATATTAAAACCATTAATCAATATAAAAAATATTTATTTAATAATAAATATATATCCACATCCCTAGATAATGATTCACCAAATCTATATATTGATCCTTAAAAAAATTACTTCCCACCAAAATAATGAGGGATATAAGTATGATTAATGAGAAAAAAACCTAATAGGATCCACTTACCATGAAGGGAGATGGTCTTTGACATGGGCATAAAATCCTAAAGAAAGATGATCAGAAGGCCCTGAAATAACTCAATTAATCTCTAAAACCATCCAAAATATAAGGGGAATATGTTTGGGTTGAAATGGGTGTGTTTTGAGGGTTTGGGGGAAAAAATTAATTTTCATGACACTTTAAAAATACTGCATGGTTTCCTAGGTTGGAGATAACAGTTTCCCTAACCCTACACCAACTGTGTGCTTATTATTTTAGTGGTTAATGGTTTTCTCCTATTAATGATAATATGTAACAAACCATGAACTACCATTCCAAACCCCCATTGTCTAAGGATTCATGGTTTATTGGGCTGGGGCATATGGTTTTCTCAAATCGTGCACTAACCATGCCCAAACATCCTTCATTATATAATTCTCAAACATCACCGAAAAACACCATAAGTTATAACATATAAAATCAGTCAAATCAGGACAAAATAATACCAGAAAAAACCCATATCAACTCCAGAAAATATATGGATATTATAATCTTCCCTCTTTATAACAAATTATCCTTGAGATACACTCCCATGTATCTCTATGATTCTGAGCCAAACATATCAGGCCACTGAGACTGCATATCTTCATTCATTTCCCCTGTATCCACCTATAAACACCCATGTTTTCCAAATATAAAAACTATGGAAAAGATCCTTCCCTACAACACTTTATCTCTATGATCCAATAAACATATTGGATGATCCTCAAAGGACACATATACATCAAGATAAATGTTTTCCATATTAATCACATGATAAGGGTCAAGGAGATACCTTCACATCTATGAAACATGAAATGTTTCACGCATAACATTATATTTCCTTGGTAGATCAAATCACTACGCCACATGCCTGATACTCTCCACTACCTCAGACTGTCCAATGAACATGGGTTCCACAATCCCATGATTTAGTATCCTACTATGACCGAACCTAGGTGAAGACTGAAGCAATACATGATAAACCACTGTAAACTCTAGGGGACATCTCTGTTTATCAGTATAAGACTTTTTCCTACTATGATATGTATCCTTATGTTTTGGAATTTTCCAAAGCTACTCGGATGTCTCCCACACAAGACTCTATCCTAATAACTCTAACTCACATTCCATTATCCAATATAGAGGTGATATTTACATACTACCATAAGGAGCCTTGTAGGGTTCTAAAATTACAGTTTCCTAATAGCTATTGCTATAGGAAAACTGCATTAAATCCAATTGCTTCACCCAAGACCCACCAATGTCATGAACACATGCCCACAACATATCCTCAAGAACACGTATAGTACCTTTCGAAAACCCATCTTTTTGTAGTTTGAATTCTATACTCAATAATACCTATGTACCATGCATATTATGTAATCCTTTTAATAAGTGTGAAGTGAAAAATGGGTAATAATTTGACACTATAGTTTGTGGAACCCCATGCAAATGGATTATCTGGTGAACATATAAATCTCCCAACTCCTCCACTAAAGAATGGTTCCCATATTGGCACAAAAATAAATACTTTAATCAATCAATCCATAATAACCCAAATATAATCCATCTTCATGGAAATAATTGTGATAACCACCACCAAATCCATGGTCATGTCATTCTACCTACATTCTGTAATGGATAAAAACTATATCAAACCCCTTGGTTATTGATTCTTTACCTTCACCTACTAATAGTTAAACTATCATGTCTTGAACCCTCCTATATCCATTTCCCTTTATATCCACCAAAACAGTCATTGAAGGTCACAATATATTTTGGTCACACCTATATGTACCTCCCACTTCAAGGCTTGAAATTCTCCCATCATGTCCTCTCGTATTCTCGTAGCCACAACAACCCAATTTTTGTTATATATGATCTCGTCCTTATATATTATCTAATATAAAGGTGACTACCCAACATCATGTCTTTCCCTCATTATCAAACACACCCGATACACATACTTACTATCTCTAATCTGGCACAAAATTAAAGACTCCACTAAAACATATACTGGAGTCACATTCTTCTGATTCAACTAAATCACTATATGTGTCTCATCTAGTAAAGTGATCATCTTCTTCTCACCCCTATACTTATAAACTTCTTGAGTCTGAGTTTTCCTTCATAGATAATTTTCCAAAATATTTCCATTCTTGGGCGTCTATTCCATCTCAAAATCTAATGGATAAATATATTCTACCGATATGAATTACTATATATTCAATTATATCTATTAAAATATGTATTTTAAGATCTTATTATATGAATGTATTGTAAACATCGGTTCCAATAGATAATTTAACCAAAAAATAAAACACTAAAACAAATATCCTAGCTCAAGTTTTTCTGTAGGGTACATCCATTCATGTGGATTAAAATTCCAAGAACTATACACAATGACAGGATCACCCTGAATAAACAAGTCTCTAATTTTGAACCTTGAATCATCAGAATACACTGTGTACATCTTACTTGGCTCAAGTAGTATTAATATTGGTGATAATATGAAATTATTCATCCACTCTTGGAAGTAATTATTTCTAGCTTACGATAATTAGATATTTATCCCTTTATTTCCAAATCATGAAAAAAGTTCAAGAAAATATAAAAATTCATCGATTAATCTCTGATAATACTGAGCTAACCCTAGAAAGTTATAGATATACAATATGTTCTTGGGCTTCTCCTAAGAATCCAAAACCTAAACTATCTATGGATGTATTGAAACACCTTCTTCTGAGATGATGTGTCCCAATATTTTTTACCTAATATATCCAAAAAAATTAATCTTATATATATTAGAGTATAACCAAGGTTGTCTCTATGTACTCAAGATGATGTCAATATATTGGTAATGACTGTCATTAGAAATGGATTACACTGTGATTTAATCCAAAATCACCACCAAGAACTGATCCATGTATGGTTATAAGATTATATTGATCATGAAAATAAACACTTCTTGTTCAATCATCAACCCAAATGGTATTACGATAAACTCATATAGGCTATACCTACTTCTAACTGCAGTCCATGATATATCAGAAGCCCAAAATATCAGTTGATGTTACTTTGATCTCAAGTCAATTTGTGAGAATACACAAGCTCCTCTCAACTAGTCAAATATATCATCAATACTTAGAATAGGATATCAATTATTTAAATTTATCTTTTTCAACAATCGGTAATAAAAAAAATTGAAAGCTCACAAAAACCATCATTGAAAAAAATAGTGATCCCCAATGTGACATACTCAGATGGATAAATATATTATCCTCAAACTCCTCTAGTTAAGGCATGAGCTCTTGAATATCATTCAGTTGCATTATGTTCAGTTGTATAGATACTGTATCCCCCCCAACATGATCTCAAGAGTGAATTCCACATCTCCATAAAATGGTGGCCCTGAGAAGTCATTAAAAATCACTTCCAGAAATATCTCTACTACTGGTATAAGAATTTCATGTTTCACTCCTCCATATTCTAGAAAAACACTACCATCTTGGACTATGAACTCTCATTGTTACTGATTAATTATCCCTTCTCACCATACATTGGTATACCACTCCCCTTATTAAATTTAATTGTCATCCTTAGAAGACCTAAATGTCAGTATGTTGTGGTAATAACAAATGTGGGATTTGTATGAGATGAGCTAGTCCATACCTAAAATTAGGTTGAAACATAACATGTTAAGGATATAGAGTTCCCACAAAAAAAATACTCACCAATCATGAGAGAATATACTATACAAATAAAAGTTGTCTCTAGGCCATACCTGCAACGGTGTATCTATCATCATTATCACTCTCACAAACACCACCACCATGCTAAATCTATTAATACGTTTTTCAGATATCAAGGAATTAGAGGCACCTGTATCAAATAAGGTAGTAGAAAATGTAGAATATATAGGAATAATACCTCTAATTGTCGATGGTGTAGCATTGCTATCAACAACTTTAGGTTTTACTGCATATAAGTATCATTCCCCTATTCAATATGATGGAGTCTAACCACACTGAGTTTCACCACTTTGTTGATAGGGGAACCCTTTTCCAGAATCACCATTTCCACTACCACTACCACATAAACTAGTAAAACTCCAACTGTCATGATGTTATGGGGTAGAAGATCCCCTTATCATACCCTAGTTCTGTATAGATCCTCCATCACTAACAGTCGGTCACTTGTCATTATGAACATCTATATAAGTCCCCTCTTGCTACAAGATCTTCACTAAAATATTGTTTGGGTACAATTCTGATGATAGTTCCCTTACCTAACCCACTGATTGAAGATTGCTTCATTGAGGTCCTATGAAACTAACCCTCTTATCAAGCCACTATGATTTCCAATTCCCCTACAAATGTTTTCATAATGGAGATTTCTACTCATGGATGTTGCACCTCATGATCATCTAGTTGAAAGAACCTATCCAGTACTGGAAGTCTCTTCCAGGTTCCCTTTATATGTGAGAGTCTAATCCATCACCTTTTTAGACTTCTTTATCCAAAATAGATTAACTTGGGACAAAATATTGGACCTAAGTCCATGAGGAAAATATCTTCCACAACTATCTCATCTCCTACCAAAGTTGGAGAAAATCATTTTAAATCATTAAAGAATCCAACATAATCCATTAATGATATGTTCCCATAAGTTACGGGAATGAACTATATTACCCCATTCTACATCAGCATCTCTAGATAGATGTATTTAAGTAACCTATCCAAGAATTCCTGCCATAATATACAATCATTTTTTCCAGTCTCCACTAGAATTTCCCACCAGTGCATTGCAGATCCTCATTTCATATAAGCACCCAATATGACCCTCCTCTCAGAAGGTGTATACAAATGATCAAGTATCACCTCTGTGCACTCAATCCAGAACTCATATCCCTGATTTACATGCTCTCTAGTAAAATTCATAGGGTTATGTAACAAAAAATCCCCCTTCAGGTCAGATACGATATTCTCTACCCGCCCTGCATGTCATCCCATGAAATAAATGAAGTGAGAAATGTCCTCTCCAAACCTCACCCTAATTCCTCATTTGGAATGATTAGTGCCTTAGGTTCCATAATTTTAGAATCATTCCATTCAATACCCCTCATTCCTCCTCAAAACAAGGGTCTTCATGTGGAAATATTTTCTCAAACATCAAAAAATACATCATAGTACTTGTAACACATATTTAACACGTTCACATAAGAAGAAAATCATAACATGTCACAATAATTATTTTCCCCACATATCATAACGAGGTGACAAGTGAGGTGATCAAACTACCGTTAACCATCCTACACCTAGGAATTAGTTTTCAACGGGTAATCCCATTCACATGATTAATATTCCATTAGAAACTGTTTTATTTACATTTTGACTCATTTTATCATTTTAAATTCTCATTTGACATCATTTTTTTGTTCAATTTCACAATAATGGAAAAATAATCTATCTTCTTCAACTTACCCACAACCCATTTTCCAGGAATTCCTAAAATGAATCGTATCACACAATAATCTTCAGTACCTAGAATAATTCATGAAGTACATACTCTTGGATCATTCTAGGACATGATTCAATTCTTAAAAATCTTAAAATTAAATAATTTTCACATCACACTACCTCTACATCACCCTTGGTCTATTAGTATTCAATTATAACAAGAATAAACAATAACATCAATCCATGTATGAGAACATAGATTTAAACTCATACATGGGTTCACCGTTACCAGGAAGGATCTCATGCCATTGTTCTGACTCTTCCTAGACTCCTATATACCTTTCTCAAATAGTATGAAAAATGAAAAACTATAAAACAATATCCTCTGATAGCACTTTGTAACATCCCAGCATAGGTTCCATGCACCTGTGCCCCTAGAAAATTTTCTACGTGACAATATGTGAACCTCTCCATATGATAGATACTTCTGAATAGTAGTGATGGTCTTATATGTTGATAATGGGGAGATTGTACACTATTTTATTAGATTAATACAGTATTAGAAATAATAAACAACAACAGAAGTATATATAACCATACATAATAAATATATATTAAGATAATCAATGCAGGAAAATACAATATCCAACTAAAGCATAAAACCTTCCAAGCTAATGTACATGTCAATTATCTAAACTGAAAACTAAAAAAAAAGAAACTGATGAATCAAAAGTCGGCCCTTAAGCATGCCAAGTTCCCTCATCTAAACGTCATCCCGAATTATCCATCTAACATAGGGATTTTTTCCTTAGCATGTCTTGTAATAACAATTTCTATTCAGGTAATGATTAGGAATCCGGAATAGGGTGCGATTATGACTCATTAGGCCACCACCATTGATGACTAAAACAAATCCCCATAATAATAGTTTATGAACTTATATAATCAAGTAACCATAATTCAAAAATAAGTAGTTATCTCTTTATAAAACTTATCTTTACTTGATATCATAGACTCAGGGTTTCATGAGGAAACACACTGTAAAGTCACGGATCGGGTTCCACAAACTAGTGCTCGGAGCCGGTTCTTTATGTGACCTCATGCATGCCTCCCTGTATGCTAGAGGCGTCTGACTAGTAGTCAGGGTATCATAAGTTGATTTTGGGTAGAATATACACTCTTTTATTATATTAATACACCAGTATATTGAAGAAAAAATATTGGAAGAATATATAACATTAAAAATATCAATTTCTCATGATAATCAATGAAGTAAAATAATACATCCAATTAAAGTTTGAAGCATTCCATGATACTATATGTGTCATGTATCTAAAATACAAACATAAATTAAAAACTCTGAAACCTCCCAAGAAGGTCCCAAACTGGATCTAGTTTACTCTTCCAAAATCTATCCCATCTCAGCTATCTAACATTGGTAATTTTCCCTTAGCCTCTCCGACAACAATAAAGTCTATTCAGGTACCAATCAGGTTTCCTAATTAGGGTGGAGTATGACTCATTTCTCCACCACCATTGGTGTCTAAATCAAATATAGTCAATAATTGTGTATATAATTATTTAAACAAATAAACATAATTCATAAATAAATACTTATCACATTGTAAAATTAATCTTTATTTTACCACATAAAATCCATGCTTCCCTCAGACACCCATACCACAATTTATTCCTTGTCTCACACCATATCCTTATGTGTTTCTAGGTAATAACATATCATAATACCAACATCAACTCATGCAAGTGTCCAAAGTTTTAAAATTTGATATCATTTCTCAATACCTACTTCAACTCATACTGAAGGTCAAATAATTATTTAGTGAGTTCTTATCTTGATATAACATGGATACCATTCCTTAATCATGTCATGATTTCACATGTTAACTATATTAGATTAAAAATGAATATGGTCGTATTACAATTATTAATTATCAATAAAATGACCATCTTCCCATTCTTTTACTCACATGTACAATGAAAATGTTATCATTTATACTTTTCATTTGAATATCATGTTCCCATTGTATTACTAACATGTACAATGACCATGGTACCATTTATACTTCTAAATTTAATGAACATGTGACCATTTATACATATTATTTTAGAATTAGCGTGTTACAATTCAATTAAAAATATATAATTTATCAATTAATTGTTCAAAATTAATTTTATTACCTATTAAAAAATCATTTTATCACATAAATACCATTAAATAAGTACCAAATTAATTAATTACTTAAAACTATTAATCAATTCATGAATTAATTATCCCACATCAACCATCTCAATTTCACATAATTAATTCAACAATTAGTTATCTAAAATAAAAAACCCCAATATGTAATATTTAATTCTATCATTAATTATCATAACTCAGGACATCAATATTTCATAATTATTATACCATTAATTATCTCAAGTCATATATCTTAATATGTTATAAATAATCCCTCTATTAGTTATCTAAATCATAAATCTCTAAATCCCACAATTAATATACCATTTAATTTGCGAAATAGACATCCCCTAAACCACAAAATTAATTTTTCAATTAATTATCAAAATGGAAAGCCCCTTTTTCTAATAATAAACTCTCAAATTAATCCTCAAGATATAGAAAAATAAAATATTACTTCACATCAAAAGAATGAGAGAAAGAAGGAGTATTAATGGGAAAGCAACATGATAGTATCTAATTACAAGGAGAGGATATGGTATTTAATTTGTACTTCTAATCATGAAAAATGAAGGTCAAAAAGACTTATAATCCATTAAAAAAGATCTAAAATAATCCAAAATTGAAAGGGTCAATGTTTGGGTCTAAATGGGAGAGTTCCAAGGGTTCCGAGGAATTTATTACTATCTTTTGCGATGCTTTAAATATCACACACAGTTTCCTGGGCAATGGTGCATGGTTTTCCAAATCTTTACACCAACAGCACGCCTTTTATTTTAGGGGATCATGGTTGTTGAATTTAGGGAACCCATTTTAACAAACTATTCCCTATCCATATGAACCCCACTATAGAGGGTTTTATGGTTTGTTCGGTTGGGGCGCACAATTTTCTCTAACATTTCCCGAACCGTAACTAGACCTCTTTCCATCAATTTTTCACAAAATTAACCCATACACACCCTATGTTATAACCCAAAAAATTAATAAAATAAGAAAAAAATAGTACCTAAAATTAATCTTGATTCAACTCCATAAAAGGCCAACATCTTACCTTTTATATTATAAAACCTAGGTTCTATTTTCGAAATACATCCCATGTGTGTGTTTCATACCCCCAAAATTTGTTTTAAATTTTTGGATTATTTCAGATAAGATTCAATTATTATGCCTATGAATGCCACTAGCTTCAGGGGGTGGGGTTAGTGGGGATAATTCATGATGGTGTTGTATCCATGCATTTTTAGAATCATGATGATGTTTGGGGTAAGGATTTGGGTATGACAGCATTTAGGTAGTAGGATAAATGAATTAAAAACCATAATATATGATGTAGTAATGTGGAAAAACATAAGACACGAGAGATTAGGACCCAAAACAGTATCCAACATAAGTACATTAGTCTTAGTCAATAAATTGAGTGAGATTATATTTATAATACGGTTTATACCTATGTTTTTTTTTTCAAGATTTATTCTTCATTTCACCTATATATTAATTGAAAATATATTGAAAAAATAAAAATATTGTACTTTAATTATCTTAAAAAATTATTTCCTGGTATTAACAGATAATTTCATTTTTACAGAGACATCTAATAGAAGGATCCATCATGTTGTTAAGAAGGTATTTTTGTTGTAGGATTGTCATTGTGTTCATTATATGGTAGATCCCACAGAGGGTGAATCATGGCGGAAGATGAATTTCATGTTTTACAATGAGTTTCTATTGAAGTGTGAGGTTTTTTACGGCGATTATGAAATAGAGTGGCTATTTGAGTTTCTAGAGTTCTCATTTATTTTTATCAATGATAATAATGAGAAAGGGATTCCCACTATTATTATATTATTTTGTAGTAATATTTGTTATAGTGGATGATATTTCATATAGATTATTATGAGTCATATATATTATAGGAGATATTTTATAATCAATTTATTATTGATACTTTTTCTTTGACATCAATGGAATTATATAAAATAATGTTTCTTTACTTCTTATAGTGGAACTCCAATGTACAAGAATATTGAAGTTGGATGAAGGATATTCTTCATTAGTCATTTGTACTTCTTTTTTATGGGGAGACTAACCCGTTACGTTTTTTGGATGAATTACATCCATATTTGTAGGACCATGACACATCATTTATATTATTGCAAAGTGTTACAATAAGTTTACAGTCTAAGTTATTAGATAATATTCAAACATGGACTGATTTGTCATTGGAAGAAGGATATTAAATCATTTACTAGAGAAAATAGTGAGATCATGGATCTAAATTATCCAATAAGATGTTGTTACAAACAACATGGAGTCGATATGAGTTATATTCATCAAATTTCAAAAGATAAAGATGTTCATGAAAGTATACCAGAAATTCATGCTTTGGTTTTTAAATATATTTTACTTGAATCAATAGTTTTTATTCCTAACCTTCTTTGGAAATCATCATAGAGTTGGTAGATAAATTATGGATAGACCATTATATTAATATCCTCTATGGTATTATAATTTGTTGTAGGGTAATTCAAAATTTTGGTAGTAAAGAGGTGATAATTGTTAAGACCCGAATTATTACAGATAATTTTTTAAAATTATTTCTTATTAATACGAGTCTGTGAAAATTGACAGTGCATAATTTCAAGACCCAGTGTGCCCAGAATGAATTTCAAAACATTTTTTCAGGTACTTTTAGTAAATGCATAGGCGAAGTCTTCTATATTTTGAACTAGTGCATGGATTAAAAATATTAGGGCACCATTGATTCTTTAGCACCGGGATTCTCTTAAGAGATGCTTCACATCAACTGTAGTTGGTTGGGAGAAACAATTAATTTTGGACTTTTAAGGAAAAGTAAAGTAACATGTCATTATTATTTTATTTTATTTTCTTTTTCCTACTACCTATTGAGCGGTGGTGGTGGGGACTACAGACGTGGTCAGGCATTTAATTAGTGGGTGTCAATTTCATAGTTACACTTTGGTGGCCTAACCACCCCTCGCATAATTATTGAGTCACATTAATTATCTAAATTAATGAGGCACTTAAATTATGTCAATTATTTGGGAATTTTAATTACATCAATTATTGAGGAACATTAATTATGACAATTAATAAACCTCATTAATTACTCAAGGTGTTTCCAACATTTCCCCCTTCTATTTGAATGGCGCTTGGGGTGGGTTTTTGGAATGACTTCTTCAAGTGAGGAAACTCTAGCAAAGTCCTACAGAAACATCCACCGACAGAGGATGGAAGCACGGGCGACAGCAATCTAGGATCGACAAATGCCAAATACTACAACAATAAAGGGTGCTCCTCCCTCTGCAACTGCAACGCCTCCAATGGATCTCAAAGTTATGGTTTACATACATTGATGTCCCATCTCTTCATGTTCTTGAAAATTATAACGAACACAGACCAACTAACCAATAGGTTGATTCACATCTCGTCAAATTATGTGAGTGTTTGTTTTGGGGTCTAAAATTCGGGGATTTTTTTTCCTTTTGATTATTATTAATTTTTCTCATGTTCAAACTGTTAATGTGGAGGGTGCGGTTCGAAACTAACAAGTCTTGGAACCTCCACTAAAGATATCCCTATTGAATTTTCCATGGAGAAATATGGAACGTTGCGGTAAGGCCAATTTGAGGGCCTCAAAACGACGACAGCATCTTGAGAGAACCATAGGCACGCCCAGAAGGAAGAACGGACCACTGGGGCTCACCCTAGGGCCCATTGAAGAAACATCGGCACGACAACACTAAAAGACGGGGGGGGGGGGGGCGGTCTACAATGGAAGGCTGCGGAGGTAGGGGTGAAGGTAATGGGATATCGTGCACCACGTTGAAGCGTCATGACATTGAAGTCGCGACGGTTGTGAAGGAGGGGACCCACCTCCTACGGGTCCTTTGGGTGATGAGGTGACGCCATGTGGTGCCACGAATTAGAGGATTAGAATGGATACTTTAATTAATTCAAGTTCAATAGACCGCGTGACCCATGGGGGTCATGCAAGCCATCAAGCTAGATAGCCCGTTAGGTCTTGCCCAGCCAGAGGGCCGAGCTAGTCCACAGCCTAGTGGGTTTAGCCCGCCATGGTCCAACCTAACTAGGCCAGCCCAGGCCAGTTTGGGCTAGGCTGGGACAGACTCAGACTTGGTTGGGTCAGCCCAGGATGGGTCGGGCATGATCAGTTAGACCGGGTTGGACCACACCTGGAGCCCTCTCGGGCCCATAAACGCTTAAAGGGCCATATATTGTGAAATGGACGTCCATTTCACGAACTTTCTATGGAGCTGGTATCCATAGAGTGAGATGGTCCTTTTCAAATAATTCACTTTGGTTTTCATGAGTATTGGAGTACGTCTGAGTTGGATCGACTTCGAATCCAACGGGGCTGTCGGCACAAAAACGCCAATAACTTACAGACCAGACATCCGGTTGACACGCCATCTGTTGTTTTCGAACCCTCATGATTTGACAGATCATCAGGAAGCTTCTTCTTGGGAAATCGTTCCGGTTCAAATAAAATTGACTGCTTCAGGATCAGTTCCCCTAGAATCAAGCGTACTATGAGAGAAAATCCAGTGGCTGACAATGACATGAAAAAGAAGAGCAACCAATATGGGTCAGCCTCAGAAACTCCAGAATGGGATGACCTAGTTGTATGACTAATCATCCCTACCACCGTACCAGCAAAAAATATTGGTCAGCACGTGTGATCATTATGAGTCAGCACCAGCGACCAATATGGGACAGCATCAAGAGAACACTATGGGTCAGCACCAGCGACCAATACTGGTTAGCATCAAGCTAACAATACTGTTCATCATACAGCGACCTATATGGGCCAATAGTATAGTTACTACAGATAGGAGGGACTTGCTTTATGACCAATAATCCATATCCTAGTAACCTTAATGTTATAACGTTAGATTGAGATATCTGTTTTTCATTTGTACATTATGATTTAGATCAGGCTTGTGATATTTCCTTGTTTGTAATTATTGTCATGTTTTCCTTTTTGGATTAGTGAGAGACCTTTGGGGATCTCGGGGTCCCCTACTTAATAGTTATACTATCAATACACAGGCTCCATCTGGACCTATGTTTCTTGCGCAGACTACTAACACTCCAAGGCAGACATTGGTGGTTCAGGAATTGATGGATCTTAGTGCGATGGTAGAAGTCGAGATCCTCTTCTTCGACTTTAGACTTACAACTACTACCATCCAGGTAGAGCTCCTGGGTATATGATACCTCTATTTACATTCTTTTCAATTTCTAGGGATTTTATTCTTGACAACTATTTTTAGTTTATAGTTGTACTTGTCGTTGTACTTTACTCTTGGGGTTATACCTTAATTTTTTGTTTGTTTACTTTAGTATCCCTTTTTGAGTGTGTACATATCTCTAAGGCAATGCCTTCTCTATTTGGTAAAATCCTTTAGGTTTTAGTCACCACCCGATGCCCAATGGAAGGCAGGCTTGGGGTAGTCACATCCGAACCCTGTGGGACAGGTCGTGAGAAAGTAGTATCAGAGGGTGATCGGTATTACTAGAAGAACTAAGAGTCTACTTTTAATGAGGCAATGGTGTAAAGTGTCTTGAGTTCAGGTGTCAGTTCAAGGAGTCCAGTGTTGGTACGCATGACAGATGTACCCATACACCAGGACCCTGAATTCTGTTTTCTAACTCGGTACATGAAAATACTAGATTCTAGTGATTTGAAAAGTTTTATTGATATGTCTTGAGTCATATCACCAGGTATAATTTATTTACAGTGGCACTTCTATTTCATACATGGTACATCCATAAAGATAGCTAGACAGGATTCTAGTTATCAATCATGATAGTGGCCCACTGAGGGACAAAGCATCGGTAAGGGACCAATCACAATTATGAGACCTTCAGGTGGTGTACCAGCAGAACTACCACCCATTGAGTAGCAGATGCTACTAGTGGATCATGCACACCATCTGATCACATTACATGAGTTCTGAAGACAGAGGCATCTGAGTTTTTGAGGCGAGACGGAATCCCAGGCAGTAAAGGACTGGCTTTAAAAGGTTTCGCGGGTCTTTCTCTTAATAAATACACTCTCTGAGAAGATGGAAATCTGGGCCTCTAGACTACTTCAAGGATCAACAGGATGATAGTGGATCTCAACGCTCTAGGTGCATGATGAGACTACCCTTGCCTAGATGGACTTTGAGAGCCTTTTCAGGGAGGATTTGTGCCAGCGACACTATGCTCTGTACTTATCCAAGAGCTCCTGCATCTGCAATAGGGCAGCTATATTGTGGCTTAGTACTCAGAGATATTTACTGACCTCTCCCAATACACCACCAACCTGGTATATGACCTTTAATTCATGGCTCGGACCTTAGAGAAGGGGCTCTGACGAGAGATAAAAGTTGTGATAGTTTCTCTCAGTATCCTGATGGAGGATGTGGTTCTAGAGTGTGCTTTTGTGATGGAGAGATTCCTTGCAGAGTAAGCACCAGCAGTGAGAGACCCTACCATAAAAAAGTAGCAGAGTCATCTACAGCAAGCTATAGACAGACGGCGCAGAAGCACATGCAGGAGAGACCTTCCGGAGGGAAAACTAGGGATGCAGGGTCAGTGGTGCAAGGTTTGAGAGGCCAAGGGATACACCAGTGAGGAATGATCTATTTTTCTTGTAGGGGATAGGGTCATAGTGCTCATGACAATTTGAATCCCTATGTGGAATATCGGCAGATGATGGAGGGTCTACCGAGGAAGCAGTAGTGGTAGGAGCATGAGCGTCAGCCAGGTGGAGGATGAGGCATGGGAGTAGAACATGTAGTGATAGGTGTTTGGGTTCACTAGGAACTACCACCACCACCCACAGGCAGTCCATCATGAGCCTAGTGAGTTGGTGGATGGGGACAGGCCCAGCTACTGGTAGTAGAGGCTCACAATCCTAATGTCACCGATAGTTTGATCTTACTCTTTTAGGAGAGAGTTTCAGATTAGATCTTCTAGTAACAGCATTGAATCTCTACAGCATCAATCTATGCATGGACTGGCTATTAACAATTCATGAACAGATCATCTGCATGAGATGTATAGTGCGATGTATGCATAAATATGGAGGACAGTTCTCCTTTTTTGTTGTTAAGGAAAATAGAGAAGCTTGAGATGGACTTACGATCAGCAGGGTATAGTCAATTACATATCAGCTGGTAGGCATGACCTTCGACAAAGTGGATGAGGTGAGTCAATAGTTCCCAGTAGTGGTGGGTGAGTATGAGTATGACTTTCAAAAATATTTTCTCAGACTACCTCCTCATAGGGAGGTAGACTCCTACATTGACTTGTACCCAGGAACAACACAGATATCTACACTAGCAGTTCGTATGGCCCCAACAGAGCTCCGGGTGCTAAGGGTATAGTTGGAGGACATATAAAGGAAGGGATTCGTAAGGCCCAGTGTTTCTCCATGGGCATCACAAGTGTTGTTTTCCAAGAATGTAGAATAAATTTTGAGGCTATGTGTGGACTTCTTGTGCCTAAACCATGTGACCGTGAAGAAAAATTATCCTCTATCATGGATTGATGATTTTTTTGATCAGTTGAAAGGAGCGAAGTGGTTCTCGAAGACGTACCTCAGATCAGGCTACCACCAGCTTTATGTGTGGGATGATGACATACCAAAGACGACCATCAGATGTCAGTACAGACACTGTGAATACATAGTGATGTCATTTGGCATGACGAACAGCCCGGTAGTGCCCATGGGTCTCATGAACAGAATATTCTAGGCCTACAAAGACCGATTTGTAGTTGTCTTCAACGACGACATCTTGGTGTACTCAACATCTGGGGAAGATCATGTTGTACACTTGAGGACAATTTTAGACACACTTCGAGAGCACAAGTTATATGGGAATATCTCAAAGTTTGATTTCTAGATACAGAAGCTCCACTTCTTGGGACATGTCTTCTCAGTGGCTAGAGTTTCATTGGATCTAGTGAAGATCATGGCATTACTTGCATGGGAGACACCTAGGAGTGTTATGGATGTGCAGAGCTTATATGGATTAGCACGCTACAATCAGAGGATCATAGCTGGTTTCTACATAGTATCAGCACCTAGGACATCCTTAATGAATAAGGGGAAACCCTTCCTATGGTTAAAGGCATGCCAATAGAGCATTTAATAGTTTAGGGAGAACATGACTGGCGCTCCCATCATACGGTCTTTGGAGGAGGGATCCAGCTACATGGTTTACTATGATGCATCAGAGACTGGACTTTGTTTCATCCTAATGTTGGATGATTTAGTGATTTCTTATGTCTCATGATAGCTGAGGCCTCCTGATCAGAATTTTGTGACTCATGAGTTGGAGTTTGGAGCAGTAGTCTTCGCAGTGAAGATGTGGCAACAATACTTGAAGGTAAAGTGGTTCATTGTTTACTTATACAACATGAGTCTTCGATATAGCTTCACAAATAATGATATGAATCTGATACATTGACTTTTTATTGTGTTCCTCTAATACTATGACTTTGACATAGTCTATACTCCTGGGAAGGGGAATGTAGTGGCAATTTCACTCAGCCAGAGATTGAGTTCGCAGCTACTGAGCAAGGATTCAGAGCAGTAGGCATCGCTTCAGATATCCTATGTGGATAGATATGAGAAAGCCTACCTCCAGTCAATAGTAGTTTCCCCTCCACTCCTTTAGCGAGTCTGGGAGTCTCAACTTGGAGACATCAGCTACGAGACTACCCGTGCTCTGATATCCTCAGTCCATGCACCTGATAGATATTCTAAATGTGTGGATCACACTATCTTTTTCAGAGGATGTATAGTTTTACCAGTGGCACTATGAGAGGAGGTCATGAGGGAGTTCCATACATCGCCCTTGGTAGTAAATCCAAGCATGATGAAGATGCATTAGGACCTCCATCGTCAGTATAGGTGGCAAGGATGAAGAATGTTTTGGTAGAGTTTCTTTCTCGATTACTCACGTTCCAGAAATTGAAAGGTGAGCACCATGTACTAGTAGGATTGACCCAACCCCTCGAGATACAGAGTCAATGTTGAATGGGATATCGATGGACTTTGTGATGGGGTTACCATTTACATCCAGAGGGAACGATACCATCTGGGTTATTGTTGACCAAATCACAAAGTCAGATCACTTTCATACTATTCGAAAGAAGGGTTCAATAGATATCTTGGGATGTCTCTATGTTCAAGGGATCGTGCGAATTCATGGGGTGCCTTCGACGATAGTCTCAGATCATGACACATGCTTAATATCTTGATTGTGGGAGGTATTGTAAGAGGATTTCAGGACTCATCTTCGCTTGAGCATAGCTTTTCACCCACAGAAAGATGGTCAGACTGAGCAGACTATCCAAACTATGGATAACATGCTTCGTGCATGTGTCTTAGATTTTGGTCACATTTGGGAGGACCACCTACCCTTGGTGGAGTTCAAGTACAACAACGGTTATCACTCCACCATTTGTATGGCCCATTTTGAGGCGTTGTACTAATAACCGTGCAGATCACCCTTGTGCTGGATGGATCTAGGAGAGCACACACACATTAACCCATAGATGGTAGAGTCTACCACTAAAAACATGCAGGTCATCCGAAAGTGGATAATGAATTCATAGATCCATCATAATTCATATGTTGATTGGCGATGGAGACCACTGGAGTTCCATTAGGGGGACTGTGTATTCTTATGATTCTCCTCTTGATGGGGACAATGGAGATTTGGATGGGGTGGAAAGCTGTCAAAGAGGTTTATCAGACCATTTCGGATACATCAGAGGATTGGCAAGGTGGCATACTTTTTGGGGCTTCCACCGCAGTTGGAGAGATTGCACGACGTCTTCCATGTATCCCAACTGAGGAGATACATGCATGACCCATCTTAGGTCATTGACCATGGCGAGCTGAAGATTGATGACAAGGAGACTTTTACCGAGTACCCGATGGAGATAGAGGATCGATAAGATCAGATCCTTTATGGTAATTTGATACCTATAGTGTGTGTTTCATGGCAGTGGGGGAATCTCCAAGATAGAAAATGGGAGTGAGAGGCTCATATGCTTTCCCAGTACCTCTTTTTTTTGTTTAGACTTGTTTTGATTTCAGGGATGTAAAGCCCCACGGTGGTGAGAATGTAAAGACCCAGAAATTTCTAATTAATTTTTCTTTAAAAAAATATTTGGTATTATTAAAAGTTTGGAAAAATTGACGGTGCATAACTCTGAGGCCCAGTGTGCCCATAATGAATTTCTCAACTTGTTTTCGGTTACATTTAGTAAAGGCACAAGCAACATTTTCTATATTTTGAACCAGTGCTCTGATTTAAAATTTTAGGGCACCTTTGAATCCACTACACCGAGATTCTCTTAAAAGGATCTTCACTTAAAATGTAGTATGTCGGGAGAAAAAGATAAATTTTGGATTTTTTAAAAAAGTAAAATAACATTTAATTGTTATATTATTTCCTTTTCTTTTTCCTATCACTTTTTGAGCGGTGGTGTCAGGGACCACGGAGGTGGTCATACCTTTAATTATTGGATATTAATTTCATTCTTACACATTGGTGGCATAACCACCCCTCGCATAATTAACGAGGCACATTAATTACATCAATTAATGAGGCTCTTTAATTACGTAAATTAATGAGGCACTTTAATTACGTCAAATAATGAGTCACATTAATTATTTTAATTAATGAATCTCATTAATTCCTCAAGGCATTTCTCACCTTTCCCCCTCCTATTGAAATAGAGATTGGGGTGGGGTTTTGTCATGTCTTCATCATGTGAGGAAACTCTGCAAAATTCCCAAGACAATATCCACCAACAGAGGATGGAAGCATGGGTGGCAACTATCTGAGATCGACGAACACTGATGAATACATCCAACGTGGACACTGCTCCCATCGCATTCGTGACACCTCCATCTGATCTCGAGGTAGGGGGTTTTTGTGCTTTGATGTCCCCTCTCTTCTTGTTCTTGAAAATAAAATGAACGCAGACCAACCAACTAACGTTTTGATCTGCATCTCATAAAATCATGTGGGTGGTTGTTGTGGGTCTTAAATTCAGGGATTATTCTTACTTTTGATTATTATTAATTTTCCTCATGTTTAAAATGATAACGCCGAGGGCGCTATCCAAAAACCACAAGGCCTGGAACCTCTGCTATACTTTTCCTTTGTGTATTCTTTGTGGATGAATAACAAACATGGTGGCAAGGTGTATTTTTGGACTGTGAAATGACAGCGGCATCCATAGAGGACCGTAGTTTCATCCGGAGGAAGGAACTGACCAATGGGGATCTCTCGGTGGCCTGCGGAGGAAACATCAGTGTGGTAGATGAGGGCGGTGGTCGGAAACCACCGGCCGCAGTGGAATAGCAGCGTTGCTCAGTGCCATAGTGGTCGGATGGGTGGCTGGCAGCGGTCGGCCATGGAGACAGAGGCGGCGCACCATTGCGCACTGCATTTGTAGGGCTACAGCATTGAAGCTGTGGAGGTGGCTAAGGAAGGGACCCAAGTCTTGAAGGTCTCAAGGGTAATGAGGTGGTACCATGTGGCACCACTAATAAAATGATATGAACAGCTCCTTTGAGCCGCTCGGTTGGAGTAGACCGCGCGACCCGCGCGACTCGCATTACAAAGCATGTCGGGCCGACCCTTCCATGGCCTAGCCTATCCAGGTTGGACAAGGATAGTTTGGGTCGGGCCATGGCACACCGAGACTAGGTCAGGTCAGCCCAGGCCGGGTCGGACTGGACCCGGACCCCTCTCAGGTCCAGAAACGCTTAAAGATCCATACCTTGCGAACCAGATGTCTGTTTGAAGAAACATCTATGGTGATAGGATCCATAGAGAGAGATAGTACTTTTGAAATATTCTTCTTGGGTTTTCTAGAATGTTGGAGTATGGCCAGGATGAATCAACTCTAAATTCAACCATACCCTTGACACTAAAATGCTAATAACATAAAGATCGGGTGTCCAGTTAATGCGCCGTCTATTGCATTGTAACCCTAATGAATGGATGGATTGTTTGATTTCTATTTCGTGGGGCATCGTGTTGGTTGAAATAAGACCAATGCAAAGTGGAGCGGTTCTGCCACAATCTAGCGTACTATAAGGGGGAATCCAGTGGATGATTGTGACATGAAGAAGAAGAGAGACCAGTACGGGTCAGCATAAGAAAATCTAGGGTGGGATGATCTAGTTGTACGACTAATCATCCCAACCTCTTTACCAGTAACAAATATGGTCCAGCACCAGCGACCAATACTTGTCAACAATAGTGACCAATATGGGTCAGCATCCAGCGACGAATATGGGTCATCATCTAACGACCAATACGGGTCAGCCCCAGCAGCCAATATGGGTTAGCATCTAGCGACCAATACAAGTTAGCATACAGTGACCTATATGGGTCAGCAAGAGATTTACTATGAATAAGATTTTCTAGATTTAGCCTTAGTCATCCCTATCCCAGAAACATTGAATTAATACCATTATAGTGAGAAGTCTCTTTTGCTTTATGCTTCATGATTTAGATCATGCTTGTGATATTACATTCTTGGTACTTCTTGTGATGTTTTCTTCTATTGATTATTGAGATACCTTCGGGGGTATTTGGGTCCCCTACGTAGTTGTTATACTCACCCCTGCATGGGTTCCTCCCACATATATGTTTCTGGTGTAGACTAATAATGCTCTAAGATAGACTTTTGCGGTTTAGGACTTAGTGGAGCATGGTGCAATAGGAGTCGTCGAGATCCTCTTTTTTGACATCATACTTACAGCTACTACCCTTCAGGTAGAGATCTAGGGTAGATGCGATATATGTTTACTTTCTTTTCAGTTTCTACAGCTTGTATTCTATCCCACTATTTTTAGTTTTCATTTTTACATGTGGTTTTACATTACTCTCATAGAAATACATTACTTTGGATGGTTGTTTACTTCAGTTTCCCTTTTTGAGTGTGTGCAGATCTCTATGGTAATACCTTACCTATTCGGGAAAGTACTCCAGGTGCATGTCACCAACGCCTAGCCTATGGAAGGTGGTCTTGGGGTAGTCACGTCCAAACCCCATGGGATGGGTCATGACAACAATATAAGCAATTGATTGCCCTATTATATTCCCCATCATTTAAATCATCTGAATAATAATATTCATGGTATTGGTCATCATTACTATTAGTGATTCTAAAGAGTAGGGCATGGTTTGATGTATTCTATTGAGTTACCAGTACTAGGATGAATGAAAATATTTCTAGATAACATGTTTTATCTTCTAAAATTATATATGAATTATTTTAATCAGTTTATTTTGACAACATTATTATATCTAAATTTTTTTTTCTATTGGACTTGACATTAGTTGATTTCATTTTCTTTCTTTTTTTAGAATAATCATATGATGTCATCCTAGAAATGGATTGATTATATTTTATGAAGGATTGTGTTGATTTCTAACATAGAGAGTTATTTCTATTAATTTTTAAAGTGATCATATAGTCATGGATTGAATATGATATCACATGATAAATCATTGATATTTTAATTCAATTTTTCCAAAACTTGAAAAGTTTATATTGGGATCATTAGAGGTTCAGGATATTGGGTTTTAGAGACTTACATAAGTGTTCCTTGAAGTTTTTACAAAAGAAGAAGTTAAATAAACACCTTCAAAAAACAACATGATTGGGATACACCTTCATCCCAACATCACTTTGATTCCAATGTTTCTTTATAAGATAATTCATTCAATTTTGTGAGTGATATTGATTTATATTATTGTTCAATTATGGAAGTGTCCCTTATAGATTGATGTATCTATATATGGTTCATCGGTGTTTTATGAAAAGATGGTGAATAGTAGTTTATGATTTTGTATCAATTAACTTTAGTTGAATTATATGATTGGGAAATTTTTTTATCCCATCCCAAGGATTGAATTTTTTCGTCAATTAGTTTAAGAGTGGTAGTTTTTCCTAAAAAACTAATTTATAGTTTTTATAATATAAGGTGGTGTAATCAAATAATATATTCCAAAGACTTATTTTTTATCTTTATTAGGAAATTAGAACACATAATTATTCCTTTTTTTATGAAATCGCTTGTCATTTTAAATGTATTTATGAATTCATTATTTTAGGTGTTCTAAGATAATGTTTTTTTATTTTTAATGCATGAAATTTTTTCACACTATTAATCGATGGATATTCATAGAATATATATACTATCTATATGTAATATGTAAATATCATCTATATGGAATGTTGTTCATGTGTAATTTTTAGACATTAGGATTGATTTTATTTTAGAATAATGTGTCTGAATAGGGATTGTAGATTGATCCATTCAATATTCATGAATATTTCTCACAGGTGGATCCAAAAAATACTTTAGAGGATATTAGTTTACCTTTTACTCAATGCAATTATTACTAGATTTATTTGATTTATCTTAAATTTATTATCCTTTTATACAATTAAAAAAGAAGTGTCATTAAATCAAAAGGACATAATAGTGTCAAATTACATTTTATTACCTAATGTACAAGATGGTAAAAACTATGTTATTCATTTTTATAGTAATTAGAGTTATGTTCATCATCTTCAATGATATTTATCACATTTGATGGGTTCTGTTTTGATGTTTCAATGGGATTTGATCTCTTACCGACCTCATTAGTTAATACCTCCGGAGTGTGACTACTCTACTGTTGATATTATAGTAGTTTTCTCATTAAATATTTTTGGGAAATATTGTATCAGATTGAGTTTTTTGTCTTCTTTAATGGATAAATTGCATGAAATTTCTCTTATTTATGTGATATAAATATGTATCAGTAGTGGTGGATATTGTAATTAAAGGATTAAGACATAGATATCTTATATAAACATTGAAAATGAAACATTGTTATTGTTGTGTTTGGTAGGATGATTCTAGGACATTGTCCATGCGAGTCTAGAGATTCCCCTTTGATGACATAGGATATTGTAGAATTTCACTATGATGTGATGTAATAAGGATATTATTTTAACCAGAATTTGATGAAAATACATTATTTCCAACAATAATGAGTGTGTAGTTTTGACTAGCATATCTAGGTGTAAATGCATGGGAAAATAATATTTTTTAATGAAACTCTTAATATATTGTTATAGGATTATTTACATTAGTTATTATTGAATGGGAGTCACGTTGTTCCATTTCCAATGCAAGTGGTGTTTCTTTTTGAGTATTATATCTCACATATGTTTGTGATTATTTGTATTCAAATTATTTATAATTTATTAAAGTGTTAGTTATGGTGATAATGAATGAAGGAATTAGTGGCTAAGATTGAACAATGATTTTAGTTCTTCAGTAGGTGAAGTTTTAGAGTCATGTTAGGGATGGATTATGGTAGCCATTGGATTTTACATAGGTGAAATATTAAAAATATTGATGGATTTCATAAATCATTTACCCTATGTTTAAATTTCAGGTGATTCAATCATGGTGATTGTTGATTAGTTAATGAATTTAACACATTTATTTAGTAAATTATGTGATTATTCTAAAATATTTAAATACAAATAAAATTTGTGAATAAAAAAAATTAAAGATTAATTCTGACATAATCATTGTATAACATATTGAATGATGAATATTTTTAACCTAATGAAAGAAAATTTATTTAGGAAACCCATTACCACATGGTAACATTACAGTCAAATATAGTTGGGTGAAATAATATAAATTTTATCATAAAATACAATTAAATCGATAGAAATTATAATATAACATGTATAAGTGGTAGTATATGAACCATATATATGAATATATTTGTATAACATTAAAATATGTATCAATGAAAATAAATTAAAAGGACATACCTTACAATGGGTCCAAACATGTCATATATGTTCTATAACCTGTTAATATAGAAATTATATAATTTTTCCTTCTTAAAATACTTTTATTTATTTAATATGTTATCTATAAAGAATTTATTTTAGTTATTTTAATGACATATTTAATAACTTAATGAGTTAATTTCACGTCATGTTTTTTAGGATATACAGTTCATAATGTAAAAATGTATTCCATACATTGATCATGGTAAAATGAGTTGTTTTACATTATATTCATAATAATATTAATGAAATAATTATAATTATTTACATTAATTATAAATTCAAAACTATCCCATAAATATGGTAATGAAAAATGCACTACATTGCAATTAGGGAGACATTAGGTCATATGGATAAAGGAGAAAGATTTTCATTTTTCAGAAATCATAATAGAAATAAAGAAAATATCATTTTATCAATATATATTTATTATTATATCTCAAATATTATATTTTATTTTTAAATACATTCATATTTTTCAGCTATGATATTTGGTAATGAAAAATGAATAATATTGCTTCATGGAGGTGGAAATCCACTTGTATGAGTGAATGTTGTTATGTCACAACCCGTCCCTCGGGGCCCATGCCGTGACTACCCCATTCCTACCTTCCATTGGCCAGGGGCAGGTGACTAGGACCTAAAGGTGTATTCCCTAAAACTGGGAAGGAATTGCCTTTATAACCAGTAAACACACACAACCAAGCAGAGAGTGTGATACGAACACAAGTAAAACTGTATAGAAAAAAGAGTGATGAAAGTAAGAGGGGCTGGAATACAAGGCCAATAGTAAAGGTACAAGAATAACTGAAATACAATATAACAGAAGAAGAGAAAGACGAATACTGGGTCATCCTCCAAGGTTTCTACCTGAAGGGTAGCTAAAGATCACCTCCTCAGTACTCTGCATCCGCCCGAATCCACTGTGTACCGAAACGCCCTATGGTCCACCTACGGGCACCGTCTAGTCCTAGTACTCTTTTCCTCAGTCGGTGTTGTCCGTAATCTACAACAAACACGACATGGTGCGGTCATATACCCTGCAGGGGTGAGTATAAAGATACTCAGTAGGGACCCTGAAACCCTCAAGGTCTCACAAAATCCACAAAGAATAAACCACAAAGAATGAAATCAACTGACAAACCAACTTAGGTTTAGGCCCATACATATACCTAAGTTATTATGTATGACCATCTCAGTCATGAGGAAACACGGAGTCCAACTCAAAAGACCAAGCTCAACTGTTCCACAAAGGATGGAGTACCACCAAGGTAAGTACCACATAGGTACGAACTCAGCTCACACTAGGTATAACTTAGGTAAAGTAGTAGAGAAGATTAGATGTAACAACTAATTCATCTTACTCTATTAAGACGAAGAACCATGAAGGATCCTAAATCATCATCAGACCCACAGAGGATCGTAGTACATAGTCAGACCCACACAAGATCTGAGTACTTTGTCATACCCACATAGGATCCTAGTACATCATCAAACCCCCACAGGATCCAAGTACACTGCCAGTAAAACGTCAGCCCCACATAGGATCCTAGTACCTCATCAGTAAGTCATCATACCCACACAAGATCCTATTATAGCGTGAGTACATTGTTTGACCCACATAGGATCCTAGTACACTGCCAGTATGTCGTCAGACCCACACATGATCCTAGTACACCGCCAGTACGTTGTCATACCCACACTGGATCCTAGTACACCGTCAGTATGCCTTCAGACCCATACAGGATCTAAGTACACCGTCAGTACATCGTTAGACCCACACAGGATCCTAGTACACCATAAGTACGTCGTCAGACCCACACAGGATCCTAGTACACTGTCAGTATGTCGTCAGACCCACACAAGATCCTAGTAGACCATCCATACATCTTCAGACCCACCGAGTATCCTAGTACACCGTCAATACAACTTTAGACCCATACATGGTCCTATTACACTATCAGTACGTCTTTAGACCCACACAGGATCGAAGTACATAGTCACAGCCAGCTATAGGGTTCCCGCACTATGCATCCTTATCTCCAAGAGAGTCTGATCCTCAAGCTATTGTTTGATACATTAACTGTAATGAAGTCCCATGAAGAAATATCTCAAAGTCCCTCTATGTCATATGGGTCTTTAAGTAATAGATGGTGTGTCAATCAGACCTTCGTTCTGTAAGTTATTAGCCTTTTTATCCTGAGGGCCTGATTGGATTTCTGCTCGATCAAACCCAACTGTACCCCAACTTTTTCCAAATATCTAGTGGGATTCACCAAAGGTACTACCTCACTCCATGGTTTCCAACACTGTAGATGGTTCATAAAATGGAAACATGGTGCCAAAGTTATGTCCAAAAGAGCGGAAATGGGTCGAAATGGGTTAGGGTCTGGTTTGACCCCGTCGGACTGACCTGGACCGACCCAGCGAGGGCCGACCTGACTCGGTTAGGATCAACTCGGTCTGCAGGGTTCATCCCGGCCCATATTGGGCGGCCCGTTCTAGGGAAGGGGCGGCCAGGGTACCGCATGGGGGCTGCGGGGCGGCGAGGAGGCCATGGGGCGACACGGTGGCTGTGAGGAGACCAAAGGGCCGCGGGGCGACACGAGCGTCGTTGTGGGGCACGAGGGCCGCGGTGGGGCGCGGGGGCAGTGGTGGGGCTCGTGGGCTGTAGGGCGGCGTGGGGGCCACAGGGCGGTGTGGGGGCCGTGGGGCAACGTGGGGGCCGCGGGGCGGTGCGTGGGTCACGAGGCTCGTGTGGGCCATGGGGCGGCACGGGGGCTTCAGTGCAGCGCGAGGGCCGCCTTGCGATGCGGGAGCCGTGATGCGGAAATGCGAGGGCCACGGAGCGGCAGTCCGCCATGGCTGACCGGATGGCCTTCAATACCCTCTGTGCGGTGCGATCACGCGTCGCACCATTACCAGTGGTCAGTTTGACCAGCCGTTCTTCCTTCACCGCTACGGCACAAGTCATGGTTCTCTTCCGTCGATCGGCGCGGTCACGTCGCCGCCTTCATCACAAATAACACCACAAATAATCATAAGAATTTTGGAGAGGTTGGGCCTTGTTTTTTTGTCCCGCACTGTCCGCGTTAGAGGGGTAGCAAGTGGTTATGATTCCTTCTTGAATTATGAAGAGTCATCAAGAATGTTTATGGTGGAAAAATTAAAACAACCACCCTACCATGAAGGATTTTTGATGTCGGAGAGGAAGGACGGACGGACGTTGGTTGGTCTTTGGTGAAGAAGTCCCATGTTGGAGGTGGCGCCTTCTTCATTGGAGAAGATGGCATGTTCTACGTTGAAGAATATATTCATTGGGAGGTGTTCTTCATTGGAGATAATAATCCTCTAGAAGCTCTCCTCTTTCCTACCCTATCCTTTTAATTCAACCAAAATGTCAAATAGCAAACTTATTAAATATATTTTATCAAATTAAATTACATTGGAATAAAAAAGAATGTTGACATAATTAAATGTTGATACATTGAATTAATTTCATAGTTGGTGCAAATAATTGATTGGGGAGTTCAAGGGGTTTCTCTCATTAAGAGGGTATGGGTGATCCCCACTATTAGTAATTCAAAATGGTGTTTTTATACTCGGTGGTCCCCAAATCCATAACACACATGCAGGAGGTTTCAACAAATAAAAATAATAAAAAAATTTATTTGTATTTTATTTTTACACGAAAAACACAAAAACAAACTTTCACCCTCAACCAACTGTCATCGATGAGAAAGTGTCCATAAGTGTATACTGGCACTGTGAGTTCAAAGGTGTCCTTAGATTTCAATTCTGTGCACCGGTTCAAAAGTTACAAAAACATGCTCGCATGTTTAATGAACGTACATGAAAAAAAATTAGAAATTTATTCCGGGTTCTCCGGGCCTCAGAATCAGGCATCATAAATTTTCTCAGACTCATAAAATTCTCATATAATTAAAAAACATAGATGTAAATTCTGGGTCTTTACATTCTCCCATACTCAGGGCTTTGAATCCATGAAAGCCTCATCACAAAACTAGGAAAACTAGTGGGGAACCTGAGCATGAATTTGAGCCTCCCACTCTTATATGCTCTCTTGGAGGTTCTCGTGCTGCCAATGAACGCGCACCAAAGGTATTGACCACCCATGAAGGAAACCATCCTATCGATCCACAATCTGTACTAGAACCTCCCTAAATGTCTCTCCATCGTCGACGTCCAGCTCTCCATGGTTGATGATGTGAGAAGGTTCATGCACGTATCTCATCATTTGGGATATGTGGAAGATGTCGTGCACCCAGTGAAACTGAGGGGTAAGTGCTAGGCAGTAAGCCACATCACCAACTCTGCTGAGGACCGGAAAGGGTCCGATGAACCTCAGAGATAACATGCTGCCTCAGCCAATTCTACGTAAACCTCATCATAGTGATACCCATAGAAGGACGTGGTCTCCATCCTTGAACTCTAGAGGTATCTGTATCCTGATGACATAAGACTTCTGCCTACTATGTGTAGTCTTCATCCTCTCCTGGATGATCTTTACTTTCTCTGTGGTAAACCATACCGTCTCTGGTCCCACGAGTGCTGAATCCCCTAGGTCAGTCCACCATGAAGGTGATCTGTAAGGTCGCTCTTACAACGCCTCAAAAGGTGTCATCCCAATAGTGGGGTGATAGATGTTGTTGTATACAAACTCCACCATGGGAAAGTGATCCTCCAAGCTACAACCAAAGTCATGGATGCAAGCATACAACATGTCCTGAAGGGTCAGAATGGTCCACTCAGTCTGGCCATCAGTCTAAGGATGGATGGCAGTGCTCAAATGAAGCTGCAACCCGAAAGCCACCAGCAACCCCTTCCAAAGATGGGAAGTGAAAAATGTGTCACGATCGGTGACAATCGTAGAGGTTAATCTATGTAGTCGCACAATCTCCTGCACATAGTGGTGTCCTAAGCTCTCTACTGAACCTAGATCTCGGATCGATAGGAAGTGGTCTGACGTGGTGTGTCGTTCAATAATCACCCAGATAGAATCATGTCCTCGGGATGTACATGTAAGTCATTTCATGAAGTCAAACGATATCCCTTCCCACTTCTTCTCTGGTACCTCTAAAGGGTGAACCAAGCCTACTGGTACCTGATTCTCTTCTTTCACTTGCTGAAAATTAAGGCACCGAGAGACAACTATGCTATTTTTTTCTTCATTCACATCTACTGGTGTTATCATCAGAGATCTCGGTACATCTTCGCCACTCCTACATGTACCACTAGAGGGGATGTGTGAAACTCCATCTACACTTCATCTGGAAGCGACACTGGTATCATGGTACGTCCTCCAAAGAGAATGACGTGCTCCCCACCTTTAGAAAATCCATCAGGTGTCTGTCTTGTGGATATCTGAGCACATCGAGCCTTGTAGTTAGTGTCCCCACACTACACCTCCCAAACTCACTGAAGAAGTGGTGGAGTTACTGTAAGAAACTGAATAAAATCTGCTCCATCCAGATCCACAAAGGATATCTGCAAAGCGGACAGCTAATCTGTCACCTTCCCTAGTAGATGTATATTGGATCTCCTGCTCAGTGAATCTGCTACAACGTCCACCTTCCCAGAAGTATAGTCTATATCAAAGCCATATTCCTGGAGGAACTCAAGCTAGTGCCAGATTCTTAGGTTCAGGTTTTTCTAAGGGAATATATACCTGATACTCTTATGATCAGAGTACACTCTAAAATGCTCACCTATCAGGTAATATCTCGACATCTTCAAGGAAAATACCACTGCTGATAACTCTAGGTCATGGATAGCATAGTTCTTCTCATGTTTTCTCAGCTATTGAGAACCATATGTGATAATTGCTTGCTCCTATATTAGGACACATCAGAGCCCAGTCCCTGATGTGTCGTAGTCGACTATTTACCCTACACCCTCCTTTAGTAGCCTCAAGATGGGGGAACTAGTGAACCTCTATCCCATCTCTTGAAAGCTCCACTAGCATCTCTCTGACCAAATGACGGGTTCCCCTTATTCATCAATGCTGGTAGAGGTGTTGCCACTATAGATAAATATGGCACAAATATCTGGTAGTATCCATCCAAACCAAGTAATCTTTGTACCTTTGTCACACTCCTGGGTGGCTCTCAAGAAAGTACATCCTCAATCGTCACAAGATCCACCACAACTCCAGCCTCCGAGATGAAATTTTGTAGAAAGTGAACCTCTCAGATCCAAAACTAGAATGTCGAGAGCTTACAATATATCTGGTGCTCTTAGAGTGTGTCCAGAACTATCTTCAAATGATAGGAATGCTCCTCCTCAGTAGCTGAGTAGATCAAAATGTTATCAATCAAGACTGCCACAAAGCGATCAAGGTATGGATTAGAGATCTTATTCATTAGTCCCATCAAAACTATTCGATAATTGGTTACCATGAATGTCATAACCAAGAACATATAATGGTCATAGAGATATCTAAATTTCATCTTCTGTACATCCTTGTCTCGCACTCTGAGCTGGTGATAGCCTGATCTGAGGTCCATCTTAGTGAACCACCATGCTCCCTTCAGCTGATCAAATAGGTCTTCAATCCTCAGGAGTGGGTACTTTTTCTTCACGGTCACCTGGTTCAAGCACCGATAGTTGACACAAAGTCTCAAACTCACACTCACCTTCTTAAAAAACAAAATTAGGGCTACCCAAGGAGAAACACTGGGCCGAATGAATCTCTTCCCCTGTAAGTCCTCAAGATGTACCCAAATCTCACGATCCTCCATGGGAGCCATCTGATATGCTGGTGTAGATATCAGTTTCATCCTAAAGTACAAGTCAATGTAAAAATCCACCTCTCTATGAGGAGGTAGACCTGGAACATCGTCAAAGAAAAACATCTGCATACTGGTCCACCACAACTAGATTGCTCAGACACTCCTCATCAACCACTCTGAGGGTATGGCTATCCAACTAATTATTGATCGGTTGCACTCTCCTCCGGGTAAGTCCATCCTATGTTGCAAAGTCTCCCATCTCACTGGTGTAGGTAAACCTAGTCCCATCCGTGCAGACACACCGCATTTTGTACCTAATACAATCAATATGAGCAATGACTGTAGATAATCAGTCCATACCCAAGATGACGTCATAAGACCTCAATGCCGCTACTGGGATATCCCAACTAAAGCTCTCACCTCTGAGTGTAAAATCACACTAACGAAACCTGTTCATAATCATCGAATCCTCTCTCGTAAGAGTCTCTAGCTGTAAGGATTGAGCCAATGACGTCGTCACAATCTCCAAAGATCTGAAAGAGGGCCGTGGAAATCAAAGAATGATAGGCACTTGTGTCTATAAGAACTACAGCTAAGGTGGAGTAGACACAGAACGTACCTCTTATCATCTCTAGATAAATATGGTCATAGGCCTCAGCTACCTAGAGCTGAGCTCACCCCTGTTCACCTGCTCCCTGTGGTCGGGGTGGACCACCTGGTGGTGGTGGTGGCAATACCATGAATCATCGCCCACCGCCACCTTCATGGCCAGCTCCTCTGCCACATCCACCTGCTCCCTACAGACCTCCTCAGTCGAACCTCTATCTTTGCTTGGGTGGTCCCTCGACCATCTGATGATCATCTATATGGAGGTTTGAGTAGTCACGAGCCATGCGACCCTGCCCACCACATGTGAAACACTACATGTTCCTCACATAACTAAATCTGTCTTCTATGCCCCGCAAAACTGGCCCTAAATCATGTGGTCATCCCCCTGTAGGTCTGGTTCTCATGGACCTCTTTGACATCTATCTTTTTCCAGTTGTAGAAGAATCCACTACGTGACGTCCGGTGGAGGATCTCGCTACTAGCGACTACTTAGCATGAAATATCTCTACTATGAGGACTCTCTATAACACCCCCACCGGCGTTAGAATGCTGAGAGAAATCATTGAAGCCCTGATCTCCCGCCTGAGCCCCAACCCAATGGTCCAGGCCCAATAGAATGGGTCCCACACCCTATTAGTGGATTAGCATGAGAGGTTAGTCAACCTAGCTGTGCATTGAGCCATAATCACACTTCCCTACTGTAGATGAAGAATCTCCTATATGCGCAATGCGCGAAGAGTCGCTGGGAAAAACTCTACCTAAAAGAGGCTCTCAAAGTCTACCAAGATAAGTGTCACCTCATCGTGAACATAGAGCATCAAGCTCAACCATTTACCTGCTATTTCCTATAGAAGACTATCTGCAAGGATCACCATGATATCAGTTGGGGTCCCTACCAGTTGAAAAACTCTCACGATAGCCTCTAGTCAATCCTCATCCACCTGTGGGCTCGTCTCTCCCCAAAACCTAGGTGGGATCTGGCACTGGAACTCGTGAAACTCCCTCAAGCAGCATGCACCCTCTACTACTGGGGGTGGTGGCATCAATGGACCAACAAGTAATGTTACCGTTGGTGCCTCTATTGGTGCCTCTACTAGAAGACAGCCCTATACTGAGGCCTCATAGATCTTTGGATATTAGTGATTATAATATCTGGAACCCTATCTAGTTGTCTGCATAGAGGCATTCTGAAAAGAGACAGCTGCACCGCGGACAAAAACATATAACTAGTGAGATGACGGAAAGAGCTAACAAAGATGACTCTTGAAAAAACACATGCAATCAGTGTTTTTGTACATTGAGTCAGAAATCAGAAGTCTAGGTCCTAGTGTATGGATACGTCGGCCACGGCACCAATACATGATTCCCAAAACTGATAAACACACTCACTACACATAAAACTATTGCCGTTAAAATGATCATAGTCCTATGTTATATGGTAGAACTAACTCCTCTGATACCAATTTGTCAGGACCCGTCCCCCGGGGCATGTGCCATGGCTACCCTAAGCTCGCCTTCCATAGGCCAGGGGCTGGAGACTAGCACCGAAAGGTTTAATCCCTAAAATAGGGAAGGTATTTCCTTTATAACCTATAAACACACACAACCAAGCACATAGCGTGATACGAAAAAAAGTAAAACTGTACAACATAAAGAGTGCGGAAAGTAAGAGGGCCAGAATACAAGACCAACAGTAAAAGTACAAGTACAACTAAAATACAATATAACTGAAGAAGATAAAGACTGCTATTGGGTCATCCTCTGAGGTTCCTACCTAAAGGGTTGGTACAGATCACCTCCTCAGCATTCCATGTCCGTTCGGCTCCTCTGCATACCGACACACTGTATTTCCCACCTCAGGCCACCGTCCAGTCCTGGTACCCTTGTCCACAGTCAGCATTGTCCGTTGTCTATACCAAACACAACAAGGTGCTAGAATATTTTGTACAAGGGTGAGTATAACGATACTTAGTAGGGACCTTGACACCCTCAAGGTCTCACAAAATTCATAGAGGATAAACCACAACGAATGAAATCAATTGAAAACCCTAATTAGTTATAAGCCTATACATATACCTATTTTATCAATAATGACCATCTTAATCATGAGGAAACATAGAGTCTAACTCAAAACCCAAGCTCAACTATTCCACAAAAGAAGGAGAAACACGAAGGTAAGTACCACACAGGTACAGACTAAGCTCACACCAGGTATAACTTAGGTACAGTAGTAGAGATGATTAGATGTAACTACTAATTCATCTTACTCAATTAAGAGGCCGACCCATGAAGGATCCTAAATCATCATCAGACTCATAGAGGATAGTAGTACATCGTCAGACCCAAACAAGATCCTAGTACCTGGTCAGACCCACACAGGAACCCAGTACATCATCAGACCCACAAAGGATACCAGTACACCGTCAGTAAATCTTCATACCCACACAAGATCCTAGTACATCGTCAGTACATCGTCAGAACCACACATGATCCAAGTACATCATCAGTCGGTCGTCATACCCAAACATGATCCTAGTACAGAGTCAGTATGTCGTCAGACCCACACAGGATCCTAGTATACTGTCAGAGCATCGTCAAACCCACACATGATACTAGTACACCGTTAGTTCATCGTCCGACCCACACATGATCCTAGTACACTGTCAGTACATCCTTAGACCCACACAGGATCCTAGTACATCGTCAGTATGTTGTCATACCCAAACATGATCCTAGTACACTGTCAGTACGTCTTCAGACCCACATAGGATCCTAGTACACCGTCAGTACGTCGTCATCCCCACATAGGAACCTAGTACACTGTCATTATATCTTCATACACATAGCATCCTAGTACACTGTTAGTACGTCTTCATACCCACACAGGATCCTATTACACCGTCACTGCCAGCTACAAGGTTCCCACACTAAGCCCGCTTGTCTTCGGGAGAGTCCACTCCTCAAGATACTGGTTGATACTCCAACTGCCAAAAAGTCCCATGAAGAAGTATCTCAAAGGTCTGCCATGTCATAAGGATCTCAATGCAATAGATGGTGCATCAATCGAATGCCTGGTCTGTAAGTTATAAGCCTTTGTGTCCCAAGGGCCCGGTTGGATTCGTGCTTGATGCAACTCGACTATACCGCAACTTTATCCAAATCTTTAGTAGGTATACGAAAGGCACCGTCTTGCTCCAAGGATTTCATTGCCATAGATGGTTCGTCAAACGGACACTCAGTGCCAATGTTATGGCCAAAATAGCAAAAATGGGTCGAAGTAAGTCCGAGTCTGGTCCGACCCGGCCAGGGCTGACCCGACCCAGTTCAGGTCAACCCGGTCCACTTGGTCTGGCCCAACTCGCGCTAGGTGGCCAAGCCCACACTGGGAGGCCCGGCCTGGTCGTGGGGCAGCTGCGGTGCGGTGCGGGGGTATCGGTGTGGCTCGTGGGCCACAGGGCGGGGCGGGGGTCGCAGGGCGGCCCGGGGGCTATGGGGTGGTGTGGGGTCATGGTGCGGTGTGGGGCGACACGAGGGCCACATTGTGGGGGTACACCATGGCTGGACGGATGTCCAGCCATCCACATCGCACGACGCGGTCAGGGGACGCGCCTTCGCCAGTGGTCGATTCGGTCAGTCGTCCTTCCTTCAACGCTGCGACTCAAGCTGCGGTTCTCTTCTATCGGGAGGCGCGGTCGTGTCATTTCCTTTGTCGTGAAAAACATAACAAATAATCACAAAAATTGCGGATATGTCGGGGGATGTTCGTTTGGCCCGTACTCTCCGCATTAGAGCGGTAGCAAGTGGCTATGATTCCTTATAGAATTACGAAGAGTCGTCAAGAACAGGTAAGGGAAAAAATTCAAACAACCACCCTATGTTGAAGAATTTTTGACGTCATAGAGGAAGGAAGGAAGGACATCGTCTAGTCGGTGGTGAAGATGTCCCGCGTTGGAGTTGTCGCGTTCTTCGTTGGAGAAGATGGCCCATTATTCATCAAAGAAGATCTTTGTTGGGAGGTGTTCTTTATTGGAGAGAATAATACTCCAAAATCTATCCTCTTGCCAACCCATTCCTCTCAATTCTACCAAAATGTGAAATAGCCAACTTATTAATTTAAGATTATCAAATTAAATTAGTTTGGCACAAAAAATAATGTTGGCATAATTAAATGATGGAACATTAAATAAAATTCTTAGTGGGCTCAAACAATTAATTGGGGAGTTCAAGGGGTTTCTCCCATTAAGAGGGTTTGGGTGCTCCCCACCTTTTGGAATTCAAAATGGGGGTTTTAGGTTCGGTGGTCCCCACCTACATAAGACACATGTGGGAGGTTTCTACAATTAAAAATGTTAAGATTTTTTTTTATTCCTACACGAAAAACACAAAAACTATCTTCCACCCTCAACCCACTACCGTCGAGGTGAAAGTCTCCTTAAGTGAATACCAGTGCTGTGTGTTCAATGATGTCCACGGATTTTAATTCCGAGCACCGTTTAAAAAGTTAAAAAAACCCACTCACACCTCTACTGAAGGTACCCAAAAAAAATTCAGAAATTCATTTCGGGTACTCTGGACCTTGGAATCACGTGCCATAAATTTTCACGGACTCGTAAAATTCCCATATAATTAAAAAAATTACATGGAAATTCAGGGTCATTACATGTTATTATTTTTAAATTGATTCAAATTTAAGAAAAATATATTTTTACATTTCAAAAATAAACATTATGTAATTAATATCATTTATATAAATTAAATGCATCATTTTAATATTAAATCAAAGGGGGTGATGGAAAATGAATTACATCGATTTCCAAGGTAGTAGTCTATGATACACTATAATGATCATTTCATTTCCAATTTGAAGGAGGATATAATGGATATATGTTGTGGTATTTATATAATAATATCTTATTATATTTATGATACATATTTTTTATTTTAGCATGGTTGAAATTTTTATTAATGAGGTCAAATAAAAAATCAAACAAAATTATTCCTTTAAAATATATACGTAATATTACGAAAACATCCATTACTTTGAACATTAATCTCTCTAAAGTTAATCCTCTTCAAAAAATATGTAATTTCTTACATTTATAATGATTTTGTTAATGCATTTGTGTAGGAATTGGTTTGTCCAAAATTATCATGATGTTTTGATATAAGGATAGATGGGGTTCCATTTTATAAGTTATTGGAGAAGAATTAAGGGAATTTCAATAAGTATTAAATATTATAAATTATTATTCATTTTAAAATGGATCCAAGTTGATATAATTAAAACATTTTATTTTAATGATTCAATATCTTATTCACCATTATCTCTTTTTTCTAACCCCTATTAAACACTTTTTCAAAATTTGTAACCTCCCACCACTTTTAATGGGTTTGAGTGGGTGGTGTGACGTTACTAGTCCTTAAGTGACATTCCTATGATACCAAAGGTAGGAAATAAATATCAAGGGAATCATTTAAAATTTTGGAGATGATTTTAACGTTTAAGATAAAAAAATCATCCAAAAAACCATAACTAAATAAAACAGCACATGATGTATGAAAAAATGAAGATAACTCAAGCATTCCATTTATATCAAACCAACCAATGAGTACCAAAATAGAATAAAATATAAAATTAAAATAAATAGTAGAATAAAATCCATTATGACTCTAAATACAACCAATTGACTCCAATGTTCCTCATTATCCATGCTCTAACTCCACCAAATATTTAAAATATCATCATGTAATGTTAAAATATGTGTGACACATTACCATTTCTCATATCTCAAAAGAAAAAATCTGAAAAAGTAACAATGTTCCAAACAAGGGGTGAGTACTAAAACTCCGTAGGTTTTCCCCAAATGACGTCCCTAATCAAACCACATTGATAAAAAATTCCGAAACATTTATTCAAAAAATTATCTATATAAAACTTTCTAAAATAGTTTATAACTAAATATAAACAAGTTCCATTGTAAAACAATTTTATCATACATCACCAATTTCCAAAGAATAAAACCAAATAATTTTCCAAAACAATTTCCTTAATTCCACTTTGGTGTACCCCATTCCAATCCACACATCCACAAGTCTACATATTGGTTATTAAAGTTCCATACACATGAGTGGTTTCTCGTTGATCTAATATTTAATCACAGGGTAATTCTATCCCATGTTCCACTAAACATTTGGAATCGAGAACAAGGTCAAATTTTATCAAAGCCTCATAAATTCAATATGAACACACACACACTAAGTATGATCAAAACCCATCGAAATACCAACATGTCAAAAACCATTTCAAGAAAACGACCTTTTTATTGAAATTTTTTTTCCAACAAGCCATTTCAAAAATCCAGTAAATGAATATTTGAAAATAAAATTTTTTAAATCAATAAACAAAAGTAATTTTTAAAAAAAATTCCAAAACTTTAGACTATTACAAATAACCATAAATCCTCAATAAAGATGACATAAATCATTCTATGAACCAAAATATCAAAATCAATATCAATAAATTAAATAAATTTGAAACTAATCTAATCAGTTCTACTAATATGAGTCATGATTAAAGCCACAGACCTTGAGAGGTTTAGTGAAATTTATAAACAGAAAGAATAAAATCACAAAATTTGTAAATCTCCACGAAACTATGTTATATCTCTCCCCCAATAATCAAAAACACCATATTTAATAATATTTGGCATCCACACCCTTATATCATCTATCATCATTTGTAGATCTAAGAAATTGATTGGTGGAGGGAAGTAAATCTAAGAAAAACTTTGTGAACAATGAAGAATGATTACTCACCTTAAGGAATAAAATTCTAATCACCAAGGTAAGACTTAAAATAACCTCTCAATCAATGGGAGAACCTTCCCTGGTATCTGGGAAAGAAAAATTCATATTAATGGATACAAAGGAGGAAAAAAAGTGGGTTAGAAGGAAAATAGTGAGAGAAATTTGTTTTAAGTATGTAGTTTTTTTCTTTGCACAGTTTAGTTGCACAGTTAGGCAAACCATGCGCAAACTATGCTCCAACCACTACCTTAATGAAAAACTTCACATGGTTTTCTCACATGTTCTCTAAATTGTATGTAAACCATGCCCAAGAGACTACATTAGAAAGACTAAAACCATTTTTCAAACTGCACAGTTTGGAAAATTTATGAACCACCCATGTACATTCCCTTTTTCCCATTCCTTACTATACATAGTTTTCTATACATTTTTATGATTTTCACAAACATTACACCAACCATGAACCTATATAAAATTCCTAAAGCATTCAAAAGTTCTTCTAACTCTCTCAAAATTTACCCATATATATTATATACATAAGAATAATATATAAATATTTACTTAAATGAGATTGGGGGGGTGATTTATTTTCCCCCCAATTTTCTTTTTCATCCTTGTAAAGTAGAAATATATCGATCTTGTAAAAGATTTATGGACATTTCTCCTTCCTCTCTTTCTCATATCCCAATGTCTCTTCATCAATCTGACCATGTTGGGAAAAAACCCATACTAGACCAGTTCTTTTTCCTTACAATACATTGTATTGAATATCCACAATCTGCACCGGGATATGTACCAACAAAGCATCTTGCTCTTAGTCAATGTGATACCATATGACCACATGGTCAAGATTAGGCTAATAATATTTAAGCTGAGAAACATGAAACAAATTTTACACCACACTGAACAATGGTGGAAATTCCAAAGTTTATTCCACCTCACAAACAGAGTATAGTATATCATAGAGGCTTATATATCTAGGAGATAACTTTCCATGCTTACTAAAAAAATCATTTCCCAAGCCTTGGAGAAATACTCATGAACACATGATCACTCACATTGAATGATAAGAACCATTGACGCTGGTCCACATAATATTTTTGATACCTTTGAGCCATCTCCGTCTATTTATGGATCAACCGAATCTTCTCTATTGTTTCATGGACAAGGATCATCCCAATTATTTAAATCTCACCTATTTCCTACCAAAAATGTAGGTAAAAATAGGAACACCCATAAATATCCTCCAAAAGAGGAATATTTATTGGGGCTTGGTAGATGTTTTTTTTGAGAACTCCACTAATGGAATATTCTCTTACCACGAGCCAGAATAATCCTTTACAAAATCTATCAAAATTTCTTCTAATTTTTGTATAATCCATTCAAATTTTCCATCCATCTATGTATGATACATAATACTCATAGTCAACTGAGTCCCAATGTCTTTTTGTATGGATTTTCACAAGAAACATGTAAACATAATATCTCTCTCTAAAACTATCAAAACTAGTATTATATGACTCTTTAAAACTTATTGAATATTGATTTTGGATAGATCCTCTACTGTATGAGTTTCAAGAATGGGGATGAAATGTGCCAATGTGGTAAGATGGTCCAACACCACCCATATAGAATCATGTTTCAAAACAATTTTTGGTAGAACTATAACAAAATCCATAGATATCTACTCTCATTTCTACACAATAATAGGTAAATATTATATCATACCTATTTTTGGTTGACGTTCTATCTTAACGTGCTGACAAGTTATGTATCTTGAAACAAACTCAGCCACCATTTTTTTCATTATGACCCACAAATAAAATGTTTTCAATTCCATATAAATCTTCTTTATTACCAGATGAACAACTCATATTGAATGAAGGTAAGCTTTAAGATGCCATTCCTTGAAATATATAGGTATAATCATCCTATTTATGAACCAAAACACAAAAATCTCATCCAAAATCAATCTCTCAACAGTCTCCCCATCATTGACTTGTTTACTTCATTGCAACACATTTGCAATCAGATTTTTATGCCTCTTTTACCATATTTACCAAATCATGAACAAGAAAAACTATAATGAAAACTTTAACAGCATCTCTGTATTTACATTCCACATGCATATCAGTAAGGACATAAATTAGCTACCACTAATCTGAAGCTTCTTTTTCCAACTGAACATTTGATATTCTTATTAATGTGTTGGACATTGAATTTCCTTTTGCTGGTGTGTACATCAATTTAATGTAAAACATTTGGAGGTACTCAATCCATATTCATTGTCTTAAATTCAAATCCAATTATAAGAAAATAGGTTTCATGATCTTATGTTTTGTAAACATAGTAAATTTTTCACCAAAGAGGTATTAACAACAAGTCTGCAAAGCATGTATGACCGTAACTAACTCCAAATCACATTCTTGGTAGTTCTTCTCGTCCACCCTAAATTTCATTGATTCTTAAGAATATACATGGTCTTATTGCATGATAACTCACCCTAAAATAGATCATGAAGCATCACAATACACCATGTACCATTGTCCTTGTTTTAGAAATATCAAGATAGGTGTTGTTGCAAGTTGAATTTTCAGCTCCTGAAAATATTGCTGGAATTCCTCAATGCATTGAGAAAAACATTATTTTTGTTAAAGATGTTATAGGCAAATATAGTCATGATATGTCCTGAAAAAAGTGTTGGTAATTACAAGCTAGACCAAGAGAACCCCATATCTTAAACAAATTATTCAGTGGTTTCCAAGAGATAATAGCATTTATCTTCTCTTGATCCACTGAAACACCTATTTCAAAAATTACATGGCAAAAAAATCATATCTCTTATATCTAAAATATTCACTTTCTTATTTTGGTATATAGGAAATGGTCTCTCAATATTCCCAACATTGTATCCATGTGTGACTCATGCTCAACCCTTATCATTGAATACACCAATATGTCTTCAAGAAATACCACAATAAAAGAATACATATATCACTAAAATATAAGATTCATAAATTCCATAAAGACCGAAGGTGAATTCATAAAACCAAAAGGAATTACCACATATTTTTAGTGTCCATATCTAGTTCTTAAACCTATCTTCAGAATGTCTTCCTACCGAACCTGGAATTAGTGATATCCTGATCACATATCATTCTTAGAGAACCACCTAACTCCCTTAAATTTATCAAACCAACCATCAAACATTTGAAGTGGGTACCTTTTATTTATGGTAACATGGTAAGAATATGATAATTCACACACAACCTTAGTGTTTCATCAGCTATATTCATGAACAAAACAAGTGATTCCCATAATGAAATGCTAGGATAACTGAAACCCTTTATTTCTAGCTCTTCCGACTACTCTTTCAACTCCATTGATTATATTGGTTCCATTTGATAATATGGATGTGAGATAGTAATAGTCTCTGGGAGGTGATAAACCATCAACTCCACTTCCCTTACCAGTGGTATCCTCGAGAAATTTTTGGAAAACACATCAAAACACTATTCCTAAAATCCTAGAGAACTTTAATTCTCATTCTCTTCATCAATTCCATAGTCAACACCACAAATATTTAGTATATTATTCCCACATATGGTTTTAAAAAGCTAGTTTCACTTATCCTCACATTTATTTTTCCCTTAAAAAGATACTTGATGCTACATTATTTCATGAAACTAATTGTTCTATTATAATAGTCGATGTGAGACTCTAATGATGCCAAATAATCCATACCCAAGATTATAATATACACATACATTTCAATAATAGAGAAACAACATTTCATTTCAACTCCATCAACATTTATAGAACATTATCTATACATAAAGGCTCAACATTCTCTTTGACCAAGAGGAGTTTTATGTTTTATCATAGAAGTCATCAACTCTAGTTTTAAACTCATTAAATCAAGATCATGAGATAAAATATAGGAATTCGATGCAATAGTATCCAAAATCACTTACATAAGGGTATAATTCAATATAATATTAACTCTCACCATATATGGTCCATTCTAATCATCCACAATCACTTGATCAACTACATATAATTGTTTCTTCATTGAAATTTTATCCTTGTTTCCTTGTTGAGATTTCCCTACATTATAATTCATGGTACTCCTTGAATCACCATGGATATATTTATTCTAGTGATGAAACTAATGATGCGGTCCTCATCCCATTGAATCATGTGATGTCTATGACACTTAAGATGTGTCTTGATCACCTTACATTGTTGAATTATGATAATAGTGTTGATGATTCCCCATGCTATTGAAATTTTTTCATGCCATCATACACTATCTCTTCATATGGTCGAGTGACTCACATTAGATACATCTATATTTAGTTGTGTGTCTCAGAGGAAGATCCACAGATCCAACCGTTTGATTCTGATTTATACTCTGACCTTGGAAGTTGGATTCCCTCTTCTACTTTCCCCCATCATTATTGTTCCCAATGGTTCCTATATAAGTCATCTAAATTACTCCTCCCAAAGCTCCTAAGAGTTAACTTTAATCTTTTATCTCTCTATTGACCATATCATTATACTAATTATTATAGATCTTGAAAACATTAGAGAATATATTTTGTATTATCCCCAATTCAATAACTCATGACTTCATGGATGTAGTATATTCAACCTCAGGTGAATAGCATACTAAATTCATGAATTTATCCACATACACTATGATATAAATATTCTTCTGCTTCAGGATGAATAATTCAATCATTCATTGAATCTTGAATGTGTGAGGATAGAATATTTTCTTGAATAATTCCTCAAAATCCCCCCCAAAAAATTCCTTGATTCATTGTTTCCTACACTATTAGATCCCAACATTAGCATACAAGATCATCTATAATATACATCACCCACATGACCTTCATCTCCACTGGTGTCCCGATGAAACTGAATATATGATTAATCATGTTCTGCCACACCATTATATTTTCTGGTTTAGAATTACCCAACAATATGGTTGGATTTTTCTTCTGGAACAAGAAATAATGATCTAATTTTCATGGATCATCCCTTTAGTTCCTTCTATCCGTAGCTTGAAACAAATATATTATACTCTAAACCAGCTCTTGGTTCACTTCTGGCTCAAGTGAAACCACATTCCTCATATATTCTTCTAGTTGTATTCTATAATGCCTACATGTTTGCATTTTCTATACAAAAAAAAGTATCATAAGTCTCAATCTCTAGAAACTCAAGGGTTGGAATTCCAAATTCTACCACATCAACTATCAAAACATCTGATTCAAAAATCAACTTTTTCTTGTTCAACTTGTTTTGAAGAATATCTACTTTTTATAAAATCAATCCATTTTCAAAATACCCTAAGCAGGAACTTTTCAATATTTTCCAACTAAATACAATTTCAATTGTTTAAAAAAATAATATTGAACAAAATCATATACTATTACTCAAAATATGAAGTGACACTTAAGTGGGAATTCATTACTCTAATTTGTTTCGTGGTCTTCTCATTGGCTAATCCCATGAAAATGATATTTCAATCCTATAAGTGTCCCCAAAACACTTATTTACCCAACTCCATGGTAACATGATGTTTAGCATAATATGTTTATCTATGTCTTTTTATGATATATATTTAATTTCCCAACAATCCTACTCCTTTATAGGATCCAAACTGAAGGAATATATTAGATTGAATTAAACTCCTAGTCCCAAAACCATTACCAAGTCAAAGACCAACAAGGACTTAGACCACTTATTCCAAAAAGGACTAAGCTGATACCACTTATCTCAAAAAGAAATTTGTACCAAAAAAATGGTTACCATTTGTAACATCCCACTCCTCCTCATTGGTGTGAGTCAAGGTGGAAATTCTACTTATCCTTAAGCAACTTCTCCAACACACCAAAGACTAGAAATAAATGTTGAGGGGTTCATTGGAAATTTTTAGGGTGATTTTACCATTAAATATAACAACCAACCAACAAAATTACCAAAAAACACTAAATGATGGAAGATAAAATGAGTGTTGACTAAAAAAATTTATTTATATCAACCAAAAAAAGATTACCACAATAGAAGACCAACTAACATCACAATAAGTTGAAGAAGACAAACCATTAAAACTCCAATGAAAACCACATGACTCCAAATCTTCTTATACTCTAATACCAAACTCCAAAAAATAGCCTAAGTATCATGAAGTACTTCTAAAAAAGTGTGGTAATTTACCTTTTTTGTATCTTGATAGAAATAATCTAAAAAATCACCAAAGTGAAAAGGATGGGGTGAGTACTAAAATGCAATGGTTTTTCACCAATGACTTCCCTACTCATGCTACAAGGATAGAAAAGTTATCAACATTTATACAAAATAGTTTATATAGAAAATTTTACGAAATAGTTTATAACTAAATATAAAAATGTACCAATGTAAAATAGATTTCTCAGACAACACCAATTTCCAAGGAAATAAACCAAATAATGTTCCAAAACCACTTCATTAATTCCACTTTGTAAAACCCCATTCCAATCCACAAATCCACACATGTACACATGCATGCTTCGATATGACAGTTATATACTCATGAGTTATTTCTCATAGATCTACCATGTTATCACTAGGTAATTATATCGCATGTTCCATTACACCTTTTTCAGAAAGAACACTGTCTTATTTCTTCCAAGCCTCATAAATGTTATTTAAACACACACAACAAGTGTTCTTCAAACCTATGGCAATGAAAACATTACAAAACTCGTTCGATAAAATAATATTTTCATTGAAACACGTTATTAATTAATCCATTTCAAAAATCAGGAAAATTCATATTTGAAAATCAATATTTAAAATAATTACACCAAAAGACTATTCATTACAAATTACAAAAATTATACTAATTTTAAAAAACCATAAATTGTCACTAAAAATGGTTTATACCATTATTCTCATAAAAATTTCACAATAAAAATCAATCAATTGAATCAATTTGAAACCAATCCAATCAGTTCAATTAATAAGAGTTGATAATTATGCCACCTTCCTCAAAAGTTTTGGAGAAAATGATAAATAAAAAGAAAACTTCACAAAACCAGGCTAAATATCCATGAACCAACCATATATCTCTTACACTATCATAAAAAAGACAAATATAATCAAATATTTTATCCAATAAAATATATATATCTAGAAATGGTGTATATATAAAAATTGAAAGAAGGATCAAAGTATATCAATGAAAGACATCAAGAAAGACCAAGAACGGTCACTTACCTTGAGGAATCATCTTCTAATCAACATTAGAATACTTCTGATCACCTCTAGATCAATGTTAGAAAATTACTTGACCTTTGGGAAATAAATATCTTGATTTAAGGTTGTATTGGAGGAAATGAGTTGGTTAGAGAGAAAATGAGTGAGAACTACTTTTTTAGGAAGTATTTTCTAGTCATGAATGGTTTAGTTGTATAGTTATGAAAATTGTGCGCTAGTAATGTGCTAGCCAATAAATTAAGGAAAATCCTCCCATGGTCACCTCACATAATCTCTAAACCATTCACCAACTTTTCTTAATACACTTCCACAAAAATATTAATACCATTTTTTTAATGTGTATAGTTTCAACTAGGCAGTCACACGGTTTAGACAAATCGTGTGTTGGCCATGATCCTTCTCTTTTTTTGAAATATTATAGTGCACAGTTTCATATTGGTGTTGAACAATTTTCACAAATAATGAACCAACTATTCACCGATATAAATTTTTTTAAAACCTTCCAAATGTTTTCCAACAATGCTTCTTCTTACCAATTAATGTGATACCAATTTTATTTTCCTCTTTAGTGGTCATGAAAGTCACTATAAAAGGTAAAGTGACACCTAAACAGACCGTGATTTATATTTTCAAAAATATGTAAATAACTTTTAAAATTATATTATTTTTATCATGTTTTAATCATATATTAAAATATTGATTATTATAACATATCATTAATGTCAATTCTCTAACTAAAAGAAATATTATTAAAGAATATTTTTGTATATCAACTAAAATGATTCCAAAACATACAATTAATAAAATATATGGTCTATATGGTCTTAATATAGTCACCAAGTAAAATTTATATATATTTGGATATCATTTTTATCCTTATCATTTGGTTTAATACATTATTAATCCAACTTTAACCATAACCGTTGTATTAATTTTAAATATTTAATTTTTATAATTTTACTTATAAGGTGAAATCATTATCATAAATTGATAAGGGGTGAAATTTTAAATCATTTAAAATCCTAATTGTAGAATAGAAATATTTCAATGAATTTTATGTAATTTATGAAAAATTATTTAACATAAAACACTTTTAATGTAAATTTTAGAACATTTCACTTAAATTGACTATCAAACAAATATGCATGAAATGGAAATTGAATTTAAACCTTTTCTAATTGTGTAATAATTTTTTATTGATCTATATATTTATGGGGAAAATTTTCACAAAAAAATATTTCTATTTTAATATTTGTAAATTATTTACTTTACATTCCTACTCAGTGAACAAGCCATATTTTGATGATTCATAAGAATTTAAATTAATTATACACTTACTAAAAATTGAATATAAATTTCTATGATAAAAAATAATTTAAAATAAGACTATAAATTTAAAAATTGAATATAATTTTCTTCCAAATATATAAAAAATTCTATATAAATGAAAATCAAGAGTTAAATATTTGTCTTCATTTTTAGTTGAAAAATATAAATGTTATAATCAAAGAAGAAGTGGAAAGAAAATGAAAAATATATACATTGAAGGAGAAGGTTGGAAAAACCATCTAATATAAATTAAATCTATGTTTTAGGGTAATTTTTAGTCCTTATCTTATAAATTTTAACCTTATTTACATGGTTAACCTGTAGCTTGTGAAAATAAAATAACTAAGGTTACTACTAAAAATGAAGAAAAAAGAGAGAGAAGTATTTAAAAAGTTAGAAACTCATGAATCCATTTAATGGATATATATTTTTAATATTCAATCAGAATAAGTCGATGAAACTATTTTGTATATAAATATTTAAAACTTAAAGAAAAAAATGTATTTACAAAAATTTGTTTTCAAGAAAAAAAATGGAATCATACCAAAATCTTGTCTAATGATATTTAAAATGTATATAATTAAATAATACCTATTTTAATATTATATATATTACATTAATATCAAATTTAATTCATAATGGATTACTTTAATAAAAAGAAATGAGAATTTTACAAAAGTCTGTAAACTTAATTACAAATTTTAAAATACATTATTTAAGAAAAATCATAAAATGTCACCATAAGATAATTTTGATATGAAAACAATCAAATATGATATTAGTTTTATCAAATTAATTTTATAAATATTTATGAAAAGAATTATATTATTCTTTTAGAGAAATAAATGATAATCATTTATGATGAAAATATATTTTTGATGAATTGAGTGCATAATTCCTAAGAATTAACATATTTTAATTATATTCATCCTTTAATATTTTATAATATGGTAAATCATAATCATACTCAAAAATATAACTTATTGGTTATAACTATAAACATTAAAAAGTAATATTACAATGATTTTTTGAGCTTGGTGATGCATGTTGTATACAATATTGAAGATTATGTTATTTTAAAATCAAGGTATATTACATTTTAAACTACCATTTAAAATTTACATCCGTGAAATTTTAAATTGAGGTCATGAATTTGGGGATTTATGTTTGATAATACCTTACATGAAATCACACATACTAAAAATTGTTTTTAAAATATTTCCACAAAAAAAGGAAATAGAAATACGAAGGTTATCTTGAATAAAGAACAACTATGTTTCCAAATAAGAGAACATTAATGAGATTTAAAAATATAGAAATAGAGGAAAAATAATATTTAATTAATATTCTAGACTAGTAAAGAACATTGATTAGAATAAATTTAATGATAATGAGAAAATTAATGACAACAAAACCATAAATCAACGAGTTGTTAAAAATAACATTGATTCAAAAAAAAGGGTGGGTAATAGTATAATTCTTTTACAAGACTCCTTTCCAAAATTAGAATAATTATATTAACATATAGAATAACAATGTATGTAAATATGAATACTTTCTAAGAATAATCACATTATTTTACAATATCCACCACAATATCATTTTTTCCCTATATGATGAGTATTGAAGAAGAGTTTTCCATTATTGAATCATTAAAATAAATCAAAAATATATCACATAATTCATAAATTAAAAAATTTTATTCCTATGATATTAACTAATACCAAATTAGACATCATATGATAAGATAATGAAAAAAACAAATAAATCCTTATACAATGAAAGAATACATTAATCATAAAAATTCAATAATAACAGTAAAGGATCATATTACATAATTACATAAATAAAGAAAAATATATCAAAAATAAACTCAATAAACTCAATATAAATGAATGTTTTAAACTCAAATGTAATCTCACTACATTCATCTTACATCACTAAATATTTAACAGAAATATTTTGAAATATCCATTCACATTAAACCTAAGAGTTATATATTCCTCAACCTAAAAAATTTTCTCCTAAAATATTCGTAATCACCAAAAAAATATTTCAACATAAGACCTCAAAAGGTTTGTATATGAATATTAAAATACATCCAACCTAAAACTTATGTGCTAATAATTATAACTGTAATTGTCACGACCCGTCCTCGGGGCATGTGCCATTACTTCCCCATGCCTGCCTTTCATAGGTCAGGGGCTCGCAACTAGCACCAAAGGTGGATCCTTGATAAAAAAGGAAAGGCGTTTCCTTTAAACCGGTAACAAAGATAGTCTGAACACAAGCAGTAGAGGAAACAATAACTAAAATAGAAAAGTAAGGTGTGCTGAAAGTAAGTGGACCTGTATACAAACCCAACTGAACAACATGTACAAGTAAGTGTAAAAAGGGAAAACACCTCCTGGATCGTCTACCCGGGAATCCTACCTAAAGGGTAGGTACAAAACTCGAACAACTCATTCTTGTGGTACGTCTCATCTAGTCCAGCTCCGAGCAATCTCCTGTCTGTCACCCTCAGCCTTGATCACTGTCGTCTGTCATCTGCACAGAACACAAGGTGCGGGCAAAGCCTGTGCATGGGTGAGTATAACAATACTTAGTAGGGGACCTCGAGACCCCCAAAGGACTCCCAAAATCCACAGAGGATAAACCACAGTAGAAAGATACAATTTCAAAGAATCAACTAACCCTACTTAGTTATATGCTCATACATATACCTAAGTAATCAAACACAGTCTGGCACCAACTCTCGAGCCCAAGCACAAACCATTCAACAAAGGAAGTAAAGTCAATCACCAGGATGATAATGGTTGAAAGACATGACTCAGCTCAAACAGGTATACATTTTTAATAGAGTGATATATATGATCATATGGAGTCACTGATTCATCTATGTTATTGGACCCACATCGGTTACAGGACCAGCTAAGCTATCGGACCCACACATGATATAGGAGTAGCTATTCTGTCGAACCAACCGGGGATAAAAGACAACAATTTGGAACTATCGGACCCATGGAGGATCCCAATTTTTTAGTCATCAATATCAAACCCACGGAGGATTTAGGTACATTAGTCATCACAGTCTAACCCACGGAGGATTCCAGTACAGTATCGTCGAAGCTAGCCCTAGGGTTCCCGCACACAGCACGTTCGATTCAGGGAGTGTCTGCTCCTCGAGCCAAGTTTCGATACATATACTATCATAAAGTCCTGAGTTTATGTATCCTATAGTTCTGTCTCATGATAAGGAGCCCAACACCATAGGCGGCGCATCAATTGGATGCCCGATCTAAGGGTTATTGACATTTCTGTTCCAGTACCCCGGTTGGATTTTATGCTTGATCCAACCCTGTCATTTTAAAAAAAATTTCAAAACTCCCTTAGAGTATTCAAAAAGGACCGTCTCGTCATGAGGGTCATAGTGCTGCAGACGGTGCGTCGATCGGATGCGTGGTTTAAGAGTTATTCACATTTAAGCGAAGACAGGCCCATCCCGTCAGGCTCTGTGGGCTGGCGGGTTGGCCTGAACCGGCTTGGCGGGTCTGACCTAACTGGGGGTCGGCCCGGCCCGATGGGGCATGGCCTAACTACAGACCCGACCCATGTTGTGGGATGTTCCGGTTCACCCAGCGGCACCACCTCCTCCTCTGCTAGGTCGACCGTAGCCGGTCGATTCGGTTTAGCGCATGAGGCTCGTGCTGCGGGCAGTGTTTCTTCCCCCGCGGCTCCTAGGGGCGCCGCGGTTCTCCATCCTGGTTGTCACACGGCCGACTGGTTCACCCAGCCGAGCGACCTGTGGATGCGGGTCGCGTCCTCCTCCGTGTGGCACCTGCAGGCACCACGGTTCTCCAGCGGGCCGCCCGGTCGGCCAGCCGGTCGTCCCGTGCTCCGGCTCCCCGGCAGCCCTCTCGGTTGACCACCTCCGCACCTCCATCGTAGCATGACGATGTCGCGTTCATGCTCCCTTCTGCGCGGCGCGATGGCGCCGTTCCCCCACCATCGCAGCCTGACCTGGCCGCGCCATTCGGCTCCACCATGCGGCGCGATGGCGTCGCACTTCTTCATCTGTTGTAGCCCTCACAACCGCGTTCCACTTCCGTACACTACGGTTCTTCTCTGGCATGGTGTGACGGCACCTCACCATTTCAACTCTACCTCCGACGTCCACAAAACAAGATTCAACGGAGGAACTTTGGGTCATGTTTGTTCGGCATGCACCCTCCGCGTTAGGTGACAACAATTTGGACACCATCAATCCAAAATTAAACATCCAAGTATGTGGATATATTTCATACGTAAAATAATCCAATTCCCCTTGCCTCGATTAGAAGTACGTTGTCGAAGTCACGGAATGAGGGCAGACGTTGGCTTCGTTGACGTAAGGAAACGTCTGAGGATAAAGCGTCATCGACGTTCCTCATGGGAGGCTCTGTCTCTTGTGGCTTGGATGAAGATCGAAGATGGTATCATCGTTCTTCAGAGATTAGGAGCGTTCTTCTTCGAGAGGTTGATGTTCTTCCAATAGTTATCCAACCTCTACCAAGATCTCCTCTTCTCCTTAGTTCACCCAACAAAGCTTATGCCAACCAAAATAAAAGAATATAATCTCTCATTTTAATGTTGGCATAATGAATTCAATTGAATTCAGACACTCAAATTAATTGAATATGTCATTAATTAATTGTGTTGGCACCATTAAGGGGAAATCCGAGAGTTTCCCCTATTAATGGGGAGCTCAAGGGGTTCAAAGGGGGGTTTAAGGGGGTAGATCTCTTGGGGTCCCCACCACATAATATCCTCCCATGGGAGGTTATGTGGGGGTGGAGCCCGCCTCCAAATTCCCTTTGGAGGATTAAACCAAAACCTACATAAAAATATGTTAGTCATATTTTTATTTAATTTATTTAGAAAACCCCCAAAATTATGTTCCGCTCATGACAAAACTAAACTGTGGTAATGGTCTCCTTAAGCGAATACCGGTGGTGAGAGTTCATCGGTGTCCTCAGATTTCAATTCCAAGCACTGGTTCAAATGATATAAAATCCAGAACGTACATTTACTGAACGTACCAAAACAAAACTTCAGAAATTTATTCCAGGCACACCGGGCCACAGAATCAAATGCCGTCAGAAACTGCATACTTTTAAAAATCCCATGTATTTAAAAATATTTCCACGGAATTTCCAGGTCTTTAAAGTAAGTAATAATTTATATTCACTTGAAACAAATTTCCAATTTTATTTAAACATCTAATATAATAAAAACATAAACAAACTAGAACCTGCACTCCTAGAATCAAGGATAAAAACATAATATTTTAATATTATTAGTATTTTTATCATTATGATAATATTATAATTAAAATGGTTTTTGTTATTATTGTTAAGGTTATTAATGTTTTAAATTTTTTTATTTTTTTATTTTTTTTATTTATTATTATTTTCATCTAGGGTTACCCCTCCCCCATGTTACCTCTCCCTCTCCCTCACCCTAAGTTGTACGTGGTCGCGACCCACCCTGGTGCACTCTCCCTATCCTGGAAGTCTCCCTTCTTCTTTCCAAGCACACCAAGCGGTGGTCATCCATCCTCCCTTATACCCCATCACCGGATGACCCTACCACTATCCCCTCACGGTTTCGGCGCAACACTTTCCGGCATCCTCTCTAGGTGCAACAACCCCATCTAGTGCACTCACCTCCTCTTGTTGCCCCTACCGGCAAACTATCCAGTCGGCGCTGCTCTGTCCTTTGGTGCCCCTGCCGGCTTAATTCACCCTACTGGTGTATCCCTTAATTTCATGATTCTCCCTTATGGCCCCACCCCTAACGTTTCACTTCACCCTACCAATGTCACCCACTTTCCAGCGCGACACATCTCTAGCATGTCGCCCCTACCGACGAGACCCCCTGCCAGTGTGTCGCTCCTTCTGACTCGATTACCACTACCTTTGTATACCATTCTCTCATGGGTTCTGTTTTTTCTTTCTATTTTTTTATGTGTTTTTTTATTGAGGGTTTATCTTGGTATGTTTAGGGTTTTATAACCCACAAAGAGCAATCACATATGTGCATTTTTCATTCTGTAATGAATATTATCTATGATCTCCCTTGCACCTGACTTTGTAATTAATGACTCAAGTATTTCATGATGTTTTGACTTATTATACACTATGTATATTGTTGTTTTATCCTTATAATAATTAATTAGGATGAAAAATGGTAGTTTAGACCTTCTTTGATGTTGAATTGTGTTGTTTTGTTAAAACTGTGCACACCACTTGTTTGACAAAATGTTCTGGGAATTTTCACACATGGTTTGTGATAAGATAAATATGGTTTATCATTTTAAATGGATATATATCATGCAAGTTGGTGTATATACTTTGTTTAGTGTTAATTTAAAATTGTTTTTTATGTATTATATGCCTTGTGTATCTTCATAAAATGCCCGATTGGATTTTATGGGTGAAATGTTATATAAAATGGTTTCTTTGGATTTATAAATGTGTCCGAAGCATGAGAAATGTTATTTTGTGGTTCCATATATGGTTTCCAAAAAATATTGGATAAATAAAAGATTTTATGTTGTCTAGGTGTTTTGGTGTGTTTGCCCCATTTATAAAAAGTGCATGTTTATGTTGATAAAAGTTGGTATTGTGAAAAGTTTAAAGGTCTATTTTCTCGTTGTGAAAATGGTGGAAATGTTTTATTATGAAAAAAACCTTGTAATGACTCTCATTCCTTTCTATGGTTAATGGGTGGGATGTCTTCATTTTGGAATCATCATGACCTACTGTTTGATGTCTTAAGAATGGACTCCTTGAGTTCTATTCAGTATATAGCATGTGATTTGGTTCTTAGAATGGCATGGGGAAACTCTTATTGTTTTTTATTTAATTTATATATATATACTTGTGATTGGATGCTCGGATGGCATCGGATGGCTCACCATCATTATACATGAGACATGGGAACCTTTCATTTGAAAGATTATTCTAAGAACGATTATAGCCCTGGTAGTTGACATACCGACCCAATGCCCATTGTAGGTGGATATATTTTTGGGCTTATTACTAAAGTATTTTCCCTTTGTCTTTCTAGAGGTATGGTGGCCGAGCATATTGATCATTTTTTATAGTGTGTGGCATTATACCAGGTTTGGGGTCTCATGTATTAGTGTCATCTGGATTATTCATTATATCCTAGGTTTACCCATTTCTATTTTCATTAGTCACATGTAGTGATGCTGAGATACTTGTATAATTATTTATAGTGCCCCTATTTTATGATTACTGTGGAATATTCTTGTGATGTTTTTTATTGGAAAGTGTTTTGTTTATTTTAATAAGTCTTTTGGAAAATAGTTTTCAAGAAAATTGTTTTATCGTGTTTTTTTCATATTAAAAATATATACGCCACTTTCCCCTAGAAAGTGTTATTGTCACCCTAATGGTAGAATCATGGTTTTGTAAATAAAAAGGGGAAATGGGTCTTACATTGTTTTTAAGTAATATTTATAAAAAATATTACTTGTATATATTATCGATCAAACATTCAATTGACGTTTCTTTAATTTTAATGGATATGAATTTGGGATATATTTTCTGGCTAGACCACTTCGTTTTATACTCACGCTTATATTTATTTTTGGTTTTTAGATCTTGGGAAGGATTCATCTTGGATTTCATTATCCTTGAGTGATGGTTGATCGATGTGTTAGAGAGTTACCTAGGAGGTCACATGGAGCTATTGTGTTCATCTAGTAAGTTTTATTTTTTTTTATATACCTGTTGTATCACTTTTTCTTTTGTGTAAAAAAGATGTTTAGTCTAGTTTTATGTATATATTGAACTTCATGTGCAACTTGATGCTGTTTGTTTTCTTTTTTACCTAATGGGAGAAATATTTCCACTTTATCCTTAGTTTATTCCCATGGAACGTTTCTCCACCCATGGAGGATCAGGAATTCCTCTAAGGCCTTTCAACACATCAGCTCAGGTGATTGGTTCAGGGTCGACTCAGGTTAGTTCATTAAAAAATAGTATCTGAGCAGGTTTTCTATTGGAATAAATTTCTATTCAGATCTCTCTTTCTTATATGGGGTTGTCTAGGTAGATGTATTATTATGGTTGTGACTTGATAAATAGGTGTATGAATATCACCATGAACTCTTGTTCAATCAGGTCATCATCTTTCCATGACAAATATGGTATTAATAGTTTATTTAGACATTAGAGAATGTTTTGTGATGGGGATATGATTAGGGGAGTTGCGATAATTTTCCATGTGATCTTTCATAGAATGTAATTCTATGTGGATCTATGTGTATGGTCTTAAAGGGCCTTCTATGTCGGTGGCATGTTTGGTATATGGTTGCCCACAATATTGTCAAGTTACCCACCAAAACTAGTTCCCTTTTTGAGTTTTTTTGTGTCTCCTTTGAATTCTAAAATATGTTCAATTATGATGAATTAATATTGAGAAAATGGTTGTTTGAAATTTAATTATTGAACTGTGAATTGATTTAAATGAGTTTTGAATGGTTTTAAACCAAATGAATTTTTGACTTGGTGGTCAGTTCGCCATTGGATGGTACATGATTTTTGAAATGGGTTGAATTGTTTGTTTTTAGAAGATTAAGTTACCTTGTTTTGGCCTATGGTGTGTTCATGGGAGCTTGCATGCATGGTGGTATGTGGATGCCTTTATGGGTGCTTAGTAGGACACAAAATATAGATTCCTAGGGGGGACTGAAATTTTAATGTGTGTAAGGCTTGATGAAACACCAGTGGTGAGAGTGAAAATTCAAAAAGTCTGTTATTGAAATCAAAAATGATTTAAAAAATTGGATTTTTGTTGTTAATAATGGTTTGTTTTTTTATGTTTAAAGTTACTCACTGATGAGGTGTTTGATCTTGATGATTTTTATTGTTGAGTTTCCATTGATTTGGTTATTGACTATGTCATATCCAGCGGTTGTCCCCATGGAGCTTTGATGGGTGATCGTAGTGTGGTTGATAAACATAAATATTTTATGCTTCAATTATGGAAGCTGGATCCACATCTATTTTGTGGACAAGCGTACCATTTCATAGTGGATGATTGGATGAAAAAGATCGAAAATAACATTAGCCCCATTAAGTTTCACGAGTTGTTGAATGATAAGTTTTCATCTTTCATGATTGAAGGTTCACAGTGGATATAGTGGAAGTATGTGTCTCGAAACAATCCCCGTGATGATCTTATATGGGATTTTATCAATATTTGTTCACTCTTCATTATTATGTTTATAAAGAAATGGTATGAAAGGTGATGGATGTGGTTTTTCTATAGAAGGGTGATGCATCAGTGCTGGAGTATTTTCATCTCATTGATTTTCTAGTTCCTTATGATCCAAGGGATGCTACAAACGATTCCATGAAGGCTCAATTTTATGAGGTTGGGATTCATGCGGACTTGAATTCAAATTTTCAACAACATTACCTAATTTCTTTTGACGATTGATTGCGTTGTCGAGCACATCAAATTAGATGTTTATTTTTAACTAGAATTTCTACAATATATCAGCAACCCTAGGTCGTCTCTCGAAGGATCATTAGATCATTAATTAAAAAATTAGGTTATAATTAAGAAACTAAAAGCGGAATGGGGTTTTATAAATCATGGGTTTTGTTTCTTTATGAACAGAAAATGATAGTATATTACTACTGAGAGAAACTGGTTGGTGAAATCGTGATCATCCCGGGTAAGTGTCCCTTGATTCTCAATCCATCATAACTATCAAGGGAAAGAGAATGATAATTGATTCCTTGATTTTATACATACTGAACCCAGAAATGGTATGTTAGTTTTTACTAGGTTACCACCTAAGATTTGATCGATCAATGATATTGATTATCGGCAACCGCTCAAAATCAACAAACATGAATCGATGTAAAAATGAAACTCAATCAAGGAATCACACAAACAATGCTATGAGATTACCAGAATTGTGTCAATGATAAAAATATTCAAAAATACAAGAAAAATCATATTCATAGGTTCAATATCCTAGATTTTATCATCTGATTCATTCCATTTGCACAATCATGAAAGGGAGGGGTGAGAAAGGAGGCAACCACACTCAAATCATCACAAGATCCAGGTTATGCATGGAAGCATGTGGATTCATGTTCCTTTTATTTGTATTTTATCATATTATAATAAACACAAATTTAAAAGGTACAAATTACTAATTATTTACAACAACTCTATAAATTAATTACCAATATTACATGTGTGGAGCTCGGGATTACTGAACACCCCCCAAATTGGTCCCTAAGAGGTTTAGAAGTACATGAAGGAGAAGAGAAATAAAATGGGTGAATAGAGATCTAAAATTCGACTAAACTTCACCCCTAGTCCTAAAAAATATATAATGAGGGGATGGAGTTATTTTATTGGTAATTACATTCATATTTTCACATAAAGTGGTCATGTATCTAAAGGGGTGGGTGACTATTCAAGACATATTTTTTTACTCCATTTATATCTGGATTTTTGACTGAACAAAACATGTTCAAATGACTTGAAATTTTGTTTAGAGTCTGGGATTCGAGTTAGCTATCCCTGAGAGGTGGAATCATCCCCATTGGATCCTTGAGGCCCGTGTTATGGGCCAAATATAAAAGGGTTGTCTAATTTGGACAGTCCAGAATTTCTTCACATTGTGGGCCTATTTTGGGCCCCAAAATGGACGAATTGGGATTCATGATATTCTAGATAAATTTATCCATTATTTTTTTCAATCATATAACCATTTTTGGACCAATTAGATGCACTTATTATCCACAGTACAAATATTTTTCCACATGCATGTTTGGGCTCTCACGTAGTTTTACCCATTTTGCTTGAATTCCATCACGGACACTACAAATCACCTCCTCCTACAATTTCAACTCCAAAACAAATAAAATTTCCCTTTTAAATAGTGATAAAAATTAATTCATTGATTCAAACATATACTACAATTTATTATTATATTTGAAATATTCAATACAAAAATAGTGTTAAACAACAGTGTAAGGGTGGATTTGAATAAAGAATCGCTATGAGGTCACACCCCCGCACCTAAACATTTTCACTCCTTGGAAAAGTAACATATCTAAAAAAATGATGCATGTATATATTCCCAAAATCCTGGATTTTTATCTTTTTAAGAAATTTAAATTAATTAATGTAATGTGATCAATGCATAAACCACACCAAGGAGTTCTTCCTAGTGAAAATGGAAAAAGATGTCTTATAAATCATATCACAATGAAATTAAAATAAATTCATGATACCAAATTGAGAAAGGAATTAAAAATTCAACCATGCCACTAACTCTCCATGTGCGTGTCAGTGAAAATCATTCTGTTCTATTCTCTCCACTATTTATCCAATAAATATAGGTTATTTTAACATTTTTCAGCTTAAAATATTTTTTCCACTAATCCTTTCCTGAATCCTTTTCAATCATACTTGAAGACTCACTCACATAAGAATTCTCAGAGGTCACACCATAATCTCATGACCTTGATATCCCAATATGTTGCACATTTCATCACTCCCCTTATTTATTTATTTTTTAGAATTTGAATTTGGAACAAATCTCACACTTATCTCTCAACCCTTGTTTGATCTCCTCATGAAACTAATTTTAATAGTTATAAAAAGATAAAAGGTTGAGGAGGAGTTGTTTTTTACCTATTGATGACACAACCCTTTTTTTATTCTTTTTTGGGGTGTGCAATAGTCGGATATCATGTACACATGCATAGGTCAATCTGTTACAGTAATGAAACAGATCAAATAAGGAACGAACATATGTAAATTTCATTTTAGTCTGAAAAATATTAACCTAACTTATATTTACCTTCTAGTAAGTATGAAATATTTACCCTATGTGGTTTGGTTAAAAAATGTGTTGAGATATTAGTGAAACTGTTTTCCCAAAAACAACTCCCATAAGAGGAATCAATCATCTCAAAGATTTCACATAGATACAACCATTTATATCATTGACAGAAAATCTATTCAATAAAAATCACTCTCTGATGTTAAATTCATACAAATATTTATTCCATAACAGAGATTGGTTTCATCAAATGTTAAATAAACATGGAATCAATAATTTCAACATGCATTTTTAGTATGTTCTGTTTTTTGGTGACCATAAGGGGGGAGATAAAAATACTACAAATAAGGCAAAAAAGACAAGAAAGAATAAAGATAATGAAAATCTTAATTAACCTGGAAAGATGGGGAAAAGTGAAAATACCATAAAGAAGGTGAAAAAGAGAAGAAAGATGAAAGATAATGATGATCCTAATGAACCCAGAAATATGGGGAAAAGTGAAAATACCATACAGAAGGCAAAAAAGAGATGAATGAAAAAAAGAACATGAAGATCCTAATGAACCTAGGAATGTATCCACCCCCCCCCCACACACACACACCGAGAATGTGCAGTGTCCTCAATGAAATAATTGAGAATGTGAGAAGATCAAATAAGGGTTGAGAGATAAGTGTGAGATTTTTTCGAAATTCAACTTCTGGAAATAAATGAGGGGAGTGATGAAATGTGCAACTTACAGGGAACTAATATTAAATATTGGGAATCCATATACAATGTTGGCCAATGAAGTCTTGATTCAGGGACCTTCTGAGTTGTATGTTGAGAGTCCAAGTGGCCCACACATGCCAAAGTGTGACTGAAGGTCAAAACAGATGTGAACTTATGATCAGGGACACAGTGAAAAACTACTTGGTAACTAAAAATTCTGCACAAATATGGGTAATCCCAAATGTTCCATCGAGAATCAGGTTCAATTCCTAGGTATTGGGAACTTCATAAATCTGTGGGAACAATAGAAGTTTCTAAAAAATTCACAATGTCTGCATACCATGGGGTAAGGTCCCCAACATCACAATGTTTTTCATGATGGAAGAATTCTCCAATGGGGAGGGATGAGCCAATTTGGTGGTCTAGTGGTGGAGAAATCATACTAATGCGTTCAGCTACAACATTTTACACTCCCCTATTATCTCTAATCTCTAGGTCAAGCTCTTGGAGGCGGAGCATCCACTGTATGAGGCGGGGCTTATATTTATGTTTCTTTAAGAGTAATGAAATGGAAACATGGTCAGAAAACACAATCACTTTTAACTTGAGAAGATATGAATGAAAAATTTTCAAGAAAAACAGAATAGAAAAGAGTTCTTTTTCAGTGGTTGTGTAGTTTACCTGGGCAGGGTCAAGGGTATGTGAGGCATACACAATGTCATTAGGATCCTTATCAACACTTTATTATAAAACTGCACCAACTATAAAGTTAGAGGCATCACACATAAGCTCTAAGGGGAGATCCCACCTTGGTGTTTGTATAATGGAAGGTGATGTGAGATTACTTTTAGTGATTTGAATGCATCCTCACAATTTTTATCAAACACAAACTCAGAATCATTTTGCAATAATTGGGACAATGGATGTGCGATCTTACTAAAGTCTTTAATGAATTTGTAAACAAAACTAGCATGAACCAAGAAATATCACACCTCATGAACACATATTGGATATGGAAGGGTTGAAATTAATTCGATTTTAGATTTATCAACTTTAATTACCTTATTTTAAATGAAATTTTCAAGAACTATCCCCTGCTCAACCATGAAATGACATGTCTCATAATTTAAGACAAGTGCATTATCAATGCAGCGACAGAGGATAGAAGCTAGGTGTTCTAGAAAATCATCAAAAGAATAACCATATACCATGAAATCATCCATAAAGACATCCATACACCTCTCAAGGTACTCATAAAAAATACTCAACATACATTGGTGAGAAGTAACAGGAGTATTACATAGACCGAATGGCATCCATAGGTATGAAAATGTGTTTAATGGGTAAGTAAATGTAGTCTTTTCTTGATCCTCAAGTGCTATATAGATTTGGAAATAACCCTAATATCCATCAAGGAAACAATAATGGGACTTAACAGCCAATCATTCTAACATTTGGTCATTGAATGGTAGAAGAAAGTGGTCCTTCCGTGTGGCTTGATTAAGTCGACAGCAGTCAATATAGACTTACCACCAGTATTGCACATGTGTTGGAACCAATTCATTTGATTAGTTTGGAACAACTATTATTACTATTATTTAGGCCCAATTGCACTAGGCTAACCCATGTACTATCAAATATGAGATAAATGATCCCCAAAAAAAGTAATTTATTGACTTCCAATTTTACCACTTTAAGGAGAGTGGGATTCAACCGACATTGATATTGTTTTACAAGTATAGCCTCATAATCCAAAAGTATATTGTGCATACAAATAGAGAGGATAATCTCAATAAAATCAGCCAATGTCCATCCTATTTCCTTTTTACACTCTCCCAAAATTTTGAGGAGTTTTGATTCCTATTGTGGAGAGAATTTATTAGCAATAATGATGGGAAATTGCTCAATAAACTCAATATATGTGTATTATAAATTAGAATGATGTTGTTCAAGTTCCAACACCAGTGTTTTATTGGTTGAGGGATGGTTTTTAAGGGGATTGGGGTCCATGAAACTGTCTATCTACTCATGTTTATTCTCTAAGGATATATAATCTATTGAAATGGGAGTTGCAGAATCATCGACGGTCATAGGTACATCAGAATTAACTCACTCATTAATTAATGACCTAAATTTACACTTTTCAAAACCCACACAACACTCAAAACATGAATCAAAACTCAAATCATCCAGGGGTGAAAAAGAGGAAAATGAATCAGATTATGGGTTGAAAATAGAATTGTGTGTGTGTGCGTCATTTTAGGGAACTTCTATTGAACAGACAGGAAGAGTGGAGTGTTCTTCAATAGGGTGTTTCATAGCCTCAAGGATGTAAAAACATACCTTTACTCCTCTAAAATCCATGGACAATGTACATTGTGAATGTTGATGATCTTTGTTGTTGTTTTGATGAATGGACTCCCAAGTATGATAGGAGCATGTTCTTTTGTTTGGATATCTTCCATCTCAAGAATATAGAAATCAGCAGGGAAGAATAGATTCTTTACTTCTACATGGACATCCTCAATCACTCCTTTTGTATGTGTAGTACTCCATTTTTCATTTTTCATGACAATGCTTTTTGGTTGAATCTCTCCAACCTGTAGATAAGTATAAACGGAGTGAGGCATTACATTAACTGAAGCACCTAAATCTAGAAAATCATCAGAAAAGAAGGTATCCCCAATGGTACACTATATTATGAATGTGCCTAGATCCTTCCATTTGGTTGGCATTGCTAGTTGAATCAAGGACGAGACATTCCTTCCCAAGTTGACTCTCTCATTCCCCGTCATCCTTCTTCAATGGGTGAAAATCTCTTTATGAAATTTGGCATATCGAGGGATTTGTTTAACAGCATTATAAAGAGTGAAGTTAACTCGAACTTTTTTAAATGTATCAATTATTTCATTATCACTTTCATTATCAAAATTATTCTTATATTTATAGAGTCCTTGGGGGAAGGAATCAGAATGGATTTTTTATTTGAATCATCCATGATAATTTGATTACCCTTTTGTCTGATTTTTTCCATTGTAATCATTCTTGTGTTGAGAAAGAGTGTTTCCAAGAGGGGCACATACCTATTGCATAGAATCAGTAGAGGTAGAAACTACATTACCACTACAAAGTGTAATTGCACATACATTACCATTTTCCTTTGGATTAACAATGGGTTTGGATGGTAGTTGTCTATAACCTTTAATCTTAGGCACCCCGATAGGGTTTTCCAACTTCCCCACTTGAATTTGTAGGTCTTGAATTATCAATTGTGTGGTTTTTTGGAATTGGAGGATCTACGTTTCCATTTGTTTCACTATATCCTCGAGTTTGGGTTCATATTTGGGAGGAGGAGGATGATTATTTTGAGAAGTTGAAAGAAAACAAGGTTTTATAATTTGGCCTTTTCAATACCAATTCTGCTTTGGGTAGCTTGAGATTCTTCCTTATAGGTATTGGGGATGTTATTTCCACTAAGGATTTGGATTTGTCCAGAATTGTAATTCCTTCAAGAGAGGTGATTGTAGGATTGGACACCCTGGGAACATAGCGACAAAAGACTCAGGTGAATCTTCAAGTTCTGAGCACTGGTCAGAAAAAGGAGTATTGTCAGAAAAAATACCTCAATGTAATGGGAAATGGGGAGACTGTGAGTTACCTTGTGCTTGAGATAATTGCATTATAAGTTTATGAATATACTCAATATTTTTATCTACCATTTGTTCTAGAGATGAATGAATTACCTCATGAACTCCATGAGTTGGTGCAATAGCTCTTGTACCAAATTGTTGTGCATTTTGATCCATGTTGGCTATTAAGTCAGGAGAAGCGGAAGGTGTTTTATCAACCAAGGCACCACCTGCTACTGCATCAATAATTCCATGATCTATGGGAATAATTCCCTTATAGAATTATTGGATTAATAGTTGTTCACTAGTCTAGTGGTGGCGACATCTTGAGCAAAGTCATTTGAATCTCTCACAGTATTCATGAAGGGTAACTCCTTGTGATTTCCAAATACCACAAATTTCATTCCTAATTGATGTTGTTTGGGAGGTAGGGAAGAAATTATCTAAAAAATGTATTCTCAGGTCATCCAGTCCCTAATTGTGGTAGGAAAATTGAATATCTAATATTTGGCTACATCATCAAGGGAGAAAGGGAAGGCCCTAAACATAATTAAGTCCTCATAGATATTTTGGGGTTTCGTGGTGGAGCACACTATTTGAAACACTTTATGGTGTTTATGAGGTTCCTCACTAAGAAGACCATGGAATATGGGAACTAGTTGGATGATGCATGATCTCAGATCAAATTTGGATACTTGTTCATGATATTGGACTTACACTTGTTGGTTCTCCACTTCTAGAGTGGTTTGTTCTTTTAATGATTCATTATTTATAGCCATCTTTTCTTAGGTGTTATTGGGTTCAATTTTTTATTTCTTAATGACCACATGAGGTTCCAAAAGGGATTCATTAATGTTACTTTATTTAACTTCCCTTGATTCCTAGATTTGTGTGTGAAGCGATATTTCAATTTCTAAGTCAAATTCAAGCAGTTTTTCATTTTTTGATCGGGTCATGCAAATAAGTTTTCAAGGTTGTTTTTTTTTTGATTTAATATTGATAAAATTGATTAAGATGTATGAAATAAGAATAAAATTATATAATACAAAATTATATAAATGGTTATGGAAAATATGAAGAAGAAGAAAGAGAGATAGAGTGAGAGAGAGAGAGAGAAAGGAAGAACACACAAAAACAGCCAAAAATATAAATAGAATCCCAAAACAAAAACAATAAAATTGGGGAGGGTATTTAAAGGAGTACTAAATATGATTTAAAATAAATAAATAAAATGAAATAAATAAAAAATGATTTTTGTCTCCCTGGAAATGGTGCCAAAATTTGATTGTGTTTTCGATCGCGTCAAATTTGATATTTATTTTTTAACTATAATTTCTGTAGTAAAGCAGCAACCCTAGGTCATATCTCGAAGGAGCCTTAGATAATTAATTAAAAAATGTGTTTATGATTAAGAAACTAAAATTCAAATAGTGTTTTATAAAACTTTGGTTTTTTTTCATTAATAATAGAAATTGAATGTATGTTACTACAGAGAGAAACCAGTTGGAGAAATTGTGATCAACCCAGGTAAGTGTCCCTTGATACTCAATAAGGCATCACTCTCTTGGGAAATGGAATGATCAATGATTACTTGATTTTATAAATACTAAAACTAATAATTGTATATGATTTCTTATTAGGTTTCTACATAGTATTTGATCAATCAATGATATTGATTATCGACAACCACTCAAAATCAACAAACATGAATTACAGTAAAAACAGAACTCAATCAAGGCATCACATTAAAAACATGATTCTATGAACATATTTGTGTAAATGATAAAAATTTTCTACAAGACAACAACATTCGTATTCATAGGTTTTAGCTCCTGGATTTTATAAATCGACGCAGTCTATTTGCACACTCATTAAAGGAAGGGGTGAGAAGAGAGGTAACCACACTCAAATCATCACAAGTTCCGGGTTATGCATGGAATCATGTGGATTCATGTTCCTTTTATTTGTATTTGTTCATAACAGAATAAACACAAATTTAAAAGTTTGGAATTAATAACAATTGAAAAAAGCCTGGAAATAAATTACCTTATGATGATTACAAGTGTGGAGATCTAGATTACAACAAGGAACACCCTCCAAATTGATCACTAAGAGGTTTAAAAGTACATGAGGGAGAAAAGAAATAAAATGGGTTAACAGAGATCTCGAATTCTATTAACCTTCACCCACGGTCGTACAATATGGATAACGAGTGGAAGAAGTGATATTATGGGTAATTAAATTCATATTTCCACATAAAGTGGTCATGTATCTAAAGGGATATGTTACTATTCAAGACATATATTTTTACTCCATATGTATCTGGAAGGTTGACTAACTCGAACACGTTTGAATGACTATAAATTTAGTGTAGAATCGGGACTTCGAGTAAGATTTCCATGAGAGGTGGAATCAGCCCAATTGGATCTTAGAGGCCCCAGTTATGGCCCAAATCCTGAATGGTGGTCCAATGTGGCCCGCCCAGAATTTTTTCACATTGTGGTCCTATTTTTGGCTTCCCAATGGACGAATTGGGATTCATGATCTTCTTAAGAAATGTTTCCCACATTTTGTTTCACTAATAGAGCCATTTATAGAACAATTAGATGCACTTATTATAAATAGTACAAATAATTGTTCACATGCATTCTTGGGCTCTCACGCTGTTTGGCTCATTTTTCATGAATTCCATCACAGGCTCTCCAAATCACCTCCTCCAACAATGACAAAACCAAAACGAGTATAATTGACCCATTAAAAAGTAAGAAAAATTAATTCATTTATACAAACATAATGTAAAATTTATTTTTATATGTTCAAAATTTATTACAAAACCAGTTTAAAATAATAGTGTAATGGTAGATTTGAATAGTGAATCATTATGAGATCACCGATGTGGTGAGGAAATATTTTCTTGTTGAAGTTGTGATGGTGAGAGAGCATGCTATAGTCCCCCCCTTTCAATCCCATGGATCAGTGGCTAATATTTTGGTAAGGAGAATAAGAAGTTTTTGAAATTTGATAAAGCAGTTCAGAGAGTCAAAAAACCTCACGATATTTCATCTATATATTTGGAGTGAGAGATTCTCCTATGTTATCAGTTTAGAATGTTGGCCCCCAAAAATTTTTCATTTTTAAATTCTCTTAAGCCCATCAAAGCTTGTGGGTGCTGGGGTCACTTGCGGTGATTCTGTCAAGGCATTTCTAAAAAGCTTTACGGAGGCAATCCTCAGAATTGGTGTGTTTTTGGGAATTTGTATGATGTTTCTTTTTGTATGTTTCCTTCCAGTGTATGAGATCTTTTCTTGTGGGGTCATGGTTTAAATTTAATGTTTTTCATGAGTCTTCTAATGAATTGCCTTTTTCAATGAGAGTGTGGTTTCATTTCATGTTTTTTGATCTTTCTTATAATATATAATCAGGTGATGCTTGTTTTGGTTAGATATTAGAATCTCCTTAATGCAAGGTAATAGATTATTTAACCATTAGAGCTCCATACATAGGTCTCTATAGTAAGCCAGTATGTAGTTAGGAATCCCTATATTACAGAACATTTGACTGAGATCATGCCTCCACCATTGTAATGGATTAGCTCCTATCAAAATCATTTTGTTATCCTCCCTTGGGAATCAGGTGAGAACTTGGATTTTATCCATTCTTATGTAAGAACTAGTGTGTGGTTTTTTGTTCTGGTTGTAAAGTTTCGAACATTGGGTCCCTTCCCTCCCCTCCACTTATGGTGGGGGTTTTTGGTCTCTGTGAGAGGTTTTGTCTTAGTTATTGTTCCCTTAATTCGGGATTGGGTAGTTTAATTTTTTTTTATTTCTACATAGCCTTGGTTGATAGGGCTACATGGGAAGGGCCCGATTTTTATATCATGTTAAATTATCATTTCCTCTTTTCAATTTGATCATAATTGTGGGGAGACCGACCACTGGTCTTATTGAGTTTTCTCTTATGATGATATCACTTTAAAGTTGAATTCTAATAGTGGGGAGTTTATTCAGGCCTCCCCTCTACAATTGATCTATTTCGGTCAATGGTGTTATGTTCCATTGGGGTTGGTGAAATGTACTTGGATTGAGGGGTTGGAACGTGTTGGTGTGGAATACTTAGGTGTCGATCAATTGGTTGGAAAGAGTTGTGCATTTCTAGTGGTGGAAAGCTTTATGTTGGGGAGAATTTTCAAACCTTGACCCTTATAGTTAGTTTTTTTTTATTTGTTGGGTCTTGAGTAATTTTCTTTGGGATTCAGGTTGAGTCCCAAATTAAATTTTTAAGTTTTGATTAAAAAATGTGTGTTTTAGGTTTCACATCACCTCGCGCATGGGTAGAGCATGGTTTGGAATCCTTGTGGCGCCCAGGCGACTGTGTGTCCTACCCGTCATCTAAAAATATATTTATTAAATGAGTAATAAAATGAGGGTTAGAATAAAATAATAAAAAGTAAAAATAAAATTAAATGTTATATTTTAATAATAATAATATTTATAAAATTAATTTGGATTATTTGTATTATTATTGAAATTACATAATTATTAATATCATTATATTATTATTATTATTTTGTGTTTTGGTGGCTTCTAGGCCAGTGCATGGGAACTGCATGGTCAGTGGAGACCGCTCGTTCAAATTGGGTCCTCGAGAGGCACCTTCTAGTGAAAAAATCTTCCACTTGGTCCACACATGGTCGATTGAGTTGTGCACGGAACACACAGTTGCCCAGTGTTTAAAATAAATAAAAATTTAATGAGAAATAGTTTTATAAAAGATAATGTTTAATAATAATTGTAATATTCATATTGTCATAATTTTTATGAGTAAATATGATAATTAAAATAAATCACAATTAATGTTGTCATTAAGAATTTTTTTATTATTATTATAAAAAAATGAAATGAATATTTTTGTATTTATTATTATAATTATAATTATTAATATTATTGTAATTATAAGATTATAATTATTGTGAATATTAATTATTATTATTATTAAGAATCATATTATTATTGTTATTAAAGATGAAATAAATATTATTTGTAATTTTATTATTATGATTCAATTGTTATTATAACAATTCTTTTATTATTACTAGTTTATTAATGTTTTTTGTTTATTTTTATTTATTTATTATTTTTCTTTTCTTTCAGGGTTCCCCCTATCCCATGTTACCTATCTCTCTCCCTCACCGTGTGTTGTGCACGGTCATGACCCCCCCCCCCCCCAGTGTGCTCTCCCTATCCCAGTAGCCTCCCTTCCTCTTACGTGGTGCACCATCAAGTGGTGTCTGTTCATCCTCCCTTCAACCCCGTCACCGACTGACCCTCCCCCAATGCCCTCACTTTAACCCTAGTTGGTGGAATCCCTTTGCACGGCTGCCCCTGTTGGTTCACCCACCTTATCTAGCCTCCCCTGATAGCAACCTATCCAGCTCTCATCATTACATCCACTAGCTATTGCTGCCAATGTGATTTTCCCTACCAGTACCGTGCCCTTTCCAGTGAAACACATCTCTGACATGTCACCCCTACCAGTGCAACCACCTGTCATTGTTCCACTCCTTCCAACATGACTACTTCTCCCTGTGGTATACCCATCTACCTTGGGGTGTGTTTCCCTTCATTTTTTTTTGGTTTTTGTTCATTTAGGGTTTACCTTGGTAGGTTTAGGGATTTATAAGTAACATAGAGTGATCACATATGTAAAATTTTCATTCGGCCATGAATCTAAGGTAGGTTCCCCCTTGCACATTCCATTATAACTAATGATTCATCTTTTTCATTATGTTTTCAATTTCTATACACTCTGGATATTGTTTTTTGATTCATATAAGAATTTATTAGTGTGAAAAAATGGTATTTTCTACATAGTTTCACTTTAAACTGTGTTGTTTTGTTAAAAATTTGAACACTTCTTGTTTGATGAAACATTCTGTGGATTTTTTTCACATGGTTTGTGATAGGTAAAATATGGATTAGCATTATAAAGATATTTATGGCATGAAATTTGGTGTTTATAACTTATTGAGTTTTAAGTGAAAATAAATTTTCTAAATATTACATGCTCTGTATTTATTTATGAAATGACTGGTTGGATTTTATCAGTGAAATGAGGAATAAAATGGTTTATTTGAATTAGAAATTTTTTGGAAGCATTTGAAATGGTATTTTCAAGTTCCTTTTGTCATTTCCAAAATTGTTTGTAATTTATAAGAAACTTTTTGGCAGTTTTCTTGGTGTTCTGGTGTGTTTGAACCCCTTTATAAAAAGTCAACATGTATATTGATAAATGTTGGTTTTGTGAAAAGTTTAAAGGCCTTATTGGAGGTTGTGAAAATTGTGAAAATGTTTTATTTTAAAAATAGATGTGGAATGACTCCCATGCCTACGTATGTTTAATGGGTGGGATGTCCTCATTGTAGAATCCTGATGACCCATTATTTAAGATCATCAGCATGGAATCCTTGAATTATAATCATTATATGTCATTTGAGTTGATTATTAGAATGAATTGGGGTGATGATTATTGTTGTTTATTTAAAATATAATGATACTTCTCATTAGATTTGTGGCTGGCATCAGGTATCCCACCCCTATTATACATTGGACGAGGAACCTATCATATTGAGAGAATATTAAAATATTGATTGTTGCACTAGTAGTTTACATACTGACCAATAGATCATAGTATATATATATATATTTTAGCTTATTACAATAGAATTTTCCCTTGGTTTGTCCTGAGTTAATGTGGTCGAGTGTATTGAGCATTTTGTATTCAATTATGCGTGGCATTCTAATAGGTATGGGGTCTTATATATTTTTATATTCTAAATTATTATTGATCTCATGGGTTCACCCAATAAAATTTCCTTTAGTCACCTGTAGTGATGTTGACATACTGGTATAGTTATTTATATTTCCCCTATTGTATAATAATGTAGTTCCTTCTTGTTTAGTGTTTTTATAGGAAAGTGGTGTGTTGATTTCAATAAGGATTTTGGAAAAAAATTCAAGGAAAATATTCTATCATATTTTGTGTAGATTCAAAATATAAACACCACCTTCCCTTTGAAAGCGATAATGCCTCACTAATGGTAGGATCGTGGTTTTGGAAATAAAAAGGGGTAATGGGCTGTACTTTTTTTTAAGAAAAATGCTTAGAAAATTTTACGTTTATAAATTATACTTCAATAATGGAATGGATTATTCTTTAATTTTAATGGAATTTCATTGGGGATAGATTATAGTGCTAGTCTACTGAGTTTTATACTCACACTTATTGTTCTTTTCTATTTTTTCTCTTTTGAAGATTTGAGCTTCGGTTTTGTTCTCCTTGAGCGATGGTTGATCATTGTGTTGGACTATAACCTATGAGGTCACAAGGAGCTGTTGTGGTCATATGGTTAGTTTTAGTTTCATTTTTATAGTTTTTTTTTATCATTTTTCATTTTGTGTATAACATATGTTTACTTCATTTTTATGTATATTTTGAATAGAATGTGCAACATTCTAATGTTGATTTTCTGTTTTATCTATTGGGAAAAATCATTCCATATTTGTCCTATACTGATTCCCTTGGCTCTTTTCAACATCTCGGGAGGATCAAGAACACCTCTCAATCCATACCAAGGATCAGCTCAGGTGACCAGTTTTGGTTCGACAAAGGTTGGTTGCTAACATACATTACTTCAACTAGAAGGAGATAGGACACTATGAGAATCAATGTCCCAAGCATCCAACTAATATACCCCAAATGATATTACTGGATAATGATCAAGTTATGATACTACCGCAGATGAAGTGGAATTATTAATATGCATAATCAAGATTCATTTCATTTGAATATTTTTTCAGCATTGTACTGGTAATAGTTATTATAGAATATATGAGGATTATACTAAAGAACTTTTTTATTGAAGATTTGAGACCATAAGTTGAATGGTACCAAGAAAATATATTATCTAGAAAGTAAAACTTTTTTTCAAATGATTGATTGAGGTAAAGACAACCCAAAATATATTTTTTATGTTGAGATAATGATGAATAAATGATTGATTTGGATAAGTACTTACTACCTTGGAACTAATTAATGACTTGTCGACAAGTGTTCTATGCAATCATTGATGAAGTTTAAAACAGTTTTTGATATGAGGAATATAACCAATAACATTAGTATTTCTTAAGAGATATAGATGAATACATGTTTCTGGTAAGGTTTTATTATAATTAGAGTTATTACAATATTTCAATAGGAAAGATGATGATTCTATTCACTAGTAGTAATATGAAAACTTAAAGATTATTCATGTTGATTAAAGGAAAATAAGGTAGTTGATGTGTTGAGTATGGTGGATTATGGAGTTATAAATAAAATTAGGATTTCCAAGGACCCTACGTACATGGATCTAGCAAGGATGGATATAGAATTATGAAGGAAGGGTGTTATAAGATTAGGAAAGAAAGGGAAACTAAGCCCCAGGTACATTGGTCCTTTTGAAATTTTAGAGAGAATTGGAGCCATGGATTTTCATTTGGTAATGAAACCTAGCCATTCTATGGTACAAAAAATGTTCCACATCTCTTTGTTAAATAAGTTTATTCTTGGCATAACATATATACTCACTACTGAAGGAATAGAATAAGAACGGATCTTATCTTAATTTTATGATTTTATCTAGATTCTAGGCACTATTTAATAGGTGTTGAGGTATAAGATGACTCAACAGGTAAAAGTACATTGGAAAAATAATAAAATTGAATAAGTGAAGAGGAATCCCAAGAAACTAATGATGTATTACTACCCAAATCTTTTTTATGAGGTAACATTCTAAAATTTAGAGGATGACTTTTTTTTATACGTGGAAGAATTTATCAACTCAAGGATTTACAAAAAAAATTCATATAGAATGCATGAAACACGAATTCCATATGAAAAAAAATTATTATAACCAAGAAAATAAAAATTATTTTTTCACTTCTATGATTTGAATTTTGAAAAACTAACATATACGATTGTGTTCAGTAAGATATTTAGAGTCTGATTGGATCAGCTTACTTTTTGGGGAATAGTAACAGGATCCTTATAAATAGTAATATACCCTTATGAATAGTAATGGTACCCTTATAAAAAGTAATATGAAACTTATGAATAGTAACCTCACCCATTAAAGTATAAATACAATTTATCACCTTATAAATGAAATAGAATATTTGAAAAATTAATAATTTAGTCTTGTTATTTATTTGTAATAAATATTTAATTAGAATCTTTTAATTAATAATTTTTTTTAAAATAAAAGTTATTTTAATAAATTATATGTCTAAATAAATATTTTGTTTTCCTAGTATTTTAGGATAATTTAATATGACCATAGTTAATTTTTAGGATATTATAAAATCATTTTCAATTTTAAAGGATATATATTTCGAGTCAATGATTATATTAATTAAAAATTAAATATATCATCCATAGAAAATTATTTTGATAAAATTGATTCAATTTTATTATTATACATGTCACAAAATTTTCATGGTGAATTTTTGGTATTTTTCTAAAATAATTGAATTTTTAGTGAATGGTAAAATGTGATAATTAACGATTAATGATAAAAACATGATTTCGTGGGTCATATGTGATGTATCAGTGATTTAAGAACACTTGCTTCAAAATCACATGCACAGATTATTATTTTTCTTTACAAGAATCAACCCTATTGCTCTACTTGAGAATATTAATAATATAATGAATAAGATATTCAAAAATCACCCATCCCCACCACTATAAAACCCACCCTCACCCCCTCTTATCTTCACTCCTTTAAGACTAGAAGCTTCACATTGTTTTTCACTAATACTCTTCCCTTATATCTCCCCTTGTCCATGATATCTTGGTCATTCCAAAATAACAAACCCCTTCCCTTAAAGAGGTTCCCAAGGGGTATATTTCAAGATGTAAAACCTCAGCCTTTTTGCTTTTAACTTCATTTTCAATTTGTTTTATATTCTTATATTCTCATTAGGTACTCTATCCAAATGATCTTGATAACTTCATTATCATGTAAAAACTATAATTATATCATGTTAATGAATTATTATTCGTCAATATCATCTATCTCTCTCATTCTCTCTATCTCTCTCTCTTCTAAACCAAATCATCGTCCGAGAGATGTCGATTTACAACATTCATGGATAACGAACCTTCGTTCTTCAATTTCCCCTTCAATTATGGTCATGAAACTCTTTTTATGGTTGAAAAATATTACAATATATTTATTACAACCTAATGAAAATTTTGGAACTGGTATATATTCATAATATTAATTCATATGACAAAACTTGTTTGTAATAATCGAAATAGCTACAAAACAATATTAATCATTACAGATGTTATATTATCCACTGATTCATCCACATACTATGTAAAAAATTGGTATATATAACCATTTTCAATTCTTGGTGTTCATTAATAATATATAAATTCAATAATTGAGATTTATAACCATCCCACATGAACTTCCATACTCATATACAAGAATACTGATAGTTAAAACCAAGGAAATGAACACCCCCAAGTGGTAAATTTGTATCATATAAGTCATCCAAAAGGCCATAAATGATTTTAATTAAATTATATTGAATATAATAAATTTATAAAAAAAGATCTTAATTAATTATATAATTCATTTAATCTGATTATAAATGACATTATGGTCTAGTGAATAACTCATTCGAGTATAAGGTTAGGGTTTACTCATCTCACTTCTATTTTTATTGAGATATTTTTTATTCACGTCTATTTCTTTTGTATGTGTTATTCAAACTAACCATTGATATATAATATAATGAATATATGTATTTTCATGGTATTAAATGTATAATTTTATTATTATTAGTTTATAGGTATATGATTCGATGGATTACAACGTGGTATGGGGTTCCACCCGAACATTCATTTTTTCCTTCTGGTTATTCCTTCACTATTCTTACCCACATGAATTGCTTATTTATTTTTGTTTGCATATTCTATATTATATTTGTATGCTCCAAAATCATATATTCCGATTATTTCATCTTTAATTTAGGGGGAATATATGTTTTAAAATAGTTACATTCATAATTCTTCTCGATAAAAAATCCAGATTCAACGGAACTTCTTTAATTCTTACCAATTTTCAAGTTCACTGGTTAATTTGTTTTAATACGTCATTATTTCTTTTAAAATTAAAAATTTTCTTAAGAATATTTATTTTGGTGAATTTCGTGACTTATAAAACCAAACATGCATTTTTGCTATAAAATCTTTTTAATGTTTTCCTTAAACCACACTAAAAATCTTTATTTATAAAACATCATTAAAAATCTTTTTAGACGATTTAACTTTAGAGGGAAACCATTTATGTTTCAAATATAATTTCAATGTATTTAAATGTTTTTTTCTTGTATATTTATGTTCACAATCTGATATTATTAATAATATAAAAGGTTTCCCAAAATAACACTTCTTTCCAAAATAAAAGGTTGTTTCTCAACTCACTTTTAATTCATTGAGATTTATGAATTCTTCACCACTTCCTCCTTGAATGTGGTGTTTGTAATTCCATTTAATATTTAAAATAATTAATCTTATTATTCTTATTATTTTATACAGAATTAATAATAAAATTTTACAAAGTGGTATGGGACACTTTGGAGTGTTTAATGATGATTTTCCTCAATAGTTTATTGATGATTTAATTATGGTATTTTCATCTATGATTATGATTAAAATATTTAAAATTTGTATGTGACACATTAATATAAATATATATTTTATTAGACATATGAGTAAATCATTGTACTTATCAAGTGGTGGGTGATTGCCCCTCGATGCATCGTTAGGTCTCATGAGACAAAACAAAATTGGGTTTTGGAAAAGACCTCACCGTTGTATTTTCAGAAGTCTGGGAGGAGACCTAGATGATAGGTTTATGGTGTCCAGAAGAAGAAATCCCACATTATGATATTAATAATAGATAAATAAATTTATTATTTGATTACTATAATATTTATGGTGATGTTTTCTATGATTATTTTTATAGAATTATTCATTCCATTTTTATTCCTTCCACATTGTAATAATAATTATGTTTTAGTGGAATGCGTTATTTACATTTTTGTATAATTTATGATATATTAAATTGTATCAATTACCCTTTCTGATAATCTCAAATCACCCAATTATTTTATTTCCTTTCCCCATGTTATGGAGAAGGAAGTGTTGAATAACCTTTCAAGGATGCAGTTTGTTTCATATTGTATCGTTTTTTTTCTTTTCCCAATTTATTATGGGTTTCTTGAATTTAATTTATTTTTTCCAGACTACTAAACCAATTGGTCCTTTGGGATTTCATTCCTTATAATCATTCCAATGTATTAAAATAATTCCATGGATCTGGGATTATGGGTCGAGGTGTTATATTATATGAGATGATCTGATTATGGATTTTTTTCCATGAATAATGGTATAAGTCATTGTTACTATATTCATGATAATTTTAGACCATAAATTCATCCCATATATTCTTACGATTCATAATTATATATATTCAACATTGGTTGAAGAATTTATATTTGATCTTGTGTGTCACCATTGAACTGATGAGTCGATAATGATCTCAATAATGGTACACGCTATTACATTATTCTAGAAATATTTCCTATAAATTTACTATATTTTATGGTCCTGTTTCAAATTTCATTGTTCTTTCCCTAATAAATTTCACTCACAACCCTTTTGGGAGACTATAATACATTGATACCTTATGAATCATCAGTCATCATTTTTTATGCTATGAAGATAGCTAGTAATTGGTAATCAAGTGGGATAACTCCAATCAATTCTTGAGACAGGGATGTGTTGTGGCTTTGGGATGGTTTTAGGTGCTTAAATTATTTTATCTCTCAAATTTATTTTCTATATTTTATGGGCTTAGTTGAAAAATAGTTTGGACATGTTCTTTTATACTTCTACATGTTATGTGTTACAGAAAAATGTTGTTTATCATTCCATATAATCTAATATTTTTTTATAAATAATTTTTTTATTTGTATATTGAATTATCACTCTAGTATGAGGTTATATAATCAATATGGTAATTCCATAAATCCTTAATATTAGTCTATAAACATTGTTAGAAGGATAGGTGTGACTGAGGTATTGTAGGGAACTTAGTTTTCACACTGGTATGCGGTCCTAAGAACAAGAGGAATTTTAATGTTTTATCATAGTGTTTTATTCTTTTTCTTAATCTTTTGGATATGGCTGAGATGGACTATGGATATGTTAGATCACGTGATGGACCTAATACTATAGTGGCGAGAACAACTATTTTGTGGGTGTTTTAGGTCAGTATTTAGGTGGGATTGTTGTAATTCATTTTCAATTTTACTAATGAAATTTTTATTCAATATAATGTGTGTATTGAGATTTATATTTTTATTTTTTTCTATTATCAGGTTTGAAATTGTATTATCTATATGAATATTTTATAAAAAAAATTATCCATATATTATTCATGTCATTTATGTTATTTATATCACATATAGAGTTTTTTGTAGTCGAGTGTTCCAAAAACAACGTATATGGTGTTTTCCCATATAGCACGTTAATGTAATTATAACCAACTGGATTTCATTTATTCTTATAATTATAGTTCTTCTTGATCTCATAATGGGATGTTTACTAGAAATGGTTGTACAATCCCTTTATTTAGGGAATGTATAGTGACCCTTGGTGGGATAATACAGGAGTTGAATTACATCACTATGAAACCATTTTGGATGATTTAAAATTGTTTTGGTTATTTTATTTTTCTATAATAAACTACGTGGTTTTTTACATATATCTTCATTTCTAAATACTTCCAAATTACTCTATATAAAAAAGGAATTTCATGAAACATATTTTAATATGTATAAGTTTTTATATACATATAGATGATATCATTAACCTTAAATCACATGTTATGACAATTAATTTAAATTAAAGAGAAATATAACATAAACATGTATATTTTTACTAAAACAATTTTAAGGTGGGGTTATATAATTGATCTATTTAACTATAAATTTTTCTTATAAATATAAAACTTTTTCCTATATAATGGTTATTTATTTATAAATTTTATACATTAAATAAATAAATTTATTTAAGAAACAATGATGTTGGAGTGATTACCTTATTAATGAAAGATTCCAATCAATGATATTATAAATATTAAAATAAAATTTATGTGAATATTTTGTTTCCATCGAAGAATGTTTTTGGTTACTATTACATATTATAATTGATTTAATGCCTTTGGTTCTAAGTAATCAAGTTTTTATGAAATTAATAAAAAAACAATTAATAAATAGTTTCAAAAATGACATAAATGGGTTTTTTTAAAAAAAATACTACTTTATTAAATGTAATAATAGTCATAAAAATATAAGATTCGGAAAAATGAATTATGTAATGTTAATAATATCATTAATTATCCACTTTTGGTTTTATTAGAATTTTATTGTTACAATAGTAACCATATATTATGAAAATACAAGAAGACATGGTAAGAGTTACTGTTTTTAACTAAGGGTTAAAGATAAAAGATAAGGTTAATTTAATGACCTAAACTTGTCTGAAACCTATTGGTTGAGTGGATGTCTACCCATAAACATATTATCATAGATATATATCACTCTGGAACTATAATAATTTGAAAATAAATTTTTAAAAAAATAATATTTCAAGACATTCCTAATGTGACCCAAATTTATCTTATAAAAGTAATCCACATCTATACACATTCTCAATCCTATCAAAGACATTTTCTTGTCAAAATTATACTAAAAAATCTCCCAACATCTCTACCCTCCTCCTAGAATCCTTACCATGGGTAGAAAAAATGAAGAAATCTTTTGGGCACAAATCAAAAGAAGTTGCCCAATTTAGAGGTAACGCCTTCTCGAAAGTTCTTTTCCTTTAATTTTCATTCTCCACTACGTATGATATTATTATTATATGATTACATAAAAAAATAGTATCCTAAATATACTATGATTTTTTAGTAGAATTATTATAAGTACACTTACATATACCTCCATCCAATGGATACGAACATATTGTTTCTGTGTGCAGAGAATTACTGCCTCACGAAACGATGATAATTCAATTTTATCCTACCATCTCTCATGGAGTCTATTATGATCACAAAATATTTATATATGAAATATATTAAATTTATATTTTCCCTATTATTCTGTAATTTTTATTTACAACATACATTTATGCATTCCATAATGTGTAAATATAATAATTTCATTTGAGGAAGTGTGGACTATCACTCCCTGAAAGTTATATGACTCGTTCATTCCATACATGTAATGTATAAAGTATAGTGTTAATGAAATTATGTAACATATATAACATATATATTATATTGGAATTAAAATATACCTTTGTATCATTTAGTTTTTAATCTTCTAATATGATAAAAAATGAAAATAGTGTTTATGCGTATGTACGGCCTACCATCTCCATGAACAGTGCATTTCATTTATTATCTCCAAATGTTATGGACTAGTTTAGATACATATATACATTATATATATGATATTTAAATCATTATAATATTATGGATATGATAGAATTTTTACCACATGGATAATTTACATCAAACAAGTTCATTTTCGACTCATGTACCGAATATAAAAAAATGACCAATATAAACATAAATAATTATGTAATTTTTATCACATTGTAATAAGAGATTTAAGAGGATAAATAAACATAAAAAAGTTTCTCATGAATTTAGAAATTAAACTAAGAATATTTTTCATAACATAATGATTGTACGTGATGATTTGGACTCAAGATAAAGGACTTCATCTTAATATCCTTTCATTGAGGCATATTTTGATGTTGTACACCACCTTATTTTATACAATGTATAATAAAACACTTTTACTTTTAATTTCATTCAAATGGGTTATTTTTTTTCAATTTGTTTTACTAAATGATAAAAGGAACTTTTTAACATAAGCGGTGATAATATATCCTCTACAGCAATAACCATTATTTAATATTTGGCTTCCTCTATAAGACTTAATGTTTTTAAAAGGAAAATAAATCCATTATTACCTTTTTGGGTGTTTTGGTATCGAAAATGGTTTTGAAATTAAATTTTTTGTTTTTATATTTTGAAATGATCTCTTTTGTTTGAAAATGTAATTTTATTAGTGAAATGTTTATATTTGTAATATTTTATGTGTTATGATTATATAATGGTACATGGAAATTTCACGGGTGGTTACGTGATAAACCAATGATGGGTGGTTATGTGATAAACCAAATACTATTGGTTTAGTGATAAACCGTGAATGGTTGGTTACGTTATATCCTCCAATTCATTGGGTATGGAAGTCACCTGTATGGATTTATTTTTTAGTGATATGTGTGGAAGTCGATTGTGTGGTTATTCCATTTATATTTGTTAATGTGTCAAGTTACATTTATATGTTATATTTTTCATTAACTGGAATTTATGGTAACATTTTAGTTACAAAAAGAGTAAGAAATGAGTTTATATTCCGTGAAGTATATTTACTACATCATAAAGGAAAAAATTATTACTTTATGATAAAGTATTCATGGTTTACATGTTTTCTCAAGACTAATAGTTTTCATTCTTTATGTATCCCTTACTACGATTTTTATACACATCCCAAGTTTTGAAATGTTTTTCATAGGACTTAAAGAAGAATAAAGTCAAGGATGGGATCAAGGAAAATTCATATTGATTAAACATGAAATGAACCATGTTTATTTTAAAAAAAAAATTGTTTTTTGAAAAAATGGATTGCGAGGAGAAGTTTCTACCTGTAATATTTAAGTTGTTATATATGAGTTATGAACTAATTTTCTATGTCTCTAAAGCTGAAAAGATCCTCAATGTGAATTAAAGTCAAACTGATAAATTATCTCAAGATTATATAACATTTACGGTTGGTCTTTATAATATATGTTAATTACTACCCCTACTACTCACTAAATTCGAAAGAATCTATTCCCTCCATGATATTATTTGAATTATCATAACATTGTATAATACAGTTAAAAAGCCTTTTGTGATCTAAAATTGACATACAAGGATCCTTTTTTACACTATGTATATCCTCCAAATCCACTAAAATAATCTTATATATAGTATCATATAAGAATAATTTTTTCCCATACTCCATCAAAGCCTCAGGGTTCTACACCACCCAAAAATAAACCAAAAAACACTTCTTTTTAGTAACACTAACCCATATTTTTAATCCCATTAAACCATAATTGACTCCTGTAATTGTCTGTGGCCTTTATAAAATTCCTTCTACTAAAAACCCCTCCCATGCTTCCACTGTAGAAGTATATCAGAACCTCAATATCATCATAATTTGTATTCTAACCTTTCACTATAACCTTATATCGAAAATTTCTCAAATTAAAATCATGTTTTGAGTGGCATATCATAGATAAAAGATTATAGAACTCATTCTAATACATGTTTGAATGAATTTGATAATCATATTGATAACTACCCATGAATGGGGAATCCATTTAATTTTTTCAAAAAATAATTCAGCCACCATTCATAGAAATATGTTTCACATAAACATGGGTTGATACAAGATAAACATACAATATGATTCTAGAAAATTAACCAAAACAATTATTCTAAAGAATATCCTATGTTGATGATAATTATATACTATAAAGAAATATCTATCAAATTAAAATGAATACAAAAAATTAATGTTGTATCCCATGACTGTAATCCATTTCTAATTCCTAGTGTTTCTAATATAAAATATATTAAATTATGTATCCAATTATAGATATCCTAGAATATATATTATATAAAAAATGGAGATAATAACCAGACACAATACATAACTCATTGAAGGGGAAAATAATATGGATGAATCCTTACCCAAATTGGATAAATATTATATTATCAAATAAATATAAAATTTAGATATTAACTACATGATCCATATACATACAAGTTACCCTATGATAGAAAAATAGTACATGAAAAAATAGAGAACCTAAAAATACTGAAGAATTAAAAAATAACTTATTTTTTATCCATAACATCCATAGTGAAACCATTCCTAATGATATGCTCACGAGTAGTTTTATTGAAGGTGAATTATTTTAATTTTATCAAATTAGTTGGGAATAAAATCTACAAGTATGATAATACCATTACCAATTTTTCTAATTCATCAATATCAAATAGATATCCCCCCACTAATAAGTCCAAAATGAGTGATAGATTCATTGAAAATGATTTTTTTAGAAATTTAATTAATCAATTATAAAAATATTAACAAGGTTATCATAAAGATATTCATTTTTTATAACACATTTGTAAGTCATAAATCATAGGTAACCATATATTCCAATATATTATACAAAAAATACAATCTAATATGCTCTCATAGAACCACACAATATCTCCCATATTATAGTGGGATACATGAACCTCATTGAGGGATTCATTTTGGTCAGTGGGGTTTAAAGACACATATGGAGGACCAACACTACATATATGAAAATATTTATCAACTGATGGGGTTTCCTACTTCAGGGATATAGGAAATGTGTCCCATCACGTGGGGGGTTACATACTTTATTGGACATATGGAGAGATCTTTTCCTCATTTAAGAAGTATGTATATCAAAATAAGCGGTCATAAATCTCTATGGGGAGAATTACATTTTTTAAAACATGGGGTTACAAACACCATGTCTAAATTTCAGATAGTGGGAACATATTTTTTGAGTTTTATGATTTATAGAAAGAATATATTTTCCCACTCTCATATTATTAAAAATTATGATTACTTTATATTTTCCATTTTTATTTTTGAATAAAATATTTTTCTAAATATTTTTTAGATGCTTAAAAAATATAACATAATGAAAAGGGTATGTCAATTTATTTCCAAATAAACATTTTCAATAATCATTTTATTATATATTTTTTTCAAATTCATCATCTATTAATGCATCCTATACTTTAGTAGGATTTTAATATTTTTTTACCTTCTTTATTTTTTTGACACTAGATTGTGATGATTTTATAATGATAATTTCTTGAAAATAAATATTTTCAACATGTAAACAAAATGTTAAAAGAATTATGGTTTTTTTAAGGGTGAAATGTTCAAGAATCTATTTTACATACTAATAATTGGTAACTGGTCGTTTTTTAGGATTATAGGGTTATACGGATAGTGGTTATACAGTATAGTTATCCTAACATATCTTATATTAATATGTGGTCATGAAACATATCATATGGAAGGGTGATAGTGATATGTCTTATAAAACTGGTAATTTGAAACATATTTAACTATTGAATTTCATATTGTAACTTGTCTTCAAAGTCAATAAGGAATGATTTAACCAATGTTGAATCTCCTATTGATTTAATCGAGCACCAATTATTAATTGCATGATTTATGAAGATACTGTTCCAAGATAACAATAGGTTTTTTATAAATTATGTTGGTTATAAATTTTTTGGTTTTCAGAAATATTTATGTCACATGAATCCTGATTATTGATTCCCTGGAATTATTAAATTTATAAATCATTATTTTATGTAATATATTTTATATTTTAGATTTTATGGGATTAAATTAACCTCTATTTTTCTAGTGAATATTAATTAATTCATCACACCCTTATTCCCACCATATGCTCAAAAATAAAATTCCATTATTAATACTTAAGTATACCCTTATTGAAATTTGGTTCTCACATTTCTTATATTCTATTCTCAATATATTGTAGAGAATGGTTTTAATTATTTTACAGATAAGAAAGATACTATATGTTATGATCATTGTGAGAGGTGATGTATATTTTTTAGAACTAGTATTTAATGTATCATAGATCTTATGTAAGAGTTTGAAAATTTAATTAAAACTATAATCATAAATGATATTTTAGTGTGTAAGTGATACAATATATTATTCTTGATGTGTTCATTTCAGTATCATAGAAATTAAGTCATAGTTTTTTCTATAAAATATAGAAATGAAAATATTATTTTCTATAATAATATCTAATAGTGTGGGTTTGGGATAATTGTTGTTGGTATTTGTGGAATTTATTAGATAACATTAGAGATTATGATGATTTCATGTGAGGTTAGATTACATGTTGTGGATACAATCATGTGTTAATTTTCTTATTTTTGATTATATGTTCAAAAACATAAAAACTCTTTTGAAGGATTTATGTGATATGATTTTAGGGTTATAAATGGTATTTTGGTATCCTTAATATTGGGTTGAGCTATGTGTTACCCATGGGATTAACTTGAAGGATTAATTCGTAAGAATTATATTGTATTTCTAAGTTTCAAGTTCTGCGGTATGATAAAACCTTTGAAGTTAAAATAATAATGAATGTGGTGTTCTTGATTTTATTTGGGGGACAAGGATGATTATATGTGGAATGATATTTGTGGATCTTATGGTGTTATTGGATGATTTTAGAGAATAATATTATATTTTTTAATCTGAAGGTTTATTCCCTTTGGTTGTTATGTTACCATGCACTATCCATTTTATTTTTTGGTTAATGTCTAATATAAGGCCCCAGCCTTAAACCTTACTTAATTATTGAATTAAATGAATAATTCACATTGAGGATCTTTTTAGGTTTAGAGTTTTAGAGAATTAGGATATAACTATTACATCTCAAAAGATTACAAAGTAGAAACTTCTACTAAGTTTCCATAAAATAAAAACTCTTAAAATGAAACATGTCTAGTTCCATGTTTTAGGTAGCATGACTTTCCCTTGATCCCATCCTTGACCCTATTCCACGTTAAGTCTTGTGAAAAACATTTCAAAAACTTGGGATGAGCATAAAAAGCACAGTATGGTATACACAAAGAATGAAAACTGATAGTTTTTTAAAACAACAAGTAAACCATGTATAATTTATCAATGTAATACTTTTCACCTTTTCAAAGTAGTAAAAACTCTTCACTGAATAAAAGTTCATTATTTACCCTTCAGTAAACAAAATATTACCATAAAACCCATATAAAGATCACAAAACATATAAAGGTAACTTGGGACATAAACATACTTAAGGGGAGTAACCATATGGTCAACTTCCACACATACATAATGGAATAGCCATACAGCCGACTTCCACACATACTTAATGGAATAGCCATACGGCCGACTTCCATACCCAATGCATTGGAGGTTATAATGTAACCACCCGTCCTAGTATTCACGGCACCACCTGTCATATGGTTTATCACGTAACCACCCGAAAAATGTCCAAGTACCATCATTACACATAAAATATTTAAAATATAAACATTTCAATAACAACATTTCATTTGTAATCACAATAAGTAATTCCCAGAAATTGAATTAATCAATCAATTTTCAAAAACCATTTAAATGATATTTTTGAATCAAAGTGTCCCATAGCAATTTGAAGCTTTTAATGGAATTATAATTTTAAAACATTAATGTCCATATAAATTAATACTGAAAACCATTTTGAAAGCATGGACATTAAAGATAAAGATTTAGAATAATGAATCTTTAAAACATTTAAAACGAAATTTTTGTTAAAGAGTTTTTAACAAAATGAGAGACTCTTGAATACAAATAATTATGGAATAACATTTAATCCGAACTTTATAATATCATGAGAATAAATGGATTCATGATATAATATGTCAAATGACAGTATACACACCATATAAGAGTGAATTTGTGCATAAAAACAATGAAGTCTCAAAAGAAATGTAAAATGATATGAAATCCATTATAAAGAAGGTACCCTTAAATTAAGGATAAATCAATCTCATAATTATGTGTGAAAAATATAAATACACCCAATATAAGTGGATATTAAGTTTAAAACAATCAAAGGCCATTCACACATATTCAATCGATGACATATTCAATAACTACATGTTAAACCCAAAGAAATTGAAATTGGGTTAAGAAGTTCCCTTGGTAAAATTCGACAGGCTAACGACGTCGCATAAAATTTTACAAAAAGGGTTGATGAGAGAGATAAAGGGTATCTCATCACTTGGACATAAAATTTACATAAATAAGGATATATAAGAACATATCCCAACATAATAGTATGTGAATTAAAAGACATAACAAAAGAAGTCTTTTAAAAAGAGGAGGGTGAAAGGTCCCCTTACCGACTTGGGTAACTTTCGAAACGTACACCCCATTGAAGAAGGGTCATAGAATGAATATGTAAGTACCCATAAATTAAATTACATTACACAAAGAGTATAATAATGGGAAGTACATACACCACTCAAGGGAAATTGTGGCAAATGTAGCATAATTATCATGGGAATAAAAGTGAGATGAAAAATCCCTTACGAAAACTCGGCAGCCTAACGACGCCACTTAAAACTTCCAAAAATGGATTGATGAGATCAAATATGGTATCTCATCACATTAAAATAAAATGTACAGAAAGAGTAATATAAACTAACATCCCCCATCATAACAAAGAGGATCTTAAAAGAAGTGACATAAAGGAGAGTACTTAACGAGAAAGAGAGTGGTTAGAACTCTTACGAAAATTCGGCAGCCTAACGGCGCCACTCAAAACTTCCAAAATGGATTGATGAGAGATAATAGGGTCTATCATCACATGAACTTAAAAATTACAGTAATATTAATATAAAAGAACATCCCAATAACATGAAATATGAGCTTTAAAAGGAATGACATAAAAGAGTGTACTTAAAAAGAAAGAGAGGAGTAGGATCCCTTACCATGGGTCCGACTTGACTAGATCGTTCTTTAACGTCCTGAATAATAAACTTGGGTTAATTTCTATTTTCTTAAGAACCTTTTTCAAGTTCATTATTTCTTTTATATCACTTATTTACTTTTTATAAACATTATGTAATCATTTAATTTAATAATGTTTGTTTTGTCGATATTTGGTTCTTAAGTCGAAAGTGAACTTCTTACAATTACATGTTGTTCATGTGGTCTATGGTTCATTATATCCAGAATGATATTCACGATTTGGATATCATATATATCCATCATATACATGTATTTATAATATTACATAATCATTTAGAGGTATGAAATGAAATGCACCGTTCATGGAGAAGGTAAATCGTACGTACGCATGAACGCTACATTCATTTCTTTGTAATATTAATGGAATTAAAAATAAATGAGAGGTATGTATATTTTAATTCCAGAATTATATTCATCATTTAGATGTATCCTTCATCATATATATCCATTAAATACATGTACTTATAATAGTACATTACATTTGGGGATAAGAAATGAAATGCACCGTTCATGGAGACGGTAAGCCGTACGTACGCATGAACGCTAATTTCATTTCTATCTCATACTTTAATGGACATAAATAATAATGATATATAGGTATATTATAATTCCAGTATAACATCATATATAATAATTTTAAATCCATCCTTTATACATCCCACATATGGCATTAACGAATCAAATCACTTTGAGGGGGCGGTAGTCCGCACTTCCTAAAATGAAATTATCGTGTTTACCCATAATGGAAGCCATAAAGGTATGATTAAAATGAATAATAAATAATCTTAAGAAAAACATAAAAATATCATATATCATATATAAATATATTTACATCTTAATAGCCACCTTTGAAGGTGTTATATGAGTGTTGAACAATCATCGTTTCGTGAGGCAGAAATTCGCCATCCACGGAAACAGTATGTTCTTTAACCATTAGATGTAGGTGTGTGTAAGTGTAAGTGTAGATCGAATCCTTCTTATAATGACATCCTAGTGTATTTAATATACTGTATTTGTTACAAAAGAAATGAATAAAAAGAGTTTAGGGGGTTGGAGAAGCAAAATAAAACAAAAGGACTAAAGTGAAGACATTACCTTAAAATCGGGTAACTCCTTTTGGTTTGAGCTCAAAGGATTACTTGGGAAGACTTCTGCCCAAAGTGAGGCTTCAAGGAGTAATATAGGGAAGTGTAGAGACAAAATGGGCAGGGGTTTGCCGAGCCAAAGGCTTTGGGAGTGTGGGTAAGGAGGTAGAGGTGGGGGCTTTTTATAAGAGGAGAGGAGGGGCACTCTTGTAAAGTTACAAAATGTAACTTTATTTTCAAAAGAGTTTCGGATTTTAAAGGTCCCACATTAATTTATTTCTAGGGTAAGGTGATAAGGGTTCGAAATACACTCATCCAATAGGTTTTGGACATGTGTAGGTATTAGATATTACATTATCTTTCCATTTTATTTAAATCGTTAAATAATGAGGTCATCGCTACATCATCACGATGTCATAACTAATTTAATTTATATAATGTCTAAAAATTATAAAAAAACTAATATGATGTGGGAAATCTTTTTATCTTTCCAATGACTAATTATAGTCAAACATGTGACTTGTATAACCCCATTTAAAAATTGTTTTCGTAAAACATCTCATGTTTGTGTCATTTTTACTTTAACATTAAAGAAAAAGGTATTTATGTCATTTTCCAACCAAAGTGGCTCCATGGGGTCCCCAAGTTGACCCATGGATTTTAATTTTCGTCCATGACACATCCAATTAGGGTAGGAAATGTTTCTAGGTCATTTCATTTTATTAAAACATTATTCTTACCTTAAACAACACTAATTACTTCTAATCGCGATTAAGAACTTAAAAGTTATTATTCACCAAAAAAATTGTTTTAATCTCATTGAACCACATTTTACTTCTTAATGACAACCATGTATGTCGTATTTTTTAAATTCAAAACACAGAAGTGGTAAAATTTCATTGAAACGAAAAATCAGTTTTTATAAGTACCACTTAGTGGTTTCACTATTCATCAAAAATTTAAGTTTTTCAGAAAAATCCCAAAAATTCACCCTAAGCTATATTTGATATTCCAAATTCAAAAATAAAGTCTATTTTACAAAATTCAAAACATATAAGTCACATTAATCAATTCAATAATTAATTCTCTCTGTCGGAGCAAATAGCGTGTTTTTATGAAACAATAAGTATCAAAAGATTGACACTAGTTTAAGTCTAATTTCAAAGTGAAATTAATTCCAACGACCACTATTGGATTTAATGGTAAAAATATTTTATAATTTCATTTTAAAACCAATTCAAAAGATAATCTAATAATATAAATAAATTAGATTAAAAAGAGGTTTTGGATTAAAATACAATATTTTACACTATTCATTAAAAAATGAACTTTATCGGAAAGATACCAAAAATTTACACGAAGAACATTTTGATGTCCCGATTCTAAAGAAGAGTTTTATTTGGTCCAATAGAATGTATAATGGTGAAAAAAACTATATTTAATGACGGTTTTCCATCAAAAGGCGATAAGTGAACCTTTAGTGAAAACTAGGGCATATACGCCTAAAATTGAATTCTTTCCGTATTTTAAGCCTTTATCTTTTATTGGATAAATGTAAAAACATTTAAAAACATATATAATCGTATTTTCGTTATTTCTATCAATTCCTGCCAATAAAACGGCTACATGTTAACTACCATTTAAAATAATATTATTTTATTATTAGAGTGCAACGTAAGATTCCCTAGAAACTCGTTGTTGCGTGTTGGGTACGCCATCGAGCATAGCGTCCCCTTTAAAGTCATATTAATATTTTATTCAAAAATATGGATAAATATGTGAATTTCATACTCTTTATTTACCTGGGGTGTTACATCCTTCCCCCCTTTGGGAATTGCGTCCTCACAATTTTAAAATTGAGCTCGGAAACATCCTTGAAAGTCCCACATCGGAACAAGAGTCAGTAAAACAATCACTTTAAAAGAAGGAAAGAGAAGTACAGAGGTCACCCGAGTGAACCCACACTTGGATTATATGTAAGAAAACATGGACATGGAGGAGAAAACATAGGGTCATGTTCTGATGGAGAGTGATAGAAAACATGTTTTGGAGAACGTTAACCATAACAAAATCACAAACTTGTGATGGGTTAAACGGTATTCAATTCCCCAGTAGGAAAAGTTAATAGACAAAATTTTGTTTTAAGTTACTTTTTATTGAGGAATTTATTCATAAGGAAACATAATCACTTATCATGTTGACATTCAACTTTTATTAGATTCCTTACACAAACTCATATTTTCTCCAAAAGACGAGTATTTAGGAAGACTTGTTCAAAGTAAGAGTACTATAATCAACTTCTATAGAATAACCTATTCCACAGAAGAGAACTATATACTTCTCATGTCTTTGGACTTTAACCAAAACCAAAACCAAAAAGGTTAGTAAAAGATCAGATAATCTTGAAAAGGATAACCCTTTATAAAAATAAAATTTATTCTTAATCTCCAAAATTTCTCCAACAAAACCCAAAGTTCAACGAGGACTATTCGATAAACAAATTGTCCATAAAATACTTCAATGTAAACCAAACTAATATTGAAACCCAAATATTTGTAGGATTTAGTCACATAGTCTTCCATGTTAAATCGTAACATTTATCTCCAAACAACATCAGTTGCTCTTAATGTCTCGTATTGAAAAGTAATTAACCTAATCACATATCCTCCATGATAGGTTAATAAATTTCCATAGATAACCCAAAATAAACTTACTCTTAATTCATAAAATCATCTAACTAAAAAGAATCAGTCAAACTAACAAGGGACTTCACGTAGTCTAGTGGTAGGCGATAAATACCAATCGCACTTTGGTTGTGGGTTTGATTCCCGCAGCTTTGTCCGACGCGAAAGGTTATCACACGGTCTGCGTCTTGATCCTATTCCACGTTAAGTCCTTGGAAAAACATTTCAAAAACTTGGGATGAGCATAAAAAGATCAGTAAGGGATACACAAAGAATGAAAACGGTTAGTTTTTCAAAAAAACTAGTAAACCATGTATACTTTTTCAAAGTAATACTTTTCACCTTTTCAAAGTAGTAAAAACTCTTCACTGAATAAAAGTTCATTACTTACCCTTCAGTAACCAAAAGATTACCATAAAACCCATATAAATATCACATAACATATAAGGGTAACTTGGGACATAAACATACTTAAGTGGAGTAACCATATGGTCAACTTCCACACATACATAATGGAATAGCCATACGGCCGACTTCCACACATACTTAATGGAATAGCCATACGGCCGACATCCATACCCAATGCATTGGAGGTTATAATGTAACCACCCGTCCTGGTATTCACGGCACCACCCATCATATGGTTTATCACGTAACCACCCGTAAAATGTCCAAGTACCATCATTACACATAAAATATTGAAAATATAAACATTTCAATAACAACATTTCATTTTCAATCACAATAAGTAATTACCAGATATTGAATTAATCAATCAATTTTCAAAAACCATTTAAAAGATATTTTTGAATCAAAGTGTCCCATAGAACATTGAATATTTTAATGGAATTATAATTTTAAAACATTAATGTTCATATAAATTAATAATGAAAACCATTTTGAAAGTATGGACATTAAAGATAAAGATTTAGAATAATGATTCTTTAAAACATTTAAAACGATATTTTTGTTAAAGAGTTTTTAACAAAATGAGAGACTCTTGAATACAAATAATTATAGAATAACATTTATTCTGAACTTTATAATATCATGATTATTAAGGGATTCGTGATATAATATGTCAAAGGACAGTATACACACCATATAAGATAAAATTGGTGCATAAAAACAATGAAGTCTCAAAAGAAATGTTAAATGAGTTGAAATCCATTATAAAGAAGGTATCCTTAAATTAAGGATAAATCAATCTCATAATTATGTGTGGCAAATATAAATACACCCAATATAAGTGGATATTAAGTGTAAAACAATCAAAGGTCATTCACACATATTCAATCGATGACATATTCAATAACTACATGTTGAACCCAAAGAAATCGAAATTGGGTTAAGAAGTTCCTTTGGAAAAATTCGACAGCCTAATGACGTCACATAAAATTTTACAAAAAGGGTTGATGAGAGAGATAAAGGGTATCTCATCACTTGTAAATAAAATTTACATAAATAAGGATATATAAGAACATATCCCAACATAATTTTATGTGAATTAAAAGACATAACAAAAGAAGTCTTTTAAAAATAGGAGGGTGAAAGGTCCCCTTACCGACTTGGGTAACTTTCGAAACGTACGCCCCATTGAAGAAGGGTCATACAATGAATATGTAAGTACCCATAAATGAAATTATATTACACAAAGATTATAATAATGGGCAGTACATACACTACTCAAGGGAAATTGTGGCAAATGTAGCATAAATCTCATGGGAATAAAAGTGAGATGAAAAATCCCTTACGAAAACTCGGCAGCCTAACGAAGCCACTTAAAACTTCCAAAAATGGATTGATGAGATCAAATATGGTATATCATCACATTACAATAAAATTTACAGCAAGAGTAATATAAACTAACATCCCCCATCATAACAAATAGGAGATTAAAAGAAGTGACATAAAGGAGAGTATTTAAAGAGAAAGAGAGAGGTTAGATCTCTTACGAAAATTCAGCAGCCTAACGACGCCACTCAAAACTTCCAAAATGGATTGATGAGAGAGAATAGGGTCTCTCATCACATGAAAATAAAAATTACAGTAATAGTAATATAAAATAACATCCCAATAACAAGAAATATGAGTTTTAAAAGGAATGACATAAAAGAGTGTACTTAAAAAGAAAGAGTGGAGTAGGATCCCTTACCTCGGGTCCGACTTGACTTGATCGTTCTTTAACGTCCTGAATAATAAACTTGAGTTAATTTCTATTTTCTTAAGATCCTTTTTCAAGTTCATTATTCCTTTTATATCACCTGTCTACATTTTATAAACATTATATAATCATTTAAGTTAATAATGTTTGTTTTGCCGATATTTGGTTCTTAAGTCGAAAGTGAACTTCTGACAATTACATGTTGTTCGTGTGGTCTATGGTTCATTATATCCAGAATGATATTAATGATTTGGATATCATATATTTCATATATATCCAGCATATACATGTATTTATAATATTACATAATCATTTAGAGGTAAGAAATGAAATGCACCGTTCATGGAGACGGTAAGCCGTACGAATGCATGAACGGTACTTTCATTTCCTTCTCATATTAATGGAATTAAAAATAAATGAGAGGTATGTATATTTTAATTCCAGAATTATATTAATCATTTAGATGTATCATTCATCATATATATCCATTATATACATGTACTTATAATAGTACATTACATTTGGGGATAAGAAATGAAATGCACCGTTCATGGAGACGGTAAGCCGTACGTACGCATGAACGCTACTTTCATTTCTATCTCATACTATAATGGAAAGATTTAATAATTATATATAGGTATATTATAATTCCATTATAACATCATATAAAATAATTTTAAATCCATCCTTTATACATCCCACATATGGCATTAACGAATCAAATCACTTTGAGGGGATGGTAGTCCGCACTTCCTAAAATGAAATTATCGTGTTTACCCATAATGGAAGCCATAAAGGTATGTTCAAAATGAATAATAAAGAAGCATAAGGAAAACATAAACATATTATATATCATATATAAATATATTGACATCTTAATGGCCACCTTTTAAGGTGTTATATGAGCGTTGAACAATCATCGTTTCGTGAGGCAGAAATTCGCCATCCACGGAAACAGTATGTTCTTTAACCATTATATGTAGGTGTGTGTAACTGTAGATCGAATCCTTCTTATAGAAACATACTTGTATATTTAAGATACTGGAGTTGTTACAAAAGAAATTAATAAAAAGATTTTAGGGGGTTGGAGAAGCAAAATAAAACAAAAGGACTCAAGTGAAGACATTACCTTAAAATCGGATAACTCCTTTTGGTTTGAGCTCAAAGGCTTCCTTGGAAAGACTTCTACCCAATGTGAGGATTCAAGGAGTAATAGAGGTAAGTGGAGAGACAAAATGGGTAGGGGTTTTCTGAGCCAAAGGCTTTGGGAGTGTGGGTAAGGAGGTAGAGGTGGGGGCCTTTTATAAGAGGAGAGGAGGGGCACTCTTGTATAGTTACAAAATGTTACTTTATTTTCAAAAGATTTTCGGATTTTAATGGTCCCACATTGATGTATTTCGAGGATAACGTGATAAGGGTTCGAAATACACTCATCCAATAAGTTTAGGACATGTTTAGGTCTTAGATATTACATTATCATTCCATTTTGTTTAAATCGTTAAATAATGAGGTCATCGCTGCATCATCATGATGTCATAAATAATTTAATTTATTTAATGTCTAAAAATTATAAAAAAATACTATGATGTAGTAAATCTTTTTATCTTTCCAATGATAATTATAGTAAAAAATGTGACTTGTATAACCCCATGTAAAAATTGTTTTAGTAAAACATTTCATGTTTGTGTCTTTTTATTTTAACATTAAATAAAAAGGTATTTATGTCATTTTCAAACCAAAGTGGCTCCATGGGGTCCCAAAGTTGACCCATGGATTGACTTGGTCGGCCATGACACATCCAAGGAGGGTAGGACATGTTTCTAGGTCATTTCATTTTATTAAAACCTTATTCTTACCTTAAACTACACTAATTACTTCTAATCGCGATTAAGAACTTAAAAGTTACTATTCACCAAAAAATTGTTTTAATCTCATTGAACCACATTTTACTTCTTAATGACAACCATGTATGTCGGATTTTTGAAATTCAAAACACAGAAGTGGTAAAATTTAATTTAAACGAAAAATCAGTTTTTATAAGTACCACTTAGTGGTTTCACTATTCATCAAAATTGATGTTTTTCAGAAAAATCCCAAAAATTCACCCTAAGCTATATTTGATATTCCAAATTCAAAAATGAAGTTTATTTTACAAAATTCAAAACATATAAGTCACATTAATTAATTTAATAATTAATTCCCATTTTCAGAGAATATAGCGTGTTTTTTTGAAACAATAAGTATCAAAAGATTAACACTAGTTTAAGTCTGATTTCAAAGTGAAATTAATTCCAACGACCATTATTGGATTTAATTGTAAAAATATAATATAATTTCACATGAAAACAAATTCAAAAGATAATCTAATCATATAAATAAATTAGATTAAAAAGGGGTTCTGAATAAAAATACAATATTTTACACTATTCATTAAAAAATGAACTTTATCGGAAAGAAACCAAAAATTTACACGAAGTAAATTTTGATGTCCCGATTATAAAGAATAGTTTTATTTGGTCCAATAGAATTTATAAGGGTGAAAAAAACTATATTTAATGATGGTTTTCCATCAAAAGGCGATAAGTGAACCTTTAGTGAAAACTAGGGCATATACGCCTAAAATTGAATTTTTTCCGTATTTTAAGCCTTTATCTTTTATTGGATAAATGTAAAAAACATTTAAAAACATATATAATAATATTTTAGTTATTTATATCTATTCCCGCCAATACAATGGCTACATGTTAACTACCATTTAAAATAATATTATTTTATTATTAGAGTGCAACGTAAGATTCCCAAGAAACTCGTTGGTGCGTGTTGGGTATGCCATCGAGCATAGCGTCCCCTTTAAAGTCATATTATTATTTTATTCACAAATATGGATAAATATGAAAATGTCATACTCTTTATTTACCTGGGGTGATACATCTAATACATGGAGGAATAGCTTGTGATCTATTTTTTTATTATGTGACCCATGAGAATATTATTTTAGTGCTTTATGCATGATAAATTTATATTTAATACCATTTTTTTGGATAAAAGTATGAGAATGTGGTGAAAATTTATTAAGGATGATATTATATATGTCATGTATGGATATTTTCATCTGTTTTTAGTCTATATGTTAATAAAATTCAAAAAATAAATTAAAACGGTTTTGAAATTTTTTATCTATTCACCTTAATTTCTTATGTATTTATTTTCTTCTCATATCTTTTTAGTTTATAGTTCTATGTTCATTAACATTTTTTTGATCATTCACTTTCTTATAATCAATGTTCTCTGTCAATATAAATTATTATTTTGAAATAAAAATTTTCCTTCATTTCCCTATTTTTACATCCATAAAATTTTCTCCAAATTGTAAACCTATTATGTGTTATTCTAAATAACATTATTATTTCACTATCCCTCTTTAAAAGATGAATTTTTTCCAACTCTTTCCATGAAGGGAATGTTCAAAAAAGGTATTTTCAAATTTCAATCACTTAATTACTTATTTTTAGGTCAAATTTTGAGGAAAAATTAATTACAAGGATGGGGTTTCTGATATCCTAAATTTTTTAAATAATTCAATGTTTGATAGTTTATACAACACAAAACACTAAGCTTAAAAGAACCATGAAATATTAATATATTATATGCTATAGTTATTTCATAGCCATTAGATTATTTGATATAAAATGGATTAGCCACATAATGAAACATGTATTGGTGATAATCAATACAAATGTGTTGATTAATTATTAGGGAATATGAACTTGATTTATAATATAGTCATTTTGTTTTTCAAAAAAAATCTTAAAAAATATTGTTATTACTTTGAATGAATAAATATTATAAATAACATATCAAACATTTATAGAAATCATTTCATGAAATAAAATTTATTTTTTAAACCTTGATATCAAAATTATATTATGGTTAAATATTACGATTTTCTGAAAATATTGATTTTTTAGTGAATAGTGAAAATATAGATATTTTAAAAAAATTATTAATTAATTTCATTAATATGACACATTAATTTATAAATATTATTTTAATGTAATATATTTTTTATTTAATTATAAATAGTTTTGTTAAATCCATAGTAATAATCATTATACCAGTATTCGATATATGTTCATTTTTATGAATAAGAAAGAATTGTTTTTTGAAAAAATTGTTTTTCATCCAATTTTTATTTTTAAACATATATTAACATATTCTACCTAGGGTAATTTAATATTTAAAATATATTCAATATTTTGAATCAGGCTGTCTAAATTTGGTAAAAAGGTCCTTTTTAGTTGTGGTCATTATAAATATTAATATTATAAATTATTTTTCACCAAAGAAATTTTAAATCAACTAATTTATGTTAAAAACTATGTAATGAATAAAGATAACCACAAAACATTCATTTAATCTATTAAATTAATCGAGTTTGACTATACTCATCCAATATTTTAATTTTTAGAATGGTTTTGACATTTATCTATGAAATGAATTCTAGATTATTTTAATTAATATATTATAAAAGATGTCACCCTCTCAATTTTAATATCAATGTTTTTTGTAATACATAAAAAGAAATTTTTATTGTAATAAATGGTTACTTGATGTAAAACTTAATTTTTTTCATGGTAATTTATTTTTAATTTTTATTGATTAATAATTACCGTAAATGCAAACAAAATGTCGATAAAATGCTTCATCAAATAGTATACAAATCAAGTAAATTATTTTAAAAACCCATAAAATTATATTTTTTGGGTGAAATAATTTGTATAACAAATTTCAAAGACATATAATATATTTCATGTCTTTGTAGGTATATATATATGAATTATATTGTTTAATAATTATTTTTAAAGTCGTATTATTTGAAAACATCTTAAAATAATTTTAATAGTATCTTATATTAACATTAATTTTTTAAATTATATTAAAATTAAAAAAAATCATCGAATTTGTGAATTGTAATAATATATTTTCAAAAATGTCATATGCTGGCTCTACCATCCCATGTTTTTGGACCATAGTATATTCTATCAGAATTTAAATTTTCCCTGTTGTATGGGCCAAATTATAAACCAAGAATAAGAATGTTACTCCATCAAATGGAACATATATAAGTTTATTTTTAAATGGTATTAAAGGATAAAGTGGTTTATTAGGTCTTTGGATGAGTTTCAAGAGCATCCAGTCCTGAAACACAGTTTCAGGGGAAGCAGACATAGGGAAAACTTAGTGCGCAATTAGTGTTAACCATACGCCATAACCATGTGGCCTATTTTATATTGTAAAATGGTTGATTAATAAAATGAGACCTTCTTATTAAAAATTTGTGGTGTCATATATGGACGATAAGGGTGTAACAAGGTTATGTCAAACTGAGTGGGGATAGGAACACGGCCGTGTGAGGCATTTTCCGAAAAATTTAGAGGAGAATTGCACATTCTGTACATTTTTTTGATACAATGAACATATCCTATAGTATTTTTTCTATATAATAAAATGTGCTACAATTTTTATTCATAGTTATATAAACCATACATTTGTATCATTAATTTCATTAAATGGTGTGGTTATTATCTTTTTCAGTTATTCTCCTTAAGGGTTTCTCTTTCTTCATTCTTTCCCACTTCCCACATGCAATAGCCTTCTTGATCACAACATTGGGATATTATCCTAGGAATGGATGGATATGATTCAATATATTTATCAATAAAACTAAATATAGTGGGTTGAGATCATATCAATAGCCTCTCAACACAATGTGCCACTTATTGTTTCCATCGCAGTGTGGAATGCTAAATCTGGGTGAGATAATTCACTATATTTTCTGGGATCTTGTATAATATTTAAGTTTATCATTTTTTTCTAGCTAAAATAAAATCCTGATAATTGAAAAGTGATGAATCTTAATAATAAGTTAGTTGGACTCATTCGTTTCACTTAATATCTAGGGAATTTAGAAATTACATCATTATTCCACACACCTTAATTTTTGTTCATCACCTCTTCAATGTGTAATTTTCTTTATAAATGTTTATTTATAAACTTTTATTATCTTAATAAATATAAATTAGACCATTTTAAATTACCTATATTTATTTATACCACCCCTTATTATGTGTGTTTCTTATATGTTGTGACCCATACTTGGTTAGGAAATTTGGCCATCCATTGTTGGTAAAATTTTAGATTCTTATTTTATAATTAACAACCATGGATTTAAACACCTTTATAATGTTTGGAGGTTTATCCCTAATGTATTTTATTATTAATATATTTTATATGAATTGGATTCACTTTTTTTATAGTTAATTATTAAAAGGATTTTCTTCCTCATCCCTTTTTAAAATCAAACCACCGAGGAAGTGTTTTTTCTTCTCAAATAATGTTTTGGAAACCTAATGTATATATTTAAATGAATAACATTAAATCTCAGGTACATTTCCCATAAATTACATAAAAATATAATGTAATTCCCCATGTCTATTTAATTTTACTTAGAACTTAGGTGATCCATATAATCAAATGGAATTCTCATATAGAATACATATGGACATGTAAATCCTTGCTAAATATAATTGAGTGTGATTGGTCTAGGATTTTCTTAGGTTCATTTTAATACTATCAAATTAATTTTTTACTACTTCATTAATACATGGGCCTTATAATACATAATGTATTTGGTGGTCTCAAAGCCTATTAGGGATTATTGTTATCTTGAGGGACATAAGTTACATTATTAAAGAATAACATAGACAACCTCATAGGTTGTATGAATTATATTATACCTTAAGTGTTACATGGGTATCCTTTTTATCAATATCCATTGGTGTAATATTATGATATATTTTTTCCCTATGCTTTGATTGATAATATGGTTTCTATTTTACAGAATCCTTGGATGGGCTCATTGGAAAATTGGTTGTTACAAGAAATACATGGGATTTTTAATTACATAAAGTCATGGATGGTCTCCTAGAATAACCATTATTATATTATTACTTGGGAGATATATAGGTTCCTTATTATGGAACTCATTAGATGGTATCCTAGAAAAAATGAATTACATAAAAGAAATTATTAATATATATTACTAGTTTATCTTTTTATAATGATTACTACACTAGGATGCCTTATATTTTACCTTGAATCCCTAACTAACAAATGGAATTATGTTTTGGTACATGTGACTAACAAGAATTTATCAATGGTTTAGAGACACTCATTATACATGGCTACCATATGTTTACCCTAACTCCTACAAAATAATTATACTTTTATGACGTCAGCTATGTTTCCTAGTATGGATTTCTTCATTGACAAACATAACTAAATAAATTCCCCTTGGGATTATATTTTTTGGATTTCTTCACATTAAAACTTGGGTCCTTTCTAATGCAGTTATATCTCTCGATATATATTTTTAAATATGTTCTTATATATACATGTTGTCATGTAAAATATATTCTAGTTTAGTCTAAATCTAGTATACTGAACTGGTTATCCTTGAATAATTACTTCCAAATTAATTATATTTATTTATTTATAACCTTATTTATATAATTTCACATTACTATATTTTATACTCATAGACTAGATAGAATTATTCATCATTTGTGGTGGATTTCTAAGTATATCTCACACCCTGTTTGGTAACCCATTTCAATGGGGTACCCGAACAAACCTTATGGTTAAAAATTGTTGGTTCATGGATTATTATTGTGTTGCTATGTTTGTGCTTGGTGGCATAGGAGAACTAGAATGGGTCGTAGTATAGGATTCCCATGGAGATATCCTTTGATGTTATTTCATTCTTTTTTCATTTTAATTTAAAAAATGTTTTATGTTATATCATTTTATATTATAACATAAAATAAAAATTTATGGTTCTATTATTTTACATTGTCCATTTTATTTTTTATTATTATCTTACTCTATATTTAATTTATGATTATTATACAATTGGGTTATTTATTATGATATATCCTTGTTCAAATCAGATAATGATGGTATAGTCTCCTTATTATTACATACATGGACCATCACTTCTAGTTGTCACCCTCTACCAAATACAGAGTCGCATGTGAGGCCATGTGACTGGCCAGCTTGGGGAACTGTTATACTGCATCCTGGGTTTGGATGTTACAATATGGAAGTATATATTGCTTTTCCATAATAATACAATATTTTTATAGTATAAAATATGTTATCAATGGGTCAATATATGGTAAATAACTATGTCTAGAAGTAATCAACCCATACATGAGTAAAACATAATATATCAAGAGATGAGACTATTATTAATTCATGTAATTATTCATAATTATTTTGACTTCACATCGAGTGTTTAGTGTACTTTATTCTACATACTAACTTATGGGACTTATGATATTTTACCCATGACATAATATGGAAAAAACATGTTGATACTTTCATCATTATAGGCACATAGAAATTGATATGAAATGTATATTTCATTACATGTATGTTTCATTGCATGATTGTCTAATACATGTCATATTTTCCTTGTGAGCTTGTTTATCATTGTTTTCTACAACCACTTCATAGGAAATTATTTTTTTTATTTTCTGTATAATATGATTCCATATATTTATATCTTATTTTATTTTATTTGAGGCTATGTTATATAATTTATAGCTATAAATATGATTTATGATTGGTTATTAATGTTTCTAGATCAACCTAAATTTTGTTTTCCATATTTCATGATGGTGGAAAATTAGTTATCCAATCACTACATTTTGAGCCATAGACCATTGGTATCATTTGTGGGAACATTTTATGGTTATGATTAAATAGGTAATAAAAAAATTTATAAGGTTTAGGGGACCATATAAATTATGAAGGAAAACCCACATAATAAAACCATTAAATAAAAATTTACCATATTATAAAATAAAATGTATATCCTAGTTGGAACTACATGAATGTAAAATAAAATTTATGATGTATAATACATTTATAACTTGGAAATCACAATTTATCTAATTAAACCTTAGTGATTAGATTTTTATTCTTAGGTATAATTCTTTTTGGAAATGATTTTATTATAAATTTTTTCACCTATATTACTTGGTAATTATGAATAGATTGAATAAATTAATTAATATACATATAGACCCAAGTAAGCTAGTTGGGAAATTATTCTTATTAGATTAACCTGTTGAGGGTGATTTAAAATCATGAATGAAATAGTGATACCCTAAATGGATACCTTATTCATTCCATACCTCATTATTTAAGCCCGTGGGGGAATACTCATTATACCTATGGATGGTTGTTTAAAGTGTTTGAAACCATTTTTACTGGTTATGTATAAATGTGTGGGGATTCCTACTAACCTAGCATCCATAAAATTTTAGATCGTTTAGTCTTTGTTTGAGATTTATTATACGAGTACTACATTAATTAAAATGGAAAATTATAACCAAAAGGTTGTTTTTCTCTATATCTTGGAAATGATATTTTCTTTAACTAGTCGAAATTTTCAGATCCTAATGGATAAATATAATTAGTAAAATTTAATGAAGACATAAAAAATATTTATTTTGGCTAGACGTCAGATAAATAATATTGTTTCAAAGGAATATTTGGATTCATTTCCTATGTGCATTATCACATCAAATAAATAAATCTCCAACTAAATTTTCATTAAAAATAATACAATATGTTATTAGAGTTTATCCATTCAAATTTCTATCAGTCAACTGTTAATTATTTTAACAATGTAAATGAAACCATTTAGTGTATTTTGTAGAATTATCCCTCATGTATGGTTTGATTAGAATGTTTTCTTAATGGTTTAATTGTATGGATAATGTTGTTGTTTCACATTGGATTATTCATCTATGAAGTGATTTGATATTATTAGAAATAGATATTAGTTTTAGTTTTTAGCATGAATCTTGTTTCAGGATAAAAACCTTTTGTAAAAAATGAATGTTCTAGATCATTTTGGTATCTCTCTCCTAACATAAAGCATTTCTAAATGCAAGTGATCTATTTCAAAAAAGTGTTTTCATTCATGTGATAATTATCTAGAGTATGACATTTATTGAGGAAAGGAAACCCCCTAGATTATTGGTGTAATATTATATTTTTACACCTATTATAGATGTAAGCATCGAGTAATTCTAAATTTTAGTAGGTTATATATTATTAAGTCAGGTTTAACCAAATAGTAGGTCGTGTTACCATTATTCTTCTTCAGTGATGGATGAATTGATATTTTTCAGCCAAGATAATTTTTAAATGCATATTATGACTCTGAGATATATATTTCATATAGGATATCAGTTACTATGACTCATTTGGAATATGGGCGTACGAACAATATTAATAGGAGTACTATTACAATGATTAAATCTTAGTGTAGTTATCATCAATGCATGTGTTTCCCATAAAGTCGGAAAAATTATAAGGGAAACCATTTCTATTTGGTGGAAATAATTAATTACATGAGCTTTTTTGCTACATTCATGGGTCATATCCACAATAATGTGACTAAAATTTTAGAGGAAATTGATTTTTTTCAAGACATGCGAGGATGTTTTAAAGTGATTAGGTATTATAACACTACAATTTAGTTTAGTTTTGGCTTATATTCATGATAAAAGTAATATATGAGATTTTTCTTAGAGAGGGAATCATGGATACCCTCAAAGTAAAATATAACCAAGGATTCTTATATACTATTGGGTTTCTTCACTTTTCAATTAGTGCTTCGTAAAATCAAGTTGGTCATATATTTAGCATATGTTCAATGGTGGATATACCACTAATCATGGGATGAGTTCCCCTATCAAATAAATTATTTCTTGGAAACTCATAAGGTGGGAATCATCATGTTGAATGTATTATCATATTCTTCCAAGTAGAGATATTTTAATTGTAAAATACCATTTGAAAATCATAATTTCATTTCTTGATAACCCATGAGGATTTTATGATTCATCTTATAGTTCTTCAAGTGATACCAAAAATAAAACCCAATTAAGAGTTTTGATGTACAATAGATTCTATATTTAGACCCGACATGTATACAAAACAAAATGAATGTAACACTTATGATGTCTGTAGGTTAATTCAAAGAAGAAGAATAATAGTATGGTTGGATGTGTGTAACTATTGTAGAAATCGCGAGTCAAGGATTGACTAAGGTTTGAATTTTATGGATAATCACATAATGCATTGGTTGTGAGGAAATCATGGTTAGATATAGAGGGTACATCGTTAGGATTAACCAGCATCATTGAATGTGAGTTATCTAGTGATGGTTCGATTGATCACCTTTTTGGAAATTTGGATATTATTTGTTCGAAACCAACTGAGGAATAAATTCTTGTTTGAGTCAAGATTTTCATGGGCTTTCTCAGAAATTGTTTATATCATACTATTATACTCTTGGTTTTGATATAATCATGTCCCCTATCTTGATATTTTCCTAGGTACATTAATAGAGTTAGGGTTATAATCCGAGATATTTAAATGAAATAAGAACCTTTTTGTCTTGATTAATAGACACTTTTCATTGTTTATCTTGTGTTTCATGTGTAATCCTAAAGGGGTGGACTATCCTTAGTGATACTAGGATTCTAATGATGGAAGATATTTGATGGACTCATAGACACCAACTGATTCATTACCTCATTCACCAGGAAAAGTTTTGTTTGTATGCTTGGTCATTTTTCTTGATATATAGGTATCTTGGCTATGTGCCTAAATTTCACTCAAAATATCCAGAGTATTGAATACCTTGGATGAGATGTATAGACTTTAGTATGGAATTCCAAGGTTGCCATTGAATTTTTTTCAAGCTCCATTGTTTTAATTAAATTTTTTCAATTCAAGTGTATTAGATTAAGTTTAAACATATGTTCATACGGTGGAACAACCACATATATTATGTCATTGATAAAGAAAAAAGTAGAATAAGTTAATGGGATTTATTGAGAATTATAAAATCAAATATAATATTTGAATTGTTTGGAGGCATTGGGACCTAGATTTTTATACTACATTAGACATATAATATGGGAACTTTTGAATGCAGATGGCCAAATGTGGTTCATATTGTGATCACTTTCTTTTGTTGCATGTGGTCAATAAGGAACCACATTTATCAAGATTTTGGGTTTATATGGAAATAATATGTAGGTCTACCGAGACCTTTCATGTATATGTTGGTGTGATCTATTTGATTTAGTTTAGTTAAAAAATTTCATTTTTTTCAAATAAAGTATAAGAGTAGTGTCCTCACACATAATAAAGAAATTCATGTTGATAACTGTGATTAGAGAACCACTAAATGTGGGAAACTGTAGTGGTGAGAACCATGGGTTGTTTGATTTATGATAAAATAATGTGATCTAATATTTAGTATGATAGTATTAAGAAAATTCATCTTGGGATTTTATGTTTGGAATATGAGCATTAGGGCATGTTTTACTAACTTAAGGACTGTGTGGTTAAAGTAGTTATAGTAGAAAAGTTGAGTTTTTAGAAGAAAATACAACCTTTTGGGGTAATTTTGACAACCCAAGTAGGTCATATGATGTTTTTGTTTCCCAGAGTCTTCACGGGGTTAAGAAGTTCAATGGTAGGGATTTTTTTTCATCCCATATTTTTGTACCATTAGAAATCTGGAGGGAATTGAAATTTTCAATGTGATGGTTGGGTGTAATTCTAAACAAATCATATGAAAGTTAAAAAATAATTAGATCGCTTAAAATTATTTATTTTTAGTGGGGAAAAACTATATAGATTTTTCTATTATGCTAAGATGTTTTCTGAGAGTTTCGGTCATCAAACACCGTGTTTCAGGGGAAGAAAAAAATGGTGTATAGTTGGAGAAAGATTAGTTAAAACCCAAAAGAGCAACCATGCACCATTTTTTGAATTGGGAAATGGTTGTCTAAACCATGTGTCCATCCAAGGGAAACCATGCATCCTATTATGGGTGAGAATATAGAGTCACATGGGGTTTCCCAACCATGTAAGAGGAGGCACACAGTTATGCAAGAAATCTATAGAAAAATGAAGATGTGATCTGAATGGTCTTTGAAATCCTGGGAATACCATGATTCTAGACCACACCTGTAGGGCCACTTCAGAAATGGAACTACATAATTTTCACATTGTAATAAAAATCATGTGGTTCATTAATGGGTGGGAGTTATTTTAATATTTAACCCCCCCCCCCCCCCCCGCTCCTTAAGGGTTTGTCCTCTGTATTTCTCCCTCACTTCCCATGTGCATCAACCCACTTGAGATCCTCTTTAGACTCTCCTCCAAAGAATGGATGGATCTTATTCATCTGGTGTCTGAATAAAACACTGGTGTGTGTATTTTGTAACTATATTAGTAAGATCTTGACTATTATTGGTTATAATTTTTTTCTCCCTTCACTATATAGAATGGAAAATCAGTGCAATATAATTATCCCTATTTTCAAGTGGTTTTAATAATATTATAATATAGCTCATACCATCTCAAAAAGAATCATGATAATGGATGAGTGAATTGAATTAACTATATTTTAGGTGGTATATTTCATTTCCCTTAAATTATATAATGTTTATAAATTACAAAATTGTTTCATGTGCTTGAATATTCATGCATTGCCTCTTAAATGTGAGATTTGACATGTAAATGTTTATAGCTAAATGTCTATTATATTTATGCTTCTAAATTTTACCATGGGAGGTTTCACACAACAATTTGATCCACCCCTTTTTTATGTATATTTTGTATATCATGACCCATGATTTCATAGAAAATGTAATCCCCCTTTATTGGTATTATTTTAGATTCATACCTTATAATACACTTCATAGTATTTAATCACTTTTATTGTTTTTGGAATTTATCGAACTTGTAAGATATGACTAGTCGAAAATAAATTAATTGTAATGAATAGTTTCATAGTTAAATTAATAATGATAAGGTTTTCATTAATCACCACATTTTATAATAGAACAACCATGAGGTGTGCGGTCTTCTAAAATAAATTTTCTGAAACATAATAGAGATATTAAACTATATAAATAAAATCCGAGTTTACATGATCATTAAATTACTTATAAATAAAATAAAATTTCTTATGGTCTTCTAAACTTTTATAAAAATAAGATAAAAATGTTATTATTGAATTGTGATATGGAATCATTTTAGACATTTCCGTCTTTTTAATTATAATTTAGTGTGATAAAGAAATGATTATCTCAAGGATAGTTTTATACTATAAAATGAATAATGTACGACATGAGAGATACATTGGTTACTTTTTATGGAATTCGTTGGATGGGATCATAGGTTATTAAAGATGTTTTGTACCATGAGTGATAGTGGTTCTCTTTTTAAATAATACTAGGTATGGGCTCATAAGTTGCATTAATTATATTATTCTTTGAGACATACTTATGTTTCCTTTTTGTATAACACCTTGTATGGGTTCATGGGAAATATTGTTCCTCATGATATCAGTAACACTTGGGTTTCCTTTTTATGGAATTCCTTGGATGGTATCAAAGAGAAATTGTTGGTTAAGTGAAATAATTGGGTTACCTTATAATGAAGCATCAAAAATGGTCTCATAGAATAAATAAAATTATGTTACTCTATGTGTGATACATGGTTTTCTCATTACCTAATTACATAGGCAGTCTCATAGGATAGAATAATTATGTCATGCTAATTTATTAATACATTTTACTAGGGGTATCCCCTTATGATGATTACTATATTAGTTTTACTTGGATTTTACCTTGGATCCTTGACAAACTAATCGAATTATGTTCATATACATGTTTCTACCTGAGATCCCCCCATGGTATGAAGGCACTCAATTTTCATTGACTCCATGCGATGACCCTAGATCCTATTAAACTATTATAATTTTATGACCTTGAGTATGATCCCTTGTAATGATGTATTGGTTGATTGGAATAATTAAATAATAGAACCTAGTGATAATATTATATGTATTAAGTGTACATAAACAATGTTTCATCACCGGTACATGACATTTATGAATATACCTATGTATATATATTCCAATATATATAGTTTTAGATGTCAGAGATATTCCTTCTTAAAAAAATTAGGTATAGTCTGCTGGGTTTCCTTGAGTAACCCAATCCGACTTATTTACCATTATATACCGACTATCTTACTGATATTATTGTATATTATGTTATTTTATACACATGGAATAAAAAACACTAAACATTCTTGGTAGTTCCCTACTGAGTATATCTCACACCCTTCCCATGGATACTTTACAATAGGGTACCCAAATAGACCTCATGGTTGTAGTTTTATGTTCATGGATTATGCATGTTGTAATATCCTTCCCCGTATCAATGGGATGAAAAGGTTGTTTAAGATTACATGTCATTAAGTGAAATGAACAAGATGCCAAAGGATATAAATAAATGAAGAAGCCCTTCAATACATGTGGGGGATGATTTTTCCTTTAAGAATAATACAAATAACCAAATAATCCAAAACCAAAAAAAATATAAGATGCATGATAACACTAAAGTAGAACTCAACATTTCATTTTTCAAAATAAAACTAAAAACAAAGCACCACAATGGAATACTACAATATAAAATTAAATAGTGTAAGACTACAAGTCCAAAAAACTCAAATATGTCCAATGAAAACTCCATGCTCTAAGCATTCTCTATCTCCACAAGAAAACCCAAGTATTATGAAGTAATTCTAAAGATGTGTGATATGTTACCTTTACCCATGTCTCGGTGAACAAAATCTATAAAAGAACCAAGGTTCCAAATCATGGGTGAATAATGAATCTTAGTAGATATTAACAAAATGACTTCCCTACTCACGCCTCTAGGATTGGTCATGTTATTACATTTATATAAAAAAGTTTATATAAAAATTTTCTAAAATCTGTTTATAACTAAATATAAAAAAGTTACATTGTAAAATTGTTTTCACAATACTATCACAAGTTCCAAGGAAAACAACCAATCAATTTTCTCAAACCATTTCCTAAAATCCATTTTCCATATCCCATTCTAGACTACATATTCACATATCTAGACATCTACCCATGCATGATTTATTATCATAATTCCATACACACATGTATTTTCTCATCAATCTACTAATTCATCACATTTTAATTAAATCGCATGTTCTATTACACCTTTGGAACAAAGAACAAGTCCATATTTCAACAAAGACTCGAAACATAATATGAATAGACAACACCAAGTATTCCCAAAAACCATTCCAATTAAACAGTGACAAACCATTTCAATGTAATGTCATTTTAATTGCAATACTATTCCAATAAAATAAACTTTTTATTTTAAATCTTTTTCATAAATCTAACCACGAAACTATTTTAAAATCATCATTTTATAATCATTTATTAATGCAATTTTCACCAAAAAAACCAAAATTTCATAGAAATCCAAAAACCATCAGAAAATAAGGTCTCTATCCTTCATTGAAGAAAAATTTATCATTAAATTTCAATAAATTAATTAAATTTTAAACTAATCAATTATGTTTTAAATAGAGTAGTCAAGATTGAATCCACCAAACTCGGGTCTTACAATCAAAAAAAGAATTGAATGATGAATGTGCATGAAACATTGTTAAATCTCCATGACTGAACCTTATATCTCTTCTGATATAATAATACAAGATAAATATATTTATATTTTTCATCAAAACTCTTAGATATAACCACAACAGATGAAGATCTATAAAAAAGAGAGGGACAAAGAAGATGATCTAAGAAAAAACACCAAGAACAACCAAGAAAGATCACTTAAGAAGAATATATATCTTAAAAACACTAAAGAACTGCTCCATATCACATCCAAATTAGTTGGGAGAGGATCTATAACATTTTATTGGAAAAAATACCAATTTAGGGACATTTTCAGGCATAAATAAAATCATTTAGAGGTAAAAATGCATAAGATCCACAATTTTAGGATCTTGAATTTGACTCATGCATTGTATAGTCACATGGAAAGGAAAACTGAGCGCAAAACATGCTCCTGGGTCTACCTTAAGGGAGACCTCGTATTGCTTACTTTCATGGTGACCAAACCATATGCCTATAATTATAATGATTATTGTCTAACATAAGCTCAAAACATCACATTTTATTATAAGATTTCACATGGTTTGGGAAAACCATACTCCACTCATGTGCCTTCCCATTAGACCATGATTCATTGTTCATGGTTTTCTATCGGTTTTTTGGGTTTTCCCAGATTGTACACCAATTATGAACCTATAGGAAATCACTAAATACTCTCCAAATGTTCTCCAAACACTACTAAACATCACCCATATATTTATATACTTAAAAATCATAAAAAAGTGTTACTTACTTGAAATTGGAGAGTACTAAATTCTCCCCACCAATTTCCATCCATCCTAATAAATTAGAAAATCATTTATGTTATGAAATATCTATGGCCATTGATTATTTATTTATTTCTCTCATTCCCAATTTCTTCTTAAATCAGACCATGTTTCCACAAAACTCAAACTAGACTGAGCTTTTTCAAAGAAATATGTTTTCTTTCATACCAAAAATACACTCCAAGATATGTACCAATGAATAATATTTCTCTAGTTCAAAATTATCCAATCAAATTACATGTTCATGACCGGGATAATACTTTTTCAACTGAGATATGTGGAACACATTGTGCACTATACAGAACCATGGTCCAAATTCAAACCAATATTTTACCTCATAAATCTATTAGAATGTCTAAAATGGTATTATTTATCAAGGAGATAACATTTTTACTTCCCAAAATGTCTATTTCCAAGCCTTATAGAAATCCTTATGAACACATGATCACTCATGGTTAATGACAAGGTATGTCAATGATGATCAACATAAGATCTCTAATGAATCTAATATGTATCCATCTATTTCAAAATCAACTAAATCCTCTCCATTGTTTCTTAGAAAGGATTGGATAAACTAGTGATGTCTCTTTTATTTTGACCCTAATATGTGGAGAATATTAAGGACGCCCATACAACATATCAAACCTAGTCATTTTTATCAATCCTCGATAACTATTTTTATATGAGAACTCCACTAATGGTACGTCCTCTTCCCATGAGCCACTAAAATATATTAAATAATCCCACAACATGTCTTCAAATGTTTTTATCATCCTTTTATATTGTCCTTCCATCTAAGGATGATAAGTTGTACTCACTGTTAACTGAGCCTCGTGGGATTTTTGTAATGATCAATAGAAATGAGATGTAAACCTCAGATCTCTATTTTTAAGATTGAATTTGGTTCGTCATTCCACTTTACCATTTCTCAGAAAAATGTATTAATAATGTCTCCACCAGATCATATTTATGAATAAGAATGATATGATTTGAAATTTTGAGTTGGTTCACTATCACCCAAATGGCATCGTGTCTCTAAATCGTTCTTGTTAGTCCTATTATAAAATCCATAGCTATATAATCTTACATCAATACATTTACACATGCATGCTTTATTATGATAGATCCATACACATGAAATGTTTCTCATTGATTTACCAAGTCAACATAAGGTAAATAATTCTCATGTGACATTACACCTTTTGCACCGAGAAAAACGTCATATTTCAACCAATCCTCATATTGTAGTATGAATATAAACCACCATGTATGCCCAAAATCCATGCCAACATAATCATTCCATACCATTATAAGGTAACTAAAAATAAATTCCAAAATGATTCCAATAAAACAAAGGTTTTATTGAAATCACCTTTTCATTAACAAAACCAAGAAACTTCTTTAAAAACAACATTTTAAAATCATTTATCAAAGCACGTTGCAAATTAAATCAACAATTTCATACAAATCAATAGACTATCACAAAAGGTGGGTTTAATAAGGATTTTCACTCCAATTTCAAAATAAATTTCCATAAACATAATCAATTTGAAACTCAAAATTAATTTTCTAAATAGAGTAGTCGAGAGTGATGCCACTTACCTTGGGTCTTGTGAAGAAAGCAAAGAATGACACAAAGAACATCTATAAATCTACGTTTAAGCTCCATGAACCCTACGATATCTTCCCCTATCAAAAAAAAGACAAATATGATCATATATGGAATCCATTATCTTATATTTAACCACAGTTGATGTATATCTAAGAAGAATAGTATTATAGGGAAGAGGATCTAAGAAAAATCACCAAGAACAACCAGGAATGATAAATTACCATGAATATCTAGCATCAAAACACCAAGGAAAGGATCTAGATCACTTCCAAATCGATGGGGAGATATTCTCCATGATTTTAAATGGAAAATACCGATTTTGGGTTGTTTTGGGGAAAATGAATAATTTAGTGGTCAAAATGCATTTAATCCAAAATTTAATGATCTAACTTTTTCTCCAAACATCGATAAGTCACAAGATTAGGAAAACCATGTGCTAAACATTATCTTACATATCCCTTAATAGAGATCTCACAAATTTTACATGCACGGTTTATTAAAATCATGCACTTCTCATGTGCAATCCATTTATCCAGTGTTTTATTGTTCATGGATTCATATAGGTGTTTCATGGTTTTACCAAACAATGATCTAACTATGAACTAATAGAAATTCAATAATAGCACTCTAAAATTTCTCTAGACTCTCACAAACTTCACTAATATACTTTACATACAAAAAAAGAATAAATAAAATGTTGCATACATGAAACTGGGGGTACTACACTTGTACTGGTACATTTTTTCATCGGAGAATAGGAGAACAAGATTGAGATGGATCACAAAATTCATGCGGATTATGACTATAATAATTTTGACTATCTTTTTTTTCTTTTATATATAACCTACTATATGTTTTATTATTGTCAATTGTAGATTCATAATGAAATAAATGGTTGTATTATTTGAAATTGTCCATTATATGAGTAATTATTATCTTCTTCTACCTTTCATTTATACTGCTTCAACAATTGATTGATTTATTATGATATATTGTTGTTTCACTATGATAATGAGCATATTTTTTTCCCACCATACCATCCTTGGACCCTCATTGTTATTATGTTTCCTCTAGAGAATGGGGAGGCATGATTGAGGCTATGTAACCAATTAGATCAGGGTACCGTTCTAGTGGTTTCCTAACCAAGGCATTACATTATCCAATTAGAATAAATTTGTCTATTTTTAAGTAAAACTATAATTATTTTTTACTGAAATGTCATTTACATAGTAAAAGATAATATTTTTTACCATGCATTTAATCTAAAAGATATGAAATAAAATGATTTATAAACCTATATAAATCTAATTGAGTGATTAAGTTAATACCTTATACAAATTATATTCTATTCCATGTCATTTTAAAAACATTTCAAATGAGTTATTCACATATTATATTATAATATTTAATGTAATTTAAAAAAGTGACATTTAGTATATTTTATAATAAATAATTATTTATTTGATGATAAAAAATAATATATTCTGAAAATTAAATGGTATATGGTTTAAAATATCTTACATGGTCCATTAAGGTATCACATTAAATTTTATATAATACTTGTTTACCCTTAACGTTTGAAATAAATTAATATCATAACAACTTTCAAAAGGGTAAACAAGGGTTAAAACAATGAGATTAGGGTGATAACAACACCGAAACCTATCCAAATTTTATTGGATGAGATTTTATTTCTACTCATACTCATATTTTATTATCATTATTCATTTTTTGGAATTTTTTTGATAAATACTAATTTATATTAATTTAATTCATAATGTAATCTCAAAATTTCCCATAGCCTCATTATAAAATAGAACCATATCTTCTATCCACATAAAACTTAAAAGATTCATTTTTCAGTCAATTCATACACAAATACAGTTACAAAATCCATTAATACTTTTTAGAGAATAATATTTTTATCTAATACCATATTTTGAGAGATTAAGTGTGACTGTAAATGAGGTTGTATGAATAATATGTAGACAATTTAATCAAACTGTTTAGTTTTACGTCATCATCTAACTTATTAAAATATTCATAAATAATATTGAAATAATAAAAAACATATCAGGAATATAATTATATGTTATTATATTAGTTAAAAACCTTATTTTCATATCCCCTTATATAGATGTGGAATTAAAGTATTGTTCATGTGTATGTGTAGACTACCACATCCATGGAGCAATGTGTTTAGTATTTCATCACTACCACTCAAGTATAGTTATAATGATTGATTTAATATAAAAATTTAATATTAATGATATAATTATAATTCTATAAAGATAATATATCAATAATTTTATTTTCTTTCAATTCATTTGAAAATGTGTAGATTACATTCCCCTTGAAGTGAGGAATTTATTTTTTTGTCACCACATAAAATTTCTATAAAAAATAATATAATTTGATGATATAATATGATATGTATGACATAATAATAATTATATATTGAAAAATTAATAATTATCCTCTTTACATCATAAATTTTAAAGATGGAAACGTTTATCATTTATACATATGGTTTAACATAGACATGTTTGTAACATAGTTAATTTTCTATGACCATGTATCATGATAAATAATAAATTTTTAACTAATGTCTAAAAAATATTATAATTTCATGATCATTATTCTATCAGAGATGGAACAAATATCCCTTTTACCATGGTCAATAAAATGAGGTAAGTGTTATGTTATGAACCAAACATCCTCAAAACACCCAACATTGACTTAACAAATTACTTAATTAAATATTTCATTAATCTAAATAATATATATAATATTTGTATCATTTATTAATACATGAAAAGTTTGTTATGAATTAAAATAATTGATATCTTTTTATTGTACTGAAGTTAAATGTACGTACATTATAGTTATAGACTTATGGTAAGCGATTTCATAACACAATTTATATTAATTGGTTTATACTTATACATAATTGATTATTTTATTACATTATTTTCAAAGAAATTACCTTTTATTGTATTATTTCATATTTCCACTTATTTTTTAGGATATAAATCTATTATATATTATAAGGCCCAAACCTTTAACATTATATAATTCATGAATTAAGTTAATAATTTACATCGAGGATCTTTTCAGGTTTAGAGGATTAAAAAATTAGTTTATAGCATATACATAACAACTTGAATATTATAAGTAGATAATTCTACTCACTATACTTTTTTTATAAAACAAAAACTCTTAAAATAAAAAACATGTCTATTTCAATGTTTTAAACAACATGATTTTTTTTATCCTATTTTTGACCCAATTCATATTTAACTCCTGTGAAAACAATTAAAAACATGGGATGAGCATAAAAATCATAATAAGGGATACATAAAGAAGGAAAACTGTTAGTTTTTCAAAACATTATATAAACCATGAATACATTATCATAAATTAATACTTTTTTACTTTAAAGAAATAGCAAAAACATTTATCTCAACATAAGCTCATTTCATACCGTTTTTTTACCAAACGATTACTATAAAGCCCATAGAAAATATTGTATAGCAGATAAAGGTAACAGGGGACATAAACATACTTATATAGAATAACTATATAGTCAACATCCACACATATCACTAAATGCAATAGCTATATAGATAACTTCTATACATAATTCATTGGAGGTTATAACATAACTACCCATCATTGGTTTATCACGGCACCACATGTCATTTGGTTTATCACGTAACCACTCTTCAAATGTCCAAGTACAATTATATAATCATAACACATAAAAAATTGTAAATATCAAAAATTCACTAATAACATTTCATTTTCAATAACAAGAAATAATTTAAATATATTTAAGTAATCAATCAATGTCAAAAACCATTTTCAATATCAAAACACCCAAAAATGTAATATATGATTTCTTTTCCATTTAAAAAATTAAGGCTTATAGATGAATCCAAATAATGATTACGACGTTGGAGAGGTCACTATCACCAAAAATTTAAATACATTACTTTGGTAATTCAGTAATACTTTTGGTAAAAAAAAATATTCCCTTTGAATGAATGTAAAATTCAAATGGGATTATTATACACCATGTAAAATAAGGAGTTGTATGTTATCAAAACATACCTCAGTGAATGGAGATCGAGACAATGTCCCTTACAATGATCATTTTGTAAATAAAATAGATAGATTATGTGTATTCACTAAAATTACACATAAAGAAATTATAAATAAAATATATGACATCAAAGTTAATTTCTTACATAATTATAGAACTAAATTATCATGAAGAAGAAGATCAACCCAAATAATGGATGTTTGGTTAAAAATTTCCCTTACCTCTTGTCTGACTTGACTCGTATGTTCCTTATTCTTCCTGAATAATATTTAAGTTAATTTCTAATTTCTCCAGAACCATATTCAATTTTATTATTCCTTTTATATCACTTAATACCTTGTTATAAAAATTAGTTAATTATTGGAGTTCATACAGGAAAGTTTGTTGATGTTCAGAACATAAGTCAAAAACTAACTTGTTATAATCACAAATTGCCTATGTGGTCAAAATTACATTATCTTCATAATGATATTCATGATTTAGATATAATATATATCATATATATCTAGTATATATTTATTTTTAATAGTCCATATCATTTGGATATATGAAAATGAAATGCTCCCTTCATTGAGACAGTAAGTCGTACGTATGCATGAACGCTACTTTCATTTCATTTTTTCATTTTTAAAGGATTTAAAACCAAATGATACATAGGTATATTATTATTCCAGTATAATATCATATTTTATATATGCTACATAAGTTAATTAACACCATCCTTTATATGTTATATATACAGTATGAACGAGTCATATCACTATGAGGGGGCAATAGTCCGCACTTCCTCAAATGAAATTATCGTATATATACAACATGAAAAGAATAAAGGTATATTGTAAAAGATAATTAAATAAGTATACGGATAAAATAAATATCATATATATCATATAAAATTAAAGTTCCATCATAATGGACACCATGAGATGTGGTAAGGGATAATCGAACAATCATCGTTCCGTGAGGCAACAATTCGTCATACACAAAAATAGTATATTCGTATCAATTAAATGGAGGTGTGTGTAAGTGTAGTTCGAATCCTTATCATAATAATAACTGAGTATATTTTGGATATTGTTGTATTTATATAAACAAAGAATAACAAGATCATAGGGAGTAGAGAAGGAAAAATAATGGAAAAACATGAGAGAAGATGTTGCCTCAAATCGGGTAACTACTTTTGATTTGAGCCAAAGGGCTCTCTGGAATTATCTTTTGCCAAGGGGAAGGTTTCTATAATGAAGATATGTTTGTTGGTAGAATATTTGGGTAGAGGTTGGATATGCCAAAGGTATTTATAGGTGTGATTAATGGGTTATATATTGTGTTATTTTATAAGAGGGAGGAGGGTCTCTTTAGTAATATTTGTATGTATTAATTTATTATAAAATGATTTTCGGTTTTAAAAGGACCCAAACTCAGTAAATTCAAAGATACGAGGAATATAAGTCGAAATAAAATCATCCAATAAGAATTGGACAGGTTATGGATATTTTTTTATTCTTTATCTTTTTTATTTAACCCTTTGTATACTTATTTAAATTTCACCAGGTCTTCTTGAATTTTAATATTATATGGTTTATATATTTACTATAAAATTCTTAGAGACCCAAAATGGATCATTAATGAAATTTGTAACATAATATATGTAATTTGGTCAAATATTATATCTTTAGGACTCTTTTATCATTAAATAAAAATATTAATTGATTTAAAAACTGATTTATTTCAATTTTTATACTATTCATATAATGTCTTTTTAAAAAATCCATAAAAACATGATAAGTTCAAAAAAAACATCATTAATTCAAAGATAGAAAGTCATAATCATCAATAAAATTCGTGGATGGAATTAAAATTTTCAAAATATTTTTGTATTAATATTTTTAATCTCATTTATTTAAAACATTCATTAAAGAGGTAATCATTACATCATCATTGTGTCATAAATAAATGTATTTATTTGATGTATAAAAATTAGAAATTAAATATCATGATGTAAGAAATGTTTTTATTTTTTAATGAAAATTTTTATATAAGGATATCAATTATATAACCCCACATTAAAATGGTTTTAGTAAAATGTAAACATGTTTATGATATTTTAATTTTTACTTTAAATAAAAACTTATTAATGTAATTCTCTTACACAAGTGGCTTCCAAAGGAAACAATTTTTACCCATGGATTTTACTAGTCATCCATTACTCATCTAATAATGTTAAGACAAGTGTTAAACTAATTTTTAATCATTATAATATTATTTTTACCTTAAATTACCTTATTTACCTTTTACTGTGGTAAATAAAAATCAAAAGTTATTATTCACAAAAATTAGTTTCATCCTATTGAACAACATTTTACATAATTATGACAACTATATATGTTGTATTTCTTAAATTAAATTCATAGAAGCGGTATAATTCCATTTAAACAAAAAATTCGGTTTTTTAACTATTATACAGTGTTTTCATTGTTCATCCAAAATTGAACGTTTTCAGAAAAATACCAAAAAATCACCCAAATCTAATTTTGATTTTCTGAATTCAAAAATGATTTCTATTTTAACAAATTAAAAACCCAGAATTTTCATTAATTATTTTTAATTTAATTTCTATTTTCAATACTAGAAAACATGTTTTTTAGAAGTAACAACTACAAAACAAATGACATGTGTTTATGTCCAATTTCAAAGTTAGATTACTTCAAATGAACAATATTTGATTAAGTGGTAAAAATATAATCCAATTACACTTTAAAACTATTTGAAATGATAATATAGGCATACAAATAAATTAGATTAAATGACAGTTTTGACTTAAAATGTAGTATTTGTCACTATTCATTAAAAATGAACTTTATCAGAAAAATGCCAAAAATTTACCCAAAGTAAATTTTGATATCCCAATTATAAAGGAAAAGATTATTTTGTCTAATGAGAAATATAAAAGTGACAAATACAATAATTAAAAGGGGTTAAAACTACTGTTTAAAAATATTAGAGTATGTATGCTTAAAATTGGATTCATTCTCATTTTAAGAATCTAAATTTTATTGGATAAATGTAAAAACATTTAATAAACATTTTTAATCCTAATATGGTTATTTTTATTCATTCCTATCAATACAATAGCTATGTGTTAACTACCATTTTAAATAAAAATATTATTATATTATTTTTCGGTATAACTCAACATTATGTGAAACGTAAGATTTCAGAGAAATCCATTATTGCGTGTTGATTACTCTATCAAACATAGAATCCCATTTAAGGTAAAATTAATATTTAATTCAGAAATATTAATAAAAATAAAAATTTTATATTCTTTATTTACCTGGGATATTACATCTTTCCTCTTTTTCGGATTTGTATCCTCCCAATTTTAGAATTGGGCTCGGAAACTTCATTGAAAGACCTATATAATAAAAAGAGTCAATATAACTATTTATTTAAAAGAAAAAAAATATAAGTTCAAAGGTCACCTAAGATAACCCATACTAGGATTCCATGTATAAAAACACAGATATAGAGGATAAACTAAGTTTCATGTTCTAATGGGGAGTGAAAGAAAACATGGTCAGGAGAAAGATAACCCCCAGAAGACCAAAAACCTATGATAGGTTAAACGGTCTTTCGTTTCCCAGTAGGAAAAGTAAATAAACAATTTTTTTTAGTTTCATTTAATAAAGTTGGAGAATTTATTTAATATATTGACTTAGTTTATAAAGAAATATAATTACTTTTCAAGTAGAGTTTCACCCTTTAATATGTTTTTAGCACAACCTCATTTTCCCTCCAAATGACGAGTATTTAAGATGACTTTGTCACACTCTAAGTGAAAGAATTAACTTTTTAGAGAATCACATAATCCACAAAAGATGAAACATATATTTCCCTTATCTTTAAACATTATCCAAAACCAAAATGGTTAGAATAAGATTAGATAATCCTTAAAAGGATAATCTTTTATAAAAATAAATACTACTCTTAATATCCAAAATTGAACAAAGAGTACGAAAATTTAAACAAATACCATTCAATAATCAATTGTCCTTAAAATTCTTCAAAATAATCCAAAATAAATATGAACCCCAAAATTCCGAAGGATTTGATCACATAGTCTTCTACGATAGATCTTGAAATTTATCTCCAAATAACATAGACTAATCAAAAAGTGTCATACTGAAAAGTAATTAACCAAATCACATAGTCTCTATGATAGGTTAATAATTTCCATAAATAACCCAAATAGCCATATGTCTATAATAAAAAAAATATTATTCCAAAATAATATGTCAACCATTACTCCACAAATTAAATCTCATTGTATTATTTTTTCCTTAGACATATAGTGTTCCCAAAAAGAGATAATGTCTTCTAAAATAACCTTTATCACTTAATCACCAAATCAATTTCCTATACTATGGATATCCATTTTAAAAAATAAAAGATCCCAAATCAACTTACTCTTTATTAATAAAATCATTTAACTAAAAAGATTAAGTCATACTAACTAGGGACTTCACGTAGTACAGTGGTACACAATAAATCCTAATCGCACTTTGGTTGTGGGTTCGAATCTCACAGCTTTGTCCGACACGATGGGTTGTCACACGGTCTGCATCTTGTCCTTTTTTAAAAACTATATAATTTTATTACATTTCTAAAAATAATATAAATTCCTCGAAAATAACCATAATATATTTTAACCAAAAATTTTATCTCATACCATGCATATTCGTCCCAAAAAGTAATAACCATTTATCACCTAAAAAGGCATCATATGAAACCCTAAGGATATCCATTATGTCCCACAAGAAAATATGATCCTTTCTGGAATAACATTTTCACATATCAAACTTCAGAGTTACAAATACTATAAAATGTATTCCAAATTAATATTATCATCAAAAGTGCCTTAATACTTTTAATCATTTCATCATCATAAAAGGTATCATAACTCTCGAATCCCTTATAAGTAGACTTATTACTCATTAAACATTCTTCATGATCCATTAACCATTATTTTCTAAGTTATTCCTTAATAATTATTTCCTACAAAAAAAATCATGAATCATATCCTAAGATTCAATCATGGAAAACATTAGCTAAGAAATAATCCATACCTTTCATTAGCCATTTTCATTTTACTCATCCTCAATTGGAATGGCATTAGGTATTGGTAAACATATATTTTAACGATTCTTCTGATCACATTCCCAATCATTCTTTATAGGACGTATATTTTTATAATGAACATGCACACCACATTTAAAACATCTAATTTATCCTTCAGAAAGAACTTCTTTCCCTTTCCTACAGTCAAATAGATGCTTCCTTTTTTCTATGGCATGTTCTTGATTTATGACCTTCATTACCGCATCTATAGCATCTTCCTGTCCCTTTGAAGCATTTCCTAGGTGTTTCTTTAAACATCCATAAAAAATCAGTTTTTGAATATACTTACCTTTATATTATTACTTGAACTTCCATAGGGATTTGTTTCTTTCATATATGATTCCTTATAAAAATCACCAAGGTTCAGGTGGTCTATCAGGACTCCATATAGTTGGTTGAGGGTAAGTACAAGAGTCCACATTGCAGCTCCTATTTCATTTGGTTACTTGTTCAGAAAATCATTACAATTTTCTTCTCATCCATTTTTTCTTTGTTGCCTACTAGATCCATCCATTAACTGAAACCAAAAAGAAAATTGTGAGTATATTAGTAAAATTATCATATAATATCTTCTGAGGTGTGTAAATACTAATACATACTTATTCTTGTTATTTTAAACTCATTTAATATATCTAAATTAACAACGACTCTTTCTAATATTCTAACAATTATGGTTATGTCACTTATGCTTAAATAACGCCCTAACCTCTAAAGTTATCTAAACATACATTTGATACCAACTGTAAGGCCCTAGCCTTAAACATTACATGATTATTGAATTAAGATAATTACCTTAAGGATATTTTTAGTCATTGAGCTTTATAAAATTAGGTGATAATTTATACATAACATCATGAATATTACAAGTAGATACTTCTACTAACTATTCCTTTTTTATCAAAAAACTCTTAAAAAAGATAAACATGTTTAGTTCCATGTTTTAGACAGCATGAATTTTCTATGATTCCATCCTTGACCCTATACAAATATAACATCTATGAAAGAAATTTCAAAATGTCAGATGAACATAAAAATTTCAATAAAGGATACATAATGAAGTAATACTATTAGTTTTCCAAAACAACATTTTAACCATGAATACTTTATCATAAAACAATAATTTTCACTTTAAATAAGTAGCAAAAACACTTCACTTAAAATAATCTCATTTCATACCCATTTTGTAACCAAAAGATTACAATAATTCCCATTGAAAATAATTTATAGTATATGAAGGTAACTTGGGACATAAATATACTTAAAATGAATATCATTATGGTCAACTTCCACACAAATCAGTAAATGGAATAACCATATGGCTGACATCCATACCCAATGCATTGGGTTATAACATAACCATCTATCCTTGGTTTATCACATCCCCACGTGTCATTTGGTTTATAGTGTAACCACTCGTCAAATGTCTAATTACCCTTATATAATCATAACACATAAAATATTGAAAATATCAGCATTTCACTAAGAAAATTTCATTTTCAATAATAAGAAATCATTTCAAGATAGTGAAATAATAAATATATTTCAAAAACAATTTTCAATATCAAAACACCCATAAAGTTAATAAGGTATTTTTTCCTTTCATATCATTATGGATTATAAAGGATGCCAAATAATGATTATGGCGGTGGATAGGTCATTTTCACCACAAATGTTCAAAAAATCCATTTTTCATTTAGAAAAACCATTTATAAAAAAATATTCCCTTAGAATGAAATTAAAATTCAAAGAGTTTTATTATACACTGTGTAAAAGAAAGAGGTGTAAAATATCAAAACATGCCTCAATGAATAGAGATCGAGACGAATCCCCTTACAAAGATCATTTTGTAAATAAAATAGATAGATTGTATGTATTCACTATTTGTAAACATAAAGAAAGTATAAATACAAGATATGACATCAAAATTCATTTATCTTATAATCATATAACGACATAATCTATAAGTAGAAGATGAACCCAATGAATTGAAATTTGGTTAAGAAGTTCACATACCTCGTGTCTGATATGACTCGTATGTTTCTTGTTATTCATGAATAATAATCTTAAGTTAATTTAAAATTACTTTATAAACTTTATCAATATTATTATTCCTTTCATATCACTTGTTACCTTATTATAACAGTTAATTAATTATTTTATTTTATACCTAACATTTTTTCGATGTTCGGAACATGAGTCCAAAACAAATCTATTATAATCACAAATTGTCCATGTAGTCCAAAGACCATTATCTCCAGAATGATATTAATGATTTAGATATCATAAATATCATATATATATATATAGAATATATGTATTTATAATAGTTTATATCATTTCGATATATGAAAATTAAATACATCTTTCATAGAGACGGTAAGTCGTATATACACATGAGCTCTACTTTCATTTCATTTTTTCATTTTTAAAGGAATTAAATCCAAATGATACATAGGTATATCATTATTACAGTATAATATCATATTTTATATATATTACATATGTTCATTAACTCCATCCATTATATATTCCATCTACGGTATGAACAAGTCATATCACATTGAGGGGGTGGTAGTCCGCACATCCTCAAAGGAAATTATCATATATATTCAACATGAAAAGCATAAAGGTATGTTATAAAAGAGAATTAAAAAAGTTTATAGATAAAATAAATATTATAAATATAATATATAATTACAGTTCCATAATAATGTTCATCATGAGAGGTGGTAGGGGAAAATCGAAAAATCACCATTTCATGAGGCTACAATTCACCGAACACAGAAACAGTATGTTTGTATCAGTTAGATGGAGGTGTGTATAAGTGTAGTTTAAATCCTTCTCATAACAAAAACCTAGAATATTAAGAATAATATTGTGGTATATAATCAAATAAAAATAAGATCATAGGGAGTTTAGAAGAAAAAATAATGGAATGAAACTTGGGAGAAGATATTACATCAAATCGGGTAACTTCTTTTGATTTGATCCAAAAGGCTCTCTTGAATTTCCTTCTTCCTTGTTGATGGATTCTAGGATGAATATAGGGATTTTGGGAGAATATTTGGATAGATTTTGGATGAGACAAGTTGCTTGAAAGGTGTTAGTAATGGTTTAGAGGTGGTGTCCTTTTATAAGAGGGAGGAGAGTCTCTTTAGGAATGACTGAAAATATTATTTCATTATAAAATGACTTTCAGTTTAAAACGGCCCAAAAACTAATTAAATTAGAATATAATATGAGTATAAATCTAAATAAATAATTAAATAATAACTGTAAAGGTTTTGGATATTTTTTTAATACTTATATTTTTTATTTAACCCTTAGTTAACTTATTTAACCTTCACTATGTCTTCTTGTATATTCATACTATATGGTTAATATATTTAAAATAAAATTCCAAGAAACAAAAAATGGATCATTAGTGACATTTTTTACATCATATATGTCTTTTGGATTAATTATATATTTTTAGGTCTATTTTATCATTTAATAAAATATTAATTTTTCGAAAACTCATTTATGTCAATTTTTATACTATTCATATCATGACTTTTAAAAAAATCTATAACAACATGATCAATTAGAAAAAAAAAATAATTAAAATATAAAAAGTTTTAATCATCCATAAAAATCATGTATGGCATAAAATGTTTCAAAATAAATTTATTTTAATATTTATAATCTTATTTATTTAAAAAATTCATTAGTGAGGTAATCATTACATCATCATTGTGTCATAAATAAATTTATTTACCTGATGTATAAAATTTATATATATAATACTTTGATGTGGGAAATATTTTTTGATTTTAAATGGATATTTATAGTCAAATATATCAATTATACAACCCCATATTAATATGGTTTTAGAAAAATAATACATGTTTATGATATTTTTATTTTTACTTTAAATAAAAAGTTATTCATGTAATTATCTTACCCAAGTGGATTTCAAAGATCAAAAGTTCTACCCAATTATTTTATTGGTCGCTCATAACTAATCCAATAAGTTTATGATAAGTTATAAGGTAATTTTTTCACTATAATATTGTTTTTGCCTTAAATTTCCCTATTTACCTTTAACCGTAGTAAATAAAAATCAAACGTCATTTTTCACAAAAAATTATTTTCATCCTATTGAACCATATTTTATATACTAATGAAAACCATGTATTTCATATTTTTAAAAATCAATTCATAGAAGTGGTAAAAAATTTAAATGAAAAAGTGAGTTTTTTTAACTACTATGCAGTATTTTTCACTATTCATCAAAAATTGAGCGTTTTCAGAAAAATTCCTAAAATTCACCCAAATATTATATTGATATTAAAAATTAAAAAATTATATCAATTTTATCAAATTAATTACAGAGAAGTTTTATTTATTAATTTAAAATTAATTTCTATTGTCAAAACTAAAAAGTGTGTTTTTAAGAAGTAAAAACTTCAAAAAGATTGACATGTGTTTATGCTCAATTTCAAAGTGAAATTAATTAAATGACCAAAATTGGATTAAATGGTAAGAATGTAATACAATTATACTTTAAAACCATTTAATATTATAATCTAACCATAAAATTAAATTATATGAAAAGACAGTTTTGACATAAAATGCGGTATTTTTCACTATTCATTAAAAATGAACTTTATCAGAAAAACAAAAAAATATTATCTAATGTAAATTTTGGTAAACCTTTTCTAAATAAGAAGTTTATTTTTTCAAATTAAATATATAAAAGTGAAAAAAAACTATATTTAAAATGGGTTCTCCTTCAAAAGGATGTAAAACTACCTTTTAAAAATATTAGAGTATTTATGCTTAAAATTGAATTCATTCTCATTTTAAGCCTCTAAATTTTATTAGATGAATGTAAAAACTATTAACAAACACTTTTAACCATAATATGGTTATTTTTATTTATTCCCACCAACACAACAACTAGGATTTTACTACCATTTAAAATAATAATAATATATATATTATTTTTTGTTATAACAAAATATTGTTTACAATGTAAGATTTCAGAGAAATCCACTATTACGTGTTGAGTACGCTATTGAACATAGAATCTCATTTAAGGTAAAAATATAATTTTATTCATAAATATTAAAAAATAAGAAAATTAGACATTCTTTATTTACATGGGATGTTATAGATAAATTCCCTTCATTTAATAAATATAGTCTCAATAATATGATCTTTGTAAGAGATTTGATTTGAATTTCAATTTATTATTCTGTATTCCAAAGTTATGTATCTAATTTATCTTATATTGGGGATTTAAATTATATTTTGAAATATTTATCATAAAAAATAAATTATCCAAGTTATATTATGTTTTAAATCAAATTATTTAATCTATGGAGATTTTAACTTAATGTTACCATGTGGTAAGGAATTATTAACTCATTACCATTCATTGGGGTATAACTCTTATTGAATTTCAATTTTTTACATTATTATATGTGAATTGATCTATAAATTTCTATATTATGTATTTCAGTTTTTTATATGGAATTATATATATATATAAAATCACTTCCTTCATTAATTATCACTTCAAATGATAAGATATTTTCAAGATTTTTCATTGTCTCAATACCGTTTTTGTGAGACATGTTTAATGTTGTTCATCAAGATTTCTTTTTATATTATACTTATAGTTTAATTACTTATTTTTTGACATTGTAAATTATTTAATTCATGGCTTTATAGATCCAAATAATATTTTAATTTTCAATGACTTCTGATTCCAATGTTATTCAAGAGGTAATGGGTTTATGTTACAATTTCCTTTCTTTATGAGATTGATTATGTTCAAGGTGCCTTTGGGGGAAATATTTTTCAATTATTTTCATTAACCACATATCTTTTTTATCCTCCTGTTATGAACATGTTTGAAATATTTGATATCAATTTCTCCCTTGTTTATTGAAGAAACAAAAATAATGTGCTTTGAATATGATATTGATCTTGTATCTTATTTTTGATCGGGTATCATTCTCTTAAATATATATATATATATATATATTATCTAAAATTTTATAAATATTTATATTTTATAATCATAAATTTTATTCCATTTTTAATTTACATGATTTATTAACATATTTTAATTGGATATAAAAATGAATGTTTTAAGGGTTTTCAGAATAAGAGGTTTTTAACATTTAACAAAATCATGCAAGGAATGTTTTTTAAATATTTAATAAATGAATGAATTTTACCATTATAGTGATCATTATTTATATTAATGATTCATTTATAGGTTTTCATGGTTTTTTATGAATAAATAATTCCACATATTTTTTACAATTTGATATAATATTACTCAAAGAAAATGTATTTTAACTTTTCATCTGTGAAATTTTATATATGTTATATTAATGGTATTTTCCTCTTTCTAATAATATTTTATTGAATTCCAAGATTAAATGAGATTATCAAATTATTATTCCATCCATAATCTTTATTATATGGTGTCTGATGATTTTCATAATGTTATTTAACCAAAACATGTTTATTTTCCAAAGGATAGAAAGGTATAATGGAATATTGGTGGATTTAATGTGTGGAAAAAGTAATCATCAAATTCATAATTCATTTATAGTATAAAGAAATTTTCGATGATGACAAGGTGATCTTAGTACTTCTTATATGAGCAGTTAATCCCAATCCAACTCATATGAATGTGTGTGTTGAATACATCTTATATTGATGGGTGTTCTGAAAATGGAATGTATTACTGTTTATCCCCAAAATATCTATCCAATACATTAGATAGTTGTCCTTATCTTCAAAGTCTTGAATGTGGGAGTAAACTGAATAGGTTTCTCTTGTATATTTAATTTTACTCCTATATTATTTACAAAGGTTATGATGATATTGTTCCATGATTCCAACAGATTTTCCATATTCTTTTGTGGGATATAAATCTTTACTTTTATCATGATTGACATCACATGCCCCATGAATATTAATTCTTTGGACTCTTACATTAGTTAAAGATTTATTTCATCATAAATTTTTAATGATCTTTTATTTTATTGGTGTGAATTTTCTTTTTTTATTCACCAAAAATATTATTATGTCATTATATGCGTATGATCACCTTATGATCACCAACATCATTCAATTATTAATGTTATTATTTACTTAACTTAATATTCTGATATCTCACTTCCTATTATTCCTATCCCTTGTTTTTTAGGAATGATTTTATATATTCTTTCCCTAATATTTTTTATAGATGTGATGAAATTACAGAGATATGATGTATATTTTTATCAACTTATTTTTTTGTTTCCAAGTGAAAATGAAAGAGTTTTTCCTTATATATTAAAAATCTAAATAGAAATAATCCCTGGGTTTATACATGATTTAATACTATCCATTTTTTTATGTATTATATAGTTGAAATTAGGTGTAATTTAATAGTATGAAATAATGAAATGTAAATATTATGTGTTTTTACCAGATCCATGAGTGTTGGTTTGGGGTTGTTATATAAATAACCTCTTTATCTACCCCATTTTCATTTTATAGGACTAAATAATTACATAATTTATTTTTGAGTTCTATAAGGATAACGCTTATTGATTATATATATTATTTTAACCCCTCACAATCTATAATTCTAATGTAATGTTTAATTAAAAAATAATCGTTTATTTTTTTTATAAAACCCTTGAAAAAATATTTTTAACACATTATCATTGCACTCATCATTTTCATACAATCATAAAGAGAAATATCTGTTATAATTGAAAACTCATGAAAATAAAAAAAATTCATTTAAAAGAAGGAAAAAATATTCATTGAAAAATAGTTTTATCTTTTTGGGGGATATTGATAACAAATAATAGTTGTGGTAGAAATAAATCGGGTCATTCTATATATGTCTAAATAACATTATTTTTAAACTTTTTTAATAAGTCGAAAACAAACCATATAGAAAAGGTTGAAAATATTATAATTTAGTACATTTTTATGGTTTTGATGAAAATTTGAGAATAAATTTTTAATAATATATATTAAAATTATTAAATCATTTAAAATAATATCTAAATAGATCAAATATAGTTGGTAGGGAAAAAATGAAACTTATATTTTTTATGTTTTACATTCAATATCATTTAGCTCCTTAAGTTTTTTAACACTTGAATAATAAAATTATATTAGTTATTGTTTACGTCATTTTCATGTTCATTCAATAATAATGAATCACCTAAAAATTATATTTTTATTTTCAAATAAATTTTATGAAAATGTGAGAAACCAAAAGTTCTACCAAAAAACGAACTAACTGGTCTATTAAATGAAAATTTTATTCTACTATATTTAATCTCCAAAAATAATTTCAAGGAGATAGCGTTTAATTCATATCTAGTTCATCCAATAAATGATATTCAACTAGAACCCAAATATTTCCCATGATTGGATGTAATCCTTGACATTAATCTTCTCATCATTGAACCCCTTCTATACTAAGGTGGTTATGTTGAAATTAGACCATTTTGTATTGCTCGATTTATAACTTGAAAAAAAATACGTGTGTTTTCTATCAACAACATTAGATCATTTATTATATTTTTAACTTATTTATAATGTGAAAATAATATCTTTGTGTTTATCATCAATCACATTACTTCATTTATTACAATTATTAACTTATTTACTAAGGTGGCCATATTGAAATTAGACCTTTTAGAATTGCTCGATTTATAACCTGAACATAAAATCAGTGTATTGAACATTAAAATAGATGTTATTCTTAAATTATGTTCATAATCATAATTTTTTTTAAATTACCACATTTATAAAATAAATATATACTTTTAAAACAAACTATTTAAGGATTTTAGGAAAAATGAACCATGTTATTTCAATGATACCATATCCAGTATGTACACATGAATAAAATTTTCATTTTTCCATATAAGTGTAAAATAAATGAACTGGATAATATTGTAATTATCTAGTATCATATATATATGTTTTAAAAGTCATATTAATTCTTTATTCCCATCCTTATAACTATCCTTGTGAGTTGGAAAATGAAAAATGAATCACATCTCTTTGTGGATGGGCAGTCCACACATATGCACAAGAAACGATATTAATATCCAATAACTAGAATTATAAGTTGGTAGGTTTTATATTACATTTAAGGAATCATTAAATCATTATATTTATCATATTTATCCATCTTGAGCAACATTTTAACCATCTATTTGATTCGTTGAAGAAAAATGAAGCACTTCGCTTCATGGAGGTCATATTCGACACAAACGTGTATGTGATATTTTCATTAATCATATGAAGGAAATAGACATGGAACATGGTTTACAAAAAATAATTATATTTTGGTATATAGAAGTTATTGATGATTTTATATTAGTATGAAATTGGATTATTTAAAGGAGTTAGAATAATAAATTAACATGAAACATTTGGTTAACAATTATACCACTTATTTGGGAAAACTGGATTGGATTACACCTTACGCCTTCCAAAATGGTTTTTAGTGACACCATGATCTCAAGGACATTGGGATATATCTTATGAATGTGTTTAGGTAGTTCTTTGTTGATTGAAATGGATTTTTTATTTTAATAAATAGAGGAGAAATAGTTTCTTATTATAATAAAGGGGTGTAGCAGTCTTATAATTATTCAGTGTTTTTAAAATATTATTATGTCACTCTCAGGGACATGTGCCCATAAAAATAAATTTTTTTCTAGGGTTATAATGTTAAAAATACAATCATATACCAAAAAATAATATTATATTCTTTTACATTGTCATAATTTTTCAACCTTAATTAACTGGTTTTAACCTTTTACCCTATTCAAATAATTTTTATGTGGTTTTAATTTACTATGATAAAATTTGAAAATGATCTCATTTAAAAATATGAACTTAATAATTCCAAATATTAAAAACTTGTTTTAAGATTCAATTTTTATAATGGGAAAAGTGTATTGCTAGTAAAATCACAAAAAACCCAAAAAATATTAATAGAAAAATGTGTTTTCAATCATAATTATGATTTATACCAAAATAATTTATAATGTTGATTTAATTTTAATTAAATGAAATATATTTAAATAAATAAAATTATTATACCTTCAAAATAAATTCAAGACCAAATTTAACATTAATATTCATTTGATTAAATATAAACAAATAATATATTTGGTTTATTCTTGATTTTTAAAAATTCACCCAAAAACAACAAATTAAGAAAAATGAAAAAAATAACACCTACAAACATTATGATATATATAATTTTAAAAAAAAAATTAATCTCTTTGATAGCTTATGGTACACAAATCCACAAGCATAAATGAACCATAATATATAATACCACTTTAACCATTCCATTAAACTGTAAGTTATTAATATGAATAACTAAATTGTGAAATTTATTCTCTTTACACATGTGTAAACAAAAATCATTTGTTACCAATTTATTATAAATTAAAAACATAAACATTTAAATTTATAATAAATGGTTTTCGTAAAACATTTATTATGAGTGTAAATTGTTTTTATCTTAATAAATTAAACAAATCACTATTGGTGAATTATTTTAATGAAATATATATATAATATGTTGACGGAAATGTTTTATCATTAATCAAATATTTTTTCTAAATAGGGAAATAATTCATGTTTTCTGATTACAAATGCTATATTGTATTCAAAAAGTGGTTCTATAAAATATTGAGAAATTATATTAAAACAAATTTTTAATAACTTCATAAAATTTAATTAAAAAATTGATATCAATTTATTTAAAAACATTCCAAAATTATTTTATAGATAATTTATGATTTTTCTATTATATTTATTTTTCATTGAATAGTTAAAAATACTGATTTTTATTAAATAATTTTTTTAATTTGAAGAATTTAGAAGGTACAATCTTAATCTAAATGTGTTATAAAAGTAAAATTAGATAAATTATATTCTTATTATTGAAATTTAGGTTATTGGAATCAATTTTATGTTAAGTTTTAATGTAAACAAATTTGTTCTTAATAAGACCTTTTATAGGAAAACCCCATATTTGTCACACTTGAGGGTATTATTTTGAAACAATATTCTACCACTCCTATTATATGAATTTAGTTCAATGTTTATTTTATTTTTAATCAGAATAATTAAAATATATTAATATGTTAATTTTTTCTCTTATTAAAAGTAAAAATATTAATAATTAATTACAGCAGTTAATGTTAAAACAATTTTACCAGTTGCTAAGAACAAAAAAATAAGGTTATATTTGAATATTAAATTTCTTTAATACTATCTATTTACTATATTTTATCTTTATATTATTTACAATTTTAATATATATCCATTAAGATTCATTTTCCTTGGAAATTACCATATCATTTTTCTATTATATTTTGAAATTTCAATGGATGGTCCCCTCCCATAATTACAAATGGAAATGCCCTCTTATATCCTATAGAAACATCATGAGCCTTTTGTTTTGGACATGAAATTCCCAAATCCCCAGCTAACATACCTTTACATGACATAGATCCCATCTTTTAAACATTATACAAGGATAGAAAAGATGATTTTAAAATCTATAGTGGCTCTTTAAAGGAGAGTTATACTTCTTACCGATGTGTTTCCTTTTTTTAAATTCTTATTCTTCTATAAAATAGTATTCAATTAGTATAAAATAAAGACATAATATAATAAATATATTGATACGTTGTTATTTTAATTTCAAAACCTAATTCTAAATCAATTTCCATAAAATGGGAATTTAAATTATTGATCGAGTGTAATGTGTACAACAACCTTGCAAATAGATGTATATATTTTTCAATCAATACCTCTCACAGAAGGATATAAAAATGTATATGATGTTTATATGTTTTAATAATGATATAATTTTACTTAACAAATTATAATTTCACATATACATTCTTACCTTCACGAAATTTGGAAAGTGATAATGTTGCTCATGAATATATATATATGTGGAAAAACACCTTCATGAATAGGTGTGACAAGTTTTCCATTTTATTCTATCATAGATATTATTAAGGATAAATTTAGTGAAAATATATGATATATATGATATAATATTTATTTATTAATGGTTAATTTTTATATATACTACAATGATTCCATCCTTTAAAAAATGTAAATATTGTTCATGTGTATGTTCGACATATCATCTCCATGAATGATATAACTCATTTTTTAGTATAATTGTTTTTACAGATGATTATAAATAAATATATAATCAATAAAGATAATATTTATTTCATGTTTAAACAAAATTATGGTGGCATAATTATCAATTTACAAAGAATGAAATTCTTTATGCAAGACATACATGATAAACAAACCAGTTATTACCTGAAACAATTATTTTTAAAATGAATTGTTGAAAAAATTTAAATAAAAGATTATAATTTAAATTTATAAGGTATGATATATATTTTCATTTTTTTTATTATATAGATATTTTAAATCAACAATTAACACATAGGATGTTTCGACACACATAAAGGAAGTCGTACATGAGGTCAGGGTTTATTTGACAATCTCATTATTGTTTAGAATTATTTGGGTTTATGACTCCATTTTGTAAAGTATTTTACATATCTATACTAAACCAAACCTATTTTCATCTCCTTTAGTTAATCCTATACATTAAAATATTTCTACTCAATTTTTACCCTTTAAGTACTCAGTTTAAAAAATAAATATTTTTAAGGAAAACTGACCTTGTTTTACTAGTCAATCGAGAATATTTTTCTTATACATCCACATTTTTTCAACTTTATTTTAAATATTTTTTTAATATATATATACGGAATTATTTATAAAATAACTTTATTAATTAGTTTAAAAAATTTTGTGAAAGCAACATTCCATTCATTTTTAGAATAATTAAAAAAATTGTTTCACAAAAGTGTGAAAGAAGTGTTTTTTATCTTATTCTGCAAGAAAGAAATTTCACTCTATAATGAAAAATATTTTCTTTAAATATTATTTTAATATTTTCAAAGGTTCCTTTCAAATAAATTTTTCTTCCATCATATTTGGGGAATTTTCTGATTTTGAATATGTTTTTTCAAAATTAAAATAGGAATTTCAACAACAAATATTCTAGTGTTCTTTTAAATTATATTTATCTATGTAAAATTTCTTTGGTGGACATAATTCTTTACTAAGGATGTACTATATTAATACAATTCACCATATGTCTCTCAATGGTTTATGATTATGTTTATTTACTGGGTAAATTATTAACATTTAATATTCTATTTTCCAATATTAATGTTTATATTTACTAAAGTTTACCCCAGTTATATGAAAAATGAATTGGAATTATTATGTAATGGAATGAGCCCTCTATTAGCCCTCAATGCATTATTATATCTCATGAGACAAACATTTTTTTTTATTCTATTGAGACATCACCCATTTAGGGAATATATATTGGTATCAGACCTTGTTGTTATATTTATAATGAATGAAAATATGCATACCATAATGTTGATACTGGTTATTGATATCCATGATAATATTTTATTATCCTTGATATCCAGTGATTAGTTAGAATATCATTTGATTATTTATATGGAATTATTTGATGATTATTAATTATTAACAATATATTCTTCTTGCCTAATTTATTTATAAATAGGAATGTGTTTTATGATATTTACATTATCGTATAGATTATGTCTTATTTATTCAATATAGATTCTATTGCAAACAAACTTATACTATGAATCTTAGCTCAACCAATTATTATTTTTACATTACCAAGTATTTTAGGAAGTGTTTTATCATTGATATATAAGGATATTGTAAAGTGTAAAGTGGGATTCCAAAATAAAATACAATGTTATATGTTTTTTTCAATTGTAATGTGAGATTAATGTATATATATAGTTTTTTAAGACTATTATATTATTCGGTAAATTAGGATAAAATCAAATATATCTGGGAAAATGTAATAAAGTATCCACATACTCAAGTATACTAGGGTTGGGGTTGTTAAAGTTAGTATAAAATCATGTTTAGTAGAGTCCATGGGAACTACATTGAGAAACAAAATTATTATTGAATACAACCTTATGATATACAATGTGGAAAATTATAAATTTAGGATAGAATCCAAATGTTTTTATAAGGTAGAGAAATGTTTTCTTCCTATGAATAAATCTATGTCTCACTACTTAAAATGGACTTCATTTTGGAATAGATGCATCTAGAGGTAATAACGCACAAAATAGTTGGTTTGAGTATTTCTTAGTTCTCATTCATTTTCATGGTGCATATTTCCTTACTTCAAACCTGGTTTTAAACTTTTGGGGGGATATTATTTAGATAATTTAAATTTTTTTACTAACCATTATGAAGGAATTGAAAATATTTTCATGATTTGATATTATTCTCCAAGATATTATGTTTAACACTTTGATATTATCTTTTCTTAAATTTATCCATCTATGTTATGTGTTTCACTTGTTTTAAAATTATAAATTATGTTACAAATAGTTATTATCAAATATAGTCCATTTAATTTTTTTGAAATTGGTCCTATAAAATTTCATGTCAACCAAATAAATGCATGTAATACATATAGGGATTCCCATAATGGCAATGATAATTAAGTTGTTGAGGGAGTTGGAGGTGGGGTTAGAAAATTTATAACCATATTGGTGAATTCGACTAATATTATGACCAAAAATGTTACTCGCATGGAGAATCCTACTTATCCATATGACAGTGTAACAGTGTTAGAATAATTAATACATAATAAAACAATATCATTTATTGGAACTAAAACCCAATTTTTAGTTGTGAAATGGATAATTTACATAGAGACTATATTTCACTCTTTTGTAAGTAATTACTGAGAGAAGGTTGTCATGATTGGTTATTTTTCTCAAAGGATACATATAAATTATGGTAATTGATTGAAAACACTTAACATAAAGAGGGAATATGTAGTATATAATGAAAGAGTTTTAATGATCATTTTGTGGAAAAATATTTTCCACCCAAACAACAAGTTGATATAGAGTGTAAATTCTTGAGTCTATTGGAAAAAGAGGAAAAATATATTTTTGTATTTGATTAATAATTTACAAGGTTATTGAAATATAATAAAGACTATATCAGTAGTCCGTAGAGTAATATTGGAAAAATTTCTATGCGATTAAGTGAATCCATAGAATAAAACAAGCATCCCAAACATTCAAATCATATGATGATATAATATGATGTGATATCAAAAAAGTGAAGTAGTTCTGTAAGTATTATGAATTTGAATGAATGTAATATAAGTAGGGTCAGATGTAATAACCTATGTTTTTTAGCCAAGGTAATATTCTAAGGGAATATGATTTTTTTCATTTAGTGGATGGTTCATTCATTTAACTGAGAATTAGAGAGTAATTCAAATATTTGAAACTTCTAAATGATATGTTTTTAGACTTGGGTAAATCCCCAAGAGGTTACCTGGGTTCCTCGCTGAATTTTGGGAGATTCAAGCCCTGAAAATCACATGTTTGGGTGGTATGACCAGGGAATACGGTTTGTTTGAAGCTGTGTAGCCCCTAGTGGAAAATAATATTGCCTGAACGAGAGGGCCAGTAGGTGTTTCAAAGGATGCACATTATTGTACCGAAACATATTCATAGCATGCATATATTCTTCCACTTAGGTAGTACCTAAGAACTATTCATCACATGGTTAAAACACTATTAAACAAACCCTATGGTATAACCATGCGTGGTCGGTTTCCTAGGTAGTGGGGGTCACATGGTTGGGGCATGGTTTAGCCAAACCATGAGGCCAAACCATGGGACCTGGTTTTGATAATAAAATTAATAATATTCCCTAACGGGTTATAAAATTATTTTTACTCTTATTTCTTCTTCCTCTAGAAACATGATCATCCATCATTACTCCTTGAGTTCCTAATCATCCCTATTCTAGTGATGATTATATCTTCTCCGTATGAATTTGAAATTGAATATCATCAGTCTCGATAGACCTACATAGATATTATCTCAATTCCTTTTCAATATTTATTCATTTAATCATCTCTTGATAGCGTTATTAGGGTGTACACTCATTTTCAATATTTTTCATGTGGATTTCTATTTCGTAGAATTATTCGCAATTAGACCGAATCATACAATGACATTAGATGAGTGTAATTTCATAATCATGAGGTAAGTGGTATATGGAGCTTCCTTAAATTTACATCATTTTATAAATAACATCAGTTCAATGCACATCGTCCTTTCCTGCATGTTTCTTAAAAAATGTTTTCTTTAATGTAATTTGGTTTACACACCAATTTTTCATCATTTTTTCTTTGTTATGAAAATAGGGGATGTCAACATTGATCATATAAACACCTTGGGTGTTCCCACTTGATTTCCCCTTTATAATTAATTGATTAAATTCTAAAATTCCTTTTATACCTTCATATAAGACCAATTATGGAATGTCTGATAATATGGTTTTGGCTTGATTGAGAATATAACCTCCCAAAGTGTCATGTTAAAACATTATGAATTTAATTTCCATATTGGGTAGTTTTTCTAAAATTATTTTTTAAGTAAAGTTAAACTATGAAATGTGAATGTGACATTTGATTACATTAAATTAATTTTTGATAAACAGTTTCCTGAATTTTTTATAAAACCCCACAAATGATGTTCACTATCTTCTAAATTTCTAAGTGGTGATTTGTCAGTTAAACCTTATTTTCCCTAATTTGTTGTTGTTCCGCTATGTTTTGAGGTCATTTTTTGATATAAAACATATTTATTCCACGAGATCCTTGATTTTCTTAAGTGGATCATCCTTCCTTTAATATTAATTTCTAATGAATCTTATAGCCTTAAAATGTATTGGTTAGTTTTATAAATTGAATGTATTGCTTATTAAATGGGTTTTTCAAACTATCTAAATCACTCATTAATTAATGACACCTTCAAAGTTCCACTTGAACCATGAAAAATTAATTTCCATGATTTTTTAATTAAATGGAATTTATTAATTAGAATAACATGTTCAATAAAATTTCATTACTTGAATATATTAAATGAAATATGATAAATGTAATAGAAAAGGGTGGTATGACCATGCCTATTTCTATATTTAAATTAGACTAGTTTATGAGAATTTATTTTAAATAATTATAATGAAATATTATATAATGGCTGGAAATTAAACATCATATAGTATAAGTTTATTTCAAGTTTTTAGAAATTAAATGTCCATAGTTATCAATGGGTTATTAAAAGTGAAGCATGAGAGTCACTGCCACATGGATACATTGTTACAAATATTATTATGGCTTGATAGAGGTCGTGGAATGATGTTAAGGGTTTGTTTGATAATGTTTATATCATACGCTCTTATATCTATGGTTGAGTGTTGTAATATCACACCATTTATATTATTAGGATGGTATACATGATACACCATTTCCCCTATTTAGTGTTGATATGATGGTGCACTCACTACTATTCAATTGTTGAAATGGAGATGCACTCACCATCTCAAGTGATGATAATGATGTCTCCCACTCATTATTAGATTTAGAGAATGTACCCTAGACTTCATATTATAGCACATTCACTTTAGTTATGGATAAATGTGTTACACCTCGATCACTCTAACACCTAGTATTCCCAGTATATGGCACCATATATTTGTACATACTAGGTTCATAATGGTGGATGAAATAAATAACAAACATATATATATATATATATTAATATATAAATAGTTATTGTTCAAACACTTATTCCATCCATGATCCATATATATTAGATCCACTAGGTATCATTAAGGAGCCTCAGGAGGTTAGTTGAAATTTACTTTAGTTTGGTTTATTTATTCATATTATTGGCACACTTATTACATTATTTTCACTTGATAGTTTTAGTATCTGAAACCATTGGTGGTAATCGAATAGAATTTATATCTCACACCCTTCTCAGGCATTAATTTCACTAGGTTACCTGAGTAGAACATAGGTTTTTAATGAAATAGATTCTTACTTGTGTTGATTTTCTTGTTCTAGAGAATTAGGAGAACATGACTGAGTTGGTCCTCAGGATGATCATAGAGATCACCCTTGTGGATTTTTAATTCTTTTATTTTTATTATTTATTTTTTTTTATTTTATCTTGATTCATATTATATTTCAATTGTTTTATATTAGGTATCATAATCAAGAATTTCAGGAATCAGTTTCAGATTAGCGTTGGACATACATTGTATTCAGTTTCATAGTATTCTTCAACTGTTATTCCTTTTATTAATTAATACTTCCATTATCAGTTATAATTATTTTACCATTAGGCTACCCTAGCCTTGAGGGTATAATATCCTCATTATCACTTCCTTATACCCACAATGTTAGTTTACTTCTTATGATGTATGAGGGGGTTCACCTGATACCATGTGATCTATTGGTACAAATACTATTTTACTAGTCATCCATTCTAGTACATTACAAAGTTATATCAAATCCAATTGATTTTTCTTTTTATTAATATGTTTGGTTGTTATATAAGAGACTAAGAACGTTTTGGTTCTTGTTAAATATCTATTCTTGGGTGTGGTCGATCGGTATATCAGGAAAATTCCATGTGGCCAAGGATGGGACTATTGTTCATGTTGTTCACAAATAAATTTGATTATTATTTCACCTAGATTGACTGGTTTATTTTATACTACATATTTATTTAGGGAATTTTGGTATTTTGAGAGGAAGATGAATAACCTGAATTAGTAAAGGTTTATAAAAATTCACATTCCATCCATATTCCATGCCCTTTAGTATCATTTGTAGCTTTCCTACAGATTCTGATTATTTTCTCTAAGGGTTATGATAGGATTTTTTTTCTTTAGCATAACTACTTATATAATAGTAATATGCAATTATATTCCTTTCTTCCCATTTCTCTAGTATTTTTCTCTATGTTTACTTCTTATTATACCATAAAAAGTTTTTTTTTGAGAAATAAATGGTGGCATGAGATGAGATTTACTACAGGTGATTAAATGGGAACCTGTTTATAGTTGTAATGTGTTTGAGGGCCTTATAACCAATAAAAGGTAACTTGTATACTCAAACAACAACTTCATATTTGTAAATATATCTAAATAACATTGTGTAAATGAAAAAAAAGTTAAATTTCATGTTTTTGAGTGAATTTATATTGATTAAATGGGATGTAGTCTACAATCTATAAATAGTATGGGATCTTTATAAATTGATGATGGAAACCCATATAATCAAACCATTATAAATGACCATGAGATATATTTTGAAATGGATATAAATGTTATATATATTAAATTTTAATCTGAGATAAATTGGCCAACATTAAAAATGAATAACTAGGTACAAGTAGGTCATTTGGGGCATGCTTTTTATGAGATAACCCACTAATGGTGTTTTGAAACATTAATAAATAAGAAAAAATTATTGAGTTTCATTCTGATGAACCTAGGTTGGATTAACAGGACTATTATAGGCATCATTATCATTAACAAGTGCTTTTTTTAACAATTGGTATTGGATGATCAGTTTTAAATGTTTCAAAAATATAATGATTGAATGTGAATAACTGAAATTCCTTGAAAATAGCTCCTTTGGTGGTATCCTTATTTTAAACCCTTCTGTAAGGGTAGATTAAACCTCTCTTAGAGTTTCCTTGGAAAGGAAATGTGAGCATTTTCTATAAGAAATTTTCCTTTTTATATGGGGATTAATTAATAGGCGTACAACTAGTGAATTCATGGTTGGCATTACCTAGTGATAGGGTCAACACTTATGATTTTATAAGGGGATATCCTAAAGTAGGTATCATCCTTCGATATTGAATGAATTTATTAATAATATTAATTTTTTATAGTATGGTATCATTCACGTGTTGTTTTCTATAGTAGGAAACATTTTTTTAAATGAATCCCTTGTTCGAATGGGTGGTTATATTTTCCAGGACCATTGTTACGGGCATGACCACCATGTAATGGTCAGTTTAAGTAGGTTAGACATGCCTAGGGAATGGTATGCTACTTCATAGGTTATGTGACCCTATATTCTTCCTATGTGATATATGACCTGGTATTTTGTCATCGAGGATAATGGTTGTATGGGGAAATACAATTCTAGGATAAAACTCATATATCTAACTAGTTGAGTATATTGAATACATTTAGATTTGATCTATGAGTACTCTCTCAGATCGTATCCCTTATTGAATGACATGTGAGTTAAAGGAAATCAAGATCATCCCAATGTTCAGGACGATATTCCGAGAGGATCAAAAATTTTGAAACTTTGATAAGGTTGGTTTTGTCCCTAATTCCAAATGTTATGACATATGTGAGTGTGGCTCAGAGGAGCATCTAGTGTGAATCTAAGATGAAGCTAATCTATTTCAATTACTATTATCTGTTCAATCTCTCCTCTTTGATGAATAGTATACTCCTATAGTGGGGTTCTTCTTGTTGGTTTTATTGAATAAGTGTCCTTCCAATTAGAAGAAACACAACTGAAGAGGACCATTTTGAAATGGTTGATCTCTTCTAAATTCTCTTGTGGCGTGAAAGTTATGAATCATGTTTGTACTTTATCAGTAGCTTGATATTGATGTGGTTTTATGTGGATGAACCCCCCAAGAAACACCAATGTCCATGGATGGTCATCAGTTGTAAATAATTAGCGATCATGGATATCCTCAGGTGGTAAAGGCATCATGGTTAAATATGTGATTAATATGCTGTTTAAGTTATGATTATTTTAAGAATTCAACCAGTAGTGGCTCAACTTTTCCAATTTTGGTTTTCTTGGTTAGTTTGAAAACATAAAAATCTACTTAGTGTACTATTCGTTATGATATGAGAATGGCCCTTATCATTACATCATCCTTGGTGAAATAAAACAACATCAGTATTACGCTGAACTAATGTTTTAAAAGTTTTTGGGATTGACAATTGATATCTATCATAGTTCCATTCTGGATGCTTGTTTTTCTTCAGGTAATATTTAGTACTGAGTGATATCTAGGTTCTTGAGTAAGAATTCCATGGATGGACTCTTATATAACAACGATTTTTCTCATTAATTTGACTAATAGGTAGATGCTGCTCTGGGTACAATAATTGATCTCATATGGATGTCTTAGCATTATATTGATATCTCACTTATAGACATAGAGAATAAAATAACTTGGGATAGTTTTTTGGGCTCCATTTTTTGAATCTGAGGTTATCACGAACTTGTTGTTGGGCTCGAAGGTGTTGTTTAAAGGGTAAAAATTTAAGTTAGTTGGATCTGGGTTACACCATTGTTTATGCAGAGGAATAAACAATTAAATGTTATGATAGTGGTTTGAACAGTGACAATCACTACAAGTCGTGTATTGGATTTGGTGAATTTGGTAATGGTAAATGTTAAAATCTATGGAATACGGGGTGGTGGTATAAGTTTTAGTAATCCGAACTTATAAGGTATGTGTTTAAAATGGTCATCCATAGTGGCTCAACAATTTATCTTGTCTTAATGAATGTTTCCATTAGGAAAAAATTTTATGTGCATTGTTAGTTTAGGTTAGGTGTGGTTTAAGGATTGGAAATGTATTTCAATAAATCATGTGTGACTAGTTTTAGTTTATTCAACCAATATTCCACCATTTTCTTCAAGAGAGGTATCTGAAATTACATTAGTGGTAATTAAGTTCACCATATTGAATACAGTCCCATAGATACTGTTGTTATAATTATCAGGGTCCTGCTTCATAGAAAATTCCAACGGTGAATGTTTTGTGGTCGAGAAATTTCCCCTTATGATGTTAAAGCATATAGTGGGGAGCACATTTGGCCAGATTTTTAATGAGACAGTGATGTGATATTGTATCTTTCTTAATGATATCTGATAAGATCCTTTCTGGTGTTTCATTTAGAAAAATGAGCATTCGCTTCGGTTGTGGCAGCTAATTCCTTGTGTTATTAAGTTAATATTTGTATTGTGTAGGTAATTTGGAAATGTGATTTGACCATTTGAACAAGACTTCATAACCCAGGTAGGTCGGGTGATGTTTTCGTTGTTTCTAAAGGATTATTAAGAACAAAATGTTATAAGGTGGATAGGATGTAATGACTTGTGTTTTTGAGCCAAAATAAAATTAAAAGGGAATTTGAATATTTCTATTCAGTAGACGGGACATTCTTTGAACTGAGCATCATAATGTAATTTTGAGAGTTATAACACTTAAATGAATTATTTCTAGATTTGGGTAATGTCATTAGAGGTTTTGTTTGTGTTTGTGTCTCCAAATTTCATCAGTGTCAGGCTTTTAAAATCTCATGCTCGAGTAGTCTAAACACGACACATCATTTGTCTAAAACCATGTATCCCCAATCAGCAAACTATGTGACCTGAACTAGAGGTGGAGCATGTGTCACATGAGCTTTGCAGAGTTTTTCCAAATCATTCACCTAGCCCCCATGGTTAGTTTCATGCATTCAGTACCTAAGGACTATTCATTGCACTGTTTGTGTGTGGTTAGGAAAACCATGTGGCATAACCATGTGAGGTTGGTTTTCTAAGAAGTGGGAGTTTCATGGTTAGACAATAGTTTGGCCGAACTGTGTGGCCAAACCATACGACCTAGTTGTGAGAGTGAAACTATGAAACTTTCCCTCATCATTTTAAATATTCACTTTGCTCTTCTTTTTTCATCCTCTAGTTATGTGTGCCTCTACTATTATGCCTAGATTTCCTCCTATTGTATATTATAGGTAGGATGATATCTCATCTGTTTGAAGTGTGAATCAAATCTGGTCAGTCTCTTTGGATATTAATCGATAACCTCACAATTAATTTTGAACCATTATTCGTTTAATATCATTTTGATCTGGTTATCGTGGTGTAAGATCACATTCTATATTTTTAGGGAGGATGTCTAATTCATATTTTTCATCAAAAAAAATACTAGATCAAACCTTGATATTGGTAGAGTGGAACATCCCAAGCATGAGGTAGGTGGTCTATATCTTTTTCTGTAATTTTTTTCATTTTGTATATAGCTTCATTTTGACACACACCATCTGTTTCCACATGTTTCATTAATAAATGTTTTCTTCAATATAAATTGGTTTATTCACCATGTATTGCTCTTTTTGATCATTGTTATTAAAATAGAGGATATCAACCTCAATCACAAACATCCCTTGGGTGTTTCAGGTTGATTTTCCCTTTGATAATTAATATATTAAACTACCATAACATCTCCTATGATTTTATATTGGAACAATTTTTTAATTTCCCATTATAGGGTTTTGGCATGATTGATAATCCAGCCTCCCTAAGTTCCATTATGAACATTTTTTAATTAAATTTCTATATTGGGTAGTTTTTTTGAAATGATTCTTTAAAGAGAATTGAATTATGATATGTGAATGTGATGTTTAATTACATTAAATGAATTGATGATAAACAATTTTATTTTTTTCATAAAACCCCATATGTGAGGTATGGTATCTTCAAAATTTCAACGTGGTGACTAGTCAGATAAAAATTTATGGATTAATTCTTTACGATTTCACTATAAATTGATGACATTTTATTATATAAGGAATTTTTAGTACATGGTCTCATGGATGTTCTTAAATGGATTAGATCTCCTTTTATATAAATTTCAAATGTACCTATGAACATTATATGTGTTTGGTCTATTTTATAAATTGAATGGATTTATTATTAAATGGTATTTAACAAAGTAGGTAAATACCTAATTGAAAAATAATACCTTCTAAGTGTCTCTTAAATACTGATAATTGAATTTACATTTTTTAATTAATGGGCATGTATTAATTGGAATTACATGTTTATAATGAATCGATTTACTTCAATGTATTATATAAATTATGTGAAATGTAATAGAATGTTGTTGTATGACCACTTTCCTTTTTATATTTATATGATATCAGCTTATGATAATTTAATTAAATGATTTGTATGAAATAATATTTAACCTGTGGAAAGGATATTCTCTTTTGTAAATGCTTAATTTGAATTTTTATAAATAGAATTCCCATATTTATGAATGGTATTATTAAATTTAAAGCATGAGAGGTATTTCTTCGGGGTAAATTTGTTATAAATTTGATTAATCCTTGATATTGGATATGGAATGATTGTAAGGGTTTTTCAATCATGGAGGTATGACAATATCTTACAACTAGTGTTCATTCATAGCTTCTCACACCATTGGCATTATTTGTATGATGGGCATGTTTTACTACCACACTTATTGAGTGTTCACATGATGGAGCACTCATTACTGTCCTATTGTTGACATGATGGAATACTCACCATCTCAAGGGATGAGAATGATGTATCCCACTCATTTTTATATATAGGGAATGTACCATTTTCATGAGCTTATAGATTCATTCATATTGGTTATCGATGATTGAGTTACACCCTAGTCCATCTGACACCTAGTATTCCAGGAATATGGCCACTTATGTTCATATGTACTTGTTTTATATAGATGGATTCAATATATAATGAATATATAAATATATAATTACTAATTTATATATTTAGTTACAATTTAGACACTTATTTTGTTCATGATCTAATGTAGGCAGAGCTTCCATGTGCTCTTAAGGAACCTGAGGGTGTGAGTTGTTATTTATTTAATTATTTTTTATTTATTCATATCACATGAAAATTGTTTAATTTATGTTCAAGTGATGTTTTTAGCTATAGACACCATGTGTGTTAATCTATTGGGATTTCTATCTCACACCCTATTCGGGCCACCATTACACTGAGGAACCCAAGTAGACCTTATGTTTGTTGGACCAAGTATTCTTGATTGTGCTGAATCACTTGTACGTGGGAGGTAGGAGAACAAGACTGAGCTGGAGCTTAGGATGCATGTGGAGCTCTCCCTTGTGGATTTTTACTTCTTTTATTTTTGTTCTTTATTTTGTACTATTTTTGTTTTATCATTCCTATTGTATGTCTCTTTTTTGATTATATATCATAATTAGGGCATGCATGCATCTATTGTATATTGGAATTTCATATCCTTTGTATAATGATTTATATTATTCTTTCACTATTCTGACTTTTACTTATTATTGCTTTGATAGTTGATTCTTATTTATGTTACCACATGGATACTCTGGACATGATGGTATAGTCTCTCCACTATCACCTCCTTAGACCATTACTGGTAGTCAGCATCCTCTAGAATATGGGGAGACACACCTGAGGCCATGTGACACACATGTCCGACTACTATTTTGATGGTCGGTTAGGTCAGGATATTATAATAGATGAGAACTCTAGAAAGGGAAAAAATAACTACAAAATAATAACCATTTTCAAATAAAGGAATAACAGTTGGTAAATATTCATTTTTTATTGGTACAATGTTTTACCAACAAAAAATGTCATGTCACTAATTTATTGGTAACAACTTTGTCACTAAATGATATTGTGTTAGATTAAATAGTTCAATTACAATTATAATAATACCAATAGATAACTTATTGTTTGGTAAAAATGTTTAGCAATATATTCAAATGATAGATTTATATGTTGATAATATCAGTACCAATAGTATACTTCTATTGGTTTTATTAGTAATAAAATTTTAATATATGTCACTAAATAATGACCACAAATAATATTCACTTATAAATCATTTTTAAATGATGCACTCATTTTGTCATGTGTTTGGTAAAAAAAATAATTTATTTATTAACAAATATACATATATATATATATATATTACCTTTTAAAATTATTATATATTATATATTAATTAAATTCCACAAAAAATAATGTATCTCAACATTTCAAATATATCATAATCAATAAATCACTATAATTACAATATATAATAAATGTATATATATAACCACACTCCAATAGTAACACGCCAATACTTGATAATTGTGTCTACTTTATGGATTAAAAAATATATAACTAATATCAAAAGTACATTTCAAAAAATAGAAGCATCCATATACTCAGAATGCACCCCAAAAACATGTGTAGATTCAAATGCCACTCACAAATCCATCAATATCTCATAATTAAAAAATCACAACATAAATAATGAATTTTAAATGAAAATGAAGAATGTAGTATGAAGCATGTACCCTTCCAATTATAAACTAAATCTACAAATTTCCATCCAAACACCCCTATCTCATTCTACATTTCTGTATTCAAAGTGATTAGACCAACTTGATCAAAAAATTAAAATTGGTTTGAATTTTTCAATTGGTACCAAGAATCCATAAGAAGTGATCTGGGAACTAGATGAATGCTGAAGCACGAGAATACCTAACCAATAGTTATAGCTTCATCGGAAATCCATGAATAAAGGAAAAAATGTAACCAAAATGGATGAAAAAATAATTATATTCAATACCAAAATGCAATCGGTTTATTTATTAATATATAATAAAAATAAGTAGCATCCCATGTCACACAATAATAGTTCAATTCAAGAATTAAATGACAAGTCTATGAATTATAAATTCATTCTCTATTCACAACACCAAGAAGAGTGTATAACATTCTTTATTAAGACCATGAATAATGGTAATTTATAAACTTAGTTTCAATAATATTTTATTGAAAATATAAAAATAAAAATTTAACTATCATTTATGTTTTAATTTTCTATTTGGTAGAATCACATGGTAGCTTTAATTAGCATATAATAAATTTATTACCTCTCTCTTCTATTTTCCCACAACCTATTCAGTTTGATTATCCTGTAACAAATTCTATTGAAGATAGCATCTTTTATAATCCCATCACATTCCAGAACAAACCAAACTTAATCTATACCAAGTAACATCTGATGATCATCACCCAGACAAGATCTATAATGGCATGGATCTAAGTGTTTAAGATAGTTTCATCAAAACAAACATATGGTCCCCGGTCATTATGACATAAACATAGTGAATCCCCTTCTATATTTCATCAAAGATATGATAGGACACTAACATATCCTAATTTTATGAAGACTCCTTCATCATGTCCCCTAGAGAACCTACACAAGAAATCCTGCACAAGAAAAAATAGAAAGGTACCAAGATCAGGTTTTTAGATAAATGAAACACAATCCATATTCCATTCAACATGAACCCATGTCATAACCAGTATCATTACCAAAAACACTAAACCTTCATGTATACTAATATGAGGAGTAACTTTATAGACATTCCCCATGAACCCATATTCATCTTCCAGATCTATAAGTTCAGTTCTATGAACTAGTAACTAAACCCATAATTCGATTCCAGGAAACATCTACTGGTCACATAGGATAAAAAAACCAATGAATAAATATGTCCAAAAACTATAACCTTTAATATTAACATGACAAAAAAGTGATTTCTAATAGTTACACAACTCTATAGAGGTTTAAAAATTGCTCACATGTCATTTCATGTTTCTATAAAAGAAAAAACTCAAAGCATTAGAAAGTACAACACTCAAGAGGGTAGAATTAATAATAGTAACCCATGCGGAGCATTAAATTCACAAGAATGAAAAAAATATCTTCAGTGGAAACTCAAAAATAAATGAAAGACTAACACATACCCTTCATCATAATTTTTTTCAATGAAATTTATTAAAAAGTATAATTATCATAATAATAAATAATTCTACTCCTCTTACCATACATAATGAAATGTCTAAAACAATTATAGTCAAAAAATGAATCAAACATCAATGAAGAAATACAAAACTAATGAAAAATCAATGAAATGAAAATATTAATTGGTGACTCATCTAAAACACACCAATTTAATAGCACATAATAATAATGAAAATTAATCACGGAGAACAATTTTTTTTACAATATTCACATAAAAATAAATCCATTAGTATATATGTGAATGAGAACATTGATTTTAAATAGAATTATCAAAAGATACACAAACTAATAACATGTTTTGGTATTGAAATCCACAATTTCCCCTAAAATAATAGCTTCAAATCTCTAATGATAATAAATTCAATCTACTAAAAAGAGAAAAAAACTAATTTAAGAAAATAAAATTGAAATTAATATATAATTTTAATTCCATAAGATATTAAAATCTCAATCAACATGAGATTAATAACACCAAGACAGTTTATTATTTTTATTCCTTTATTTTTGTAAAATAATATATAGAAAATAAATTAGATTCCAAATATAACAATCACTATTTTTCTAGTTGGTAAAAAATATTTTAAATTATTGTTGAATAAATTTTATTATGTATAGAATATCAAAATGATACTATTTGAGCATCTCTATATGTTAAAAATAATTTTTTTTATGTACACTCACAATCACAAAGACCAAATATTTACATTAAAATAATTTAATGCAAAATTAACATTTTCAGTGAAAGAAATATCAAATAATTAAAATTACACTCCCTAACCTGGCAGTGGGTTTTAAAATAGATTACATTTACAATTGAAAAGATATTTTTTTATTGATTTAATGTATTTTATCAAAATATTATTAACATACATCTTCTTCATTTGAGTAAATATTCTAATATACTACATGATCTAAATATATAATTGAATACAAAAAAAGGTGAGGTAGAAGAAAATTTCATGATTTTGTAGACTTTAATAGTATGTATGTTGTTCAAAAAAGTTGATATGGTTCAAAAAAGAAAATATGTTGAAAATTAAGAAAAGAATTCAATATTTCACCAATGTTTTTACATTTACACATTATTATTTTGAAATAAGTTTTTATTTCCTTAAGTGACCATATTCACAACCATTATTATTATTTTTCTCGACTATAGATCCCATATTTTGATTCTTAAAAATGATTAAAATATATACCAACACTCCAAGAATCATATTTTAATTCTTCCAAAGGATACAAAAAGAGGAAATTCACCTTACCAAAAGACATCATCTAGAAGTTATTGAATCCCCTCGACAACAGTGATTTTTACATTTTTAATAATCTAATTACTCTTAATATGAAGATCCTTTATGAACTCTAAGAACAACCACTTAATCAAAAAGTCATCAAACATCAAAAAATAGTCAAATGGAAGAAAGAATTTTTTATTTAATGAATTACAAGAAAAATAAATCCACAAATCATTCATCTAAGACTCATTACTTATCTAACTAACTCTACTTAACATTCTATCTAATTGAAATTCCAAAATTAGCATCAACAGATTCGTGCTTCATATTATTATAAATACTAACATCTGTATAAATTTAAAAATTCATCACAAAATGCTCTCAGGGCACATATCCTTCCAAATCCACTGTATGATGAGCTTCAATATTATTTGAATAACCATTTTAAATATTTTTTCACGAAAAGGATTCATAGATTTTATAATTTACCTTTATATCAGTTTCATTTTTTTAATAATAAATTCCAAATTAAGAATTTCATAGTGTACAAAATGAATGATAATATGATAACATCAACAAATATGATGCTGAATAATTTTCAAACCTCAGAAAGTGTTTGGAATCACCTAAATGATTAAGAGATGACATATCACAAAGATGGACATTTTCTAAATATTTTTTATGTATTTTAAAAGAAAATTTTTTTTGTCCCAAATATATATCCAAATTATAAAACCAGAAACAATTGTTGTTAATATTAATTAGTTATTTAAATAAAATTATTTCTAGAATGTTTAAAAAAATTAAGATAAACTAAAATAAATATATAAATGAAAATTAAATCATGTAAACAATCCAAATTTGAGGGATATAAATTTAGTTGACATATTATATCAAAATAAAAATCCTGATTTCTAAATATTATTATATCTGTGTCACAAGAAAAAAAATCATTAAGATAAATATTAAACTATTCTAGTGTGATATATCTATAAAAACCTACTGACCTATAATTTTTTACATCAAAATTTATTAATGAAAATTTTCAAACTGTGAATTTAAAAAACTGATAGATAATATATATTTCACCATACCGAGTTTTAATAGTGAAAAAATGGAAATGATATCATCAATTATTTAGAAACATCTATCATTCCACTAGAAATATCGACCCCTTATAAATTTTGATCTCTCTTAAGACCCTAAATACAATTACCTTCTTAAAAACCCTATAAAGTAAATTTCTACCATAGAATAATATAATAAAAAACCAATATAATAAAGCACAATGAAAACTTTATATTGCATATGACAGATTAAAAAATTAATTATTTCAACCTGTGTAGAACATACTTAAAAATAGGACAAATCATTTAAACAAATATGAATTTCCTCCCTTAATACTATAATAAAAAAAAATTTCATCCTCATCTTTTAGATAATCTGATATCCACCTTTTGAAATGATTATTGAGTTATCAGAACAATTGGAGATGAAAATCCTATCAATTTCCTACCTTATTTGGTTAGGAAATACCATATTTCGATATAAGAAAAAGTTTGGTTGATATCATTAAAATAATTTTGTAGAAAAAGTAAATTCCAAAAACTTCCAATCGATTATCAAGGCTTTAATATTCCCATCACAAACATTTATATAAGTCTAACCTTCTTACCCACAAACAATTACATTATATCATTCATCTATATATTTCTAGTTAGTTGTGAATGTTTTGAGAAATTTATGAACAGAATAATAGATACCATCTATTATTTTGAAATACACAGTAGTAGGGGCTGAAACAATGATGTATTCAACCTCACCGGACAATTCATCTTGTCCATCTAGAAATTTATTAACCCTAGTATGTTCTCTATAGGATTTAAAATTATAATAGGTTATTATATAAATTCATGTGCCTGAATATATTTACATCTAGAAAACTTTTAATTAATCATCTACTTCAAAAAAATAAATATAAGAAGGATATTATATCCTTAAAAATCGTAAAAAATATTGAAAAAATTGTGGTGTCCAATTATATATCAAGATAATATTATAATATAGATAAATTTAATCTAAAAAATCAACATTTGGTAATTTCGGAATCACAAATCTACCAAAAAATGTGGTAAATTAGATAGTATGATTAAATAAATAATTAAATTTTCACACCAAATAAAACATGAATTTTATATAAACTAGATTTGATAAGATATAATACAATCCATTTAAATAATTTCAAATATTATATTCTTATATATAGTGAAAATTAAAAATTTATCATAAAAATTCAATCATGGGAATTTCATACCAAAAATATAAACAATTAGCATGACGTGTGAGCTGATGGTAGGTATTTGAACCCCCATTTTCCTTTCCAATTATAACCACATACCTCTCGATCTAATCATCAAGATACAATAATAAAATGTAAATTTATTATCTTAAATGAATAATTATTTTATCTAAATATATAATCATATGTTTACTGGAAATGAAAATTCTTACTAAAAACATAAAGGAAATTATATGATGAAATAATAACCAAATGTTAATTAAAAAAATTAATTGAATTTTTTAAAAACAACTGATAGAATAGTTTTTATCATAGATTCATTAATCACATAAAATATCTCAAAAAAATAACAATTTGGGTGTGTTTCATTGTTAAAATAGTATTTTACTCCAAAATTTTATTTTTGAAATCTTTACAAATGGTGGATCATAAGTATACCAAAAAAATAATTATATAATATTAAAGATATAACAGAGAAAGCAATGGGCTTGGAATAAATAAATAAGGGATATGAGAGGATGATATATCTAGACACATTTAGCATATGGAAAATGTTTGAAAAGAATCTAGGTACTTGTAAGCGACATGTCACACAAATAATTTACGTATATAAATACACATATAACACTACCAAATAGATAAAACAACTTCATTATGAAATATTAAACTATAATATGAATAAGATATCATTTCCCAACGACATTAATTCTTGTTTATATAAATATACTCATATTTTTTTATCCTGTTATATTCAAACATAATAACAAATTAGTAATCTATGATTATAAAAATGTTGTTGTTTTTCATAGTTTTCTATACTAACAAGAAAAAATTATTTTCATATAGATATGTTTAGTTTGATAATAATCAATAATATACCTAACAATAATGATATTATGAGAAATGAAGAAACAAACATGGAGTCATGAATTAAAAAATAGAAGTTAAAAAAATAAGAAAACTCATTCCATCTGAGTTTCCCAGAAACCCAAATTGAAATTAAATTAAAACAACAGATAACTAGGATTTAATTTTCGTAAAACATGATGAGGATAATTAAATTCCTGATAAAAGGGTAAAACATGATCAAATTGAAGGGGAATCAGATTTGTTTCAATTATCCCCCTATAACATCCTCTCTGAAGTTGAAATGGAAATAAACAATCCAACATCGGTGGATATTTGTTTATAAGGAATATTATACAATTCAAACATTAGGTGGAATTCATGATGAAGAAATCAATATGTGCAGAAATAGAGCAGAACTACAATTTGGGGGTAGGAGATGATGATATTTTTGGGTATGGGTGAATGGAGAGAAACCTGAACCAAGACGGCAGGCACATACATTGATATTGATGGACTCCAGATCAATGGATGGGGTGAGTAAGGTCGGCCGAAGTTGTGGCAGGTGATACTGTGTTATGAGGTGGGAAACATATGTGTAGGGATGTTATGGAAAATGGGGGTGGCGGTCTCTAACAGTGATGGAATAGGAATTATAAAGTGTATGAAGGCAATAAATGTCGGCATTGGGATGGCCTAGGTATAGAATTATTGGCCATGGAGGATGGGAGTGGGTGGAGTGGGTGTGTACATATTGGCTGGCCCATACTCTTGCAGGCCAGGAAGGTGGGGATTAGACCCTAAGAAATGAAAATTGACTTTGGATATAAATCTTATGTGTGTGTGTAATTTGTATATATTATTTAGTTATTTATAAAATAATTGTCATTATTGAATTATTTATTATAAGATTTTCTATTATTAGAAAAATTATAATAATTATTATGAATAAAAGATTCATATGTTAGTAAAAAATGATGTTATTTGAATGATAAAAAAATATATTTAACTGTTGTTAAAGGTTTTGTTGATGTCAAATGATCAATATCAATAGATGTATTCAATAGTAAAAAAATTCTCGGTATTTAAATTCAACACTAATAAAATATAATATCTGCTAGAATTTATCATTTTTACCATCAAATATTTTATATTTCAATAAATTCCATTTTTATAAGACATTTATTATAGAGAACAAAAAGGGGAATAAGTAAAGTGTGTGATTTCAAACAGGTAATAAAGTTTGAACGAAACAATCAAAACATGCATGATTATAATGGGAGTTTGATTCAATTTTTTAAAGAAAGGATACTTGGCACGTCATTCCATGGGAATGAAAGAATCTTAAAATATGTGATACATAAACTGTAAAGATATTGGGAACTATTTGAACTATTTTAATAGGCATCGTTCTATTTTTTCACTAACATTTTAACAGATTATATTCATGTTTATGTGTTCTCAATTGTTGGGGTTGAGGTTCCTAAAGATGTGGTTTTAGGAACAAAAATAATATACCAAAATTTTGAAAATTCATTATTTCATTATGGATCTTAACACTCCATTATATATTTCATGTTCTATTGGAAAAGTATATATTTCTTAATAATCTTAAAAATAGAGTTTTCATTAAATAATCCTTGTGAAAGTCTCACTAAAACAAGGATGTTTCATTTGGTTTTCATTATGACAAATAAATGTGACCTATTTTTGGATTTCATTATTATACATATCCTTGATTTTGAAATAATTATTAGTATAGACTATATTTCCAAATATGATATGAAAAACTTGTTTTTGATAGAATTAAATTATGATTAATGATGAAAATAGGGAATTATATACCAATATATTGGAGACGTCATCATCTAATTCATGCATAGATCCCCCTGCCCCCTCATCGGACCTTCAAAATGAATTTTGTGGGGAATAAGATCAATCACTTTCAAAATATGGAAAATAAAATCATTAAAATGAGGATGTTATTATTTTAATTAAATAATTTTAATTATTTACTAAGTACTAATTTGTACATAAATAAGAGTGCGAAGGTGACTTTTCCATTGATTTAATCCGAGATTCTATAACTGTGTCAAATAAATCCTATAGAATAGTAACTATTGAATTAGTATATATAAATAAAAAACTAAATGAGTTATTTTATAAGGGATTTATATTCCCTATCACTTCTTCATAAGAAATAATTTTTATCTTCAATAAATTGATATATGTCTCTATGGGGTCATGTATTGATTATATGGAAATTAAATTTATTAAGATAAAGAACAAGTATCATCCACAACTCATTGATAAACAATTTGATCAACATCATGAAATCTGATATTTTTAAATATTTAACATAATTCTAGATATCATCAATTCAAAGTACTTATTGATATTATTTAAAACTAAAAATTTCATAATTTGTATGAAAATTATAGTTTATTGTAATTCTATATTTTTTAACTAATTCACCATCTAAATTAATGGATCAAATTAAAATAGTATTAAGGAAAACCATAGGGAATTTTTGGGGTATTTTTTAATGATATAATGGTGTAATATAAGAGATGTGAGTAATTTTAGAGTACCTTGTAGAACATTCTTAGGAATCATGGAAAAATAGAGTAATATGGAAAATTTTGATTGTTTGAATTTTGTCTTGAAGAAGCTTCTTTTATTTGAAATATTTTCTTTAAGGTTGGTATATTAGATGATCCTACAACGATAAGGGAAATCCATTAATTCCCTATACTAAGTAACATAATTGATGTTTTTATTTTCATTGTTTTGTAATTATATTACAAGTTATTTCTTTAAATAAATTCTCAATTGTGGAATCCTTTAATCTAGTTTACTCATATAGAGGTTAATTTTAAATTGAAAAAAATAATGTGATGAATATTTTGGAGAATTGAAGAAGATATTAAAAATTATTAAATTTTTATTTTATCATCGTGAAATTAAGGGTTTGTCATATATAGTGATTTATTGACGAAGGGACTTGGTTGTTTTCTCATTGAAGAATGATAATTTTTTTAATGCATCAAGGCGGTTAATGATTAATGAACATAACAATCCAACTTATGGACTTGAGTTGTAAACTATAATTATTTCCTTAAAGATATATAGATAGTATCATTGTGGTGAAAGATGTGATATATACATAGTTCATAAGAGTCTTAAATATAAATTTTCATAGAATATATAAAAATGAGAGAAAGGAGATGGATTGAGTTACTCATGTTTTATGATTTCTTAATACAGTACCACCAAGTGATGATAATTAAGTTAGTTGATTCATTGAGAGGGAAAGATCATGGAGTTATGATGGATATTATGTTAAAGAATCTAGACTAATTAGAAATTTAAATTACTTAGTAAGGGGATACATAAATACCTTTTCAAATGATTTCCAAACCAACTTTGTTGTAAAAGATAAAATATTATCAAGCTGACGGTGAAACATTTTTTTAAAGAAAAATTAAGGATTTAAATATTAAAAATTTGAATAATGAATTTGTTAAGATGGACTTCTTAGAATATTCTAAAAAGAATAATTTTTAGATGTTTTAGAAAAAAATAAATTATTAATGAATATTTATAAATGATGTTTTTTATTAAAACATTTTTTATTTAAGAATTTAAAAAGTACTATTTTTTTATTTTTTAAATGTAACATTCTTTTCAATGAATTATTTTTAATCCAATATATGTCATTTGTATAAATTCTACATGAAATTTTGATAGAGTCACTTTATTTCTATATGAAAAAATTTCTTTTCGAAAACCACATTTTCATCATGCTTGTGTGTTTTGTTTTAAACAATATTATAACACTAGTGTGGATTAAATATTTTAAAATGGCTTCTATATTTTTAATAATCATAACTAAAATTACGTAATATGGTAAACAATATATATTTTCAAAATTATTAGTAGAAATTTTAGATATTAATTTTCGTACTTATGTGTAAGATAACTCTATCGGGATGTTCAAAAACATATGAGGGAAGTTGAACATATGGTATTGGTTTACTACCCAATCTCGTCATTATTTGAGATTGTTCATGATTATTTCTCCAATTGGAAAATTATTTTATCTTTCCATATTAAACCTAATATAAATTATCATCTAATGGTTGTTCCTATAAATTACATTATTTTTATTAAAATTTTCCCCATTAAGTACTAATGATAAAAAAATAACTTTTTAGAAGGATAACTAACTTTTTTTTCTACTCAATGTGGAATTATTTAATTCCATACTCATATTTTCTGTAAAAAGTTTCAAATAATTTTTTTTTATTTTATCTAATGATTTATTAAAAACATTTATACCATTTTTTACAATAATGTTGTTCGAAGGAATCATGTAGTCATATTCCAAATAAGGTACATTATTACTTTTAAGAAATGTGTTAAAGGAATGTTTTTAACTTATATGGAACGGATTAAATTTTCAGCATTCATAAAATATCATTACTTTAATGTTATATTACAAGCATAAAATTTTACATATAAATAAAAATGTCTTCATTAATATTTGAGGACTTTTTATATTTCTATTTTGTTATTTAAAAATGAAAATTGGATTTCAATCAATAAATAATCCATTTATATTTTAATGTATATTCATATATTTGATTATTCCCTATTAGACATTATGATTTACTACAAATATACTATTATGTTAGCATTAATGATATTACTCTCATTAGTTAATGATTATATATATATTATAGAAATTAAGATCTATTTACATTATAATATGTCAATAAAAATGGTTACACTTATTATGTTTCACAAAATTCATGCATTATACCAAGTAAGGTAGGAGAGGGTCCTATTATAATCCCTCAAATCATTGGTAGATCTCATGAAACAATTTAGTTAGCAGTATTGTAGTGTATTGTAGCAGCGGAGGCACAGTAGCAACAGCGGGCACTATACCGACGGCAGGTCACTGTAGCGGTGGAAGAGTACTATAGCAACGACAGGTACTGTGCAGTATGGTAGCAGTGCGGGTACTGTAGCAGTATTGTTCACAGAGTTGGATTTGGGCCAAAAAACTGGCTTGCGGGCCATGTAATGGGCTAAATTTCCCCTGGGTTTTAGGGATATGTAATGAGACTCCCTCTACCGAGTTAAATAGGTCCTTGCTCTACTTTATTAATAAATGAGGCTTTGACCACAACCTTATAAAAAATGTAAGATTTCGTTTCTTGAGGCCTTGAATATTTGTTTATGATGTCCAAAATTATGCATTCCATAATTATGAGATTATTTATTGATGTCCATAAGATTATTTAATTATTTATTATATCATTGGATAAGTCTCGAGATCATGTGATTATTTATATGGAACATATTGTTCTTCATTCCCAATTTATTCATAAAATGGAATGTCTTTTCAAATATTTACATTCCCATATCAATGATCATTTATTTATTAATTATTGACTCCATTTTATGCACACCCTTAATTCATATATGATATTTTCATTTATTCCCCTTTCCCCTCTATGACATCATCTGTTTTACAATGGACATATAGGTATATTCTAAATGAGAAAATTTTGTTCCAAAATAAAATACAATGTTGTATTTTCAATTTTCAATTATACTGTGAGATTAAACTATGTATCTAGTTTTCTATGATTTATAAATGATTTAATCCTTTGGGATGTGATCACCTGTATCGAACACAAACATAATAAAGTAACCACCCACAATAGGCTACAATAGAAACCAATGTAATATAAACCATTTTTTAATAAACCATTATTTTTCCACTATGATTTCAAAAATTCTTTTCATATTATAAAAAATAGTTTTTAAATTTTTTATAAATTTTTCATAATATATGTGTATCCAATTAAATATAAATCATTTTTTATGAAAATATATTTTTGAAATATAAAATTAATTTATATTCATTTATTTTCTTTGAACCTCTATTATATGAATATTGTTTAATTAAATATATGTTATTTATATTTTATAGAAAAATTCATATCTAGAGATTTATTTAATGAAAATACATTACACATGACAATCATTTTTAAGAAAAAAATCTATTTTAATAATTTTTTCTTTTATTTAAATTTTAGTTTGTATTTCCTCTGAATCAATCAGTATATTTTTATTAATGAAAACATCCCTACATATTTTTCAAAATGACGTTACTCGACTTCGTATCCTCCAATCCAAGGGTGTGGTTATAAATATCTTATTGAAATAAATTTTTTTAATTATATATCATATTTCATTTTATTCTATGTTTTTATATGGTTTACACAATTTAATACAGTATTCTTTTTAAACTAAAATCATAAGGTGTTACATCCTCCCCAATGAAATAGTTTCCTCGCAATTTTAATGTTATTATCTCAATATGAATTTTTGTAAAATATTATAATATATAAATTAATTTTATCCTAAACATTAATTTCTATGTATGTACCATAAAACATATTATTTATTTATAGAACCAATCTCTATAGGAAACATTCACAAATATGTGTTTCAAAAAGTGTACCTTGATAACTGATTGTCACTTTTCCTATAAATATGAATAGATAAGAGAAATTGTTTTTCTATCAAGACAGAATTTTATGAAAATATTGGTACTTGATTCTTTTTTAAATTATATTTGATAATTATTCCCTCATTTATTATTTTATTATATTAAATTTTTATCACATCTCTTATTCTAAGAGATTCATATTCGAGATGAAATTTTCGAGCATGAAGTAATGAAATTTAATTTGAACTAATAAAAAAATATATAAAAGGATGATATGTTATTTATCTCATTTCTATCCACTAATAAAAATATAAATATTTAGAATAAGTTATAATAATATCCCAGACCATGAAATAATAATTTAATATATAAAAATTCATCAACAGTGTGTAGTGTTCAACATAAATCATTTCTTAATTATCTATTTTTAAAACTCTTCAAAATGTGTCTAACTAAATCTTAATCCCAATGAATAAAATATTTTCACTGTATATTATTAAAAGATGATGTGGAAATTTATTTATAAATAAAATTAATCACTCCAAGATAAACGTACAAAAAATACATGTTCCTTAATCATATAATCTAAAAAATATGTTATTATTTCCTATAAATAGAATGAATCACCATCAAGTCATAATAAAATCTTATATTATTACAAAATAAAAGTCCAAAACTATTTCTAAAATTAAATTACATATTATACAATAATAATTATATATATTTTATTCATATATCAGTCCAATTATAGTTAAATTCTTCCAAAATAACATTGAAAACCTATTGAATAAATCAACTCTCAATAAAATGGTTTTCTATATGATAAATAATATGTTCCAAAAATATAATCTGAATTTATCCCAATTAAACATAATCACATCAACATCATCGATCATATTTAACTGAAAGGATTTTAATAACATTCAACATATGTACACTAAATATCAATTCATTATTCATCAAATAAATATTTCACTGTAATAAATGTTAAAATTATGTTTTACATATATGTAAAAGATTTAAAAATTCTTAGTAATTTTCCCTCAAAATATACCCATCATAGAATACCAAAAAGTGGTATTTATGACTTTTGATTGAATATAGGATTATTATACTAATATTTTGTCTAAAAATTATAAAATATCCACATGTGAATTATCTTAGACTTTAGAAATATCTAAATATTTTATATAATAACAACTATAATTCCATATTTTATTTTAAACATATGAATATGTTTATAATAGAATGTATTTATCATTTTTACCTTATAGTGATGTTTTAAGTTTAGATTATTATATAATTAATAAAAAAATACGTAGTAAGGTGGATACATCCACATAGTGTGCATTTTCTCCACCAATACTGTGATTTACGTTTACACCCCTATTTTTTGCACACATTATCATTATTTAAGATGAGGTACCATAAAAAATTCATGACCTTTATGAAATTTAATACTACTTAAATCCTATCAAAAATATTTGAATGATTTTCCTAAAAAAAATTGTATGGGTTATAAAAAATAATTAAATTTCATTTTCCTATAGAAAACCCCAAAACTCATTGAGACATTTACCTTTTTCATAATAAAACATCGAGAAAAAATAAAAAAATCCATGTGTAAAAATACATATTTTCTCAAATAAAAACTTTAATACCCATTAAGAATCATATAAAATAAAACAAATTCATTCTAAGGAACATTGTAACACCTGAAATCATTTCATTAGAAAAAAAACATTTAACTTGTAAATGTTTAAAAAAATTACTCACCTCATAATATAAATATATTTCCATTAAAAACATTTTTTAAAGAATAATATCAATATAATGAAGCATCATATTCATACCTAGTATTCTTTTGAATTAAATCAATGTTTGAATAACTCAATCCCTATTAATTCACTATAAGTAACTAACTCTATATCTATATCATTTTTCCCTTTAAACACAACATAATTATGCAATACATTGAAGAGATATATCACGATTGACCATAAAAATATGATATATAAGGCACACTCGTAATCATCTAAAATTATTAAGTACCATTTGATGAAGAATTTATTTTATATTTCACCTTTTAATCTTAAATCCCTTGAAAATATAATTTTTTTCTCATTCATAAAAATGTTCTGTTTTGTATAATGAAAATGAAAATACATGTTTTATGAAATCTGTTAAAAAAATTCCCAAAAGAGATGTAATTACAAAAAATTTGATGAAATGTGATAAATTATAGAGGAAGTTAGATAAGTAATAACAAATATGATAGTGGTAAAATGTTTTCATGTCTTTTACAATAAAAAAAATTACAATTTTGTAAAATGCATGAAATAATTTATAATGAAAATGGTAAAAATATTCCATTATAATCCATTGAAAATTAAGTAAAACGCTATTAAATAAGTAAATTCATAAACCTTTAAAGAATAAATAACAACATTTGTGATTAATTTAAAATAACACTAACATGTATGAACATGTGTTGCAAGGACTGCATTAAAATATTTTTTCAATGAAAGTTCATTACCTTAAGTCATATTTCACCTTTTTCATTCTCTAACTTTTGAAAAATAAAAATATATTTGTTATTAATTTTTAATTACATTTTTGTGTTCATTAAAATGTTATTTTTAAATTTATTTATTTAATTTACAATCGTTATTTATATATTAAAATTTTTATATTGACATTGGCCATTCTATGGTCATTTAATTTATAACCTTAAAATAAAATTCATGTGTGAACCCTATTCAATGGGGTTATGGATCAATTAACACCATAATCCAAAACCTATTATAATTATCATATTTATAAAATAAACAAAAATTTATATATACCCATATAAATTCATCATGAATGATGAATAATGTTGTTTCTTGGAGATGGTAGTTTGTAAGTAAGTATGAACCACATTTTCATTTTTATATTGGGTGAATAAAATTTAATTAGAAACTATTAAAATTTTATGAAATCATTAATATGTAATAAATTTAATGATTATTCATTTTTAATCCTAATAACCAGCCTTGTTGGTGGAAATTAAAAATGAATCACATTGCTTCGTGGAGGTGGTGATTTAAAAGTAGGCACGGGCGATGTTGTCATTTTCCCACTAATATAAAGGTAATAAGTTTCAAAACATATTAACATTATAAAATCATAATAATTTGAATAAATCTCATATTTAAATATTGGAAAAATAATTTTTACTATCCTTATGATTTGGTGATGAAAAACAAAACACATCTCTTCGTTAAGGTTGTAGACCACTTGTGCACACTTGTGATGATTTAATTCCACAGAAGACATAAAAAGATAAAAAAGGGTTATTGTATGAAAATAATAATATATATGTATATTGGATATATAAATTTATTATATCATCTAGTTTAAAGGAGACATAAGGGTGTTATGAGAATAAATAAACATGGATCACATTACAATGAATTATAACTCATCTTTGGACAACCTCCATTGGATTTCACCTTAAGCCATTTAGGATGGTATAATGGTGAGACCAAGACCTATATGACCTGGTGATAGTTGATGGTATGGTATTTTAATATTTCTTGGTTATTACAAAGGGATAATGTGGTGTAAAAATGTTAATAGAGGATGTTATCATTTATAAGGGAGGTGAGTAATACTCTAAAAATTATTAAATGTTTAAAAAATATATAAAGTCACATTAAAGATGATGTAGTACATAAAAATATTAGTCTTTAATATAAGATGATAAGGTTCTAAAATCCTAAAATTACACAGTCATAAACATCACATGATATAGTAAATTTTGTTAAAATTCACGTCTTTACCTTCCAAAAGATCATTTTGGTTTGGATCTTTAACAAATTAAGACACAATCCATACATATCAACCCGTAAGCATAAAAATTTGATACTACTAGAAAAATAACAATTTGTTTCATAATAAAATATTTTTTTACAAAATTCATGGAATCTATTCCTGAAAAGTATTTACAACTTTCCTCTTGGATTCTCCATTTATTTTACGCATTTGTAAACCCTGTGAAAAAAATTTTAAACAAGGGATGTGAATGAAAATATCAGTAAGATTTATAAAAAGAAGAAGATAAATAATTATTAAAGTAATACTTATAAACATATGAAATCATTTTCCTAAGGACATGATTCTCACCCAAAAAGTATTATATAGTTACTCTATGAAAATATTAGATTTACATACAACATATAAAACATATATGATACCATAAAGTTAACATGTGTAATTACTTACATAATATTATAACACTCATGGATACAATATTATTTGTAACCCTCATGACCACCTAATAGTTATACTGACACAACTACCTTAAAATGTAACCATCGCCATTACACTGGGGTAACCATACGAACGACCTCAAACATAAACTTACCCAATGAATTGGAGGGAGATATAGGTACCACCCTTCATCATAAAAAATTTACAAGGACTATAATATTATCATAAAATAATAAAAATTTCATCAATACATCCATTTTTATTTTATAAAAATATAAGTTTAAAATAGGATTTTAAAATAAAATTCCCTTACAAACATCATATAATTGATGTTAAAATTAATAGAATGAAATGAATATGTGTATACACTATAAATAAACATAATACACAATTATATAAATAATATTATTTACAAAAATAATTCTAGTAGCACATTATTAATGAATTATAAGGTTAACCCAAAGAATATAAATTGTGTTAATAATTTTGTTACCTCAGGTTTGTCTTACATCAACGTGCTTAAACATCTTCTATAATGGTTTAAAAAGTGTTATTAATATACCAAATGAACATATTTATATTTACAATAAATTATATGATATTATTGTAACATAATTCTACCCATTTATTAAAAATATTGTTTTATTCTCATTGTTTCAGGTGCATTTATTTATTGATTTAAATGGTAGGTTCATTATAGAATTTATTGTTGAATGGAAGAAAAAACCCAAGTGTAGAATAAAATTATGTCAATATGTTTCTAGAATTATAAATTATTTTATATATCAGTTAGTTTTATTATATTAAGATGATTCATTAGATGAAACTTTTATGAATGTGAATTAGGTTATTTTGGTGGTTTTTTCGACCATTGCGAACTTAAATCATTTTATTAAATATCATTTTTATATAATGGTTCCATAAATATACATAACTCTCTCGATTTCCAGTTATAGAACATTACATAACTGATAATGTGTACAATAAAATATTATTTAACCATATTAATAGTTTTATGATCATCCTTGAATATGGTAATGAAAATTTAAAGCACATCTTCTATGATGTCAGTAAATCGACACATCACGGACAATGTTTTTAGTTTTTAGAGTAAAAGGGAGAGGAAAAAAGTATGATGATGAATTTTAAATAAACATGATAAAGTTATTATATTTATAGGATAATGTATTTTTCATGCCTCTTGTATAAGGGGAGGTGAAGAGAGTATAAAAAAATAATTGAAAATAAAATGAAATATGATTTTTACCTCTTGAATTCTCTCCCTTGAGAACCTCTTTAAGGCCCTTGGTTTTGAACTTTTGGAGAGATCAATTGGTCTTGTACATGTAGAATTGTTTTGGTAAAGGAATTTTAAAAATATTAAACAAACTACAAGGCTTTGAGGTGTGAGGAGAAGAGGTGGCGAATGGTGGTATTTATAGGGGATGTGTAGGGTGTTTTCTTATTATTATTTTCATTAGTTTATTAATTTGGCACAAGTATATGAATATTTTTTCCATTATCATCAAATAGAAAAAAAAATAATGAAGGTAAGTTATAAATTATGGTTCTTATAACATTCCTGAATCAATGAATAGTGTATTTATCCTATAATGTATATATATAATAATGTACCATATTATACTATTCACCAAAAATTATAGTATTTTAGAAAAATCCTAAAAAGGCACCCCACGCATTTTTTAAAGTGTATAATTGAAAAATGATATCAATTTTTTGAAAATAATTTTTGAAATATGTGAAATTTAATTTCTAATTGAAATCATAATTTATTAGAAAAATAACAAATCTAATTTTACAACTAATTTTATAACACTATGAAAAATTAAACAAAGTCTCATAAAAATAGCATATAATCATAAGAAAAAAATAATTTATGATTCTATTTTATTAAAAAAATTAAAACCCATTAAATTATTTACAAAAATAAATAAAATATTTTTAATGAAAAAATAATGACTCTTAATTTATCATTTAAAAACATTTATTTACTAATTCTATGATATAAATGTATCATATTTTCACTTTTAATATACATGAATTTTATTTATTGTTTCATAGGTGAGTTTAAATTTTAATTAGCCAAATTACAATTCCTAATGTCCATGTTACTATTTTTAGGGTGAAGTTATTATTCCATCTATATAAATACCTTAATTTCTATAAATTTCAATTATTTCATGATAAATTTATTTTGAATTTAAATATTTAATTCTAGAAAAAAAATTGTTTTTTAAGTACCTGGGTTATTGCATTCACCCCACCTTCTGCAAATTTTTCCCTTATAATTTTTATTTATATATTAAACAAGTGAGGATACATTTCCCTTATATAATTTATAGATTCCCATGTTTCTAAATCAACCATGTGGTTCTCTACAACACCTTAACCTGGTGGATTGTCTTTTTAAGCAATATGTTCTCTCTATAATCAATAATCTAATAAGGTTTCTCAGCATAAGAAAAGGTTCTCTTCTAACTAAACTACTTTTGGGCTCAAAACGTGACATAAATCTTGAACATACTTTCTCAACATCAAAACATGAAAACCATTACGTACATGAGATAAAATCAGAGAAAAAGCTACTCAATAGGATACTAGTATAACTTTATCTAGGATTTCATAAGGTCTAGTAAACCATGGACATAGATTTCATTTCATACAAAAATTCATAACACATTTCCATTGTGAGATTATAAGAAAAACATAATCACCTACCTTGAATGAAAAGTCATTCCTATAATTACTTACATAACTTTTTTGTCTCCTATGAGCTTTCATCATGTATTGTTGGATCATATTCACTTTATCAGCCTATTCCTCTACTAATTTTGGTCCCATTAACTTTCATTCTCTAAATTTATCCCCAAAAGATAGATTTATACACTACTTTCCATATAACACATTAAAAGGATCAATCTATATACTAAATTAAAAAATTGTTATTAAAAGAAAAATAAAATTAATAAAGACGTTGATCCAAACTTCCCTAGTATTACATTGAATAATCTTGAAGAATATCCTCCAATGTCTGAATTGTTCACTTTTTATTTCCATCAGAATAAGTATGAAAGGTTGTTATGATATTTAATTCAGTTACTAATGACTTCTGAAGTCTTTTATAAAAGTTAAGTAAACCTAGGATTAAGGTCAGATATAATGGAAATAGTAAATCCATATAACCATATAATCTCATTAAGGTATAGTCAATAAAGATGATCTAAATACATATTATTTAGAAATTTAAGGAAATATATAGATTTAGATAGTGGGTAAAAAATAACCCAAATCACATTGTTACCTTGAGAAGTCTTTGGTATTCACACCAAAAATTTTATGATTATATTTTCTCATTTCTAATTTAGAACTATAAAATTATGATGCATCCCCTTTGGTAGTGGTCACTCTTCTATAACTTTTTGACATTTCAAACATTCCTCAATAAAGTCTAAAACATACTTATTCATTACATCCCCCCAATAATACTCCTAATAGTCCATGTACATCTTATTACTCTTAGGATAAACTAAAAATGGAGAATTATGCGCTTAAAATAAAAAATCCTTCTTCAACTATGAATCACAGGGAATAAATAATCCCTTTCCAAATCATTAAATAAAATCTCTATCAATGATACGTTCTATGAACATACCCCTTTTAATCAATTCTACCTTCTATGTAACTCATGGTATTCATTCTGCACTTGCCTAATTCTATCAAATAGAGATGTTTGCACTGACGGCTGAAACAAAACAGAGGAATTTATTACACCAACAACTCCAAGACAAAATTAATCAAATCCTTAATCAAAGGTTCTTGTTCCAAACATAACATGGTTAATTATGAAAGATATTTTTAACTCAAGGTTTCACCACATTGTTTTGTTTTACAGGATAGTAATTGATCCTAAAAATATAATCCTTTATCAGTTCTAGCCATCTTCTATACCTATTTTTAAATTTATTCTGAGTGAATATATACTACAGTGTTTTATAGTCAGTGTATCTTTAACATTTGGCTCTATATAAATTATGTCTACAATTTTTCAAAATGAAAACCTCAACTGTTAATTCCAAATCATGTTTTGGAAAATTTAACTCAATAGATTTCATTTTTCTTTAAGAATAAGAAATTACTTGAACATTCTGTATCAGAACACAACCAAGTACCTTCAACAAATAATCAATGTATATAAAAAAATCACCATTTCTAGAAGGTAGGGCTAAAACTAGAGCATTCCCCAATCCCTTTTTCAGTTCCTAAAAAACATCACATTCTTCTATCCAAATAAATATAAACCCTTTTTCGTGTTATCTTAGTTAGGGTCAAGATAACAATGTAATGTTTTAATAAAAAATTTGTAATAACATGTTAATCTAAGAAAAAGATGACCTTATTTATCATTTGTAGGTCTTTTCTATTCATAAACCACTTTTTTGGGTAGGATCAACTATTATTCAATCCATATTTACAATGTTTCCAAGAAAATAAATCTATTGAAACCAAAATCATATTTGCTAAATATTTCTTATAAATTAATTTAATTAATAGTATTCAATACAATCCTTCAATATTTTTCATGATCTACATATCATTTTGAAAAGACAAAATATCATCCATAAAAACAACAAAAATCTTATCCAATTATTCATAAAATATTCAATTCATAAGATCAATGAATATAGAAAGAGAATTTGTTAAACTAAAGTTAATAACAACAAAATAGTAAGGCACATATAGAGTATGAAAAGTTATTCATGGGATGTCTTCCTCCTTCACCTTTAGCTGATGATACCCTGATCTCAAGTCAATAATGTAAAAATACCGAACCCCATAGAGATTATCAAACAAGTCATTGATTTGAAAAAAAGGATACTTATTCTTAAAGGTAATTTTATGCAAACAAAATTAATCAATAAAAACTCTCATGAAACCATTTTTTTTAATGAATAAAATGGGATCACCCCATGGTGAAGTTCTAGGATGAATGAACCATTTATCAAGAAACTAATGAAACTAATTTTTCAATTAAAGAAGCTCCAATTAATTCATTCTATAAGCGGGTCTTGAAATTATATTAGCATTATAATACTTTTAAATAGTATATTAAAATTCCTAATTAGGTATAACACTATGAAATTCATCAGGAGAAGAATCTAGGTATTCATTTACCACTAGCACATCACTAATCTGGGGAGTTCCATTATTTTCAACAATCTGAGAAAGATAACTTGCATTTCCAACTTGTAATAGTTTCTTAGATTTGTAATATGTTATCAATTTCATGGATGCATTCTTGAATAAAAACTAAAAAACTTTCTAGAAAATAAAGTTTTTTATCTCTACAATAAAACATAGTGTGATAAATATAAATTCAATCCATACCCAAAATTACATAAAATAGTAATATTGGGAAAAAAAAGGTTTATAGGAAATGAAATTCTATATAGAACAACAGGAATATTCTTATAATTCCTTTTTTGCTGTAATATTTACCCCTGTGTTTTTACCATATGTTCCAGTCTCATTTATTATTGTGAAATCTATGATTTACTAGAAAAAATATTATAAATAAAGGAATATGTAAGCCATGTATCAAACAAGGCATTAGAAAAATCTAAGTAAATAAAAGAAGTTTCAAATAACACTTCATTGGATGGATCAAAATCTACTGATGTAGTCACAAAGGATCTAACTACACATTTCTACTTATAATCTGGATGCTTTACATCATTCATATCTTTCTTTGGGAAGCTATTTGAATAAGGACACATCTCACCACATTTAAAAGAAATTATTTTTTTCTTATCAGAATTATTCATGTGATAATTTTCATTATAATATCAATACATATTTCCAAAATTACCTCATCAAAAAACTTTTTAGTATTGTTAATTCATTCCCCATGGTTTTTTTTACCATACTATTCACAAATTCGAAATTGGAATTTCTTACCATCTGATTTATCTGATTGATTCTTATCAATCTCTTTCCATATGTACTTCCTCTACTACTTGTTTTCAAAGTAAATGTGATCTTCAGTGAACTCCGTTTCTTCCCTCTCATCACATTGAACAATTTTATCCTAACTATTGAAATCGTTGTAGGCCAATGCCCATTGATATCTTGGCTTCAATCCTAAGTAAAAACAATTTATTTTTCTATCATGATCCAAAAAAATATTTAGATCATACCTTTATAATCAGGTGAAGTTTTCTTCTTACCCTTCCACTAAATCCTCCTCTATTTATTTTATTTCATCGAAGGGATTTAACATCCTAATTATAACCACTATAAGAAAACATTTTTGAAGTAAAATATTTTTAAATTCTTCTCATTCCATGGAATCAATCTACTCACTATCCCTGATATTCATGACTATTAATCACCATTGGTCATCTTCACCTTAAAAACAATAAGTTTAACGACTAAACTTTTGATTATCTGAAAACCCCATAACATCGATTATCATTTCAAGGGATTTAATCAATCTTTTGTCTACCAATAGGTCAGAAGATCCAATGAAATCAAGAGGGTCTTGCCTCATAAAACTTTTCACTATAATCATGTTTCTTTGTGGTAGATCTTATTTTTCTCTTGCATGGATTCATCATCCACTCAAAACCTATATCAACTGATCCATTTCTTTCAAAAATTATTTGGTTCTAATTCCCATAATTCAAGGTTCTTTATTCGGAAAGATATCATCATCTTAGTGCCTTCCTACTTCATTTTCTCCATTTCTTCGGTAGAAAACCATTTGGAATAGATATATATTAGATTAATAAACATGGTGATATCCAAAATATATATCATTGACATAATAATAATGTAAAAACATTTATGTAATTATATTAACATCATCCTAACCTATAAAGTTATCTAAATCATTCTTGGATACCAACTATATAGTCCTAGTCTTAAACATTACATGATCAAGTAAATTACACTAAAATTCACTTCCTTACACTCCTATAAATATTTTTTGTTTAGATATTAAGAAAATTAGGACATAATTCATACATATAAACCCATAAGCCTTAAAAATGTATACTACTAGAACAATATCCGTTTTTTCATAATATAAAAGTTTCTAAGAAAAACATGAAATATTTTCATGAAGAGTCATGAAAACATTTATCTTGGCTTCTCCTTTTATCTTACACATCCTTAACCCCCAAGATATTTTTATTAAACCTTGGATGAAGAAACGAACTCATTAAGGGATTTGAAAATAAAGATATGAAACATTAGTACATGAATAATTATACACATATGAAATTATTTTCACAAATATGTACTTGTCACCCTATATGTATCATATAGTTACACTATGAAAACATGAGATTTTAATAAAAAATAAAAAAATAAAAAATTATATAAAGGTCACTTAATTAATTATATACTTAATTTTTTAACTTTTAGGTCTACCATATTATTTTTTACCCACATTTCCACTTTCCAATGTAACCCCGCCGACTACCTTATAATGTAACCATCACAGTTACATTTGGAGTAACCATACGGTCGACCTCCAAAATAAATGTACCCAATGAATTGGAGGGAGTTAAAGGTCCCATATGCATCCTAAATAATTCTCAATAAACATAACATAGTCATAAAATAATAATACTCATAAAAAAATAAATTTTTAATTTTATAAAAATGAAAATTTAATGTGGATTTTAAAAGAAGAGTCCCATAAAAATATAATATAATTGAAGTGATAATTAATATAATGAAATTAATATGTGTATAAACTATAAATACACATAATTAAACATTATATAAACATAATCAATTCCCCAAATAATCTTACTACCACATATTTATTTATGTATAAGGTTGACCCAAAGAATGGAAGTTGGAATAAAAATTCTCATACCTCGTGTTTGTCTTACTTAAACGTGTTCAAACCTCCTTTATAATGGTTTAAAGTGTATAATTAATATATTAAAGAAACATATATATATATATATAATTAAATGATATTTGTTTAACATCATACCACCCATTTATTAATAATATTATTTTTATTTTCATTATTTTGAGTGTGTTTATTTCATGTTTTCCATGGTTAGTTTATTGCGGAATTTCTTATCGAATGGAAGAAAAACTAAAAAAGTGGAATGAAATGGTGTTAATATGTTTCCATAATATTAAATGATTTCATATATCTTTTTTATTATATGAATATGATTCATTAGATAAAACATTAATAAAAATGAATTAGATTATTTTGGAGATTTATACGATCATCGAAAACTTAAATCATTTTATTTAATGTTTTTTTATATAATGGTTCAAAAACATTACATAAATTATAATAAGTAAAATAAAATTTTATTTAACAATATTAATAGTTTTATGAAAAACCTTGAAATCGATAATAGAAATTTAAAACACATCATCTATGATATCGGTAAATCGACACATCACGAATGATGTTTTTATTTTTTGGAATAAAGGGTGAGGAAAGGAAGTATGAAGATGAATTTTTCCATAGACATGATAAAATTATAGTATATATAAAATTATGATGTTTTCATGCCTCTGGGATATGTTTAGGTGAAAAGAGTATCAAAAAACTAAATAATTGAAAGAAAATAAATGAAAATGAAAGAGGATTTTTACCTCTTGAATTCTCCACCATGAAAACCTCTTTAAGGCCCTTGGGTTTGGAATTTCTGTGAGACCAACAGGTCATGGATGTGGGTAAGATTAATGGTATGGTAATTAGACATAAATTAAAAAATCTACAAGGCTTTTAGGTGTGAGGATTTGAGGGGTTGAGAGGTGGTATTTATAATGGAGGAGAGGGGTGTTTTCTCATTATTATATTCATTAGTTTATTAATTTGGATAAATAGTATGAATATTTGAGAATTATCATAAAATATATTAAAATTTCGGATTTATGATCTAGATTATAGTGCTTACCTCATTCATGTCACAAGAAATAGTGTATTTATCTAATAAAGTATGTATACTATAAATTGTCGTATTTTACTATTCACTAAAAATCAAGTATGTTAGGACAATCCAAAAAATTAACAACATCTGTTTTTAGATGTGTATAATTAAAAAGTGAACCCCATTTTTGGAAAATAATTTTCAAAAAATGAAAAATTTAATTTATAATTAAAATCATAATTAATTCAAAAAATGCCAATTTTAAAAATGTAACTAATTTTATAACACTTTGAAAAATTAATTAAAGTCTCATAAAATTATAATATAATCATATGAAAATAATATAACAATTTATGAATGTGTTTTATGAAAATAAGTTTTATTTTAAATAATTAACTTAATTATAAAGTTTTAATTAAATATTTATGACTTACAGAAATACCAACACTTAATTTATTATTTCCAAAACATTTATTTACTTATTCTATTATATAAATATATCATATTTACACTTTTAAGATTCATGAATTTTATTTATATTTTCATAGATGAGGTTACCATTCTATTGGAAAAATTATTATTCATAATGGTAATGTTACTATTCCTAATGTCAAGTTACTATTTCATCAATATAAATTCATTAATTTCTATAAATATCAATTGTGTAATTATAAACATATAATGACTTTAAATATTAAATTCCACAAAAAAAATTTATGTATATGGGATCTTAGAACCCATATAACCAATAAGAAGTTAAATGAAATATTTTGACCACATCGTAGTGTTTTCCCTGATTAACTTTCTTTACACTTTTATTGTGGTTGCAACTATTTTACCAAGGGTACTACTAATAATAAACAAAAATAAAATTTTATTAATTAATAAATATGATATTACTAATTCAAAATATGAAATATATATTTCAATATTAAATATTTTGATGTTGCAACACCTAATTTTTTATAGTAAGATTTTTTTAAAGAAACAATAGGATAATATACATATTTGTATTGGAGGGTTTTATTAAAACCAAAAAAATTACGTTAAAATTTTAATATTGTTAAATTAATTAATTTTTTTAAATCATTATATAAAAATTAACCAAGGGTGAAATTCTTGGGTTTTTCAAGAATTGTATATTATTCAGTGAATAATGTAAAATAATTATTTTTTTAATATTAGCATTTAATTTTTTCAAAATATATAATTTAAAGTTGAATTATATTATTCATATGATATAAAATTAACATATAATTCTTTTAATTTATAATAATCTAATAATAAATGTTCATGAATTTGATATAAGTTAAATTTTATTCTTAAAAATATATTTTTCTAATAAAACATTTCCTTTTTCTATTACACATTTTTTTAAATTATTTTGACCACATAAAATATTTAATCACAACAAATTTATAACTGTTTTGGGATAATGAAGTTCAAATTTTATAAATTAGTGCCTTTTATTTTTGGACTTTATGAATTATAATCATGGTAAAATTTATCACCCCAATAAAGGTTAAATTAGTTATTTAAAGTTAAAAATAATTTGATAAGGTAAGGAAAATCAGCCCAATAGTTGTATGAATTTCATTAAATGATGATATTTGACAAAAAGATAACCCATAACAAAATAATATAACATTTTATAAATTTGGGAATTATTTTTTCGAATTATATTATATTAGTAAAAGATAAATTAAAAAATGTAACTTTCATTCTTTTAATATCTATAATATTATGTGAAAAGTATAAAAAAACATATTTTTTTAATTTATGTTTACCTAAAATAATATTTCATTTTTTCTTGGAAATTTATTTTATGTTTTTAGTGATTGAATTATTTTCTTAAATTCTTATGTAATGCTGATATAATATTTCTTCAATTAATAGAAAAATAAAATTAAAAATATTAAAAGAAATAAAAATTGGCTTAATTATTATGTCTCATAAATTAAAATAACAATAAAACAAATTAGGTATGTTTTAATTATTTATATTCAAATTATATTTCTATTATGTTGTTTCCAAATTTAAATTAATTGAATAGTTTGAAAAATTAGAGTCATGATGTTTCAAAATAAATAATATTCAATTAAATGATTCAAAAATTATAAAATTGTTATCTCTAGACCAATTAATTGTATTTCATTTAAAATATAATCTATTGTCCTTTTTTTCAATTATCCAATTATGTTAAAACTCTAAACCATAAAAGGATAGAAAACTTTTAGATTTTGGTAATTTATAGAAGGGTTTAATGGTGGTCCAAACAATTAGATAAGGTTCAAAACATAAAAAAAAGTTTAAATATTATTAGATTATAGGATTTTGGTTCATGTATATATTATATTATAATTATATAAAATGTGATCTATTTTTTAAGTGAAAAATTTTATATTAGTTTTGTACAATCTGTCATTCCAAGAGTGCCCCTCCCCTTACTTATAAAATAGCAGTCATTCCCTCTTCTCATTACACTTCATTTACAATATTAGGACCTCTCTAACCTAACCATTTATGTTTAAAAATACATTTAAATGTCATAGAGGGTTTTTTCCTTCCAAAATTCCAAACATTGTTCCTACAAGTGGATATCCAAAGAAAGTGAAACCAAGAAGTGGTGGTCATATTTACCAAAAATATCACATTTCTTTCTTCATATAAAAAATCTAAATCTATTTTACCCATTATAAAATAATAATGTAATATCATAAATATAAATATATTTTATTATTGATATGTTAAAACTATTTTATAACTCTTCCATCCTATAGAAATTAAAAACATCGCTCGTGCATACATATGGAATATCATCTCCATAAAGTAGTGTAATTCCTTAATTATCAAAATATTATGTAGATGTATATAACGATATAAATAGGGAAAATAAATTTTATATTTATGAAATGGTAATTATTATGAAATTATAACATCACATCTACATTCTTACCTTCCAATCTGTTGAAAAATTATAACATCGCTTGTGTATTTGAATGGAGTACCACATCTATGAATTTTTGTAATTAATTTTTATTTTCAATTTATTTAAATGGTAATAATGATTGATTTAATTAATATATATTATATATATTATATAAAAAATAATTCTCTAAATATGAATTACTAATTATCTTTCTTTTCTCTCGTTCATCAAAAACTGAAAACAACATTAATGTGTTCTTATGATCTTCCATCTCCATGAATAAAGTAATTTATTTTCTTATCTATATTTTTTTAGATGAATCTATGTTTATATTTTTTTAAATATATATAAATTTTAGAAATATTATCTTTATATTTATTATTGAAATATAATAATTGTATAAGGAATGAATCACCCATGACGAAATAAGTTTGAGAAAAATGAAGCAGCTAACACATGAAACAATTATAATAATGTATGATTGTTACTAAATGTTTTAGAAGTTAACATAAGTGGATAAAATATGATGATATAGACAATAATGTGTTTTATATAATAGTAATATTTTTAAACTTATTATATAGGAGTCCAGAGCGCATTCAACATACGGGAAGCCTGAGGTAAGGGATTTCATCCCAATTTCAACTCCATTGAGAGTGATTGTGTGTTATAAACATATTTAATATTATGTTAGGTATATAATACAACATTAATGTATTCTATATGAATATATATTTATTAATTTTGTTTAATGTGTTTATTCATGTTTACTCTATCAAGGGGATACAACCTAAATGTTACCAAGTTCTTAGTATTTATTTTTCTATATCATTTCTATTAGGACTGCAACTATTTTCATTAACAGAATATTATAATATAACATTCACAAACATCATATATTTTATTATCCCCTACATATTCATGAATTTTTTATTTTTTCATAAAAATTTTACTTTCTTTCTAACTTTGATGATGAAATAAAACTTTTCATCGAAAAGATGGTTTTATTTTTCTATTGATTGTGTATATTTTTCTTCCAAGTTCATATTTTTTAATTATTTATAAATATTCTAATTTATTACTCAAATAATTTATTCAGTGAATTTTATATAATAATTTAAATTATTTAATGTTTTAATGTAATGATTTTAAAATTTTCAGAAATGTTCTTTTTAAACAGTCTTTATCAAATGTGAAAAGGAACATTTTCTTTTTAATTTATGTGGTGTTAATGAACATTCCCACCACCATAACAGTTTTACATTCTTTATATTATTCTATAAGATTTAAATGATTTTTGAAATAAAAATGTTTATGGAAATTTATATCAAATATTAAACTTTTATATTATTATATTCTTTAAAATAATCAATTTTACTATATAATATACTTTTGTGATGGATATTTATCTTCTCGTGATTAATTTATTTTCCATTAGATTTCTCCTCAAACATTGAATTTTTGGTGATCATCATTAATTGGATATTAAATTTCTCTAAAATGTTAGTATTATTTGTGTCAGGGATATTCTTGTCTCGCAAATTGTGTAACCGTTTTACAAATTGTGTTTTAAATGGAAAAATATTTAATAAGTTGTAGAAATATTGATAACTCATACTATTTAGTTAATACAAATATTTTTTTGATAAGAAATATTGTTAATTATTTTAGTTGATTATTAAATATATATTTATTGTATTTAACATGTTATGATGGGTGGGGCCCAAAATTAAATTTCCCCTCAATGCACTAATAATTATCATGATACATAGAAGTTGGATACCATTATTGAATGGGTTTTTGGTGTTTTCAAAAACTTATTTTGAAAAATATTAGCATAAGGTAGAGTTGATAATTATATCATGATGAATGAAATCATGAAATCAATCATTTTGGATGTCATTCGTTGAGATTTAAATTATTAGTATCCATGAGATTAAAACATATCTTGTTATCCATCGATTCATTATGATATCAAATTATTGATTAAATATAAAGTGTTTTTTGTTATATACCTTTCCATATTGATTTTACAGAATTTATTGGTAAAATATTCTACCAAATGAAATAATTAGAATTTAACTCACCATAATTTTCTTGCTTTCATATGATATGAAGATGTTATATTTGAATGGGTTTCATGGGTTTTGACCATTGTTTTACTTTTTATATTATTTTTAATGTAAAAAGGGAAATAGTTTTTTATGTAGTTCTCAAAGACCACTACGCTAAAAATTTATTTTTTATTTGATCCCATCTCTCTTATTCTAAGGTAATAATGTTGACATAAGGACTATTTTACTATAGTTTGGGTTATTATAGTTGGTATAAGAGATAATTTTTTATAAAAAATGAGGATTATATTTTAAATGAATGTTTCTAAAATGAGAATTATGATAATATGTTATAGTATATGAGAACTATTACAATAATAATTATTTTTATTTAATATCCCAATATTGATGTTGATTTAGAGTTGACTCAGTGTGTACCAAAATTTAGTGATGGAACCTAACAATAAATATGTATTCAAAACTAAAACAATACAATTAGTGATTCTTCTGAGAAGATCAAATCCATATTATGGAATCTTACCTAGGTTATGACTAATAAACATACACATATTAAGATATATGATGTTCTATGACATGATACACCTCTATTGGACCATTTCATGTGTTATAAACACTAATCCATTATATTATAACAAATATAGTGCTATTTGTGAAATATATTAAGTCTATTGAAAAGATATTTCTCTATATGGGATGAAATAAAGGGGAAATAGTTATGATAAAATTTTATTACCTTAAATGAGATTCTGGTAAATGTTAGTAGTTGATCCTAAATATTAGGGAGGGAGAAGAAATAGAACATATGGAATGGATAGATTTTAATATGATGTTCATCGACCCATATTTATTTCTTGAGAAAGAAACTGGTATAAGGTAAAACATTTTTCATCCTTTAGAAAAATTAATTATAATATGTGATAGAGTATGAAGATAACTTTATAAGAATAGATAGACATTTTATGGATTACATACATAATATACAAATCATTATTGAAAATTTACTTGAAATACTTAGGATAATTATCTTATGTTAATGAGTTTGTCAAATAATTTCATTAGATAGTTAATTTGTATTATGTGACACCAAAATAGAGAATTAATATTCTAGATACTATATATTCATGGCAGATCAGGAGAAGAAGAGTTTGTCTAAACAAATAGAAAATTTTATAGAATCAAAGATCAAAATGTAAGAAACAAATTTCTATCATGTAAAAATAGTGTAAATAAACATATTGGAAAATAATTGAATTGAGTGGGGTTTTTTATAAGTGTATTTATAAGGGTTATTCCAATGATTAAATTAAGGGGAATAAATAAATAAATTTTTTCAATGAAATAATTATGGAGAGATGGGGAATTATTCACTATAATGTCCCATTCATTATGGGAACCTATTAAAGAAGTATTCTAGGGGTGAATTCCAAGATCATGAAATAACTAAAGCTAAGGTTATAATTCCAAACGATGTGTTGGTAGGTACTTTAATAATATCCTTAAATTTTTCCAATTCTATTTTATTCTAGATCCTCAAACTCTTTTATTTATTCCACAATTCTCATGATATTTTGATATTTCTCTATAAACATATATTGGTAATAGTCATTCAATACTCTTAGTAAATTTACCACTACAACAACGTTGTTTTAGTAAGTTCCCGTTATTGCACATAAAAATTCCCTATTTTTGAACATTATTTTTATACATATTTTTTCTTTTGATATATGTCTTTGTATGTATTTCCTTTCAAAAGATAATGATAAAATTTACTTCCAAGAGAATAAAATTGTGATGCATGATGAAGATATTGAACTCTTTTTTTTATAGGGACAAATTTATCATCTTGGTCATGTATAGATCAACCCCAAGTATTTATACTAAAAATGAATCATGGGGAGGAATTGAAGATAATATATAGATGTAATGGATCATCATCAAATTGAGGATATGTACCAATTGTATATGATAACATTGTTGTATTTTAGGAATAATTACCTAGAAATACACCAAATAATGATGTTTTGTTTTATATTCATTTAATTCCTGAGGAAAGACTAATATCAAAGAGTCCATATAGAATTTGTACTATGGAATTAACATTGTTGAAGTAATTACCCTTTGAGGTTTGTGATATGGGATTTAAATTCCCTATTTTTCCACAATGTGTAACCTCTATTATCTTTGTTAAAATTGATGGTCGATATATATTATATTTTTCATTGATTACAAGGAAATCAATGTATTTTCTATAGATACGATGTATCGTTTCCTCATATTGAAGTCTTATTCCATAAATATCATAGAGATCAATATTATTCAAATATTTTTATTCATACTGGGTATCGTTAATTATGATTAATAATGGATGCTATTGTGAGGTTAAAATTTTTGTAAAATTTATGGGCATTACAATATTATATAAAATTAATTTTATTAAGTAATGATCACTCAATATTTAGGGGTATTATGAACAGGGAATTCATTGAACATCATAAAAATTATGTTTTGGTAATTATTAATGATATATTTTTATGCTCTAAATTATATTAATATGATGATAATCAATTTAAAATAATTCATGAGACTCTTAGATAAAATGAGTAATATGGGAAATTTAACAAGGGAAAATTATTTATTTAAAATGTTCCTTTTCTTGCCTATATTATGTCCATGGATGGAATCAGTGTTGATACTAGAATAAAAAATGTAGTTAAAGATTGACCTACACCAATGAACCTAACTAAGGTATATAGTTTCATTAAAATGGTTGGAAACTATTTGTGTTTCTTTCATAATTTTTTTATATTTGATAAACTATTATCCAATATTTCATGTACAATGGTCATTTTCATTTGGAAAATGGAATTTCAAAAGTGTTTTAGAGAGTTAATTATGAGATTTTCATAAATTTTGTTTCTGAATCTACCATTGAGAAATGATGGATTTTTGATATATAGTGAACCATTGATTAAAATAAAATTTCATATTATATAGAAGTACAATATTATTTACTATACATCAATGAATTTAAAGGATCGTGAATTGAAAAAACAAAGTAATAATATTATGTTGGATGTCAAAATATTTTGTTTGAAGGTATTGATAGATTTTCTATATGATGAAATATTTGAGATATAAATATTCTATAAGATTCTAAAATAGATCATTTCTTAGAAGGATATCTATATGAGGAAAAGGAGACGTCTCAACCTAATAATGGATTGTGATATATCAATTCACTACCAGCAAGGGAAGGATAATTAGGTAGAAGATACATTTATAATGAAAGATTATGGTGTCCTGGGGAAAAAGATATTGATAAAGATTATATATTAATGAATTTAGTGAGGTTGTATTTAGGAATTTTTATGTAAGGGAAAAAATAACTCTTTGTCTAAATAATTAAAAAACCATCTATATTCACAATATTAAAAATTCATTAGCCTAGTGATGATAATTTCAAAGGAAAATTAAATCCAAGGAATATGGGATATTGGAAGACTTTATATATGATGATACCATTCTAAAATTTTTATAGAGTCTTTTTTTTTCATATATACCTAAGATTAAAAAATAATTATTAGACAATTCTCATAGATAAAATTTTTTTATACACTATGTTATCATAAATATGTATAAGTATTTGAAGAATCAATTTCGGTGGTATAATATAAACAAACAAATTCCTTATTATGTGTTAAGATGTTTGGTTTCTCAACATGTGAAGGCTGAGAGATAGAATCCTAGAAGATTCACGCATCCCCTACCTATTATTATGTGGAAATGGTTTCACAAAACATTGGTATTTTTCATCATATTACCAAATAATAATTGAAAAAAGGTTATAATATGGAATATTTTTAACTTATATACCAAACATGTATATGTCCCCTCTATAAGAGAATATTTTCATCTACTTTACCATGTAAGAATCTATATTAATGATGTTGTATGAAATCTTGGTAAAATCCATTCAATTTTTTTTATCTTGATCCAAAATTTTCATCAAAAATATAGAGAATTTTTTAGAAGGATATGGATATAGAAATTCATTTAAACACATCATATCACCCTAAAGATTTATGGAAAGTCTAAAATGACTATAAAAAAATTAGAGTACATGTTGAGGTCATTATCAATTAAATTTCACTGTTTGTGGGATCGATATTTAATTTGGTTGGTCTCTTCTTATAATATAGACTCCATTAATGTATTCCAAAGGCTTTTTATAAATCATTATATAGATGTAGAGGTCATACATCAAATTTCTAGGATGAACTTGGTGATATAAATATTTTATTTTGATAACTCCTTTAAGAGACAACCATATAGGTAAATCCAATTCAAAACAAAATTAACATAGGTCAAAATAGAAAAATAAGCTATGACGATAAGATATGGAATCAGTCTGAATTTCTAGTGGGATATCATGTTTTCATGAAATTATCTCTATTAAATGGTGTAATAAGTTAATATAAGAAAGGAAACCAAGGTAAATAAAAAAATTGAAATTATAAGAATAGTTTGAGTTGTGTATTACCATTTATAAATGTCAGGTAGCCTCTATAATATAATTTATGTCTTACAATTATCTTTTTTATATAGTAGATTCCATATTCAATGAATGATCTAATAATTGAGGAAATATAATTAGAACATGATTTATCTTAGGGTACAATTCTTATTAATATTCAGGACATAAGAGAATAAGTATTTTGGAATCACAAGACTCTCCTGGTGAATTTACTTTGTAGAAGTCATAATATAGAAAGGTGATATGGGAAACCCAAGAAATTATAGGTAAGACCATTCGAAATATTCTCATTATGTGACATTCAATAAATTTCAAGGAAGAAGTTTTTTGAAGGTTGGAAGAATGTAACACCCTCACTTCAATTATAGTTTGCTTTCCTTTTTAATGAAATAATATGAAAATAGACATATTTATATTAAATATTGTTATTAAAACCTAAATTAATAATTATTATGAATTTAATTTTGTGAAATATAATTATTTCTTAAAATCTTCATCTCAAAATAAACCAATGGTGAAATTTTTTGGTTCATTAAATGATTTATATCTCTATTAATAGTAAAACATATATATTTTTTAAAATAGTGTAAATTATTTTCATTAAATTATGTAATTTAAACATCTCATTAAATTTTATATTTGGTATTGAAGTTATATATGATCCATTTTATTTATAATAATATAATCATCATTTTAAATGATTTCTATATAATTTATTTTTTCTAAATTATTGTATTTTTCTAAAAAAATCATTGAGTTTATAGATTTTATATTAAAAATAGTTTTCACAAGTAAAACTGAATTAACATCAAAAAATGAAAATAATATCTGGAATTTGGAGGTTTATTTTTAGTTTAGTAGCTCTCTTCTATTTTTATGCATTATTTATTGTAATAGTGGAAAAATTTATCTCCATATAAAAAAAAAGAAATGGGGTTATAAATGTCAAAAATATTGTTATATGGCCTTAAAATTTAAGCCAAATTGTCTTAATTTTATTCGATGAGTCTGTATCATTCATAATCACACATAAATTGAAATGTGACATTTTTTTCTTTTTTATTGTGATTTTTGGATTTATAATATTTATGTACAAGAAAATATATAAAATAATAGTTTATTTTAATATTTATATAATTTTGTGATAGGGATATACAACATAAGTTTAATTGATACTGTGTATTTATAATATAGATTTTTTTTTATCATTGTAATTAAATATTCTTTTTCCATTTTGAATAATTAGATTATATACATATACAATTCAAACAAATTATTCCTTAAATATTTAGAAATATGAAAATAAAAAATTTCTAAATTATAAAAAGTAATAAAATATTATTGAATTATTGAATTATATGAATTTAATAGATAAATATAACTTAATATATATTCTTTAATAGATTAGATTCAATTTTATATACTATCATGTTTGTTTTCAAACACAAATTAAATGAATATTTTGAAAAATGAAACTAATGATATTTTATTATAAATAACATTATTTTAAATAATTTAAAGTTCTTAATAATATGATATTTTGGAAGTTAAATGGGATATAATGGAAAATATTATGTATTTTCCATATATAGGTTTCATTACCTTTGTGAAAAAAATCCTTACACCTATATAAATGAAAATTATTATAATGCGGTAAATTTAAAATGAGTTAAAGGGTGGTTAAAATAAAAAGATAAGAGTGAAAATAACCTAAATTTTTTAAATTTTATTTTATATTTTTATTTAAACTCATAATCATATATTATTTATATAATATCAATTTTTACCCATTTTTCAATAAAATTATTTAATTATTAATTTAGTACATTAAGTAATTCCAAGATTGCCTCTATCCTCACTTATAAAAGGACACTACTTTCCCTCTTTTCATAACAACACAATAAGAAATATTTATTTAAAAACCACTTCAATTACTCTTATAAACATCATTAACCCTGTTCTATAGGGTTCTATCCTTCCAATAGACTAATCCTAAGAACTTTAATAAGAGATCTAAAAGAATTCTAAGAATAAAATTTAATGATCTTTAACAACACTCCAAAATTAAATTCATCTTCTACTTCCACTAAATATGTTTTACTCATTTTAAAATAATGGCTCTATTATCATAAATATACTAATATTTTAATACGATTATGTAATAATAGTTTTCCTTCTCTTTTTCATTTTATAGAAATCAAAAACCTCATTTGTGCGTATATACGACCTACCCTCTACAAGTATTAGTGTAATTATTTTTCAAAAAACACATTACATGGATGATTATAAATATAAAATTAAATAATATTTATATAATATTCATGAAATAATAATGATACTTGAATAATAATATCATATATACCTTCTTACCTACCAATCCTCTAGAAAACAATATTGTCACTCCTATATTTTTTTTGTGTAACACATCCATGAGGTGATGTGCTTCATTTTTCATTTCCAATTATATGAATAGTAATTTGGATAAATTTAATCAATCTATATGATATAAAAAATATGTAAAAGTTAATTTTTCTTTTTCTTTCATCTGTTACATCTATCAAAAAGAGAAAACAACACTAATGACTATGCTCAACCGTCTCTATCAGTGAGGAATTTTTTTTCTTTCTATATCCTTTAAGGATGAACCTAAATATTTATAAATATATTCAATATTTTAGATTTATATAATAATTAAAATTGTGTAGATAATGGAATCAGAATCAATATATTAGGACCAAAATAGTAGTGAAAATACATGCATGAAGAAAAGAAAGTAGTTAACACCGAAAATGTGGTTAACAATGAATTATTGTTAACATACATGAAAAAGAAAGTTATCAGAGGAAAAAATATGATTATTTTAAATTTAATATATTTAATTTATAAATTAATATCTTTTTAAAACCCATAGAAAATGAGCTTAGATTATGTCCAATTGAGGGGAAGTTTGAGGTAAGGGATTTCTTTTCAATTTCAACTCTACTGGGTCTTATTTTGTAACATGCACCTATTTACTTTTATGTGTTGTGTATAAAACCACATTAATTTATTTTTCATGAATATAAATTTATTCACAATGATTAATGTTCCAAATAATGTTTAGTGTTTTAGGGGGTTAGAATTTAAAATTTTCTACATAGTTAAGAAATTATTTTACGATTTAATTTCATTTGTGTTTTCTCTTCTTTTCCTATAATGAATTATATAATAAATCCTTTATAAAATTATTTATTTTATTATCCAATATATATTTTTGGTAATTTAATTTTTTATTACCTGTTTTTATCTATTAGGTATTATAATCAATCAAGGAAATATTTAAAATAAAATCCAATAATATTTTAATTTTGATCAGGTATATTTTTCTTCCATGTGTGTAGTTTTCATGTTATTTTTAAAAAGTATCATTTACTACTCAAATTATTTATTAATGAGATTTTATGTTATAATTGAATATTTAAAAAGTATTTAAAGTAATATTTCTATTATTTTACAAAAAATTAATTTTAGATATTATTTATAAAAATTAAAAAGGATTATTTTTTTAACTTGTACATTATTAAAAAACATTCCAGATACTATAACATTTTTATGATCTTTAAGTTATTCAATAAGATTTCAAGAATTTTATAAAGAACACTTTTTATACAAATGTATTTAAATGTTATAATTCTATTTTTTATATTCATTAAAAGGCTATATGTTATTTCAAAAACTACTTTTTAATGGAAATTTATCATCTATTGATTATATTTTAAGTTATAAAATTTCTCCTAAAACATTTTATTTATTATCATTATATTTCATTGAAAAATAGATATTTTGAAAATATAAATATTTTTTGTATTATTAATATTTTTATTTCTAAAATAATTGTCTATTTGTACTTATCATGTTTACCATGAATTTTATTCGATTGACTAGTGAAAATTTATATTTTTAATTGTTTTCTAAATATATATATATATTGATATGAAATATTTTTTGTTATTTAATTTAGTCTTTAAATTTATAATAAATTCATTGGACATTAAGTGATCGGTGTACAATACCCTGGTTTCAAGTAACCCTTTATTTATTATTTTTAATTATGTAATGTGTTTGAGTGATTTTTGGGATGGTTTTAGAGGGTTTTGGAATGTTTTTGGGATTTTATATGTGTAAAATTTTTATGAACGACTAGAAACTGCTACAGGAAACTGTGCAAATAAGACAAGGGCTAAGGGGAAGGAACAAAGGCTGGCAAATGGTTTGTTCAAACCATGTGGCCACCACAGAGAAACCATTGGTAGTATAATTTTGTTATTTTTCATAGTTGGTGAATTTTTTTCTAACTATGTGATCCAAACAAGTGAGGTCATATTGGAGGCAGAAGCTAGCACGTAGTTAGTTCATAGTTTTCTTAACCAAGAAACTAATAGTTCATAGTTTAAAACATGATCCACAAAATTGTATCTAGGTTGGGATTTTTCTTTATCACCTCTTTTTACTCCAATTCTATCCTAACTAAAATATTATTCCCCCCAATGGCTTTGAAACAAATCCATATTGATTTAGAAGTGGTCTGAAGGTGTTTCATGGTTCTTTGAAGCCCAATTCTCATGGTAAGTGTTTGTTTGGGGTATTTTTAGTGGTTTTTCGTAGATCTAATTCTCCTTCTATCTCTCTTATTTTTATAGATCTAGTATTATGAGGATATATCTATTTTTTTCTAACCATGGTAGATTTGGTATTTTTAATGTTAGAGGATGATATTATGTGTATTTTATGGAGATTTAACCAAGTTTTATGGATGTTTTCAACCCATTCCTCATTTTCTATTAAATTAAGGAGGTTGGTGGATTCACTTTCATCACCTACAACTATGGATAGAATATTTATTTCCAATTGAATTTTTCATGATGTTTATTATGAAATTTTTTTGAAATTTTAGACTGAAAAATCCTTTGGTGTTGGTTTGTGGAATTGAGAAAATTGGGTGTTTTGGTGGATGTTGAAAATTATAACTTGATTTTAAAATTAGTATTTTAAAGCATTAATTTGGTTTGGATTCATGGAAAAGTTTTATCATTAAAATGTTGGTTTAATTGAAATTATTTATTGGTATAGTTTTTATTAAATGTTCAGTTTTATTGAAATGGTTGAATTTCATTGGAACAGGTATTATTGGAATGTGCATGGATTAAATGGTTAATCAATGATAGAATGTGAGGTATATTAATCAAGAAGTACAACCATTAAAGGGACATTGTATGTATGTGAAGTTCCACTATTAATGGTAACACCGAGCTAGTGCGGTTTTGTGTACAGGTGTGTGAGGTTATGTGATATAAAATTTGTAATGCCAATTAAATTCATGGAATGGTTAAATGACTTGTTTGATTTCATTCCTTGGAAATTGGTTTATTTCAAAAAAATATTTTGTTACTGAATTTTTTTGTCATTGTAATAAATTTTGGAATTGTCTTAAATGGTTTTAATTTTAATTTCATTATATAAATGTGAAAAATTATTATACCCTAGTAGCAAGAGAAGAGAATTCATTTGGGTAAAATCTACTAAGTTGCATTAATCACCTCGTATTAGGCATGTGGGTGATTTTTAATATATTTTCTATCAAGATACATGTAATCGTAAAGCATAGAATTTCTTTAGTTGTTTATCATGATACTTCAGCTATTTTGTGGGGTATATCTTGGAGCATGTTAGAGCTTGGAGTTATGTAGTTTTCATAGAGTTGTTTTAGTTTTCTTCTGATGTACACTTTAATATTAGTTCTCTTCAAATGTGGTAGTATTTTTTTAGTTGGTTTTTATATAAATGGTACAACTTTATGGTATTTTTAATTGTTATCAAGCATCAAGTAGTTGTTTATATGGTTACATATTGTTTGGTTTTGTCATTTTATTTTCAATGGTAAAATTATCCCCCATCAGATAATAAAACCCTTGGAATTTATTTCTAGCCCTTCATGAATATTGGATGTCACATAATGCCATGTAATGTTCTTCCACATTCTCATACTAGTGAGGAGGTGTAGGATGCTATTAGTGGTATCAGTGGTAGTTTCCATTTGATGTCCTAGAAAGGTTACTGGGCCCTTTGGGGATGTTATGGAAATCCCACATCGTAGGAGGAGGATCATGAAGCACCCCTTTATAAGGGGGTATGGATACCTCATCCATCATGAGACCTTAACCTAGGGGATACATAAGGAAAAACTTAGGGAAATAAAAACCATGAGGGATATGCCTAAATAGGACAATATCGTGATCGTGGGTTGGGAAGAAAATGGTTCTTTTTTTCAAGCACATCTATGTGGACAACACCAGTATTGACTATCAAAAAGGCAGATAAAACTCTTCAGTTGTGTGTTTATTATCATAATCTTAACCAAGTTCTGATAAATAACAGGTATCCACTTTCATCCATTTTTTATCTATTTGATCAATTGAGGGAGGATCAATGGTTCTCCATAATTGACTTCCAATCAAGATATCACTACTTGCAGGTTCAAAAAGAGGGTATTCCAAAGATATATTTTTGGATTAGTTTTGTATATTATGAATATGTTCTAATGCCTCTAGGTCTCTAAAATTTAGCAGTATTATTTATAGATTTAACAAATCAAATAATTTATAAGTATCTGTATTTTTTTATGGTGGTGTTTTTGGATGACAGATTTGTGTATTCAAGGACACTGGATGAGAATACGCAATATTAGGTGACAGTTTTGAGAATCTTTTTGGATCATCATATGATTTCAAAATTAGTAAAATTTTAGTTTTGTATACAAAAGGTAAATTTCTTTGGCCATGTAATATATTAATGAGGTATTTTTGTGGAGATAAAAATGAAAGAGGTTGTTATATCTTAGCTACCACTAAATAATGTCTTTGAGATACATAGTCTATTTATTCTATTCGTTTATTATTGATGCTTTTTTCATGATTTATCATGACTAGTTTCACTTATGATGACCTTTATAAAGAAGAATTTTCTATTCCACTAGGGCAAGGGATGTAAAAATTATTTTTAAAAGCATAAATATTTCCTTACATCTACATGAATACTGATTTTTATAAAATTAGAAGAACGGTTTATGGTATGTTATGATGATTTGGGATCAAGGTTGGGATGTTTTATCATGTAGGGATATCATTTTTTTATTTCTCATGTAATTTAAGGTTTCATGAGATGAAATACCCAAAAAATGATTTTGAATTAGCTTATATATTCCATGTTGTGAGGAAATGGTTTCATTACCTATTTGGTGTGAAATTTATAGTGTTTTCAGATCACAAAAGATTGAAACATATTTTCCCACAAATTGATTTGAATCTAATAAAGAGAAGATGGAAAAAGTATCACCAAATTTTATACTTTGACTTGATGTATACATCGTGTAATGGAAATAAAATGGAAGAAGAATTAAGCATAAAGTCATATTACTAGTTGAAACATTTGGATATAGATGAGTGGGAGTTGATATCGGTCCTAGAAGACATGTACTTGGAATTTAAATACCGAGGTGATGTTGATATTGTATTTCTAGTTTTGTTTTTTCCATATTTGTAGAGATAGATAGAGAGGAATATATGTTAGATTCTAAATGTGCTTCTATGAGAATAAAACTCATTGGGATATAGACCATTGAGGGGTGGATGGAGTTTAGTGTTGTTGTTCAAAAATTGAATGGTCAAACCTACGGCTTGTCAAGAAAATTTTATACATTCTTACCTCCATTCAATAGATTCTTCTCATCTAGGAATAAAAATTATGTAAAAGAAATTGAATCCATGGTTTTGGAGGGTTTGTATGAATAGAAAGCTGTCTAAGTTTATTTCCAGGTTCTTAAATTGTCACCGTGTTATGGTAGAGAATCAGTGGTCAGCAGGTAAGTTATAGTCTTAACTATTTCATTTTTAACAGGGGAGTAAAAAAATTGATTTTTTACAATGTATTTGAAGAATAGTTTGGAAACAGAATGCTATGTGGGTGATAGTTGATCATCTCAAAAAGTTGGGCCATTTCTTACCTACTCTTCAATCTCATAATATGAAAAAATTGTTAAGTAACTATATTTGGGTAGTGGTAAAGAGACATAAAATTACAATTTTGATAGTTTCATACATAGATCTAAGGTTTATGTCTCGTTTTTTGAAATCCTTAATGTTTTTTTTTAACTCAGTTGACTATGAGTAAGGAGTGTCATCCCCAAATAGATGATCAATCCTAAAAAAAGATATAAACATTGGAATACATGTTGCGGGCTTGTGTAATGGATTTTAGTGGAACATTGAATGACCAAATACCTTTGAGGGAGTTCTCATATAACAACTTCTATCAGGACTACATATATATATATCCTTTTGAATAATTTTATGCACTACCTTATAATTCTCCACTTGGTTGTGTAGAAATAGGTGAAACTAATGTAGTTGGACCAATCCTTTTACAAAAAAACAATAGAGAAGATTTTTTTATTTGGAAATGGACAAAGAGATATTATAGTTGTCATAAATCACATGCAGATCATCATTGATAGCCTTTTTCATTCATGGTGAGTGATCATGTGTTCTTAAAGATCTCTCCATGCCTTTTCAATTATTATTTTGGTATGTAGGGAAAGTTATCTTATAAATACATACTCTCTTTTGAGATATTTGAACATGTTTTTAAGGTGGTATATTAGTTTTATTTTCCACTAAGGTTCAATGTGGTGCATAATATGTTTCATGTATCTTAGATGAAAATATATTAGCCTGATCCTGACCTTGTGATTTTATATGGTAACATTGACCTATAGTTGTATGTTTCATTGGTGCATGCTCCAATACAGATTATTGGATAGGAAAGAGAAATTATTATAAATTAAAAAGGATCAATCTAGTGGGTTTTTTGTGGAAACATGGTCAGATCCAGGAAGAGACAATTGAACAAGAGAGAAAAAATGGTTAATAAATGGCCCGAACACATTTGGGAAAGTAGTGGTTTTCTACATTCTGAGGATATAAAGGCCAATGTGGGAGAATTATGAACCATTGGTTTTAATTAATTAACCCTTTATTTTATATTTTTATGCATGTGAAGTGTTTGGGTGATGTTTGGGAGGGTTTGGTAGACTTTTGGAATGTTTTGGGGATTTTATAAGTATGCACAGTGGGTGCATGGTTAGTGAAAATAGTTCAACAGCTATAAGAAACCATGCATATTAAGATAGGGGATAAGGGGATGGTGCACGGATTGGTGCACAGTTTTTTCAAACTGTGTGGCTACCAAGGAGAAGCTATGTGAAGTGGTACAATGGTATTATCTAGGGTAGAATCATGGTATAATTGATCGTTTGAGCCAACCTTTCAAGGTTCTCTTTAAGGAATATGATTTCTCATAGTTAATACATGGTTTACATAATTATTTGAATAACCATTCATGGATTAAAAACAATATCCAAAAATAGTGTTTCATGGTTGGGATTTTCCTTTAACCTATATTTTTTATCCAATTCATCCATAACTAAAAAATTCTTTCTCTCAATGGATGTGAAACCATTACCCAAAAATTTTCAAGTTATTTTGAGGAATTTCATGGGTCATTGGATGTAAGGAAATGTTTTCTAAATAAATTATTTGTTTTGTTGGAATGTTTTGTTGGAAAAGTTTTTTAAATAAAAATTTTGGTTTCATTGAAATGGTTTATTGGTATGGTTTTCAATTAAGGTGTGGTTTTATTAAAATGGATGAATTGTTTTGGAAAAGGTATTATTAGAATGTGGTTTTCTTATATGGTTATGAATTGATAGAATGGGATGTATTATGGTCCTAAAGTATCGACATCAAAGGCAGAGAGTATGGATGTGTAGTTCCATTATAAATTTTAACACCAATAAATCATGGTTATGTATATAGGTGTGTGGGATTATGTTATATGTAATGTGTAATGAAGATTAAATTCATGGGATAGTTAAATGATATGTTTGGTATCTTTCTTTAGTAATTGGTTTTTTTGAGTAAAATGTTTTGCTATGGAATTGCATGGAATATTTATAAATTATTAAACTATCTTAAATGTTTTTCATATAAATTATTTTATAAAATCATGTTAACTTATTCAATCCTAGTGGCTCGAGTAGGAAAGTCATTTAAGAAAACCTACTAATTTTCATTATTCACTCCTTATTTTTCATATTAGTGATTTTTTATATAATGTTAATCACAATATATGTAAAGTTAAAGTGTCACATTACTTTAACGGTTCTTCATGGTACTTGGTATTTTTTGTGGAGTAGAGTATGGAGCATTTTAGAGCGTTAAGTTGTGTAGTTTTCACTATGTTTTGTTGGATTTCTTACAGTATACAATTTTATATTATTCATCTTCTCTTTTTATATTATTTTCTATTTTTTTGATATAAATTGTATAGCTTTGAGTTATTTTAAATTATTATCCTTCATCATGTAGCGGTATATTTGGTTATAGATTTTTTGGTTTCTGCCATTTTATTTTCTAAGTAAAAATCATTCTTCATCTGTTAATGAAGCTTTTGGAATTTATTTCTAGCCTTTGGCACTTTGGTGATGTCACCTAAGACCAAATATATCCTTCCAAATTTTTAAGCCAATAGGGTATGACATTATAGGGTGGATCCTAAAATTATATTTCCCCTTGATTCGTCGACATGTCTTGTAAGAAAAAATGTTATGATGGCCCTATTAAAAGGGTTATGTGGTTTTCCTACCCCTGGTTTAAACATTCATGGAAAAAAGATCTCATGGTAAAGATATCATTATTTCATAGATCATGAAATATAAAATTATTCATTTCCATCATTTATAATTGATTTATTGTTATCCATGATGTTATTTTATTTGATATTGTCCATGGATGAATTTGATTCTCAATTTATTGATTTAATGACAATATTTTAATTAATATACCATTCTTTATTTATTTTTTCCATATTTACTCAAAATATATATCACTATACATGACTTTTACTATTAATTTGAAAACACAATTATTTATTTTCCTTTTCCAATGATATGATGTTGAAATCTTTGAATGAGTTTCAAGGATTCCAAATATTTTCTTTTGTTTTGTTTTATAATATTTCAAAATTAAAATGGTAGTAATGTGTGTACTTGGTTATTCATAATATAAAACTATTCATTCTTTCATGAAGATGTCCTTATTATCCACTTTATATATAATAAATTATTCACTAGAACTGGGTTACAAGAGTGGGTTTGTTAAATAATTAACATAAATTATATTTAATGTACTTGTGAATAATGTAATGAAGTTCAGTTATAAAAAATATTTTTTTTATGAATATAAATTATATTATTCCAAATTCATATATAATATTGATTCATGGAAAATTAATTCAATTAGGATTAATAAAATAAAGCTTATTTAACTTTTAATCCAATCCAAAACCTAATGTAACATTGAAATTAATTTGATTAAAATTAAAGATATGAGAGTTTTTCAGAAAACTTATTTTTTTGTATCCTCTATGAAATAAACCAATTTGGGAAATCACAAAAACTAATCTGAAGATTATTTTAAAATAATTATTTCATTAATTATGTGCTTCTTATAAAATAAAATTTCAATATGCATAGAAATTAATTATAATATCAGTGCAGAAAATATAAAAACTAATTTTTGAAGTATAACATTATTTTATAGTAACTAATAATATAATAACCATCATTATATTAATGTTATTTATAAAATATATTATATTTAAATTTCATTAAAATTATTCTCCAATTGTAATTTACTTAATAAAAATATATTTCCGATATAAATAAGTTTTTTTAAAATATCTATTTTAATCATATATAAATTTATATTAAATTTTTTTCTTCTATTCTATGAATTAATTAGTAAATTTGTATTAATTAATATATTAATAAATATATTTAATAATGTGTTTAATCCTATTCACTCCAACCAATCCAAAATAAAATTTATAATGGCCATATTTTAATAATAATATTTTAATATCCTATTGTTATTCCTTTTGAGCTCTATATATCCTATGGTACACCATATTAAACAAGTGATTATATTCAAAATAAACTATTTTAGTGTTACATAAAGAAATAACTAGAAACCCATAATATCCATAATAACAAATTTACATTATTTTTATCATATATAACTCATGAACCAAAATTTTTCAATACCCAGTCACATAGTTAATTTTGAAAAACCACATCACTATCTTCATCTGGTTGAAAAGATCAAGAATCCATGGAATTTGGTGTTTTTTATTGACTATAAACTCGTATAAGAAATTTAAGTTAATAAAATTGTTTAATTTTAAATATTCATTTTTAGAAAATAGAAGAGGATCTTTCTTGGGGAATATTGGTCATGATAGAACCATTCTCAAAGAGGTACTCTAATTACTCCTTCATATCTAAATACTCATATAGATCCATACGATAAGATATTGAAACTATTTATGTGGTCATGATATATAATTTGATGATAAAATAAATCTCTTGATGATATAAATAAATAGGCAATAAACTTTGAAGAAGAAAATTTACTCCCCAGCCACAATGTTAGATTTATTTTCTTAAGAAACTATATTGAATAAATAAACTCACTGTCTATTGGTAAATTAAGAGGAATATCGTCAGGGATATCATTAAATTTTAAATATAAAGGTTTCACTGAAAATCAAATTTAACAATAAACCCATCTACAAAACCTTAATTTTTCCTATACTGATAATAATACTCCATATCCTTTACTATAGATTACCAGTCCACATCAAGGATGTTGTCATGTGACCCAATCTACAACACTATGATATTCTATGAATATATTTATATTTATAGGAAATAATGAATTGTCCTTACAATAAAAAAAGTTGAGTAGTTGGTGAGAAATCAGTTGTTACTTCCTTAGGGTCTTCTATACATATTCAATATAAAGGTCCCACTCACCAATAAAGATAATATTATACCCTTATATTAAAGACAAAACTATTCTATAATAAAAAAATTTCACCCAAGACAGAACTGCGAAAAATGTTTCCCCAACAAGGATGATGTCATGTGATCTCATATCCACCACAACAAGAACCCTTGCAATACCCTCATTGCCTAGTGAAATCTTATACTGATAACATAAGTGGGTGATTGGATAATCACTTTTAGTATGTTTATGTTTTCAAATAGGTTATTTAGGGGGATCTAATGGTATCCTTAAGTATTGAGAATAAAATGAAAAAATAATAAAATATCCCACACTGGTGATGATATTTTTGAGTTATAGAGTATATAAGACATATATCAAACAATAATCAATATCTGGTTCTTCTTGAACAATGCCAGATAGAGAATGTATCCTCAAAATACCATATCTTACAAAACATTGTTCCTAATTAATACCATAAAGATATGGTATATTATGTCTTTTATCACACTATAATCTTCTTTTATCTCCTCATAACACACTACCAAATATTTCCCTAGGAGTGATGTCATGAATACCTTAGGGTGTCCCTAATCCTGACGATACCTCTATCATGGTTTTTCACCCACATTATAACCATGGTTATCTTATTCTAATTTTTTTAGAAACATAATAATGATTATATATTCCTATATGATTAAAGAAAAATCATTCTTTTTAAGTAGTTGGACCCTCCAATGATTCCCTCTTTCATTAATCCCCAATATCAGTATAATGAATGTTCTACCATAAATGATGGGATATTGAAAACTATTATCAAAATTATGATATTGAATAATAATCTCTAAAGAAATACTAAGCTTCATGAGCACCATACTATTCAACTATTATTAATAAATTGATCACCAGATTCAAAACTATAAATTTAGTGTAGATGAGTATGCGTAAATATATTACCTGTGATTACATTTTTCTCTATATACCTTGATCAATCTTCTATACTCTCGTAAATTAAACATGTACCACTATTATAGAGTACCTAATGAGGCTATTGAACCTAAATAAATTCTCAGTAACATTTATGTTATTATAATAATTGTTAAATAGATATCGAACTCTTACCACTATCAATATGAGTGGATAATATTCTATTTGATGTGGTATTAAACCACTAACCAAGGTGAGGTATACTCATCATGAGTATGAGGAGTTATCATCAACTAATATAAATATACACACTGTATATGAATTAATGTGAGAATCACCATTTAGTTTTTGATTCTCTAAACCAAATACAATATACATGTCACTAATAACATACAATACATTTCCAAATTATAATCATTCTCATAATAAAATCATAGAGATATATGGTGTTGGAAATCATGAAATTAATTAAACCTCCGGGTAGTCTTAACATAAAAAATCATGATAACTTCTAATATATTAGAGGAGGTTTAACACAATATAGAAAAATTGTGGGATCTTCCCACTACTCATGGGGTGTAGGTACCTTTTTATAAAGAGATAAAACATATCAATATGAAACATTCTTATTACATTATTGCACATGATTATATAATACAACTCCTAAAAAATCACATACTCTAAACCAGTTGGGTAAATATGTTAATATATTTGATATATAAACATATTATTTAAAAATAAGTCATAAATATTACCCAAACAAATTCCATAAACATGACTCACTTCTAGGGATATCACACACAATACACTTTTCTTCATTAAATAGATAATTGTAATATATGAAATGGGAATTTCCATACATTAAATAAGGGGTAAACTATTTGTAATATCCATTGGAAAAAAATAAACGAAAATAAATATCACAACTTATCATCTGACGAACTTGGGAGTATGATAAAAAATCAAGTTATATTCCTGTTATATAAAGAAAACATAACTTGTGGAATCAAAATCACAAACATGTGTTATAAAATAATTATTTAGGAATAAAAAAGATTTTATCATAGGAATTTTACAAGATACTAAAATTTTGGAAATGAATATTACGTTGAAATCATACCCTATGTCCAGAATCATTGCACATAACATCATCACATAATAGAAACACATATATTATAAAAAATTTGATAAGGATAATCACCCATGTCATATAAAATAACATCTCTTAAGATAGAAAGGATAAAAACATGGGGTCTATATAATTCCAGGATCACTGATCGCATTATGATAAATGATTCATATGTTTGTCACATGAACATGAAAACAATCTATCAAAATATAACATAATTAAATAACAAAATAGAAGTCGTACAAAAAAAAGTCCTCAAATAAAAAAATTCCTTCAAGAGAATGATTATAGTTCATTTAATTAAAAAATACACCTACTGACAACTAATAAACATTAAAGTTAATTAATATATATGAAATCCCCTTTATATTAATATAATTAAATTCGTATAAAATAATACTAAATATCCTACTAATTTTAATAAAAATAATTCATAAAGATTTTTCAAAGAATAATAAGAAATTAAAATGCTGATTTCAATAATCATGAAAACGTGGATTAAAATATCCAAAAATAATACTAAAGGAAATAATTGGAGAAAAAATAGAGATTAAAAAATAACTGAGGAAATATAAAAATATAATTTCCATGACATTATTTGTATGTAAAAGTTATAATTAAAGGATCATATAAAATTATAGGAGTAGATATATTGAAATCCATAAAATAATTGTTGTGGTGTGATTTCTATGTTTGTATTTCACTTGGGGCTTGAGTCATATACTATGTACTTGTACATATAGGCTAATAGTTCTTGTATGGGTTCCCTCCTAACCCAGTTAAAAAAGATAGATTATCATAAAATTATTAAAAATATAAAGGCCTTTGTGGTTGGAAGGAAGGTTTTCCAATTTCAAATAATATATAATTCAAATCCCACAAATAACAATCATTATGGGTTCTTTATATATAGGTACATTGGTGAACTATGAATTTTATTATAATTAAATATAAAATAAATAGGACAAATATAATGGTCGGGTGTCTTTGGTATATGACAAGCATAATGAACCAATGTAAAAATAAGATTCATCGTCTTTATTTAGATATCAATAATATTATCTTAAATATAATTTTAGTCCTTTTATATCAGAGGATATCCAAGAAAATATGTAAAGAAAGTGGGTTGTCAAAAAATCCTAGAATGGGTATAAACATTAACTGTAACACAAGAGTCCAGAGGCATTACATGGTATCATAAATGTGGAGGATCATATATATTATAAAATAAAAACATTGACTAATGATTATGATATCATTAATCCTATAATCAAATAAATTTGGGAATAAAATTAAATGTTAAATATTGTTAATCAATTATAGTTCACTACCATTAGAAAGTTATATTTTCTAAGCTATATACCAATTCAATATATATAGTGTGTCATTAGAAGAAAATGTAAACCAATTGGTTAGGTGGGTGTATAAATGTGGACCCAAAATTCACATGAATAAAATGTACATATATAGTATTTCCACATAATAATTTACATATTATAACACAATTACATTTTAGAATATATTTCCCTTTAAATAATTTTTTTTCATTGATTGATTATGTTAAATACAATATTGGCTTTCAATGAACTATGACATACTATTAAAATATTATAATTTGGGACTTATCTCTTCATCAATGAGTTGGTGGGTTTTATTAGGACTAAATAAATTATGAAAAATATATGGTTACATATGAGTAAAATAAATTCAATCATTATCAATTAATTAGGGGAAAAAATATAATTCATTTGAAAATTAATAATTTTTTTCTAGGAAATTTTTTTCATACATGCAATATATATTCATATTAATAAGTTTAAATAATCACTATTGGTGAATTATTCAAATTAGGGGTACATATTAAAATTTTAATGATATCTTTTAACATTAATTAAATATTTTTCTTTGTATGAGATAAGAATAAATTATCTTTTATGTTTAAAAACAATATTTTTCTAAAAAGATGATTTTTTCATTTTGTGCACTTATTTTAAAATTAATTTATTACACTTATAGGTATTTAATATTGTATATTTTTTTCTAAATTTGTTATTAAGATGTCAAAATTCATAAAATTGCTTCCTTTTATTTTTATTCAAAATTAAAAATTACCATGATAAAATATGTCACTTTAGTAAAGAGTAAATTAGAATGATCTAGGATATAAGTGATCAATAAGGTTATATTATTTCATATAAATATTTATTGGATAATTTTAATAATAACCATACCACCTTATGTTTGAAATATATTTGTTTAATAGAATATTTTCTGTGAATATTACCTATATAATATTTGAATGAATGAAATTAACATAATGTCACTCTCTTGGTTTTAAATATCACTTGTGTGTCCACAAAAGGTAAAATGTGTGGTAAATGATTATAAATTTATATATTTACTATAATAAAATTATTTTAATAATTTAAATTTAATTCTAATTTATAGTTGTAATATAATGGAGTGCGCAAGAGTATCTTTTATTGTCAATAAGAAGTCAATATGTGAATGAAAGGTATTAATGAAGAAGTCGGTGAAGGCATAGAGAATTTTTGTTGATTAAAAGCATAAAATGAATTCACTTGATCAATTATCAAAAAGGATACAAATGATACAAGTCAAATGATTGTAAAACTAATCCTAAGTTCCAAGACAAGTGTCACAGGATGAAACATTGTTACAACATTGGAAAAAGTCCATGCAATATTCAATTGCATGAGGAAAGAAGTGAATATCCATCCAATAGTTCTTAATTGGATGAAGTTATTGAACAATATTTTATGGATGATTGTGCATATCCTCAAAGTCCAAGACATGGGTTTAAAGAGAACACATAAATCATTACAACAATGAAGATCATCCATTATGCTTTAATGTATGAGCAATGGAGAAATGATCCATCCATCATCCATGGTTGGATTAAAAGAATTTGTTAATGATGCTTGGAATTTATGATCAAAAAAGAAAGGAATAAATTGTTGTAGATTAAGAAAAAGAGGAGGGAGATGACTTGCAACATTTAAAGATGAAAGATCATCTTGGCTATACTTTATTTTTGACAAAGTATATTTGTTATTTGCTTTTTCCAAATATATGAGGCAACCAAGGAGGCCAGCCGAGGTCCCCATCCTCAGGAACATGTGGGACCCGAGGGTCAACCACGCTTATGGGAAGCCCTCAAGGCCATACCCACATGACTCATCATGCGGGCCATGTATAATACCGCAGTGTGTGCGCACGGTGATCAACCCGTGGGGAAAACATGCATAGTGGGCACCAAGAGCATGCCTAGAGGAGGTAGAGTGGGCACTAAGAGCGTGCCCGCTAAGTGAACACAGTACGGGGCGGTACCATGAAGGGAGGAGGATAATTCTAAATTGTGGTTGGGGAGGCTTGTATTATAAGTGAGTCATGTTCGTGTCTCCATTGTGATGTGGGACAGGTTTAAAAACACAGAGGAAATTATGGCCGCTAATATAATCTCACTTGATATCTCGACCACACGATCCCTCCTATGTCCCAAGATAAAATCTTTTCATCCATGGTCGATCCAATGGCTGAGGAGAGGCACCAAGGTTGTCTTTAACCTCTGGACACTGACATCCACCTAATGTAAACCAGTGCCCCAGAGAAGCCCCTGCACCTCCTTGATCGAACTACGGCTACTGTTGAAGGTAGAACCTCTATGAATAATGATTTTATGGATATCATGATCACATTAATGCATTATCATTTGTATGTATGCGAATGAAATAGAGAATATGCACTTTTCCAAAGCATACGTTGTTGCTGAAGTCGTACCATTAAGTTCAAAGTGGTTATATACATGATTTCATAAATGCGAGCATTTGAGGATCATGCTACAATGAATTAGTCAGTTTTCAAAAGAAATATACCATGATTCTCATCTTATCTTTTAACCCACATTTGATGTTTTGAATGCCAGAGATCATAAACATTTAGAGAGTTGAATCCCATAGCATCTCACAAGGGATTTGAATGCAAAAAGGGATTCAACCCTCGCTTATAAATAATGGAGCCCCGAGCTGAAGGATGTTGTTTTCATTCTTGAATAAAGGATCTCATATTTCTCCAAATAAATAGAGAAAATGTGAGCCCTTTGGATCAAAAAATGCAGATGTTTCTGCATATCCTAGCTACATGAAGAAGTTATCTCGTTCGACCCTTGTGTGACGGAGTCCCGCGCAACTCTTGTGCGAAGAAGAGGCATGCACCACTCATGGTTCACCAAGAGAATAACTGTGTACCAACAAGTTCGTGAATGAAATCACACCTCTATCTGAAGTTACCAATAAGAACATGATAGGTTCTCTGAACCCACATTGTGTCTTCATGAGAAATAGTTTGTGGGTAAACAACTGGTGTTACGCACCCGTGTTATACCTTTGCAAAGGAAAAAACCAAGAACCACCCTTGGTTCTGTGAAGGAGATCCTCACGCACCCATTACGTGAAGAAGAATAACTCGAACCATTTATTTTAACCGATAAAAGAATAAGGGTATTGAAATATAAGGGAAGCACATGTTGGGATTCACTCATATGCTTGATATAAGGAAGCCAGAGGCCTTTGTATGATTGTGAAAAGAAGAAGACCCATGAGGGAAGAGGAAATGCATGCACATGTGCACTCATATGTGAGAAAATAATAGGTAGACCTTACACAAAGGACTCCCCCCATTCAAGTGCACAAGAACAAATCCAAATCGTGGACTACAACAATTCAGGTTTGAAGAAGAAAATACACAAAACATAAAGACACTCTAACCATGTGCATGAAAAGAGAGGTAAAGAAAAGAAGAAAAAAAAAAGATAGTGAGTTTCTCCAAGAAAGGAATATATGCACATACATAACACACATTTAACCCAACTCAAAAGAATAAGTATGTGTGCTTAAGATCAAAATAAAAGGAAATTGAATATTTTCATATTGAGAAAAAAAATAGTGCATGTTTAATTTGGATGACCCACACTCATTACAAAAATATTGATACATTAGAATAGTGTGTCCTTTGGTTGACAAGGTACAAATCATACATACATGAAATCATACATAAACACACGCATGTGTGAGAAGTAACTAAGGTAACCAAATATACGAAGTTTGGATGCCATGCAATCCATCCATGAAGTTGATTTGAATTGGGACTGCATCCATAAATAGTTAAAGAATATATTCTATCTGATTTGATAGTATTTGAGAATCTAAGAAGTCTGAAAGAGATGATATTGATTTGAATTATTCTTTCATTCATGAAGAGGTTGTTTTCACCATTTTTACAATCATATGTGAGGCTGGGTAATCATCAGAAGAAGAAATAATTGCTCGATCATTGTTGAACTGAGGACTGATCACAAGAGTGATCAGAGTTATTGATAATGGCCAACAGACTTTACCAAAGGCTGTTGAAGAGTATTGAAAAGATTCACGAGTAAGTGTGATTTATCATGATCGGGAGGGAAGATCAGAAGATCTATCCACAATGAATCAAGAAGCATCATTTATGAAATCCAGGGGGAATAAGTCTTCAATGAGACTCTGAAGATGGATAGTGGGACTCTGGGAACCCTTTAGGAAGTGCTATAAATAACCTCTTTGGGGAATCTAGAGAGATAGAGGGAGGCTCTTTATCAACCATTGTAATTACTCACAGAATTATATTGGATAATTTGTGTTGGGGAAAATAACCAATACAATAAGGAGTAGGTCTTTTAACCAATCCATATAAATCCCTGTGTTCAATGTCTTTACATTTATAGCATCATTCAAGGAAAGGATAGGAGAGGCAAGAAGAGTGGATTGAGGATTTAATCATCCATAGAGGCTAAATTGAAAATAATTAATTAGTAAAAATACTTAAAGGGATCACTGATTCACCCCTCCCCTTCTTAGTGATTCAGATTGATCTAGGAACATAAGTTAGTATCAGAGGGAAGTACACCTCTAAAATATCCAAGGGAGTATTTATGAAGTGAATATCTGAGGAGATGAGTGAACAAACTCAAATAGAGATATCATTCAAGACTCAAAATAATAGAAAGAAAATATAGGCAAGGAATATGAAGAAGAAATTTACTGATAATAGGGAGACACCTTCTAATGAAGTTAATCTGAAAGTTATAACATTTGATAAATCCTTTTGTTATTATAACTCTTTTGATCAAGCTTAGTAAAGCTGTGATAATGATAGATCAATCAGTGATCTTCAAACTTCACTCAAATATCTTCTGAAGAAAGTTCCTAGAGAAGTGGAAAGACACATTTCTGCAAGCATTAGTGCTCTTCAAGATGAAGAAATACAGTTGTAATAAGAATCTAATTCCATGGAAATGAAATTGGATAAATGGGTTGGTCTATCCAACACTCTCACAATACTTGAAAAGGAAAAAGAAGAAACAATTTATCTATACAATTATAGATATAATAAATTCAAAAAAATATTACAAGGAAGTATTTGTGAGCAAGATTTTTTTGAAATGGTATTTCTAGAAGCTTTCCAATCATTTGAAAAGTTGAACAAAGTCTCTGTGGTTGTTAAATATTCTCAACTAGAAGATAGAGATAACAAGGTAAAGGAGCTTGAAATCTATTTGTAACAATAAAAAAATATTCATGAAGAATATATAATAATGATGAAAGAGATTTGGGAAAGAAAGTTGGGATCTATTAAGGATGAGAAGAACTCCCTCAACATTAAGTGTTTTGAGTTGGAGGTGAAATTTAAGAATTAGCAATCACTCCAAGCTGGAACTTCCCAAATAGCTAAAAGAATACATCTTTCCCATCAATTTTTCATTGAGGAATATGATTCCAAAAGGGAAATCAGATCATCCTCTAATCAAATGTCAACATCCTCCATGAAGAAGGTATCCCATAACCCAATTATTTCTATTTCTACTAATGCAGTTTCATCTGCAAGTACAGGTTCAAATCCAAAATTTCGGTAGATGTGGATTGATAAAAATTTCAATACATCAATAAAAAATTCAAGGGTGGATACATGAATGATTAAGAAGAGAAACTCCCAAAAGGATGCTGCAAATAAATAAAGACTATTCCAGAAACAAAAATGCACTAAAACTATCCAGACTGATACTACAAAGATATTTGTTAGCTATTATTGGTGTTGTTGGAAGTTTGGGAATAAATCAAATGATTTATGGAATAATATGTAAGCATATGAAAATTGTGCAAGGCCTAAATTCAAGGAATTTAGATGTGCAAAAATATAGCAACCTGCAATTCTAAGACATAAAACACATATGAAAAAGAGTTTGTCTATCAAGAATTGATTTGAGTATCTTAAAGACTTCTATGATAATTGCAAAAGAAGTGGTCACAGTTATGATGAGTGTTGGTTTAGTCCTACCATACCTCGGTCATTTTTTGATAAGAAGGATGGACCACAATAAATGAATGAGAAAGAAAAATGATTTTAAAAGTTTTCAATTGGGAATATTAAAAACAATGAAGTTAATAAATCAATGAAATAAATTATTCCCAAGAATAAGTTCAATCCTGATTACATGAATTTTAACCAAAAAAATATTCTTCTATTTTGGGAAAAAAGGTCATACCATGGATCACTAAAAAATACAACCATATGAATGGAAGAAAGTTAAAACTTAAAGTAGAATCAATCTAGAAGAAGACGGGATTGACTGAAGACATTCCTGAAGATAATATGTTTCCTAAGAAAGGTAAATAGAAAACATTGAACAAGCCTTATGGAATCCCCAAATAAGAAATTGTTAAGGAGTGTTTAGTTATCTATCCTAATCAATTGTAGATTGCTAGATAACTACAAAAATAAAGAGATGAAGTACTAGCTAAAGAAAAGGCAAAAAAGGAAACAGGTCATTCCACATGAAGGAAAATTCAAATTTCATGAGAGGTTTTAAGTACATGACAACCCAAGTGTCTCATAACTACTGTGTGGAAGGTGTAAGATGTTTGTACATCATGAAAAAAATGTTTAAATGTTTCACCTGGCCAAATAGAGAAAATTGAACAACATACACCAGTAAAATATAGTTCACTACTGAAATAAGTGAAAAAAATAATCCACACAAGTTGAAGGTGAATGGAAGTAAATAATCCATGATGATAATGAAAAATAGAAATGAGAAATGTAGAGGATATGTTAGCATGAAGACTTCCAGACACTTTAGAGCTACTAGTAAATTATTTCTTGGGTTGAGAGAAAAATCACATCCTCAATGCTTCTATTAAGAATCTCACTAGTGTTCCATCTTATTCCCTTATATTTTTATTGTATATGTGTGCTCACATTACAGGGAATTGAAGATGAATGACATTCTCCAAATGAGAATTGAATGAACAAAGTGGAGAACTACAAGTTGGACTCATCATTTATTATTTGATAAATACTAGAAGTGATCCACAGTGGAAGATTATAAACCTGCATATCTTTGAGATTATTTGATAATATTCTCCACCATGGTAAATCAAAGGGAGTGAACCCCTGAGGGGGAGAAAAAAATGAAGGAGGTGATATCACAGATTATATCAAGACAAAGTCTCAAGAATCTGAAATTGTGGTATTCCAATCACAATTTCAAAAATTGTTCTTAATTGTATTTATCATTCCAATTAAGTGGGAGTTCTTGATTGATGATAAGATGATATGGAAGGGGGAGAATTATCTTTTCACTTGAAATTTTTAATATGTTTGGGGAATTATGTGTGGGATTTATAATTTCATTGATAAATCTGAATATCTTCAATCCCATGGTCCATAGTTGAAAAATTCTTAACATGATATCACATGTATGGTTTTTATGGAAAGAATTGAAAACCATGGTCGTATCTATATTTTTTTCTATATTGGGTTATCCCCAGTAGACATAGAGTAGATTCACTAATGGATATTTTATAAGTGAATCATGTGACATCATACCCCTATCAGAAATACTCTAGAAGATATTATTCAAAGGGAGGAGAACATGTTTTTGAAGAGGAACCCACTAAAAATTTTCATTTGGTTTCCATTAAGGGGGAGAAAATTTTGGCACAAATATTGTCCCATAAAATGTGTGCTTAGGTGATACTAACAACAAAATACAAAGGGGAGATTGAAGTGCGTAATAGTTTCATTTGTTTAAAATGAGAGGTCAATATGTGAATGAAAGGTATTGATGAAGAAGTTGGTAAATGCTTGGAGAATTGTTGTTGATTCAAAGAATTGAATGAATAAAATTGATCAATTCTCCAAAGGATACAAAGAATAAAATCCAGACCATTGTATAACTGATCCTATGTTCTAATACATGTGTAACTGGAAGACACTTTGTTACATCATTTGAATAATTACATGCAATACTCAATTTCATGATGAAAGAAGTGAAGATTAATCCAAAAGTTCCTAACATGATGAATTTGGTGAACAAAATTTGATGATTGATTGTGTTGATACTTATTTTCTGAGACATGTGTTTAAGGAGAACATATCACTCATTACTACAGTGAAGACCATTCATTATGCTTTAATGCATGAGGAATGAAGAAATGATCCATGCATCATCCATAATTGGATTAAAGGAATGTTCTAAATATGTTTGGGATTTTTGATCCAAAAATAATAGAATACATGATTGTGGATGAAGAAAAATATAAGGTAAAGTCCTTGCAATATTTAAAGATGGCATGTCATCTTGGATATACTTTTTTTAAAGTATATTTTATCTATGCCTTTAACAAAAATATTAGCCAGCCATGGAGGCCAGTCGAGGTCCTCATCATCAAGCACATGTATGACCCAAGGTTCAACCACTTTTGAGGGAATCCCTCAAGGCCATACCAACATGAGTCAGAGCGTGGTCCATGTATAATCCCACAGTTTACATGCACGGTGACTAACCCATGTGGCAAGAACACATAGTGGGCTCTAGGAGTGCACTTGGAGGAGGCAGAGTGGGTGATAAGAGCACGATTGTAGGGTGAACACAGTATAGGGTGGTACTCTGGAGGGAGGAGGAAAATTCTATGTTGTGGTTTGGACAACTTATATTATAAATGAACCACGTCTGTATCTCTATTTCTATGTGGGGCGGGTTTAAAAAATGCGGAGGAAATCCAAGTAGCTCATCTTATTTCTTATGAGATCCTAGCCACATGATCCATCATGTGTCCCATGATATAATCTTCATTGTCCTTGATTGATCCAATGGTCAGGGAGAGGAACTGAGGTTGTCTTTATCCTCTGGACACCCACGGCCACCCTATTTAAACTAGTGCAACAGAGAAGCCCCAGCACCTCCTTGATCAATATATGGCCAATGTGGAAGCTCGATCCTCTATGCATAATGATTTTTTGGATATCATGATCATGTGAATGCATTATCATTTGCATGAAGGTGAATGAAAAGGAGAATATTTATATGGCCGAAGCATATGAAGTATTTGAGGTCGTACCATTCGTTTCTAAGAGGTTATTTTCATGCATTCATAATGCCTGGATGTGAGGATCATGCTGCAATGAATAAGTCAATGTTCAAAAAAAATATCCCAAGATTCACATATTATATTTTAACCCACATTTGAAGTTTTCAATACTGAGGATCTCATCCATTTAAATATTTGAATCCTATAGAATCTCACAAAGTATTTGAATGAAAAATGGCTTCATCATGCTCATATAAATACTAGAACCCCGAGCCAAAGGAAGTTTCTTCTATTCTCGAAGAAAGGAGCTCATGGTTCTCCAAATAAATAGAGAAAATGATAACCCATGTTGTTTGTGAAAGGTATAGGTTTATAGGTAGAATAGCTATGTGAAGAAGGATTCCCATGTATCACTTGCACGAAGGAGTCCCAGGCAGCTCTTACACGAAGGATAGTCAGGCACCTTTCATGGTTCATGAAGAGAAGAACCACGAACCTCCTGGTTCGTGAAATAACTTGCACCTCTATGTGAAGTTACCCACAATCACACAATAGGTTCTTTAAACCCTTGTTGTGTCTTTGTGAGGAGTATCCTGTGAGTAAACAACCTGTGTTACACACCCTTTTTCAATTTAAAAAGAAATAAAAAAGAACGACCCTCAGTTCTGTGAAGGATATCCTCGCACAACATTTCCAAGAAGAGGAAGAACTTGAACCATTCAGTTTAATGAACAAAAGAAGAAGTGGATTTCAATATAATGGCAGTACATGTTGGTATGCACTCATATTCTTGATATTAGGAAGCCATTGGCCTTTGTATGATTGTGAGAAGAAGAAGGCCCATGAGGGAAGAGAAAATGAATGCACACATGCACTCTTATGTGAGAACAAAATAGGTTGTTCTTGCAAAAAGGACTCCATCCATTCAAGTTCACATGAACAAAGCCAAACCATTGACTACAACCATTCGGGTTTGAATAAGAAAATACACAAACCATAAAGACACCCTAACCATGTGCATGAAAAGAGAGAGAAATAAAATAAGATAAAGAAGAGATAGTGAGTTACTATAAGAAGGAAATATATACACATAAATAACACACATTGAACCCAAATCAAATGAATAATTGTGTCTTCCTAAGATCAAAACCAAAGTAAATTTAATGTGTGTATATTGAGGAAAAAAGATAGTGTATGTGTAATTGGATTACCCAAACTCATTGAAAAAATATTGATACATCCGAATAGTGTGTGCTCAGTTTGACAAGTTACATATCATACATATATGAAATCATGCATAAATACATGAACGTGTGAGGAGTAACTGAGATATCCAAAAATAAGAAGTTTGGACGCCCTGCAATCTATGCATGAAGTTGGTTTGAATTGAGTCTGAATCCAGATAGAGTTAAAGAATATCTTCTATCTGAGTAGAATGTATTTTAGAATACAAGAAGGAATAAATTGTTGATATTTGATCAGAATTATACTTTAATTCTTGAAGAGGTAGTATGAACCATTTGAAAACATAGAATTGATTCTATGGTCTTCATCAGAAGAATAAATAATTGCATGAGCATTATTGAACTGAGGAATGATCACAAGAGCGATCAAAGTTATTGAGCAAGGCCAACAGACCTTACCAAAGGCTGTTAAAGAGTCTTGAAAAGATTCACGAGCAAGTGTTATTCAGCCATCACATGAGGGAAAATCAAAATATCCATCCATAGAAAATTAAGAAGCATATCTTGTAAAATCTAGTAGGAAGAAGTCTTTAGGGGGACTCTGAAGTAGGGCAGTGTGATTCTTGGAACACTGTGGGAAGCAGTATAAAGAACCTCATGTGGGACTCGGGAGAGATACAGTGAAACTCTATACTGACCATTATAATTACTCACTGAATTATAGTAAAGATTTTGTGTTGGGGAGAATATCCAACACAACAAAGAGTAGGTCTCTAAACTGAACCTTCTAAATCCTTGTGTTTACTGTCTTTACATTTACAGCATTATTTGAGGTAAGTCTGAGAGGGACAAGAAGAGTGGATTGAGGCTTTAACCATCTAAAGAGTCTTAATTGAAAAGAATCAATTAGTAAAATGATTTAAAGGGAAAACTGATTCCCCCCTCCCCCTCTCAGTGATTTACATTGATCTGGTCACTTTATATAATTATAATAAATTCATATAAAACACGGAAACTATATTTATTCAACTAATTTAAAAATTATAATGATAATAAAAATAGTAAAAGTGACATATTATTAGTGAGATATATTGTTCCACCAATTTTTTAGATTAATATGACATATTATTTATTTTTTGAATGGATTATAATATAATTCCAACTTTTTCTTATCGTACATAAAATCATATTAATGGAATAGTCTTAAAAATTATATTGATGATATTTTGTCAAAATAATATTATAGTAAATTATTAAAAAAATAAATAATTTCATGAAAGTGGAAAATTAGGATAATTTATTGTATAAAATTTCTTCCCATGGATATTTGTAATACGAATTTAATCTTATCTATAAAATTATAAACCATTAATAGTAAAAAAATTATTACCATTATTAAGTTTAATTTTTTTAACCAACGGGTTCAAACAAAATAAAAGGTTTAGAATAATTCATTCCCCTATAATTATTTTATTTTTGAGGATATTAAAACAAAATCATAATTTATATTCCATTACTTTTTAATTTTTAGGTATTTTTCTTCATAATGAATATATTATATTTTAATATTTTAAGAAATTTCAAATGTACCCCTCACCCAAATTATAAAAGGGAACCATCTACCCTCACTTATTTACAAAACATAATGACTTCTTGATCAAAAAAAACTATAAAAAAGAATCTTATAAAATCTACTAGAAGCATTATTGAGTTGATAGTCTTCCCAAATTACAACCCTTATCGAAAATAATAAGATATCTAAAATATTTGTTTCAAATAAGAGGTAATCACTTTGACCAAATACTTTCTTTTTAATTCTAAATTTAAATTTGATAAATCATTTATATTCTTTAGGAAACAAAAAAAAATTAGTAATGAATATAAAGAAATTTTTTTATGGTTTTTAAATATTCATTATTCTCATTGTTTCCCATCAAATGGTATGTGAAAGTATCGCTCATGCATACGTACTACATACCCACTCATCATATGGATACAGTTCATTTTATAACACTATGTTTCATGGATGGATATTTTCAAGGGATTAATATTTATATATGATACATATGAAATAACTATACTTCATTATTTATTATGTCACATCGACCTTAAAACCATCGAATATTTTGGAAAATAATAACATCAATTTTGCGTAAGTATGGGTTTCCACCATTACAATGTGATGTCATTTGTTTTTCATTTCTGTATTACACAAATGTTAAAAAGTACATGAATAGTTAATATAAATTATTTATATTATATAACAATTATATATTAAAAATGATAATTTTTATATACCATTATTTTATTTCATCTATCAAAAATTAAAAACAATGTTCATATGTATGTATGACCAACCATCTCCAAGAATAGTGTAATTCCTTTCTTATCTCTATCCTTTATGGATTAATATAAATAAATATATATCATATTTTTATAATGGTTAAATTTTTTTATATTAGGTAAAAATGATAAATGTAAGAGGACCCACACTAGAAATCCAAAACACACCTAAAAAATAAATCATTTATTACTCGAAATAGAATTTTTAACAAAGAATTGGTAAATAATGAGTAATAAAATATTATATGTAAATAATTTATGTTATTATATATATAGTATTTTTTTATAAAATAAATATAATAAAAAATCATTTATTATATAAGATTTTTGGAAACAAACTATAAAATTTGAACTTGTGGTAAGGGCTTATTTCATAATATCATCATTATTTAAGATTGATAATATTAATGTCTCTACTAGGATAATTATTTTATCTTTCATTCGTAATCCAATTATATTTTCTTATGTTGTATTAATTTATATATATTATATTGTATCCTTTCATTTTATTCCCATTATGAACTTGAGATACCGAACTAATTTTTTAAAGGAATATAAATATTGTTTTTCTACAAAGTCTTGAATAATTTTCATCCATATAAAAATTTTCAATAAAATATTTTAAATAATATATTTACTATTATAAAATGTTTTAATAAATAATATTTTACCTAGTTTTTATTTTTTTTATTTTTTTTATATAATAATCTTTAAAATTTTCAGAATGAGTTTTTTTTTACTTTTCTACAAATGGGTGAAAGGATTATTTTCCAACTTATATGGTATTTTAAAAAAATTATTACATCATGATTGCTACTTTTTTGATGATTACTCTAAATGATTAAGTGGGTCTTCTAAAAAATCATTAATATTTGTGAAATTTTATTATTTTGGTACATGTTTCTTATATTGTAATATGGAATTTTCTTCAAGAGTTTTCTTATTGATAATTTGAATGTATTTTCATAAATGTCAACATCATTTGTTTAATATTATACTTTATTGAGGTTATAATTTTATGATTCCATCCACTATATTTCTATAGATAGTTTATGATCATCATGACTGGGGAAATTATTTATATTCTATATATTAGTTTATCCCATATAGATGGATATTGACTTTTAATTATTGTCGATTATGTTATTTTGTTTATTAATATGATGAATGCATTGGACTTATTAAGTAACAAGGGGGTATTGAAATTATAAATCCCATAAATACATAATTTTGACTCATTAGAAAATCTAGATTGGGTATTTGGTTGAGGCATTACCTATTTATATCGATTTATTGGCGTGGGTAATTGACGGTATTTTTTGATGTCTTTCCAAAAGTCCTCAATGGTATGTTTTGAGGTCATGCATTATGAGTTATATTGAAATGAAATTAGTTATTCATTAAAATTTGACTGTTTGAATAGTTATGATATTAATGGATAATTTTCCTTCTAATTTTATTTTTATATGGAATTGTATGATCATAATTTTCTCTTGATATATTATTCAGGTTGTATTAGCTTCTAAAGTATGAATTTCCTTACTAATCATTTGATCCCAACATATAATTATTATTCCTTTCCCCCAGATGAAATTAAATTTTCTATTATTGAAATATATAGTCATTAAAGAGGTAATAAAGATGATCCCAATGAAAAAAATTAATTTAATCATTTAAAATGTAATGTGGGATCCATGTATATACCTATGTTACCTAGACTAATAAAAATTCTATATTTTTGGTTATGATTTCATATATTTTGTATTTATATAATAAATAATCTATTATCTATAGTATACTATGTTCGGTGTCTTTTAGTTTATATCATATAAAGCTTATTAGAAACACTATAAATATGATTTAGTAAAACCTAGAGTAAAGAATGTTACCATATGATAGACCTTGATAATATTTTCATAAAACCAAGAATAGATCATTGAGAATATGTATACAATGAATTTAAATTAATGTGATGTTTTGAATTTATACATTATGATTCAAAATATTTTGACCTAATCTAATGCATTCAAATGATTAGAAATTAGTTCTAGAGGATGGAATAGAAACCATATCAATGAATATAATGCATGTACAGATTACTCTCTTGTGAAATAAAATGAATCTACTGTTTGAGAAACACTGGGAGATAAATTAATTAAAACTATCTTCAGGAAGCTACCTTAAGTTATAAATGGTAACCCTGAACATATTGAGAATCCTGTTGATACATAACGTTGTGTAACATTGTTAAACTACTTGACACATCAAAAACCTACATAATTTAATGGAACTAAAAATCTATTTGTATGTGATTTATTTATATGATCATAAGAGGATATATTTATCACATTATGAAGTAATGAGGGGGAGAAGGTTCTCATGAAAATTTATCATATCTTGGGATATGCAGATCATTGATATTTATTAATAAAAAATAAAAAGTGCGAGGAGGGAAAATAATTAATGTAATTTAAGGAGGTAAAGGAAATTTTCAAGGAAAAACATTCCTCATGATCACTAATTAGATTTGGAGATAAAATTCATGAGTCTTAGACAAAATAAAGAGAAAATATTTATACATGAAAAGATTACATAACAAGGCTTTCGAGTGAAGTTAGGAACTATGTATATAAACCAATGAGTAAGATTGACACATTATATTATGGTATTAATCTAGTCCTTCAAAGGGAAATAATATCCCAATTATTATAATCATATTAATATATGATATCAAGTGATATCATTAATGTAAAATATTTATCTATATCATATTTAATTGAAAAAATTGAAATTGAATAAGAGGATGATGGTGGAGAAAATGGATGAGGGGAGGAAGAAAAATAATAATTTTCTAACATGTCAATCTTTTTGAAGGAAACACCTTAATATATTCCTAAAAGGAAATAGTGTATTCTAAAGTTTGAATAAAAGGTCTATAATTAACTTGAATTCATGGGTGAGGGAGAATATATTATTTTAAAATGGATTTATCTCTAAAAATAGGGAATTATTCAACCAAATATCCCAAACATCAATAGAATTCTCCAAAATATAATCCAATGGGAGAAGGTTGTTCTTATGTAATTACTAAATCCAATGTGGATATTTATAGTAATTTGATGAAAGTTAGACATAACATTCAATCTATAATAGAAAATTTTTTACTTAATTATAATTAAAGCAACTATTTTATATCAGTAAAATATTCTATGGTTGTTTTATTACCACCTAAATGATTATATATTGAGTCAGTGGTTGAAACACATAATGGTAGGATGGCTGAAAACCATGTCTATAATTCCACACTAATAGAAGTTTTTGGAATTTTAATTTCTTAAAATAATGATATTCTTCCTCAATATGAATTAAATTATATTTTGGGCATTGGCTGAATATATTTACAAAAAATATCACATCAATTTCCATTTAAGGGATTACACATTTGGTATTTTGAACCAACCTATGATCATATATTATTACGATGAAAAACAAGAACATCTAATGGAAATCCAAACCATTGAATTTGTCATGATACCTTTTCAGAAGTAATTTGTATATCATATAATAGGGGAGTAACTCAACATTGAGAATATGAATTTTATTCAGGAGTTTTTTATGTATTTCAAGAAACTAATAGAAAAAATGTTCTATAGACAAGAACTTATGGTCAAAAATTTCAAAAACATTGGCTATTGGTATTTATAACCAGGATACAGATATATTTTTATCTGAACCATGTATATAGCTTCAATTTATAGACATATATTTCTAAACCCTTTTTATAGGTGTTTCAGTCTAGGATATGGCCAATTTTTGTAGAAACTGTTTCTATAGGTCATTCGATATAGTCGTGGTTATTGAAAAAAATAACTATATATTTCCATCAAAATCGTGATAAAAATATCATTCCTTTAGAAATGCATGGGATGATCGATATCTATTGTTCTATACCAATTTTAAAGGTTTATAAATATATATATGTTGAAAATTTTAACATTAATACATAAAATATGATTTCATGTTGTAGTTAATTTCTTGGTTTTGAAAGCATAGGTCAGTGGTTAAAATCTACCTTATCACATTTTGTTTTCATCCTATTGCCTTAGTTTGGTTTCAAACTATGCAAATAGGTAGATAGACATAGTATGAAACTATGGATATAGACCTCTTTTCAATGATTGAAATGGTGGCTATATCCATATTTATACTTTTTTTAATAATTGATATAGCCTTATTTATAATATTTGAAATGTTTTCGATAGTTTTGACCATATAGGCATGCCAATTTGTGACATGGCCTGATGGATTATTGCTATTGGTAATATTAATAGTCTATACGTCTATATCCTCCATTTTTTATTCTAGATATATCTAAAATTTCTTGGTGTGAGAAGAGTTTTCTATTTTTCCATGGATTTATGACATTGATTTTTCAAAATAACTCAAAACTTGTGTTATACTTGTTTCAAAGACACTATGAATAATGGTTATCATTTAGTTTTATTATTTTAAGAAATCTCTAATAGAAACATGAAAATATATTACTTCAACCAATTTTTTCTCCATGGGGTGATTTTATTCATTTTGTATTATAAAATATTGATTAAAGTGAATTTTTAATAACAACATAGTATATAACTAGATCACTACCAAGAATAAGTATCATATATCATGTGTTGATGACATGTTTGACCAACTATTCATAGCTCAGTAATTTTCAATGATTGAACATTTTTTAGGATATCATCTATTGATGGTTAATATGGAGGATACAAAAAAGTGAACATTTCAAGAAAGGTATGGATGCAACAAATTTTTAGTGATGCCTTGTGTCCTTAGTAGTTCCCCCAATATCTTCTTGTATTTAATGATAATAGTCTTTAGATATTACCTTGATCAATTTTGTATATTCTTTATATGTGATATTATTATATATCCAAATAGAAATAATGATCATGAAGATCATTTAAGTATTAGTTTGATGACCCAAAAGAAGTTTATTTTTTAGGACAAATATTCCATTTGTGAGTTTTGGATTTAGAAAATTTCATTCTTGGGTCATATAATCTCAGATGAGTATATATTGGTGGATCTATAAAGGATATAATTTATTCAACATTGGCCAATACCAACCACTTTGATTGAGATTCATTTTTTTCAAGGATTGGATAGATATTTTCATCTCGTTGTGTAGAATTTATCATGATAGTCCAAAAAACTCACCTCATTAACTTGGTGGTGAGCCATGTTCCATTAGACAGAAAACTATGAATAGAATTTAATGGAACTTTATTGAAAATTGGTTAGTGCATTAATTCATAAATTATCATCAATTTGAGAAGGTAATGTAATCGATAGTGATTCATTATGGAATGTATTGGAATGATTTCTCATTTATAATGATATATTGGTGGCTTAAGAATCGTCACAATTAATGTTTCCTAACAGAAATTAACAAACTCAATATCCAAAGTTATGTACATTACTTATTTTATTAATGTTATAGAGGAATTATCTCTATAGATAAAGGTGTGATATATCTAATGATCATAATTTTTTAATGTTTATATTCACTTAGAATTAGTATAATATGTTTCATAAAATATGGTTGGAGTCAATTAAGGATTATTACTTCTCAGTACATTACCACCCTAGGAAATCCTACAATACAGAAGATAATATAATTAAAAATCATCATGCTAGATTATCTATGATGATAATGAACATTGATATAATATTTCAAAATATTCAAATGGAAGATCTATTTATCTCGATGGAGGGGGATAAATATTATTTTCTCAATTGTGTGTCCAACCATATATCCATACGATGATTAAAGTGGTGGAGAAGGAACATGTGGTATAACAGAATATGGTAAAAATTTATCATGTTTTAGACAATGATTTTATTTAAGTAATTGGGATAAAAAATAATGTATGTGTTCAATATATACTGTACATGAAGAATGAAATATTGGATGAGGATTTTAGTTCATAATTCTCAAATATTCATGGATGTGTGATGGTTTATAGAGATCCAAAAGAGTTTTTTTCTCATTAATATCATAAATATAGATATTGAGGAGTATTTTTATCTGTTTTTTATATGTGAGAAAGTTAAGGTTGATAAAAAAGTCTAACAGGTTCCAATAACCATTACCGATACTAGAATGAAAAAGATAAAACACTCTAAGATATTTTTTTATTACTCTTCCTAAACCATAAAAATTCTATATTGATATATTTTCTGTAGCCGAGAAAATTCAAAATTCATCACATTTTATTTCTACTTGAGGAGATTTATTTCATGATCCAAACCCCAAAATATACATTAATTAGGTGTAATAATTTTATGTAGTACCACTAAATATTGTATTTTATTAGTATCCAAGAAGTACTAATATTTTCAAGCATTATATTAAGATTGATCTTTACAAAATGTGTAGTTTCAATATAATGTATTATCCTCATAAAAATAAGTAGTATGAGAGAAACATTTAAATACTAGAGGATATTTTGAGATCTTGGTCTATGGATTTCAATGGTTCTTGGGATTAACACCTTACCCTGGATGAGTTTTCATAAAACAACATTGTTCACTAGAGTATTCAGATGGATCATTATGAATACCACTATGATAATAAGGGTAAACATCCACACAAATAAAATGAATTTGGAGAAATAAAGATATTAGGATATACACTAATATACTAAATATCAACAAAATTTATAATCATTGAAAAATAAATTATGGTTACTCATAGTTGAAAGAAAATTTATACTGAAAATTTCTAGTGTGATCATGAATTTTATTTTTCTCTTTTTTTATATAATTTTATCCATAAAATATAGTAATAAGATATATAAATAATTTAATTATGATCTAAAGTTTTATTTTTTACTTTCAGGATTTTGGACCGTGTAATAATGGTGTCTTATCACTTGGAATTTCCACCGAACCTCTATCAAGTTCATATTGTGTTCCAAGTATTTATCTTAAGAAAGTCTATACTAGATCCATAACATGTATTAAATGGATAGGTCATACCCATAGATCATGATATTTATTCAAAAGAAAAAAAAATAAAAAACATGTATCATTTAGATAATTCACTATGGAACAGGACTACTCATCTGGTGAAATATATCTGGAGGAGTTAGAAACTTGAAAAAGCTTCTTGGGAACCAAAGGATGTAATGACACTAAATGTCCTAATTATTTTATTTTGGGGTGATGAAATTAGTGGGTGGGATTCATTTTTATGGGTGTAGATTGTGACACCAAAATATTTCAAAATATACATCCCTTCAAAAAAATTATTTATTTGAAAACTTGTGTTACATGGAATAATGAGTTCAAAAAAACATCGATATACTCTTAAAATATTATTATTTTAAATTTATCTCCTTGAAGTTTGGTTTATAGATATGAATATAGATAACTAAATTATGAAAAATTTATAGTTTTATATGTATGAAATTAATTCATTAAATATCAATAAAATATAAATAAAACCAAAAATCATTTGAAAATAAAAAAGTTGATTTTTCGAAAATTTTTATTTATGATTATAGTATATTTACATAATAATTAATTATATAAATAAAATTTTTGGAATTATTATAAAGAATTATATATATTAAACTATCAATCTAATTTTTTTCATTTATCAAATATTTTTATAGGAATGATATAAAATAAATCTGATTTTTTGTTTAAAAATTGTATTTATCTAAATAAAAGATTATTCACATTTTGTTCAGTTATTTTATAATTAATTTAATAAAATTATAGTTAATTAATTTCATCAAATAGTTTTAATATTTAAAATCATAAGGTTAATATTTTTTCAATAGGTTCCTATTATTTTAAAGAATTATTAATAGTAACATTGGTTAAATTCATCACCTTAGTAATTGGTAAATCAAGTTAATCTAGGTTAAAACTAAGTACTAAGGTCAAATTGTTTCATCATAATTTTTATTGGATAAAAATAAGTCTAATTTTATTTACTTATTTACAAAATGTTTTTGTAGTGGACAATTTACTAGGAAAATTACCTAATTAATATTTAAATTGTTGAACATTATAAAATGTCACACTCTTAGTTTTAAATATCTCTTTTGTGTCCACATAGTGACAAAAATAATTGGTAAACGAATATGAAAGGTTATTTTACTCATTATAAACATCTTTTGATGATGTAAATTTATTTATAATTTTTATGTATTATTTAATTATATTAAATTCATAAAAAATGGTGAAACAATATTTATTCTCATAATGAAAATAAAATAAAATAAATTATATTGATAATGTATTAATTGATATAATTTGAGTGATTTTTGGTGTTATGTGTATTTTTTTATGAATATTATATATTATCTATGATTAAATGGAATATATTTTAATTACACATTTTTCATTCACTATTTAATGTCAAATTAATTGAATGGTGTCCAAATTGAAATTAATGATATTTTATCTAAATTATCATTTATTAAATTATTTAAAAATAATTATTATCCTAATAATGGAAATTTAGTATTATTTATGGTCCATATTCTTATCCTTTAACCATGTCTATTCCAATATTCACCGTATATGTAAAATTATAACCCTTTAAATGTAAAAAAATTTGTTACAATGGTTAAGGTGACTAATTGTTAACTAAGGGGATAAACCAAAATATAATTTTTAAAAAACCATGTAAACCTATAAAAATTATATTTTCATAGGGGATTAAAACAACATCCAATAATATCTTCCAATATATATCCCTTTAGATGTATTTTTATTGATAATGTCATTATTATAACTAAACTTTTGTGGAATTTTAAAAGTTTTTCTTGCCAATATTATAAACGTGAAATTACTTCCCTCACTACTTCACCACAAATTTCTCCCCTATCATGATGAAACCATCCCATATTATCTTATAAACTCCTCTATAATCATAATTTATGTTATGGAAATCCAAAAAGATCAACCCTAGGTCCCTTAAAATGAGATGTAAAGGAGTTGTTTCAAAGGATATGCGGTCATTTCGTCCCATTAATTTATTTTTAATTAATATTTTTAAATTTTATAAATCAATTATATATTTAATTAAATAATAAATTAATTTTAACAAATATAACAAAATTTTATAATGATTATAAAATAATAGTTAACTAACTAGTTTCAAATCAAGTGATAAGTGAAGGTATCTCTCATGTGTTTGTACCACTTACATTTCCGGGTAGCGACACAATTCATTTTCCACCACCATATTTCACAGATGGTAATTATGATGGGATTAATTCTTATATATGATATATATGAAATAATTATTATTATGAAATTATAATATAACATATACCATTTGACATTGAAATTTTTTGGAAGACAATATCCTCGCTCATTTGTACATGTGGTGTACCACCCACGATGAGGTGATTTTATTTGTTTTTCATTTATGGTTTACATGGATTTTAATATGTATATGTTTAATTAATATAAATTATTTATATGATATATTAATGATTATATAATCCTGAATTATCATATACCTTTTTTCTATTTGATGAAAACTAAAAACAATGGTCTTGCATAAACATGGCCAACCATCTCTGAGAATAATGTAATTAATTTTTTATTTATATATTTTATGGATTATAATATATAAATATAAATATTATACCTATATCATAGTTAAAATTATTGATATTATGGAACCCTGAAAAATTCAATGTTAATGACACTACTAATCTAGAACGTACATGAAAAAAGGAATCATTTCCTAAACAAAAGAGTGATTTTAGAAAAAAAATAAATGGGTGAAAAAATATTTTAAATAAATAATATATTATATGATACATATGAATATGGTTCAATAATATATTTATTCAAAATGAATATTTACTGTATTGTATTTTTAGACCCATGCCGAGGTAGTCAAACCTAAGAAAAGGGTTTATTTCATAATCTCATCATTATTCAGGATAATTAATATTTATGTTTCTCCTTGGAGAATTATTTAATATTTATATATTAATACCAATATATTTTATTCTTCTATATTTATTTAAATAAATTAAAAAATTTCAAATCGTTTTTCTCTTTTTATGAACTCTAAATACAGAACAATTCTTTCTATAGAAAACTGACTTCATTTTTATATTCATCACAACTTCTTTCTCATCAATATCCATATATTCCTTCAAAAAATTGTGTGTGTTTTTAATATTCTATTAATTTTTATTAATGATATTTTAAACCAATTTAATGTTTTCATAAAAAAAGAAGTATTATATTTTTTATTTTTTAAAATGAGGTACCTTTTCACCTCTTCACAAATGTGTGGAGGGAATGATTTTAGCTAATAAAACATGAAAACAAATTCACCATAACCGCACAATTATTTGTTTCTTCCATTACATGTTTACATAGTTAATTTCCATGATAATTACTTCCTTAATATTTAGTATATTTTTATATTTTATTAATTGTTTTTAAATAGAAAACTAACATTTTTATCTAGAAATTACCTCTGGGGATTTTGAAAATATTTTCATATATGTCAACATAATTTGTTGAATATTATTATTGAAAGAGGTTATAGACTTATGATACCATCATCCATATTTCTTTTTATTTTTTATGATAATATTTATTAGGGAATTTATTGATATTTCATATGCTAAATCATCCAATATTAATAGTAATTGACTTTTAAGGTGTGTTGATTACGTTATGTTGTTTATTCATATGATGAAGTTATTATAATTATTATGTGATGGCTGGGTTGAAAATATATATATCCTAATGATTCATCAGTATGTTTCACGAAGAAAATATAATTATGTATTTGGCTTTGGCCATAACATTTATATAGATATCTTGGGACAAGGACATCACAATATTTTTAGATTTATTTAAACAAGGCTTAAATGGTATATTTAGATGTATGACATTATGAATCCCATCATTATAAAATAAATTACTGACTAAAATTTTGTTATTTTAATAGTTAGGATATCCATTGATAAGTTTCTAGCTCATTTAAATTTCATTATTTGGTCACCAATAAATCAGTTCATATTAAACATACCTTATTATCTTCCACTATATTCATTCCATTACTGAACATCTAAGCACACCCCTTTCATATGTTTACCTTTTCCAATGATTCTAGGAAATGTTTTTTGATTGATATATTTGGAGATTCTTGAGGTAAAAATGATTATCCTAAATGAAATATGATATTGTATTTTATGTTTTCAAATGTAATATGGGATTCATGTGTGTTTCTAGTTTACCAAAACTACTAAACTATTTACCAATTTATTATGTGATTTATTGTATTTAGTGAAAAGATAATAATATAACCATTAGGTTTAGGCAAATTATTTTAGGTTCATTAAAAACCTAATGTTTTAACATAGTAAATACCCATGAAAAGCGTATGGGTTACATAATATTGTTTTAAGGCATATCCAAATTTCATATCACATTTTTAGTAAGAAAAGAAAGAGGTTAATTATTTTTGGATTTTGATCACTCACTAAGTAATAATAGGTAATTAAAATGGTGCTCATGTAAAGAAAAGTCATAAAATATATTGGATATTCATCTTTGGAAATGTTTCTCTTAATAGAGGTTGTTAAGGAAATAGTGGTGAATAATTAAAACTGTTTTTAAATTTTTCATCGAACTAAATATATTTTACCATAAAATGAAAAAAACTTATATGTTCTAGAATTGAATAAATAGTAAAATATTTTCATTTTAAAATGAGTAAAAAGTTTTAAATGTCCCTTTTCTTTACATTTTCTTAGAAGAAAAAACCAAAGGAATATTAAAAAATTAAGTATAACACCAACATACAAAAGGATAATAATATTAATATATATGTAAGGGATATATATATATATATTATAATATAATTTCATTATGATAAAAAATAGTGTCATTGAGTTAGAGAGAGAAAGAATAACCTAAATAAGATAGGGTGGTTTGGATAGTTCCCATACATTTCTTAAAAAATCAATAGCTGTGTTCGAACAATATTATAAATATTCAAGTAAAATTTACTAAAAAATTACTTAAGAAATTTTTTAATTTATATTTGATTTATTATAGTTATATAATTTTCATTTAAATTTAAATCACTATGATGTCATATTTATGTTCACTTTCTCTAGGTTGTTTTTTTATGGTCCCTAATTAAAATATGTTTATAGATAATCATGTATATTTTAAAAAATTGCAAAAATAACACCAAAAGTGTTATGAAATGTAGTAATTATTTTTAACAAGTTATAAATGTTCTTAATATCTAATAATATTAAAAAAATAAACATAATTAATAGGGTGGAGTTGATATGGTTTTATATTTAGTTCAATTGGGTGGTTTTTCTGACCATGATGATCATATTTTATGTCATTTAACTTTATAAATATTTATCAATTCTAGAATATGAATAAATGTAATATACTTATTAATATTATTTTTAACCATAATATATGTAACATATTGATACTATTTTCATGTATTCATGAGCCGATATTTTGAACATGTCTTGGTTGGGTTTAGTTTGGGGATTATTTAAGTGAAAAATTGGAAAAATTTGAATGGTTTTTGGGCAGTTCATAGTTATCACATGGTATGCCCAAATTTTGCAGCCTGCTAGTAAAAACTATGAAAACCCAACTAGTGAGGGTTTTTATGGTTGGCACATGGTTTGAAAAAACATTTTTACACCAAGGAGAAACCATGAAACCCCATTATTATGGGCACATGTTTAGGGGTTCAACGTTTTTTTTAACCATGAGGCCCTTATTATAAAACAATTCGTATGAGATTTAAGTAATCCAAAAATATATTTTAAAATCCTAGAACCCACCTTTTAGGTGTCCAATGGGCCCGAACCACCCCCATATAGTTTCTTCTTCATTAAAGTTTCCTATAAGGTGATTTTCCCCCATTTACACCCTTATAAAAGTTTTCTATTATAGGAGAATGATGTTTCATCTCTTGAAATTAAGTTTCCTCTTATCGTTCCCTTTTTCCTTCTCTCTCATATTTCCTCCCTAAATTTTTTTCTATATATATGTTATTATAGGATCTAATATCTAATATTTTATATCTCTAATATAGGGTTGATTACTGGATCTTCATATCCTTCATTCTTTATGAGAGTCTCTCAATTAGGGCATTGTGTTTTGAGATCATGTGATCCCAAGGTATTTGGTTCCGTTTATGAAGGCCAATTTGATTAACACTAAATTTCTTGACTAAAATTAAATTGTTTAATATAAATTCCATTTATTGTTTAATTTATTTCAATTGGGTTATAAAAAAACAATTCCATTGAATTTTTAAGGTTTTGTATTTTATTTACAATGAAATTGGTAAAAATTCCCACATCCATAAAATTTGGTTAAGTTTCTGAAATTGATGGAAAATTGAGAAATTAAAATTGTAGAATTTAAATTGTGAAATTGATTTAGTGAAATTGATTTAGATTGGTATTTAAGAAAAATGTATTGAAATGGTTTTGATAGAAACTCCTTGGTTTTATCATTAAAATGCATGATTTGATTAAAAATATTTTTTTGGTTTTAAATAGGATATTGGAATATTTTAAATGAAAGAGTGGGAAAAATTGTATTTTAAATTGTTTTCAAATAAATTTATTATCACTTAAATGTTTTTAGGGAACATTAAATACTTTTTAGTTAGTGAGTTATTTAGTAAAACACTCTATAATTTATAACAACATCAATACATATGCACTAGGTCACATCCCTGAATGGATGGTGAAAGGTTTCTCCACGTCTAGTATTGAGGTGGATGTGTGCACACATATTGTTGTGATCACTACGTGAAGGTGAGGGAGTCCCATAGCCTTGAACTATCATACCATTAATAATATGACCATGTTTTTTATTTCAAATATTTCATATATATATATATATATGATAATGTTTTTAAAACCATTTCACCATGCCTTCGGAATTTATATAAACCACATATTTAAACTATTTTAATCCCTTGAAATGTAATATATGAATATTTTAATTATGCTTTTTTAATTTCATCCCTATTTATTTAAAATTTATTTATTTATTTGGTTAATAAAATGTATCATATTATTTTGGAATCCTTGGTGTGACCCAACTATACTTTTAGCTCACACCCTACCTATGGCCTACAATGTTTATATATTATAATCATCTATGATATTGAAAGGGTAAAGCACCACTTGGAGGTGGTTCCATTTGTTGATCCTTATTCTTTTAGAGTTGTGTCCACTTGGGATTATATTTTTATCTTGTTTTATAGTACTTTGATTTTTTACTTTCTGATGTTTAGTCTTGTTTGAATTCTGGTATAATTCTCCCTATGTAGTTTCTCTTTTATGTATGCTATATTATTTCTCTTCATTATCTTTTTTGTGGGAAAATTCATTCCCACTCACATTCTGTATGATGTTAGATGTTATTATTCAACCCCTATAGATTGGGAAAACTCTTTTTTATATCTCAAGACTGACTCAGTTATTATTTTACAATGGTATTTGGGTTGGTTCATGAAAAAAGTTATATTAGAGCTCTAGGTTTACCTTCTTTATTTGATATCAGTATGAAGTACTGTAATCATTTAAAGACATAGGAGGTATGTGCGATTGATTTCTTGACTAGATCTCACTAAAATTAACCTTAAGTAAAAAATGGTTTGTTTAGAAAATAAATCTTTATTATTTTTTTATTATTTTCTCTACTTTTATTTGGATAGATTGAAGTCCAAATATTTTTTTCTATCTGTTGGGATTAATTTCAACATGTTTATTAGATTGAGTGATAATATTATGATATATATGTTTTCTATTAATTTGTTTGTATCATCATGCATACAAATCATAATTAGGATGAAGTTGCTGATGAACCATAGCATGAAAATCCCCTCATGGACCTGAGTCTAGTTGAGGTGATTATGCATACTCTATATGATCAGGGACACGCACCTACACCAGTTCACATTAAGATTACAATTATAAAACCTCAAAGGGATTTGTTACGAAAACATACTCAATATTTCCTACTCCAGAAGACACAGGTGTGTAAGGGATCGACCGATCCTCAATAGGTTGAGTAATGTATGAGAAGTATTGAGTGATTTTTTGTGTTTTTATATACACCTAATGAAAAAAAATGAAGTTCTCCACCTTCATGCTAGAGGGAATGAGTAGGATATGCTATTACTTTATTGTAATTTCAAAGAAGTATATGTAATTATATTAGAAAGACCATAAAGTCAATTTCACTAACCATTTCAGTCTAAAGTCAAAGGTTTTGGTCAATTCTATGGGGTTTTTCAAACTCGAGCTGGCTAACAGGACCATGACCGAATATATAAATTGTTTTACTATGGTAGTTCATTTTTAACTTGAGATAATATCAAATTATATGTCAACGTCTTGATGGTTTGACTTGGGACTTTGAACTAATATCCATTCTCAGGTTTTCTTATTGATTCCACCTTCTTATACTAATGTGTTGGATAGAGCGTTGATGGTCAAAATGGACCTGGATGGAAATTCAAGGTTGGCAGGGGTCCCTTTTTTCCTATGGTGTTCTATGAGTTCCTTTAATATAAATATAAATCATGATGATTCTAAAGGTGGTTCTCAACAATATAGTTTTTTTAAACCTCCTACAGTAACTGGAATAATTTCTTTTATTTGATTCTAGTGTGGAAATCCTGGGAATTATAAGTTGGTTTTCACAAAGATACCCAAGATATTTGGCTCATGTGGATGCTCTGGTTACTTGGAAAAGTTATATCATGTTGTTTCCCCTCCATGTAGTCACATGGGATCATCAGTTCCAGTTAAAACAGTTGTAAAACCATTTGTTTTACAAGCAATGGGGTTGTATCCATAGGGTTACATAATGAATATTTTTTAGGTAGTGTAATTTTCTACATTTGGAAGTATATATCAGTCCAATAATCATGAGAGGTACCATCACTATTTAATCACCATTAGTGACTGATTTATATTATACAGGTGCATCCCATTCTATTATTTAAACCCATACAATCAATATACTTAATCTTCCAATGGATCTTTTATCCTATGTGAAGGATATTACTACACACTTCAGAATGAATAGGTAACATGATCTCATTACTCCCTACTGTGAATTTTATTTAGCACATATTGATCTTTCTTGGTATTTTCTGGTTCACAACACAAAACCCCATGATGTCATATTTGGGATGGATTTGATCATTGAAAATAATGTCGTGTTTGATTATTATCTTCGATGTGTATCATTTATAACACCCATTAGGAAGTTCTATTTATTTCATAGAGAATAGGACCCAAGGTCAAGTGGACCTGGACCATAGTATCTAGATTTGGGAAAATTAATATCTTTGTTCTATTTTGAATTGGGATGAGAATCTTTGAGTGGGGATCTCACTCATGTTTCCATCTAGTTTCGTAATAATTTTACTTATGACTTCTCTAGTTTCCCACTAGAAAGGGAGGTAGATTTTTCTATTAATCTAGTACCTATTACTCAGCCAGTCTATATTCCCATAAACCACATAGAAGTAGAAAAAATTTAGAAAATTAAGATATAGTTTGATGATATTCTAGATAAAATCATTATACACTCAACCATGTCACCATAGAATACACTTGTTCTCTTTTCTAATAAGGTTTATGGGTCACTTCACATTTTTCTAAATACCAGATCCTCAATAGAGTCAATAAAAATAAAAAATATTAGTCTACATGGATAATTATTTTTTTGATCATTTGAAAGTGGTAAAGTGGTTCTTTAAGATTGATCTTCGATCTATACCATCAATTAAGGATAAAATAATATAAAATTTAGAAAACTACCTTTAGGAGCTGGTAAATACATCAAGAGTACCTTTTCATTCCGATTTATCTAACCAATGTTTGTTAAGTTTTTATTAATTTAATAATCTTGATATTACATAAGTATCTACATATTTTTTTCATGGTCGTTTTGGATTAAATCCATACTTTACCTAAGTTTATATAGGATCATATGTGTCATATGAGAGTAGTTCAAGAACTATTAAGAAATCAATTAATTTATGAAAAGATTTTGAAATTTAATTTCTAGATTGAGGAAGTAACATTCATGGGACATGTTGTATTAGAAAATGGTAGTTTAGTTTATCTTTAAAAGATAAAAGTTGTTATGAAATGGGAACACCCATGAAATTCTTTCAAGATTCTGAGTATCTTGGGTTTAAATTGATTTTATAATTGGTTTGTGAATTAATTCTCAATGTTGGATTATCTAATGACTTGATTTACCTATAAGGGAGTAAAGTATGATTTGGATAAAAAATTTCAAATTTCTTTTGTTGATATAAAATGCATTTTGACCATTATGCCAGTGTTGGCTCTTTGAATGGTTGTGTAGGGATATGCTGTATTATTTGATACATAAGTTTTATGTTTGGGTTCTGTTCCTATATTGGGTGACCATTTCATTTCTTATGGCTCTCGTCAAATTATTCCACATGAGATGAATTATACAACCCCTGACCTTGAACTTGCAGCTATGATGTACAAAATTAAGAGTGGGTGGCATTACCCTTTCGGAGAAATGTCTAATAGGTTTTTGACCATAAAGAACATGAGTTGTATCTTACCTTAGAATATATAAATCTTAACTAGTCATTTTGGGTTGAATACTAGTAATATTTTGTCTTTGACATCACCTATACATCGGGGAAATGGAATGTCATCGTAGATTATTTGAGTTGGAAGATTTTTACTTAGGCCCCGAATGAATAACCAAATTAGAAAAACTTGATGTCTCGGTTTCCAAATTTTCATATTGGAGTGTTGAAATAATTTTACATGGTTTCCTTAGCTTGTTTTTAGTTTTTATCTAATATTATTGAGATGCTTCTTCTAGAATAGAAGCTTGATGATGAGTTTTGTAGCATAAGAGACTCTTTTTATGGTGGGCAGACCATTTCTACTATCTATTCTCCACTAAGGTAATTCTATTCTATCATAATCAACTTTGTGTGCTATTATTGGTTGAGAAAGTGGTTATGGGGGATTTCCAAAATTACCAGTGGGCAGAGAACTTATTAACAAAGAATATGATCTATGATATGTGGCTTATATTCTAGGGGAAAATTATGAGAAATTGATTTTTTGAATTTTCCTCACATTGTAATATGTCCTATAGGATCAAGGATGATCCCCAAAACCATCCATGTTATCTTAAACCACATTTAGTTCTTCCTTTTATGTGGGATGATATATCAATGGACATTTTCTTTAGGATTCTAATTACCCAGAGAATGAATAATTTGATATGGGTTATGATCAATTGACTGAAAAAATATGATAAAATTATACCCATTCATGATATATAAAAGAATATGGATTTTTGAAAAATATTTTTCTTTTTCATGGATTCTGTTATACTATACTCTCTGATAGGGATCATTGGTCCAATACTTGTTTTTAGAGTGTCCTTTAGGAGAAACTGGGATCTCTGGTCCGTTTTAGAATGATATACCAATCGAAACAGTATGGGATGATAGAAAGGGATGTAAAAATTCTTGAGAAAATATCTCACTCCTACATTCCTGACTTTTGGGATGACTATTTGGGCATGGTTGAGTTTTCTTATTACAATTTTTACCAGTCCCCAATCGAAATGGTTCTTTTTGAGGCCTTTTATGGCCGACGTTGTAAGTCGCTTTTCTATTGGTCGATGATGGGTGAAGGATCCTTGTTTGGACTGATCCTATATCAATTTATGAAAATAATTATTATGTTGATTCTTCAATGAACTTTATGACATATATCTAGTATAAATATTATGTTGTTCTTCATCGTAAGCCATCATGATTTTTAGTTAGTGTCCTGGTATTATTGAATGATTCACCCTATTTGGGTGAACAAAATATTGGGAGGAAAGTAAAAATTTACCATTGTTTTTTGGTACCTTTTGAGGTTGTTTGGAAAGTGTAGAAGGTTTCATAATTCTTATAATATATTCTATAGTTGACATCGATATATAATCTAGTCTATCAATCACATCTCTGTATGTATCTATTTGGTTCATATCATGTTCTCAGCTGGAGTGATATTGATGTGAATCCTGATTTATATGTTTATATGAATCCATTTATAATAGTTGATTTCAAAACCTAGGTAAGTCATATGGGGATGATACCTTTTTCGAGTGTTATGGAGGCACGGTTTACAATATCATGATGCATGTGGGAGGGAGTAACTAAGGTGAGGGTAGTGGCCACATCTTTTTTATATAGAATATTCTTGAAAGGATTTCAAGGGATTAAATGTTTTTATAGTAGGGAGGTTTTAACATCAAGTTACTTTTTTAGGTATTCTTAAACCCCACATTTGAACATGACTTGATTGGGTCTATTTGGGGTTGTTTAGGGTAAAAATTTGGAAAAAAAATTAACGGTTTTTGGGCTACTCATGGTAAGATCATGATTTTCCCAAACTGTGTGCCCTGATAGTACAAAGAATAAAAAACTAGGCAGTTAGGGTTTTCAAAGTTTGGGAATGGTTTTAAAAACCATATGCTCATCTAGGATATACTGGGCAACCCCATTATCAAGGGTGTACAGTTATGGGACATAGTTTTTCTATCTGTGTGGTCCTTCCCAGTTAATAGTGCTTATAATATATAATTAATCCATAAATATATATAAAAATCTTGAAACCCTAGTTTCATTTCCCCATGGTCTAGAATGAACACCATATTGTTTTTTTATCCTTGGAGGCCCCGAAAAAGTGAATTTTGAGCCCACAACACCCCTCTGAAAGATGACATAATCTAGGTCAATGAAGTTTGATACCATCTAGATAAGTTTCCGGTTCCCGTTCTCTTTCTCCAACTCTCTCATATTTCCCCCATATGGTTTTATAGATCTTAAAATTGTTGGATGATCTAATATACGTTGTTTTTAATCTATAATTTATGGTTTATTCTCAGATCTTATTTGAGAAGTTCTTTATTGGAGTTTCTTGATAACGGGTTTGGGTTTCAAGATCCAATGATATTGTGGTAGGTGGTTGAATTTATGATGGACAATTTTATTAACCCTAAATCTCTATATTTAAATTATGTTATTTTTTTAAATTTAATTTACCATTAAATTTCATTAAACTAATTTATTTTAGACCCAATCCCATTGAATTGGAGTGCTTAGATTATATTTGGAATGAAATTGGGGAAAAACTCCCCAATTCCATTGTGTTGGGGTGTGTTTTTGAAATTGATGGAAAATTGTGAGGTTTAAATTATTGAATTGAAATTGTGAAATTATTTTGATGGAATTGGTTTCATATTGGTATTTTATAAAAATGTCTTGAAATGGTTTTTATATAAAACCAGTGGTTTTATCATGAAAAAATCATTCTTTGATTAAAAACCTATTTTTGGTTTTTAAATATAATATTGGAAAATTTTAAAGGGAATAATGGGTTAAATTTTTTTCAAAATTGATTTAAAATAAATTTCCCATCATTGAAATGCTGCTAAATCACATGAAATCCTATTTAGCTAGTGATATATTCAAACAACATACTACAATTTAAAACACTAATGATACATATGAAGTAGGTCACATCCCCTATGGGATGGTGATGGATTCCTACTTGTCCAGTGTTGGGAGGAAATTTGTACGCAAATTTTCATGATAATTACTTGAGTATAAGGAATTCCCATAGCATGGCACAATTATACCTTTATTTAGATGACCTTATTTTTTATTGATTATATTTTACATATATATGCCAATATTTATAAACTATTTTACCTTCCTTATGAATTTATGTAAAAAAAATTATATTACTTTGTGTTAAGAAATTTATTTAAATTATTTACACTATTTAGAAATGTAAACCATCATTTATTTAATTATTTTTTTGAAATTACATGCCTAATTATTTAATATTTACATATTCATTTTGTTAATTAATTATGGAATCTTATTACGAAAATCTTTGGGAGACCCTATAAGGCTATTATCTCAGACTCTGCCTATTATATCTGATGTTTGTAGATTATTTATTTTCAAGATTGAGAAAGTGTAAAGTACCACATTGAGGTGGTCATAGTTATTGATCCTTGGGCTTGGTGAGTGTCTTCTATGAGACTTGAGTTGTTATCCTATTTTCTACTACTTTATGGTTTTAATTTGGGTATTTTATGACTTTGTTGACTCCTAGTATAGTTTTCCCTATGTAATTCCTCTTGAATTCATGATCACATTTTTCTATTACTTTCATTTTTTGTGGAACATTCGTTCCCCCTCACATTTTGTATGATGAAATATTTTAGTCTTAGACCCATGGGGATTGAAAATTCTAATCGAGCAATGTTAAGACTAGCTCGGCTATTAGATAACCATGGTATTCATGCTAGTTCATTAAAATATATGTTCATTACAACCATCCATGATGGTGGTTCTGAAGAGTGGAACATATTATACATGGTGGTGGTGAACCATCCAAAACATGGGTGCTCATTTTATTTCTAGAATTAAATGATAGGAAGGTAAAATAATGGTACCTTATTAACATAAAAATTAGATTACTTATGATACAATTTTAGATATTTATTGATGTTTGAAATAAATTTGGTAGAGGTAGAAGAAAGGAAAATGTGAAATGTTTTTGTTTAGAACATTACTTATTTAAATTGATTTCCTTTCATAGACTACAACATAGGTCTCTTTAGATTGATATTTTTGTGGAATAGAACTCCAAGGCTGTCTAAAATAGTTCTGGGGACAGATTTTGGAAGATCATTGGGAAGGAGTGGATATTTTAATTTGAAATTAAATTGGTGTAAGATGATGGTATTTATAAGGGGAGGAAATGGGTGTTTCATAATATAATGTTAATTAATTTATTATTGTCTCTCAAGAAGATGAACAACGATTATTATTGTGGCTATATATACCTATTAGTCAATATAAAGATACAATAATGATTACTTACAACATCTCATTTTAAATTAATCTTGCATCTTACTTGTGATGTGAAGAAAAACTATTTACCATCTTTTATAATTCATAAAAATTCTTCAATAATGTAAGTATAAGAAGAATTAACAATGGCAGGGGTACTGTAGTGGTACTATAGCGCACTGTAGTAACGGTGATACTATAGCAACGATGGAAATGTAGCAGCGGCAGGGTACTGTAGCGGTACTGTAGCAGCGCAGGTACTGTAGTAGTACTATTCATAGAATGGGCTTCGGGCCAAAAATTTGGGCATACAATCCATGTAAAGGGCTAATGCCCACTGGGCCTTCGGGCTATGTAATGGGTCACCCTCCACCAAGTTAAAAGAGGTATTTTCTTTGATTTAATAATAAATGAGGCTTCAGCCACAACCTTTAACAAAACCATATAATAATTTGAATATGATGATTCCTAAAATAAAATCCATTTTATGAAAATGACTCCCTAATATATAAAATTTATTTTTTCAAATTAAAAATATATATATATTGAGAAATAAAAGTATTTATGACATAATCATATTTGTGACCCATAAAAATATTATATGTAATTTCATATAAATTTATTATCATTTATAATCAAATAAAAGGTTTATTGTTATGAAATTATATGAAAATAAAAATTACTTTAATATTTTTGAATTTCTCAAAAAATTATTTTTTTATAAAAATAGAATATTTATGTTTAGCCAAAATTATACCTATTCTTTAATTTTATCAAAAACTTATTTTATCATATTAAGTTATTTTATTTATATTATTTTATAATATAGATTTCCTATAGTATTTTTAATAAGATACCCAATTTATTGTTTTAAAATTCCATTTGATCAATTACCAAATCTAACATTTAGGTTGTTATTCATAATGATCAGGTAAATATTCAAATATTCATATTTGAAATGGTAATGTGGGTTTTATACTATATATATGTAAATAATATTTCCATTATTCATCATTAACATTTATTGATCTCAAGTTTAAATTCATTAATTTCAACAATTGTGATTACATTACTAATGTTTTGTATCTTTTTCACAATACTGGTTGTGGTTTTGATATTTTATGGGGACAAGAGTGCTAAAAATTTCCCAATTATGGTTATTTCATTTTTAAATGTTTACTATACCATAATATAATTTCTATAGTATTGGAATTGATAAATCGCTAAATGTAATTATTTTAAACTAATTATTTTATTGATTTATTCTACATTTATTGTAGAATCTTATATTATACTATATTCCTATTGATGAAATGCATGTGGTTATTCAAAATAAAATTTCCAAATAAAATTTTATGGGTTGCTAAATTCTACCCCCTAAAGACATTTCTACCTAGAAATTTCATTTCGCATAGAAATATGAAAACCTATGAAGGAACTTATATATTACATTTTTTTAAGGTTTCTATATTTAATTTTAAATATTATGGTACTGATAATTTACTTTTACAAGGTGAGTTATATTTATTTATAAAACTATGTCTCTATAATTGAGAATCAGCATTTTCTTCTCCAAGTGTGAAAGATCAGTCTTCAACTGTGTGACTTATGGATTTTGAAAATGTGTGGGATTTGGTATTTACATCCTCAATAGGGGTACAAGGAAAAAATTATGACCCTTTAAAAGGTTTGGTTAGAGATTAAGTTAGTTGTCTACAATATTAATGTAATAAATAATCTCAAAGAATCCAATATATCTTTGAATTATACTACCCTTCTTCCCACACCTCATGAAATAATTCTCAGAACATATATAAAGTAACCCTTTATCTCAATCCACATAATATTGATTTTTTTGATAACTTTTTTATAGATTTTTAGTTGATTATATGATACTCTGATGTGATTCTGAATGGCCATGAGTTTTTCTTCCATTTCATCTACTAGTTCAAAGCGCTTTCATTATACAAATTCATCCCAAATTTGTGGAATGGTAAATTTATTTCCATCATAAGGATTCCTAAGGATCCATTTGGTTGATGGATTTAAATATAGTTTTTTATGAAAACCTGGAATGAGGAATATATATTTCTCAAAAAACATCAATTTCCGCATAGAGGAGTGTTAGTATATACACAATTTCAAGTATCAACTTTTCATATTGGAATTAAGTAAAGGGGGGAAAGATATAATGAGGTTAAAATTTATATTCTAGCATGTTTTATAGTTCTATAGAATTTGTAAATTAACATCCATATCGATCCAATACAATTGACTTTAGTGTTCCATTGAGCATCACCAATTATCTGATATATATCTTTTCAAGTTTATTGAGTGATAATACCTATAGAAAGTTGAATAAGTGATTGATATGCATATTTTATTCAAAAAAAACCCATATGTTTCTATTTCATTTGGATCCCTTTCGATGACCCGTTACAAAATTCATGCAGATGGTCTCACATTTCAATTAATGTTTGGTAAATGTTTTCACATTATTTTTATAATATTTTCATTGTTCCTTCTGTTGTTGAAATATCAAGCACATTGATGTATATTGACTAATTTAATTTTTGATAGAGGCCTAAAAATATTGTTATAAAATATCCTTATGCATTTTTGTGCACCCTTGGTGGATAGAGTTATTTATATGTGTGCCTTATTCAATATTTCCTTCTTTATCTCAAGGATTGAAAATAAAGGTAGTATTGACCCAAATATCACAACTTATTCTTCATTTATAATATACCTTAGGTATTCTCATTTCCATATATCATACAACTTATATTATATCTACACATAATCACTTTTAGATTGCATAATATTCTCTGTAATAATAGTTAGACCCTCATTTAAGAAAGTTAATTTGATTTTAGTTCCTTTATGTTTTTGATATACATCCTTTTATGGTGTATGAATGTTATATCATTATCAATTATCATAATTGTATAAGTTATAGGATATCTTCTATTTAGTGATTTAATCACTTTATTCTCCTTCTTAAGATAATAATTGACTGATAATTCATTCTCAATAATAATATCTATCAACCTTCATTGGCACATGTTGAGATCCTTCTATTTGAATATATACTAGAGGATATTATGATCCACATATATTTTAGACTTATCTAAAGAGACAAAATTATTCCAAATTATTAATGAAAAATAATTTCTATCAAACTCTAGATAATACATATGATGGTTTTGATCAAGGATCATTATATGTCAAGATACGTAATGTTACTCTTTATCCGTTTTCTTGATTAGAAAAAGAAGATATTTCAATGAATAATTATTTTATATAATGAAACCTTCCCTGACTAAGAATAATGTGAGAGTAGGTGCATTGATAATCATATTAATCACCTCCATGATGTTGTTATCACATTAATTAAACAATACAAATTTTATTCCCTTTCACATTATCATGGATACCATGGCTATTGATATAGAAATATTTCTCAAAAATTATCTGATAAAACCCATATAATATAAGAAAAATATTGGTCTTCAATACTGATTTTTGTATTTTCCAATACTAATCACCCTTTCTTTCATATTGTCAAAATATATCCCCTTATTTGGGAAAATTTTTTCCATGAATATTACTATCTCCATCCAAAATTTACATTAACAATACATTGAATATAAATCCACTTATATCGGGTATTTAGAACATTACTAAAATGTTACTCATGTTCCTCCATGCTTTTTGAGTTTATATGGATTTATTAAATTAAAAAAACCCCACAAATTTATAAATATAATATAAAAGGATCGATTCAATAACTAAATTCTAATTATAGGAGGATTGGGGATTATGAAGATCATTAATATTAACATATAGTGTATGTAACTCGTATAAAATATCCTTTGAAATATTATCATTCATCACTATTAATTAATGGTAACTGAATTGATGTCTTACTTTAGAGAAGTATTGGGATCTGCATTACTAATCTATCAATTCATTAATAAATGGTAGTGGGTAATTATTCAATATAGGTACATTTTTGAGTTTTACATAATCAATATAGAGATGTATTGGACCATCATTTTTCTTAACTGGGAATACTTACCAACTACACAATATAGCTCATGGGTGTATGAATCATCTATCAAGACCCCAATGTTGGTTTTTAATCTGTCTTTATAGCTCATAAAAGATCAGTATTTTTGATTTATTTGATGCGGGAAAATATCCATGCCAAATTTCAATTGAGAACACAACTTCATTGTTAATAGTAGTACCATAAAAACCATCAGGGAATAAATCATCATATTTGATCACAATTAGAACATATTCAAGGATGTTACCCTCCTTCTTCTTAAAAATTTGGTCTATATATTATTTATCAAAATATAATAATACACATTCTTGATAATATCTTACCAAAGTATATACATCCTTCTCCTAACACATTTATATAATCATAGGATGCTTTGAGATATGGAATGTGATTTACTTCTCCTAAAATTTGAAGTTGGTTACATATAAAGGAATCAAATCCAAGCCTATTATATCATTTATTTCCACTAAACAATCTATAATACATCTTTTTCATAGATTCATCCTCGAAAATTTTAATAATGGTGAGTTAAATACTTGAGATGCATTGATAACACCACTTTTTTTCTTCAATGATAAATCAACCTCATTTTCTTAATTTTCTATTTGAATAGTTATAAAAAATGTATGATATAAATTAATGAGTATAACCATAATTAAATTATTATTATTTTATCATTAAATTAATAATGATTTTATCTATCATTACATCATTACCTTAATCAGGAAACATAGTAGTGATAACATGAAAAAATCCTTTATCTTTTAGACTTAGATGTTTTTATCATCTATAACATTTAAAATCTATTTTTTCAATAATTTTATTTAATATTGATTATTTTATTTATGGTTGACTAATATAAACATTATTTTAGTATTGATCAGAAAAATCTTTTATTTTTTCATATTATAGTGATTCCTTATATCCATTTTATATTCGTTATTTTGATTCCCCTTCCATTCACACATTAAAAATATCATTCTTCCCTTGAAAAATCTTGAGGTATGATTCCTCCCAAGTTTATTTCAAGTGGAAGGTTTTATTTCCTTCTATAAATGTGAATTATATATTGATCTGCAGAAATTAAACCAAATTATCTACCTTTTTAATTCTAGATCCTCATAACAATTTAACATAATTAATTTATATATTTAATTTATTGGAAAACAATACTATTTCATCATATATTGAAAAGTTTTTTATTACTGATTATTTTTTTAGAAATAGATTTAATCCAATAAATATGTATTCTACCTTTCCAATATGATGAATAAAAAATCTTGAGGGGCACCATACTATCTATGTAATGTTTTCCTAAAATTTTATTAATTATTTCCAATTTTCTTCACTCCATGTAACTTCCTACCCATATTAAGATGAAATATGAAGGGGAAATATTTTCATGAATATTTCCCACTATGATTACTTGATTTATTCATAGGTATTTTTATTTCCCATCAATTCCAATCACAGAACCATTTGTCCCCTAAATTGACAAAAAAGAATCTTGATATTCTAAAAAAACATATCATTAGAATATAGAGAATATATTTTCAATTTAATTAGTAAATTTTTCCTTTATAAGGTGATTAGAATAATGACTAATAGTGGGAGACCTTTTTTAAATAAATTTATCCACCATAACTTGTTATTTTTTGGATAATGTGGGTGCTGGAAACAATTAATGATATTGATTATATCATGAGTCACAACTGAATTTATATTAAATATTTTCTCCACTATTGATCTATAATATTGGGAATACCATTATGGTAATCATTAAATTTCCCATAACATAGTTTTTTGGATTATTCCTCTAATTTTTAACCATTTACTAAAACAATATAACATTATTGATGATAATACTTAAATTAATAATAATATATAAAGCAAAAAATTGAAATAATAAGAAATAAATCATTTATAAAATGTCTTCATTAACTAAAAAGAATTATGGGTTCAAAAATAGGTCTATCATGTTCATATTTTTATTAGTTTTCCTAACCTAATGACTTATATATTCTCTCATAAAATAATTTAATATATTTTTAAATCCTATATAATGGTTTGTGAAGGGAATTTGAATCATCTGGATCATATCCCCTGAGGGTGTCAAAAATTTATTCAGTTATACCCACTTATTTTCACTTATTTTAGAGTACCAAAATACAAAAAAAATATTCTATAGGTTTATTACCACTATGTTCTTCAATTAAAGATCCTACATCATCATTTTGTATCAAGATAGGGATCTTAATAATGGAAACCCATTTTATCTATACATTAATTTTTTATACACTTATACTTTTCCATTGGGTTTTTGATTATTTTTTCTCATCCAAATTTATAAATATAACTATATTATTATCTGATTAAAACTATAGAAAAAACATCTAAAAGTTTTATTATATTATTCCATAAAATAAAATCCACAAATCTAGAGTTCTACTTCATTTAGGAGAATATAATTATAATAAAAACATTAACATAATCTTTAGAACAATAATTTCAATCACTATAAAGATAATTTATATCATTTAACTCCATTTAATTTATAGGATATTCCAGGGAATACCAAAAACATGGGTTTATATACAATGCCCAATAAGGGTATAAACATTACGTTTAACATAATACTCAAGAGAAATAACAAGATTCCATAAAAAGGATTATATATATAATCACATATTAAAATAGAATATATCATAATATATCATAAATCAAAAAACCATATGAACTTGGAAACAATATAAAACATGAAATTATATGATTTTTCAAGGCTACTTTCCATGAAAACATAACATAGTGTGCTAGAAAAAATATTGGTCCACTATAAATGGTTTCGTCTATATTGAAAATCGTAACCAATTTATTATGGTTTTTATTATTCCATGACCAGATATAAAATTCATAAAATTTTCATTAATATGTTTTCCATGTGATTAATTCATATATAATTCATAATTATAGGGAAACCCCATGAAAATAATATGGCTAACATGACTTTTCCTTATGAAATATGAAACAAAATATCAGGAATATTCTGATGATGTAAGGGGTAAATAATATTTGGATTTTCATAATTGAATAATGAATCATATTTCATGAAAATGTTGTTTAAATGTAAAAATTTCATAAATATTAGTGAAGAATAATATATGAAGATATTTCTATTAAGAGGTTATTTTATTGAAAGATTGAAGAATCTTTAAAAATATTAAGTGCATCATGTTTTCCTTAAAAAATAATTGATTACTATAAAACATTTTTTTATATATTTCATGTACGGGAATCAACGTTAAAATATGGGCACCTAAAAATTTATGAAGAATAGAAAATTTTTCGTTACATAGGATGGAACATCAAAAAAGTTTATAATACCAGAAAATAAAAAGACAATTGAGTATGTGTATATATAAGTAACACATATAAATAATAAGTTACAATTATATTTGGATGATAAATATATAATAAAAGTTAGATAAAGAAATCAATAACTAATGGAAAGATGGTGGTTATGAATCCTCCCTTACATTGGGTCCTAAATTTCTTGTTATGTTCATGTAATATTATAAATGGAAAACATTAATTATATAATTTTTTGCAACCTTTTTTGTGTATATTTAATTTATTATTATAATACCATGCTCATTAAATAATCATTTCATTGGTATATAAGATTTTTTATCACCCTCTTGGGTATGGTTATTTCTTGGTTCCAAGATCACTTCTATTTAAATATAAATATGTATATTTTTTAGAGATGGATTTATAGCTCTAGAAGTGTAATGATAGGCATATAATTTATTTCCAAATATTAAAATAGTTTATAATATGAAATTGTATTTTTAAATACGCATAATTCATGATGTACAATTGTTATTATTATAAATTTAGATCATTTGGGTAGTATTCTTGACCATAAAGAAGACGTTAATTTTAATTTAATATTATGAAAAAAACTCATTCCAAATTTTAGAAAATAAATATTAATATTCTTTCGATCATTTTTACCATAATATATTTATATTACCAAAATCCATTAAAGAGGTAGTGAAAAATAGAATACATCATCCATAATTGTAATGATCTTACTAGAACATTGAAAATAAATTAACTTTTTTTAATTAAATTATTTGAATCTATATGATCAATATCCCTTTATTATATTAAAATTTTGGTATTCTTATTATACTGATGGGTTGAATAAATTTATGGGAGGTAGAAGAAGAAAAAAATAACATGTTTTTAGATGTGAATATAAGTTATTCCTTCGAATGTCTTATCTTACATTACACCTTAAATGTCTCTAAATTATCTTCTAGGGATATTAAGACTCCTATGGCGTGATAAAGTGAGTTGAGGAGGCATTTTGGTAGAGATTTCTAATGAAATGATGTTTTGAAAGTGAATAAAAATTGGTGGTTGAGGGTGGTATTTATAGTTGGAGGAGAGGGGTGTTTTTAAATATAATATACATTTGATTATAATTTATCTTCTAGACTACCAATAGTTATTCTTCTTGTGACTATAAATATTAAGTGGTTTATGGTAGTATGATCTAATGTCTGCGTAACTAATCCCATAATTAATTAAGCAAGTATTCAACTTATAATATAAAATATTGTATTTTATTATTCACAAATAATTCAATATATTTTGAAAATAATAAAATTTACACTAGGATATTACCAAAGGATTATTGAAAAAATGAAATCCATTTTATCAAAATAATTCTATAAATTTAGTTTTTTAAATAAAAATCCATATTTATTAAAAGGTACTAGTTTTTACGACACAAGAAAATTTCAAACCATAAGAAAAATTATATGCATTTTCATAAAATTATATTATCATTTATATTAAAATAAATAAGGTTTTAATAATCCATTACATGAAAAGAAATTATTTTTTAAAATGTTAAAATTAATATAAATATATATTTTAATAAAAATAAAAATATATGTCTTAAAAAATTATAATTATGGTTCTATTACATCAAATATTTATTTTAACATTTTCAAAAATAAAATTTAATTGTATTATAATATATAAATAATATTTTTTAAATTTTATAAGATACTCAATATTTTAGTTTACTATTTTATTGTTCCAAATACAATTTAAAAACTTTTTTTTCAAAACAATCTATCATGTTTCAAATCGGTGAGTGGGTTTTATACATTTTACAAATACCTCATGTTTTTACGATTCAACATTTAATTATATTTCTTTCAATTATACATTATTAATTATAAAAAATAGTGAATATATTTATAATATTATTTCTATTTTATTGTGTATTTTGATTCATGAATTATTCTTAGGGACCAAAGTGATCAATATTTCATTTTCTTGAGAAATTTAATTTTCTAGGTTTATTATCCAATTTTACATCTCCAAATCTAATTTTTTTCTAATTAATATTCAAATTTAATTTAATTTAAGAAATATAAAAATGTTATAAATTTTTATTATGTTTTTCATAATATTGTAATCTAATATATTGTTTTGTTGGAGATATATATGTTTATTCAAATAGAAAATTCCCTTTGAAAAAAGTCTACGTCATCAAAATATTTATCAATGACAGGTAAAATGGTGAAAAGAAATATAAAACTTGGAATTACTAGAGGAGAATATAATACATGGGTTTTTACTTATAAGAACCATAATTGATATTTATAACCTCATTTTTAAAGAGACATTGGAAGGGAAGCCCTTAAGATTTGTTCCATGACTGAATAAGAAGGCACTGAATGGGGGAACATATGATGTATTTAGGAACCCATCGAGTTACAAAATGATAAAAAAGCATCCAATTTGTTGTATATGTGGTAAATAAAAATTATTTATTATTCATATGGAACACATATTAGTGAGATATTTTTTTATGAGAAATAGCTCCTCTTATTCCTGACCTGTATAATTAAAAATTAAACCCCTCTATAAGAAACATTTCCTATCTAATAATTTATTTGAGTACCTTATTAATATAAATTACTTTATATACTATTAAATTATAGTTTTATTTTACACCGAATATTTAATTATAATATATTTTTATTATTAGATATTATATGTTTTGATTGTATTGTACTAGTTCTAGTATATCAATATTGATCCTCAATATTTTATAATACATTAATTATCCAATTATTTTTAATCGGAGAGGGTTCATTGTGTTGTAATGATTTATATAGACTATTGTTTAAATTGATGAAATATAGATTTACTATTTATATGAATTCCATTCTCAATGGTCTTGTTTGGGGTAATTTTACTAATAATGAATGTTAATTTATAATAATCATTATTATTATGAAACCCTTCAAAATGGATTATAATGCCCCTATATGTAATTTTTAATACATAATATATTAATGGAAAGGGGTTATATGGTCTCTCTATATAACCTTACATATTTCTCTTAAACATATGAATCACAATCATTCATTTTATTTTCTAAATATAAATAATATTTCTAATATTTATCATTCAATCCATTAAAATAATTTTTTGTATTATCTTGATGTAAAACAAAGAGGATGAGGATTTCAATGTTTCCTCTTTTTTATGTTATTTTTGTTTTATCCATCTTATAATTTTCATAATATGGTTTCTTATTTATTTCTAAAATATGATATTGTTCATTAAATTGTGATATTCTTATCTAATGAAATACATTTTTTCTTATTTGTAATTAGAGTTTCATGTGACATAGCTTGTTCCACATATTCATGGAATTAAATTGTGGTTCTTTAAATTCTAACATGAATATAAAATTTTCATTTTCAAAATTTCATTGTTCAAATTATAACTGATGAGGGATGTTTTCCCTCATTGTATCTATAAGTTCCAATGTGTCTTTATAAACCTTATGATTTCTCTAGATAACCTCGACTATGTGATTGGTATATATTAATTGTATTTTATCTATATGATATATGATTTTCACCAGTTATTCCTCACAAAATAGATTATGTTCATAGTGTATAACCAATGAGTTTAGTGCATGTGATGTATCTAGTATATATATCGCCAAAATTAAAACTTGGAACACATAATTAACTTCTTAGAAGATAAGTGTAATTGGTAGTTTTGATGCTGACATCACCAAACAATCAAGGATCTCAATGGACATTATGAATCTAGGTTAAAATAATTTCCTATTTCTAAATATTAAATCATACTTCTAGAATAATATTTAAAGAAATACCATTTCTCATAAATCAAACTCTATAGTATTTTAATGATTATAATTGTGTCCTTTATATTGACTATGTTATATATTGATCTATCACTGAATAGGTTAAATTTTCATTAACATTTAAAGATGAATATATATTCCCATTAGATTATTATCTATGAAATTATCCCAACTTGTTTTATTTATTATCACTTCTCATGTCACATCTGAGATTTCTTTCTGAGGTATTTTCTTTTTTATTTAGTTCGTTTATTTTCCTCTTAGAATTGTCTTATGTTTTGGTGAAAATGTAGTTCTTGGACCCACCTTCAAGGAGAGTAGGGTTATTGGAAACCATGTACTAGACTATAAGAGAACATGCACCCTAGATAGTGGCACTATCTTGGATGCAGGAGCATGAAGTTAACCATGAACCAAAACTAGTGGGTCTACATGAGGTGAATTATGGATCACACAACCTTTCTCCCTCCCCTAGGAATCGTGAGACCCCATTTATCATTAGGCATAGTGGTATGCACAGTTACCTCATGGATTTACAAACCATGCAGACAAACTGTATAGTATGTCCAGTCCATTAATAATGTGCAATTTCTAAATTTAACTTTCCAAAATTTATCCCAAATCTACCCATTTCTAACTCCACATGGTATTTAAAGCCTTGGGTTCCTCAAATCACCACATGGATACCCTATATCTTTAAATATTGAGTGGTTTTGGGGAGGAGTCGTTATGTAAGTCCCTCAATTTTTTATTTCATCCTTCTTCTCAGTCTTATCCTCCTCCTTATTTGGGTAATTTGTTTTCTAATTAGTTTTTTGAACTAATGAGTTCTCAACCACAATTTTTTAGGTTGAATGTAGATTTTTTTGGTATGATATTTCCATTATAGTGTCCCCATATTCTATAGTTGTGGTTTTCACTTGGGTTCCAGATGTTACCAAATGTGAGTTAGGTGGTTCCAAGATTTATCATTATTATATGATTTTAGTATGCATTATATTATTCTTTAATGGGTTCTATGATTAGTTTGCATAGTATGAGAATGTTTTTAAATGTATTTTGTGTATGTATGGGTTGATAGGTGATTTTAAAAATGAAAATGGTTAATTTTCCTAGACGTTTCCAATGTTAAATTTGTTTATGTGGGTAAGGGGTTTTGAAAATGGTTTCCCTAGTGAAAATAGTAAATTCATTTGGATGTTTTAAAAAATTTATATTAATTGGAAAAAGTGTTTGGTTTTTGTGTGTTTTATATTATTTATTATTTTAATATGAAATTTGTGGTTCATGTGACATTGGAAGAGTAATTGAGAATAAGGGGAATCCTTGTTATCTATATGGGAAGACTAAGACTAGTATACTAGTCGGATCAACTGGGATGAGGTCTGGTTCCATCTAAAAATATTTATAGTACAACAATAATTAGCTATTATGATTAATAGATTCTAATATAGAATACTATTTTCTCACCATTGTTGGACACTGCACGAGGATGCATTTTGTCACGATTGATGTAACACCCAGATGTTTTGATGAAACATTTTCATTAAATAATTTTTATTCTTCAGTAGCTTTCTTTGCACACAATATTGAGTTTAAAAAAACCATGACATGTAATTAATATAAAATTAATGTTATTGTAAAGACTTGTAAAATTCAAGGGAATTTTTTTCTTAATTTTTTTTGGAATTTTACAAGAGCGTGGTTTCTGACGGCACCTGATTCCGAGGCCCGGAATCATTTTCTGAAGTTTGGCTCGGGTACGTTCAGTGAACAAAAGAGCGGGAATTTCTAACTATTGATCTGGTGCTCGGAATTGAAATCTGAGGACACCGATGAACTCGCAGCACCGATATTCGCTTAAGGAGACCTTTTCCGAGGTTGCGTTTATTGCGGGTTGAGAGTTAGTTTTTGGGAGTTTAGAATAAGTTAAATAAAAAATGTGTAATACAAATTTTTATTTTAACTTATTGGTTAACTTATCCCAAAGGGAGTTAGTGGTGGGACTATAAGGCCCCAGCCTTAAACCTTACTTAATCTTGAGTTATTACAAGATTACACATTGAGGATCTTTTCAGGTTTAGAGTTTTAGAGAATTAGATCATGAAACTTGCATTACATTCCACACTTAAACAAAGTGGTTACATAAAAGACATTATTCATTCTTCCCATCAACGGAAACATATTGAAAATAAAACATGGATTCTTTCTTGACACATCCTTGACACTATCATCACATCATGTACCTTACCCTTGACCTGTTAAAAACATTTCAAAAACATGGGATGAGCATAAAAAGCTCAGTAAGGGTTATAAAAATATGGAAAGGAAACATGAGTTCATATATACATAAGAATGAAATCATACTTTACCCATAAAACATAGGCACTTTAACATACCTCATCAAACCATGAATAAATCATAGAAAACATAAGACATAAAGGTAACTTGAGGCATTCATAACATTCTTACGTAGGGAGTAACCCTCTTGGTTACGTTTGGAATACCCATCACAGTATATTCCCTAAATCTCTTCGGAGAAACCTTAACGTTTCACTCCTTCGTGTTACCCAATGCATTGGGGAGCTATATCGGGCTCACCCGCCCTTAGTTTATCACGGAACCACCCATTTTCATAACAATGCCCAAGAACCATAACATAAATGTGTCACATAAAACATGCATAAAGGAAACATAACATTTCCACATTTCAATCACAATATAACATTTTAGTATATTGAAATAATGAATCCATTCAAAAAGAAACCATTTCCAAAACCATTTAAAACATTTAATAAAGAGATTTTTGAATCAAAGTGTCCCATACCACCTTGATGCTTAAAATTTTAAACCATTAATATCCATATAAATAAATCCTTAAAACCATTTTGAAAACATGGATATTAATAAGAACAAATAATTAAATCATTTAAAACGATATTTTGGTTAAAGGGGTTTTACCAAAATTAGAGACACTTCAATACAATAATTGAGGAATAACATTTAGTCATAACTTTATAATATCATGAGAATAAATGGATTCATGATATAATACTCCAAAGTACAGTATATACACCATATAAGAGTGAATTGGTGCATAACAACAATGAACCCTCAATAGAAATGTCAAATGTGATGAAATCCCTTATAAAGAAGGTATCCTTAAATTAAGGACAAATCAATCTCAAAAATATGTGTGACAAATATAAATACACCCAATATAAGTGGATATTGAGTGTAAAACAATAAAATGTCATTAACACATATTCAATGGATGACATATTCAATGACTACATGTTGAACCCAAAGAAATCGAAATTGGGTTAAAAAGTTCCCTTGACAGCCTAACGGCATCACATCAAAAAGAGTTGATGAGAGATAAAAAGAGTATCTCATCACTTGGACATAAAATTTACATCAATAAGGATATATGAGAACATATCCCAACAAAACGATATGTAAATTAAAAGACCCAACAAAAGAAGTCTTTTAAAAAAGAGGAGTGTGAAAGGTTCCCTTGCCGACTTGGGGATCTTTAAAAACATACACCCCATGAAAGAAGGACAAAAGATCATTGATGTAAATACTCATAAACGAAAGTATATTGCACAAAGAGTAGAATAATGGGCAGTACATACACCACTCAAGGGAATTTGTGGCAAATTTAGCATAAATCTCACGGGAATAAAAGTGAGATGAAAAATCCCTTACGAAAACTAGGCAGCCTAACGGCGCCACATAAAACTTCCGAATATGGATTGATGAGATCAAATAGGTTATCTCATCACATTAAAATAAAATTTAAATCAAGAGGAATATAAAATAACATCCCCCAACATTACAAAGAGGAGCTTAAAAGAAGTGACATAAAGGAGAGTACTTTAAAAGAAAGAGAGAGGTTAGATCTCTTACGAAAGTTCGGCAGCCTAACGGCGCCACTCAAAACTTCCAAAATGGATTGATCAGAGAGAATAGGTTCTCTCATCACATGAACATAGAAATTACAGTAGGATTAATATAAAAGATCATCCCAATAACAGGAAATATGAGCTTTAAAAGGAATGACATAAAAGTGCGTACTTAAAAAGAAAGAGAGGAGTAGGATCCCTTACCTCGGGTCTGACTTGACTCGGTCGTTCTTTAATCTCCTGAATAATAAACTTGAGTTAATTTTTACTTCCTTAAGAACCTTTTTCACGTTCATTATTCCTTTTATACCACTTATTACCATGTCATAATCATTATGTAATCAATTAAGTTAATAATATTTGTTTTGCCGATATTTGGTTCATAAGTCGAAAATGGACTTCTTACAATTACATGTTGTTCGTGTGGCCAAATGTTTATTATATCCAGAATTGTATTCATTATGTACATATCATATATGTCATATATATCCATTACATGCATTCATTTATAACATTACATAATCATTTAGAGGTAAGAAATGAAATGCACCGTTCATGGAGACGGTAAGCCGTACGTACGCATGAACGCTACTTTCATTTCTATTTCGTATTTTATAGAACGGAATAATAATGATATAAAGGTATATTATAATTCCAGTATAATATCATATATAATATCATTTTTCCATCCATTATACATCCCACATATGGTATTTAATGAATCAAATCACTTTGAGGGGGCGGTAGTCCGCACTTCCTTAAATGAAGATATCGCATATACCCATAATGGAAGCCATAAAGGTAAGACAAAAATGAAAAATACAGAAGCATAAATAAAACATAAACATATTATATATCATATATAAAAATAGTGACATCATAATGGCCACCTTTAAAGGTGTTAAATGAGTATTGAACAATCATCGTTTCGGGAGGCAGAATTTCACCATCCACGGAAACCGTATGTTCTTTAACCATTTGATATAGTTGTGTGAGAGTGTAGCTCTAATAAATCTTATAACAACATCCTAGTATATTGAAAATACTGGTGTTGTTACAAAATAAGCAAATAAAAAGAGTTTAGGGGGTTGGAGAAGTAAAATAAAACAAATGAACATGAGAGAATGAATTACCTTTAAAAGTGTAACTCCTTTTGATTTGAGCCTAAAGGCTTCCTTTGAAAGGATTCTGCCCAAAGGGAATCCTCTAGGATTAGGAGAGGGATGTGGAGAGAGTAAATGGTCAGGGTTTTGCCGAGCCAATGGCTTGAGGAGTGTGTGAAAAGAGGTAGGGGTGGGGGCCTTTTATAAGAGGAGAGGAGGGGCACTTTTGGAAAATAAGGAAATATTACTTTATTTGAAAATGTGTTTCGGTTTTAAAAGGTCCCACATTGATATAATTCGTGGATAAGGTGATAAGGGTTCGAAATCCACCCATCCAATAAGTTTTGGACATGTGTAGTTCATAGATTTTACATTATCTTTCCATTTTATTTAAATCGTCAAATAATGATGTCATCGCTGCATCATTATTATGTCATAAATAATTTATTTTATTTAATGTCTAAAAATTATAAAAAAATTACTATTATGTAGAAAATCTTATTATATTTCCAATGACTATTTATAATCAAAAATATGACTTGTATAACCCTAGTTAAAAATTGTTTTAGTAAAACATATCATGTTTGTGTCAATTTTACTTTTCCATTAAATAAAAATATATTATTGTCATTTTCCAACTAAAGTGGCACCATGGGGTCCCCAATTTGGCCCATGGCTTTTCTTGGTCTGCCATGACTCACCCAATAGGTGTAGGACAAGTGTCATGGTGTTTTCACATTCTTATAATATTATTTTTACCATAAACTACACTAATTACCACTAATCGCGATTAAAAACATAATAAGTTACTATTCACCAAAAAATTATTTTTATCCCATTGAACCACATTTTACTTCTTAATGACAACCATGTATGTCAGATTTTTAAAATTAAATACACATTAGTGGTAAACTTTCATTTAACTGAAAAATCAGTTTGCTTGATTACCACTTAGTGGTTTTACTATTCATCAAAAATTGGAGTTTTTCAGAAAAATACCAAAACTTCACCCTAAGCTATATTTGATATTCCGAATTCAAAAATGAAGTCCATTTTACAAAATTCAAAACATATTAGTCACATTAATTAATTTAATAATTAATTCCCGTTGTCAGAGCAAATAGCGTGTTTTTATAAAACAATAAGTATCAAAAGATTGACACTAGTTTAAGTCTGATTTCAAAGTGAAATTAATTCCAACGACCAATATTGGATTTAATGGTAAAAATATTTTCTAATTTCACTTTAAAACCAATTCAAAATATAATCTAATCATATAAATAAGTTAGATTAAAAAGTGGTTTTGAATTAAAATACAACATTTTACACTATTCATTAAAAAAATGAACTTTATCGGAAAGATACCAAAAATTTACACAAAGTAAATTTTGATGTCCTGATTCTTAATAAGAGTTTTATTTGGTCTAAAAGAATGTTTAAGAGTGAACAAAACTATATTTAATGATGGTTCAACATCAAAAGGTGATAAGTGAACCTTTAGGGAAAACTAGGGCATATACGCCTAAAATTGAATTCTTTCCATATTTTAAGCCTTCATCTTTTATTGGATAAATGTAAAAACATTTAAAAACATATATAATCATATTTTAGTTATTTATATCCATTCCTTCCAATACAACGGCTACATGTTAACTACCATTTAAAATAATATTATTAGAGTGCAACGTAAGATTCCCAAGAAACTCGTTGTTGCGTGTTGGGTACGCCATCGAGCATAGCATCCCCTTTAAAGTCATGTTAATATTTTATTCACAAATAGGGATAAATATGTAAATGTCATATTCTTTATTTACCTGGGGTGTTACATCCTTCCCCCCTTTTGGGAATTGCGTCCTCACAATTTTAAAATTGCGCTTCGAAACATCCTTGAAAGTCCCACATCGGAACAAGAGTTGGTAAAACAATCACTTTAAAATAAAGAAAGATAAGTACAGAGGTCACCCGAGTTAACCCATACTAGGATTCCAAGTATGAAAATATGGACATGGAGGAAAAAACAAAGGGTCATGTTCTGATGGAGAGTGATAGAAAACATGTTTAGGAGAAAGTTAACCACGAGAAAATCACAAACTTGTGATGGGTTAAACGGTATTCGATTCCGCAGTAGGAAAAGTTAATAGACAACATTTTTGTTTTAAGTTACTTTTTATTGAGGAATTTATTCATAAGGAAACATAATCACTTATCATATTGACTTTCAACTTTTATTAGATTCCTTACAAAAACTCATATTTTCTCCAAAAGACGAGTATTTAGGAAGACTTGTTCACATTAAGAGTACTATAATAAACTTCTAGAGAATCACCTAATCCAAAAAATAGAACTATATACTTCCCATGTCTTTAGACTTTAACCAAAACCAAAACCAAAAAGGCTAGTACAAGATCAGATAATCCAGAAAAGGATAACCCTTTATAAAAAGAAAATCTATTCTTAATCTCCAAAATTTTTCCAACAAAACCCAAAGTTCAACGAGGACCATTAGATAAACAATTTTTCCATAAAATTCTTCAAAGTAAACCAAAATAATATTGAAACCCAAATATTTGAAGGATTTAGTCACATAGTCTTCCAAGTTACATCGTAACATTTATCTCCAAACAACATCAGTTGCTCCTAAAGTCTCACATTGAAAAGTAATTATCCTAATCACATATCCTCCAAAATCAACTTACTCTTAATTCATAAAATCATATAACTAAAAAGAATCAGTCAAACTAACCAGGGACTTCACGTAGTCCAGTGGTAGGCGATAAATACCAGTCGCACTTTGGTTGTGGGTTCGATTCCCGCAACATTGTCCGACGCGACGGGTTGTCACACGGTCTGTGTGTTGTCCTTTTTCCAAAACTATATAATTCTCAAATAATTACCCAAAAAGGGATAAAATTATCAAAAATAACCATAACATAATTTAACCTCGATTTTATCTCATGCCTTTCACTTCAATCATAACATATGGTAACCCATAATTACCTCAAAAGTAAGGATCATATAAACCCAAATGGTTCTTTATAACTATGTCCACAAAAGAAAAGATAACTATTACTTGAATAAAATTTTCCTATATTAAACATCAGGGTTACACATAATATAAAAAGTCTTCTAATGTAACCCCATCATCAAAAGAGACTTAATACTCTTAAGAATTTCACCCTAACTCCTGAAGCCCTTATATGTTGACATCTTACTCATTCAACATTCTTCATGATCCATTATCCATTCCTTTCCAAATTATTCTGAAATACCTCTTTCCTACAAACAAAATCATGAATCATATCCTAATATTCCAAAATAAGAAAACAATAGTCATGAAATAGTACATACCTTTGATTGGTCATTGTCAGTTTCTTCATCCTCAATCGGAATGGCATTAGGTATTGGTAAACGAATATTGGTACGCTCTTGGTGACCCCATTCACAAAACTTCTTCATAGGACATGTGTTTGCATAATGACCATGCACACCACATTTAAAACATTCAATTGATCCCTCAGAAAGAACTACTTTCCCTTTCCTCGAGTCAACTGGATGCTTCCTTTTTCCATGGCAGGTTCTTGCTTTATAACCTTCATTTCCACATCTATAGCATATTTTTGTCCCTTTGAAACATTTTCCTAGGTGTTTCTTTCCACATCTTTGACACATAGGTTTTTGAACACGCTTACCTTTATGATTATTACCTGTACTTCCGTAGGGATTTGTTTCTTGCATATATGATGCCTTAGAGAAATCTCCAAGGTTTAGGTGGTCAATCATGACTCCAGATAGTTGGTTGAGGATAATCAAAAGAGTTCTCATTGCAGATCCCATATCATTCAGTTGCTTGCTCAAAAAAACTGTCACAGTTTCCTTCACATCAACTGTTACTTTGGTGCCTGCTAGATCCAGCCATTTACTAAAACCAAAAAGGTCAGTGTGAGTATATCAACAAAGCCATCATGTACTAATGAGTAAGATAGACAATAAGATATACTTACTCATTCACTTTATCTAAAACTAAGACTCTTTCTAAAATCCTAACCATTATGGTAATTGTCAATTATGCTTAATGAATACCCAAACCTCTAAAGTTATCTAAACTGACCTTTGATACCAACTATAAGGCCCCAGCCTTAAACCTTACTTAATCTTGAGTTATTACAAGATTACACATTGAGGATCTTTTCAGGTTTAGAGTTTTAGAGAATTAGATCATGAAAATTGCATTACATTCCACACTTAAACAAATTGGTTACATAAAAGACATTATTCATTCTTCCCATCAACGGAAACATATTGAAAATAAAACATGGATTCTTTCTTGACACATCCTTGACACTATCATCACATCATGTACCTTTCCCTTGACCTGTGAAAAACATTTCAAAAACTTGGGATGAGCATAAAAAGCTCAGTAAGGGTTATAAAAATATGGAAAGGAAACATGAGTTCATATATACATAAGAATGAAATCATACTTTACCCATAAAACATAGGCACTTTAACATACCTCATCAAACCATGAATAAATCATAGAAAACATAAGACATAAAGGTAACTTGAGGCATTAATAACATTATTACATAGGGAGTAACCCTCTTGGTTACGTTTGGAATACCCATCACAGTATATTCCCTAAATCTCTTCGGAGAAACCTTAACGTTTCACTCCTTCGCGTTACCCAATGCATTGGAGAGCTATATCGGGCTCACCCACCCTTAGTTTATCACGGAACCATCCGTTTTCATAACAATGCCCAAGAACCATAACATAAATGTGTCACATAAAACATTCATAAAGGAAACATAACATTTCCACATTTCAATCACAATATAACATTTTAGTATATTGAAATAATGAATCCATTCAAAAAGAAACCATTTCCAAAACCATTTAAAACATTTAATAAAGAGATTTTTTAATCAAAGTGTCACATACCACCTTGATGCTTAAAATTTTAAACCATTAATATCCATATAAATAAATCCTTAAAACCATTTTGAAAACATGGATATTAATAAGAACAAATAATTAAATCATTTAAAACGATATTTTGGTTAAAGGGGTTTTACCAAAATTAGAGACACTTGAATACAATAATTGAGGAATAAAATTTAGTCATAACTTTATAATACCCTGAGAATAAATGGATTCATGATATAATACTCCAAAGTACAGTATATACACCATATAAGAGTGAATTGGTGCATAACAACAATGAACCCTCAATAGAAATGCCAAATGTGATGAAATCCCTTATAAAGAAGGTATCCTTAAATTAAGGACAAATCAATCTCAAAAATATGTGTGACAAATATAAATACATCAAATATAAGTGGATATTAAGTGTAAAACAATAAAAGGTCATTCACACATATTCAATGGATGACATATTCAATGACTACATGTTGAACCCAAAGAAATCAAAATTGGGTTAAAAAGTTCCCTTGACAGCCTAACAGCATCACATCAAAAAGAGTTGATGAGAGATAAAAAGAGTATCTCATCACTTGGACATAAAATTTACATCAATAAGGATATATGAGAACATATCCCAACATAACGATATGTAAATTAAAAGACCCAACAAAATAAGTCTTTTAAAAAAGAGGAGGGTGAAAGGTTCCCTTACCGACTTGTGTATCTTTCAAAACATACACCCCATGAAAGAAGGACAAAAGATCATTGATGTAAATACTCATAAACGAAAGTATATTACACTAATGGGCAGTACATTCACCACTCAAGGGAATTTGTGGCAAATGTAGCATAAATCTCACGGGAATAAAAGTGAGATGAAAAATCCCTTACGAAAACTCGGCAGCCTAACGGCGCCACATAAAACTTCCGAATATGGATTGATGAGATCAAATAGGGTATCTCATCACATTAAAATAAAATGTAAAGCAAGATGAATATAGAATAACATCCCCCAACATTACAAAGAGGAGCTTAAAAGAAGTGACATAAAGGAGAGTACTTTAAAAGAAAGAGAGAGGTTAGGTCTCTTACGAAAGTTTGGCAGCCTAACGGCGCCACTCAAAACTTCCAAAATGGATTGATCAGAGAGAATAGGGTCTCTCATCACATGAACATAGAAATTACAGTAGGATTAATATAAAATATCATCCCAATAACAAGAAATATGAGCTTTAAAAGGAATGACATAAAAGTGCGTACTTAAAAAGAAAGAGAGGAGTAGGATCCCTTACCTCGGGTCCGACTTGACTCGATCGTTCTTTAATCTCCTGAATAATAAACTTGAGTTAATTTTTACTTCCTTAAGAACCTTTTTCAAGTTCATTATTCCTTTTATACCACTTATTACCATGTCATAAAGATTATGTAATCATTTAAGTTAATAATATTTGTTTTGCCGATATTTGGTTCTTAATTCGAAAGTGGACTTCTTACAATTACATGTTGTTCGTGTGGCCAAATGTTTATTATATCCAGAATTGTATTCATTATGTACATATCATATATGTCATATATATCCAGTACATGCATTCATTTATAACATTACATAATCATTTAGAGGTAAGAAATGAAATGCACCGTTCATGGAGACGGTAAGCCGTACGTACGCATGAACGCTACTTTCATTTCTATTTCGTATTTTATAGAATGGAATAATAATGATATAAAGGTATATTATAATTCCAGTATAATATCATATATAATATCATATTTCCATCCTTTATACATCCCACATATGGTATTTAACGAATCAAATCACTTTGAGGGGGCCGTAGTCCGCACTTCCTTAAATGAAGATATCGCGTATACCCATAATGGAAGCCATAAAGGTAAGACAAAAATGAAAAATACAGAAGCATAAATAAAACATAAACATATTATATATCATATATAAAAATATTTACATCATAATGTCCACCTTTAAAGGTGTTAATGAGTATTGAACAATCATCGTTTCGGGAGGCAGAATTTCACCATCCACGGAAACCGTATGTTCTTTGACCATTTGATGTAGTTGTGTGAGAGTGTAGCTCGAATAAATATTATAACAACATCCTAGTATATTGAAGATACTGGTGTTGTTACAAAAGAAGTAAATAAAAAGAGTTTAGGGGGTTGGAGAAGGCAAAATAAAACAAATCAACATGAGAGAATGAATTACCTTTAAAAGTGTAACTCCTTTTGATTTGAGCTAAAGGCTTCCTTTGAAAGGATTCTTCCCAAAGGGAATCCTCTAGGATGAGGAGAGGGATGTGGAGAGTGTAAATGGGCAGGGGTTGGCCGAGCCAATGCTTGAGGAGTGTGTGAAAAGAGGTAGGGGTGGGGGGCCTTTTATAAGAGGAGAGGATGGGCACTTTTGGAAAGTAAGGAAATATTACTTTATTTGAAAATGTGTTTCGGTTTTAAAAGGTACCACATTGAGATAATTCGTGGATAAGGTGATAAGAGTTCGAAATCCACCCATAAAATAAGTTTTGGACATGTTTAGTTCATAGATTTTACATTATCTTTCCATTTTATTTAAATCGTCAATTAATGATGTCATCGCTGCATCATTATTATGTCATAAATAATTTATTTTATTTAATGTCTAAAAATTATAAAAAAATTACTATTATGTAGAAAATCTTTTTAGCTTTCCAATTACTATTTATAATCAAAAATATGACTTGTAAAACCCTACTTTTAAAATTGTTTTAGTAAAACATATAATGTTTTGTGTCAATTTTACTTTTCCATTAAATAAAAATATATTATTGTCATTTTCCAACTAAAAGTGGCACCATGGGGTCCCCAAGTTGGACCATGGCTTGTCTTGGTCGGCCATGACTCACCCAATAGGTGTAGGACAAGTGTCATGGTGTTTTCACATTCTTATAATATCATTTTTACCTTAAACTACACTAATTACCACTAATCGCGATTAAAAACATAATAAGTTACTATTCACCAAAAAATCATTTTATCCCATTGAACCACATTTTACTTCTTAATGAAAACCATGTATGTCGGATTTTTAAAATTAAATACACATTAGTGGTTAAACTTTCATTTAACTGAAAATCAGTTTGCTTGATTACCACTTAGTGGTTTCACTATTCATCAAAAATTGGAGTTTTTCAGAAAAATACCAAAACTTCACCCTAAGCTATATTTGATATTCCAAATTCAAAAATGAAGTCCGTTTTACAAAATTCAAAACATATTAGTCACATTAATTAATTTAATAATTAATTCCTGTTGTCAGAGCAAATAGCGTGTTTTTATAAAACAATAAGTATCAAAAGATTGACACTAGTTTATGTCTGATTTCAAAGTGAAATTAATTCCAACGACCAATATTGGATTTAATGGTAAAAATATTTTCTAATTTCACTTTAAAACCAATTCAAAATATAATCTAATCATATAAATAAATTAGATTAAAAAGTGGTTTTGAATTAAAATACAACATTTTACACTATTCATTAAAAAATGAACTTTATCGGAAAGATACCAAAAATTTACACAAAGTAAATTTTGATGTCCTGATTCTTAATAAGAGTTTTATTTGGTCCAAAAGAATGTTTAATAGTGAACAAAACTATATTTATGAACAAAACTATATTTAATTATGGTTCAACATCAAAAGGTGATAAGTGAACCTTTAGGGAAAACTAGGGCATATACTTCTAAAATTGAATTCTTTCCGTATTTTAAGCCTTTATCTTTTATTGGATAAATGTAAAAACATTTAAAAACATATATAGTCATATTTTAGTTATTTCTATCCATTCCCGCCAATACAACGGCTACATGTTAACTACCATTTAAAATAATATTATTAGAGTGCAACGTAAGATTCCCAAGAAACTCGTTGTTGCGTGTTGGGTATGCCATCGAGCATAGCATCCCCTTTAAAGTCATATTAATATTTTATTCACAAATAGGGACAAATATGAAAATGTCATATTCTTTATTTACCTGGGTTGTTACAGGGACCCACATCCACTTAACCTCCCTTGGGAGGATTAAGTGTGGTGGGGCCCACCCGAAGCATAACTCTTCTTCTTCTCTTTTAAAACTCCCTTAACCTTCTCTTTTAATTAACTTGACAAGTTGGGTTATTAAATTGGTTGAGTTGTCTTAATCCAAACCTTTGAATTTCAAATGGTTTGGTTGAGTAAAATAAAATAATCCCTTAGCTTATTTTATTTGGTTAGAATTCTCTAGCCTCCTTGAGAGATTTTGAAGCCTTCTTCTTCTTCTTCTTCTTCAAGATTTGACGAATAACGCGAAGAACCTTCGAGCATCGACGAAGAACGCCACATTCTCGGGAATCGTCTTCTGCGACGCCTTACCCGCGACACCGACGACGTCTCCTTCCGCGTCAACTCTTCCGCGACGATTTCCCGCGATGAAATCATCGTCAAAAAACTTCGAATCCTCGCTTCACGACATCGACGTCCTTCTTCTGTGACACCGACCACCGCGACGTGTCTTCCGCGGGTCGTTGACGATCATCGATCTTGAAACCGAGGTAGGGGTTTGTTGTTGATTAATTATTTAATCTCGTTCTTGGTTCTAGCATGATAATCTGGTGGATAAATATTTAAGTGTTATCGTCTAACGAGAGGGGGGTCGGACCGCACAAACACGGCCGAATTCCCCCTCCTTTGTTCTTGATTATTTTTTTTATATTCTTATAGATGAACGAGAAGGCATGGTGTCGTCCCACCACGCAAAAATCGCACGGCTATATTGCGTGGCGCCGTCGCGCCGCGCCGTGGAAGGATTATCATGAACGCGATGCCATCGCGCCGCGTCGAAGGGAACCGAAGGCGCCGCGGCCGGAGCGGGGCCGCGGCGGAGGGGCGTGGTGCCGTCGCCCCACGCCGGACGATGAACACCCCTGCCGGTTCTGGGCTGCGGCGAAATGGGAAGACCGGCAGCTAGCCGGGCCGCCGGCGTCGGAAGCCGGAAAAAGGGACCGGCCTTGCCGGTCCTGTTGAGGAAGGATTGGCCGACCATGTTGAGCCGGCCGGAAGGGAGAAGTGTCAGGGGAGTTAATTCCCCCGGCTGGCCACAAACCGGCCCCCCATAAAGGGGGGGGCGCGGTTACACCGAGGGGGGGCAGCGCCCCCCCCCCCCGTTTTTCTCAAAGGCGGGCCCCCACGAGGGGGGGGGGGGCGGGAACCAAGGCGCGGCTTCAAGTCACGCCGCCACCGACCGGGCCGCGCCGTCGTGCCGGACCGCGCCGCCGCGCCGCCGGCCGGGCCGGGTCGGGTCGACCCGGACCCCCCGTTTTCGAATCGATTTCGGTCATTTGCCCATAACATGAGCTACGGACCTCCGATTGATGAACCGTCAGCGGTGATGCGATCCTTGGATCGAGGCGGTCAATTTGGTATATCGCACTCAAAGTTTCGGAATACTTGGAGTTCGGCCGGGTTGGTTCGTACACGAAACCAACCGGGCCCTCGGAGCAGAAACGCTCATATCTTGAGCTATGGACGTCCGATTGACGTGTTGTCAGCTTTGTTGTGTTCCTCTTAGTGAGAAGGATCTTTTGGCATACTCCGCCCGAGGTTTGGATGCAGGTGGAGTCCGGTCGGGTTGGTTTTTCCTTAAAAACCAACCGGGCCCCTGGGATGAAAAAAGTTAATAACTCCCAAACTGGGCGTATGATCGACGAGTCGTCTGTTGCGTTGAGTTCCTGCTGGCGATCCGGAACTTTTGGATACATCAACTCTGGACTTAGTGACATTTGATGTATCAGCCTCTCGGCTCGTGGAGCGGACCCTCCCGAACGAGCTTGCTATGTGCGGGAACCCTACTGCTGGCTGCGACTGTGACTGCTACTGCTACTGCTACTGTGACTGCGACGATGACAGTACAGAGATCCTGTGTGGATTCGACGATGACTACAACACTTAGCGATCCAACGTGGATCAGTGCTACAGGTCCTGTGTGGGCCCGATCCTGTGTTGGTCCGATCCTGGGTGGGTCTCTGCGCTCAGCGGTCCTGTGTGAACCAGCGCCTACAGGTCCTATGTGGGCCCGATCCTGTGTGGGTCTTTGCGGGGGTTAGTTACCTATCGATCCTTCGTGGGTCCGACAACTTAGATGGATCAGAGATCATCTTTATCGTCCTTCGAAAAAGTATACCTGTGTCAGCTGAATCCTGTTACTTTCCTGTGTGGAATGTGTTGTGCTATCCTGTGTGGATTTCGTTTTTCTTTCCTGTGTGGAATACGTATACTTTCCTGTGTGGACTGAGTTGTACTTGGGCTCAGAGGTTGGAGCGTATTGGAATTGATGACTTAGGTATATGTATGGGCATATACCTAAGCAGTGTCGGTTGTTACTTCGTGTTTGTAACTTTCCTTTGTGGTTTGTCCTTTGTGGAATTTGGGAGACCTTCGGGGGTCTCCGGGTCCCTACTGAGTAGCTTATACTCACCCCTGCACGGGCTATGCCCGCACTACGTTGTGTTGGTTGCAGACAATGGACAGCGTTGATAGTGGCTGAGGCTTGCAGAGCAGAACGGTACCTAGAGGTGGACCACAGGGCGGAACGTGTTCGGAGCGGACGGCGGGACCCGAGGAGCAGTGGAGCTATCTGTACCCACCCTTCAGGTGGGATTTCCAGTGGACAACTCGGTGTAGCGGCTTTTACTTTACAGTTGTTGTTTTCCCTTTCAAGTTGTACTTTACTTTTAGTTTGGGTTTGTATACTGGCCCATTTACTTTTCTGCACTTTCAGTTGTACTCTGTTTTTACTTAGTGTTTACTTTCTTCTTGCTTACTCTGTGGTTCTTGTTTACTTTACAAAGTCAATGCCTTCCCTTTTTACTGAGATTTATGCCTTTGTGCTAGTCGCCATCCCCTGGCCTATGGAAGGCAGGCTTGGGGTAGTCATGGCACGGGCCCCGAGGGCGGGTCGTGACAAATTGGTATCAGAGGTGTTCGATTCTACCGTGAACTCTGATCTTTTCTATGTGAAGCAATAATGTTTTGCGTATTGAGTATGGTTATCAGTACAGGGAGTCCAGTGTTGGTGCGGCGGTCGACGTATCCGTACACCAGGACCCTGACTTCTGATTTTCGACTTAATACACGAAAACATTGGTTGCGTGTGTGTTTCAAAGTTTTCATTGTGATTACTTTATATCAGCTCACTAAGTATACTGTTCTGACCATGGCGCACCTGTTTCCTTTTCAGGATGGCCCCACGATGGCAGCCAGCTAGGGTTCCGAGAGTCGAGTGTGACGACAGCCCACCGAGCGACGAGGCCTCGGTGCAGGGCCCTTTGTCAGCAGTGGCATCGGCGGTAGCTCTACCTGCCGAGCCACCGATGCTTCCAGCACCAGCCGCTGACGACGCACGTCACCTTGGAGCTCTGCATGAGTTCCAGCGCCAGCGACCGCCTAGGTTCCGTGGGGAGACGGACCCCCAGGCAGCAGAGGACTAGCTGGAGGCAGTGGTACGAGTTTTTAAGCTAGTGAGGACACATGCAGCCCTCATGGTGATCCTCGCTGCGAGCCTACTGCACGCAGAAGCGGGCCGATGGTGGATCTTGATGCTCCAGGTGCACGATGAGGCATCTCTACTTTGGACGGACATTGAGGGCATCTTCCGCTCAGAGATTGTCCCAACCACCCTTCGTGCGGTGCGTATCCAGGAGCTTCTACAGCTGTGGCAGGGCAGCATGACGGTCACTCAGTACTCCGTGAGATTTACTGATCTCTCGCGCTACTCGGCCGACATGGTACAGGACCCATTCTTCCAGGCCCGGACCTTCGAGTAGGGTTTGAGACACGAGATCATGGCATCGCTGATCTCCCTCAGCATACCGACTCAGACAGGAGTACTGGAGTGGGCCCTTCTGATCTAGAGCTTCCTTGCTGAGTCTACACCAGCGCCGAGACCCACCGCAGGGCGGCACGTGGCAGAGTCATCTGCAGCAGGCAGTCGACGGATGACTCAGGGGTTCAGGCATACCAGACCTTCAGGCAGACAACCTCAGGACACTGGCTCAGCAGTGCAGGGCACACAGTGAGGAGCCAGTCTTTCGAGAGGCAGGCAGTGCTACTTGTGCGGCGGGCAGGGCCACATGGCTCGTGACTGCCCGACCCGCCGTGCAGAGGAGCAGTAGACGGTTGAGGGACCACCGAGGCAGAGGAAGAGGGTCGACTGTGGCGGTCCGAAGGGAGGAGGCGGACGAGGAAGAGGAGATGGCCGAGCAGCAGGTGGTGGGCGACGCTTTGAGGCTCTACCACCACCACCACCAGGAGGTCCACCCCGACCACAGGGACCTGGCGGGAAGAGACAGGCACAGCTCCAGGCAGCAGAGGCCTATGACCACGGCGCACCCGAGATGATTCGAGGTACTATCTGTGTCTATTCCACCCTTGCTGCAGTTCTTATAGACACAGGAGCGAGTCACTCTTTCATAGCTGATGCCCTTGTTCAGAGCTCGGAGATTCCGACAGAGCCGTTGGCTCGATCCTTACGGCTAGAGACTCCTACGGGACCAGACTCGACGATTACGCATTGGTACCGGCAGTTGGAGCTTACTCTAGGAGGCGAGAGCTTCGTCTGGGATCTTCTTGTAGCAGCGTCGAGGCCTTACGACATCATTTTGGGCATGGATTGGCTATCTACGGTCCATGCGCAGATTGACTGTTTTAGGCGCAAGGTGTGATGTGTACGCTCCGACGGGAGCAGGTTCACCTTCACCGACGAGAAGGGAGCCTTTGCAGCACAGGATGGACTTCCGCGGAAGAGAGGACAGCCCATTACTCATCAGTTGGCTAGTCTCATCCTTGGAGCAGTTGACATGCGGAGTCCTGGTTTTCCTGCAGTGGTGGATCAGTTTGCGGACGTTTTTCCCGACGACGTTCCAGGGCTACCTCCTCGCAGAGAGGTAGACTTTTATATTGACTTGTACCCCGGGACAGCCCCGATATCCACTCCAGCATATTGGATGGCCCCCTCCGAGCTTTGAGAGCTACGGGTACAGTTGGAGGACTTGCAGGGCAAGGGGTTCATCCGACCCAGTGTTTCACCCTGGGCTTCCCCGATATTGTTTGCCAAGAAGGCGGATGGAAGCTTGCGACTTTGTGTTGACTATCGTCGCCTGAACCAGGTGACAGTGAGGAACAAGTATCCGCTACCGAGGATTGACGACCTCTTTGATCAGCTCAAGGGAGCATGGTGGTTCTCGAAGATAGACCTCAGGTCAGGCTATCATCAGCTCAGAGTCAGAGATGAGGATGTGCAAAAGACGGCCTTCAGATGTCGATATGGCCACTATGAATTCTCGGTTATGCCTTTCGGCATAACCGATGCTCCAGCAGTGTTCATGGCCCTCATGAACAGGATCTTTCAGCCATACCTTGATCGGTTTGTCGTGGTCTTCATCGACGACATTCTGATTTACTCTACGACTGAGGAGGAGCACGCCTATCACTTGCGAGTTGTACTAGACACACTCCGAGAGCACTAGATTTATGGTAAGCTCTAGAAGTGCCAGTTCTGGATACGTGAGGTCCACTTCTTAGGACACGTTATCTCTGAGGCGGTAGTTGCAGTGGATCCTGCGAAGATCGAGGTTGTGTTAGCATGGGAGCCCCCTAGGAGCGTGACTAAGGTTAGGAGTTTCTTGGGACTAGCTGAATACTATCGGAGATTCGTGCCAGACTTCTCTAGAGTTGCGGCACCACTCACATCTTTGACGAAGAAGGGGAAACCCTTCGTGTGGTCAGAAAGATGTCAGCAGAGCTTCCAGGAGCTGAGACAGAGATTGACTAGCTCACCTATCTTGAGGTTGCCTGAGGAGGGAGTAGGGTACGTAGTCTACTGCGATGCATCAGGGACCGGACTCGGATGTGTTCTGATGCAGGAGCGGGTAGTGATCGCCTATGGATCACGTCAGTTGAGGCCGCATGAGCAGAACTACGCTACCCATGACCTAGAGTTAGCAGTAGTGGTCTTCGCTCTGAATACATGGCGACATTACCTGATGGGCGAGCGTTTTACAGTCTTTTCTGATCATCAGAGTCTTAGGTATATCTCCTCGCAGAAGGACATGAACCTGAGACAGCGGCGATGCCTCGAGTTCCTCCAGGACTATGACTTTGAGATAGTCTATACTCCAGGAAAGGGGAACGTAGTAGCCGATGCCCTCAGCAGGAGGACGGGCATTCAGCTACTTGAAGGTGACGGAGCAGCTAGCCTCTTTGCAGATATCCTTCGTGGATAGAGATGGAGTAGCCTTCCTCCAGTCTCTCACAGTCACCCCTCCACTACTGCAGCGGGTCAGAGAGGCACAGCGTGAGGATGCTGACTGTGAGACACGGCGTGCACAGATATCCTCAGGACAGGCACCTGATGGTTTCTCCCTTGGAGCAGAGCACGACATCCTTTTTAGAGGACGTACCATGGTACCAGTCTCTTTGCGAGAGGAGGTGCTGAGAGAGTTTCACACTTCTCCTTTGGCGGTACATCCTGGAGTGGCGAAGATGTACCAGGACCTCAGACGACAGCACTGGTGGCCGGGCATGAAGAAGGTTTTAGTAGAGTTCGTTTCTCGATGCCTCACCTGTCACCAGGTGAAGGCAGAGCATCAGGTATCAGCAGGCTTGGTACAACCCTTGGAGGTTCCAGAGTGGAAGTGGGATGGCATATCTATGGACTTTGTGACTGGACTTCCACACACTTCCAGAGGTCACGACTCCATCTGGGTGATTGTTGACCGACTCACCAAGTCGGCACACTTCTTACCCATCAGAGAGCAGGGTTCAGTGGAGAGCTTGGGACGTCTCTACTTTCAGGAGATTGTGCGGCTCCACGGCGTGCCATCATCTATCGTCTCCGATCGAGATGCTCGCTTTACTTCCCGGCTTTGGAAGGGGTTACAGGAGGCATTCGAGACGCAGCTACGTCTGAGCACAGCATTTCACCCTCAGACGGATGGTCAGACGGAGAGGACTATTCAGACTCTTGAGGACATGCTCCGCGCATGTGTCCTCGACTTTGGTCGTAGCTGGGAGGACCACCTACCCTTGGAGGAGTTTGCGTACAACAACAGCTACCACTCCACCATCGGGATGGCACCATACGAGGCATTGTACGGCCGACCTTGTAGATCTCCTTTGTGATGGACAGACCCTGGGGAGTCAGCACTTGTGGGACCGGAGATGGTCCAGGCCACGACAGAGAAGGTCCAGGTCATCCTGGAGCGGATGAGGACAGCTCAGAGCCGGCAGAAGTCATACGCTGACAGGAGGCGGAGGCCACTAGAGTTCGAGGATGGCGACCACATCTTCTTGCGGGTCTCACCTCGACGTGGTATACGGATATTTGGACGATGCGGCAAGTTATCTCCGCGCTTCATCGGACCCTTCTAGGTCCTCAGCAGGATTGGCGAGGTGGCTTATCGCCTGGCTCTACCACCTCAGTTGCACCGGGTGCACGACGTCTTCCACGTATCTCAGCTGAGGAGATACGTGCACGACCCGACGCACATCATAGACCATGGGGAGCTTGACGTTGACGATGGGGAGACTTTTATGGAGGTCCCGGTGGAGATAGAGGATCGACAGGAGCGGGTCCTACATGGGCGATCGATTCCTCTTGTGCGCATCAGATGGCAGCACGGGAACCTCCAGGAGAGCACATGGGAGCGGGAGGCTCAGATGTGTGCTCAATACCCTCATTTGTTTCCCTAGTTTTTGATGTATCTTTATGAGGACGTAAAGCCCTGAGGTGGGAGTAATGTAAAGACCCATAAAATTCAAGGGAATTTTTTTCTTAATTTTCTTTGGAATTTTACAGGAGTGTGGTTTCTGATGGCACCTGATTCCGTGGCCCGGAGTGCCCGGAATCATTTTCCGAAGTTTGGCTCGGGTACGTTCAGTGAACGAAAGAGCAGGAATTTCTAACTTTTGATCTGGTGCTCGGAATTGAAATCCGAGGACACCGATGAACTCGAAGCGTCGATATTCGCTTAAGGAGACCTTTTCTAAGGTTGCATTTATTGCGGGTTGAGAGTTAGTTTTTGGGAGTTTAGAATAAGTTAAATAAAAATTGTGGAATAAATTTTTTTATTTTAACTTATTGGTTAACTTCTCCCAAAGGGAGTTAGTGGTGGGACCCACATCCACTTAACCTCCCTTGGGAGGATTAAGTGTGGTGGGGCCCACCCGAAGCATAACTCTTCTTCTTCTCTTTTAAAACCCCCTTAACCTTCTCTTTTAATTAACTTGACAAGTTGGGTTATTAAATGGGTTGAGTTGTCTTAATTCAAACCTTTGAATTTCAAATGGTTTGGTTGAGTAAATAAAATAAGCCCTTAGCTTATTTTATTTGGTTAGAATTCTCTAGCCTCCTTGAGAGGGTTTGAAGCCTTCTTCTTCTTCTTCTTTAAGCTTTGACGAAGAACGCGAAGAACCTTCGAGCATCGACGAAGAACGCCACATTCTCGGGAATCATATTCCGCGACACCTTACCCGCGACACCGACGACGTCTCCTTCCGCGTCAACTCTTCCGCGATGATTTCCCGTGACGAAATCGTCGTCAAAGAACTTCGAATCCTCGCTTCACGACATCGACGTCCTTCTTCCGTGATGACGACCACCGCGACGCGTCTTCCGCGGGTCGTTGACGATCATCGATCTTGAAACCGAGGTATGGGTTTGTTGTTGATTAATTATTTAATCTCGTTCTTGGTTCTAGCATGATAATCTGGTGGATAAATATTTAAGTGTTATCGTCTAACGAGAGGGGGGTCGGACCGCACAAACACGGCCGAATTCCCCCTCCTTTGTTCTTGAATATTTTTTTTTATATTCTTATGCATGAACGAGAAGGCGTGGTGTCGTCGCACCACGCGGGAATCGCACTGCTATATTGCACGGCGCCGTCACGCCATGTCGTGGAAGGATTATCATGAACGCGACGCTTTCGCGCCGTGTCAAAGGGAACCGAAGGCGCCGCGGCCGGAGCGGGGCCGCGGCGGAGGGGCGCGGTGTCGTCGCACCGCGCCGGACGACGAACACCCCTGCCGGTTCCGGGCCGCAGCGAAATGGGAAGACAGGCAGCTAGCCGGGCCGCCGGCGTCGGAAGCCGGAAAAAGGAACCGGCCTTGCCGGTCCCATTGAGGAAGGACCGGCCATCCATGTTCAGCCGGCCAGAAGGGAGAAGTGTCGGGGGAATTAATTCCCCCGGCTGGCCACAAACCGGCCCCCCATAAAGGGGGGGCGCGGTTACACCAAGGGGGGGCAGCGCCCCCTTGTTTTTCTCAAAGGCGGGCCCCCACGAGGGGGGGGGGGTGGAACCAAGGCGCGGCTTCAAGCCGCGCCGCCAAAGGGAAGAGGCAGGGGCTCTGCCCCCCGCGCGTGGCACCGAAGCGGCACCCAGGCCGCGCCGCCGCCGGCCGCGCCGCGCCGCCGTGCCGGACCGCGCCGCCGGCCGGGCCGGGTCAGACCCGGGTCGGTTCGACCCAGTTTGGGTCGACCCGGTTCGGGCCGACCCAGGGGGGGTCGGGCCGGGTCGCCTCGGACCCGGACCCCCCGTTTTCAAATCGATTTCGGTCTTTTGCTCATAACTTGAGCTACGGACCTCCGATTGATGAACCGTCAGCGGAGATGCGATCCTTGGATCGAGCTGGTCAATTCGGTATATCTCACTCAAAGTACCGGAATACTTTGAGTTCGCCCGGGTTGGTTCGTACACGAAACCAACCAGGCCCTCGGAGCGGAAACGCTCATATCTTGAGCTACGGACGTCCGATTGACGTGCCGTCAGCTTTGTTGTGTTCCTCTTAGTGAGACAGATCTTTTGTCATACTCTGCCCGAGGTTTGGACGCAGGTGGAGTACGGTCAGGTTGGTTTTGCCTTAAAAACCAACCGGGCCCCTGGGACGAAAAAGTCAATAACTCTCATACCGGGCGTCCGATCGACGCGCCGTCTGTTGCGTTGAGTTCCTGTTGGCGATACGGAACTTTTGGATACATCAACTCTGGACTTAGTGACAGTAGATGTATCAGCCTCTTGGCCCGTGGAGCGGACCCTCCCGAACGAGCTTGCTGTGTGCGGGAACCCTAGTACTGGCTGCGACTGTGACTGCTACTGCTACTGCTACTGCTACTGTGACTGCGACGACGACAGTACATAGATCCTGTGTGGATTCGATGACAACTAGAGCACTCAGCGATCCTACGTGGATCAGTGCTACAGGTCATGTGTGGGCCCAATCCTGTCTGGGTCTGATCCTGTGTGGGTCTCTACGCTCAGCGGTCCTGTGTGAACCAACGCCTACAGGTCCTATGTGGGCCCGATCCTGTGTGGGTCTTTACGGGGGTTAGTTACCTATCGATCCTTGGTGGGTCCGACGACTTAGATGGATCAGAGATCATCTTTATCGTCCTTCTAAGAAGAATACCTATGTGAGCTCAATCCTGTTACTTTCCTGTGTGGAATGTGTTGTGCTATCCTGTGTGGATTTCGTTTTGCTTTCCTGTGTGGAATACGTATACTTTCCTATGTGGACTGAGTTGTACTTGGGCTCGGAGGTTGGAGCGTATTGGAATTGATGACTTAGATATATGTATGGGCATATACCTAATCAGTGTCGGTTGTTACTTCGTGTTTGTAACTTTCCTTTGTGGTTTATCCTTTGTGGATTTTGGGAGACCATCGGGGGTCTCGGGGTCCCTACTGAGTAGCTTATACTCACCCCTGCACGGGCTATGCCCGCACTACGTTGTGTTGGTTGCAAATGATGGACAATGTTGATCGTGGCTGAGGCTTGCAGAGCAGAATGGTACCTGGAGGTGGATCACTGGGCGGAACGTGTTCGGAGCGGACGGCGGGACCCGAGGAGCAGTGGAGCTATCTATACCCACCCTTCAGGTGGGATTTCCAGTGGACAGCTTGGTGTAGCGGCTTTTACTTTACAGTTACTGTTTTCCCTTACGAGTTGTACTTTACTTTCAGTTTGGGTTTGTATACTGGCCCATTTACTTTTCCGCACTTTCAGTTGTACTCTGTTTTTACTTAGTGTTTACTTTCCGCTTGCTTACTCTGTGGTGCTTGTTTACTTTACAAAGGCAATGCCTTCCCTTTTTACTGAGATTTACCCCTTGGTGCTAGTCGCCAGCCTCTGGCCTATAGAAGGCGGGCTTGGGGTAGTCACAGCACGGGCCCCGAGGGCGGGTCGTGACAGTTATATCATAGTTTTTAGGTTAGTGGGAATAATTATAACAAACTAATGAAAATGCATTATGAATTCATTAACTTTTACTTATTTATGAAAAATATAAATCCATTAGATATATCTATTTTTGAGTGAATTACATTTAGTAATGAAATTAAGGATATATAGGTGTTATATACTTAATAAAATATTTTTGATATTCATCCAATGGATATTTTAGTCATAGGGTATGAATAAATCCCTATTTTATGTATAAGAACATTTTTTCAAAGGTTAATTTTACACCTGTGAATAGTGAACCCCATTTAAATTAATATTTTGACACATTTATAATTTCTATAAGAAAAAATAAACATGTTATTTTGAAGTGGGATATAAAAATTTACTTTTGATAAATTTCTGATATTTTTCTAATAACTTTCATGTTTTGATGAATTATACAAATACGTTATATTATAATTAAAAACAACTTTTTTCATCGAGATAAATTTTAGTGTTAAATTATAATATTGAATGGTTTTAAATAATAAATATAATATATCTTTATCATTTAATACAAATCATGTCATTAGAATTAATTTTATAATGAATTCATAGGTAAACACCTTTCAATCTTTTCCAATGTTTTAACTTTTATGACATGTTTTCTCATTTCTAAAATAAGATTAATTTTAAATAAATTTCTACATCTTATGTGTTTTGAATTTGTAAAATTTTATTTTATATTTGGAATCAGAAGATCCAGATTTTTTTTTAATAGGTAACTTTTATTTTTAGACATTAAGAATAGTAACTTCAGTAATTATTTTATTTACCATGGTTAAAGGGAAAATCTGGTAAATAAGCTTAAAAATAATAATTTAATAATATAAAAATACACTAAATCATGTATTAATCCTATTGGATGAAATATTTCCAACCATGGGAATCCTTGGGTCGATTTTGGGACTTCATGTAATCATTTGTATAATGTAAAGATAATTATAACCTAAACACACATCTTTTACTAAATTTATTTTAATATAGGGTTACATAACTGATATCCTTGTATATAAATAGTCATTATAAATATAAAAAAATTTCAAACATCATGGTATTTTATTTATAATTTTTATACATTAGAGAAATATATTTATTTATGACACAATTATGATGTAGTGATTACCTCATTAATGAAAGATTCAAATAAGTGAATTTATAAATATTAAAACAAATGAAACATGGTTATTTTGATGTCATAAACAAATTTTCTAGATTATTTTGACATATTATATTTTATTTAATACCGTATTTTTGAATGAATCAGGTTGTTATGGATTTTTTTTAAAAGAGTCATTTATGAATAGTGTCTAAAATTGACACAATTCATAACAAAAAACCTAAAATTGTTTCTTAAATGATATTAAAATCCAAATATTCTAATATTCATAAAAATGGTTAATATAAGTCGAAATATGTCATAAATTACTTTTTCTGGGTCGTATGACATGATATGGTAATTACATTAACCCACAATGTGTAAATAACATGATATCACGATAAGATTAAAAAGGGTAAAATAAGTGTTAAACCAAAACGATAAGGAAAAAAATATTCTAAACATGTATAAAATTTGTTGGATTATGGGAATTAGAACCGATGTCATATTTTTTTTAATTAAATAAGTTATGAATTATTTTTAGTAAAATTTTAATTTATAATTAATTAATATTTTAAGAGTTTCCTAAAGTGCCCCTCTCCTCTCTTATAAAAGGGAACCTAATCCCTCACCAATTCACTCTATTTTTTGAATTAAATATTGGTAAAACCAATCCCATTTCTCTTATAAACTTCCCTATTTACATTCTATAGGTTTTGGTTTCTCAAAAGATCAACTCTAGTTCCCAAAGAGGAAATTTAAAAGAGGCACGTCAAAGAAGAGGTAATATCTTCTACCGATTTTTTCTAATTTATTTTCTTCTTCTACTTTCTCTTATTTAGTTTTTTTATTATAAAGTAATAAAATTAGTATAAATAATATACTTATATGTTATTATAAATAAAATACAACCCTATTTTACTTTCTATCCATCATACGAAAAATGAAATCACTGTGTGTGTGTGTGTGTGTACGTACAGCTTACCGTCTCCATGTCGTGGTGTAATATGTTTTTCACCAACACCTTACATGGATGGGTATAATGGTGGAAATAATAACTGTATATGATTATTATAACATGATACTAATTCTAAGATATTATACACCATCCACTTGAATACCATTCAATAATTATGAGAATGATATAGTCGCTCGAGCGTCCGTACGGCTTACCGTCTCCACAATGCGATGTGATTGGTTCTACATAATCTTCATTAAACCATGATTATATAAATAAATTGAATAAATATATATGATAAAATGTTTTAAAGTATATAAATATAACCTAAAAAGTGGAATAATAACTTATCCAACAAAACATACATAAGAACATAAAGTAATTAATGCTTGAATAACGAGTAACAATGAAATGTTACTATCAAACGGATGAAAATATGATCAGAAATGTTATAATAAAAATTATTATGATACTGGAATCAATAAGTAACATTATTTAAATCATCATACTGGAGGTTAGGATATAAATTTAGGATATTGTACCTAAGGTAAGGGGTGACTTTTCCAATATCGTTTTTATCCGAGATTGTTTATTCTTAAGTATTTACTGGGGATATATTTATCATCCATGTGCATGTTTTCTAAAAATGTTTTTATAAATTGTTTAATATTCTTCTATGTATATGTAAAATCATTTTTACCCCTTTTTACTTTTTCTATGTGGTAAGGAAGGAATCATTATTTTGTTTACCATATGAGGTACTTTTGACTTTTCGGACACCAGTACAAGGATAATGTATTTTTAACATATATTGCCTGAACATGTTTTTACATATTCATAATGTCTTATTTACAATAATCATCCTCTACATGTTTACAAGTGTATTTTCAACAGAATTATATTTTTTTAAAATTGAATGACATTTTGAAAAAAGAAAATGTTTTTGAAGAAGAAATGATATTTTCCTCAAGAATTAAGTTCAAGTGTTTTATCAAAATTATTTTACATATAATATGACATAGTGTTAAGATTATAAACCTATTATTACTTTGATGTGATTATTTTTATGATTTAATTATTCTTATTAAGTCCATTTATCTTATATGGATTATGTTATGATGGCATGATGTTTAAGAATCCAATTTAATTACATGGGTTATGATATGATGAAATATTTATGTTTTTATGGAACACGTAAGAATGGTTTAATTATGAGATGGTTGCGACCTATATCTCCCTTTAATTCAATTTTTAATTATTTATATCTCATTAGATAGACAAGGCTGGAATGGAAAGTTAATCTAGTTCAATGATACAGGGCTAGAATGAGGAGATAACTCGGTTCAGTAATGGACTTTGTCCACTATAATGGTCTTGGAAATGAGGCTTGAGTGATATAAAATGATTTTCTATGCTTATGTGTGTATGCCACAAAATTTAATGTCTTATGATATGACTATTTGGATTACATTACACTTTTATGATTTATCTTATGACATGATATTATGATCTTTTATATGTAGGATAATATTTTTAAATGTTATGTTCTTATGAATAAGATGTGATGGTTTTTTAATTTTTTTACCAATACTGAGAATTTGACCTCACCCTTTTAAATGTTTGTTTTAGAACATGAATAAGGGTATTAAGTATGATATTCCAAAAAATGAGTCTAGTTATGATTAAATAAATGAGAGAAAATGTATATGTTTTATTAACCAGTTGTTTATATTTCCTAGTATGTAAAGACACTATACATATATGGTCCGATCATGGTTTTGTTATATGTTGTAATAAATATACTTCAATTCTGAAGTGATATCAATTTAGGTAAGGAACGGGTTATTATTGTTGGTATTAGGGAATGGTATAGTTAATCTTTGGAAACTAGGATAAGAAAGCCTTAAGCATATGTCTAAGTATATGATACAATCCCAGTGTTTTTAAAATGACCATGAATAACCTAGGATTAACCCTAAAGTGTATTAAATTGAAATTTTATTTTTGATTATGTGGTTTTCCTATTATGATTAGTTTTCCTCACACTATTATTCTTGTTTTTAATCAATGGTTCGAACACGAAGAAATAGAATTAATGCTGAATGTAATGGGCAATGTAATGATTGTGCCCTTGAGAAGCTAAATTTTATAGGAGCTGGAAAGAAACAAAACTTGTATCCATGCTCACACAACTTTCTCGGGATATGAATCAGGTTGGACATCCAAACGAACAAAGGAGGGAGAAATATTCTGTTGGTTCCTTTAAGAGGAAGCATCCACCTTCATTCAGCAGGTCTTCTAATCAATTGGTGGCTGAAAAATGGATTAATACCACGGAAATTATATTTTTAGTTCTACAATTTTCTAAAAATGATAAATCCATCTTATCAGTATATCATTTGGAAGGTGAACTTGATGAATTGTGGAATCATAACAAGAATATAAGGCAAAGAGGTGAAATGGAGTCCATTGAATGAGAGAGAATCAAGAACTTATTTTTCTATATGTTATTTCCTCATATTCTTTGAACAAATATGGAGAAGGAGTTTTTTGAACATAAGAAAAAGGATGATGATTTTGTTGGTACCTACGAAGAAAATTTTACAATAATTTCAAGGTACTCTTCCAGAATTATTATCATACCTGAGAGTAAGATTGATCGATTCATTAGTGGCTTAAAACCAAGTCTCAAAAAGGGATTCACCATAATGGTCTTCAATATCTATGAGGAAATTGTTCGATGTGATCTCAAGGTTGAGATGGAGAATGGAGCAACCCATCAATCATATGGGTTGGATAATAAGAGAAAAATGGAATTTAAAAGAAAAATCTAAAGACCACACTAAAAAGAAGATGATTTTTCCCTTATAATCAATGTGAGGAAAGAAACATAGAGAGAATTTTCATAAAGTGACTAGTAAATGTTTTTTGTGTGGAAAATAATTTCATCGAGAAATTAAATGTCGAAGTGATGGAAAAAATATGTTTAATGATGGGAACAAAGAAAACTCTACACAAAATTCACCTCCTACACTTCAATGTTACAAGTGCAAAGAAATGAGGCATTATTCAAATCAACTACCTAATCCAGGAGTTATTAATGATGATAGATTTCAAAAAACTATTAAGGCCAAAGACAAAGAAATTCACATGCAATTATTATTAGTGACATGGAGTATGATAATGAAGTGGTGAAAGATACACTTACCATCCACTCTAATGAAGGAAATGTTTTATTTGATTCTGGATAAACCCACTCTTTTATTTATAATTAATTTACTAAGGTTATGTTCAAATTACCTCAATAATTAAATGTTGATTTAGTTGTGACAACTCCTAATGGCACAACAGTCACATCAAAAGTTTACAATTCTTCAATAATTAAAGTTTGTAGAAAAGTGAATCCTATAAATATTGTGATCCTTCCTATAGTAGAATTTGATGTGATTCTAGGAATGGATTGTCTTTCTGTATATGGGTCTCATATCAATATCCAAATAAAGGAAGTTACATTTCATATTATAGATCAATCTATGATCATCTATCATTGAAAGGATGAATATAACCTTCCAGTAGAAATTTCTTCCATCTTATGGGTCTTCAATGTAATAAATGAAGGTTACATATTTAAAATGGTTGGGGAGAAACTCACTATTAAGAATACATCCATTATACATGATTTTGATGATATCTTTCTAGAGGAATTTCCAGGTATTCCACCAAATCGTGAAGTTGAGTTTTCAATAGAACTCATATTGGGTGATATTCCTATTCCAAAGACATCATATAGAATGGACTCGATTGAGTAGCAAGAATTAAAGAAGAAACTCCAAGATAATTTTATAAGGGATTCATATTCCCTAGTGCGTCACCTTGGGGAGAACCTATATTTTTTTAAGAAGAAAGATTGATCAATGAGACTTTGGGGATTGATTATAGAGAACTTAACAAGATAAATATCAAGAAAAAATATCCTCTCCCACTCATTAATTACTTACTTGACCAACTACGTAGAGATCAATACTTTTCTAAGATTGATCTTCATTAAGGATATAATCAATTATGGGTTAAAAAGGAGGATATACCAAAGATGGAATTTCGTACAAGTTATGGACACTATGAATTTATAGTGATGCATTTTGGTCTTACTAATCCCCCTGTTATCTTCATGGATGTAATGAATAGAGTCTTTAGAGACTATCTTGATCATTTTTTGGTACTCATTATAGATGATATTCTTAACTATTCAAAGGTAAAGGAAGAACATGAAGATCACTTGATAATTGTACTGAAGACCCTGAGAAAGGTGAAGCTTTATGGAAAATTTACCAAATGTGAGTTTTGGATTCAAAAATTTTCATTTTTGGGTCACATAATCTCAAGAGAGGGGATATCTATGGATTTTGAAAAAACACAGGTTATCGAATGATGGTCGAGACCAACAACAGTTACTGAGATCGAAATTTTTATTGGTTTGGCTATATATTTTCGACATTTTGTGAATGATTTTTCATGATTATGTAATCCACTCACTAAGTTGATTCAGAAAGGATTTAATTTTGTTTGGAAGGAGGAATGTGAATGAATTTCAAAGATATAAAAATAAGGTTAGCCAGTGCACCTGTGCTCACATTGCCTTATAGTGGAGAAAGGATTGTGATCTAAAATGATTCATCCAAGAAGGGGATGGAGTGTGTTGTCATGAAAAATCATTTGGTGATGGATTATTCCTCCCGATAGTTGAAAAATCCTAAGAAAATTTACCCAAATCATGATTTGTAGTTAGCTGCGGTGATCTTTTCATTAAAAATATAGAGGTGGTATCTCTATAGTGAAATGTGTGATATGTATACTAATCATAAAAGTTATATTATGTTTTCACACAAAATGAGCTGAATATGCTCCAAAGAAGATGGTTGGAGTTGATTAATGATTATGACCGCTCAATACATTACCACCCTATGAAAGAGAACAAGGTGGAAGATGATTTGAGTTGAAAATACCATGATAGCTTATCCATGATGAGGATCACAAAAGATCTAATATTTATGGATTTTCAATGGATGGATCATGAAATTTTAATTTAAGGGGCGAAATATTATCCTTCTCACATGAATGTTCAACCATCTATAGAAGTGATTATTAAAGAGGCACAGAAGAAAGATGTAGAGTTACAAAAGAAGGTGACAAATGTTCCAAAATTCAACCTTGATTATGATGAAATAATAGGGTTCATCAATCGGGTTTGTGTTCCTCACATACCATAATTAATGAAGGATATATTAGATGAGGCTCATAGTTTTTCATTCTCTATTAACCTTGGAAGAAAAAAAATGTACAAGGACCTAAAAGAGTACTTCTTGTGGGATGGCATGAAAAGAAATGTTTCCAAATATGTCTCTCGATGCACGGTTTTTTATTAAGTTATGGCTGAGAGATTGAAGTCTAAGGGGATGTTACAACCATTACCCATACCAAAATGGAAATGGGAAAACATCATTGTAGAATTTTTCATCAGACTTCCCAAAACATACAAAGGTAATAATGCTATCTGGGTTATAGTTGATTGTCTTAAGAAGTCATCACACTTCATTGTACATAGATAGGATTTCTCTCTTGATCATCTTGCCAGGATATATGTAAAATAAGATGTAAGATTGCATGTATTACCACTTTCCATTATATCTGATGGGGATCTTAGGTTTAACTCGAAGTTCTAGAAAAGTCTTTAGAATTATCTGAATAAAGTGTTATGTTTTAGAAGTTCTTATCATCCTCAGATAGACAGTCCATCTGAGAGAACAATTCAAACTCTGGAAGACATGTTGAGAGCTTGCTCTATGGATTTCAATGGTGGTTGAGATCAACACCTACCATTTGTGTAATTTTATTAAAATAATTATTTTAATAATGTATTATAATTTCTCCATATGAATACCTCTATTTAAAGAAGTGTAGAACTAAAACATTATAGGATAAAGCTGGGGAAATAAATCAATTAGGACTGGATCTTGTTGATGAAATGGCAGAAAAGGTTAGATCTATTCAATAACACATAAGAGTATCTCAAAATCAAATAAAAAGTTATGTTGACAATTGAAGAAAATACATAGAGTTTGAAGTGGTTTATAAGGTGTTCTTACAAATATCTCCCTATAAGTGATTAATGATATTTGGAAAGATGGTCATGTTGATTCCTAGGTATATCAGTTCTTTTGAAATATTTGATCGCCTTGGGAAGGTAGCTTACCAACTAAAACTTCCACATAATCTCTCTAAAGTTCATGATGTTTTCCATTTATCACTCCTGAGAAAGTACATACCTAATCCTTCAGATGTACTATGCTCAGAATTCATACCTTTGGAGAAATATCTTTCTTATGAAGAACAACGAAAAGAGATTTTGGGTCATAGTGAAAAAGTTCTACAAAACCAGACCACTCGATTGGTTATATTTTTATGGAGGAACCAACAATATAAGGAATATACCTAGGTATTTGATGATATGATTAGGTTGATTTATCATTATATTTTTATATCCAAGTGACAAATTTCAAGGGAAAAAATCAGATTAAGGGGGTTAGAATGTAACACCCAGATGATTTTATGAAATATTTTCTTGAAATAATTTTTCTTCTTCAGTAGCATTCATTTCATGAAATTGTGAGTTTAAATGAACCAAAATATGCCTTTAATATAAAATTATCATTATATCCTAGCCATTAGGTTATCCGAAATAATTATAGCTAACTTTTGAAAATGCATTATGAAGTCGTTGTCTGTTAGTTATTTATGAAAAATATAAATCAATTAGATATTTGTATTTTTGAGTGAATTAAATTTTTTAATGAAATTAATGAGATATATGTGTTATATACTTAATAAAATATTTTTTATATTCATCCAATGGATATTTTTGTCATAGGGTATGAATAAAACCCTATTTTAAGTATAAGAACCTATTTGTTAAAAACTTAATTTTTCACCTGTGAATGGTGAACCCATTTTGAATTAAGATTTGGAAAAATTAATAATTTCTATATGAAAACATAAAAATGTTATTTTGAAGTGGGATATAAAAATTTACATTGGATAAATTTCTGTTATTTTTCTTATAACTTCCATGTTGTGATAAATAGTAACAAGACGCTAAATTTTAATTAAAAACAAATTTTTTTTATCAAGATAATTTATATGGATAAATTATAATATTTAATGGTGTTAGAGAATAAATAGAATATTTTTTTTACATTTAATATAACTTATTCCATTAGCATTAATTTTACATTAAATTCATAGGTAAAACCATTTCAATCTGTTGCAATGTTTTAACTTTTAAAACCCATTTTCTCATTTCAAAAATGAGATTAATTTTAAATTAATTACTAAAACTTCTTTGTTTTGAATTTGGAAAAATGGATTCCATATTTGGAATCATAAGGTCAAAATTGTGTTAATAAGTACCTTTTATTTTTTGGCATTTTTAATAGTAACTTCAGAAATTATTTTATTTAACATGGTTAAAGGGTAAATATGGTAAAAATGGTAAAAAATAATAATTTAATAATATAAAACTACCCTAAAAGGTGTCTTAGTCATATTTGACGAGATATTTATAACCATGGTCCTCCATGGGTTGATTTTTGGACCCCATGGATTCACTTGGATGCGAAAATGACATTTTATAAGAATTATTATAAATTAAATATAATTATAACCTACACACACATCTTTTACTAAATTGATTTTTATATAGGCATATATAACTAATATTCATGTCTATAAATATTCATTATAAATCTAAAAAGATTTCTAAAATCTTGGTATTTTATTTATAATTTTTATACATTCGATAAATATATTTATGTATGACACAATTATGAAATAGTGATTAACTCATTATGAAAGATTCAAATAAATAAATTTAAAAATATTATAACAAATATAATTTGGTTTTTTTGATATCATACACAATCTTTTTGGATGATATTGAAATTTCACCTTTGAGTTAATACCTTGTTTTTGAAGGAATCATATTTTTAGGATTTAAAAAAATCATTTATGAATAGAGTCTAAAATTAACACAATTCATAACTTAAAACATAAAATATTTTATTAAATGATATTAACTTTCAAAAAATATAAGATTCAGAAAAATAGTTAATATTATTTCAAATATTTTATAAATAATTTTTTTTGGGTCATTTGACATGATATGGTAATTACATTAACCCACAATATATAAAAAACATGATAGCACGGTAAGATTAAAAATAGTAAAATAAGGGCTAAACCAAAAAATAAAGATAAAAAACATTCTAAAATTGTCTAAAAATTAGTGGATGATGTTTATTTGAACCCGAATCATCTTATATTTTAATTAAAGATGTTTTGGACCATTTTTATATAAAAATTAATTTATAATAAATTAATATTTTGAGAGTTTTCTAAACTGCACATCTCCTCTCTAATAAAAGGGCACCTCCTCCCTCTCCTCTTCACTCCATTTTGAACCTTCAAGATCGGACAACCCCTGACCATTTATTTTATCAAATTCCCATGTTACATTCTAGATATGGTAGTATTCTTAAAATACCAACTCTAGTTCCCTTATAAGAAATTTAATGGAGGCACGTCGAGGAAGAGGTAATCTCTTCTACTGATTCTTTCAAAATATTTTCTTATTATACATCATATTCTTTAGTTTTTTCCTTAAAAATTTATAACATTATTATCACCAATATACTGATATGTTATTAAAAATATTAAACAACCCTATTTCACTTTCTATTCATCCTACGAAAAATGAAATCACCGCACGTTAGTTTGTACGGCTTACCGTCTCCACATTGTGGTGTAATCTGTTTTTCACCAGCACCTTACACGGATGAGTATAATTGTAGAAATAGTAACTATATATGATTATTATTACATGATACTAATTCTTAGATACTATACACTAACCACTTAAATATCAATCAACAATTATGGGAATGATATCATCGCTCGTGTGTACGTACGACTTACCGTCTCCATGGTGCGATGTGAATTGTTCTACATAATATTTATTAAACCGTGATTATATGAATTAATTGAATAAATAAATATGATATAATTTTTTAAATGATAAAAATATAACCTAAAAATATGAATAATAACTTATCCAAAAAAATATACATAAGAAAATAAAGCAATTAATACCTGTATAACGAGTAACAATTAAATGTGACTAACAAATATTTGAAAATAAGATCATAAATGTTATCATAAAAATGATTATGATTCTAGAATAAATAAGTAAAATTATTTAAATAATCACATAGGATATTCAGATACATACAAATGATATCGGGCCTAAGGTAAGGGATAAATTTTCCAATCTCATTTTTATTCGAGATTGTTTGTTCGTTAGTATTTACTATGGATATATTTATCATCCATGTCCATGTTTTCTAAAAATGTATTCATAAATTTTTTACTATTATTCTATGTATATTTAAATTAATTTTCCCCTTTTGATTTTACTACGTGGTATGGAAGGAATCTTTCTTTTGTTTACCATATAAGGTACTTTTTACTTTTCTGACAAAAGTACAAGGAGAATGTTTTTTTAAACTTATACGACATAAATGAATTTTTACATATTCGTAATGCATTATTTCCATGAATCATAGTCTACACATTTACAAGGGTATTTTCAATAGAATTATTTTATTTTGAAATTGAACTACATTTTGAGAAAATAAATCATTTTTGAAGAAAAAATGATATTTTCCTCAGGATTTAAGTTTAAGTATGTTATCAAAAAAATCGATCAAATATGACATAGGGTTATGATTATATCTCTATTATTACTTTTATTTGACTATTTTTATGATGAAATTATTTTTAGAAATTTCTTTTATCTTATATGAATTATGATTCTATGGAATAATCTTTAAGAATCCCATTTTATTCCATGGGTCATGCTATGTTGAAAGATTTATGTTTTTTTGGAACATGTAATAATGGTTTCATTATGAGATGGGTGGGACCTATATATCCCTAAAATTTATTGGGTAAAGATTTATATCTCATGTGATAGACACTGATGGAATGGTAAGTTAATCCAGTTCAGAGATACAGGGCTGGAACGAGGAGATAACTCGGTTCAGTAATGGGATTTTTACACTATAATGGTCTTGGAAATGAGATCTGACTTATATGAACTGATTTTCTATGATTATGTGGGTATTCCAAATAAAATCATCTTATGTTATTACTATTGGGATTACAATTCACTATTATAATTTATCCCATGAAATGATATTGTGATATTTTATATGTAGGATAATATTTTCAAATGATATGTTCTTTTGAATATGATATGATTTTTATTTCATTTTTTTACCCTTACTAATCATTTGAGCTCACCCTTTTATATGTTTTTTTAGACATAAATAAGGGTATTAAGTATGATATTCCAAAAAGGAGTCTAGTTATGATGAAATAAATTATAGACAATGTAGATGTTTTATGAGCCATAGGTTTATGTTTCTTATTTTCCAAAGACACTATACTTAGACGGTCCTTTCATGGTTTTGTTATATATTGTAATAAATATACATTAATTCTGAAGTTATATCAATGTATTTAAGGAATGGGTCACTATAGTTGATATTTCATATCACTAAGGTAGGTGGATCCTGTGGTCAAAATATTGTCAAATCCTTTATGGATTACCTATGGTGCTCATGTTATGTTATGTTTACCATCATAATAAGGTGGGATTTAACTTTCATTGTATTTTCAAAGAACGTTTCCCCACATAATTGTTCCTTAAAGGATTCATTTTATTTTTCATAAAAACATGCATGTTGATTTTTCTTATAAAGTCATGAAATGGAATACTTTTTGGGTGGTATCCTTCTGGGATTTTCCACACATCTTATATAAACCCTAGGTTTATATAGACCTTATTATGTTTCACTTAAGTAAATTAATGATGTTACGAGGTGGTGATGGTGGATCATTTTCCTAGTGTTCATTCTATTTATGGTGATGTTGGAGGTCGAATGAAGGTTTTTACCCTCTTATTTTATGGACGTTATTAGGTAGTGAATTTGGTTCCCCTTTCAATGTAGTATTTTGTTTTTTGATTAAAAATTTAAATTATTAACATGTGATAACAGTATATCCTTTGATTTCATATATTTCTTATGATATAATGGGTTGTTCATATGGTTTTTTATGGTTAATTGGTATGGAACAAATCATTCCCAATATTTGTTTTTGTTCCCATGCATTTGTATCTACTTCATGGGGATTATGAATTCCCTTCGAGACATCTAATATAAATCCCTATATGGTGCTATTTGAATTATTAAATGGAATTTTTTACTATATGTGAACTCTTATAAAGGAAGATATTGAACCCAACCTCCATTATAATCAAAACAAATATTATCATGTCTTCCAATGGTTGAACAGTCCTCAATGATTAACCATACATTTTTTGGTGTCAAGTAAATTCAAGAATAGATAAATATTTAATGATTGAAAAATACTTATCCAATACATCATGTTAATCCTCATATCTTGATTTTATATTATTGAAATTGGTACACGATGGAATCTTACTCATTTCATTACATATAAAATAGAAAGTTGATTGAGTGAGAAAACCTCTCAAATAGAAATGGAATATTCCAACACTGTAAGATAATTAACATAAATAATATAGAATTATATCCTTTATAATTAAAGGGATTATTTATGATGAAATACATTGTAATGTTATCTGATTTCCACATAGGTAGGTGTGATGGTAGTATCACCCCTTATAATTTCATCATTCAAACAAATTTTCACAGAAAACCAAGAATCATGACATAAATTCTTAAATTAACCATTAATATGGTATCAATATAAATTATCTTCAATATAATTACACATCATTTTTACTCTAGGATGGATTATGAATGGGATCTCTATGCGACCTCTAAAACATTACTTTTAAATATTTTTACTAATTGGATACAAAGTCATTTAAATAAAATTTTCATTAAACTATTCACATGAATGAAATTATGAATATCTCATATACACTCATATATCTATATATCAAGATTAGATATGTTTGTGATCATTAAATTGATAGATAATTGATACTTTAATTGGCTAAGATATGATTTACCCCCTTCACTTAGGATTTTCAAGTCTATCATTTGTAAATCGATGAGTATATGGTTATTTTTAATCCTAATAGTAGATATGGTAATTTTAACAACCCAAGATTTTAAAAGAATAATATATTTTCATATAGAATCTATTACACACAACACTAGGAATAGAAGAAAATATAACACTTGAGATTTAGGAAATTTTTCTTTCTAACATAAATTTAATATCTTCGATATGTGGTTGAACACGAAACCCTGAGTTGAAATGAACCATAATATAATACATCTTTATTAAATATCCATTAAATTATTATTTATGAATATTACTAACTAATTTATAAAAAATATGGTTATTTAATGATCATAAATAAAATATCAATAATTTAAATGAAAATGATATATTTCTGATAAAACTATTTTTTAAAAAGATGGTTCAGTCGTTCTTTGGAAACCAAATTTAAAATTAATTTTTATCATATTAATATAAATTATTTAATAATATGATCATAAAATTTTAAATTATAAAGTAAAATTTATATTTTGGTTGAATGTTTTTAATTTTTTTTTAAATATTTCATTTTTTCAAGAATAGTGAAAAATACTCAATTTTAATTGCAAACTCCCTTTTCTATTAAATTTTTATAATTAGAATTTATATGTTTAATTTATTTTATATTAAATTTTGTTTAATTAAATATATTTTATTTCAATATGGGTCATTTTAAAAGATTTCATATTGAATTTTGATATAAAATATTTTTAAAATGTTGAACATTTTACTTATGAAAACCAAATCTCTCTTAGAGACACCGGTATTAATTTAAAATTTATTTCTCACACTTATGTGAATGAAAATTAAAAACAATGGATTTATTAATTTTATTAATCTACTTATATACTAATTAATAAATTAAACATAATTTTTTACCAGGACAAATATTGAAAACAACCAGAATTATTTTATGCAGCTAAGGTAAAAATGGATTTACTGGGGTTAAAATATACATTTAATGGTTAAAATGAAACAAATTACTAAAATAAATTTCATGTACTTATTACAACTATATAATTTAAATTTCATAATAATAATCCATTTTGGGTCCTTTTCATGTGAAAAAAATGGGTACACCTTTTTCATTCCAAAAATTACAAGTGTATTACTAATCACACTTATAAATTGCTCCCCCCCCCCTAAACTCTCTTATTAATAACATTAATCCATTTTATATAGGCCCATACCTGCCAAAATCACATTACATGATCTATCCCCTTAACTTATAATTTTTTTTTGGAATAATACAATCCTAATTATTTTTTCAAACCTAAATTTGTAACATTCATCAATAAGCATTATTATTTTATGTCTTCCTCAACATCAATACATTATTATTAATCCATGATGATATAAGAACATTTGTGTATTATATATAGTTACGATTTTTATGTTAATTTAATGACCATTAACAATCTCCATTTCTATAAAATGTGATACAAAATCATCATCTGTTTGTATTGAGGACCACTGCCTCTCAAACCAAGGACATTTGTTTTTCCATTACAACATCTCGTTATTTGGGTATTATAATAGATATAAACTAAATATATGATATTTAAATAATAATTATATCTCTGGATTCATTATATCAAATGCTTTTCTTACATACTATTTCATAGGGGACACGATAACATTGCTTGTGTGAACAGTGGACAATAGCCTCATGAAGTGATGAGATTTGTCTTTCACTAATGATTTACATGGAAGATAATAAAGATAAATTGAATGAATATATGTGATATAAATGAAATAATTATGATATTAATTAAATATTTATAATTTTTTAATGATAATATATATTTTTAATTCTTACATGGAAAAATGATGACATCATTCATGTACGTGTGGACTACCACCTCCACGAAGCTATGCGACTCTCTTTTAATCACTCTAACACATGGATGATATATATAAGTATATTTAAATAAATAATATTTTATATATTGTATTATAATAATTATTTAAATATTAAATATTACTTACTTTTATTCTATAATGATCATTGAATAATGGAAATGTTACTCATGCATGCATATGACCTACTGTCTCCTTGATCATAAAAAACTTCATTTCTAAAACCCATAATTCGTGATTTATTTTAAAAGTATAATTGATGGAAAAATATGATTATTATTTTATGATTATTATTATGGATATTATTTAATACAAAATATGTGTAATAAACATATCTCTAATGATAAAACATTCTAGAGAAATTAAGATAATCAACCCATAAAAAAATGAATATAATAAAATATTATTAACTAAAAGGTGAAAATATGATATAAAAAATCATATTTATTATTATAAATATAAATATGATTCTGGTATAGGGTAATAACATTTTTAAAAACACTTTCTATGAGGTTTATTCATGTTTAGAAAAAAAACGATGCAAGGGGTAAAGGAATTCGTCTCAATTTCCCTTCATTGAGGCATATTATAAAAATATACAGCTAATTTATTTTATATGTTGTGTATATATAACCCCTATGACATATACTATCACAATTAATTAATAATTCATAGTATTTTATGTTTAAATTTGAATTATTTATACTTTTTGGATTTTATTTAAGAGTTACCAAGTGGTTAAGAATTTCATAACTCAATTTATTCTTATTGGGTTGAATTAATTATTCTTCATATTTGATATTATATGATTATGTTTGATATGAATTTGTATTATCTAATTTTATATATATATATATATATATATATAATGGAGATTTAAATTTTATATTCCAAATTGATTTATCAATTAATTATCACATAACGCCATGATCATTTTAAGGTTTACTTCACAATATCATTAAAATAAATACTATTTATTTTGGAATTTCGGCTCAAGAAAAATATTTAACATTTAAAAATAAAAACTTTTCAATTTCATCTCCACCGTTCATTCATGGTATTTTCACATAATAGTATCATTTTCTAAATTATTGGTTCTTAAAATGTTTTATAAAATGTTTTAATGAAAATCACACTATATTTCTCCCATTATCCAGAGCTCTATTTTCTACCAAAACACTATTTTAAAATTTTTTAAATGTTTTTAACAATTTTAAAAATGAGTTTTTTTTAAAATAAAATACCCATTTTGAACATATAAATTAATATTTGAAATGAATCATCATTTCATTTTCAAAACAATGACAATTTGGATTTCTCCAAAAAAAGTAAAACAAATATATATATATATATATAATGTGTACGATATGAATGGAATTTTTATCTTTCATAACCACTAAAATGTTTTAAAGATTAATTTTTTTGTGTCAAATGTTATTTTCATATAAATTAATTTTTATAAAACAATGAACTTTTAGAATTAGACAAATATTATCGACATTAGATGGATATTTTCTTCAAGTATGTTTTTATAGATATTTTTATTCTATTTATATTCATCACTGAAAAAAGCCATTATTCTCACTCAAATGGTTATATGTCGTATTGGTACCATCCTTAGTCTTCCTATATATGGTTTATGATAATTTTGACCATATAAATTATGAATGTTCACTTATTTGATTCATTTTGGAAGTTATTAACTTTCCATTGAAAAGTTAAAAATTTTTTGGACATTATAATTTCTCTAAATTATCCATATTATTTATCATCAATATTTTCAATTCATAAACCATATTTCATTTTTATATACAATTATCATTATTGAAATACATTTCTTATATTATGAATTATTGATAGATCTGTATTCTATATTCAATACGGATACTTGATGATAAGGCACAATTTTCATTAATTTAATAGATTATTATATATATGATGAATGATTGGATTTGAAGACATGGGTGGGGACCTATTATAGGTAGCCTCTCGATGCATATATAGGTCTCATGAGATGAATCAATTTTCTAGACATAATTAATTAGGTTTCTAGTGCACACCTACCTATCGGTTTTAAACTATCTTGAGGATAGATCTTCATGGTAGAAGTATCATGATGCATGAGATCATAACATCAAATAATTATCTTCCTCTTTTATTATTAGTTTAGTTATTATTATTCATGAGGTTTCCACAATTAAAATATTTTTAGATGCATTTATTCTCAATTTATTTTTTAAAGGGAATCTATTTTCATTTATTTACCATTCCATATTGATTATTCCTTAACCAGTTATGATAGTATTGTTATTGATTAAATGGAATATGTTTTCAGTTATTTACCATTACATGATGATAATTATAAATCAAGGTCTCACATTGATATTATCTAATGATTCACTTCCTCGCTAGTTTTTTAATTATAAAGAATGTGTGTTACTGACCTAGACATATTGATTCACTAAATCATACACTATAAATAACTTTTTTTATGAATTTGATCTCAGTATTTTTTTGTTTCCTTTCCTCGTGATTTCTTGAATTTTACTATGATGAATGTGAAAGGATATTCTAGATTTAATAATGTTACTAGAAAAAAATGCTATAATTTATGTTTTTAAATGTAATTAAAGACTGAAGTATATATCAAGTTTACCATGAATTTGAAACTATTCCATCCTTTGGTATATGATTCATTGTATCTTATGTTAATGTAATAAAGTGGACATCAGATCCACATTATTAGAGTCGGGGTTGCTGCATTTTTGTATAAAAGGGTGTTTATGAGAAACCATGGGAACATGATTTTGAGAAACACATATTAGGGAACATAACCCTATGACATAATCTAGGGATATTTTTCTAATATCATCCTAATGTTTTGGTAAGGAGTATATTATGTTTTTATAGAAAATAAATTCATTTTGGGATACTTTTAGGGGATGTGGTTTTGAATCAAAAGTATGTATTAGTAAAAACTATAAAAAGGGTGCATTGAGCTTGACCTAATCCTCACCTAGTGCATAAAAACATGCCTTAATATGCACCAAGTTTGACATTCATTAGGATATTCTTAATAAAATTCCCATTTTCTTTACAAATTATTATTAAATATTTTAAAATAATGATATCCCCAAAGAATTATTATTTATGATTATTAGTTTGGATATGAAAAAAATAAATTTATTTTCTTTATTTCACTATTTTTGTTATTATATATTATATTTCAAAATAATATGACCTAATATATTGTATTAAATCATTTAAAAATGGATCATAGTTGAAAGAATGGGAACCAAATAAATTTGCATAATCCAATAAGTAAGAATGATTGTTTCATTGATGGGCTTATGAAAATATTTTGAGGGGAACTAGTCTCCTAAAAATTCTCATCATATGAGGACATATTATCATGTTCTAAAAATATAGATAAATAATTATATAAGTATTATATATATGATAGAAATAAATAAAATGTAGAGTTAGACATGAAGAAACATGGATAAAGGGAAGAAGGGAAAGATGGATTTTCTAATATGTTATAATTGTAGGATGAAACCCCATAATTCATTCTTAAAAGAAAATTGTAGTTTGATATAAGTGTAGATAGAAATACAAATGTTATTTTCATTATAGGAGTATGAAAAAAATATTCCAATATAATGTGCTTAAAATTTATTGAGATTGGGAACTACACAAATAAATTTCTCAAGCGTCAAAATAGTATAACTCAAAAGAAGCCGATGGATCATGGACAATCTTATGCTATTACCACAAATAAAGGGGAATTATTAATTTTTTGTGTTTGTATTGAATACTTATGTCATTATATTATTTTATCTATCATATCCTAGATATATGAATTATGAAATTTATAAGAATTTTTCTGTAGTACCTTTTAATTAATGATATGAATGTATATGTTCAACGGTACTGATGATCTAGAGAAATGCTTCACTAGAAAGTTTAACATCATACAGAACACATGTTTGATAAAAATATAACCAGTAATATGTTTTTGATATTGATATAATGATTTTTGGATAAATAGATTATTGATGTGGATAAAGAATATTGGATATTATTCAATACCTTACGACTAATTAATGATATTTTATAGTCTTTTATACTATCATTAATGTAGTTCACATATTTTTTGAATTTATGGAATATATTCAATAAAAAATGTTTAACTTTAAGAATATGGAAGCATTCAAGTTTTCAATATTTTTTAATGGTAATTCAAGTTACTAAAATATTTCAAGAAAATAAATGTTGAATTTATTAACATGTTTCATATGGGAAAATTAATAGGTACTTCATGTTGTTTGAGGGATTGATGATAAGATCATATAGGAAATTAACTAATGATATTTATAAATAGTTAGAATATAATTAGTTGGAATGTTCATAAGTATTTACATTTATGAAATGTATTAAGTTGAAATTTGTGTGATTTTTTAGAGATTAATGTATAACATCACCATATAAAGATTCATGAATATTGGATAACTATATGATAACTATTTTTTCCTGAAAATAACTAGAGAAAAAAGTAATGACTTATCATTCTATTATTGATATTAAGATCTATTAAAAGTTAATTTTAGTGATTTAAGTATAAATAAATCATTTTTTGATATTAATTTCATTAAGTGAGTGACGAATTAGAAACTTATTGAATAATAACCAAGGATTCAACTATTCTTATAAAATTGAAATCTATAATATAAGTATATTAATTTATAATATTGTATTTTTAAAGAATTAATCAACCTTATGAAACTGATATTGAATAATATACATAATTACCTTCATATTGGATGAATCATAAGGTATTTTAAATCATTACATATTTTTTTTTGGTGATCTATAGCCTCCCATTGATAATTCAAATTCTTTTGATCAATGACCTCTACCACTCACTATTATTATTAACACATTTCTTCCAATTCTATTGTTTTGAATTACCATCTATGTTCTCTTTCTTGGAAACATAGTTATGTGCTATTACATATGACATTATTTCTTCCATTTATCTATTATTATGTAGATATTTTGTTAATCCTTTAACAATTTCAGTTTTTTGATAAAGGTATTTCCAAATTTCAAACCCTTGATTACAGAGGTCAAGTTTAAATTGTGTGGAAAAACATTATATCATGGGGGGAATGTAACACCCCATGATTTTAAAATTAGATTATTATCTTTGATAGTGTGTATTACACTCAACACAATTCATGTAATGAAATATAACACATGATCATTTACAAATTATTTAATTTAAAAATAAATTTAATATATTCAATATATTGAATAACACACCACCCCAAGAAGAAATGAACCATAATAGAGTATACCATTATAACCTAGCCATTAAATTTTTTAGTATGAATTACACTAACTAATATATGAAATTTATGGTTATATTTTTCTTTTGAAATTAAGTAATAATAATTTAAAATAAAAAGAAATAATTTTTGAAAATTTGTAGTTATTCAAAATGATGGTTTAATCAGGATTTGTGCACATAATGAAAATTTATTTTTTCAAATTTTAGAAACATTATATAATAATAAGAACTTAATTTTATAAATGATTGTATAAATATTAAATAAAGGTAAAATTTTGATATTTTTCAAAAATGTTTCATTTGTCAATTAATTCCTAATAATAATGATTTTAATTGAAAAATGTGTTTTCATTAAATTATTTATAGTGTTAAATTATATTTTGAATTATATTTAATGAATTACTAGTTTAATTATATTTCTATTAATCTAGTTTCAGTCGTTGTAATAATTTTAGAATTTAATTTTGATATAAAATCTTTGTGAACATTTGAAAATTTTCTCTTTCAAAACCTGCTCTCTCATCTCATCTACAGGATTAATTTTCATTAATATTTTCTAAACTTTTTAAATAAAATTTTAAAAAATAGATTAAATATTTTGAATCATCATAATGTATGTTATCTAATAATTTAATCCTATTTTTTACCAAAATTAATATTGAAGATAGTTAATATTATTTATCACAGTTAATGTAAAAATTGAATTTCTGAGGGGGTTAAACTAAAAATATAAAGGACTCAATGACCTAAAAAGTATATAAAGTATATTTTATGGCCACATTCTGACCCTATAATGTCTAAGTCTTGGTAAAACTCAATTTTTACCCCATTTTCATTTGAAAAACATGGGTAAACCTTTTTCTTCTAAAGAATTGCATCGGTGTCACTCACCTCAATTATAAAAGACAACACCTCCACTCTCTTTTCACACCATAATTTAATTTTGGTTCATACATGAACTAACCAAATAAATTTCTAAATTACCTATCCTCGTTCTATTATCCTTATTTTGGAATAAAGGAAAACCTTATAAGGATTTAGAGAAAACCTAAAGAGGTTACCCAAAGAAGATATAATATTCTTATATGAGTGTTTTTATTTTATTTTTTTCTCAACCTCCTTCACTTATTATTATGAAATGATGATATAATAACCTATTTATCTTACATATATATACATTATGTTTTTTAAATGTAATTAACTTCAATCATCCCCAAATCTATAAAATTAATTATGAAATCATCATTCATGTGTAAGGAGGGCTACCACCTCATCAACTGATGTCGTTAATTTTCTCATTATCACCTATAATGATTACTTATGATAATGGATATATATTATAATATGATATTTATAAAATAATTATAATTATAGATCTATTATTTCATATATAAATTTTTACATCCCATTCCGTAGGTGATATAATAACATCACTCTTGTGTATAATGGACTACCGCCTCACGAAGCATTGTGATTCTTCTTTTAGTAATGCATTACAAGGAAGGTTATAAGGATAAATTTAAAAATTATATGTGATATAAATGAAATAAATAACATATTAATGATATATCTTTCATTATTAAAAGATAATATATCATTCTCTTTCGTACACTGATAATTGATAAAATCGCTCGTGTATGTGTAGACTACCGCCTACACGAAGCGATGTGACTATCTATTCATCATCACACCACTTGGATGATATATTTATGTATATTTGAATAAAAAATATGCAAAATAAAATATTATTAAAATTATTCATTGATAATATAGTACTTCCCTCCTTTCTAAAAACATCATTGAAAAATGGAAATGTTACTTATGTGCATATACGGCCAACCATGTCCATGATCATAACATAATTAAAATATATAAACCATCCTTAATTATTGGACATAAAATTATAATAGATGTAGAAATATTTTAATTATATCATGATTATTATTCTAGATATCATGGAACTATATAACATGTGCATGAACCAGATCTTTTTGGATAAAACATACAGCATAAAACATGGCAATTAACAACTAGAACAGTGAAATAGTGGACGATTATTAACCAAAGGGTGGTATTATGTTGTAAAGGGGTCATATATGATAATATAAATATTAATATGGTTCTATTATAGGTTAATAACTTTTTTAAAACCACTATAATGGAAGAGAACCCATTTTTAACCAAAAGGAAGTGTGATGTAAGGGACTTCATCTTAATTTATATTCATTGAGGCTCGTTGTAAATTTATTCCCCTAAATTATTTTATATGGTTTATGTGAAACCTATTTACATGTAATATCAGGATTATATAATTAATAATACTATTTTATGTATCATTTTTAATTATTTCATCTAAGGGTGTTTTATTTAAGAGTTTAAAAGTGGAAAATAATTTACGAACTCAATTTCTTATCATTTGGTTATATTACATATTGATCATCTTTGATATTATAAGATTATATATCAAATGAATTTTAATTATCTTATGTTGTATTTTAACATTTTCATGTGCATTTAAAATTGATACCCATGAATTATTCATTGATTAATTCTCTCTTCAATGTTATTATCGTTGTATGTTTTTATTACACAATCTCATTCTAATTGATATTATTTATTCCTGAATTTCAATTGAAATATATTATTTGAAATTTTCCAAATAAAAACATTTATTTTTTCTATCCTATATTTAATTTTTATATTCTCATGTAATAGTACCATTTTTACAATATTTTTTTATTAATTTTGTTTTTATAAAATTTATTTAATAAAATACGACTTCATTTCTCTCTTCATTCAGAAATCCATTTTCTACTAAAACCCTATTTTCTAAAAAAAGTTTTCAAAAAATATCTTAAAATTTTTTCATAGGATTTATTATAGGAACTTTTACCCATTTTTATTTGTTCTATGTTTTTTAAGGAATTTTTATATCATTTTGAAAAAACTTCTTGGTTCTATATTAGCAAGATGGTGAAAGGAATATTTTATTGAAGTGTATGTCATGAGTAAAATTTATATATTTAATTTCTGGTAAAATGTTTTAAATATTCTTTTATAAGTATAAAATTTTATATTCAAATAAAATTATTTTCAAAATATTTTAAAAACATTTATTTTTAAAATTTTATTTTTAAAATTTAAAAGGATATTTTCTTTTATAATGTTATTAAATAATTATTTGTGTAATTTTTATTTATCAATTCCAAAAAAATATTATTTTGTACTCCAATGGGTATGTTGAATTGGTATCATCCTTATTATTCACCTAGATGTTTTATGGTCATTTTGACCAATGAAAGTTATGAAATTTACATCCTTGATTCATTTTTGTTTTCATTAACATTCGTTTGATTTACTTACTTTCATTAAGATACTAAAATTTCCCTTAAATATCTATATTATTTATCATAGATATGATTATTTCTTAAACCATAAATGATTTTTACATATCATGTTATAAATTCTATTTTATTTTTTTTATCTTGGGAAATATTCACAATTCTTTATTATTTACTCAATAACAATATTTGATTACAAGAAAAACTGATCATGAATTAAATTTATTATTCAATATATAAGGAATAATTTGGATAGGTGGAAATGATTGAGGACCTATTATAGATGGCTACTCAATACATCATGAGGTCTCATGAGACGGATCTGATGACCAGTCTTAGTAAAATAGGCTTATGGTGCATACCAACCTACTTGTTTTACACAATAATGAGGATAGATCATGAAGGTATAGTTATCATGATTCCTGAGATCATGATGTCCAATAACTAATAATATCATTCTTTAATAATTCATTTATTATTATTCACTATATTTTCAGAATAAAATTATCTTTGGATTCATTCTATTCTTATTTTATTTAAATTGAATGTACGTTCAGATATTTTCCTTTACATATTTATTATTCCCTATCTAGTTAAGATATTAAAGTTATTGATTATATGTAATGTGTTTTTTGATATTTATTTTTCAATATTGATTACTTTCCAATAGTATTTATCATTAATATTATCTTTGGATACACATTGTGTTCAGTTTACATGTTATATTGAGTGTCAGTTATTTACCTTTCCATATTGATTATTCTTTAATGGTTAATGATTGACTCCATTGTACTTATACCTTGCTAAAAAATTTATATCACCCCTATTATGTTTCCCTTACCAAAGCTTCTAGGTATTATATTATGACTGATGTGCTAGGATGTGATAGAGAGAATAATGTTATCATAAAAAAAATTATGTTGTATTTTGTTTTTCCAATGTGTTAAAAGGATCATTTATGTATCTAGTATACTAAGAATTCTAAATAATTCAGTCAAGCATGATATGATTACTTATATATTATGCCAATGTAATAATGCATACACTAGAATAGGGATACTGGTGTTGGAGTCACTGTGATTACATGATTATTAATGATCATATTATCATCCACATTATTATTTTTCAAAGATTAGTTATATATTAATTAATCATAGTCCACGATCAAGTCAAATAACATTATTTGGAATATGTTTGACTCCATTTATGTGAATATATATTTTGATCTTTTATGTAGTAAATATATCACACTATTATCTATATAAATTATACCCCAATATATTTATTACAAGTATTACTTCTACTAGTTTAAAATAATGTGAAAATTATTTCACTCCTAGACTAATAATTAATGAGAGGCCTAAGATTCTACCTAATAATTTTTCATAAGAACACACGATTGGACAGACATTGTGTTCTGTTGTATTTTCTATTAATCAGTATTATTAATCTTGAATTTGTTCTTCATGGTTTTGATTTTTGTAGAATAATAAAATATAGGATTTATGTTTTATTTTTAAAGAGTGATGATAAATAGATAAAATAGAGTTTCTTTGTCAATTTGTTAATATTTTTTGGATAGTTCCTGAATAATGTAGATTCACATAGTATCTTGGAAGTTAAATAAACTATTTTATAATATAAGATATATATAAACCTGAGATAACTAGTTTGAATATACTAATAATAGGTATTAGATATGGAGAAACTATTTAAGTAGGTTTTGTAAAGTTTGAAAAAAATTACTTCCAAAGAGATGAAATAATTAAAATAACATTGTATATATAACGGTGGAATAAATAAAAATTATAAGGATCTATTTTTTTGGTCATTATAAACTAAATTACCAATTTTAATGAACAATTATATGTATTTTGGGAAATTAAGCTTTGGTTTTCATGAAAATGTAGTCATTGAAAATATGACCTTCCTAGAGATGAAATATATGCATATCGAGGTGAAAAACTTTATAAAATAGTTTGCACCCATATTTTAAGGAAGTGGGAAAAAGGAGATGTTGAGAACTATTATTAAGGAGTAAAATGTATCTAAACTGAAGAGGAACTATCCTTGAAGAATCAAGAATATAAAATTGTTTATCTGGTGAAGGAAATCCTTTAGATAATAAATCGAATTTATCTTAATTTTTAGACAAGGTTTTGAGATGACTTGGTGTGTTTGAAAAGGAATACATTCAATAAGGATCATTTTAATATTAATATGGTCTACTAAAAAGTCATCCAGTTTGATATTACACTTTTTATGTTTTAGTTAGGAATTTATAAGGATACTAAATTTATTAAAAATAAGAATGAGTATCATTATAAGGTTAACATTAGTTGAAATGATAATGTTTATATAGTTCATTAGAGTTCATCGTATGGTTTAACAATGTTCTTATGATTCGTTCCAGACATCCTAAGGTTAAAAAAATTATTATGTTTCTAAATTTTTTAAAAATTATGTTCATAAGGTTTATTGAAGTACATCATATAGTTGTTTACTGGGGTTTATTAGTGTAATATTTTATATTTTGGGAAGGTGGGATTTTTTTAATATGAATTTTTGTGTTTTTTGGTTGATGGACTATATCATAAACAAACATCATAACATAATTACAAATGTTAGAATAATTAATAGTGTTTTTTATTATTTTTAATTATTGATATAGGGAATTAGAATATCAAATTAGCTTCATGAGGTTCAGGCATCCAAAGCTCTATTTTAGGAGGGATAGATGTTACATCCCATAAATGTATGTTATAATTTTAAATGTATTAAGTTATGAAAAATAATTATTTAAAATTCAGTGTTTTAATTGATAATAATACTTATATATAATTATAATTTATAGATTTCAAATTAATTAAGTAATGTTCTAAAAATCAAATATTATTTTACAGTATTATTTTCTATAGAATAAAATATTAACATGAATATATGTATTTGATTCATTCTTATCAATAGATTATTTATTTAAATATTTTAAACAATAATATATATATATATATTGATTTTTATAATTATTTTGATAAATACAAAATTATTTTATAAATATATTCACTATTTAAATGACACTTTAAGATTTAATGGTACATTTCTTCATAAATAATTCCAATTCATTTGATTGCTTATATGCACACAACACTAAGTATTTGTTAAATAACACTTTGTTATAGTTATAACCTTATCTTTAAAATTTAATTTTCTACTTTTATGATTTTAATTTTGAAAAATGGACATAGACAATTGCATACAATAAGATATTTAGAGTACGATCGTATCAACTTAATTTTCTGTTAATAGTAACTTCGCCTTATAAATAGTAATGTTACCCTTATAAATAGTAATTTTACCCTTATGAATATTAATTTTACCCTTAAGAATAGTAATATGACCCTTATGAATAGTAACCTCACCCATGAAAGTATAAATAAAATTTAGGCACCTTATAAATGAAAGTGAATATTTTGAAAATTAATAATTAAGTATTGGTATTTGTGTGAGAAATAAACATTTAATTAAAATTTTAGAATTAATAAATTTATATTAAATATAATTCATTTTCCTAAAATTTATTCATAAGTAAGTATTTTTTTCCTATGATTTTGGGATAATTTAATCAGACCATAGTTAATTTTTCAGGGTATTATAAAATCAGGTATAATTTTTAGAACATATTTTTCTAAAAAATGGTGATTTTAATTAAAAATTAAATTTATCATATATAGAAAATTATTTTCATAAAATGGATTTCTTTTTTTTTATTCTACACATAAAAAATTGGTTAGGGTTAATTTTTGGGATTTTTCTAAAATACTTGAATTTTTGGTGAATAGTGAAGTTTGATAATTTACAAAACATGCTACATAAAAGAATTTATGCATTATTATTGAGTCATGGATGATATAAATGGTAATTTTTTGGAACTAACATGCACTTATTACTTTTTTCATCACAATAATCAATATTATATCTTGTCTTGAGAAAAATAATAAAATAATGAATAAAATGTTGAGAAAACACTCCTCTCCTCCGCTATAAAAACCACAGCTCACTCCTTCTATTCACTCCTCTAAGCCTTGAAGATTATAAAAGTTAAGAAAAAATAATCTTCCCTATTACCTCCCCAATTCCAAGATCTATTGGTCTTTCCAAAATACCGAAATCAATCCCCTTAATGAGATTCTCAAGAAGAAGTATCCAAGAGGTAAAATTCTCTCCCTTTTCCTTTTATTTTTCATTTCAATTTCCTTCTTTATTTATTATTATATTCTCACCTAAAATATAAAATTGATCATGATAACTCTATTATGATCTATATAATTTAATAATATCATGTTAATGGAAGATACATCATCATTTTCTATACTCTCTCTCTCTCTCTTCTATTTTCAAAATGAAATCACCATCTGGGATGTGTCGATTTACAACTTTCATGGACGATCAACTTTCATTCTCTAATTTCTCTTTCCTGAATGTCATGAAGCTATTTTTATGGTTGAACCAGATTATAAAATATGTATTATTACTTATTTAATATTCTGTAACAATTTTATAAACATGATATTAAATAATGGAACAAAACGAGTTCATTGTGATCAAAAACTGCTAAAATTAAGGTAAACGATTATCACTAAATATCTTATCTAATGATTCATAATAATAACATATAACCAAATTATATTTATAAACATTTAAAATTATTTACTCTCATTAATTTCATATAATTTCAATTTTGGAGAATTATATCCATTCTACATGAACTTCATATAAGTGAACCAATCATGAAAACCAAGGAAACGAATGATCCCAAGAGATAAAATTGCATCATATAAAGAATAAAAAGATCCATAAATTAACATAATGAAATTAAGATAAATAAAATAAATTTAGACATGTTTTATAAGTAATTAATTAATGGATTTAATTTGACTATCCAGGACATAAATATCATGTGAAGTACACATTTAGGCATATGGTAAGGGGTTTCTCATCTCACTTTCATTTCCATGAGATTTCCATTATTCACCACATATTTCTTGTATGTGGTGTATGTATGATGAAATTATATAATTAATATCATGATTATATTTATATTAAATTTATTCACGGATTAATTTGATTATTAATAATTTTTTTCATGTGATTCGATTGAATACAATGTGGTAAAGGACGTCATTTCAATTTCTATTTCTTTGAGACTTACAAGGTATTATGCACCTAATAATATTTTATTTGGTGTATCTACTACCCCTTTAATATCATTTATAATTTTAAATTAAATTTTTATTAAATATCTATATTCTTGTATAATTGATATTATTATTGTCTTATCCTTATACCCTTTTGCATACAGTGTTTATTTTGAATGTTGTTTTAAGTGTAGAAATATTGATGAATATATATCCTCTACTCAATATAAAAATTGATAAGGAATATTTTTATGGAATTAAATATTTTAATAATTATTATTTAGACTTGAATTGATGGTAATGGTCCTCTATAACCCCTTGATGCATCAAAAGTTCTCCTAAGATAAAATATTTGGTGATAAACCCTTTGAGTTTGTTTTCAAAACATAATCTGATGGGTTTCTACTGACAGACTTAAACCATATTGGAAATATGATGGTTATTGTTCTAGATAAATGACATGAAACTAATAAGAATTATCTTTATTAATTATTCATTTATTACTTACATTGAGGTTTTCAATATGAAAAAACCTATGGATGCACTTTCAATAAAGACCATGCCTTATTACATTAAATAATCTTTAATTTTAGTCAAGAATATACTTCCATTCATATTGAAAATATTATAAAGTTTATATTTTTAGATAATTGGGATATAAAAAATACATAACATTCCACATTCATATATAAAAGATTCCATAGAAACAGTATCTATTGCTTCCAAAATATAAAACTTTTCAAATAAAACATGTTTTCATTGACAAATATTCATAACATTTAACTTGGATTACTTATTTGTTTTACACATCCTTATAACCTATGAAAGTAATTTAAAAACATGGTAAGAGAACAAAAATCATAGTAACATATATAAAAATAAGTAATGAACACATTAGTCCAAGAATACTTGTAATGTATGAAATCATTTTCAAAAATACATACTTGTATTCTATATAAACTTACTTTTTGAAACATGATTTTTCCATGAGATTTACACAAAACATATTGAAAATAGATAGAACCATAATAGTATCTTGGGGAATTAATTAATTATTTTTTTAACCATCATAGCTTCTTTATGATTTGTAACTCTCACGACTACCTTACAATGTTACCCTCACAACTAAGTTATTGTTTAACCATCGTAGTTACACTTAGAGTAACCATATAGACAACCTCCAACTCACACATACCAAATGAATTGTAGGGATATATAGTTTTAAACATTAATCATAATAAATTCCCAATAAGCATAACATAATCATAAAACATGAATAATTTCATAAAAACAATTCTTTTGAATTTTAAAAACAGAATTTAAAAATAATATTTTAAAATAATATCCACATACAAATATCATATAACTTAAGTGAAACATAATAGAGTGGATTTAATATGTATATAAACTATAAATAAACATAATTAAACATAATATAAAAAAATACATCACACAAACAATTTTAATACCACATAAATAATGAAGTAGATGATTAACACAAAGAATGGAAATTAGATTAAGAATTCCCTTACCTCGAGTTTGTCTTACTGCAAAATTATTTAAAACTCCTATATAATGGTTAAAAGAGTGTGTTATTAATATATTAATGAAACATATTCAGGTTTATAATACCTTATATGATCATTTCATGACATCATTTCACCCTTTAATTATAAGTATTTTGTTCCTTCCATTATTTTGGGTGCATTCTTTACATGATTTCCATGGTCGGTTTGTATTAATTTTTCTTATCTTATGGAAACGAAATTCCAGAAGTGGAATGAAATGGTATTAATGAGTTTACAGAATATATAATGATACCATAAATAAATTTTTATCAAATATTACGGTGATTCCTTAGATAAAACACTAATGTTATTTGTTAAGATTATTTTTGACAGTTCCTCGATAATCATGAACTTTTTTCATTATATAATTTAATGTAATGCATATGAGTTCATTATAGAATATAAAATAGGTTAAATAATAATATTTACATTCTGTTTCAACTATTAAAATGGTTTTATGGTCATATTTTAGGGAAGTAATTGAAATTTCAAACACAGCACCCATTATTTTGGTAAAACGACACATCTTGAACGATGTTTTTGTAAGAGTGGGAGGAGATGAATAAAATGAGAAATTTTTTCTATAACCAACATAAAATGAATATTATATAAGATTATAGAGATTTAATTCCTCTTTTATGAGGGGAAAATAATAGATTATAAGAAAATAAAGGAATTGAAAAGGGAACCCATGAAAAAGGAAGAGGATTCTTACCTCTTGATCTCTTCTCTTTGAGATCCTCCTTGAGGTCATTCGTTATGGCCTTATGATGAGACAAAAAGGACATGGATGTGAGTAAGAGACTTTGAGAGTGTATTTGGTAGAAATTATACAATGATCAAGGCTTTATTGGTGTGGTAGGATGTAGAGACCCGAAGCTTGATGTACATAGACATTACATTACTTTTGCGGAATACCTAGTACATAACAAAAACACACACACAAGGACTGTAATAGTTTAGTGTCTTTGGAAACTTAGAATATAATCTTCTAATCATGGTGAAAGATCTTCAACATCTCCCATAAAGATCTTCCCTTTTTTTCTTACCTAAAACCTTTCTTTATATCCTGGGGAAAAGAAAACATAAAAGGGTGAGCTCAAATGCTCAGTAAGGGTAAACAAAAGAAATATCAATCACGTCATATTCATAAGAACATATATTTTGGAAATCTTAACCTGCAAAAGAGATCATAATTTCATAACATGAGATAAAACATAGTAGTGAAATGTAATACCAATAATCATAACTTAAAACATGAAACTTTGTGGCATACACACATAATCATAGAGAATCATTTCTTGTTAGTCAAGACTCATTGTCAAGACTATTTTAGTGGACAAAGTCCCTTTCTGAACCAAGTTCATTCCTCGTTTCAGTCCTGTTTCATTGAACCGGTAAAACCTACCGTTCCAGCCATGTCTATCTTTTGAGATATAAAATCTTTACCCAATGCATTGGAGGGAGATATAGGTCCCACCCATCTCATAATGATACCATTCTTATGTGTGCCACAAAATCATAAATCATACATCATTGCATAACCCATGTAATAAAAATGGGAATCTTTAAACATCGTGACATCATAAAACAATTCATATAAGATAAAAGAATTCATAAAAATATTTCCATCACAACATAATCAATTCCATGTAATAATAGGGATAGAAACAGAACCCTTTATTATCTTAGATGGAAAATAATTTTGATAAAACACTTGAACTCCATTCTTGAGGAAAATATCCTTTCTACTTCAAAAACACTTTTCCTTTCTTAATATGACATACAATTTTAGACTAAAATAAGTTGATTAAAAATAAACTTGAAAAATTTTAAAGGAATATTTTTGGAAATAATGTTTTAAAAATCCATTCATTTCGTATATGTTAAAAAACATTCTTCGTACTTTTTTCATAAAAGTCAAAAAGTACCTCGTACGAAAAACGACAGAAGATTCCTTTCATATCCTTTACTAAAAACTCACTGAAGGGTAAAATTATATTTAAAAGATTGTAGGTGGATGGAAATAATATTACATATTGAGGAAACATGGATGTGGATGATAAAATACACCCCAGTAAATGCCAAAGTATAAACAATCTCGGATAAAAATGAGATTGTGATATTTCCCTTACATTATGTATGATATGCTTTGTATGTATCCAAACCTCCTGTATAATGATTTAAATAATGTCATTAACTTATTACAGAATCATATTCATTGTTATGATATCATATATGGTTCACTTATGACTTTATATTACCCGTTCTTTTATAAATTCCATGTTAAAGAAGCGTTTTGGGTAAAATCGTTTCATTTATCGTAGGTGTTTGGACTTGTTGTTATTGACATTATTATTACTTATATCATGATTTACTTACTTCCATAATATAAAACATTATTTATATATCATATATATTCAGTATATATATATATGTATATAATAGATAGATAAATGAAATGAAACACATCGTTCATGGAGACGGTAGTACGTACACATGAATGATGTTTTCCTTTCATTATTGTCTTGAATGGAAGTAAGTAGATGATATACATATATATATATACATAAATCCATTAGATTTAACATGTCATATATTTCATTATTATTCATTATATACACTATATAATCATTCATGAATGGTTAATGTGGAGAATGAATCTCATCGCGTCGTGGAGACGGTAGTCCGTACGTACGCATGAGCGATGATATCATTCTCATGATCATGAACTTGTGTTGAAGTGTATGTATACTATTTCAGTATCCATATCACTTTATAATAATCATATATAGTTACTCATTACACCATTATATCCATCCAATTAAGTTGGTGGCGGAAAATAGATTACACCACGGCATGGAGACGGTATTCCGTACGTACGCACGCGCGGTGATTTCATTTTCCGTAGGATGGATAGATGGTGAAATAGGGTTGTTTCATACTTATAATAACATATCAGTATATTATTGATACTGATGTTATTACTTCATAATGAAACAACTAAATAATAAGAAGTGGAAGAATAAATAAAAATGAAAGAATCGGTAACGGACATTTCCTCTTATTTGAAGTGCTTCTTTGAGACCTTCTTTTAGGGCACTAAACTTGGTCTTTGAGGAAGACCAAAACCTCTAGGAAGTTTCTATGGAAGTGGAGAAGATAATTTGGCAGGGTTTGGCCGAGCTTGAAGGCTCAATGGTGTGAGGAAGAGAGGGAGGAGGTGCCCTTTTATAAGGGAGGAGAGGGGCACCTTTGGAATAACTAAATATATTATTTTATTATAAAGCCAAATTCGGTTTTAAATAGCTCCAAATTGAGTTATTTCTTAGCTAAGGTGGGGATGGGTCGAAAGCCTCTCATATAATAGAATTTTGACATGTTTAGTTCACTATTTTAACCTTATCATTTAGTTTTAACTATAAGTTAGATAATTTTACTTTTACCGTGTCTTTTTGTGTTCTTACACTATAAGGTTAATAAACTTACTATAAGAATCAAAACGAAACCCAAGTTGTTTATTATTAATATATATAACCTGATATAAGTCACTTGGCCGAACCATATATTTTTAGGAATAAAATAACAATTAATTATATAATTTTTGTTTTAAAAACTATTTTATGTCAATTTTGACACTATTTAGTAATTGATTTTTGTTAAAATCATAACAGAATGATTAGTTCAAAAAAAGTTAAATAAATCAATACTAACATGTCATATTAACCTAGAAAATTATTTTAATTCATCGAAAGTCACAAATTACATTTATTTTGGTATTTATAACATCAATTATGTCAATATGTTATTAATAAGATAATTACTGCATCATCTTTGTGTCATAAATACTTTAAATTATTTAATGTCTAAAAATTACAAATAAAATACCATTATGTAGGAAAACATTTTATCTTTCTAATGAATATTTATAGCCGAATTTATCTTATGTATAACCCTATATTAAAAATTATATACTTATTAAACATTGATTTTAACTACTTTAACCCTTCTTTAAATAAATTAATAATAAATGTCTTAATCTTATCCAAGTGGGCCAAAATGGTCATATTTTATTCCTAAGGTTGTTTTTGGTCGAATTACACTTATCCAATAGAATTAGGACATGTGTTAGGATAATAATAATATCATTTTTACCCTTAATTACCCTATTTACTTTTAACCGTGGTAAAAAAAATAAAAAGTTACTATTCACCAAAAATTATTTTCATCTCATTGAACCACATTTTACTTACTGACATCAACCGTGTCTCTTGGATTTTTGAAATTCTACTCACAGAAGCAGTAAAATTAAGTTTTATTAAAAATTCATTTTTTTAACTACCACTTAGTGGTTTCACTATTCATCAAAAAATAAAAGTTTCCAGAAAAATACCAAAAATTAGGCCTAAGCTATATTTTATATTATGAACTCAAAAATGATGTCTATTTTACCAAATTCAAAACATATCAGTTTCATTAATGAATTTAAAAATTAATTCCCATCATCAAAACAAATAGCGTGTTTTTAAGAGATAATAACTACCAAAAGATTGACACTTGTTTATGTCTGGTTTAAATGTGAAATTACATCCATTGACCAACATTGTATTAAATTGTAAAAATATATTCTAAATACACTTTAAAACCACTCAAATTAATAATTTATTACTATTAATTATTTCGATTAAAAAGGTTGTTTTTAATTAAAATTTAGTAATTTTCACTATTCATCAGAAAATGAAAGTTATTCGAAAAGTACCAAAATTTCACCCTAAGCTAATTTCGATATTACGAATCCAAAAATGAAGTCCATTTTGAAAATAAAATTTACAAAATTTCAAAAATTGGTTATTACTATTCATAATGGCTAGTTTTAATAATATTTTCATAGCATATCGTTGTTTAGTGAAACTCGGTATTGCGTACTACGCACGCTATTGAGGAAGGTCGCGATTGTGTGTAATGCAAGGCAAGTCAAGTATGTGTGTTGTGCAAGCTCCTTTTGGTGTAGCGTTCAACACAAGACATTAATGAAATTAAAAAGAATATTTTTTCATAAAATCTCAGTGTGTTACATTCTACCCCCCTTAAAATGAATTTCGCCCTCAAAATTCATCGGGGTTATAAATGGTTTACTACTCGAAAGTTTATTTAATAGAAACCCACATCATAAAAAAGGAATACCAAAACCAATCTTTAAAAAAAAATTATGAAACGTAACGGTTACCCAAATAAACTAATCATTGGGTTTCCACATAGGTGAAAATATGGATATGGAAGAGAAATATAACCATCATGTTCTGATAGAGAGTGGTAGAGAACATGGCTATGAAAAATCCAACAATAACAAAGCCATAGATTTGTGATGATATAAGGTACAATCTAATCCATCAGATATAAGGTCACTAAGACAACATTTTTGGTTTTCAAGATCATTTCCCTAAAGTTGATGAATTAAAAGAAATACTTACATGATTTTGGTACAATCTCACTATTGTTCGTGAATTGAACAATTTCCACTTCATCCCTTAATGAAATGAAGTAGAATTTGTCATTCGTGATGTGTTAGCAGATCATGTGATAGAATGATGGGTCATTCCATCTTTCTGAAACAAAAAGGTTAGAAAAGTTATCAAAACTTATATAAGTCCATCTATAGTGAGATTAATCATATATGGTTCCTAAAATGGACTTATACTTCGTATATCATACTGCTTAATATAATAAAACTAGTTTCTACTAAATAGGGACTTCTTGTAGGCCAGTGGTAGGCGATAAAGGCCAGTCGCACTTCAGTTGTGGGTTCGATTCCCACAGCCTTGTTCGACGCGATGGGCTGTCGCCCATCCTGCCGGTTGTCCTTTTTCTAAAACTATATTACTATAACATCCCATCAATAATATCGAAAAAAATTATATCCTTAAACAATACTAACTTATGTCCAACATAATCCATTCCAATCTTTAGGCTTATCCATAATACTGCATTCCACTCTCATAATATAGTGAAAATTATTACCAGATATTTAATACCATCGTTGATCCCCATATATCATAAGATATGTCTTGTTGGTCAAATTACAAACATGTGAATACCTTAATCATGTATTCTCTTGAAGAATGAATACCCATTGAACCTTATTGAAAACATGAATTCAGTCAAAAGTTAACTCTTTCCACATACCAAAATCCAAAAATTCTATATACTCAAACCATGATATAACATTCTCCTTATATCAGTCATGAGCTCATGAATACGGTCAAACATTTCATTTTCTCGTTTTCCTTTCATTATGCGTATATCATCCTTTTTTCCAAAAATATCTCAATCACATTCCATGGTTACCGATACCATTGAAAACCACAATAGACCAAAACATAAATATTCCAATATTCCACGATACTATATACAACATTATTCTGGAATCCCATTACATAAACACTTAATCATTCCACCACATCGTTGTCATATTCAACATCGCCAATAGTGATCGCATGTGACTTCCCTTTGTCTTTTTCCTTAAGTGGTTGCTCATGTCGATCATCACTAAACCTTGGATTAGGGAATTTATTAGCACAATTCCCCATTTCCTTGCACTTGAAGCATTGAAGTGTAGTAGGTTCATTCTGTGTATCCCTTCCTTTTTTGCATCACTAGGCATCTTCTTCCCATCATTGCGGCATTCAAATGCCCGATGACCTTCCTTTCCACATTTGAAACATTTACTTGTCCCTTTAAGACAATCTCCACCATGCTTTTTTCCACACTTTGAGCATAAGGAAACATTCATCTTCTTTTCACCATTATTCTGAGATTTCTCCTTGAACTCCATCTTTCGTTTCTTGTCAAAACTATGAGATAGATAAGTAACACCAACTTCCATTTCTACCTTGATAGTACAACGCACAATTTCTTCATAGCTACTGAAGTCTCTTATATCTAATGCCCTTAGAAGATTTGGTTTTAAGCCACTGAAGAATCGATCAACTTTACTTTCAGGTTGGATGATAAATCCAGATGCATACCTTGCAAGCCTTGTAAAATTCGCTTCGTATATACAAACAGATACATCATCCTTTTGCTTTAGTTCAAGAAACTCTTTCTCCATCTTTTTTCGAAGAATACGAAGGAAGTACTTATTGAAAAATAAGTTCTTGAACTCATCCCATTCCATGGACTCAGTTTCATCTCTTGGCCTCGTATTCTTGATAAGATTCCACCATTGATCAGCTTCACCTTCAAAACGATATACTGCTAAGATGACTTTATCATGTTCAGAACATTGGAGAACTAAAAATATCTTTTCAGTGGTAATGATCCATTTTTCAGCAACAAGTGGATCAGAAGACCCACTGAAAGAAGGTGGGTGTTGCCTCATGAAGGACTCAATAGAATATTATTCCCTTCTCTGCTCATTTGGAAGTCCGGAATGATTCATAGCTTGTGTAAGTATAACAATAATATTTTGCACTCCATCTCCCATAACATTTGTTTGTTCAGAAGGACAATCATTGCATTGTCCATTGCATTGATCAACACGGTTCCTTCGGGTTCCAGCCATCGTCTAAAACCCAAAAAGGATAGTGTGAGAGTCAAAAATCATGCTAGGGAAAAAATCATAAAAGGGGGAGTACCCTCAATATCTAACATCTTAGGTTAAATTCTATGATCGTTAGTGAAATTCTAGGACTATAACCTATACGTATACTTAACCTTAAAGACATCCCTAGACATACCTTAGAAATATCTCTAGGGATTTCACTAAAGTTCTCACATCCTAGTTTCCAAAGGTTGACTAAACCTTTCCTCTGATACCAACTGTAGAGACCTGAAGCTTGACGTACATAGACATTACATTACTTTTGCGGAATGCTTAGTACATAACAAAAACACACACACAAGGACCGTAATAGTTTAGTGTCTTTGGAAACTCGGAATATAATCTTCTAATCGTGGTGAACGATCTTCAACATCTCCCATAAAGATCTTCCCTTTTTTTCTTACCTAAAACCTTTCATTATATCCTGGGGAAAAGAAACATAAAAGGGTGAGCTCAAATGCTCGGTAAGGGTAAACAAAAGAAATATCAATCACGTCATATTCATAAGAACATATCTTTTAGAAATCTTAACCTGAAAAGAGATCATAATTTCATAACATGGGATAAATCATAGTAGTGAAATGTAATCCCAATAATCAAAACTTAAAACATGAAACTTTGTGGCATACACACATAATCATAGAGAATCATTTCTTGTTAGTCAAGACTCATTTCCAAGACTATCTTAGTGGACAAAGTCCCTTTCTGAACCGAGTTCATTCCTCATTTCAGTCCTGTTTCACTGAACCGGTATAACCTACCATTCCAGCCATGTCTATCTCATGAGATATAAAATCTTTACCCAATGCATTGGAGTGAGATATAGGTCCCACCCATCTCATAATGATACCATTCTTATGTGTGCCACAAAATCATAAATCATACATCATTGCATAACCCATGTAATAAAAATGGGAATCTTTAAACATCGTGACATCATAAAACAATTCATATAAGATAAAAGAATTCATAAAAAAAATTCCATCACAACATAATCAAATCTATGTAATAATAGGGATAGAAACAGAACCCTTTATTATCTTAGATGGAAAATAATTTTGATAAAACACTTGAACTCCATTCTTGAGGAAAATATCATTTCTACTTCAAAAACACTTTTCCTTTCTTAACATGTCATACATATTTAAACTAAAAGAAGTTTATTAAAAATAAACTTGAAAACATGTAAAGGAATATTTTTGGAAATAATGTTTTAAAAATCCATTCATGCCGTATAAGTTAAAAAAACATTGTTCGTACTTTTGTCGAAAAAGTCAAAAAGTACCTCGTACGAAAAACGACAAAAGATTCCTTTCATATCCTTTACAAAAAACTCACCGAAGGGTAAAATTGGATTTAAAAAATTGTAGTTGGATGGAAATAATATTACATATTTAGTAAACCTTGATGTGGATGATAAAATACACCCCAGTAAATGCTAAAAGTATAAACAATCTCAGATAAAAATGAGATTGTGATATTTCCCTTACCCTATGTCTGATATGCTTTGTACATATCCGAACCTCATGTATAATGATTTAAATAATGTCATTAACTTATTACAGAATCATATTCATTGTTATTATATCATATATGGTTCACTTATGAATTTATATTACCCGTTCTTTTGTAAATTCCATGGTAAAGAAGCGTTTTGGGTAAAATCATTTCATTTATCGTAGGTGTTTGGACTTGTTGTTCTTGAAATTATTATTACTTATATCATGATTTACTTACTTACAGAATATAAAACATGATTTATATATCATATATATTCAGTATATATATATAATAGATAGATAAATGAAATGAAACACACCGTTTATGGAGACGGTAGTCCGTACGTACGCATGAACTCTGTTTTCCTTTCCTTATTGTCTTGAATGGAAGTTAGTAGATGACATACATATATATATATACATAAATCCAGTAGATTTAACATATCATATATTTCATTATTATTCATTATATATACTTTATAATCATTCATGAATGGTTAATGTGGAGAATGAATCTCATCACGTCGTGGAGACGGTAGTCCGTACGTACGCACGAGCAATGATATTGTTCTCACGATCGTGAACTTGTGTTGAAGTGTATGTATACTATTTCAGTATAAATATCACTTTATAATAATCATATATATTTACTCATTACACCATTATATCCATCCAATTAAGTTGGTGGCGGAATATAGATTACACCACGGCGTGGAGACGGTATTCCGTACGTACGCACGCGCGGTGATTTCATTTTCCGTAGGATGGATAGATGGTGAAATAGGGTTGTTTCATACTTATAATAACATATCAGTATATGAGTGATACTGATGTTATTACTTCATAATGAAACAACTAAATAATAAGAAGTGGAAGAAGAAATAAATATGAAAGAATCGGTAACGGACATTACCTCTTCTTTGAAGTGCTTCTTTGAGACCTTCTTTTAGGGAACTAAAATTGGTCTTTGAAGAAGAACAGAACCTCTAAGATGTTTCTAGGGAAGTGGAGAAGAGAATTTTTCAGGGGTTGGCCGAGCTTCAAGGCTCAATGTGGTGTGAGGAAGAGAGGGAGGAGGTGCCCTTTTATAAGGGAGGAGAGGGGTACCTTTGGAATAACTAAAAATATTATTTTATTATAAAGCCAAATTCGGTTTTAAATAGCTCCAAATTTAGTTATTTCGAAGCTAAGGTGGGTATGGGTCGAAATACTCTCATAAAATAGAATTTGGACATGTTTAGTTCACTATTTTAACCTTATCATTTAGTTTTAACTTTATGTTAGATAATTTTACTTTTACCGTGTCTTTTTGTGTTCTTACACTATAAGGTTAATAAACATACCATAAAAAGCCAAACTAAACCCCAATTTGTTTATTATTAATATATATAACCTATCTATGTCATTTGGCCGAACCTCAGATTTTTAGGAATAATATAACAATTGATAATATAATATTTTTTTAAAAAACTATTTTATGTCAATTTTGACACTATTTAATAATTGATTTTTGTGAAACTCATAACAGAATTATTAGTTCGAAAAAAGTTATATAAATCAATAATAACATGTCATATTAACCTATAAAATTAGTGGAATTCATAAAAAGTCACAAATTACATTTATTTTGGTATTTATAACATCAATTATGTCAATATTTCATTAATAAGATAATTACTTCATCATCTTTGTGTCATAAATAAATTAAATTATTTAATGTCTAAAAATTACAAATAAAATACCATTATGTAGGAAATCCATTTATCTTTCTAATGAATATTTATATTCGAATTTATCTTATGTATAACCCTATATTAAAAATGATATACTTATTAAACTTTGATTTTAACTATTTTAACCCTTCTTTAAATAAATATATAATAAATGTCCTAATCTAATCCAAGTGGGCCTAAATGGTCATATTTTATTCCTAAGATTGTTTTTGGTCGAATTACACTTATCCAATAGAATTAGGACATGTGTTAAGGTAATAATAATATCATTTTTACCCTTAATTACCCTATTTACTTTTAACCGTGGTAAAAAAAGTAAAAAGTTACTATTCACCAAAAATTATTTTCATCTCATTGAACCAAATTTTACTTACTGACATCAACCGTGTCTCTTGGATTTTTGAAATTCCACTCACCGAAGTGGTAAAATTACGTTTTATGAAAAATTCATTTTTTTAACTACCACTTAGTGGTTTCACTATTCATCAAAAAATGAAAGTTTCCAGAAAAATACCAAAAATTAGGCCTAAGCTATATTTGATATTATGAACTCAAAAATGATGTCTATTTTACCAAATTCAAAACATATCAGTTGCATTATTTAATTTAAAAAATTAATTCCCATTGTCAAAACAAATAGCGTGTTTTTAAGAGATAATAACTACCAAAAGATTGACACTTGTTTATGTCTGGTTTAAATGTGAAATTACATCCAATGACCATCATTGTATTAAATTGTAAAAATATATTATGAATATACTTTAAAACCACTCAAATTAATAATTTATCACTATTAATTATTTCGATTAAAAAGGCTATTTTTAATTAAAATTTAGTACTTTTCACTACTGATCAGAAAATGAAAGTTATCCGAAAAGAACCAAAATTTCACCCTAAGCTAATTTCGATATTCCGAATCCAAAAATGAAGTCCATTTTGAAAAATAAAATTTCAAAAATTTCAAAAATTTGTTATTACTATTCATAACGGCTAGTTTTAATAATATTTTAATAGCATATCGTTGTTTAGTGAAACTCGGTATTGTGTACTACACACACTATCGAGGAAGGTCATGATTGCGTGTAAGGCAAGGCAAGTCAAGGATGCGTGTTGTGCAAGCTCCTTTTGGTGTAGTGTTCAACACAAGACATTAATGAAATTAAAAAGAATATTTTTTCATAAAATCTCGGGGTGTTACATAGGAAGAAGAGAATGATGGTGGTATTTATAGTGGAGATGGGGAGGGGTATTAGGTTATTTTAATAATTAGTTTAATATTTTTTTCTCAGGACTATGATTAGTCATGATTCATGTGACCCCAAATATTAATATGTTCATGTGAGTTCGAACCAATTGGTATTACATCATTGATTATCTCAAAAATATTTTACTTAATTAATAATTTGAATATACGTTATTTTACCGTATTTCACTATTCATCAAAAATTCATGAATTTCAAAAAAATCCCAAAACATATAACCTAAAAAATTTTCAACATGTAGAATTCAAAAATTAACTCCTTTTTTTAAAAATTATTTTCTTAAAATTATTAATTTAAATTTTAAATAAAATCCAAATTCATTCAAAAATAACAATTTTCAATCTATAACTCATTTTTTAACACATTGAAAAATTAATCAATATCCCATTATCATATAACCTTATGAAAATAAAATAATAATAAAATTTCTTATTCATTAGGGTCATATTACTATTGATAAGGGTATGTGACTATTCGGTAAGAATCAAGTTGGTTTTATCAACCTTCAAATAACTTACTGGTCACAACCGTAGATGATCGTTTTTTCAAATACAAATCATTGAAGTGTAAAATTTATCTTTAATGGATAGTTATAAATATATAATTAAAAAATCATGCATTTAAATTTATTTTTAAAACCTTGGGGAATTTCATTATCCCTACCTTCTATAAATTGAATCCTCGCAATTTTATATACTTATTGAACAAGTGAGGGTGTCTTTCCCTCAAAGAATTTTCAGACTCCCATGTTGCTTCTTCAAACATGTGGTTTCCCCCAAAAAAACATTACCTGATGGATTACCTTATTCAACAATACCTATTATTTTTTATTAAGAATCTGAACTAGTTTCTCTTTATAAGAAAGTTTTTCTTCCAACTGAACTACTTCTATGATCAATACGTGAGATGAATTTGTCGCATACTTTCTAAACATCAAAACATAAAAAACATTATGTACCTGAGATAAACTCGGTGGAAAAGCTACTCGGTAGGCAACTAATCTAGATTTCTCTAGAATTTAATAAGGTCCAATGAAACATATACATAGCTTTCATTTCTTACCAAAATGCATAACACTTTTCCATGGTGATATTCTAAGAAAAACATGATCACCTACCTCAAAAGAAAAGTTTTTCCTCCTATTGTCTGTAAAAATTTTCTGCCTACTCTTAGTTGTCCTCATGTGTTGTTGTATCATCTTCACTTTTTCATCCACTTCCTCTACTAACTTTAGTCCCATAAACTTCCTTTCTGATACTTCATCCCAAAAAAACTGAAGTTTGATACCTTTTCTCATATAATGCCTCTAAAGGTTCCATCTATATACTGGGATGAAAATTATTATTATAAGGAAAATAAAATAGAGAAAGAAGCAGATCCCAACTTCCGTAATAGTTCATTGAAAAAACTGAAAGCATATCCTCCAAAGTCTGAATCATTCAATTTTTCTACCCATCTAATTGAGGATGAAAAGTTATACTAAAATTTAATTTTGTACCCAGCGACTTCTGAAGGCCCTTCAAGAAATTTGATGTGAACCAGTGATCCTAGTTAGATACAATGGAAAGCGGCACTCCATGTAACATGAAAATATGTCTAAGGTATAGTCGAGAAAGATGTTCCAAATACATTGTATCTCAAATAGAATGAAAATGTATAGATTTATTCATCTGATCAACAATAACCCAAATCGCATTGTTACCTTGAGAAGTCTTAGGTAGTCCCACCATGAAGTCCATGGATATATTCTCCCATTTCAACTCTGGCACTAGTAGTGGCTGAAACATCCCCTTCAGTAACTACCACTCTGCTTTAACCTGTTGACATGTCAAACATTTCAGATTAAAATCTACAATATATATTTTCATTCCATCCCACCAGTAATACTTCTGAATGTCTCTATACATCTTAGTACTACCAAAATGAACTGAAAATGGGGAACTATGAGCTTCACACAACAAATCACTAGTCAATTGGGAATCACAAAGCACAAATAATCTTTTTCTAAATCACAAAACACAATATTTATCAAGGTTATATTCTACAAACTTACCCACCTTATCCAATTATACATTTTTCTATAGCTCACTATCTTCTATCTATGATATATTAATTATATTTGATAACAATGACTGCACTGAAAACTGTAACAAAGTAGATATATTTCCTGTACCAAAAACTTCTAAGAAAAAATTCATCAAATCATTAATCATGGGATCATGATCCAAACATAACATAGTTAATGATTCGTAATGTTTTCAACTCAAGGAATCCACCTCTTTGTTTTCATTTCCTAGATGGTAATTGATCGTACAATCATAATATTTTATCAATTCAATCTATCTTATCTACCTCATGTTTAATTCCATCTATGTGAATATATACTCTAGTGTTTCATGGTCAGTATATATTTGACATTTGGCTCTATATAAATGGTGCCTTTAAATTTTCAAAGCAAAAACCACTGCTTCAAATTTTAAATTATGTGTGGGATAATTTAACTCATGAGTATTTAGTTGTCTTGATACATAATCAATTACCTAATCATTATGCATCAAAACACAACCAATTATTTTCAATGAAGCATCACTATAGATAAAAAACTCGCCATTTTGGGATGGAATGGCCAGAACTATAGAATTCACAAATCTCTTCTTCAGTTCCTGAAAACAAACATCAAATTTTTCTGTTCACAAAAAATTAACCCCTTTTTTGTGTTAACATAATTAGCAGGCCAGATAACAGTGAAAATTATTTAACAAACTTTCAGTAATAATATTCTAATCCAAGGAAAATATGAATCTCGATAACATTTTTAGGTATTTTCCAAATATCAACAACTTTTTTTGGAGACATTAATAGTTATTTCATCTTTATTTATAACATGGACAAGAAAATAATATTTTTTCATCCAAAAATAACACTTTCTGAATTTTCGATGCAGTTTAGTTTCATTTTAGGTTTGAAAAAAAACCCTTATATGTTTATCATGCTCCTCTTTACTCTTAGAAAATACCATAATTTCATCAATAAACACAGCCAAAAACTTATAAAAGAATTCATTAAATATTATATTGAGAAGACTAATGAATAAATCCGGTGAATTAGTTAACCCAAACAGCATAATTAAAAAATCATAATGCCCATATCTAGTACAAAAATATGTTTTCAGGATGACATCATCTTTCACCTTTAGCTGAGGGTATCTAGATCTCAATTCAATCTTTGAAAATTATGGAGTTTCGTAGATCTGATCAAACAAGTATTTGATATTAGACAAAGGGTACTTGTTTTTAATAATGATATTATTCAAGGCTCTATAATAAATGGAAAGTCTCTTGGAACCATCTTTCACTTTAATAAACAAAACAGAAGCACCCCATGGTGAATTTATAGGATGAATGAATCCTTTATCAAGAAAATCTTGCAACTGATTTTTCAATTCAATAAGTTTCATTTAATACATTCGATATAGTGGTTTTGAAATTGGTTTAGCATCAGGTTCTAAGTCAATTGTGATTTCGACATCCAGACCAGGTATAACATCGAGAAACTCATCTAGAGAATCATCAAGTTATTAATTTACCACTGGAACATCATAAACTGAACAATTCTATTATTTTTTAAAATATGAGCAAGATAACTTTCATTTCCATTATTGAATAGTTTCTCATCTTCCTAATATGTCATCAACTTAATGGGTTCGTTCTTGTATACAAACTAATACTTTTTCTGAAAAAACAAATTTTTTGCAGGTAAAGTCTTCCACATACCACAATTGAAAAATTTTATAATTCCTCTATGCTATAATATTTCCCACTTGTGTTTTAACAATAAGTTATGGTCTCATTTTTTGAGGTGTTATTTCCCATTTACCAGAAAATTCATCAGAAATAAACTAATGTGAAGACCCTATATCAAACAAAACTTTACAAAACTCTGAGTAAACAACCAAGGTACATGATACAACTTCATCGGATGTACTAATTTATGATAACGTAGTCACAAATGATCTCATTACACTTTTAAGATTATAATATGGCTTATTTACAACATTCAAATCTCTCTTTGGGAAAGTATTTTAATAATGACCCATCTCACAACATTTAAAACACTTTATAGCTTTCTTATTAGTATTAGTATTAGGATCATTTTTATTAAAATCCCAGGCCATATATCTAAACATAACACATCAAAAAAACATCCCATATTTAGTAAGAAATTACCCATGGAGCTTCCTGCAACACTTTTTGAAAACTGGAAACTAGAAGTTCTTACCCTTAGATTTCATTAATTGATTCCTACACATTGCCTGCCACCTAGACCTCTTCTTATCTTTGTTTTCAAGGCGAATGTGATCATCAGAAAACTCTTTATCTACCCCCTCATCATATCAGAAAATCATCTCATAATTTTTGAATTCATGGGAGACCAATTCCCTTTAAACCTTGGATTTAATCCTGAGTAAAAGTGGTTCATCTTTTTATCAACATCCAGAATAAGATTTGGAGCATACCTTGCCTGTCGGGAGAATTTTTCTTCATACACAACCACTGAATCTTCCTCTTTTTTCTTAAATTCTAGGAATTTATTCTTCATCCTATGTAAAACTACCCTAGCAAAAATATTTTTCATGGAAAATACTTTTAAATTCATCCCACTCTAAGGCATCAATATTCTCTATATCCCTGATATTATTAAATATTGACCACTGCTGATCAGCTTTACCTTAAAAATGATAAATTGAAAGAATTTCCTTATGATTATATGAACATCCATTAACATCAAATATCTTTTCAAGGTCTTTAATCCATACTTCAGTCACTACTAGGTCAGAAGATCCATTAAAAGCGGGGAGGGTGTTGTCTCATAAAAGTTTCCAAAATCATCATGTTTCTTTTTGGTACCTTCGGTTGTTATATTTCATGTATTTCACCGCCATTTATATCCTATTTAATCTAATCCATTACTATCACGAACTGCTTAGTTATAATCCATACTATTCCAAGCAGTATATTTGGAAAGATATCATTCTTTAAGTGCCTTTCCTCTTCAGCTTTCCTATTTCTTCTATGGAGAACCATTCTGAATAAATATATCTTAGTTTAATAAACATGGTAATCTTAATCTACTATTTCAAATTAACCATAGAGAAAAAATAATTTATGGTTTTCTATTATCATCATCCCAATCCCCTAATGTAATCTAAACTTTCATCTGATACCAACTATAAGGACTCTTCCTTATTACATTACATAATCTTGAATTTTAGTCAAGAACATACTTCCTTTCATATTTAGGATCTTTTAAAGTTTAGAGTGTTAGATAATTGGGATATAAAACATACATAAAATTACGCATTCATATAGAAGAGATACCATAAAACAGTATCTATTTCTTCTAAAATATAAAACTTTTCAAATAAAGCATGTTTTATTTGACAAATCTTTATAACATTTAACTTGGCTTCTTTATTGGTATTACACACCCTTATAACATATGAAAATAATTTAAAAACATTGGATGAGTAGAAAAATCTCTTTAAGGGATATAAAAAGAAGTAAATAATAACTTATTCCATGAATACTTATAATGTATGAAATCATTTTCAAAAGACATACTTTTCATCCATATAAAATTACTTTGTGAAACTTGAGATTTCCATGAGATTTACACAAAAAATATAGAACATAAATAGAAACATACTAGTATCTTGGGGAATTATTTATTTATTTTTTAACCATCATAGATACCTTATGATTTTTTACTCTCCTGGCTACTTTACAATTTAACCCTCATAGATACCATTTTGTGTAACCATCGTAGTCACACTTGGAGTAACCATACAGCCAACCTCATACATACACAGACCCAATACATTAGAGGTAGATATAGTTCCAATCATTCATCATAATTAATACCCAAGAACTAGAACATAATCATAAAACATGAATAATTTCATAAATACAATTATTTTGAATTTTGTAAAATAGAATTTTAAAAAAAGTTACCCTTACAAATATCATCTAACTAAAGTGAGATTTAATAGAGTGGATGGAAAATGTTTATACACAATAAATATAAATAATTCAATATAATATAAACAATATTCATCACACAGATAATTTTAATACCACATAAATAATGAAGTAGAAGGATAACCCAAATAATGTAAATCAGTGTAAGAATTCCCTTACCTGGAGTTTCTCTTACTTCAAACATTTTTAAAACTCTTATATAATGGTTGGAAAAGTGTGTTATTAATATAATAAAGAAAAAATTTCATGTTTATAACACCTTATATGATCATTTCGGAACATCATTTCACCCTTTAATTATTTTTATTTTGTTCCTTCCATTGTTATGGGTACTTTCTTTACATGATTCCCAGGGCCGGTTTGTATTTAATTTTCTTATCATAAGGAAATCAAATTCTAGAAGTGGAATGAAATTTTATTAATTTGTTTCAATAATATTTAATGATACCATAAAGCATTTTTTATCATATATGATGATGAATCCTTTGATAAAACATTAAAGATATTTGTTTAGAACATTTTTTATGGTTCCTCAATAATCATGAACTTGTTTAATTATATAAATTAATTTCATGCAAAGGAGTTCAATATAGATCATTAAATAGGTTACATAATACACTATAAATTATTTTTCAACCATTAAAATCATTTTATGATCAGATTTTAAGGAATTAATGGTAATTTCAAAACACAACCCTCATGATTTTGGTAAAATGACACATCTCGAACGATGTTTTTATAAAAGGGGGAGGAGATGAAAAAAGATGAGGAACATTTTCCATAAACATGATAAAATATAGAATATAAAAGATTATGGAGCTTTCATGACTCTTGGATAAGGGGAAGATAATATATTATAAGAAAAGAAAGGAATTTAAAATAAAACACATGAAAAAGGAAGATGATTCTTACCTCTTGATATCTTCCCTTTGAGATCCGCCTAGAGGCCTTTGGTTTTGGTGTTTTTGTGAGAACAGAAGGTATTAGACATGTGTAAGAGACTTGGGTAGGAGATTTAACATAAATTGGAAAATTCTCAAGTATTTAGAGGTGTGAGAGGAAGAAGGGAATGATAGTGGTATTTATAATGGATGTGAGGAGGGTTTTACATTATTTTAATCATTAGTTTAATATTTTTGCTCAAAACTATGAATATTATTGATTCATATGACCCCAAATAGTAATAAGTTCATTTGAGTTTGAACCATGTGATATTACATCAGAGATGATGTCAAAATAGTGTATTCCACAGATAATTTGAATATACGGTATTTTACCGTATTTAACTATTCATAAAATATTCATGAATTTCAGAAAAATCCCAAAACTTTACCCTAACCATTTATTGAAGTGTAGAATTAAAAAATGAAATAAATTTTTTAAAAATAATTTTCTAAATATTATTAAATTAATTTTTAAATAAAATCAAAATTTATTCAAAAATAACAATTTTAAATCTATAACTCATTTTTTAATACCTTGAAAAATTAATCAATATCTCATTATCTTATAACCAGAAGAAAATAAAATAATAATAAAATTTACTATTCATTAGGGTCATCTTACTATTCATAATGATATGTTACTATTCACCAAAAATCAAGTTAGTTTTATCATACTCCAAATAACTTGCTGATCACAACTGTAGCTAACTCTTATTTGGAAATTCAAATCATTGAAGTGGAAAAATTTTGTTTAAATGATAGTTATAAATATCTAATTAAAAGAAAATTTCATGCATTTCAATTTATTTGTAAAACCTTGGGGAGTTACACATTCATTCTCAGTTTATTGATGGTGTGTTTTTTTCAATTATTTTTCATTCTATATTGATTATGTTTAATTGATTATGATTCAATTATTATGGTTTCATTATTCCATTATTTGTAACCATTACTGAGCATTTGACCTCACCCCTTTCATTTTTTTCCTTCCACAAGTTATGAAGATAATATCATTTATATAATTTTAATGGATGTAGTTTATTAGCTTTTGTTTTATACTATATGTAGTTTTCTTCACCCAGTGTAAAATGGGTTTCATGTATTTATCTGGTTTCTTTAAGAAAACTAAACTACTCGGTCCTTCAGGATATGATTACTTGTAATCATGATAATGTAATAAAATAATTTATCATCTCTGGGCTTCTAGGGTAGGGGATTTGCAGTTGGTATGAGAGGAAGTTTAGTAGAAACCTTAGAAACTACATTTAGAAAATGTAGATTAATGAAAAAAAACCTAAAATAGGCTTTGAGGATAATAATACCATAACATACAATAATTTTGTTAATGTATATATTTTATGGATATTCCTAGTAAATACATCAATATATGTATAATACATGTGGATGTGGTTCTAGCACAGATTTACCTAGGGGTAACAACTTTAATAAGGTGTTCCAATCTTGACTCAGGATAACCCGATACATAACAACAAGACTTACTGCACACCTAGTTTGACACTCCTACGGGATATTATTAGGATAATTCACATTTTTATAACATACCATTATGGAGGATTTTTGCTTCCACAGTAACCAAAGTATATGGTTCTAGGATTTACGATGTATAAATTGATGCTATGTGTTATACCATGTTTAAATTTATATAAAGATCATAATTTTATGAGCTAATCTAGTATATGTCATTGTTTAGCAATTTTGAATAGTATAAGGAATGAGAACTCCACCAATGAACATGGTGAAAAGAGTAAAAAGGATAATATCTTTCATGGTATTAAGCCAAAATATTAAATGGAAATACTCTCCAAGGCATCCTCATAATATTAAGAAATAGTATCATGTGTTAACAATATAATTAAAGAATTATATGAGTCGTATAGATTTTAGGGGAAGAAAGAAAATAAAAGGATGGAAGAGAAAAATATAGATAAAGGGAAGAAGGGAATGAAGGGTCTTCCCATATGTAATAACTAAGGAATAAATCAACCATAAAAATTCTTAATGGGAATGGGATTTTTTTATAAGTTTGGAGAAAAAGGACACCAAGTTTGTGATTTCAAGGGTAAGAAAAAGGTTTCAAATGTACAATGACTAAACTATGGGGAGATTGGACACTATTCCAATCAATGTCCCAAAAATCAAAGAAATATACCCTCAATGATGCTATTGGATTGTGATAAAGTTATTCTACTACCATAGATAATTAGTAATAATTAATATTTCTATTCATGACTTATATTTTTTTAATGTGTTATCAGCAGTGTACTTGTAATAAGAATTATGGAATATTTGAGGATTGTACTACTTTCACAAATTGAATCTGACCGCCATCATTACCAACACCAAACGTGGCCCATGAATAGGCCTGGACGGAATTATCTATCCCCAAGGGTTTTAACAAGTTCCTAGGTATCATGTATTATGGGTTGGGAACTATTTATCCGAGTTTAGAATCATTTAACAACCAAAAACAATCAATAAACCAAATCTGAAAATTTATGCCAAACATTCCATAAATAGAATCCAAAAGTGAGTGCATAGTTTTAACCAAGATACATGAGGTCCATAGATACATAAAAGAAGTAGAAAAATATCCCAAGGTACTCCACATGATAAGGGGTTATCAGCCACAAGTCATCTCCACAATACCACTCCAATAGAAGAAATAAGAAACATGAAATGCCATCACTTGAGGCCTTTCCTTTACATACGTCAAACATGATCAAGACTATTTACACCCAAGGGGGGTAAGTAGGGTTTTATCCTAAGACCAATAGTATACCACCAAAATTATTCCATATAGTAAGTACTACAAGATGAAAAGAATTCAATTTTTTGATAAACCAGAAATGGTGGCAATAAATTCTAAAAAATGAACCTTTTAAAGGTAAACAATTTTCAATGGGAAATTTTAAATAATGAACACATATAATTAAAAATTTTAAGATGCTTCATTTTTCCATCCAAATACTCCCAAATCCAATGATAAATACAAAAGAGCCGACGAGCACTAATCTCAATAACACTCCTAGGCACTAGTTAGTTTAGGACCCCATGTACCTCATATCTCGATGTAAAGTAACCCTAGTAATATATGTTCTCATGAATGATCCACTAGTAGGGAACATAAATATAACCTAGTTGTCCTTATACATCATCAATATAGTTTTTTAGTGTTTTCAATTACCAACTTTCTAAGTGAAATAGGGACAAAACTACTCGAAATCACTAGCGTACTAGTACAAGTCTGTCCACCTAGATACCTGGGTTTCCCCATTTGTGATCAAACAAATTTTACATGTTACCAAAATCCAATTTTAAATAAAATCACCAGTTTTGGTCACCCACATTCAAAATTTTATCTACTCATGCTTTTCACCACTTATATAACTCAATAAAACATTTAGAATTTCTATAAAACAACATCACAAAATATAAAAAACTTTTCGCACAAAAAATCCATTGACAACCCCCACTTTGATCACCATGTTCATACCCATATTTAAACAAAATATAATTGAAATCACTAAAGTATTTTAGTAACACCATTTCATAAATTAGAAAACAACCCCAAATGATCCAACATGGGATATCAATGAAAAAACCCATTTTCACACAAAAATGCCATTTCAACACCATTTTCTTAACAAATACCACCAAAATAGTTTTTTCACCAATGCCAAATGAAGATTAACAAGAAAAAATTATAAATACTGAAATGATAAATCATTCAAGAGTTCTTACAGATGGAATCACCTACCACAAGTGTTAAAACACCACATCCTTGTGCGAAAGATCACCCACACCTCTGCCGCACCACAAGGGAGTTAAATCAAACCTAAACCCACAATATCAGACCAAGAAACCCAGGATCAAACCCTTAGTTCTAATCCCTCGTTTATATACAATAGTAACTTCATGAATAAATGGATGAAACACTATAAAAATGAGAGAATGAAGAAAGGAAACCCACTTATATGAGAGATATTGAATAAATTTCCCCAAATCCACAAAAATTGGAATTTCCATGCAACCAAAACTGATAGGGAGGATTGAATGAGGATGATGCAGTCAATTGGAGACTGAAATGGAGGGTGAAGTGTGAAAATTGAAGGATTTATAGAAAAAAAAATTACCTTCTTAAATCTGGATGATTTGGGAAACCCTGAGAAATTTCTCCCAAATATTTGATGAAAATGAGCTCCAAAGATGAAAAATCTATAATGGGGGGGAGAATAGGGTTTTTTTCTTCAATTGGGAGGTGGATTCAATAAAAAATATTAAAAACTCTATATATTAAATAATTAATATTTTTTTATAGCAGGAAATTGGCTCACGTGTTTGCAAAATTCCTAAAACAATCACCCAAATAAAAAATGATAATGAGTTCCTAAGGGGTCCAAATGGATATAGTGGTTTTAATATATCAGGGGAGTCCAAATGGGAAGTGGAATAGATGAAAAATGTTAAAAAATGAATAATTTATAAGAGAAACAAATTTTATTTTTTAATTTGAAAATGGGCTAACAGTTTTGCCAAAATTTTGATGAAACCCCCCTTTCTCCAAAAATTAATGGGAAACCCCCCAAAAAAGAAATAATAGAATTTAAGTGGAAAATACGTTTACAATAAGTCATCGATGTGACAATTCTTCCCACAATGCAAACTTTTCACCCTTAGAAATCCATCTTGAAGCCTGATTAGATAAGAGAAAAGAAAAATTCTACTTAACCCAAGACATATGCTCCCATGTATCATGATCATTAGTTTCATGCTTTCAAATGACTCAAAATATAGGAATAATCTTCCCTCGAAGAAATTTTTCTCGGGGGTCCACAATTTTCACCAGCTGCTCAATCACCGATAAATCAGGCTCTATCTATAGTTCTTCTCAATTTAGCACATGGGACAGATCTGGGTTGTACTTTCTCAACTGGGATATGTGGAAGACCACCTGAATGGAAGTCAAATAAGAAAGAAAGGTCAAACTATATGCCACCCTACCAATACGCTCAGTGATCTGAAAAGTACTTATATATCATGGAATCATTTTCCCTTTCTCTTCCAATCGATGATGGCATAAATGAGGGGACACTTTCAAGAATACCCTATCACCCATATAAAAACCATGGTCTTGATGCCTCTGGTCAACATATGATTTATGAATACTCTCATATATCAACAAGAACTACCTAGTCAACTTGACCTTCTCAGATGTCTTCTGCACACGGCTCGTCCCTAACAGTAGAGTCTCACCCACTTCAGCCCAACATAGAGAGGACAGACAAGGCTGACCATAGAGCTCATAAAAAATGAGCCATTAAAATAGGGGATTGGTAAATATATTTATAGACAAATTCAGCCAATAAAAAATGGATATCCCATGAACCTCCAAAGTCTAAAACACATTCATGGAGCATAACCCCTGGGATCTCATTTTCCCACTCTGTCTGACAATACTTTTGAGGATGGTATGTCGTGCTCATCTTTATATTCATCCCCAAGTCCTTATGATGGTCTTCCCAAAATCGAGAGGTGAAATGGTGGGTATCTATCTGAGACAACTACTGATGGCACACCATTAATACTTACCACCTCCTAGAGATACAAACAACCAAACTCATCAACTTTAGTAGTATATTTGATTGGAATGATGTGGGATGATTTGGTCAGATGATCAATCACCAACAAATGGAATTCTTACCCTAAGGTATATGAGCTAAGCCAACAATGAAGTCCAAGGAGACCTCATCCCACTTCCAGGTAGAAATGGGTAATGGCTGGAGTAACCTAGAGTGCATTTGGTTCTCCGCTTTCACCTGTTAACATGTGTAGCATCTCGACACAATGTCAGCTATGTCTCGTGTCATACCTAGCCACAAGAACTATCGTCAAATATCATAATAAATCTTGGTGGCACCCGGATGGACTACCCAATGAGACTGTTGGATATCCTTCATCACCACCTTCTGTAGAGACAAAGGCACTACTAAACGGCCCTTGAACCACAATATTCCCTCAATAGATTATAACCAATCAAAATATGTCTCCCCACCATAAAGAAACAAAATCGACCACTAACAAAGATCATCACTATACTGTTCTTGGTGAATCAATTACAATAGAGAAGAAGTCAACTGAATTCTCACCAAGAACACACCTCTATTGTGCTCCTTAGTCTCCACATGCCTCTAAGAAAAGATCCCCATCAAAGTCCACTAATCACTAGACTTCTTCAATCTTTCACTGGTACTTTTATACTCAAACCATCCTCCGCCACATTACCCTTTTCCAGGGTATAGACAATGTCAAAGTCAAACCCCTGTAATTAATCTATCCAACGACACTGCATGTGATTGAGGTCCTTCTATAAGAAGATGTTGGCCAAGATTTTGTGATCAGAATAGACTATAAAGTTCTACCCAAATAGGTATTGAAACCATGTCTTCAAATCATGCATCAATGCTGCTAACTCTAGGTCATGGGTTCGATAATTCTTTTCATGTGGTCAGAGTTGGAAAGAACCATACGCCACCATCTGATCAACCTGCATAAGCACACACCAAAGACCCATACCTAATGTGTCACAATACACCACATACCCCTTTCCATCATCCGAAAAAATAAGAACACAGTAAGTAGTAAACCACTGCTTTAGCTCCTCAAAGGATTATTGACACACTATGCCTCATAAAAACTTCACCGTTTTCAGGTGGGCATGGTCAAGGGTGAAGCAAGCTGAGATAAATTCCAAATAAACCCCATGTAGTAACCAATCAGGCCAAGGAATCTCCTGATCTCGAACACATTCTTGTCCTGCTCCGATGACATAACTGCACTGATCTTCTCAAGATCCACAGAAACCCCCTACTCCAAGATCACATTCCCTAGAAACTTCACCTCACTGATCTAGAAAGGTCACTTGGACATCTTTTCATAGAGGCATTGATCCCGGAAATTGTCCAACACAATCCGTAGATGATGTTTGTGTTCCTACTCATATCCAGATCAAACAAGTATGACATCTAATAACACCCCAATGAAGGAATTCAGAAACCATTGGAACACCCTATTCATAAGCCCTATAAAGACTGTTGGAGCATTGGTCAATCGGAAGGGCATAACTAGATACTCAAAGTGGCCATACCCGCTTCAGAGGGATATCTTTGGGATATATACCTCTTTCACCCTGATTCGATGGTATCCCGAACACAATTCTATTTTTAAGAACCACTTTTCCCCCTTCAACTAGTCAAACAAATCATCTATTTGGGTCAAAGGATATTTTTTATTGATGGTTACATTATTCAACTTTTGGTAGTCAATGAACAACTGGAGGGACCCATAGGCCTTCTTCACAAAGAGAACCAGAGTGGCCCAAGGAGAGACACTTAGGCGAATGAGTCATTTGTATTTTAAGTCATCCAACTAAATCATTAATTCCCTTAATTTGGTGGAGGATATAAAATATGTGGGAATAAAGATAGGTTTTGTTCCCAGCACCAAATCGATCGAGAACTCCACATCCCGCTCCATAGGCAAGCTAGAAAAATCATCTAGGAAAACCTCTAGAAACACATCCACCAGATATGGTATTCCACCTTTAGGGGAATGACCATATTCCTCTTGCATGAGCAATGATAACTGGAAGATATGATTCCCCAACTCTAGGAGTGGAGGTCCTGTGCGACCCTACTTAAGATCTTATTCTCCTAGAAAAACCTAAAGAATACCATTAGGTACATTGAAACTCAACCTCCACCTATAGAGATCAATGTGAACTTTAATGTAAACCAGCCAATCCATGCCATGTGTCACATCAAAAAGATCTATATCTTAGACTAGGAGGTCTGACTCCATCTCAACCCCTGATATGAAAAGAGTACATAGTGGGCACCTGACACCCTGTTCCTTCTATATTCCTAGAGGCATCACCAAATCTATCACAACAGAAAATAGCTCAGTTGGAAAATTCATAATTTTTACAGTACGGGAAGAGATGAATGAAATAGAAGAACCAGTATCAAAAAATAGAATCAGTTATAGAAGAGGAAATAAGAACAATACCTTAAACAGTCGATGGTCCAACCTCTGATCCCGCTAGTGCCTGATCCACCACATAATGATTTTTAGTCTCTTTCTGAGAAAGGCTAGTTGCATGTTGCTATGCCTTGAACTAGATCTCTCCAGAAGATGATCTGGCCCTACCGTTGTGACTACCAAACTGAGATCCCCCTATCCCTGAGGGCTCTGAATGAGCTGGCACTCCTCTAGAAGCCACTGATCCTACCTCACTTTGGAGTGGACGTGACATCCTGTAAAAGCATGGAAAGTGTCCCATACCACCACAATAATGACAAGTCTTTGGAGTAAAATTGCATATTGGTCAGATTTTCCTTGGCCTCCCACACTGGTTGCACATGACGGACCTCGCATCAGAATCCAATGAATAAAACTTCCTAGGAGGTTGTCCTGAGCTACCACCCGCCTTATTTACCTTCTCCTCCTGCTTCCTTTTATTATCAGAAAAAATTCAACTTCCCAGACCTTTTATCATCCTAGAAAAACCATCCCTCCCCTTGTGGTCAATCTTCACCATACACACCTAGTCAACCACCTCTGCATAGGTTTTTAGCTTGACCATGAAGACCTAGGAATAGATCTCTAGCCGCAGACCCCTCTCGAACTTATGGGACTTCATCTACTCATTGGAGACCCTTTCTGAAGAATAATGGACAAGCTTAGAAAAATGGTTGGAATAATCTATCACAGAAAGATCCCCCTAAACAATCTCCATAAACTCTCAAGATCAAACATACGCCAAAACGTCAGGTCAGTACTGGTCATTGAGGATAACCTTAAAGTCCTTCAAGCTCATCTACTCATGCTTCCCATATTAAAGCACTAATTACCACCACGTAAAGATGGTAACCTCCAGTAATAAAGAGGCACACATTACCCTAACCCCCTGAGGTGTGTCTAAGAACTCAAACATACGCTCTATCTTTTCAAGCCACTCCTCTACCTCCTAGAGTTCTGTGCTACGTCATAAAGTATGAGGCTTGTTTTTTCAAAAACTTTTGGGCTTTATTCCTTCCAAGGACCGGTATCATATTCCCTAACTAGTGATATAATATGAGTCATTATATTTCCTGGAGCATGGGTCGCCTGAAACATAGCCTCTACTAGCCTCAGATCATGCGGTGAGGGAGATCTCTCTTTGGCTTCCTCCTGTGGGTGCATGGGAGCTTTCCGAGGAGGCATATTTCTACAAAAGATAACAGTCACAAGAAAAAAAATCAGTTCAATAGTTTTGAAAATTTCATCAATAAAATCAAATATAAATAATCCAAACACATTACAATAATAAATGAAATTGCTACTCTACCCCCACCTGATTTCCATGTGTAGTCTGCAGCCCACACATCTCACCTAGACGTGATGTCAAACGAGAAATTACAATGTCCCATGGTGACTCAAGGTCTTCCATGAGAGGTGAAGTCCAAGCACCCTACTCACAACCAAGACTTGGATCCCCAAAAGTCCTTACTCTTGTCTATCCCGACTCATCCAAAAAATAATAATACAACCCAAAAACATTAGCCCCTATGATACCATTTTGTCAGAAACCAAATATGATCACCATTATTACTAGAACCAAACCTAGCCCATAGCAAGGGCCGAAGGGTTTTCCCTATCCCCATGGGTTTTCCCAAGTTCTTGGGTATCATTTAATATGGTTTGGGAATGATTTACCTATGTTTAGAATCTTTTAATAACAAAAAACAATCAATAAACCATATCTGAAAATTTATGTCAAAAATGCCTTAAATAAAATCCAGAAATGAACACATAGGTTTAAACATGACACAAGAGGTCAAAAGATACATAAATTTAGTATAAAAACATCATAAGTGACTCCATACAATAATGGGTTATCACCCATAAGTCGTCTCCACAACACCGCACCAATGGAAGAAACTAGAAACCTGAACAGCCATCACCCAAGGCCTTGCCTTTACTTGCGTTAAACTTGATATTGTCTATTTACACCCAAGGGGTTTATGTGGGGTTATATTCTAATCCCAATAGGATACCACCAAAATTATTCCATATAGTAAGCAATACGAGGGAAAAATCAAACAAGTTTTTGATAAATAAGAAATGGTGGAAATAAATTCTAAAGAATGAAACTTTAAAAAGTAAACAATTTGGAAAGGGAAATTTGATAGAGAGAAAAAAAATCAATTAAAACATGTATGATACTGCATTATTCCATCCAAACACACCCAAATCCAATGATAAATACAATAGATTCAATGAGAACTAATCTTAGGAACACCCCTAGGCACTAGTCAGTTCTGGTCCCCATGTACCTCACATCTCGGTGTAAAGTAACCATAGTAATATCTGCTCTCATGATTGAGCCACTAGTAAAGATCATACCCATAATGTAATGGTCTAAAACATCATCAATATAGCTTTTTTAGTATTTTTAATGTCCAACACACTAAGTGAAACTGGGAAAAAAACCACTCTAGATCACTAGCGTACTAGTACAAGTCCACCCACCTAAATACCCAGGTTTTCCCCTTTGTGTTAGAATGAATTCCACATATTACTAAAATCAAACTTCACATAAAATCATCAGTTATAGTCACCCTCATTCAAAAAATTAGCTACATAATCTCTTCACCACTTATATCACTCAATAAAACATTTAAAATTTCCATAAAATAGAATCACAAAATATAACAATGTTTTTTCACATAAAATCCATTAAAAACACTCTTTGAACACCATGTGCATACCAATATTTTACCAAAACAGAATTTACAACACTAAAGTATTTTAGTAAAACCATTTCATCAGTTATAAAACAACCCAAAATGACCCAACACGGGATATCCATGAAAAACACCCATTTACACAAAAAAAATCCATAATAACATCATTTGCTTAACAAACACCACCAAAAATAGTTTTTGTACCAATTATGAAGGAATGTTAACATGAAAAAAATTATTAATCTGGTAACTATAAATCATCCAAGAGATTTTACACATGTAATCACCTACCACAAGTTTCAAAACACCAAATCCTAGTGTAAAAGTTCACTCGCACCACCACTGTAGCACAATGAAGTTCAATCAAACCTAAAACCACAATATTAGACCAAGAAACCCAATATAAAACCTTAGTTTTGACTCTATACTTTCTGTACAATAGGAACTTTAAGAATGAATGGAATAAACCCTAAGAAAATGGGATGATGGCGGAAGGAAACCCACTTACTTGAGAGATCATGAAGAAATCACCCCAAATCTACAAAAAATTGAATCTCCAAGAGACCAAATCTGGTAGGGTGGCTAAAATAAGGCTGAGGAGGTCAAGTGGACACTAAAATGGGGGTAAGTAGATAAAAATTAATGATTTGATCATGAAACAGATTACCTTCTTGAGTCTAGATGATTTGGGAACCCTTGAGAAATTTCACCTTAATTCACGATGAAAATTAGCTCCAAAGAGGAAAAATCAATAATAGGGGTGAGCATAGGGTTTTTGGATTTTATTGGTAGGTGGAAGCACCTAAAACATGAAAAAAATAATGATATATTAAAGAATTAATGTTTTTTAAAGTAAGAAATGAGCTCACGGGTTGGTCCAATGCCTAACTAAATCTCCAAAATCCAAAATGGTAATGAGTATTAAAGGGGTTCAAATGGACATGGTGATTTGAATATGTTAGGTTAGTCTAAGTGGTAAGTAAAATGGGTAAAAATGTTAAAAAATGAAGGATTTATAGAAGAAACAAATTTTGTTTTTAAATCTGGAAATGGGCTCATGGTTTGGCCCAAATCATGATGAATCCCCCCCTCATAAAATTCCTGGTAAACCCCCACAAACAAATAAATAATTGAAATTAAATATAAAATACCTTTACAAGAATTCATGGATGTGAAAAATATAGTACTTTTTTCATTACTGATTTGATACCATATATTGAATGGTACCAAGAAAATATATTCAGTTGAAAGTAGAACTTTTTTGAAAACAGATGATTTAGGGAAAAATAACCCTTAATATATTTCTGATGTTGAGATAATTATAAATAAATTATTGATTTTGATAATTACTAACTACCTTGGAAATGGTTATTTACTTTTCATCAAGTGGTCTATGCTATCATCGATGTAGTTTACAACACTTTTTTATTTAAGGAATATATCCAATAACATGTACCTTACATAATGAATACAGAAGAATCCATGTTTCCAATAAGGTTTTATAGTAATTTGATTTATTACCGTATTTCAATAGGATACATGATGAAGTTATTAACATATTTGGAATATGAAAATTTATAGCTTCTTCATGTTGATTAAGGGCTGATGATAAGTTCATCTTGAAAATTCAGTGACCTTATTTATAAAGCATTTGATCATTATATTTTGGATGGTTTAACCATTTATAAATGGTTTAAGTTGAACATTGTATGATGTTTTATAGGTTATTGTATTACTTTACCACATAATGCAACATGTGATAAGAGATTAAGTGTAGATAGTTCAATGTGAAATCAAGATATAAGATTGTGTTTATGAAATAGAAACATATATTTATTCTCTTATAGAGTGGAATAATTCGCCAACTCACAGAAAAGACTCTTCAATAAAATGTTGCCTTATTATCATAATCATTTATAGTATCATTGATTTTTTTTCATTACAGTATTTTATATTTTTACTGTAATCAACTTTCATTTAAACTTGTTCTCTGTCACTTTCCATCATAACTTCATAATTTGATTTTTTTTCTTCCAGATCCAGGTTTTTACTTCCAACTAAAGTCACCCCATTCGAGAGAATAATTTTTTTGGTGAACACCTCATTTACCATAACCTCTTTTAAAATGATATTTTATTAACCATATTTTCATTGTGGGTTTCCTATAAGGGAATTTTCAAGTATCAACCTTTAACTTTCGAAATGAAATTTTAAATTGTGAGGATGCAATTCTATTGAGGGGGGGTAATGTAAAACCAGAAAAAAAAATTTGTTATAATTTTAAAAAAATTAAGTAATGAAAAACAATTCAAATTAAGTGTTGTAATTAATAATAATACTTATAAATAATTATAATTTATAGCTTTCAAATTAATTTATTAATTTTCAAAAAAACAAATACTATTTTAAAATATTATTTTGTGTAGAAAAATGTTTTAATATGAATATATATATTTGATTAATTTTTATTAATATATTATTTAATTAAATATTTAAAATAATAATATGTATATTTATTTTTATAATTATTTTGATAAATACTAAATTATGTTATGAATATATTCACTACTAATATGACACCCAAATATTTTATGGTATATTTATTCATAAATAATTTCAATTAATTAGATAGATTAAATGCACACAAAACGTTGTTATAGTTATAACCTAGCTATTAAACTTAATTTTTCATATTTTGTGATTTTATTTTTGAAAAACGGACATACGTAGTAGCCTTTAGTATGATATTTAGAGTACGATAGGATCAACATAATTTGTGGTGAATAGTAACTCACCCTTACGAATAGTAATTTTACCATTTTAAATAGTAATATTACCCTTCTGAATAGTAGTATAACCCTTATTAATAGTAACCTCACCCATGAAAGTATAAATAAAATTTAGTAAATTTTGTAGGGTGTTATAAAATCAGTATTAACTTTATAAACATATTTTTCGAGAAAATGGTGATTTTAATTAAAAATTTAATTTATCATATCTTGATAATTATTTTCATAAAATTGAGTTCATTTTTGTATTCTGAAAATTAAAAAATGGTTATGGTGCATTTTTGGGATTTTTCTAATATTCTTGAATCTTTGTGAATAGTGGAATTCGATAATTTACAAAATATACTAAATAAATGAATTTATGCATCATTATTGAGTCATGGATGATGTAAATGTCAATTGATTCTAACTCACCTACACTTATTACTTTTTTTGTCACAGTAGTCTATATTTTTTCTTGTCTAGTTCAAAATAATAAAATAATGAACAAAATGTTGAGAAATCACTTCTCTCCTCTACTATAAAAATCACCCCTCGCTCCCTCTTCTCATCACTCCTATAAGCCTTGAAGATTTTAAATTTTCTTCACAAATACTATTCCCTATTCCCTCCCCACATCTACTAGTTCTTTTTATTTCCAAAATATAAAAATCAATCCACTTAAAGAGATTCTCAAGGAGGGGTATCCCAGAGGTAAAAACATCTCCCTTTTCCTTTTATTTTTGTTTTCATGTTCCTTATTTATTTATTGTTATATCCTTAAAAACTCTATACAAATTATCATGATAACTCTATTATCATTTATATACTATAATTATATCATTCTAATTGAAGATATATCCTCAATCTCGATACTCTCTTTTATTTTCAAAATAAAATCATCGTTCAGGAGGTGCCGATTTACAACCTTCGTGGATGACAGTCTTTCATTCTCTATTTTCCCTTACATACTTTTCATGAAACCATATACATGGTTTAAATATGTTATAAAACTTGTATTATCTCTTATTTAAGGTTCTGGAACCATTTTATTTACCTGATTTTAAATAATGGAACAAAACTATTTCATTATGATCAAAAACCGCTAAAATTAAGGTAAATGATTATCACTAAATATCTTATCTAATGATTCATCCTCATACCATATAACCAGATGATATTTATAAAAATTTAAACATTTTTATTCTCAATAATTTCATATAATTAAATTCTGTATAATTATATCCATTTTACACAAGCTTCATACAAGTGAACCGATCATGAAAACCAAGGAAACGAATGATCCCGAGCGATAAAATTGTACCGTATAACTATTAAAAAGGATATAAATAAACTTAATGAAATTATAATAAATAAAATACATATAGATATGGTTTAGAAATAATATATTTAGTGATTTAATTTGACTATCCAATACATTAATATCAAGTGAAGAACACATTCCTGTATAAGTTAAGGGGTTTCTCATCTCATTTTAATTTCCATGAGATTTATATTGTTCACCCCTTTTATCTTGTATATGGTGAATACAGGCTACAATTTGATATATAATATTATGATTATCTTTAAATTAATGGTATTATATTAATCATTTTATTATTATTAATTGTTGGTCATGTGATTCGATTGATTACAATGTGTTAAGGGACTTTAACTTAGTTTCTATTTCTTTGAGACTTAATTGATATTGTGCACCAAATAATTTTTTATGTAGTGAATCCACTGAACCTTTGAGATAATTTTTTCAAATTAAATTACATTCCTTTTAAATATCCATATTCTATTATAATTGATATGATTACTGTCTTAGACATATACCCTTTTACATATGGTGTTTATTTTGAATGTTGTTTATACTGTGGAAATATATATAAATATGTATCCCTTACTCAGTATGTAAATTGATAAAGAATATTGTTCGAGAATTAAATCTGTGTATATGAATTATTTTTACTTTTAGTGATGGTAGAGTCCTACTATATCCCCTTGATGCATATACATGTCTCATGAGACAAAATAGTTGGCGGCAAACCCTTTGAGTTTGTTTTCAAAACATAATCAGACAGGTTTCTACCAATAGACATAAACTCTAACAACGATATGATGGTTCATGTTTCAGATACATGAAATCCAAATAATAATCATTTTAATTATTCATTATTCAATTATTACATCCCATGAGTTTTTCACTATGAAAAAACCTATGGATTCACTTTGATTCTCGGTTTATTGATGGTCTGTGTTTTTAAATTATTCACCTTGCTATATTGATTGTGTCTAATTTATTATGATTAAATTATTATTATTTCATGCTTCTAGTATTTATAACCCTTACTAAGCATTTTATCCCACTCCTTTCATTTTTTTCATTCCCTAGGTTATAAAGAAGATATCATTTATTTAGTTTTCAAGGAGGCAGTTTATTAGCTCTTGTTATGTACTATATGTTGTTTTCTTCTCCCAAAATAAAATGGGTCCCATATATGTATTTGGTTTCTTAAAGAATACTAAACTGATCAATAATTTGGGATATGATTCTTTGTAATCATTCCAAATATAATAAAACAACACACCAGATCTGAGCTTCTGGGGTCGGAGCATTACAATAGCGTTACGTGCACACTTGGCGCACAGTTTGTAATAATCATGTAGCCAAATGTTATTGTATGATTTTTATAGGGAAATAGTAATTTTTTACCATTTTTTTCCTATAAAATTAGGTGTATTTTTAGAATCACAGAGGTAATACCATGTTTGGAAAATGGTTTGTCTAACCTTGCACTGCAACTGTGTAATGTGTGGGGTATTGGACAATACAAAGCTCGTGGTTTTTGTAATATTTGTCAAAACATTTTCATGAACCGTGAAAGTTACTTTTACCTATTTAGTGAGTGAAACACATTTGTCTCATCTTTTTCTAATCCATTCATATCATTAATGGACTTAGCAATTACCATTTTCCCTCCTGGATTTAAAAACTTCAAACCCTTTCCCCTTTCCCTATATTACACAACAACAGACCTTGGGAAATCCCTCCCCCTCTTTTCTTATTATTTGATGTATCTCCCTCATAAAAATCAAATTATAGAATCTTTTATCTCATTATACCCCCAATCAATTAAGTTTTCAATCCAATTTCTTCTTTTCTGGGATTCTTTTACCATTTTTTATGATATTTCAATTAGAGAAAATATAGCATATTTATAGGGAGTTTGATTTTTTTTATTTATCACAATCTAGCAATAATATAAGGTTAATATAGGATTAATGATGCATCCATGGAAAGGGTTACATTTTCTAGGACTTTCCCCTAAATTTCACATTGTTTATAAATTTTTTTATAGTACTGCATGTCGAACATCCTGAATGTTTCAAATAATATGTGATGTGATAAAAATTATATACTTAGACCACACAAATAATGTTATTTATACACATTTATATTATTGGAGGGTTGTAACCTCATCATAAATCACCCCTTGTATGTATCCAATTAATAGAACTCATTTCCAATTGCACATAATATTAAAAAACATCATTTTGGTGTTTTTTATTGACATTTAAAAAGGGAGAAAACCTTTGTATTAAATGAATTTATTTGGGGTGTAAACCATTTTCCCCTTTTTCATAAGTTAATATTATGAAAAATATTTTGTAATTTATTTAATTGAATTATTTAAATGTATTAATAACTTGTTATATGACATATATAATTTTTAAATTAAATTCATTCATAGTATTATGTTTGGAAGATGTAGTTAAATAACATTCTAAAGTGTGTTGAATATATATTATATTTTCAATGTAAAGTTTATTTAGATGAATGTTTATTGTTAATAGAATGTTACCTAACCATTTTTTGATTATGAAGTATGATCATATATAACAGTTATCAATATGTGCACTTGAATAAATATTATATCATGATTTACTAAAGTCACTAACATGAAATACATTTTTTGGTGTGGCATTCCCAAAGTGATACTAGGACTACCATAGTGTTTTTTCATGGGTGGAGTAATGGGATTCCAACAGATTAATTGATGTGTCGACAGTGTGAGACAGAACACTATGATTTGGTCTTTGTTTTATATTTTGAATTTATATGCTGGAAAATGGGGGTCATTATATTTCAAAAAATTAAATATAATTCTATGGAAAATTCTCCTTGGGTTTTTCATAATGTTAAAGACCACCTTGGATAATTTCTTAGGGTCCATTAAACTCTCACACTAAGGATGCCTAGTTATTTGTTATTATGGCGTGGGTATAACTCTTCATTAAGGTGAAATACCAAGGGTACACCCCTATGGATTTAAACCATCTTATAAAACAACAAATACATGGAAATTATAAAAAATTATATTATCATCATTATATACAGATACCTTGGTTTCAACATTGTTCCCAAATGAATAGGGATATACATGGACACATGGGATCAAATCCATGGGTACCTTCTTTCTACATTACTGTTCTTATTTACCAAGACATCAAACATAGGTTGAAGTTTGTATAGTAAGACATGAGTCCCATGACGATGCCAATAATAAAACAATTAAGTTTTATATTATTAGATTAATTTTTTAAATTTGATATAACTTTAAACTCTTACATATTATATTCACCAATTGGATAGTATTAGACATCGTAGGTGGTGGACTAAAAAGTTTTACTCAGACCCTGTTTGGTATTCCATTCAGTACCAAGAAATATTACCATTATACAAGTTTAGATTAGGGGAATTTCCATGATTTTGATTATTGGTTTCTATTGGAGTTTGAGATTGATAGAAAATGACAGAGCCAATGATTAGGATTCCCATGGTATTTTTTTAGGTATTTTTCTTTAATTATAAAGGTATTATATGTCTTATAGCTTATATGTACTCCTTCTACAATTCTCTGTTGATATGACACCATTTTATAAATAATAGTAGTTATTTTTAATATCTTTTTATTATAATCTAGTTGATTCACCTCTACTATTTTTCAAAGTTTTACATGTTCTATTTTATTTATGTTCCAATACTATGATTGACTATTGTTATAAAGTTATAGTCTCCACGCCATACCACTATAGTCTAATTTTCCTAATCTAAAGCCTCTTTGGTAGAAAGAGGTTCTCTTGAGGCTACATGGCTGACTGGGTTTGGTCACTTATGAGAAAACTGGGTCTGGTGCATCACAAAGTGGAATCATATATTACTATTTATTATTTTACTATTTTTGATGGTTGACAAGCGACTACATGTAATATCCTAATTTTTTTGTTAAAATTAAAATATTTTTTATGGAATACAAAATATAGAACATCGAGTGTAAACGAATCGTGAAATATTAGTATTTAAATTTCATCATTATAACCTAGCCATAAAATTCATGGGTATTAATAGTATTAAATATCCATGAAATATATAAAGGCTTTAATATGTACAAGTTCATTTATTATTTATTAGTAAATAAGAACTCAATTTTTATCATATCCTTCTTATTCTTTAAGGATATGTTTTCTTCAAAAATGAATTTTATTGATTTTTTATGATTTAATATTATACTTAATATTCGTTATATTTTTAAAATATATTTTATAAAATTAAAATTGCTTTGAATTTATTATATCATAATTATTGTATGATGATAATTTTAGAATTACCTTAAAATGTTGGTTATTTCAATGAATAGTGAAAAATATTAATTTTTAATTAAAATTGTATTTGCATTCTGATTATTTATAGAGTGTTTTTTTAATATTAAATTTAATATATAGTTACTAAATTTTAATTTAATACTATGAAATTATGGTTTATTAAAGGATCTTTATTCTTGAACATAGTAAAAAAATCCTATTTACAGTAAATATTTATCTTGAAAACTAGTTTTAAAAGCATTTTTACAGAATATTATTAAATTAAATTTTTATACTTAAATATCCTAAATTATTTAAAATGGATTCCATATTTTGATCAATTGGGTAAAAATATTTTATATAGTTTTATTTTTTTATGAATATTAACAAAAATAATTTTTTTACAATGGTAAATGTTAATTAAGTTAATTAATGTTCTAAAAATGTATATAGACTAAAAAAGGACCCTAAAATAGGAAAAAAATTATATTAGAATATATTCTCTATAATATTAAAAAATTCCAAATATATGGTATTTTTCTACATTTTTTGGTTATTATGACTGAAATTAAATTTTATGTAAAGTAGAGTAAAAAATACGACACTCTTGATTTTAATAACTATAATATTATTAATAATGCGAATAACCCAAGGTTATGCTTTTTGATAAATATTAATTTTAAATAAATATTTCTTATCATCTTCGTGGAAACATATTTTTAATTTTATTTAAAATATAATTACTGTAGAGATCCAAAGCTTGATATACATGGAAGTTAAATTACTTTTGCAGAATATTTAATATACAACAAAAACAGACACCCGTAGACTGTATTAGTTTAGTGTCTTTGGAAACATGGAACAAAATCTTCTAATCATGGTGAAAGATCTTCAACCTCTCCCATAAATATCTTCCCCTTTTGTTTTCTTACCTAAAACCATTCTTTATATACTGGGGAAAAGAAAACATTAAAAAGGGTGAGCTCAAATTCTCAGTAAGGGAAAACATGAAGAAAATAAAACAAAACATATACATTTTAACTTAGAAACATGAACATGATGTTCAAACATCTAAATCTAGAGAAATTACATAAAACATGGAAGTACATAAGGGATTGATCATAAAGGAACTTTAATCATGATAAAATATAATGGGAATAAAACATGTAATTGTGGAAAACCATTAATCACATGTTATGATTTCTATAGTATCCAAGGCATTGCTTCCAAGGCCATCATAGTGGACAAATACCATTACTAAACTGGGTATACTTGTCGTTCATGCCCTGTATTACTGAACTGGATTTTAATTATCATTCCAGCCATGTCTATCTCAGGAGATATAAATCTTTACCCAATGCATTTGAAGTAGATAGAGGTCCCACCCATCTCATAATGAAATCATTCTTTCGTGTGCCACAAAATAAACACAAATCATTCATCATAACCCATAGAATAAAATGGGTTTCATAAGCGTCATACCATCATAACATAATCCAAATAAAACAAATAGATATCATTTCATCATAAGAATAATCAAACCATGTAAATAATAGATACATTATACTTGAAACATAAACATACTAAATAATGTCATCTTAGATGGAAAATAGTTTTGATAAAACACTTGAAATGAATTCTTAAGGAAAATATCCTTTCTTCTTAAAAATCTTTTTCTTTTCTCAAAATGCCATGAAATTTTAAAAGAAAACAATTTTGTTGAAAATAGTCATGAAAACATGTATAGTATGATTTCTAAAAATAAGGTATTATTAAACAATAAAAATTTGTTCATGCCTTATATGTTAAAAAACATTCTTCTCATACTTTTTTCAGAAAAGTCAAAAAGTACCTCATGCGGTAAACTGAAGAAAGATTCCTTCCATACCATGTAGTAGAAGTAAAAAAGGGTAAAAATGAATTTAAACATACATGGAATAATAGTAAACATTTTATGAAAACATTATTAGAAAATATGGACATGGATGATAAACATAACCCCAGTAAGTACTTACGAATAAACGATCTCGGATAAGAACGAGATTGGAATAATTAACCCTTACCTTATGTCTAATTTCTTACATATGTGTCTGAGACACCTGTATAGTTCGTTTAAACATATTATTAACTTATAACATAACCATAATAATATTTACGATATCATATATGATTCACTTATGACTTTATATTACTCGTTCATTTGTCAATTCCATGTTAAAGCTGCGTTTTGGGTAAAACTGTTTCATTTATCGTACTTGTTTGGACTTGTTATTATTGATATTATTAATTATATCCTGATTTAAATTATACCATAATGTAAAACATGATTTATATATAATATATATTAATCATATAAATATATATATGATAGATCGATAAATGGAATGAAATACACTGTTCATGGAGACGGTAGGTCGTACGTACGCATGAACGCTGTTTTTGTTTCCCTATTGAATTGAATGGAATTAAGTAAATAAAAAATATATGTAAATAAATATAGTGTCATTATTATGTCATATCTTTCATGATTATTTATTATATATACTTTATAATCTTTCTTGAATGGTTAACATGGAGAATTAATCTCATCGCGTCGTGGAGACTGTAATCTGTACGTACGCACAAGCGACGATATCATTCCCATAATTGTTGAATGGTATTGTAGTGTATTATATAATATCTAAGAATTAGTATCATGTTATAATAATAATATATAGTTATTATTTCCACCATTATACCCATCCAAGTATGGTGGTGGTGGAAAAATAGATTACACCACGGTGTGGAGACGATAATCCGTACGTACACACGCGCGGTGATTTCTTTTTCATAAGATGGATATAAGGTGAAATAGGATTGTTTCATATTTATAATAATATATAAATATATTATTGATACTTATGTTATTACTTTATGATGAAACAATTAAATAAGAGTAAGTAGAAGAAGAAAGAAACTTGAATGAATCGGTAGAAGAGATTACCTCTTCCTCAACGTGCCTCTTTTAAACTTCCTCTTAGGGCACTAGAGTTTGTCTTCTGAGAATACCAGAACCTCCAGAATGTTACTAGAGACATTAAGAATAGTAATGGTCAGGTATTTCTCAAGATTTAAGGATCCAAATTGTTTTAATAGGAGAGGGATGAGGTTCCCTTTTATAAGCGAGGAGAGGGGCACCTTAGAAACCTCTCAAAAATATTAATTAAAAATAAAATCAAAAAACACATAAAAAATCAAAAAATGAATCCATTAGATGATGATATGAGATAGGGTTGTAAAATAATCAACCAATAAAATTTATACACGTTTTATGTTTATTGTAAACCTTATCATTTTGATTTATCCTTATTTAATCTATTGAATTTTATGTGTGGTAAAAATATTATGATATTTAAATTTTTATAAATACTTACTTATGTGTTGTGAAATTTTTATAATTAGATAAATTATTATAGGTTAGAAAATATAACTTTAAATTTGTAATTAATAAATATTTTTGTGATTTTGAATCAATTTAATAGTATGTTATTTTTATAAAATGTCAATAGTGTCATTTTTGACACTATTTATTTATTTGAATTTAAATAAAATCCACACAGAGGATATATTAGAACCAAAATATTTAATAGACTCCTAAAATGTCATATTAACCTATAAAATTTGTTTATCGCTTTAATTATTTCATATAATATTTATTTTAATATTTTTAAAATCATTTATTTGATATTTATCTTAATAAAATAATTACATCAACATTTTTCTATAATTATTTATTATACTTATTTGTTGCATAAAAATTAAAAATAAAATACTAGGATGAATATATATTTAATATATTTCATAAGAATAATTTTAGTCTAATTTATCTTCTAAAAAAATAACTTTTAAAATGTTATGTTTATTAAATTATGAAGGTGACAACTTTGACATCATTTAAAATAAATTAATATAAGTGTCATAATCTCTTTTTTAAGGCTCCAAATGGTCTAAAATTCAACTTTTGGATTATTAGGGTGTATATGTACACGACCAATAAGTTTTGGTCAGGTTTTTGGGCTTTTTAGGGGTATTATTAGTTTAATAAAAACTATATTATTGATTTTTCACTAAATAAATAATTTCTGCATCATTAATGTATAAGTTATTAAGGTAATTATATATTTCTTAAAAATTACAAAAAATTTACCATGATAAATAATAAAAAATTAGATTTCAAATTAGTATTTATATCCGGATTTATATTTTGTATAACCTTATATTAAAAATAATTTAATTTTTAAAGTTTGAGTGAGACATATTTCACTTTCATTTAAAAAAACAATTAAAGGTCTTAATCACATACAAGTGGGTTCTAATAAATACCATTTCAACCCAACTGTATTTTAGGACTAAATATAATCATCCAATTATATTAATACATGTGTTAGGGTAATTTTATAATATTATTTTTACCATTAATTACCTAATTAATCTTTAACTATGGTAAATAAAATTTATCGTAGTTACTATTCATATTGTCTAAAAAATAAAAGTACCCTATTAACATAATTTGGACCTACTGATTCTAAATATGGAATCAATTTTTCAAAATTCAAGACATATAAGTTGTAATATTTAATTTAAAATTAATCCCGCTGTTGAGAAACGGGTTTTAAAAGTTAAAACATTGCAAAAGATTGAAATGAATTTACCTATGAATTCAATGTAAAATTCATGATAATGACTTAAATTATATTAAATGTTAAAAATCTATTCCATTTAAAATTTAAAACCAAATAATATTATAATTTATCCATCTAAATTATCTTGATGAAAATAGTTGTTTTTAATTAAAATTTAGCTTATTTTTACTATTCATCAAAATATGAACGTTATCAGAAAAATATAAAAACTTCAACCAACATAAATTTTTATATCCTTATTCACAAGAATAAGTTTATTTTTTGAAATTGAACTTATCAACTTGTTAAAAATTAGATTTAAAATGGGTGCGCCATCAAAAGGCGGCAAAACTGCATTTTTTAAAAAATACTTATTTTACCCAAAAATTTTATTTTGTTCTCATACCATCATCTAGAAAGTGTGTAAGATGGATGATAATGTTATAAAATTCAAAAATGTAGGTAATACTCTTCATAACGGCTAGTTCATAATAATATTATAATAATATATCGTTTAGTGAAACTCGGTAATGGGTATAACACACGCTATTGAGGAAGGTCGCTCTTTTATGTAATGCAAGCCAAGTCAGGGTTGCGTGTAGTGAAATATTCCTTTGGTGTTTCATATAACATAATAAAAACTTATTTCATTTATACGTTAAAAAAAATCTATACTCAATGTTGTGTAGAATAATTTCCACCAAAAGAACTTGAAATTATGTGTAATACGAGCCATGAATATTATTGTGTATACTGAAAACTAATACGGTGTTGTGTATAGCTCAATTTAATCTTGGTGTAACATACAACAGAAGATATCCATGAAATTAAAAAAATATATCTCATAAAATCTCGGGATGTTACATTCTACCCCCCTTAAAATGAATTTCGCCCTCAAAATTTGTCGGGGTTATAAATGGTTTTCTACTTGATAGTTTCTTTCATCTAAACCCACATCATAAAAAGGAATACTAAAACTTCTTTTTAAAAAGGAAATTTAGAATCATAATGGTCACCCAATGTAACTCGTCATTGGGTTTCCACATATGAAAACATAGGTGAAAACATGGATATGGAAGAGAAATCTAACCATAAACTTATGATGAAGAGTGCTAGAGGACATGGCTATGAAATATCCAAAAATCACAAAGCCATAAATTTGTGATGGTCTAAGGTACCTTATAATTCATTGGATATGAGGGTACTAGGACAACATTTTGGTTTTCAATAGAATTTCTCTAATGTTGATAAATTTTTGCATAAGGATAAATACTTACTTGATTTCAGTGTAAAATCATCATTGGTCATTCCATGACCAATTTCCACTTTATATCTTATTTAAATAAATGAAGTTGAATTTTTCATTCTTTATTTATAAGTAGATCATGCGATATAATGATAGGCCATTCCATCTGTCTCTATCACAAAAAATGTTAGCATAAGATATTAAATATACATAACTCCATCAATAGTGAGGTCAATCATATATGGTTCCAAAAATGGAATTATTCTTCATCTATCATACCACGTAATATAATAAAACTACTTTCTACAAACTAGGGACTTTTTTAGGCTAGTGGTAGGTGATAAAGTCATGTTTCACTTCGGTTGTGGGTTCGATTCCCGCATCCTTGTCCTATGTGATGGGTTTTCGCCCATCCTACATGTTGTCCTTTTTCTAAAACTATACTATTATAACATTTCAAAAATAATATCAAAAAGTTCTTGCCTTAAACAATACTATCTGATGTACAACTTAATCCATTCCATTCTTTAGGCTTATCAAAATACTTTTATCCAATCTCATAGTATAAAGAAAAATATTACTAGAGAGTTCATCTATAAAGCATGTTAATTCCATAATTTATCCCCCATATATCATATGATATATCTTGTTGATATCATTAAAAACATGTGAATACCATAATATTGTATTCTCTTCCAACATGAATTACCATAGAACCTTATTGAAAACATGAATGCTATCAAAAGTTAACTCTTTCCACATACCAAAATCCCAAAAATTCTTTATACTCAAACCATGATGTCGCTTTGTCCTTATATCAGTCATGAGCACATTAATAATATCAAACATATTATTTTCTCTTTATCCCTGCATTATTATCATATCATCTACTTTTCAAAAATATTTCAATCACTTTTCATGGTTACCGGTACCATAAAATTATTGAAAACCTCAATAAACCAATACATAGATATTCCAATATTCCACGATACTATGAATGAGATTCCACAACATTATTTTGGAATCTCATTATATAAAAATTTAATCATTCCACCACTTCGTTTTCATACTCAAAATCTCCAATAGTGATCGCATGTGACTTCCCTTTGTCCTTTTCCTTAAGAGGTTTTTGATATCGATCATAATTAACCCTTGTATTATGGCATTGGTTAGCATAATGCCCCATTTCCTAACACTTGTAGAATTGAAGTGTTGGTGGAGCGTTCTCAATAGTCTTTTCTCTATTCACATCATTATCTACCCTTTTTCCATTACTTTGACACTCAGTTGCTCGATGACCTTCTTTTCCACACATAAAACATTTTTTAGTCTCTTTAAGACAATCTCCATCATCTTCTTTCCACACTTTGAGCAAAAAAGAAACATTCATTTTCTTTTCACCATTGTTTTGAGATTTTTCTTTGAATGACATCTTCTATTTCTTGTCAAAACCATGAGATGGATATGTAACACCAACTTCTAGTTATACCTTGATATCACAATGCACAATTTCATCATAGCTACTAAATTCTCTTATAGTTAATGCCCTTCGAAGACTTGGTTTCAATCCACTGAAGAATCGATCAACTTAACTTTTTGGTTGGATGATAAAGCCAGATGCATACCTTCCAAGCCTTATAAAATTCGCTTCGTATATACCAACAGATTCATCATCTTTTTATTTAAGCTCAAGGAACTAATTTTCTATCTTTTTTTGAAGAATACGAGGGAAGTAATTATTGAAAAACAAGATCTTGAACTCATCTCATTCCATGGATTCAATTTCATCTTGGGGCCTTGTACTCTTAATTAGAGTCCACCACTGGTCTTCTTCACCTTCTAAATCGTAAACAGCCAAAATAACTATTTCATGTTCTTAATAGAGAAGTATGGAAGATATCTTTTCAATGGTACTGATCCATTGTTCAGCTATACGTGGATCAGAAGACCCATTGAAAGAATGTGGACGTTTCCCCATAAAAGACTCAATAGAATATTATTCCCTCCTCTGCTCATTTGGATGTTTAGAATGATTCATTGCTTGTGTAAGTATTGAAATAAGATTTTGTACTCCATCTCCCAAAACATTGGTTTTTTTAGAGGACAATAATTGCATTGTCCATTACATTGATCAACATAGTTCCTTTGGGTTCCATCCATCATCTAAAACTGAAAAATAACAGTGTGAGAGGCAAAAATCATGCTACGAAAACAACATAATAAATGGGGATTACCTTTAATATCTAACATCTTAGGATTAATTCTATGATCGTGACCATAATTCTAGGAATATAACCTATACTTATACTTAACATAAGGGAAATCCCTATACATACCTTAGAAATATTTCTAGGGATCTCACTAATGTTTTCGCATCCTAGTTTCACAAGGTTAACTAAACCTTTACTTTGATACCAACTGTAGAGACCTAAAGCTTGATGTACATGGAAATTACACTACTTTTGTGGAATACTTAGTAAATAACAAAAATAGACACCCAAATACCATATTAGTTTAGTGTCTTTTAAAAATTGGAACAAAATCTTCTAATCATGGTGAAAGATCTTAAACATCTCCCATAAAGATCTTCCCATTTTGTTTTCCTAACTAAAAATATTCTTTATATCCTGGGGAAAATAAAACATAAAAAAGGGTGAGCTCAAATTCTCAGTAATGGAAAACATGGAGAATATAAAATGAACCATATACATTTGAACTTAAAAACATGAACATGATGTTTAAACATCTAAAACTTGAGTAATGACATAAAACATGGTCGTACATAAGCTATAGATCATAAAGGAACATTAATCGTGATAAAATAGAATCGGAATAAAACATGTAATTGTGGAAAACCATTGAGCACATGTTATGATTTCTATAGTATCCAAGGCATTGCTGCCAAGACCATTATAGTGTACAAATTCCATTACTGAACCGGGTTTACTTGTCGTTCCAGCCCTATATTACTGAACCAGATTTTACTTTTAATTCCATCCATGTCTATGTCATGATATATAAATCTTTATCCAAGGCATTGGAGGTATATATAGGTCCCACCCATCTCATGATGAAATCATTCATTCCTGTGCCATAAAATAAACATAAATCATTCATCATAACCCATGGAATAAAATGGGTTTCATAAACATCATCTCATCATAATATAATCCATATAAAACAAATGGATATCATTTAATCATAAGAAAAATAAAACCATGTAAATAATAGAGACATTATACATGAAACAAAAACATACTAAATAGTTTCATCTTAGATAGAAAATAGTTTTGATAAAACACTTGAAATTAATTCTTGAGGGAAATGTCCTTTCTTCTTCAAAATCATTTTCTTTTCTCAAAATTCCATGAAATTTTAAAAGAAAAGGATTTTTTTGAAAATAAACATGAAATATTTTTGAGTAAGCATCATGAAAATAAGGTATTATAAAACCATAAAAATCAGTTCATGTCGTATAGTTAAAAAAAACATTCTTCTCGTACTTTTTCCATAAAAGTCAAAAAATACCTCGTATGGTAAACAAAAGAAATATTCCCTTTATACCATGTGGTAGAAGTAAAAAAGGGTAAAAATGACATTAAAAATACATTTAAGAATAATAAAAATTTTATGAAAACATTTCTATAAAACATGGACATGGATGATAAACATAACCCCAGTACGTACTTACGAACAAACAATCTCGGATAAGAATGAGATTGGAATAATTATCCCTTACCTTATGTTAAATTTCTTCCATGTGTGTCTGAGAATCTTGTATAGTGGGGTTAAACATATTATTAACTTGTAATAGAACCATAATAATATTTATGATATCATATATGATTCACTTATGACTTTATATTACCATTTCATTTGACAATTCCATGTTAAAGCTGCGTTTTGGGTAAAATTGTTTCATTTATCATACGTGTTTGGACTTGTTATTCTTGATATTATTAATTATATCCTGATTTACTTAATTCTAGAATGTAAAAAACAATTTATATATAATATAAATTCATCATATAAATATATATGATATATCGATAAATGGAATTAAATACATCGTTCATGGAGACGGTAGGCCATACGTATGCATGAACGCTATTTTTGTTTCCTTATTTAATTGAATGAAATTAAGTAAATGAAAAATATATGTACATAAATCTAGTATCATTATTATCTCATATCTTTCATTATTATTTATTATATATACTTTATTATCATTCTTGAATGGTTAAAATAGAGAATGAATCTCATCGTGACGTGGAGATGGTAATCTGTACGTACGCACGAGCGACGATATCATTCCCATAATTGTTGAATGGTATTGGAGTGGATTATATAATATCTCAGAATTAGTATCATGTTATAATAATAATATATAGTTATTATTTACACCATTATAACCATCCCAGTATGGTGGTGGTGGAAAAACAAATTACACCATGGCGTAAAGATGGTAATATGTACGTACGCACGCTCAGCAATTTCTTTTTCGTAGGATGTATGTGAGGTGAAATAGGGTGGTTTCATATTTACAATAACATATCATTATATTAGTGATACTAATGTTATTACTTTATGAAAAAACAACTAATGAAGAGGAAGTAGAAGAAGAGAGAAACTTGAAAGAATCAGTAGAAGAGATTACCTCTTCCTCAACGTGCCTCTTTTAAACTTCCTCTTAGGGCACTAGAGTTTGTCTTTTGAGAAGACCATCACCTCCAGAATGTTACTAGGGATGTTTTAAATATTAATGGTGTGGATTTTTCTGAGCTTGAAAGCTCAAAATTGTTTTAATAGGAGTGGGGTGAGGTGCCCTTTTATAAGAGAGGAGAGGGGAACCTTAGGAAGCTCTCAAAAATATTAATTAATAATAAAATCAAACCCCACATTAAAAATCCAAAAATGACTCAATTCTAAGATGAGATGATATAGGGTTGTAATATAATCAACCAATAAAATTTATACATGTTTTTTGTTTTTTTAAACCTCATCATTTTAATTTATCCTTATTTAATCTATTTAATTTTATTTGTGGTCATAATATTATAATTTTTAAATTATTATATATACTTACTTATGTGTTGTGAGTTTTCCATAATTAGATACATTATTAAATTTTAGACCATATAATTTTCAATTTATAATTATTAAATATTGTTTTTATTTTTAAAAAATTTAATAATATGTTATTTTTATAAAATATGAATAGTGTCATTTTTTACATTATTCATTTATTTGAATTTAAATGAAATCCACACAGAGGATATATTCGAACCAAAATATTTAAAAGACTCCTAACATGTCATATTCATCTAGAAAATTTGTTTATCACATTATTATTTAATATAATATTTATTTTAATATTTTTAATATCATTTATTTGATATTTCTCATAATAAAATAATTCCTACAACATTTTTGTATAATTTTATATTATAATTTTTTGTTACATTAAAATTAAAAAAAATACTAGTATGAATATATATTTAATATATTTCTTAAGAATAATTTTAGTCTAATTTGTCTTCTAAAACAACCAACTTTTAAAATGTTATGTTTATTAAATTATGAAGATGACAACTTTGACATCATTTAAAATAAAATAGTATAAGTGTCATAATCTCTTTTATAAGGCTCCAAATTGTCAAAAATTAGACCTTTGGATGCTTAGGGTTTATATGTACACTACTAAAAAGTGTTTTTTAGGTTTTTGGGCCTTTTATTGGTATTATTAGTTTAATAATGACAATATTATTGATCTCTCACTAAATAAATAATTTCTGCATCATTAATGTATAAGATATTGAGGTAATTATATATTTCTTAAAAATAACAAATAAATTAAAATGATAAAGAAAAAAAATTATCTTTCAAAAGAGTATTTATAACCGAATTTATATTCTGTATAACCTTATATTAAAAATAATTTAATTATTAAAGTTTGAGTGAGACATATTTCAATTTCATTTCAAAAAATAAATTAAATGTCTTAACCACATAAAAGTGGGTTATAATAGATACTATTTAAACCCAATTATATTTTAGTAATAAATATAATCATAAAATTATATTAAGACATCTGTTAGATGAATTTTATAATAATATTTTTACCCTTAATTACCTAATTTACCTTTAACTATGGTAAATAAAATTTACCATAGTTACTATTCATAATGTATAAAAAATTAAAATAGCCAATTAATATAATTTGGACATACTTATTACAAATATGGAATCCATTTTTTCAAATTCAAGAAACATAAGTTTCAGTATTTAATTTAAAATTAATCCCGCTGATGAGAAAACAGGTTTTAAAAGTTAAAACACTGCAAAAGATTGAAATGTTTTTACCCATGAATTCAATTTAAAATTAATGATAATGACTTGAATTATATTAAATAGTATAAATATATTATATTTAAAAATTAAAACAATCTAATATTATAATTTAACCATATAAATTATTTTTGATGAAAAAAGAGGTTTTTAATTAAAATTTAGAGTTTTTTACTATTCATCAAATTATGTACGTTATTAGAAAAATATCAAATATTTATCCAACAAAAATTTTTATATCCTGATTCAAAATAATAATTTTATTTTGTAAAATTTAACTTATAAACTTGTTAAAAATTATATTTAAAATGGTTGTGCCATTAAAAGGTGGCAAAACTGCATTTTTTAATAATACTTATTTCACCGGAAATTTTTTTTATGCCCTCATATCATGATCTAGAAAATGTGTAAGATGAATGACAAGGTTATAAAATTCTAAATGTATTTAAAACTATTCATAACGGCTAGTTCATAATAATATTATAATAATATCTTGTCTAGTGAAACTCGTTATTGCGTACAACACACGCTATTGAGGAAGGTCGCTCTAGTGTGTAATGCAAGCCAATTCAGGGTTGCGTGTAGTGAAAGATTCCTTTGGTGATTCATATAACATAATCAAAACATATTTCATTTATAAATTAAACACAATCTATACTCAATTTTGTGTAGAATAATTTCTACCAAAAGAACATGAAATTGTGTGTAACATGAGCCAAGAATATTGTTGTGTATACTGCAAACTAATACTGTGTTGCGTATAGAGCAAGATAATATTGTTGTAGCGTACAACCGAAGATATCAAAAAAAATAAAAAGAATATATCTTATAAAATCTCAGGGCGTTACAATTACCTTAAATTCTTACACAACACTCACAGTGAATTAATCCAATTAATGGGAAAATAAAATAAATGATATTAAAAAAATAAAATGTAACTATATTTATAATATCTAATTTGAAAAAAAAAGTTTATATATAAAAACAATATATTATATGGGTTTTTTTACATCATATTCAAACTCTTTAGTTTTATTTATGTAATAAAACCCAATTAAAATGAGTAACAATAAATTGATAGTAATGATATTATATAATAAATAATATTTTATTAAATGATTTACAAGTCAAAAAAATTATTAGAATCCTCCAAATTAATATTATTTTAATATTAACGTCATCAATTAACCATTTATGTACCTTTTGTTATTTTATTTTAATATTATCAACCCTCAAGTATTGAAAACATTAATATTATGGTAATTGTCAAAATGGATAACGATGTGCTAAGACAAATATATAATCTTAAAAATGTGACCAAATGTGTCCAAATTTAATTTTATGATATTCTTTTAACGCAAATACATCCTAAATTTCAAATAATTCAGTTTGGTTCTATTTAGAATTTAATTTTTATTTATATGTATTTAATATTTTGTGGAATTTTAAGATTTCTCCCTCTCTTATCAATGTCAATTCATCTTCATATTTCATTACACTAGAAAACCAATTTGGATCAGGTAATATATACTAAAATATCTTCCTAATATCCAAAAAAAAATTTTAGAGGTGTTATTTTTGGAATAATATAAGTATTACAGATCTAAAGGTTTTATGATAAAGAGATTTTGCAAATAAGTGGTATAGTTTTTAACCACATGTTTTAGTTCTATTTATTGATAAAAAATCATTTAAATTTTATTCAATCATGATAAAATAATAACACAAGTATAATACATATAAAATAATACATTTTTTGTTACTAGAATAACCTATATACATCTATAACATGCATCAAATGGAAAAGTAATTCATCGTTTGTGTGAACGGATGACAAATAACTCGCGAGTTGATGTAATTTTTTTCCATCACCATTTATCCATTATAGTTATAATGATGGATTTTAGTTATATATATATTATATTACTTGTATATTTATCATTCCTAAAAGATAATACAATACATAAGTTCTTATATTTTCATACACTTGAAAATTATAATGTTATGTGTGCATGTGTGTGCAGTACCACCTCCATGAAGTGATGTGAATATTTTTTCATAACCAAATCATATGTAAAAAATATTTAAGTATAATTAATAAAATAATATTATGTTAGTTATATTATTATCAATATGGAATGATAAAATGATACTTACATTAATTCTATGATGATCATTTAAAAATGAAAACCTTACACATTCTTATATAGGGGCTATTGTATCCAATACTGTAATGTATTTCTCCTTTCATTTCCATAATTCATGATTGAATATAAATTTATAATTTATGTATAAAAATTATTATTATTTAATTATTAATATTCCATCTATAATGTAATAATTACCTCTTTAACCATAGTTAACCTACCAATGTCATTTTGGACATATGTACCAAATATCATCAAAGTTTTTGATGTGAACGTAAATGATTGTATAGATGTATATAACATGGTTATAATTTTTATAAATGGAAGAATAAAAAATAATTATCTTAAAAATAAATTAAATAATTTATATAATTTTTTTATTTAATAAGATCAATAAGCTATAGGACGAGTCAGACTCGAGGTAAGGGACTTTCTTTTTAAAATCCTTCTTTAAATTTTCCATTAAAAATAAAATTTTCCTCTATATAGAAAATTATAAATTTATATTATGAATATTTTTTATGGAAATAAAATATTTATAAATTTAATTTAATTTATCTTTTTTACTTCCTTACAAATGTTTTCAAAATGAATATTTTTACTAAATGTTTAGATTTTCTTTATAAAAAATAAGAATGTTCTATTTTAACATATATTGGGGAAACTATAGTGACCCTCGCCTTTTACACATATCATTACATGATTTTAAGAATAATTAAACCTTAAATTACAAGGAAATATTTGTAAATACTAGTTTCTTAAAAGACTAGGTATATAAAACTGAAAATATGAGACTAAATAAAACATTTTTATTTATCATCCATTAACAGATCCTAACATCCTTTAATCCTATACATATGAATACTATAAAACAGGGATAACATGAACAAAGGGATGAGATAAAAATCCAAGTAGTGGAATAGAAATATGAATAAATATTAGGACATGGGTTAGAAGACATAACATAATGATATAAAAAGTCATGGAATGTTATTAACCACATGGTATCATAACATGTTGAACTTGTGATCCTATAATCATGGAATCATATTAATTTGAAATAAACATAAAAAATGAATTTAACATTATTCAAGGAAAATTTCACATCGGTTATCTTGATTTATGCCTCGTTGAACGTAGAGGAGAAAGAGTCAAGGGTAACTATTAAGACCGTTGCACATGAGGCACGAGTCAAGACTCACCACTAAGACTGCTACACGTAATGTCTCATCAGACTAAACAATAACCAATGTATTGGATCTCTATATGGTCTCACCAATCATATAAAGTTCATTAATATTATTTCTAGGTAAATAACCACACATAATTAATGAATCATATACATAAGGGTTACCTATGGAAAGAATTGGGTATCATAATCATGTCAAAAGCAGAATAAATGGGTGTATCATAAAAGTGTTCATTACATAAATGAATTAAATAATTATTGGACATTCATAAATTAATATAGTCATATATAATGATATGTGATTTCAATCTAAAGTGAAAAGAGTTCTTAAGAAACTTTTTAAATAAAACATTTTAGTATGGTTTAAGAGAAAGCATTCAAGATTCATTAAAAGGGAAAATGCATAATTGTTTCTATAAAACCTGAATTCATCCAAGTAAGTTTTTTATGATAAATGGGTTATTTTATAAAAATAATGGTGTCTTATAAAATATTATTTATAATACTTAAAAATGGGTACGAATTTGGGAAGTTCCCTTAAATCGTCCTTGCTTATTGGGAAGAATTGAGTAGGAGGATTTTAAAAACATGTATATCCCCAAAAAGAAGGACGAATGGATCTTGATAAATTTGTTTCTAAGATATACACATATTATATAATATGTACATAAAAATAAAATATATTTTAAATTTTTGTAAAAAGTGAGAAAGAGTAACCTGAAATAATAATGGAGGTTCGGGCAGATTCCCTTAACTTATGTCTGAAACGATTCTACACTTGATCTTAATGTACTAAATAATGAAATTATATTCATTAATTAATAAGTTCATAACAATTTATAGATTAATTTTATTTATTATAACTTTATTATGTTCATTTATGGCCATTTTGAAGGGTTAATAGATTCAATTTTGTCATTTGGGAATGTTGATTTCCTTTGTTTTTATGATTGGTTTACTTGTATAAGTGTGTAAAATCATGTAGAATGAAGACAGTTTTCCAGAAATGAACTTATATGTTTTTAATCAATTTATTACATATTAAAATACCTTTTTTCCATAATATAGTATGATTTATTATATGCATAATTATTGATAATCATTTAGACTAATTTAGCATTTTTTATCACAAAAAACTCATTTTGTAATATAAATTAATATCATATGTACAAAATGATTATAGAACATTAAAAAATATATAATACACATATTATAATCCTTTTAAACCATAAAAATGTTTTCATGACCTTCATTTATGATATAATTTAAAGATGAAATCACATCGTCCAGGAAGGTGGTAAGTCAGCACCTCAGGGACGATGTTTTCATTCTTAATGTAAAAGAGATAGGAGAAGAGATTTGATGAAGAATTATTATATAAACATGATAAAATTCTTTTATATGTAATATTTTGTATTTTTTATGCCATTTTCATTAGGTAAGGTAAGAAGAGAAAAATAAAAGAAAGGTACGTGAAAAGAAATTGAAATAAAGCCGAAGAGGGTTTTGCCTCTTGATTTCATCTTATTGAGAACCTCATTAAGGTAATGGTTTGGGTATTTTGTTAAGAAAAAAAATATCTATGATGTGGGGGAGAGTTTTGGGTAGTTTTTTGGGTATAATTTTGACAATTCTCTTATCTTGAGAGGTGTGAGAAGAAGTGGTGGTGAGGGATGGTGTTTATATTAGAGGAGAGGGGTGTTTTCTCATTATTTTACTCAATATTTTATTATTTTTATCAAAATAAGCAATGGTGATAATTATTGAGACTAAATATAGTAATTAGTTCATATAAATTAGAAAAAATTGTTATTATATCATCTATAACTCAATTAATTGTGTATTTAACTTATAATGTATATATACCGTAAATTACTATATTTTACTATTCACAAAAAATTCAAGTATTTCAAAAAAATCCCAAAAATCCACCCCCACCATTTTTCAACATGTATAATTAAAAAATGAACACTATTTTATGAAAATAAGTTTCTAAATATGAGAAAAAAAATTAATTAAAATCATCATTTATACGGAAATTACAAATTTTAAAATTAAAACTTCTTTTCTAACACATTAGAAAATTAATTAAGGTCTCATTAAATTATCTTATAATAATAAGACAAGAAAATATTAATTTATGAATAAATTATATGAAAATAAATTTTCTTTTAAATTATTAAATTAATCAAGAAAATCTAATTAAATATTTATGACCTATAAAAATACCAACACTTAATTAATAATTTATAGAAATATTTATTTACTTATACTATGATATAATTATATCATATTTTCAATGATAAGATCGATAAATTTTATTTTTACTTTCATTGGTGAGATTACTATTCAATTGGCTGATTTACTATTCATAAGGGTCAAATAAGTATTCTAAAGTTCAAGTAATTATTTCATTGATTTAGGTTCATTAACTTCTAGAAATGCTTATTATTTCATTTATTCATAATTTTTAATGCTTTCATTGAGTTATATTATTGTTTTATATCATATAACATAATGATAATAAGGGTATTTTAATTGATGAGACTTTAGGTTGTTATATTCTTCCCCCTTTATAAAATTTTGACCTCAAAATCACATTTTACATTCTAAGTTAAAAATAAGTGTGGGTAATTTTAATCCATCGCTTCCTATAGTTCCTATGTTTTCTCTTCATACATATGGTTCCACCATAGTACTTTAACCAAGAAATTAGTCTTGTTGTGTATAAAATTATCTATATGATCTAAGATCTTCAATGGGTACTCCTTATAGGAAATTTCATTCTCCAACTATACCACCTCTAAAGATAGTACATGTGAAGGATCTGGTATGTACTTACTTAATAGGAATGCCTGGAATACATAGTGTACATGAGAAATTATTTGTGGATATTCTAGTAAATATGCCTTAATTTTAACATTATCAAGGATATTGAGGGGGAGATGTACATGGTACTTAGTTTCCCTTTCTTCCCAAATGTCGTGATCTTATTCTAGGGAGTTATGTGGAGGAATAAAATGTCTCAAACCCTAAACTATAGTATATATTAATGATTATCTGTATATTTATTTTGTCGACATTGGGATGCCTTGATGTGCTGCTGAATGGTTTTCACCATCTATGCAATTTTGTCAACTATTTCAGGTCCTAGAATCTTACATTCACTGACATCATCCCAGCATGTCAGTGTTCTCACCTTTTACCTTAAAGGGTTTCATATGGTGACATTTGGATTCTTGAGTGAAAACTATTATTGAAAAAGAACTCAACCAAACGAAGATGTTGGTACCATACTCCTTGAATTCCAGAGAAAATTTAAGAACCCGGAGCTTCAGTTTCTGGTACGGATCTCTTTTACGGGATTTTTAAGGAAAAATGGAGAATCTGGAAATTTTTAGAGTACATGACGTGTACTTTATGAGTACAGGTCATGTAATCCTCGTCCACTCAAAGTCGTGTGTTGGCCAAGACCGGGCTACAAACACGGTGTGTAGGGGTGACGTGGAGGCCAATTTTGGAGGAGTATGGAAAAACCCACTACACGCCGTGTACTTTAAGAGTACACACCGTGTACTTTTTTTATTTCATTAATCGACCCAGGGTCGCGCCTAATGACGGGAAACATCTTCTTCTCCACCTAATCCCATCCAGAACGTCCGAGGAGGCCGTTTCTTCTCTAAGCCACTGATCTGTCACCGATTGTCTGAATCAAACTCTGTCGATTGCAGAAGAATCGCAGTAGTGGGTTCTTGGTTCTTCTTTAGCCTCGTTTCCTGATTCTTCCTCTCACGTAAGTTATTTGAGGTTTAATGTTTTAGACGTTTTTGCAGATCTACTCAATTATAGGCCGATTCACGGGCCGAGGTTCAAGTATATCGATCTCCGAAGATCGAGTTAGGTGGTTTGTTTCCCTACATTGAAATTCTTTGAGTTTTGGTTGCAAAAGTGTCGGATGCCCATGTGTTGGGTATCCCGGGTTTAGGATTTTAATCCTATTGTTTATCTGCCGTAGATTTCTTGATAGATTATGATTAATTACTATTATTATATGCTTGGTTGTATGTTTGAGGATCACCCCATGGGTGTTTACCTCTCCCGCTTGGCTGTTTATCATCGTTTGGCACCGTTTGCCTATGAGGAAACCCTATTGCAATTGTTAGTTGCTTGTTATCACTGATTTCATGTGTTTCCTACTGTTGGAATGCTTTTGAAGTATTTTAGCTGTTATCCAAGTAGTTGTTTAACATTCTTAGGACTTCTAATGGATGATTACGCACAACTGGACTGCTCAGGGTTGTGAGAACCTGGTGCGGGAGATCAAAGAGGGAATAGACGATTAAGTGCTTCCCTAGAGGGTCTGTTGGTTTCAGTTCGTATGCAGGACCTACAGGAATTGGAATTTGTGCTTCCCAAGAGTGTTCTTAGTTACCCATTCATCAATACCACATGAGGAATTAGACATAAGTGCTTCCTCAGAGTGTCTGTAGCTATCATTGCAAGATCATAGGGGAATTGACGTGAGAGCTTCCAAGAGTGTTTGTGCCTTGTTTGATTACTGGACTGTAGGGTTTCGCTAGTTAAGCCACCTAGAGAGTCAGTGTGAATTTTGATGGTTGGTTGTGACGAGTCAACCAAGCCAATGAACAAGCTTGGATTTTGTACTGCTTGTGTTTGGGTAGTTTTTTTAAATACCTACTATGTTACTTGCTTGTCATGGAATAGAAAAATTTTCTAGTTTTCCCAGTTTGTGTAATTAAATGAATGTGAATGGTGATTGGTAGAATTGTTTACTGCATTTATTTACCTTTACTTTTTCTATATCACTCACTAACAGTAGGGCACAGATTTTGTGGTGGTTGCCTACTGGGATTAGTCTCACACCCTATTTGTGTTCTGCTTTTCAGCCCAAACAGATTATATGGTTGTAGGTATAGGTAGGTATTGTGGCCCTTCTACCTCAGGTACTTGATTTCTATTTGGAACTGGAGAGCATGGGATTGGGCCTTGTCCCGCGATGCTGCTGGAGTTACTATTTACATTTATTACTTTGGTTTCATTTGTATTTCAGCACACCGTTTTGCTTACTTCTTTCCATGGATACATGTACCATTCCGCATCATTATTATATCAGACATTTCTTTTACTTTCAGTTCAGTTGTTTCATGCTATTTACTGCTTCTGCTATTATTTATGCTTATTCTTCGACTGTATACTTTACCAAATGAGGGCATAGTTTCCCCACTGACTCACCAAGGCCCTCACTGCTAGTCGGCAGCCTCTGGCGTTTGGGGAAACCTGGTTGAGGTCATGTGGAGAATCGGTTCTGGGGCACCCGTTATGTGGATCCGGACTCAGGTTATTAGAAAGTGGTATCAGAGGAGTTTTCTTTATTTACCATTGATTTCTATTTTGCGACAATAGCCAGGGATAGGAAGAAATGGGTAGTTAGTACTTAACTATGCCCGGGAGTAATTAACCCGTGTACAGGGAAAAGTTATCTTACCTCGTAATTGCAATTTTTTGTTTTTTCAAGTGTTACAGTTTTTTTTATTTGCACATTGGGTGATGCACATGTTTTACGTTATTATAGTTTATATGATTATGGTTCTATTTGGTTGCAACCCGATGAGATGAGGGTGTGCCATCTCATGCATCATATATGCACTGGGTAGGAAATCACTTTTCAGGCATTTTACCATGCCATCTAGGGTGTATTAGAATTGCATGCTACTATGATAGATGTCGTGATAGATTATGCATGCCGTTGTGGTAGTTGTTGTGATAGAAATACTTGTTGCGCTGATAGAGTATTACTTCCTTTATAGCCTATTTAGCATGGGCGCCAAGCTCTGGTCTTGGAGGTGTTATGGGTACTCGGGGATCGTAATTTGGAAGATCATTGTTTGTTATGTTGTTTACTTGTTGTATGCATTGTTATGATTCAAAGATTTGATTCACAGGGATTATGGGCCCCCATAGACTGGAATTTGGCACATAGCTGGTTGTTTTTCAGTGTTTCTGGCATTCGGAGCAGTTTCAGAGCTACTGCTCGGAAAAACCCAGAATACACAACGTGTACTTTATTCATACACACCGTGTAGTTTTTAAACCATGTTGTTATCTATGTTAACAAAAACATGGGGTGTTAGAAAATCTCCAGGGACACACCGTGTACTATAAGTACACGCCGTGTTGTAGTCAACTGTGTACCCGGTCATGTCACTAACAACACCGGTCAGGGAAACTTGTGTAGTACACGCCATATAGTTTATTCTAGGTACCCGGCTATGTCACAAACAAAAAAGGTCAGTGTTATATTCTCTTATACATTTCGTGTTTGTTTGGAACACGCCGTGTAAAGGGTTAGCCGTGTGGCCGACCATGTAACCTGCTACACGGGCCGCCGAAGCCTGGCTTGAACACGTCGTGTCCTTAGTGCACAAGTTGTGTAGATTAGTGTTAGGAGGACCGTGTAGGTTAGCTGTGCAAAAAGACTTAGGCAGGGGAGTGGATTTCAAGTACATGTCGTGTTTTGGGATAACACGCCATTTAGTCTAGAACGTTACACGACCAGTGGTGGCATAATTACAAACCCATGTAAATGGCTTTACCAAACACGACGTGTAGTTTAAATACATGTTGTGTAGTTCAGTTTTTCAAATTTAAGTGTTTCTCTCTCTTGTTCTTGTTTTGGTACTCTTGTGTTTTATGTCCTTGTTGATCCTAAATCGGAGACATGCTTTTGATCTTTTAGGGTTATGGAACCAAGACATCCTCCCGTTGCACGTCAGGAACCAGGTGGTGACCATATGCCTGATACGGCAAACTAGGGACGACCAGTAGTTCCGCCGATTGTTCTGGATATGGAACCTAAATTGATTCCGGTCACTGGTGCAGATTATTAGTTCAGATAGGGTTTCATGAGGTTCATTCAGACCTTCCAGGGAGCTCAGCATCCTGCCCCGTCTATGGCAGAGCTGACGCGAGTCTTCCAGCAGCAGCATCCACCCACTTTCACAGTGGATGGAGGACCTCATGTTGCAGAGTCAGGGCTAGAAACCATGCTTTCCATATTTGTGCATGTGGAGACACCCCCAGATAGAAGGGTGAAGATCACGACTTACATGCTGCGAGATTCTTCCAAGAGATGGTGGGATGTAGTCTCACAGGCAGGGTTCCAACGGACTATGGCTTGGGATGAATCTCAGCATATGTTCTACGACTACTTCAATCCAGCGATGCTGAGGGCTGACAAGTCCAGGGAGTTCATGAACCTGCAGCAGGGTACTCATTCGGTTATGGAGTATTCCTCTCGCTTCACTGAGTTACAGCATTTTCCTCCCATTCTGGGAAATGACGAGCTATTTTTGGCAAGGAAGTTTGAGGAAGGCCTCAAACCAGAGATTAGATCATAGGTGAACATTTTCCAGTTGACTTCTATTACTCTGATAGTCAACCAGGCGATGATCACTGAAAGGAATCTGAGGGATACTGGAGCAGTTGACCAGGGTGGTTCAGCATCCAAGGCTGATTCATTTCATACTGATAGTAGGAAGTGCCACCAAGAGTCTACTCGAGGTGACTCGAAGAAGCGAGTTATATCTTTTGGTAGACCATATTTTCCTTATGGCAACCCGGTGGTGGGATATCAGTGCCGAAATAGCGAGAATAAGATGCCTCAGTGCCCGAAAGATCCAGTGGAGTGCCGAGCTTGCGGCAAGATGGGTCATCTGCAGCATTTTTTCAAGGTTCTTCTTCCAACGGCTAGTGAAGGAGGATCTGTTTCTACCCCTCGTTCAGGAGCAGGATTACCAGTCCCACATAATACTGTGGGCTGGAGTTCTTCGGGTCGTGCATGCCAAGTCAGAGGTTGTGGACGCGGTAGTCAGGCTCAAGGAAGGTTAGCTAAGGGATATCAGGCTGCTACACATGGTCGCGGTACTAGCCAGACGTTTGCAGTAGTGCAGATCCATCGAGAATAGGATCCTAGACCTTCCACAGTTCGAGGTATGATCTTAGTAGCCTCATTTTTATCTTCAGCCCTTTTCGATACTAGTGCTTCACATAGCATTATCTCTTTTGCTGTTGTGGAAAGTTTAGAGATATGAGTCTTTTTGTCTGCTGACATGTTGACTCTCGACATGCCCTTGGGAACGAGGACATCTAGCGTACGTCATTGCAAGGAGTTCCCTCTCAAGGTTTCAGGGTATCGTTTCTTGTGGGACCATTATGTCCTAGAGATGACGGGCTATGACGTAATTCTCAGTATGGACTGGTTGGTTCCCTTCCAGGTAGTTATCGATTGCTATCGCCGCAGGGTGAGTTTTGTATCACCAGAGGGTGAATCTTTCCTTCATAAGGGCGAGTGGGATGTTTAGGCGAGTCGAGTCAAACTCGAGCATCATGGGCTAGAAGGAGTTACGGCCCAGATTTCTAGTCTTTATCATGATAAACAGGGGGCTTCATAGCTAGATTTTCCCGATGTGTCTGATCGCTTTCCAGATGACTTTCCAGAAGACTTTTCAGGTTTGCCTCTAGAGCGTGGGGTAGAATTCTTTATTGAGCTCGTTCTAGGAGCAGCACTGCTATCCATTCCTCCTTATAGGATGGATACACCTATGTTGTAGGAGCTTAAGAAGGAGTTGGAGGAGTTGCAGACAAAGGGTTTCATCCGACCCAGTACTTCTCCTTGGGGTTCACCTGTCATGTTCGTGAAGAAGTTAGAGGGTACCCTTAGGCTTTGCGTGGATTATCGGAAGTTGAACCAGTTCCGGATCAATAACCGATATCCCTTGCTGAGGATTGATGATATTTTTGATCAGCTTCGAGGAGATCGGGTGTTCTCGAAGATCGATTTGAAGTCCGGTTATCATCAGCTGTGCGTTAGACCTTCAGATATAACTCTAACAGCCTTCAGGAGCAGGTATGGCCTCTACGAGTATACGGTTTTGTCGTTCGGCCTTACGAACACGCCAGTAGTTTTCATGGAACTGATGAACTGAGTGTTCCATCCTTACATGGATTCCTTCGTCGTGGTCTTCGTGGAAGATATCTTGGTGTACTCTCAGACTCGACACGACCATGCAACCCAGCTTGAGATCGTTTTGAGTACACTGAGGGAGCATCAGTTATATGCTAAGCTCTCAAAGTGCCAATTTTGGATGGATGAGATTCACTTCCTGGGTCATGTCATCTCAGAGACAGGTGAATCAGTAGACCCAGAGAAGGTGAGATCAGTAGTTACTAGGGAGCAGCTGAAGAACTTCTTCATGGTACGGAGCTTCTTGGGGCAGACTGGTTACTACAGGCGGTTTATACAGGACTTCTCACACCTAGCATCACCGTTGATGGTCTTGACTAAGAAGGGGGTGAAGTTTGTTTCGTCAGAAGCTAGTGACTCATCCTTCTAGGAGCTGAATTGTAAATTAAATTTAGCACCAATTATAGTTCTTCCAGAGCTGGGAAAGAGTTATATAGTTTTCTGTGATGTATCTGGAATCGAGCTTGGAGAAATGCTTATGCAGGAAGATCGTTTTGTCGCATACGGATCTTGGCAGTTAAGGCCACATGAGAAAAACTATCCTACGCACGACCTAGAGTTGGCTGCTATTGTTCATGCTTTTCATTGTTGGAGGCACTATCTCATGGGAGAGCATTCGATGGTATATACTGACCACAAGAGCCTCAAGTACATCTTCATGTAGCGTGACTTGAATCTGAGACAGCGTAGGTGGGTCGAGTACCTACAATCTTTCGACTTCGAGCTTTCTTATACGCCTGGGAAAGGCAACGCAGTGGTAGACGCACTGAGCAGGAGGACTAAGTTGCAGGCAGTTCAGGAGGCCAGTAGTGAGTGGCATCTCATGACTTCGTTCTCTGAGATTCATCTGGAGGTGTACGACAGACAGGGTCAGACGGTTCATTCTTTTGTAGTTGTTACCTCTACCATTTTTGATCGATTTCGAATAAGGCAGCTATCAAACCCTGAAGGCCTAGTCCTATGGGGGTGTGTGTCAGATGGAGACCCTACTCCGGGGTGGAAAGTGGGCGATGATGAGGTGCTATGTTTTCATGTCCGCGTATGGGTTTCAGCAGACATACAGGATGAGCTGATGTGGGAGTTCCACGCTTCAGCTTGGGTAGTTCATACGGTTGTCACCAAAATGTACCAAGACTTGCACCATCTGTATTGGTAGCTAGGTATGAAGAAGAATGTGGCTAGTTTTGTTATGTGGTGTTCTACCTGTCAGCAGGTGAAGGCAGAGCATCAGTGACCAGCAGGGCTTTTGCAGTAGTAACCCTTTCCTAAGTGGAAATGGAATAATGTCACAGTGGACTTCGTGAGAGGTTTACTGAGATCGCCTCGAGGAAATGATGTGGTTTGGGTTGTAGTGGAAAGGTTCATGAAGTTTGCTCACTTCTTGTCGATCAAGGAGACCTTCAGTGTTGATGAGATGGGGCGGTTTTACATCCAAGAGATTGTACGTCTGCATGGAGTTCCACACTCCATTGTTTCAGACAGGGATGCGCATTTTACTTCGCACTTCTGGCAGGGGCTACAGAGGGCGTTGGGTACACAGGTACATTTGAGTATAGAATACCATCCCCAGACAGATGGCTAGTGCAAGCGTATAATCTAGGTGCTTGAGAATATGATCTGAGCTTGCATTATAGACTTTGTCGGTTCTTGGGAGAAGCATATTCCTCTGGTGGAGCTCACCTACAACAACAGTTCTTAGGCGACTATTCAGATGGAACCTTACGTGGATTTGTATGGCAGGCCATGCCGATCACCTTTATGCTGGCTAGAGGCAGGAGAGGCAGCTTCGCTGGGACCTCATCTTGTTCGAGAGACCTCAGAATAGATAGAGTTGATTCGGAAGAGGATGGCGACAGCACAGTCTCGGCAGAGGTCTTTTGCTGATTAGCGAAGATGACCTCTGTAGTTTGAGGATGGGGATTAGGTTTTCCTGCATGTCACACCGAGGTTGGGACACAAGAGGATTCAGAGACAGGGTAATCTTTCACCGAGATACATCGGGCCATATGAGATTCTGGAGAGAGTCGGGCTGGTTGCTTACAGGTTGCAGTTATCTCAGAGGTACCAGGCTATGCACGACGTCTTTTATATTTCTCAGCTTTGACGGTATTTCTTAGACCCGTCTTATATTTTTCAACCTGATGAGGTTGAGTTGGAGCAGGATGCATCTTTCGAGGAGCATCCTATTAGGATTGTTGATCATAGTGCAAAAGTACTTCGTGGATGGTATGTTCCTCTGGTACGGGTGCTATGGCAGCACGACCGTATACAGGACGAGTCTTGGGAGAGGGAGGCTGATATGCGATCACAGTGGCCATAGTTGTTCGAGGTTTCTTCTTCTATGCCATTCTAGGGAAATTCAGGGGCGAATTTCATTAAGGGGGAAGTTTGTAAGAACTCGGAGCTTCAGTTTCAGGTACTGATCTCTATTACGGGATTTTTAAGGAAAAATGGAGAATCTGGAAATTTTCAGAGTACACCTCGTGTACCTTATCAGTACATGTCGTGTACTCCTCGGCCACTCGAAACCATGTGTTGGCCGAGACCGGGCTACACACATGGTGTGTAGGGCTGACGTGGAGGCCGATTTTGGTGGATTATGGAAAAACCCACTACACGTCGTGTACTTTAGGAGTACATGCCATGTACTCTTTTTATTTCATTAACCGACCTGGGGTCGCGCTAATGAAGGGAAACATCTTCTTTTCCAACTAATCACGTCCAGAACATCCATGGAGTCCGTTTCTTCTCCGAGCCACCGATCCGCCACTGGTTGTCTGAATCAAACTCCCTCAATTGCAGAAGAATCGCAGCGGTGAGTTCTTGGTTCTTCATTAGCATTGTTTCCTGATTCTTCCTCTCGCGTAAGTTATCTGAGGTTGAATATTTTAGACGTTTTTGCAGATCTACTCCATTCTAGGCCGATTCACGAGCCGAGGTTCAAGTATATTGATCTCCGAGGATCGAGATGGGTGGTTTGTTACCCTACATTGAAGTTCCTTGAGTTTTGGTTGCAAAAGTGTCGGATACCCATGTGTCAGGTATCCCGGGTTTAGGATTTTGATCCTATTGTTTATCTGCCCTAGATTTATTGTTATCTTATGATGAATTGCTACTATTATATGCTTGGTTGCATGTTTGAGGATCACCCCATGTGTTTTTACCTCTCTCGCTTGGTTGTTTATCGCCGTTTAGCACTATTTGCCTGTGAGGCAACCCTATTTCAATTTTTAGTTGCTTGTTATCACTGATTTCATGTGTTTCTTGTTGTTGGAATGATTTTGAAGTATAGTAGCTATTAGCCAAGTAGTTTTTTAACTTACTTAGGGCTACTAAAAGTTGATTACGCATGACTAGACTGCTCAGGGCTGTGAGAACCTGGTGCGGGAGATCAAAGATGGAATAGATGATTAAGTGCTTCCTTGGAGGGTTTGTTGGTTTTAGTTCATAGGAAGGACCTACGGGAATACGAACGTGTGCTTCCCAAGAGTGTTCTTAGTTACCCAGGCATCGAGAACACATGAGTAATTTGACGTAAGTGCTTCCTTAGAGTGTCTGTAGCTATCGTTGCAAGACCATAGGAGAATTGACGTGAGAGCTTCCCAGAGTGTCTGTGCCTTGTTTGATTACTGTACTATAGGGGTCTGCTAGTTAAGTCACCCAGAGAGTCTGTGTGAATTTTGTTGGTTGGTTTTGACGAGTCCACCAAGCCAAAGAACAATCTTGGGTTTTGTTCTACTTGTGTTTAGGTAGTTTTTTTAGATACCTATTGTGTTACTTGTTTTTCATGGAATTGAAAACTTTACTGGTTTTCCCATGTTGTGTAATTAAATGAAAGTGAATGGCGATTGGTAGAATTGTTTACTGCATTTATTTACCTTTACTTTTTCTATATCACTCACTGAAAGTAGGGCACATATCTTGTGGTGGTTTCCTACTGGGATTAGTCTCACACCCTGTTTGGGTCCTACTTTTCAGCCCAAACAGATTATATGGTTTCAGATATATGTAGTGATTGTAGCCCTTCTACCTCGGGTACTTGATTTCTAGTTGCAGCTGGAGAGCATGGGGCTAGGCCTTGGCCCACGATGTTGCTGGAGTTGCTATTTACATTTAGTACTTTGGTTTCAGTTGTATTTCAGCACTCTATTTTTCTTACTGCTTTCCATGGATACATGTACCATTCCGTGTCATTATTATATCAGACATTTCTTTTACTTTTAGTTCAGTTGTTGCATGCTATTTACTGCTTCCGCTATTGTTTATGCTTATTCTTCTGCTGTATACTTTACCAAATGAGGGCATAGTTTCCCCACTGACTCGCCAAAGCCCTCGCTGCTAGTCAGTAGCCTCTGGCGTTTGGGGAAACACGCTTGAGGTCATGTGGCGAACTAGGTACGGGGCACCAGTTATGCGGCTCGAGACTCGGTTCATTACAGAACATGCCCTCAACCTATCTTCTAGTGTCTGAATAGTTTTCTTACATTGGACATCAGTTTGAGGATGATATGTCATATTGAAGTTCATCTCAGTGTTTATAGAAAGTTGAAGACTTTTCTAGAACATGGAGGTGAATCTTGGAACTCGGTCAGATACAATAGATAGTGGTACTCCATGCATCCTTATCCCTTTTTTGATGTATATATGTGCAACTTGATCTAGTGATAAGTCCTTGTTAACAATGATAAAGTGATCTATCGTTGTAAGACAATCCATAATGGCTCATATAGCATTGTTTCCCCTATATGTCCTTTGATGTCCAATGATATAGTCTATGGTAATGTTCTCCCACCTCCATGTTGGTATGAGTATTTGTTGCACCATCCCCGTATACTTTTTATTTTATCCTTCACTTCCTAACATATTGGGCACTTTGATGTGAGTTCAGTAATATCCCTTTTTATATTATCCCACCAATATTATTCTACGAGATCTTGATATATCTTTTTGTGCTCCATGGGTGAATAGAGAAAGTCACGCTATGTGTGTCATTCAAAAGCTTATTCATTATCTCTGGATTGGATGGTAAAAATAATTATGACCCTAATCTTACTACTCCATCTGTACTAATCTTGATATTGTAGGATTTCCCATTCTTGACAGCTTCCACCTTTTTATGAATTTCCACATCATTTCTTTGATCATCCTTTATTTTCTCCACAAGGGGTGGTTGAGCAATCATATGATAAAGGATTGGTGATGTTCCTACCTTAATGATTCCCATATCCATCATGTTTAAGTCTAATAAAATTTTACCCTTCTTAATTATCATTGTTGATAAAGATATTGGATCCTTTCAACTTAGAGGATCTTCCACCTTATTTTCTTACCAGGATGGTAGTGGATTGAGAAGTTGTAATCCTTGATGAGCTCTAACCATCTTCACTGGAGAATATTAATCTCCTTATATGTGAATATATATTTGAGACTCTTGTGATTAGTATATATATTACACTTATTCCCAAGGAAATAATGCTGCTATATTTTGAACACCGAGATCACAGCTACCAACTCCAGATCATGCGAAGGATAGTTTCGCTCTTGAATTTTCAAATACCTTGAGGTGTAGGCTATCACTTTATCATTTTGAATTACTACACACCATAATCCATTCTCTTAAGTATCACTATATACCATAAAGAGTTCTCCACTTTTTGGGAGAGTGATTATCGACATAGTGATAATCCTCTTTTGAGCTCTTTAAATATTTCCTCACATTCATAAGTCTAGAAAAACATCACAGCCTTCCTTTTCACCTTGTTTATTGGGTTTGAAAATCATGAAAAGTTCTTAAAAAATATTTTATTATACTAGGATTGACAAAGAATGATATAGATCTCTGTTACATATATTGTCCTGGGCCACTCTTAGATTTACTTTCTCTTGGAGGGTCCACAAATATTCCATTGATGGTGATAACATTACCCAATAATGATACTTCCTCCCTACAGAACTCATATTTACTATACTTTTCATATAGATTCCCCCTTTTCCAAGTCATAAAAATAGTATTAAAAAGATTCTTGTGTTCCTCTTTTACCTTCTAGTATATCAAAATATCATCGATAAAAACTACTAGAAATTTTTTGTTGTAATCTATAAAGACTATATTCATTAAATCCATGAAAATTTCTAGATCCTTAATCGTTCCAAATGGAATCACTGTGAACTCATTGTGTCCATATATCATTTAAAAGGAAGTCTTGGGAATATCTTCCTTCCTCACCTTTAATTGGTTATATCCTGACCAAATATCAAATTTAGAGAAATAACTAGCCCCACATAGCTTATTGAACAAGTCATCTATCCATGGTAGGGGATAATTGTTCTTTATCATGATTTTATTTATCTCATGATAATCAATGCAGAGGCACATTGATCTATCCTTCTTCATGGAAAAGGGGACAAGCACACCCCATGGTGAAGCACTCAGGTGTATAAAACCCTTTTCCAGATTCTCCTGTAACATATTCTTTAGTTATTATATCTCAACAGTGGCCATTTTAAAAGGTATCTTTGATATATTTAGAGATCCAGGAATAAGGAAAATTGAGAAATTAACTTCTTGGTCTGGGGGGAAGACTAGACAACTCTTTGGGGAATACATTAGTGTAATCTCTCACAATGGGAACATCTTAAAGCATCCTCATCTCCTTTGTCTCAATCATTTTCATGAGATAAGATTTCTCACAAGTAAATAATATCCACACTTCAAGATGTGAAGAGTGATCTCCCTTTCCCAATAGTTGATGTTGGCTTCATATAAATATTTTTAATCAATTCCAAAAATAGAATCAAACTTTACTAAAGGGAGTATGAGAATATTTGTTTGGAGGTTCAATCCAAAAATATTAATCAGGGATGAGTTATGTACTTTAGATTCAGTAATGGAACCATTATCTATTCTCATAGATAAATCAACCTCCATTTTTTGAGGTGGTGTTTTAATAGTTCTAATAAACATTCAAGATATGAAAGAATTCATAGAACAAAAACCAAATAGTGTCTTCTCTATTCTTGAATGAATAACCAGCATTCCAATCACCACAACATTGTCTGAATCCACATTAGTTGTAGTGATAGTATAAGTTCTTACTTGTTTCCTATGATGTTGTTGTTGATTTCTTCTTTTAACTAGTGGCTTAGCGATTTGGTTCGAAAGATGCCCATGTTCCTTGTAGTAGAAACACTACAATATTGGATGAGAATTGATTTGAACCTTCCTTTCTTCTTCCACATTAGTGGTATTCTTCATATACATTTGGCAGTTCTTATCCAGATGCCTTATTCTTCCAAATTTTATGTATTTACTGGTTCCCTTTATACTGTTCATAGGATAATTCTTCTCAAAATTTTGACACATGGTATATTCGTTATTCATTCCATATTGGGATTTATTTGTAGATTCACCCATATTAGACTCCATTTTTCCTTTTTGTCACTAGGCCTAAGAGACCATTTAGAGTCTATGATCTCCATTTCATCCTTAAGGGAAAAACATGCAATCTTTTCATAATCATCGAAGTCTCAAATTTCCAACGCTTTTCATATACTCAACTTTTTTCCACTAAAGAAACAATTCACCTTGGTTTTTGTGTTCATGAAAAAGCTATAGGCATATCATTCAATCCATGTAATGTTTTCTTAACATGCTCTAATATACTCATATTCCTTTTACTTAATTATGAGGATCTCTCTTTCTATAATAAGATGGAGGGTTTTAGGAAAATATATATTGAATTACATTTTCATGAATTCATACTATTCCATGGAAACAGTTTTTTCCTTAAACATCATATTTTTTATTAGTGTCCACCGTTGATCAGATTCCCTATCAAAATGATAGACCACCGGCACAAATATCTCTACTGGTGAGCACTGGTGGATATAAAATATCTTTTTAATAGAGTTATTCCACTCTCTAGTGAGGGGATCAGAGGATCCACTAAAAATGGGATGCATTTTCCCTATGAAGGATTTGATGGAATCTTTCCCTTTCCTTAGATAAAGTGGTCGTTCCTCATGATTCAAGTTATTATTCATAACATGATCCAGTTGAGAATGTGTTGTCATGATGTTTTGAGCACCTGTTTCCATCATATTTGGTGTATCAATAGGGAAATCATCGCATTGCCTATCACATTGATTTTTGGAATATGTTTTTCTATTTCACTCCTTTAACTATGAAAAATAAATAGAAATTATAGGGATTTAATAATTATATAAGAATTACAAAAATGAAAATTTAAATATAAAAAGATATACTCTTAAAGGAAAAGTATATTCTAACTTGGGATTCCCTAGTTTTCAATCTAGGTTATCCATGATATGTTTCCTAAAAATATTCTTATGGGTTTTTTTTGTTCCCTTAATATTGTTTTTTAATTAGAATATGAATTTATCAAGGCATATACCCTAGGATTTTCAAACCAGGTGCATACTAAGGCTCATTTTTGTTTACCAAGTTACCCCAAGTCAGGCCTGGAAGATCTTGTCAAATTTTTCAATCCTAGGTGAATTTGTGGCAGAGCCACATCCACATGTAGTATTGAGAAAGTGATTTATTTACCTTATAATCCATGTACTCTATACTTACAAAAATTTAGGTATGTTTTATCATACTTAGTCTTATCCCTATGGTTCTTACTAAAGTGATCTATTCTTAGTCTCAAAAAATAACTAAACCTCCCTATGATACCAACTATAGAGACCCCATCCTTTTTCACATATCATTACATGATTTTAATCACAATTAAATATCAAATTAAAATCCAAGGATCATAATTTCTAGTGTCTTGGAATACTAGGTTCATAAAACTATACACATGGGACTAAATAAAACATTTCTTTATTTATCATTTATTAAGATCTCTTAAATTTATTTGATCACTTACATCAGCCTAGAATAACCTGGGGATCACATGAACAAATGGATGAGATAAAAATCCCATTAATGGAATAAACATAAGAATAAATCTTAGCACGTGGGTTAGAAGACATAATGTAATGATATAAAAAGTCATGGAAGATGATTAAATGTATGGAATCACAATATATAGAACATTGGATAATATAATCAAGGAATCATAGTAATGTGGAAGCATCATAAAACATGACTTTATCATGATTAAAGGATCATTTCACATAGGCAATCATGATTCAAGGCTCGTTTCATATAGAGGATCACGAGTCAAGGCTAACCATCAAGACTGTCGCACATGGAGAATGAGTCAAGGATAACCACCAAGACCATTGAACATAACATCTCATAGGACTAAAAATTACCCAATTTATTAGGGTGATATCTTGGTTCACCCATCATAAAAACTTCAGGAATATTATTTCTACATAAATAATCAAACATAAGTAATCAAAAATAAACTTAAGGGTTACCCAAGGAAATAATTGGGTATCGTAATCATGTCAATAAATGGGGGTATCATAAAAGTGTCAATGAAGAAATTAATAAAATCATAAATGTACATTCATAATTTAATATAGGCATATATCATGACAAGTAATGTCAAATTTATGTGAAAATAGTGTTTAAGAAACTTTAGAAATAAGACATTTTAGTACGGTTTAAGAGAAAACATTCAAGATTTTTGAAAATGGAAAAAGCATAACTATTTGTATAAACTAGAATTGAACCAAGGTAATTTTTCCATGATAAAATGAGTTATTATTAGAAAATAATGGTGGATTTACACTGTTTGTGAATCACACATTAAAATGGGTAAAAAATTAAGATGGTCTCTCAAATCAGGTTTGCTTATCGGGAAGAATTTTGTATGGATCCTTTTAAAAACATGTATACCCCTAAAAATAAAGATGAATAGATAATAATACATGATTTTTGGACATATAAATAGAATATAGAATATTTAAATAAAAATTAAGTATAATTTCATTTTTGTAAAAAGAGAGAAGGAGTAACTAGAAGGAATAATGGTTGTTTGGGTAGAATCCCATACCTTATATCTGAAACGATTCTTTATGTGATCTTAATATTATTAATAGTGAAATTAGATTCATTAATAAAAAATCCATTACCATTTTTACATATATATTATTTATTATAACTTTATCATGTTCATTTATAGACTTTTTAATGGGTTAATATATTCAATTTCATCATTTGGGAGTGTTGATTTCCTTGGTTTTCATGATCAGTTTACTTATATAAGTGTATAGAAAATCATGTAGAATGATTCTAGTTGTCCAGAACAAAATATATATGTTATTAATGAACATATAAAGTACTAATATACCATATTTTTCTATTACTGGGGATTATTCATTAGATAAATCATTAATGATAATCATTTAGATTGATTTAGCATTTTTCGATCACAACGAACTTGATTTGTATTATAAATTAATATCATATGTAGAAACTGATTCTTGAATATTAAATAATATATTATACAAATATTATAATCTTTTTCTACCATAAAAATGGTTTCTTGACCATATTTTATAACATAAATGAAATACGAAAGCACAACATCCCCAAAGGTGGTAAATTGACACATCAAAAATGATGTATTCATTATTAAAGTAAAAGAGATATGAGAAGTGATTTGATTAATAATTATTCCATAAATATGATAAAGTTATATTATATGTAATATAATAGGGTTTTTATTCCATTTTTATGGGGGATTGTGAGGAGAGAAAAATAAAATAAAGGCACTTGAATTTAAATTGAAAGAAAACAGAAGAGGGTTTTACCTACTAATTCCTTCTTCTTGGGAGACACCTTAGGGTAATGGTTTTGGTATTTTGTTAAGAAAAAATATCTTAGACATTGAGGAGAGGTTTGGGATGAGTGGTGGGTAAAATTTGGAAAATGATCAAGTCTTGAGGGGTGTGGGGAGAAGAGGCAGTGAGGAAGGTATTAATAGTGGAGGAGGGGGTGTTTTCTAATTATTGTACTCAATATTTAATTATTTTTCTAAAGATAAGAAATAGTATTGATTCTTGAGACTAAATATAGTAATTAGATCATGTTATCTCAATCCAATTGTTCTTACATCAGTCATGACTCAATTAATAGTGTATTAAACTTATAATGTATATATATTTTAAATTACCATAATTTACTATTCACAAAAATTCAGTTATTTCAAAAAAAATCCCAAAAATTCAACTTAGCCATTTGTTAACCTTCAGAATCCAAAAATGATCTCCATTTTATTAAAATAATTTTTTAAATGTGACAAATATAATTTTTAATTAAAATCATCATTTACTCAGAAAATATAAATTTAAAAATTAAATTTGATTTTTTAACAGTTTGAAAAATTAATTAAGGACTCATAAATTTATCTTATAATATTACTACATCCAAATATTAATTTATGATTATAATTAATTAAAATAAATTATTTTTTAAATTATAAAATTAATCAAAAAAAATAATTAAATATTCATGACCTATAAAAATACTAACACTTAATCAATAAATTTAAAAAAAAATCATTTACTTCTACTATGATATAATTATATCATATTGTAACTTATAATATGGATAAATTTTATTTATAATTTCATTGGTTTTATTATTATTAAATTTGTTGGTTTACTATTCGTAAGGGTCAAATTACTATTCCAAAGGTCAAGTTACTATTTCATCGGTATATGTTCCTTAACATCTTGAACCATTTCTTATTTAATTCATTCATAATTTTTAAAGCATGTATTGTGTTCTCACATTCATTTATACCATATGAAATCATTATAATAAGAGGATTTTCATTGATAAAACTTTGGGTCATTACAGAAATGAAATTTACCACCACCGTATCTATTAATTTATGATTGTGTTACAATATACGATTCAATTTTTTATTCAAATAAAACCACACATCCACATAGTTTTGATAATTATTGTTTTGAAATTTTGTTTTAAAGAAAAGTGATAAATAAATATCCAAAATTCATTAATATGGGTGGAAATAATTTTTAGTTGATGAAAGTGTTTATGTGTTGTGATTATGTTAAGGTTTTTAGGGATTGATTGTGATAAAGGGTTCTTCTGTTATTAACCAATAAGGGTTTGTTCCATTATTGACTACATATAGGTGGTTCTATGATTAAAAAAGGTTGGGTGAGCCTGTTATAACCCTCCAATTCATTGGATTATGCGAAGAATTTAACTGATTAGGATTTTCCTAAGATAATATGTGAACATATTGTGATGGTTAATCCAAATATGGGATGTTGTTAACTGACTAGGCTAACCCAAAGGGAATATAGTAATATGATATGATGGTTATTAAAAATATGGGATGTATTTAACCAATTATGTTTCTGATAATATATTATGGGAATATACTGTGACATTTATTCCTAGTATAGCCATGACGATTATTTCAACTATAAAAATGAAGGTTACTCTATATATAATGATGGTGTTTATTCCATTTGTAACCATGAGGGTTACCCCATATGTAAGAGTGATATGAAAATTATTCCCAAAGTATTCTTCATGTTTTATCTATGATTTCAATGTTTTTATATATGAAACTTATGAATTATAATGTTTAGATAATGACCTTGTGTTTAATGTAGTGCATATTGTAATGTTTACTACTTATAAAAATAACATTGTTAAAAGGTCAATTGATTCTTCCTTGATTTCATAGAGACATCATGGGTTTTATTTTTTCTATTATTATTTCTTGTTATAATTGTATGTAAATCATTAGGTCAGATAGTGAATTATTATGTATGAAATGTTTATTTTGAGACCAACATTTTTTTTTTGAAATTATGATTGTTTTTTATAATTATTCATTAACTAATGGAATTTTTATTTATTTTTATATACCTTAATGAGATTTCTGTGATGACCTTGTGTTATTAAAATGTTTTTTCATAGTATGAGTAGGGAAAAAAACATGATAAATGTGAAAATTGGGATGATTTATCTTGAATAGAAAACTTGTGTCATTTTGTTAATGTTTATTTTGGTGAATTAACTAAACTAAATAGAACTATAAAATGTGTAATAATTTTATTTAATGAAAGAGTTTTGACTTAATAATCTTAAAATGTAATCCTGAAAGATCATTTTCAATAAGTGAAATTTAATTCTAGTTTAAAGTCACAAGAATATGTAATATTTAAGGTAGTGTCTTTATAGTTGGAATTGTAGTAGGGTTTATACACCCTTAAAGGTTATGATGTTATTTGAACCTAAGCTAAAATTCCTCTATAGAAATAAAGTATAATCTGTTAGAGATAATTATTGATATTTTGTATATATAGAATATAGTTGAATATTACTTGATTAAGGTTATCATACTTATCATAAATATAATATGGCTTATTGTTATTTTATTGTTATGATCACACTAAAAAAATTTATTTTAGTAAATGAGTAGATCTAGCAAGAAGCTATGTAATAATGCATGTAAAGAAAATAAGGTGGTTGTTTGAATGGGTAACTAAAAAAATTATAGGAATAGTAAAAACTCTCATGGTCATTATAAACCATATATTACATTTTATTATTAAAAACATGAACATGGGTAAGTGTCTCAAACCATCATATAAGAGTGAGTTGAACATCATTGAAATTATAAGTGATAAAGATCATAAAGTTAATAATATTTAATCATATATTTGTTATGAACATGGGAAGATGCACTAAGAAAAATGTCTTAAATGTCCATGAAGGTGTTTTGTATGTCATAATGGATGGTATAAATAAATAACATTCCATATAAAAAACGTAAATATTCATTCAACACAAAAATTAAGAATTATGTTCTTAATAAGGAATCCATTGAATGTTCGAAATGTGTTTACAATAGAAATTATGAAAATTGAAGTCCAATGGGGAATATATAAAATGGGATTAGGAAGACAATATATATGGATTCTTAGTAATGTCTTCTACCATTATGGTTGAAGACAAAGTAACTGATAAGGTCATGTGAAAGGTATATATTATACCTTTTCAGATGCTTTGATATGGTTGAATCTAGGTAAATGATTCATATTTTTTGTTGGAAGGAAATTTTTTTGAATAATATGTAAATGTAAGGTTAATAAATAACATTAAATGATTAAGGTTTTGGTATATAGGATTGTAAGAGTTATGGTATAGAGGTATATTTAAGGATGATGATATTTTGGAAGTATTTTACACCTATTTTGAGGTTTTATGTTATGGAAATACATCGTGAGAGATTTATTGAGTTTTTTATATGTCAAATATGTATGTAACTCTTACGTTTATCGTGTTAAAATGATATTTATAGAATAATGAACTTTCTATTTTGTCTAAATAAGTTTAATGGTATTATTAACCTTTAGGTTTTATATGATAGTTTATTATTATGTTTATTTTTTGGATTCTCTTAATACTATTGGGAATATTATATAAATTATATAAATATTTCATTAGGAAAATGATTACCAATATATCTGATGAGGATATGTCACATTCACCTAGTTTATGGGGCTTGAACCCATAACTAGAGGGTAATAAGGGTGTAGTGGATACCCATAGTCTATGTGATGTTATGTTTTATAAGAACTGGATATTTTTAAATAAAAATTTGGAAATATAACCATTAAATTTATTTTTGGAACATATGTTTCATCATAAGTATGGGATTGAAGAGTTATTTAGTGATTATATGATTTTTGAAGAAGATAATTATAATTTTTGGGAAAATTATGTTATATTTTGGGATTTTATTTGATCCATGATTGAAATAACTATTTAAGTATACATTTTCAAAATGTGTATTTATAGTTATTCACATAATTTATGGAAATATTATCATATCATTGAAATTATGTGATTTGGACATATAAATTTTTGAAATGAGGCATTAAGAGTGATTGATGTTATTTGTTGATAAATGTTAATTTTTTCTTGGAGGATTATGTTATCAAATCCTTATAATATGTGGTTTCAATATTAGTCTAAAATTTTTTATGAATATTAATTCCATATATTTATCAAATTATATATATTAATCTTTTTGTGATATTATTGATGATTTGGTGAATAATTATTTATTTATTCATATAATGGTTAATTTAGTTTTTGAACTATGTTAATATGTTTTGAATATATTATTTTCTGTTAATAGGAAAAGAAATTAGGAATAACATGCAATCATTTTATGGAATTATGTTATCTATTTTGAAGATGATTTTAGTGCTTACCATTTGAATAATTCATCCTGATTATTCATCATTTAGAGAATGAGATGAGATTGTGGTAAAAATTGATTAAATGATGAAATTTAACATTTCAAGTAATTTTATTTATACATGATTTTATTATAGATGATAAATTAATTCCTAAATGTTAGTAAATGTATTTTAAAACAAATAAATATCTATTTAATTTTCTTATCGGGAAATCAATGGTAATTTATCCAAACACATATTTACATTTTTGATGATTACTCTCCTTAAGACCATGTTCTATATCACTCTCTATCATTCATTATGTGTTATTTATTTCTTATATTTCAATGATTTCAATTGCAAAAAATATTATACTTATAGGAAACATAGTTTTTTGTTATTCAAGATGAGATTTATTCTTTCCTTTTCATTTTATTCAAGTCAATGATTTATTAACCTTTTATATAATGTGGATTTCAACATTGGTATTTTGAAAAGTCAAACCCCTTAATTCTGATCCTAATATCAAATTGTGAAATTTAATCTTTTTTTTAATGGGAGATATAATATGTAGATATTATATAAAAGAATTCTATATTTTATAAAATACAAAATACACAACACCAAGCATAAATAAACAAAAATTATTATTATTTAAATGTCATTATTATGCCATAGTTCTTAAATTGGTGGTTTTGAATAGGATTAAAAACATTTTAACTATATATTAATATTTTATTCAACAAAAATTTATTTATTAATAGTTAAGAAATAAGCACCAATGTTTTATTAAATTCATTTTATTATAAAAAAATATGAATTCAAAAAAATAATTTTTATGGGAAATATTATAATTAAATCATGAAACATTTATAAAATTTATTAATATAGTGAACCTAAATTTTTGAAATTATAAGATAAAAATTAGTTTAAATTAAAATTTTATAATTATCTAAAAAGGTCGATATTTTAATGAATTTTGAAAGATAATAATTTCTACTGAAAATTTTAATTTCATTTTGATTACATAAAGATTCAAAATATATTTTGTATTATGTTAAAATTACCTATAATTTCATTTAATTCAATATAATACAACTATGATTTTTAAAGTAAACATTATTGTTGAATTTAGTATCAAAACATTTTATACATAAAATAATCATTTTTCTTAAAAAAATAGTTTTTGTCACATTTTTCCTATATAATTTTAACTTAAATTCTCATAAAATAATGTTTGAATATTGAATAATGGATTCTATATTTTTAAATAGTGGTTCCATTTTTTTTTAAAATTTTCCCTTGTATTTTTGGTAAATATGAATAGTAACCTTAGTAATATTTAAACTTGTAGTAAAATGTATAAATGGTAATTAAAGTTAATTCTAAATTCTTAATGACTATAAATGATCATAAAACATAAATTGTTTTTATGGGATGAATGTATATTATGAATAATCATCTAAAAGTAGAATATATGGACAATTTTCTGTTTATATGGTATTATAACTTCTAAAATATTTTATGTAAGAAAAAGTAAAAAATGTCATATTCTTTTTTTTAATAACAATGATATTTTAATCAAGGGGATAACAAGATGATATGTTAAGTTATATATATTCATTTGAAATATAAATTATTTATATTAATCATTTTAATTTAATTTAATTTATAGTTAAGATAAAATTAACTTAAATTATTTCACAACACTAATGTAGTAAATATTCAATTAATGGGACAATAAATTAAATGATATTTAAAATTTTAAAAGTAGTATAATTTGATATATTTAATATTAAAAAAGTATTTAATATATAATAATTAAATTTTATAATTTTTTTGTTCCATTATCCAGTAATTACTTTTTTCATGATGTTATTAATGAAAAAATAACTGAATATTATTAAAATTACATTAGTGATATTTTATAAGAAATTATAATTCATTAAATGATAAAAAATTCATAAAAAATATTATAATTTGACCAATTAATGGTATATGGTTAATTACCTCATACATGTTCCATTTATGGGTCATTTTAAATTTAATAGTAACATTATTAAACCTTAAATGATATAAAACATTAATATTATGATAACAGTCAAAAGTGATAATGAAGGGATAAAATAAGATGAAAAGTGTAAAAATGTGATCCAAACATATCCAAATTTTATAGTATTAAAGGAAAATTTTTCATACCCATCCTTTATTTGAAATAAATTATTTTTATTCCATTTTAAAATTAATATTAATTTATATTAATTTAATATTTTGAGAAATTCCAAGAGTTTTTATCCCCTCCCATATAAAAGGGACTCTATTCTTCTCTTTAAATCACACTTAAAAAAACAATTTCATATGAAACCTTCTACTCAAATACCTTACTAACATCCATCTCCATGTTATATAGGCCCTATTTTGGGTTGAATTCAAATCATATATGTTTTAAGGTGTTTAAAAAATATGATTTTTTAGATAAGTGGTATAGTTTTAAACCACATGTTTCAGTTTTGTTTCATATTCCACTTCCTTAAAATTTTATAATACCATTATAAAACAATAACACCATTATCATAAAAAAATGTGTTATTATTTTAATATCATAACCTATATCCATCTCTACCAACCACCAAATGGGATAGGAAGTCATCATTCATGTGTATGGAAAACTATCTCCTTCAGAACCAATATAATTTGTTTTGTATCACCTTTTCTTATGGTTGGTTATAGTTGTCAATGTAAGTTATATATATGGAATTAATGACATATTTTTCCCTATATAAAGATAAAATAACACATATTTTCTAAACATTCCTTACTCTAGAAAATGATTAAGTTGTTGATGCGTACAAGTTGAGTATCACCTCCTCGAAGTGATTTAATTAATTTCTCATTACAAAATCATATGAAAGGTGTATATAAGTATAATTTAAGAAAAATACTATATTTAATTTATTATTATCATTAATTAAATATATAATAAATTTTACTTTCCCTATATAATTTTCATTACAAAATAAAAACATAATTCATGAGTTTGTAAGACCTACACTAGTACAAAAATTTTTTTTTCACATCGGTGTTTTTTTTGAATTTTAGCATTAGATTTAAACTGAAGATGTTTCCACATATGTTAAAGATTCAAAATTGGAAATAAATTTAAAAAATTAAAAATTAAAAATCAAAATATTTAATATTTAATATCATTTATTTGGAAAACTATCTTCAGAAGTCTGATTCTATACGGGTTTTTATGTCAATTTTTTATAAAAAATGACATCAAATGAAAAAAATAATTATGAAGTCAGTTTTTTGTAAATTAAAATTTTAAAAAATATGAAATCTGGATATGGGATTTTATTTTTTTATCAATATTTGATTTGACTTTTTGTTGAGCTAAAATAGACTTACGGATCAAAAGTTATGACTGTAAAAAGATAGACCACTATATGTTTCAATAAAATATACTCAATTCAATGAATAAAATAGAAATATGATGTCAAAATTCAAGATACCAAATGAAATAAAAATAAATAATAAATGTAAATATTCAACCAAATTTAAATTATTTTAGTAGGTTCTTTCCAAGTGATGTGTTGTTTTTTGTTATTTATCTTCTTTTAAAAAAACTCATGGGGTAATGAAAATAGTGATCGATAAAGAAGTTTTCACATATATTAGTAAATCTCATGTAGATTTTTATTCCTTATATATTGATTGAATTAAATTTTTATCATCATAATAAAAATGTAATTTCTTTTAGCTATGAATGAAATAAATAATAAAGAACATAAATGACGATAATAAATACCATATAAAAATCATTAATTGAAAAACTGTTAACATATTAATTGGATTTAAGAGGTCAAAAATATTGAATGAAATAGAATGAGGATTTAAATAATTTAAATGAAAATATTTTCTCCATTTTTTTATTAAAATTTATTGGTATTTTAAAAATTGAAATGCATGTTGCAGTAAATAGAATTATTGAATCCATGTATTTTTTTAAATTTTGATTTTAAAATTATATAAATATATAACTGAAGTTAAAACCCACCTTATATTGGAGATTTAAAACATATATTTTATAAAATTAATTTTAAATTATCATAACATCACCTTTCACAATTTTTTCACAAAAAACTAAGGTGAAATATTAAATCTCGTTTTAACATCGTTTTTTTACCAAAAATGGACGTAAAAACTAGACAAACGTATTTTAATGTTAAGTTTTAGTAAAAAAAATATTTATGTTTCTTATTTTTTATTTTGTTTCTAAATATATTTTTTACTGGTTATAGGTCTTAAATGGACTTAGAGATTAAATATAATGGTCATCAAAAGGTAGACTTCTCTAAGACTTCTTTAGAGAAGTACAACTTCTGTAAAACAAATATTTTTATCCGTACAACTTTTAGAGCTCCATGAATAGTCAAAAAGAATATTTTTATATAAAATATAACATGTTAATCTTTTTTTATGTCATTCCCTTAAATAAAAATGTTAAAACAACATTAATTTAGGTTTCTACAAAAACCTTATTTTAAAAGTTGACTTTCACCATCTGTTTTTTGTAAAACCAGTAATTAAAAGTAAATTTAAAATTATTTTTTTCAAAACAAAGACCTAAAAATTGGTTAACATGTTTTATTTAGTTTCCTGATATTTGTTTTTACTACTCTTAGAGGTCAAACGGTGTTATATATAAAAAATTATGGCCTTCAGAAGGTGGACTTCTTCAAAAATAGTCTTAGAAAATTACAACTTCTAATAACCATAAATTTTCATCCATAACTCCATTTGAGCTCCATGACCTGTTAAAAAAAATAATGTGAAAAAACCAGCTAAACATTTTTGACATCTGTTTTATGGAAAAACGATGTTAAATGTCCACTTTTAACATTAATTTTTCAGAAAACAAATGTGAAAATTATTCTATGAGGACTTTTAACATAAAGTTGTAAGGAACTTACATTAAAATTGAGATTCTAACATTAGATACTAAATAACCAATTTTAAAATTATTAAATTAGTATTTTTAATATAGGTATTGAAGAACCAACATTAAAACACTAACGTTAATTACCATTTTCTTGTAGTTTTATCATCTCCATGATTTTAATGTAGTTCATTATTCAAATAAATAATTCATGATTAATTCTAATATGTGATATAAAAGGAATAATAAAGATGGAAAAGGTTCCTAATAAAGTACATAATAAACATAAGTCTATTATTCTGGATGATAAATAATTTACATAATGAGTTTGACTCATGTTAAGGAACATTTTAAAAAAAATCTCTTTTAGTGTTTTCCTTAAATATTTCTTTCTTCTCCATATCCATATTTTCAATATTAAATTATGGATGATTATTTTAGCAAATAAAATATTTATAAAATAAATTTAATGTCTATTTTTAATTTCCTACAATGGCTTTCAAAAAAATTATTTTAACTGATTTTGTTGAATTTCTTTATAAAAAGTCAAAAATATTGTTCTATATTAACATACACGGTGATGATGAATTTTCCCACCACTGTAACACTGGTTTTATATATGTATTAATGAATAATATTATATGTTTTCATAAAAAACCATCTTTCATGATACTCTATTATTTTAGTTTTCAAATTTTGGTTTAAGAAAATGGTATATATAAATATCTAAAAATGATTTATTATTATAGAAACTAATTTTTTTATGATACATGATCTTATTAATTATCAATATTCTTTTGTTATTATTGTATTTTTTTAAGATGATAGTTTTTCTCTTATAAACCAAAGAATTTTGGTTGTCTTATTAAACAAGGATGATTGGTTCTAATATAAACTATTGTCGGGTGATCCTATTATAGATCTCTAATGTATTGAGTAAATTGATGGAGTTAAATAATTTGGTTTCTCCAAAAATAATATGGGAATACACTTTGAATTTTATTTCAAATATAGGAAAAAGATAACATATTCAAATTCACTTAATAGAATATTAAAATATAATGTGATGGTTATTCAAAATTTTATATTGATTTAATGGATTAGTTTTCTACAGATATGTTATAGGAATATACTTTGACATTTATTCCAAGTATAACTATGATGGTTATTTTTAAGAGTAATTATGTTGGTTACTCCATGTATAACAATGATGTAAATTTCATTTGTAACCTTTTTTTACTCTATAGGTATTGCTGATATGAAAATGATTCATCAAGTAACCTATATGTTTTATTTACTATTTTTATTGGTTAATATGGTAATCATATGATTTCACATGGTATGATAATTAATTTATGATTAAAGGTATATATGTTCTTAATTTTAAAGGTGAACAGTATAATTTTTGAAAAAGTTATTATATTTTTTTAATGATTTCAAAGAAAACTTATGATATTTATTTTACCTTTAAGAATTATTATAATTTTTTTGAAATATTTTGTATGGAAAGAGAATAATTGGGTAAGGAAAGTTTTATTTTTATCCGAAATTCTATTTTAAAAAAGAAAATATTTTTAAATATTAATGGGATAAAAATTTGATTATTTATTTTTATGTAACTTAATAACAATAATTATCTCATAACATGTTTTTAAAATTTTTCTTGAAAGTACATGTAGGGATATTATTCAGTGAAGATAAAATTTTTGAAGATGTGTCATCAAAAAGGATACATGTTTCTTTTTAATGTTGTGATTTGGGGAAAAATAATTACTAAATAGAAGTGTCTAGTTTTTAATATATTATTATTTTATAGATTATTTATGAACTCACTCCCTAAAACTATAAACCTAAAAGTCATTTGGGAATGTAACAATGATAATTCTAATTTAAATTCAATATAAAATTTAATATTAAGGAAGGGTAAATATAGTTGGTATTATAATAGATTTCAGTTAACATTATTGGTTCATAAGTTAGTTAAACATAAGTTAAATTTCCTTTATAAACACAGTGGATAGTAGGGTATGGAGAATTATGGTTATTATTTATAAATTGAAAGTATTTTTAGATATAATGTTTAATAATATGTTAATATTTTTCATCCTTAGAAGATTATTTACTATTATTTTATTTATATTATCACGCTGTCTGTGTTGGTTTAGTAAATGGTTGGTTCTGGAAAAATCCCATTTAATAATCAAGGTAAAGGAATATGTGGTAGTTTTTTGAATGAGTAACCAAACAAAATGGGAGATTTATTTAATAATATCGTGGTTATTATTAACTATCTATAATATGTTTTGATTAACAACATGAACCTTGGAGAGTTTCCTAAATCATTAAAAAGAAGAGAAGCTATAATCTATCGATGTTCAGGTGGTAATAATTATAATTATACAATCATTCCAAAAAATTGTGCCATGAATGTGGGAATAATAAAACAAGTATATGTATTAAAATAATGGAAATATGTTTTTTATGTGTTAAGGGATGGTATAAAGAAATAATATTCCAAGGAAAAAATGAAGCATTCAGTTGATAAAATGAAGATGAATAATGTAATTCCCAAGGCATCCATTGAATGTCTTAAATTATGGGAGTATGAATATTATGAAAACTAATTCCTTGGGGTAAATTACTTTTAATATATATGAAAAATCATACATATTCATGTATATTAAGGAATAATTATATTATTGTTAAAGATAAAGCAACTACTAATGAAATATAAAGGTATTGATTATATCTTGGATTATATTTTGATATAGTTGAATCTTAGAAAATTATTCCTATTTTTTATGTAGGAAGGATTTATTAAGTAATTAAATATAAAATCCTGGATAACAAAAACATTTAATGAATAATTTTTATATATATGGGGATTCATGAGATATGATGTAGTTTTATTTTTATGGTCTATCATATATTTAAAGGCTTAGATTCCCCTTATGATGTTTTATGTAATGGGAATACTTTGGGGTACATTTATTGATTATTTTAGATGAATAAGTAATATTATACCCTAATGTTTAACAATTGAAAATGATATTTAAGGTTTATTTATCTTTCCAATTTGAGGAAATGCATTTAATGGTATTGTTAGCCATTATAGTTTATATAGACTTTGATTATTAAGGGTATTTTTGAGAATTTTCATCATATTTTTAGGAATTTATAAGTTTTATATAAATATATTATATTTAAATGGCCAACCCACATGTTGAGAGATGAAAAATCACGTCTAGCAGGGATGCAAGGCTTGAACCCACAACTGACGTCTAAAAAGGGTGTATCACCTACAACTTTCATATGTAATTTTCTTTTAATAATGATATAAATTTATTAAACAATTTTTTTTAATGATAAAGATTATATTAATTATGATAATATACCTTTTATTATAACCGTGGGATTAAAGTGTGATTTGTTGATTAAGTGATTTTGGAAGAATATCACTATAATATTGGGGAATATTTTGAGATATTATGGAATTTTATTTGAGGATTCCAAATTGAATTCTCTTTTAGAGTGTAGATGATATAAATATTGATTTATGTTTTTTTAGGTTATTTATAGGAAATATTTTCATAGCTTCGACATTAAATGATTGGGGATTATACATTTTTTGTATGAGACATTAAGAATTATTGATGTTATTTGGAGATATATATATATATATATATATTAAATACTTATTATAAAAATATGTGATAAAAAACTTATCATATTTGGGTTCCAATCTATTTCTATAGTATTTTAGTGAGTTTTAAAGATTGTTATTTATTGAATGATCTATTTAGTATTTGGGTGTTATTATTTAGCATTTATTGATTAATGTAGTATTTTTTCATATGAAGGTTTATTGATTTTGGGAATTATCTTACATTGTTCTAACCAAATTGTTTTTTTTTTATTTTCAATGATATGAGTAATAACATTTTATCATTTTATGGAATTATAGGATATGTTAAAAGTTGATTTTAGTTCGTCATGTAAGAAAATTTCTTCGTGATTACCCATCCTTTAGTGAGAGAGATTAAATTGTGGTAGAAATTAATCAAAGAATGAAATTCAACATGTAATGTAAGTATAATTTCTTATGCTTTTAATACATATGTTAAAGAAATTTCTAAACACTATTAAAATGATCTGGAGATAAAAAAAATATTTTTTATATGGAGAAATCATCGGTCCATCATCCCATCATAGATTTATGGTTTTTTTATGATGGACTTCTTAATGATCATGTTCTTTATCACTCTATACATATCCATAGGTATTAGTTTTTTCTTCCATGTACATTTTTTCACATCCCATAAATTGTTTATTATATAAAAGAATAGTTATGTGTTATTCCATATGACCTGCATACTTCCCTTTTCCTTCATTCAATGTCGAAGTTTTATTAACCCCTTTTATGATTTCGGATTTGAAGAAATGTATTAAGAGAAGTCAAAACCTTGGTTTCCAAGAATGATATCAAATTACAGGGAAACAATTTTTTAATAGTGGGAGAATTTTGAAACCTATTATTATTTAAAATATTATTATGCTCAATAGTTTACTAAATATGAAACACCGATAGTAAATGAAGCGCAAGATATTATTATTTAAATGTGAACACTCTAAGCTACCCATTATATTGGTGGGTATGAATATGATTAAAAAAATTATAAATATAAATATATTCTAATAAATATAAATATATTTATAAATTATTGGGAAATAATTAGTCAATTTTTATTAAATTCCATTTATTCTTAAAAAAAATGTTTTCATAAAAAATATTTTTTATTTATTTATATGAGAATATGTTAGCTGTAAATTTTGAAACATATAGAAAATTGATTTGATAAAATTAATTTCTTTTGGAAATAATCATATCATAGTTATATTATGGTTAATTTTTTATAATTGTTAGAAAAAAAAATATTTTTCAATGAATAGTGAAAAATACCAACTTTTATGGAAATTTTTTTTTTCATTTATATTATTTATAAAATAAATTTATATATTTTTATTAGTTTTAAAATTTAATTAGTTAATTTTAATTTAAAATATTAAAAATGTGGATTTTAAAATGAAATTTATACATTAATTTACTATGAAAACATTTTATACTTAAAATAGTCATTTTTCTAAAAACTGTTTTCATCACGATTTTCAGGATTTATTTATAATTAAGCCGTATAAATTTTATTCTTTTAATTTTTAAAAGATATTCCATATTTCAAAATATTATATAAAAATTTGTAAAATATTTCCATTTTATTTTTGTTCAATAGAAATTTTATCCTTTTTAATTTTTATTATAATTTTAAATAGTAAATAGGGTAATTAAAGTTAAAAATAAAATGACAAGGACTAGAAAATGACCCTATCACTTGCCTGAATTTTTTGGTATTAGTATAAAATTCCTCTAATCATAAAATTCTTAAATATATGTCCTTTTTATATTTTTATATGATTATATCCATTTGAATAATGTATGCAAAGAGTAGTATAAAAAGTCACACTCTTGTTTTTAATAACTATAATATTTTTAATATAGTGATAAAAAATGGATGTGTTTGGTTTGATATATTAATTATAATTATAAAAGATTTATATCAATCATGGTAATTTATTTTTAAATTTAAAAAATAAATAATTACTGTATATTCATACACATAGCTGACGAAGTAATTATTCAATTACTAGAGATATAAAATAAATTATATTAAAAATATTTAATGTAGAAAAAATTTATCTAATTAATTTGAACCGTAAATTTTATATAATATAATGACGTATTATATATTTTATTATGAATTTTATTCAAATTTATTTTTTTATTAATGTTATTTAATTCAAATTAAATTAATAATATTAAAATTGATATTAATGATATTTTATAGTAAATAAAATTTTATTAGATGATTTAAATATCATAAAAATATTAAATTCATAAAATTTAATGGGATAGGGTTAAAAACATGAACCATGATTCATTTATTGGTCTATTATTATTTTATACCAATATTTAATCCCTTAAATCATAAAAAAAATTATATTGAGGTAATTTCCGAAGGTGTTAACAAATGGTTAAAACAAAAATATAATGGTACAAGTGTTATCAAATAAAATAAAAAATTTATTAGATGAAATGAATAAGACATTTCCTCATTCTATCGTCAAAATGAATCAGTATGAATCTATTTGTATTTGAATAATAATTTTTAAAAAATGGAAATTCCATGATTTTCCCTCCCCAATCTTATAAAAGCGCATCTATACTTATTTTTACATCACACATAAAAAGTCATTAGTTAAAACAATATCTATACAAATACATTCCAAAATTGCTCCCCAAATTCTCGATGACTTATTTTTGGAATAATACCAATCTTAAAGGTCTCATGTTGTTATGAAAATAATATTTTTCGAAAAATAGGTATAGTATTTAACCACGTCATTCAGTTCTACTTCTTCTTCCAAATCCTTAAAATTTTCATAAATTATGATAAAATATTAACACTATCATCCTAAAAATACTTTTATTTCATTATGTTAATAGAATAACCTATATCAATCTCCAAGCTCCATTAAATGGGAATTTAATTCATCGTTTGTGTCTATGGTGGACTATTACCTCATGAACTAATGTAATTCATTTTCCCTCATATTCTCTCAAGGATAGTTATTAGGATGGTATTTTATTATTTATATATGATACAAATGAAATATTTATCATTTTTTAAATAAAATAGAACACATATATAGAACCCTTGATTAGAGGTATGTAACTGTAGCTTATGCCTTTTTAAATTTTTAAAGTGGTTGGGTAATGCTTCAGAGAGTTTGGAAGGGTTTTGGAGAGTTTTGGAGGCTTTTCACTACTGCAAACTTATCCTTTACCAATAATTTCAATCTTTTGGTAAGGGCCAGAGAATTGTTGGTATAAACTATACCAACGATTGTCAAATTGTTGGCTGTAGAGCCATGGGGATAAACATATCCCAATAGTTCTGTGAGAACCATTGGGATATGGGTGGTTAATGGATTATATACCAATGGTTATAAGAAACCGTTGGTATAAATATTTACCAACAATTTAAAACCGATGGAAATATCAAAATCCATGTTTATACCAATGGTTGTCCAAACCATTGGTATATACTTTTATCAACAGTTTCTCAAAAACCATTGGTAAATTTCATGTATAGAATTTATACCAATAGTTTACATGAAACTGTTGGTATATGGTTTCTCTTCAAACATATCCCAATGGTTTTAAACCTTTGCCATAGCCTTTATGCACCTGCAGCCACAGCAGGCTTACCTCCCCTTGTGCACCTACAACAATGAACATCCATGAGTTCTCAATACACACATATCATAACTACAGTTCTATATTTAATTACCCCGTATGCATATATATAATTAACACATAAAAAAGTATACTCATACAGCATTAACACATCATTCATAAGTTAATTAAATACCTAAAGAATTCAATTCAGAATTCAGATCAATTACCCTATGCAAAATAGAATTCTGAATTGAATACATATAATATTGAATTCTCTACAACACATACAGAATCGAATTCATAATTTAGAAGTTAATAACCCTTATATAATAAAATCATGTTTCATGTTTTGAATATGGTGTCTTTGTTCATAGGAATGCGTGAATTCAGATGAGATTTGAATTTTTGTACAATGTGGTATTCCATGTTGTAGTAAGGGGTAATGTGACATGGGGAAGAGGCTCAAAGGGTTTATGCATATCCAAGGGGGTAGGGGTGTCCAGGGGGTGGGGGATTTCCAGGGGTGGGGTTTGTCCAGGGGGTTGGGGGTGTCCACGGGGTGGGAAGGTCCAGGTGGTGGGGGTGTCTAGGGGGTGGGGGCTGTCCAGGGGGTTGGGGGTTTTCCAAGGGGGTAGGGGTGTCCAGGGGATGGGGGTTTAAGGGGGTGGGGGTATGTCCATGGGTGGGGGCTATCCATGGGGGTGGGGGTGTCAAGGGGGGATGTCTAGGGGTTAGGGGTTGTCAAAGGGGTAGGTTGTGTTGTAACACCCCTGAAAAAGTGAGACTTAAATGACTAAATGATATGACTCATGTCATCAAGGTGCCCCTTTCTTTTCGGGAGCCTACCTGATTAGAACTCCACAGATAATCATGCTTGGCCTGGAGTAGTAATCAGTATGGGTGACCTTCTGGGAAGTTCCTCAGGGTGTGTGTGAGTGAGGACAAAACACACTGGAAGAACAAGTGTTGGCCTGTGGGGATACTTATTAGTTTGATAAGAGACCCTAGTGATTAATAGTCTATGGTGTGCTGGGAAGGAAACCAAGGTATTACAGGAGACCCATGGGGTCAAATGATAAGGTTCATGGCCCGGGGAGGTGGGTCCTGACAAATGGTATTAGAGCCAATACCTATCCAGAAGTGCTTAAGCACTACTTGGGTTTGAGGCTTGGGGTCCACAACAACGGTGTTGTTCTTTAAAGGGGTGGATAATGTAACACCCATAGAAAAGTGAGACTTAAATGATGACTAAATGATATGACTCATGTCAACAAGGTTCACCTTTCTTTTCGGGAGCCTACCTGATTAGAACTCCACAGTTAATCATCCTTGGCCTAGAGTAGTAATAAGAATGGGTGACCTTCTGGGAAGTTTCCTAGGGTGTGTGTGAGTGAGGAAAAAACACACTTGAAGAACATGTGTTGGCCTATGGGGATAATCATTTTTCTTATAAGAGACCCTAGTGAGTAATATCCTATGGTGTGCTAGGAAGGCAACCAATGTATTATAGGAGACCCATGGGGTCTGATGACAAGGTTCATGGCCTGAGGAGGTAGGTCAGGACATGTGTCTAGGGGGTGGGGATGTCCATGGGGTGGGGGTGTCCAGGTGGTGGGGTGGTGTCTAGGGGGTTGGAGGTGGTCCACAGGGGTTAGGGATATCCATGGGGGTGGTGGTGTCCATGAGGGGTGGGGAGCTATCCAGGGGGTGGGGGTTGTCCATTGGGGTGAGCTGTCTAGGGTGTTGGGTGTGGGGTGTCTAGGGGGTTGGGGTTTGTCCAATGCGGTAGGGGTGTCCAGGGGTGGGGGTGTCCATGGGGGTGGGGGCTATCCAGGGGGGGTGGAGGTGGTCCACAGGGTTTAGGGGTGTCCATGGGGGTGGTGGTGTCCATGAGGGGTGGGGAGCTATCCATGGGGTGGGGGTTGTCCATTGGGGTTGGGGTGTCCATGAGGGGTGAGGAGCTATCCAGGGGGTAGGAGGTGGTCCACAGGGGCTAGGGATGTATATGGGGGTGGTGGTGTCCATGAGGGGTGAGTAATAACCTTTGGTGTGATGGGAAGGAAACCAAGGTATTCCAGGAGACCCATGGGGTCAAATGATAAGGTTCATGGCCCGGGGAGGTGGGTCGTGACAAATGGTATCAGAGCCAATACCTATCCGGAAGTGCTTAGGCACTACCTGGGTTTGAGGCTTGGGGTCCACAACGAGGGTGTTGTGCTTTAAAGGGGTGGATAATGTAACTCCCCTGGAAAAGTGAGACTTAAATGATGACTAAATGATATGACTCATGTAAACAAGGTTCACCTTTATTTTTGGGAGCCTACCTGATTAGAACTCCACAGTTAAGAATCTTTGGACTGGAATATTAATCATGATGGGTGACCTTCTGGGAAGTTTCGTAGGGTGTGTGTGAGTGAGGAAAAAACACAGTGGAAGAACATGTGTTGGCCTATGGGGATAATCATTTGTCTGATAGGAGACCATAGTGAGTAATAGCCTATGGTTGGCTAGGAAGGCAACCAATGTATTATAGGAGACCCATGGGGTCCGATGACAAGGTTCATGGCCCGAGGAGGCAGGTCATGACATGTTTCTAGGGGGTGGGGTTGTCCATGGGGTGGGGGTGTCCAGGTGGTGGGGTGGTTTCTAGGGGGTGGGGGATGTCCTGGGGGTTGGAGGTGGTCCACAGGGGTTAGGGGTGTCCATGGGGGTGGTGGTGTCCATGAGGGGTGGGGAGCTATCCAGGGGGTGGGGGTTGTCCATGGAGGTGGGGTGTCCAGGGTGTTGGGGGTGGGGTGTCTAGGGGGTTGGGGTTTGTCCAATGGGGTAGGGGTGTCCAGGGGTGGGGGTGTCTATGGGGGTGGGCGGTTGTCCAGGGGGTTGGAGGTGGTCCATAGGGGTTAGGGGTGTCCATGGGGGTGGGGTGTCCAGGGTGTTGGGGGTGGGGTGTCTAGGGGGTTGGGGGTTGTCCAATGGGGTAGGGGTGTCCAGGGGTGGGGGTGTCCATGGGGGTGGGGGTTGTCCAGGGGTTGGAGGTGGTCCACAGGGGTTAGGGGTGTCCATGGGGGTGGTGGTGTCCATGAGGGGTGGGGAGATATCTCGGGGGGTGGGGGTTGTCCATTGGGGTAGGGGTGTACACGAGGGGTGGGGAGCTATCCAGGGGGTTGGAGGTGGTCCACAGGGGTTAGGGGTGTCCGTGGGGGTGGTGGTGTCCATGAGGGGTGGGGAGCTATCCAGGGGGTGGGGGTTGTCCATTGGGGTAGTGGTGTCCATGAGGGGTGGAGAGCTATCCAGGGGGTTGGAGGTGGTCCACAGGGGTTAGGGGTGTCCATGGGTTGTGGGTTATCCAATGGGGTAGGGTTGTCCAGGGGTGGGGGTGTCCATGGGGTGGGGGTGTCCATGGGGGTGGGGCTGTCTAGGGGCTGGGGGTTGTCCATGGGGGTGGGGCTGTCCAGGTGGTGGGGGTGTCTAGGTGGTGGGGTGGTGTCCAGGGGGTGGGGTTTGACCAGGGGGTTGAGGTTGTCTAATGGGGAAGGGGGTGTCCAGAGGGTGGGTTGTCCATGGGGGTGGGGCTGTCCAGGGGCTGGGGGTTGTCCATGGGGGTGGGGCTGTCTAGGTGGTGGGGGTGTCCAGGTGGTGGGGTGGTGTCCAGGGGGTGGGGGCTGCCTAGGGGGTTGGGGGTAGTCCAATGGGGTAGGGGTGTCCATAGGGTGGGGTGTACATGAGGGTGGGAACTGTCCAGGGGGTGGGGGTGTCTAGGGGTGGGGGTGTCTAGGGGTTTGGTGGCTGTCAAAGGGGGTAGGTGGTGTCCAGGGGTGGGGTGTCCATGGGTGTGGGGGATTTCTTTGAGGGTGGGGTTGTCCATGAGGGTGGGGGTGTCCAGGGGTGGGGTGGTGTCTAGGGGTGGGGGTTGTCGAGGGGGTCGGGGGCTGTCCAAGGGGGTAGGGGTGTCCAGGGCGTGGGTGTGTCCATTGGGGGTGGGGGCTGTCGAGGGGGTGGGGTTTGTCTATGGGGGTGGGGTGTATAACGACCCGTACTTTACATACATTGTTATTACTTCAAAATTGAATCACACTTATTAGAACATATAACAAAACCATGAAAGGACCGTATAGGTATAGTGTCTTTAGAAACTGGAAAGCATAAACAACTGGTTCATAAAGCATCTACTTTGCCTCCCATTTATTTCATCATATCTAGAGTCCCTTTTTGGCATATTCTACTTAATAACCTTCTTCCTGACCTAGGAAAATAAAACATACAAAAGGGTGAGCTCAAATGCTCAGTAAGGGTAAACAAAAGAAATATCAATCACATCATATACATAAGCACATAACTTTTGGAAATATTAACCTGCAAAAGAGATCATAATTTCATAACATGGGATAAATCATGGTAGTGAAATGTAATCCCAATAATCATAACTTAAAACATGAACCTTTGTGTCATATACAAATAATCATAAAGAATCATTTTTTGTTAGTCAAGACTCATTTCCAAGACTATCTCAGTGGACAAAGTCCATTTCTGAACCGAGTTCACTCCTCGTTTCAGTCTTGTTTCACTGAACCGGTTTAACCTGCTGTTCCATCCATGTCTATCTCATGAGATATTAAATCTTTACCCAATGAATTAGAGGGAGATATAGGCCTCACCCATCTCATAATGATACCATTCTTATGTGTGCCACAAAATCATAAACCATACATCATAGCATAACCCATGTAATAAAAATGGGAATCTTAAACATCGTGACATCATAAAACAATTCGTATAAGATAATGGAATTCATAAAAATAATTCCATCACAACATTATCAAATCAATGTAATAATAGGGATAGAAACAGAACCCTATATTATCTTAGATGGAAAATAATTTTGATAAAACACTTGAACTCCATTCTTGAGGAAAATATCCTTTCTACTTCAAAAACATTTTTCCTTTCTTAAGATGTCATTCAATTTTAAACTAAAATAAGTTGATTAAAAATAAACTTGAAAACTTGTAAAGGAAGGTTCTTGGAAATAATTTTTTAAAAATCCATTCATGCCGTATAAGTTAAAAAAACATTCTTCGTACTTTTGTCGGAAAATTCAAAAAGTACCTCGTACGAAAAACAACAAAAGATTCCTTTCATATCCTTTACTAAAAACTCACCGAAGGGTAAAATTGGATTTAAACAATTGTAGGTGGATGGAAATAGTATTACATATTGAGGAAACATGGATGTGGATTATAAAATACACCCTAGTAAATTCCAAAGTATAAACAATCTCAGATAAAAATGAGATTGTGATATTTCCCTTACCTTAGGTCCGATTTGCCTCATAAGTGTCCGAACCTCCTGTATAATGATTTAAATAATGTTATTGAATTATTCCAGAATCATAATTATTGTTATTATATCATATATGTTCATATTCTTAGCTTCTTACTAGTAATATTTCATTGCTACTTGTTATTCGGGTGTTTATAACTTTTTGTTCTTATGCGTGTTTTTTCGAATAAATTATTCTTCTTCTCTTTAGGATATAGATACATCATTTCCAGAATGGTATTAATGTACTATATATCATATTTATTCATTAAATTCATTTATATAATCATTATTCAATGAAGATCATGTAGAACTAATCGCATAACATCGTGGAGACAGTATTCCGTACGTACGCACGAGCAATGATATCATTCCCATGGTCGTCGAATTGTATTGGAGTGTATGTATACTATTTAAGAATCAATATCACTTTACAATAATCATATATAGTAATTATTCACACCATTATACCCATCCAAGTAAGGTGGTGGGGGAAAATAGATTACACCACGGCGTGGAGATGGTATTCCGTACGTACGCACGCACGGTGATTTCATTTTCCATAGGATGGATAGATGTTGAAATAGGGTTGTTTCATACTTATAATAACATATCATTATATGATTAATACTGATGTTATTACTTCATATTGAAATAACTAAAGAAGAAGAAGTTGAAGAAGAAAGAATTTGGAAAGGATCGGTAATGGATATTACCTCTTTTTGACGAGCCTTTTCTTAACCTCCTCTTAGGGCACTAGGGTTAGTCTTTGAAGAAGACCAAAACCTCTAGGATGATTCTAGGGAAGTGGGTAAGTGAAATGGGCAGGGTTTGGCTGAGCATGAAGGCTCAAATTGGTGTGAGGAGGAGAGGGAGGAGGTGCCCTTTTATAAGGGAGGAGAGGGGCACCTTTGGAAATATAAGAAATATTAGTTTATATTAAATCCCAACCCCACTTAAAAACTTCCAAAATGACTCATATCGGAATATTAGATGAGATAGGGTTGTAATATCATCAACCAATGAAATTTAGACATTTTAGGAATTTATTTTAAACATTATCAACATGATTTATCCTTCTTTATCAATTTAATTTTAGTTGTGGTAACAATATTCTAAATTTTAAATTATTATAAATAATTGCATATGTGTTGTGAACATTCCATAATTTGACACTTTATGACATTGTCGACCATATATATTTTAATTTATAATTTTTAAATATTTTTTGTGATTTTTAAACAATTTTATAATATGTTATTTTTATAAAATAACAATAGTGTCAATTTTGACACTATTCATTTATTTGAATTTAAATAAAATATATAAAGAGGATATGTTCGAAATAAATGCTTTAATAGATTCATGGAATTTCATATGTATCTAGAAAATTATTGTAGCATATTAAATAGTTCATATAATAATTATTTTAATATTTTTAAAACAATTTATTTGATATTTTAATTGATAAAATAATTCCAACATCACAATTGTGTCATAATTAATGATAATTATTTAATCCCTAAAAATTCTAAATAAAATCCTATGATGTAGATAATTGTATTATCTTTCTTGAGACTATTCATGTTGGAAGTTTAATTAAGTTTATCACCAAATTAAAATTATTATAATTATAATATTTAAGAAAGTGACATGTTGCCACATTCATTGGTTTTAATAATAATTAAATTATTTTCATGAACAAAAGTCTATTAAATGAATCTAATCCGATACTTAGGTGATATGGGTCGCCTTTTAGTCATCCAATATGATTTTGGTAGGTGTTAGGTAATTTTATTATCTTATATTTACCCTTAATTACCAGATTTACCTTTAACTATGGTAAATAAAATTTACCGTAGTTGCTATTCATAATGCCCAAAAATAAAAAGTAGCCTATTAACATAATTTGGACCCACTGATTATGAATATGGAGTCCATTTTTCAAAATTCAAAACATATAAGTTTCATTAATTAATTTAAAATAAATCCCGTTGTTAAGAAAATGGGTTTTAGAAGTTAAAACATTGCCAAAGATTGAAATGATTTTACCTATGAATTCAATGTAAAATTAATTCTAATGACCTACATTATATTAAATGGTAAAAATATATTCTATCTATACTTTAAAACCATTCAATATTATAATTTAACCATATAAATTATCTCAATGAAAAAAATTGTTTTTAATTAAAAATTATCATATTTTTACTATTCATCAAAATATGAAAGTTATCAGAAAAATATCAAAAATTTATCCAAAGTAAATTTTTATATCCTAATTCAAAAGAAGAATTTTATTTTGTCAAATTTATCTTATAGATGTGTCAAAAACTAGATTTATTGTGGGTGCGCCATCAAAAGGCGGCAAAACTGCATTTTTTGATAAATAATTATTTTACCCAAAAAATTTATTTTATTCTCTTACCATGTTCTAGAAAATGTGTAAGATGAATAATAATGTTGTAAAATTTAAAATTCAGTTAATACTATTCATAATGGCTAGTTTATAATATTATAATAATATATCGTTGTTTAGTGGAACTCGGTATTGCGTACTACACACGCTATCGAGGAAGGTCGCGATTGCGTGCAGTGAACGATTCCTTTGATGATTTATATAAAAAAAAAATATTTCTAATAAAAGTCTCAGGTGTTACATTCTACCCCCCTTAAAATGAATTTTTCCCTCGAAATTTGTCACTTTGTAACAAACAGATGAGGATACCTCTCCCTCATCATATCCTCAATCTCCCATGTAGCTTCTTCTAATTGGTGGTTCCTCCATAAAACTTTCACCAAGCGAGTGGTCTTGTTTCATAGGACTTTTTCGCTACAATCCAGAATCTCTATTGGCTATTCTTCATAAGAAAGATCCTGCTCTAGCGGTACAACTTCTGAGCTGAGTACATGTGAAGGATCAGGTATGTACTTTCTCAGGAGAGATATATGGAACACATCGTGAACTTGAGAGAGATTCGGTGGAAGCGCCAATCGGTAAGCTACCTTCCCAACACGATCCAGTATTTTGAAAGGACCGATACATCTAGGGCTCAACTTCCCCTTCTTTCCAAATCTCATGACCCTCTTCCAGGGAGATATTCGTAAGAACACTTTATCACCCACTTCAAACACTAGGTCTTTTCTTTGGTTGTCGGCATAACTTTTCTGTCGACTCTGAGCTGCTCTTATGTGTTGTTGAATAGATCTGACCTTTTCTGTCATTTCATCAATGAGATCGGGTCCTAATAGCTTTCTTTCCCCAACTTCATCCCAGTAAGTTGGAGTCCTGCATTTCTTTCCATAGATAGCTTCATAAGGAGCCATCTGAATACTGGAGTGAAAGCTATTATTATATGAAAATTCCACCAAAGGTAGGTGTTGATCCCAACCACCTTTGAAATCCATATACCAAGATCTCAACATATCTTCTAGAGTTTGAATTGTTCTCTCAGACTGACCGTCTGTCTGAGGATGATAAGAAGTGCTGAAACTCAACTCTGTATCCAGAGTATGCTGAAGACTTCGCCAGAACTTCGAGGTAAATCTCGGATCCCGGTCAGATATAATAGAAAGTGGTACTCCATGAAATCTTACCACTTCCTTTACATTTATCCTGGAAAGCTGATCTAGAGAGAAATCCTCTCTAATAGCAATTAAGTGTGCAGAATTTGTAAGACGATCAACTATGACCCAAATAGAATTATTGCCTTTGGATGTTTTAGGAAGTCCTGTGACAAAGTCCATAGTGATGTTTTCCCATTTCCATTTGGGTATGGGTAATGGTTGTAACATCCCCTTAGACTTCTGTCTCTCAACTTTAACTTGTTGACAAACCACGCATCGAGAGACATATTCAGCAACATCTCTTTTCATGCCATCCCACCAGAAGTACTCTTTCAGGTCCCTATACATCTTCGTGCTTCCAGGGTGAATAGAGAATGAAGAACTATGAGCCTCATCCAGAAGCTCCTTCTTTAATTTGGGTATGGAAGGAACACAAACCCGATTCCTGAACTTTATTATCCCATCACAATCAAGGTTGAATTCATGAACATTTCTCACCTTCTTTTGTAACTCGACATCTTCTTTTTGTGCCTCTTTAATCTTTACATGTATAGATGGTTGAACATTCATTTGAGAAAGATACAATTTTTCAACTTTCATTATAATTCCAAGATCCATCCTTTGTAAATCCATAAATATTGGATCTTTTGTGATCCACATCATGGATAAACTGGCATCGTCTTGTCGACTTAATACATCTGCCACCTTGTTTTCTTTCCCAGGGTGGTAATGAATTGAGCAGTCATAATCCTTAATCAGCTCCAACCATCTTCTTTGGCGCATATTCAGTTCCTTTTGTGTGAAAATATACTCTAAACTTTTATGATCAGTATAAATATCAAACCTTTCACCATAAAGGTAATGCCTTCAAATCTTTAATGCAAAGATTACCGCAGCTAACTCCAAATCATGAGTTGGGTAATTTTGCTCATGTATTTTCAACTATCGTGAGGCATAATCTATCACCATATCATTTTTCATAAGAACACACCCCAAACCCTTCTTGGATGCATCACTGTAGATCACAAACCTTTCTCCACTACAAGGTAGTGTGAGCACAGGTGCACTGGATAACCTTCTTTTCAACTCTTTGAAATTATCTTCACATTCCTCCGTCCAAACAAACTTAACTCCTTTCCGAGTCAACTTGGTGAGTGGATTAGATAATCGTGAAAAATATTTCACAAAACGTCGATAATATCCGGCAAAACCAAGAAAACTTCGGATCTCAGTTACTGTTGTTGGTCTTGACCATCTTTCGATAACCTCTATTTTTTTGGATCCACAGATATCCCCTCTTTTGAGATTATGTGACCCAAAAATGAAACTTTTTGAAGCCAAAATTCACACTTGGTAAATTTGGTATAAAGCTTCTCCTTTCTCAAGGTCTTCAATAAAATTCTCAAGTGATCTTCATGTTCTTCCTTGCTCTTTGAATAGACAAGAATATCATCTATAAAGACTACCACAAACTGATCAAGATAGTCTCTAAAGACTATATTCATTATATCCATGAAGATAGCAGGGGAATTAGTAAGACCAAATGGCATCACTATAAATTCATAGTGTCCATACCTTGTACGGAAAGTCGTCTTTGGTATATCCTCCCTTTTGACCCTTAATTAATGATACCCTGAACGAAGATCAATCTTGGAAAAGTATTGAGCTCCATGTAGTTGTTCAAATAGGTCATCAATGCACGGGAGAGGATATTTGTTCTTGATAGTGATCTTGTTAAGTTCTCGATAATCAATGCAGAGTCTTATTGATCCATCTTTCTTCCTAACAAACAGAACAGGTGCTCCCCAAGGTGACGCACTAGGGCGTATGAACCCCTTATCAAGATTCTCTTGGAGTTGCTTCTTCAATTCATGCAACTCAATTGGGGCCATTCTATAAGGTGTCTTTGAAATAGGCAAAGCACATGGTACGAGTTCTATTGAAAACTCAACTTCACGATTCGGTGGAAGACCCGGTAATTCCTCCGGAAAGACATCATCAAACTCCCGTACAATTGGAATATTCTTAATCGTGAGTTTCTCACCAACCATTTGAGATAAATAACCTTCATTTAGTAGAATCAATACCCATAAAATGGAAGAAATTTCCACTGGAAGGTTATGTTCATCCTTGCATCGATAGACGATCATAGATTGATCTGGAATATGAAATGTGACTTCACTTCTTTGGAAATTAATATGAGATCCATGTAGAGAAATCAAATCCATGCTAAGAATCACATAAAATTCCACTATAGGAAGGGACACAAGATTTGCAGGAAGCACTTTCCCACAAACTTCAATCGGAGAAGAATTGTAAACTTTTAATGCGATTGTTGTGCCATTAGGGGTTGTCACAGCTAACTCAACATCTAACTGTTGAGGTAATACGGTGATATCCTTAGAAAATTCTTCAGAAATAAAGGAGTGGGTGGATCCAGAATCAAATTAAACATTTTCTACTTTAGAGTGGATGGTAAGTGTACCTTTCACCACATCGTTATCGTACTCCACATTGCTGATAGAAATTGCATGTGACTTTCCTTTTTCTTTAGCCTTAAGTGTTTGTTGACGTTGACCATCATCATCAACCCTTGGATTTGGGTATTGATTGGAATAATGCCCCATCTCCTTGTACATGAAACATTGATGTGTAGTAGGGTCATTCTATGTATCCCTTCCTTTGTTTTCATCATTAGACATCTTCTTCCCATCATTGCGGCATTCAAATGCTCGATGACCTTCCTTTCCACATTTGAAACATTTACTTGTCCCTTTAAGACAACTCCCTCCATGTTTCTTTCCACACTTTGAGCATAAGGGAAATCTCATCTTCTTTTCAGTGTGCTCTTTATATTTTCCTTTGAATTCCATTTTCCACTTCTTATCAAACCCATATGACTGATGGGTTACTCCAATCTCCATCTCGACTTTCAGAGCACATTGAATGATTTCCTTGTAGCTATTAAAGTCCCTTATGGATAACGCCCTTCGAAGAATTGGTTTTAAGCCACTAAAGAATCGATCGATATTAATCTTAGGTTGGATAATAATACCAGAAGCGTACCTTGAAATTCTTGTAAAATTTGCTTCATAAGTACCAACAGATTCATCATCCTTTTTCTTCAGTTCAAGAAAATATTTCTCCATATTTGTTCGGAGAATATGAGGGAAGTACTTATTGAAAAATAAGTTCTTGAAATCGTCTCATTCCATAGACTCAATTTCATCCCTTTGCCTCGTATTCTTAAAAAGATTCCACCATTGATCAGCATCTCCTTCCAAACGATACACCGCTAGGATGACTTTATCATGTTCAGAACATTGAAGAACTGAAAATATCTTTTCAGTAGTACTAATCCATTTTTCAGAAACTAATGGATCAGTAGACCCGTTGAAAGAAGTTGGACACTTCCTCATGAAGGATTCAACAGAATGTTGCTCCTTCCTTTACTCGTTTGGAAGTCCTTCATGATTCATAGCTTGAGAAAGTTGTGTGAGCATGGCTACAATATTTTTCATTCCATCTCCCAAAACGTTTGGTTGCTCCGGGGGACAATCATTGCATTTCTCGTCGCATTCCGCATTAACACGGTTCCTTCGGGTTCCAGCCATTGACTAAAACCAAGAAGAATAGTGTGAGAAACACTAATTATAATAGGAAAACCACATAATCAAGAATAAAATTTCACACTTAAGGTCTTATCCTAGGTTATTCATGGTCATTTCTAAAACACTAATATTGTGTTCTATGCTTAGAATTATCCTTAGGGTTCTTACGAAGGCTTTCACATCCTAGTTTCCAAAGGTAGACTATACCTTTCCTCTGATACCAACTATAATGACCCATACTTTAAATACATTGTTATTACTTCAATAATTGAAGCACACTTATTACAACATATAACAAGACCATGAAAGTACCATATAGGTATAGTGTCTTTATAAACTGGAAAGAATAAACAACTGGTTCATAAAGCATCTACTTTGCCTCCCATTTATTTCATCATATCTAGAGTCCCTTTTTGGCATATTCTACTTAATAACCTTCTTCCTGACCTGGGGAAATAAAACGTACAAAAGGGTGAGCTCAAATGCTCAGTAAGGGTAAAAAAAAGAAATATCAATCACATCATATACATAAGCACATAACTTTTGGAAATCTTAACCTGCAAAAGAGATCATAATTTCATAACATGGGATAAATCATAGTAGTGAAATGTAATCCCAATAATCATAACTTAAAACATGAAACTTTGTGTCATACACACATAATCATAGAGAATCATTTCTTATTAGTCAAGATTCATTGCCAAGACTATCTTAGTGGACAAAGTCCATTTCTAAACCGAGTTCACTCCTCGTTTCAGTCCTGTTTCACTGAACCGGTTTAACCTGCCATTCCAGCCATGTCTATCTCATGAGATATAAAATCTTTACCCAACGCATTGGAGGGAGATATAATTCCCACCCATCTCATAATGATACCATTCTTATGTGTTCCACAAAATCATAAACCATACATCATAGCATAACCCATGTAATAAAAATGGGAACCTTAAACATCGTGACATCATAAAACAATTCATATAAGATAAAGGAATTCATAAAAATAATTCCATCACAACATAATCAACTCAATGTAATAATAGGGATAGAAACAGAACCGTATATTATCTTAGATGGAAAATAATTTTGATAAAACACTTGAACTCCATTCTTGAGGAAAATATCCTTTCTACTTCAAAAACATTTTTCCTTTCTTAACATGTCATACAATTTTAAACTAAAAAAAGTTGATTAAAAATAAACTTGAAAACTTGTAAAGGAATCTTCTTGAAGATAATTTTTTAAAAATCCATTCATGTCGTATAAGTTAAAAAAACATTCTTCGTACATTTGTCAGAAATGTCAAAAAGTTCCTCGTACGAAAAATGACAAAAGATTCCTTTGATATCCTTTACTAAAAACTCACAGAAGGGTAAAATTGGATTTAAACAATTTTAGTTGGATGGAAATAATATTACATATTGAGGAAACATGGATTTGGATGATAAAATACACCCCAGTAAATGCCAAAGTATAAACAATCTCGGATAAAAATGAGATTGTGATATTTCCCTTACCTTAGGTCTGATTTTCCTCGTAAGTGTCTGAACCTCCTGTATAATGATTTAAATAATGTTATTGAATTATTCCAGAATCATAATTATTGTTATGATATCATATATGGTCATATTCTTAACTTCTTAGTGGTAATATATCATTGCTACTTGTTATTCGGGTGTTTATAACTTTTTGTTCTTATGCGTGTTTTGTCGAATAAATTCTTATTCTTCTCTTTAGGATATAGATACATCATTTCCAGAATGGTATTAATGTACTATATATCATATTTATTCATTGAATTCATTTATATAATCATTATTCAATGAAGATCATGTAGAACGAATCGCATCACATCGTGGAGACGGTATTCCGTACGTACGCACGAGCGATGATATCGTTCCCATGATCGTGGAATTGTATTGGAGTGTATGTATAATATTTAATATTCAATATCACTTTAAAATAATCATATATTAATTATTTACACCATTATACCCATCCAAGTAAGGTGGTGGGGGAAAATAGATTACACCGCGGCGTGGAGACGGTATTCCGTACGTACGCACGCGCGGTGATTTCGTTTTCCATAGGATGGATAGATGTTGAAATAGGGTTATTTCATACTTATGATTACATATCAGTATATGATTAATACTTATGTTATTACTTCATAATGAAACAACTAAAGAAGAATAAGTTGAAGAAGAAAGAATTTGGAAAGGATCGGTAATGGATATTACCTCTTTTTGACGCGCCTTTTCTTAACCTCCTCTTAGGGCACTAGGGTTGGTCTTTGAAGAAGACCAGAACCTCTATGATGATTCTAGGGAAGTGGGGAAGTGAAATGGGCAGGGTTTGGCCGAGCTTGAAGTCTCAAATTGGTGTGAGGAGGAGAGGGAGGAGGTGCCCTTTTATAAGGGAGGAGAGGGGCACCTTTGGAAATATATGAAATATTAGTTTATATTAATTCCCAGCCCCACTTAAAAACTTCCAAAATGACTCATATCTAAAGCTTAGATGAGATAGGGTTGTAATATCATCAACCAATAAAATTTATACATGTTAGGAATTTATTTTAAACATTATCAACTTGATTTATCCTTATTTATAAATTTAATTTTATTTGTGGTAATAATATTCTAAATTTTAATTTATTATAAATAATTCCATATGTGTTTTGAATTTTCCATAATTTGACACTTTATTACATTTTAGACCATATAAATTTTAATTTATAATTTTTAAATATTTTTGTGATTTTTAAACAATTTTATAATATGTTATTTTTATAAAATAACAATAGTGTCAATTTTGACACTATTCATTTATTTGAATTTAAATAAAATATATACAGAAGATATTTTCGAACTAAAAGCTTTAATAGATTCATAAAATTTCATATGTATCTATAAAATTAGTTTATCACATTAAATAGTTCATATAATATTTATTTTAATATTTTTAAAACAATTTATTTGATATTTTAATTAATAAAATAATTTCAACATCACTATTGTCTCATAATTAATGATAATTATTTAATCACTAAAAATTCTAAATAAATTCCTATGATGTAGATAATTGTATTATATTTCGTTAGACTATTCATGATCGAAGTTTCATTAAGTTTTTCACCAAATTAAAATTATTATACTTATAATATTTAAGAAAGTGACATGTTGTCACATTCTTTGGTTTTAATAATAATTAAATTATTTTCATGGACAAAAGTCTATTAAATGAATCTAATCCGACCCTTAGGTGATATGGGTATACTTTTAGTCATCCAATAGGATTTTGGCAGGTGTTAGGGTAATTTTATAATCTTATATTTACCCTTAATTACCCGATTTACCTTTAACTATGGTAAATAAAATTTATCGTAGTTACTATTCATAATGCCCAAAAATAAAAATTAGCCTATTAACATAAATTGGACCCACATATTATGAATATGGAATCCATTTTTCAAAATTCAAAACATATAAGTTGCAGTGATTAATTTAAAATAAATCTCGTTGTTAAGAAAACAGGTTTTAGAAGTTAAATCATTGCCAAAGATTGAAATGTTTTTACCTATGAATTCAATGTGAAATTAATGATAATGACATATATTATATTAAATGGTAAAAATATATTCTATCTATACTTTAAAACCATTCAATATTATAATTTAACCATATAAATTATCTCAATGAAAAAAGTTGTTTTTAATTAAAAATTAGCATATTTTTACTATTCATCAAAATATCAATGTTATCAAAATAAATTATCCAAAGTAAATTTTTATATCCTGATTCAAAATAAGAATTTTATTTTGTAAAATTTAACTTATAGATGTGTCAAAAACTAGATTTAATGTGGGTGCGCCATCAAAAGGCGGCAAAACTGCATTTTTTGATAAATACTTATTTTACCAAAAAAAAATTTGTTCTCTTACCATGTTCTAGAAAATGTGTAAGATGAATAATGATGTTGTAAAATTTAAAATTCAGTTAATACTATTTATAACGGCTAGTTTATAATATTATAATAATATATCGTTGTTTAGTGAAACTTGGTATTGCGTACTATACACGCTATCGAGGAAGGTCGCGATTGCGTGCAACGAAAGATTCCTTTGATGATTTATATAACATAAAAACAAAATATTTCACATAAAAGTCTCTGGTGTTACAGGGTTTCTAGGGGTGGGGGTGTCCAGGGGGTGGGGTGGTGTCCATGGGGTGGGGGGGGGGGGGGGTTGTCTATAGGGGTGAGTTATCCTGGAGGGGTGGGGGGGGGGGGGGTCCAGGTGGTGGGGTGGTGTCCGGGGGGTGGGGTCTATCCAGGTGTTTGGGGGGTTGTCCATGGGGGTTGGGGGTGTCTAGGGGGTGGGGGGTTGTCCATGAGGGTGGGGGTGTCCAGGGGTGGGGTGGTGTCCAGGGGTGGGGTTGTCGAGGGGGTCAGGGGCTGTCCAAGGGGGTAGGGGTGCCCAGGGGGTGGGGGTGTCCATTGGGGGTGGGGGCTGTCGAGGGGGTGGGGGTTTTCTATGGGGGTGCCCAGGGGGTGTCCAGGGGGTGGGGGTGTCCAGGGGTGGGGGTGTCTAGGGGATTGGGGGCTGTCAAAGGGGGTAGGTGGTGTCCAGGGGTGGGGTGTCCATGGGTGTGGGGGCTGTCTTTGGGGGTGGGGGTTGTCCATGAGGGTGGGGTGTCCAGGGGTGGGGTGGTGTCTAAGGGTGGGGGTTGTCAAGGGGGTCGGGGCTGTCCAAGGGGGTAGGGGTGTCCAGGGGGTGGGTGTGTCCATTGGGGGTGGGGGCTGTCGAGGGGGTGGGGGTTGCCTATGGGGGTGGGGTGTCTAGGGGTGGGGGTGTCCAGGGGGTGGGGTGGTGTCCATGGGGGGGGGGGGGGGGGGGGGTTGTCCATAGGGGTGAGGTATCCTAGAGGGGTGGGGGTGTCCAGGAGGTGGGGTGGTGTCCAGGGGTTGGGGGCTATCCAAGTGGTTGGGGGGTTGTCCATGGGGGTTGGGGGTGTCTAGGGGGTGGGGGGTTGTCCCTGAGGGTGGGGGTGTCCAGGGGTGGGGTGGTGTCCAGGGGGTGGGGGTTGTCGAGGGGGTCGGGGGCTGTCCAAGGGGGTAGGGGTGTCCAGGGGGTGGGGGTGTCCATTGGGGGTGGGGGCTGTCGAGGGGGTGGGGGTTTTCTATGGGGGTGCCCAGAGGGTGGGGTGGTGTCCATGGGGTGGGGGTTGTCCATAGGGGTGAGGTGTCTTGGAGGGGTTGGGGTGTCCAGCTGGTGGGGTGGTGTCCAGGGGGTGGGTTCTATCTAGGGGGTTGGGGGTTTCCATGGGGTTGGGGGTGTTCCGAGTGGGTGGGGGCTATCTAGGAGGGGGGGCTATCCAGGGGGTGGGGGTGTCCAGGTGGGGAGGGCTGTACATGGGGGGTTGTCCATGGGGGTGGGGAGCTATCTAGGGGGTGGGGGTTGTCCATGGGGCTGGGGTGTCTAGGGTGTTGGGGTGGGGCTGTCCAAGGGGGGTGGGGTTGTCCAAGGGATGGGGGGTTGCCCTTGGGGGTGGGGCTGTCCAGGTGGTGGGGGTGTCCAGGTGGTGGGGCGGTGTCCAGGGGGTGGGGGTTGTCCAAGGGGTTAGGGGTTGTCTGATGGGGTAGGGGTGCCCAGGGGTGGGGATTTCCATGGGTGTGGGGCTGTCCATGGGGGTGGGGCTGTCTAGGGGATGGGGGGTTGTCCATGGGGGTGGGGTTGTCCAGGTGGTGGGGGTGTCCTGGTGGTGGGGCGGTGTCCAGGGGGCGGGGGCTGTCCAGGGGGTTGGGGGTTGTCCAAGGGGGTAGGGGTGTCCATAGGGGTGGGGTGTACATGTGGGTGGGGGCTGTCTGGGGGTGGGTGCTGTCCAGGGGGTGGGGGTGTCTAGGGGTTTGGGGGCTGTCAAAGGGGGTAGGTGGTTTCCATGGGGTGGGGTGTCCATGGGTGTGGGGCCTGTCTTTGGGGGTGGGGGTTTTCCATGATGGTGGGGGTTTCCAGGGGTGGGGGTGTCCACGTGGTGGGGTGGTGTCCAGGGGGTGGGGGTTGTCAAGGTGGTCAGGGGCTGTCCAAGGGGGTAGGGGTGTCTAGGGGGTGGGGGTGTCCATTGGGGGTGGGGCTGTCAAGGGGGGTGGGGGTTGTCCATGAGGGTGGGGGTGTCCATCGGTAGGGTGGTGTCTAGGGGGTGGGGGTTGTCGAGGGGGTCGGGGGGTGTCCAAGGGGGTAGGGGTGTCCAGGGGGTGGGTGTGTCCATTGGGGGTGGGGGCTGTTGAGGGGGTGGGGGTTGTCTATGGGGGTGGGGTGTCTAGGGGTGGGTGTGTCCGGGGGGTGGGCTGGTGTCCATGGGGTGGGGGTTGTCCATAGGGGTGGGTTATCCTGGAGGGGTGGGGGTGTCCAGGTGGTGGGGTGGTGTCCAGGGGGTGGGGCTATCCAGGTGGTTGGGGGGTTGTCCATGGGGGTTGGGGGTGTCTAGGGGGTGGGGGGCTGTCCATTAGGGTGGGGGTGTCCAGGGGTGGGGTGGTGTCCAGGGGGTGAGGGTTGTCGAGGGGGTCGGGGGCTGTCCAAGGGGGTAGGGGTGTCCAGGGGGTGGGGGTGTACATTGGGGGTAGGGGCTATCGAGGGGGTGGGGGTTGTCTATGGGGGTGCCCAGGTGGCGTCTAGGGGTGGGGGTGCCTAGGGGGTGGGGTGGTGTCCATGGGGTGTGGGTTTTCCATAGGGGTGAGGTGTCCTAGAGGGGTTGGGGTGTCCCGGTGGTGGGGTGGTGTCCAGGGGGTAGGGGCTATCTAGGGGGTTGAGGTGTTGTCCATGGGGGTGGGGGTGTTCCAAATGGGTGGGGGCTGTCTAGGTGGGGGCGCTATCCAGGGGGTGGGGGGTTGTCCATGGGGGTGGGGTGTCTAGGGTGTTGGGGTGGGGCTTTCCAAGGGGGGGTGGGGATGTCCAGGGGATGGGGGGTTGCCCATGGGGGTGGGGTTGTCAAGGTGGTGGGGGTGTCCAGGTGGTGGGGCAGTGTCCAGGGGGTGGGGACTGTCCAAGGGGTTGGGGGTTGTCCGATGGGGTAGGGGTGCCCAGGGGTGGGGATGTCCATGGGGGTGGGGCTGTCCATGGGGGTGGGGCTGTCCATGGGGGTGGGGCTATCCAGGGGATGAGGGTTGTCCATGGGGGTGGGGCTGTCCAGGTGGTGGGGGTGTCCAGGTGGTGGGGCGGTGTCCAGGGGTGGGGGCTGTCCAGGGGGTTGGGGGTTGTCCAATGGGGTAGGGGTGTCCATAGGGGTGGGGTGTACATGGGGGGTGGGGGCTGTCTAGGGGGTGGGTGTTGTCCAGGGGGTGGGGGTGTATAGGGGTTTGGGAGCTGTCAAAGGGGGTAGGTGGTGTCCAGGGGGTGGGGTGTCCATGGGTGTGGGGGTTGTCTTTGGGGTGGGGGTTTTCCATGATGGTGGGGGTGTCCAGGGATGGGGGTGTCTAGGTTGTGGGGTGGTGTCCAGGGGGTGGGGGTTGTCAAGGTGGTCGGGGGCTGTCCAAGGGGGTAGGGGTGTCCAGGTGGTGGGGGTGTCCATTGGGTGTGGGGGCTATCAAGGGGGGTGGGGGTTGTCTATGGGGGTGGGGGTGTCCAGGGGTGGGGTGGTGTCCATGGGGTGGGGGTTGTCCATAGGGGTGGGGTTTCCTGGAGGGGTGGGGGTGTCCAGGTGGTGGGGTGGTTTCCAAGGGGAGGGGGCTATCTAGGGGTTGGGGGGTTGTCCATGGGGGTTGGGGTGTATAGGTGGTGGGGTGTTCTGAGTGGGTGGGGGCTCTCTAGGTGGGTGGGGGGTTGTCCATTGGGGTGGGGTGTCCAGGGGGTGGGGGTGTCTAGGTGGTGGGGGGATATCCATGGGGGTGGGGGTTTCCATGGGGGTGGGGTGTCCAGGGTGTTGGGGTAGGGGTGTCCAGGGGGTTGGGGTTTTCTAATGGGGTAGGGGTGTCTAGGGGTGGGGTTCTCCCTGGGGGGTGGGGCTGTCCAGGGGATGGGGGTTGTCCATGTGGGTGGGGCTGTCCAGGTGGTGGAGGTGTCCAGGTGTTGGGGTGGTGTCCAGGTGGTGGGGGTTGTCCAGGGGGTTGGGGGTTGTCTAATGGTTTAGGGGGTGTCCAAAGGGTTGGGGTGTACATAGGGGTGGGGGCTGTCCAGGGGGTGTCTAGGGGTTTGGGGGCCGTCAAAGGGGGTAGGTGGTGTCCAGGGTTGGGGTGTCCATGGGTGTGGGGGTTGTCTTTTGGGGTGGGGGTTGTCCATGAGGGTGGAGGTGTCTAGGGGTGGGGTGGTGTCTCGGGGTAGGGGTTGTCGAGGGGGTCGGGGGTTGTCCAAGGGGGTAGGGGTGTCCAGGGGGTGGGGTGTCCATTGGGGGTGGGGGCTGTCGAGGGGGGTGGGGGTTGTCCATGGGGGTGGGGGTGTCCAGGGTGTGGGGTGGTGCCCATGGGGTGTGGGTTGTCCATAGGGGTGGGGTGTCCTGGAGGGGTGGGGGTGTCCAGGTGGTGGGGTGGTGTCCAGGGGGTGGGGTCTATCTAGGGGGTTGGGGGGTTGTCCATGGGGATTGGGGGTGTCTAGGGGGTGGGGGTGTTCCGAGTGGGTGGGGGCTGTCTAGGGGAGTGGGGGCTATCCATGGGGGTTGGGGTGTCTAGGGGGTGGGGCTGTCTAGCTGGTGGGGGCCTATCCATGGGTGTGGGGTGGGGTGTCCAGGGTGTTGGGGTGGGGGTGTCCAGGGGTTGGGGGTTGTCCAATGGGGTAGGGGTGTCCAGGGGTGGGGGTGTCCATGGGGGGTGGGGCTGTCCAGAGGATGGGGGTTGTCCATGCGGGTGGGGCGGTCCAGGTGGTGGAGGTGTCCATGTGGTGGGGCGGTGTCCAGGGGGTGGGGGCAGTCCATGGGTGTGGGGGCTATCTTTGGGGGTGGAGGGTTGTCCATGAGGGTGGGGGTGTCCAAGGGTGGGGTTGTCGACGGGTCGGGGGCTGTCCAAGGGGGTAAGGTGTTCAGGGGTGGGGGTGTCCATTGGGGGTGGGGGCTGTCGAGGGGGTGGGGGTTGTCTATAGGGGTGGGGGTGTGTAGGGGTGGGGATATCTAGGGGTGGTGTGGTGTCCATGGGGTGGGGGATTGTCCATAGGGGTGATTTTTCCTGGATGGGTGGGGGTGTCCAGGTGGTGGGGTGGGGTCCAGCGGGTGGGGGCAATCCAGGGGGTTGGGGGGTTGTCGATGGGGTTTGGGGGTGTCTAGGGGGTGGGGTTGTCTATGAGGGTGGGGTGTCCATGGGTGGGGTGGTGTCCAGTGTGTGGGGGTTGTCGAGGGGGTCGGGGGCTGTCCAAGGGGCTAGGGATCTCCAGGGGTGGGGGTGGGGGCTGTCGAGGGGGTGGGGGTTGTCTGTGGGGATGGGGGTGTCCAGGGGTGGGGGTGTCCAGGGGGTGGGGTGGTGTCCATGGGGTGGGGGTTGTCCATAGGGGTGAGGTTTTCTAGAGGGGTGGGGGTGTCCAGGTGGTGTGGTGGTGTCCAGGGGGTGGGGGCTACCCAGGGGGTTAGGGGGTTTTCCATGGGGGTGGGGGTGTCAAGGGGGTGGTGGCTATCCATGGGGGTCGGGGTGTCCAGGTGGTGGGGGATGAACATGGGGGGTTATCCATGGGTGGTGGGGAGCTATCTAGGGGTGGGGTTGTCCATGGGGGTGGGGTGTCCAGGGTGTTGGGGTGGGGGTGTCAAGGGGGTGGGGCTGTCCAGGGGATGGGGGGTTGTCCATGGGGGTGGGGCTGTCCAGGTGGTGGGGGTGTCCAGGTGGTGGGGTGGTGTCCAGGGGGTGGGGGAGGTCCAAGGGGTTGGGGTTGTCTAATGGGGTAGGTGTGTCCAGGGGTGGGGGTGTCCATAGGGGTGGGGCTTTCCCGGGATGGGGGGGTTGTCCATGGGGGCGGGGCTCTCTAAATGGTGGGGGTGTCCAGGTGGTGGGGCGGTGTCCAGGGGTGGGGGCTGTCTAGGGGGTTGGGGGTTGTCCAATAGTGTAGGGGGTGTGCAGAGGTGTGGGATGTACATGGGGTTGGGAGGATGTCCCATGGGTGGGGGCTATCCAGGGGGTGGTGTGTCTAGGGTTTGGGGGCTGTCAAAGGGGGTAGGTGGTGTCCAGGGGGTGGGGTGTCCATGGGTGGGGGTCTATCTTTGGGGGTGGGGGTTTTCCATGAGGGTGGGGGTGTACAGGGGTGGGGGAGTTTAGGTGGTGGGGTGGTGTCCAGGGGGTGGGGGTTGTTGAGGGGGTCGGGGGATGTCCAAGGGGTTAGGGGTGTCCAGGTGGTGGGGGTGTTCATTGGGGGTGGGGGTTGTCGAGGGGATTGAGGGTTGTCCAAGGGGGTAGGGGTGTCCAAGGGGTGGGGGTGTTTATAGGGGTGGGGGCTATCGAGGGGTGTGGGGCTTGTCTATGGGGTTGGGGGTGTCCAAGGGTGGGGGTGTCTAGGGGTGGGGTGGTGTCCATGGGGTGGGGGGTTGTCCATAGGGGTGGGGTGTCCAGGAGGGGTGGGGGTGTCCAGGTGGTGGGGTGGTGTCCAGGGGGTGGGGGCTATTTAGGGGGTAGGGGGGTTGTCTATAGGGTGGGGGTGTTCCGAGTGGGTGGAAGCTGTCTAGGGGGGTGGGGGGATATCCATGGGGGTGGGGGTGTCTAGGGGGTGTGGTGTCTAGGTGGTGGAGGTTGTACATGAGGGGTTGTCCGTGGGGGTGGGGAGCTATCCAGGGGGTTGGGTTACCAGCAATGCCATGGTAAAGGGGGTTCATGGAGCAAAGCATCGAGGGGTCCACATTAGCATGGCTATGTGAAGAAGCAATATCCATTAGTTTGCCTATGAGAAGAAGCATTATGTAAAGAAATTCCACAGGCAGTATCGTCTAGGGGACATTGAAGTCACATCATGCAAACCTGGAGGGTCGCATGGGAAAAGGAGTTGCCAAGTAGAGGAGTCCATAGGCAGGGGCCTTGTAGAGCTCGGTTTCTCTGCCTGGTGAAGGGAACTTACGGAGGGGTGTGCTTCGCGAAGTGGGGTGCCTTGGCCTTATCATGGGGCGGAGGTACACATGGGAGGTGCTTCGTGAAGTGGAAAGGTGTTCGCAGAACACTACCTCGTGGACCACAGATGCCTCGTGAAGCAATGTGTCGGGAAGCAAGGTGATTTATGAAGTATTGTGATCATGCCTTGGAATGTGGATCACATGTACGTGAGGGGTTATTTGCAAATCATAAACGCTCCATGACAACCTGGATCCCCTTAGGGATCCCATTCCTTCGCGAAGTCCCTTAGGCTTCGTGAAAGGCATCCCTCTCGGAAGAGGGGGTCAAAACGAGACAAGGTGGAGGCATCTTGCGAAGCAAAAATACCTTGCGTAGATCATGATTCGCAGAGCAAAGGGTGCTTCTCGATTTGGGAGCTGAGAAGACAAAAGTTTGGATTATCCATCATGTGGGATCAGGGGGAGCTCAGTATTTATAATCAAGAGGCGCCGCGTATCAGAGTTTACGTGGTGCAAATAGGGATTGGATTTTTTTGTGGCGGGCACGCGAACGTTAGGGGAATTCATAGAGGGTACCACTTCCTTTTCTTCGCAGCGGGCTCGCGAACGTCAGGGGCGTTCACAGAGGGTACCACCTTTTTTACTTCGTGGAAGGCTCGCGAACGTCAGGGGAATTCGCGGAGGGTACCGCCTCCTTTGCTTCGTGGCGGCCACATTGCTTGGTGGGCCTCCGTGAAGCCGGCCGTGGGGCCTCTTTCTCTTCTTTCTTTTCTTCCAACATTTTGGGGCCAACAAATTCCCTACCTCAGACTTGGAGCTGCTGAGGGATCAAGGGTCGAAGTCTGAGGGAAATCGCCAAAATCATCAGTCGTTCACGATGCTCGCTCGTGAAGAGGGTTCGCAAGGCAAAAATGGTTCGAGCACACCACGAAGCTCTGTGTGGACTGGACATGTCGCGAAGCTCCGAAGGCTGCTGCCTATAAATAGGGGGCTAGCTATCTCTTTTGTCCTTTCTCTGGTCTGCAATTTTTTTCTTTTTCACTCTTGATTAACGAAGCTTCGCGTACTACACACTTTCTCTTGGTGAATCGGGATTCGCGGCGAACCGTGAGTCTCGGACTCCGTAGTAGTGCCAAGTGAACATGCACTTTCAAGACGAGGCCAGGCTCTGCGATTCGGCTTTGCGAACAAGCTTCGTGAATAGGATTCATGACCCACCCTGAAATTTTTCCGAGTTCTGAAACCCAATGGCCCATCAAGAAGCTGCATTAGAGGTGCTTGCAGACGCCACCTAGTGGGATGAGCTGGAAAATCGTCTGGGCCTAGGAGAGTTGGTCTGTATCCATTCGGACCATAATTCATTGACGGAGCTACTATCAGAGTGGAAAAAGAATTATCCATTGTGTAGGAAGCTTCCCTTGTATGGCTTCGGGATGAGGGGTGACGTCTTAATTCCTGAGGCGAGTTGAGACGAACCGGCTTACTTTTTCAAAAGCACGTCGCGCCAGCACCAATGGTCCAGGGAGACTGATTGTCATGTGTGGGAGGACTTCACACCTGTCACCACCGACTTCCTGTACAATCATCTGAACAATGTTGAAGGGAATCCATTTCATCTGGAGATGTCCCCTCCCATGTATTGCATAATACTGAAGGCGTCCTTGAGGAATTCGAAGAAGGGGTGGTCAGATGAGTGGGATATGCGATAGGGTGGCAACTTCACAAATGATTGGGCATGGGCCTACTGGGTAGGCACCTCGTGTGAGGGGTTTTGAGACGAGTTGAGGAAAGTGGGTTATTATGAGGTGACATGGGGCTCCCAATTCCACATTTATCAACCGAAACAGCTGATTCCAGAGCTGTTAAGCAGATGGTCATCTAGGACCAACACTTTTCACCTGCGCCATGGGGAGGTTGGCATCAGTCTATGGGATGTCCATCAGATTTAGGGGGTTCCGATCTTGGGGGCTATGTATGATGATTTCATCCCTGTCATGAGTGCGTGGGAGGATCCGGAGCAGATGTCACGGCTGGTGCTAGCACTGATGGGGCTGGTCCCTAGAGAAGATAAAGATGCGGTGTGGGATGTCCACTTTAAGATGTTGTTCAAGAAGTTCCTGAACTTCCCAAAAGATTGAGAGTTTCCCTCGAGGCCTAGAACTTTCCCGAAGGGGGGTCAATGGGGAAAGGATAATTCATATTAGCGGCTCTTGGAGGATATCCAATGGAAGACCTGGGGTTTTAGTGTCAATACCGAACAGCAGCCGATAGTGAGATTGGCGTCATTTATCGTGGACCTTATCTGTGGTTGGATCCTACCAGTGAGGGATACCAACATGGGGGGTGTGACCCAGCTCATTCATCATGGAATCCATGCTGGCCACAAGAGGGCGGGTCAATTTGGGGATTCCAATGCTCGCTAGATTGAACAGGATGATATGGCATGTTAGCGGGGGTAAGGGGCCACCGAGGATATGTGGGCCCTTCCATCTTCTATATGGGTGGATCGTGTCTCACATCAAGGGTGTTTACAAATATCTGAACCCCATCTCGCCTCCAAGGTAAAACTTTCGCCCATCCTTTTTGAATGTTGTTGGGAGATTTCCATCCAAATTAATTGTACCGTTGGTACTGAACCAGGTGTGGAAGGAAGACGATTTTATTTTCCACCGATTTCCATTTCCAACGGGGGTATTAATCAATAACGATTAGGGGAAAGAAGAGCATCGGGCCTATCTCATGGCCTTTTAAGGTGGAGTCTTGGTGGAAATGGTGGATCACGAGCCTCTCTACGAGCCGTACACCCCACACCAGTTCGGAAGGCAATTCTGGTTCCTTCAGCGGCAGACCCCGCAGGTCTACTAGGAGGTACGCCATGAGGAGAACCTGTGTGTGATGAGGAAATTGTGTATGTTGTTCACACGGGAAGACGGGAAAATGTGAAATGCATTGCCTTTTCCTACTGTCGCCTTTGGATTGGTTAAGGAGTATGCCATAAGCTGGGAGGTAGCCTATCCAAGGGAAAATGTTGAAGCAGAAAACTATTCGAGTTGGTGATGGCAGGCCTCCCCTATCTCGAGGTCGGGGTCGGAGGGTGGCAAGGGCCTCTCGTGGAGGCGGGGCTGCCGTGGTGGCGAGACCTACACCGGCTAATGGTGGGGTAGCGGCAGCATATCCAACAACTGTTGTGGACCTGGCGGTCCTAGGAGAGTAGATTCATCCAGAGGGGCGGCCACTGAGGGGATTTCATGGGATATCCACTCAGGCCCCGGGGAAGCGGCTGCGCCATATCAACATGCCAGAGGATGTTGTTTTCCCAGAGGCCTAGGACAACTAGGATGTCAACTGGAAATTCCTCGGCCCTCCCGAGATGTGGCAACACTTGAACCATCTTGGGATAGATTTACCGGGTATAGGCCATGTTCGGGCTGGTTTCGCAGTGTCTCCAGTAGAGGCGGAGCAATATTTGGATGATCTGGGGGACTTTGTACATTCCAGTGGAGCCCCACGTCAAATGACAGACCGAGTGAAGGTACTGATAGATCAGATAGTTCCCCCACAGCTGTCGGCCGCCGAGCAGAGAGAGTGCTTCCCTCTACTAGAAGAATCAGGTGAATCCTCTTTGGGGGACGAGGCCGGTGGAGGGAGCCCATTGAAGGAAGGCGAAGTCGGCGATCAAGACTCAGGACTCGATGATTTTGCGGAGACTCTCGAGGTAACATCCCAACTTTCTTTCTGGGGGTCTACTATCAGGTCATTATGGATTTCATACCAACATTTGAACCGTGCATGAGGACCTTGTGCAAAGACCACCTTCTCGCCCCTCGGCGGGTGATGATGCAGGACCCTCGGAACCCGCACATGTGGCCGCGTCCAGTTCGATGTCTCATGGGGATGGGACATCCTAGGTGGATCCTATGGAATCTCTAGACCTTCCAACAATATACGAAGGTCCAGACATCGAGGTTCCATCAATATCAACTCAGGAGCAGCACCAGGAGTTCAATCTATATAAGTCCTCTCCACTGAATTCATTGTTTCCACACACTAATCGTGCCAACTGATGTCCATCCCCTTTTTCATGTACAGTTCTTCGACTGGCATGGGCCACTACGGTGAGGTTGGTCAGGATTTCTGGTGGTGCCCCTCCCAGGGGCATGCCAGTAATCGTGGAGATAGTTTCCCAGCCCTCCCGAGCTGCAGCGCTTCCTATCATTGGTGGGACCACTAGTGGGGTCATGCCTGAGGTCATTGAGGTGTGGTCTGACGATGAGGATAGATCGGTCGACCCAAGTCCTGCCACGCCTGATCTGATGCTATATGCTGCACCCGATCCAATGCCAGATGGAGATCATGTTGAAGATTTCCTGAGGGCGTACTCCGCATATGAACTTGCCAACCGCGCAGACTGGGATGAGACAGCCTCTGATGAAGAGGACAGCGATATTGTCCTCCTCCGATCATGGAAGTTTATCGCTCACTTTATCGAAAATACCTCCCAGGAATTATGGCTGAATGAGATGGATAGACTTCACTCGCAGCTGTGTGATCTGTGCGCTGGGGGAGTGGATGCCCAGCATCCTCATCTACTCATACGAGATCTCATGGAAGAGAAGATATGGGAGTATGATCATGGACTCAGCATGGGCTGGCAGTGGAGGAAGGCGATGAACAACAAGAAACTCTGGGAGGTTGAAAATGAAGTTCAGAAGCTATAGATTCGGGCGGATGAGCACTCGGCCTCTCTCAACGAACAATCAGAGCTGGTCTCACGATTGAAGTCCCAACTGCCAGAGGCAGAAGAGCATATGAGGCAAGCTTCTGAAGAAATGGTCATCATCCAGGCTAACGTGAAGTGGGCCCAAACTGAGGCTGATGAACTGCACCCAATCTCTACTGAGGAGGAGCGGGAGTCGAGCCGGTGGTAGCAACTCCTGGATTCCACAAGTCGAAGGGTGGCGGAACTGCAACTTTCTTTTGACGGGGTCAACCTGTCCATGGGAGGGATAAACCCCTGAGTGCTGTAAAGATCAAAAACTCTCAAATGCACTTTCATGTTTTGATTTATTTGATGTAATATCATGCATGAGTTTCGTTATTGAGGTTGGCTTCATACATGTCTGTTATATCCATGAAATGTCCAATGGTTAGTCCCTAAGCTCACGTGGGTTGAGCCCAATGTGGGAAACCATGCTATTACATATGAATATAATGCGTAGACCAAAATTCGGGTATTCTGGGTTTAAGTAACCAATCTGGATCTTCTGGGAAGACATGGGAGAGGCCCGATCAGAGGATTATGTCATCAGACCAATCGACGAGCCGTTCTTCCGATGTGCTCTGGTGCACGAGCGGGGTAATGCCAGGGGCGTTGAGATTAGTCCGAATATAGGGAAGGGGAAGGTTTGAATCACAATACCCACAAATTTGGAACGCTATGGGGGGTGGCATGACGATGGAGGATAACTATTGACCATGGTAGAAACACAGCATCCTCATCATGTTAGCCTGGAATGGGGACAGACAGATGAGGGTCGACCGTTGATGATGTTCGAAACACGGTACCTGTTGCAAATTCTATCCATTAGTCTTCCAGTACGTTGTCCTAGGATAGTAGGCGGGCCATAGCCCAAGAATCCATACTGTTAGGGGGTACCTCCAGACATGAAAGAGGATGAGGGTCTGAATAAGGGGCACACAAAGTGTGGAATGTGGAGTGAGGGTTTGTTCGAACAGAATCCAACACTCTTGAAATTACTCCACCATGGAGGAAGCACACTAGATGGGTGCATCGGTTTGATCATGGATCATTCCTTCATTCAAACAGAACCTCTATAGAGAATGAGTCATCACTTCCCAATTTCATCTTGGGGCATCCCGGAGTTGTTCGGGGTACAGTTGCAGTTACATGATCCCTCACGAGGGGTCAGACCATGGGTTGGAAATGGGGAGGAACAGGATGTTGCAATTCCTGAGGCTGGACTCGAGGTGAAATGCCTGGGTGTCCCTACATATCCCATGAATATGGTAATCAAGTCGTACGTAGTTCTGAAAGTGTAGAGTAATCATAGACCAACAGTGACAGGTGAAATCCTCTCTGGAAGAGGCTCTGGTGCATCCCTTGATCAACATGGGGCATCCTGAACTTCTTCAGGGTAGAACTGCAGTTTAGTGTCATGCGTTGAAGAAATATGGATTCTTATAGTTTAACGTCATATGATAGGATGTGGAATGAAAGGAAATATCCATAAGATCATGTGGTGCGGTAGCTATGAAACCGATGTGAATGAGGACTTGGAGTCCAAATCACACCACGTACCCCTAGAGGAAACTCTTCAGGTCGAGGGACCAAGAGTGAGAATTAGGCGGGGCCCAAAGTAGAGTGGTCGGGCATTCTTACATACCCCATGAGGATGGGAATCAATCCATACATAGTTCTGAGAACGCATTTTAACATCATGTGGGACAATGAGAAGTCTGGCCGCGTTGGTACACATCCTACCAAAACTACTAAGCCCACGTGAGTCGTACTCGGTGTGGGAAACAAGAAGTAATGGTGGATGTTTCCCGACATAGGAAGAGGAATTCTAGGACGAAGGGATACTCGATGAATACCAGCCCAATGATGCTAACTCGTCCATGAAGCGCACCTAGACGTGTGAAGAGATAGATCCGACCATGTCAAAATTCCACTTGAACATGATAAATTAGAAATGTGTAAATCATGACGCTCGAAATCTGGATCACAATGATGGAAGCATGACGATGGGTGATAACTGTTTACCATGGTAGAAATACTGCATCCACATCATGTTATCCTGGAATGGGGACATACCGATGAGGGTCCACCATTGACCATGTTCAAAACAAGGGACCTATCGCAAATGTCGCCCGAGATCCTTAGGAACGTTGGCCCGGAATGGTAAGAGATCCCTTAGGCCCAGAATCCATGGAGAGACCTTAAGCCTAGCATCCATGTCATCTGAGGGTCCTTTTGGATGTGGAAGAGGATGAGGATCCCAATAGCGATCTCACAAATCTTGGACATGGAATGAGAGGAATGTCTCCATGAAAATTCCACACTTTAAGATCTCTGTCAAAACGCATCTGAATACGACAACAAGATGTATTAGATGGAGAGAGTGGAGTCCCTTCAAATAGGGAGATCTTAGTTTAGGGTTTTAGAACTTGGACCATAGGTGGTAGAAAACATGGGAGACTCATGGTGAGTAATTACAAAAATCTGACGTGAATGGGAACTGAGGGTTCCAACCACCACGTGTTCTTTGGAGAGGTTTTATGTCAAGGGACCAAAAACGAGAGTTGACCTAGTCCTGAAGAAAAGTGCACATGCGTTCCTACGTACCCCATGAGTATGGGGATCAAGCTACATGTAGTTCTTGAAAAGGGGGCACAGTGAGGTACTAGTGCTAGGGATAAAAGAGGTGTGTGGGCGTGGCCTGCGCACCAAAAGAAGCGGTATTTGATAAATCTTATTTTTCCTTTAAGTTGAGTGGGTTTCTTTTTTTGGGAAGCGACAAGCCTAGGGTAATAGGCCCTGGCGTCACCACAAGAATCAAGCCGTAGTAGGCATTGACAAATGGCATGGCGTATGACCAATACCCAAAGTGATGTCCTCTACGGTGAGGTCTTCACAATGCAGGGTTGTTTTTCGTTATGCGGTTAGGACGATAATATCACAGTTTAGGGTCATGTGATGGGACCAGGAATGCATTTTAACGTCACGCAATGCAGACATAGCATAGACGATGCTAGGTGGGGAATGTGTACGGTGAAATGAAACATAACTGATGTGAATGAGGACATGATCCCACATCACACCGTATGAAATACTGAGAGGAGAACTTTGGGCCAAGGGGGCCAGATATGGGTGAGAGGAAAGGCACCGGAGAAACTAGTTCCCAGCTAAGCTGAACCCGAAAACGAGAGGTTCGGGTGGTCCTATGTATCCCATAAGGATGAAAATCAAGCCATACGTAGTTCTATAGGGTGCCTTTTAACATCATGTGGGACAAGTAATAGGATGGATGATTCTTAAAATGAGGTGCACATGGCTCGACTATTGCAAACACGATGTGAATGAGGATATAATCTCACACCATGCCACGTGGTCCCGTAGTCAAAGTCCGGAAGGCGGGATAGAAAAGTCAAATTAGAAAAACTCGGGTTGGACCCAAAGACAAGAGGTCTGGGTGTTCGTAAGTATCCCATGAGGATGGGAATCAAGCCAAACATAGTCCTGAAGAGATCTTAGATTGCGGTCTAAGAGATCAGACCACGGAGGATGGAAACCTTCCAAGTAAGCGCAGACCTCGACCTGATCCCTAATACTACATGAGTCAAACTCGTTGTGGGAAACAAGGGAGGAAGATGTCTATTGCAACACATGGAACGCACACCAAAGGGCAATCGGTGTGGAGCCCCTATCACAGCTCTGGACTTCCTAACGTCCAGATGTGCATTGAAGAAAAGTACCAAGAGTTTCAATGTTCTACTTGGACATGATGAGGTGGAGAAGAATGTGAATCATGTAACCAAAATTTTGGGCTTAATGGGGTTGACGTGGTGATGGAGTATAACTGTTAACCATGGCGGAAACATAGTATCCATATCGCTTTAGCCTGAAATGGGAACAACAAACGAGCATCGACCACTGACCATATTCGCAACATAGGATTTTTATTGATTTATTGTTCATGACCTTCGGGGGTGTTGGCCCGTAATGGTAGGAGAGCCCTTAGGCCTAGCAACCATGCCACTGGGGGGGGGTCCCTTTGGGTGTGAAAGGTGATGGAAGCACGAATGAAGAGAAACACAAAGCCTAAAAAGTGGGTGGAAGTGTGTCCGAGCAGATTCCAACATTCCAGGTACTAAACCAGAGTACCCTGCACACTGGTGAATCGCTGAAGAGGGTTGACAAAGGTGTCCAGAAAGGAGAGGGTAGTCCAAGGGGCCAAGGTGAAATGGAGATTTCTTGGAGATGGGGCTAGACCCAAAGTCTAGACATTCAGTTGGTCCTACGTATCCCATGAGGATGGGAATCAAGCCACATGTAGTTCTCAAAGATACCCGGGGGTAGAATACCCTAATGAGGGAGTGTACGGTGTGGTGAGTAACATGACATGAATGAGGACATAATCATGCACCTCACCGTACAACCCCATAAGAGTGAACCTGGGCCAGGGGCGTGAAAAGGCCATGGGGGCTTGGTCAGAAAGGCCTGACCAACTTGTAGTTTAATGTCTTGCAGTGAGGATGAGGGCTAGGGGCCCAAGAAGGCCAAGGGGCCTGAGGCTGGGCCTTGGTCAGGAAGGCCTAACCAGCTCGCAGTTTAACATCTTGCAGAGAGGACGTGGGGTAAGGTATCTCATCTGGGGATGTGTACGGCATGGCGAATAACCCAACGTGAATAAAGACATAATCCCATACCACACCGCACAATCCCATGAGAGAGAACATGGGAAAGGGGCCCAAAAAGGACAAAAGGCCTAAGGGTTGGCATCGCCTAGAAAAATTTCATCACTTGGAGATACAACGGGGCAGAATGATCCACTAAACTCGATGTTTGGGACATCTTGGTTCATACCTAACGATCCAGGACAGTTTTTGACCATGTTCAAAACATAGTGTCAAGAGCAACAAATGAGCATCGACCGCTGACCATATTTGAAACGCAGGATTTGTATCAGTTTTTTACTCGACATCCTTGAGGGAGTTGGACCGAAGTGGTAAGAGAGATCTCTTAGGCCTAGCATTCATACCATTCAGGGGCCCTTCTCGATGGGGAAGGTGACAGAATCCCAGTCAAGGAGCAGGTGAATCATATTCGTACCCATCTCTCAAAGAGGCGAACGTCTCCAGGGAGCGGGACGTACGGCCAGATTGAGGTTATCTTGACACAAAGTGGGGAAAAAGGTCACCCTCACCATACATCTTAACCCAAGGGGAATATTATGGCATTTCGATTGGGCCAATGGACGAAATGTCCGGGCATTCCTACGTATCACATAAGGATGGGAATCAAGCCACACATAGTTCTGGAAGGCCATGCAGTTTAACGTCATGCGGTGAAGACGTGGGAGGATAAAGGAACAAGAGAGGCCACAAGGTGCGACCCTTATAATCCTTTTATAAGTGGGGCTAAGGAATCCTACACCATATCATGTGAGGATACTCCGAGAAAACTATACCGAGGGGGGATAATCGAAGAGAAGAGTTTGGGGATGGGCTCAAAATGAAGCGTCTGAGCATTCCTACATATCCCATGAGGATGGGAATCAATCCACACATAGTTCTAAAAATTTAGTTTAATGTCATGTAGGACGATGCACAGTTTAAATTCATGTAGGACTATTCAGTTTAAGGTCACGCAGGACCGTACAGTTTAAGGTCATGTTGGATCGTACAGTTTAAGGTCATGCTGGACAATATAGTTTAGGGTCGTGCCAGACCACACAATTTAGGGTCATGCCAGACCATACAGTTTGGGGATCCCCTTCCTTTTCAAAGGCCCTTAGGCTTTTTGAGAGGCATCCCTCTCAGAATTGGTGGTCAAAATGAGACAAGACAGAGGCATTTCACGAAGCAAAAATACCTCGCATAGCTCATGATTCTCATAGAAAAGGGTGCTTCGTGATTTGGGATCTGATAAGATGAAAGGTCAGATTATCCCCCATTTTGGATCAGGGGGATCTTGATATTTATAGGCAAGTGGAACCGCGAAGCAGAGTTTACGCGGCGCGAAGAGGGATTGTGTTTCTTCGCAGCAGGCTCGCAAACGTCAGGGGCATTCGCAGAGGGTACCGCCTCTTTTGCTTCGTGGTGGGCTCGTGAATGTCAGGGGAATTCGCAGAGGGTACCTCATTTTTTGCTTCGTAGCGGTTTCATGAAAATCATGGGATTTCGCAGAGGGTACCACATCCTTTACTTCGCGGTGGGATCGCGAATGTCAGGGGCATTCGCGGAGGGTACCGCCTCTTTTGCTTCCTAGCGGCCGCATTTCTTGGTATGCATCCGCGAAGGGGATTCGCGAAGCCGGCCATGAAGAATCTATATCATCTTTCTTTTCTTCAAAAATTTTGGCGCCAAAAGTGTCCATGGGGTTGTGTATTTCTAGGGGATGGGGTGTTTTCCATGGGGGTAGGTTTATATAGGTGGTGGGGTTGTCCAGGTGGTGGGGCAGTGTCCAGGGGTGGGGGTTGTCCAGGGGGTTAGGGGGTGTCCAATGTGGTAGGGAGTGTCCATAGGGGTTGGGTGTACATGGGGTGGGGGGGGGGGTTTCCAGGGGTGGGGGTTGTTCAGGGGGTGGGGGTGTCAAGGGGTTTGGGGGGATGTCAAAGGGGGTAGGTGGTGTCTAGGGGGTGGGGTGTCCATGGGTGTGGGCGCTGTCTTTGGGGGTGGGGGTTGTCCATGAGGGTGGGAGTGTCTAGGGGTGGGGGTGTCCAGGTGTTGGGGTGGTGTCCAGGGGGTGGGGGTGTCTATTGGGGGTGGGGTGGTGTCCATGTGGTGGGGGGTTGTCCATAGGGATGGGGTCTGCTGGAGGTGTGGGGATGTCCAAGTGGGGTGGTGTCCAGGGGTGGGGGTTATCCAGGGGGTTGGGGGTTGTCCATGGGGGTTTGGGGTGTCTTGGGGGTGGGGGTGTTCCGAGTGGGTGGGGCTATCTAGGGGGTGGGGCTATCCATGGGGGTGGGGGTGTCTAAGGGGTGGGGGTGTCCAGGTGGTGGGGTGTACATGGGGGGTTGGGGTGTCTGGGTGGGGTGGGGGTGTCCAGGTGGTGGGGTGGTGTCCAGGGGATGGGGGATGTCTAGGGGTTGGGTGGGGGTGTTTGGGGGGTGGGGCGTGTCTCGGTGGTGGGATGGTGTCCAGGGAGTGGGGGGGTTACCAGGGGGTGGGGGCTGTCTAAGGGGTAGTGTAAAGACTTGAATTTTCAATGTAATTATTTTAATTATAGGGAATTATTACGAGTCTGTGAAAATTAATGGTGTGTGATTTCGAGGCATGGTGTGCCCAGAATAAATTTTTGAACTTTTTTAAAGGTATGTTTAGTAAATGCACGAGCGGCGTTTTCTAACTTCTGAACTGGTGCTCGGATTAAAAATCCAAGGGTACTGTTTAATCCACTACATCAGGATTTGCTTAAGGGAGACTTCACTTCAACCGTAGTTGGTCTTAAAAAAAAGTTACTTTTTGGTACTTTTTAAAAGAAATAAATAAAATAACTTTGTTATTTTATTTTCATTCTTTTCTTCCAACAAACAAGCAGAAACGTGGGACCAGTGATGTGACATACCAATAAATGGCTTGTCCATTGAATCCTAAGTAATGACATTGTTGGGGAATTAGGAAGGTTTTTAATTAATGATCCCCCATTAATTCCTAATTTCATTACTTACCCACCCGCTCTTCTATTTTTATGGAGCGTGGGGAGAGGTATCAGACAGTTTCACCAAGCATCGAAGTGCTGAAAAAGTACCGAGATTCTAAACCCTTGGAGGATGGAGCCAGTTCCAGCGAGCAGTAACGAGTGACACTGAAACCATGTACTAAAGGTCAACAATAAAGCAACATCGTTTGAGTCTAGTTGCGGGGGATGATGAACACCAACCTACTTCCTCAACCGCAGGCATTTCTCTATCATTCTTGAGGTAGGTTTTGATTCTTGTTTAATTTAATTATTTTTCTTGAACCCTATGATCCTCCCTTATGATTGTAATCTAATGCGGAGAGTGCGGGACAAACAAACCTATCCCAAACCCTCCACTGATTTTCTACCCTTGTGCCCTCAGTTTAAGACCGTCAGTGCGGCGGCACCAACCGAGTACGAGGGAGTTGGTGCGCCAACGCACGCTGCAAGAGGAGCCCACGACACTAAGCCGCGGAGGCCATCGAAGTGGCTAGAACCTATTGGTCATGTAGGAGGTGTGGTGTGCCGTCGCACACCACTGATTAGCAAGGGGTCATGGCTCATCAGTTGCGGCAGTCAGAGGAGGCAGTTAACATATCAGTCATTCACTGAAGGAAATGGTGGCGCGATCAGTGTGTCATCGGTCAGAAAGAGGTTGTGTCAGAGGAGGAACCACTACATGGATTTTGCAACAAATGGGTAGCTCCCATGTGGCATTTCCATTTCATGAGCTGAATAGCCTTCGGGCCGTTCAGAATACCATGGGGTTTCACGCCCCACCCCCCATTTTTTCCAGCACGGGCGGACAGCAAGTAACGCCCCCCTGTGGGCCGCGCCTCATGCAGCCATACCACCTACCCAGCGGGCCACCTACCCAGTAGGCCATGCACCTGGTAGGTCGCTCCCCCCTTGTGGGTCGGCCCGCCCCCTTACAGGTTGTGCATCACATGGCCAGAAGACCCCCTTGCGGGTTGTGGGTCAGGTGGTCGTGTCACCCGCCCAGCAGGCCATGTCCCCTTGTGGGATGCCCCCTTATGGGTCGGGCTGCCCTTAAGGGCTTCCCCCTTTCTGGGTTGGGATAAACTTACTGGCTGGGCCACCCTTTGCGGACTACACCCTTGTAGTTTGGGCCGAACCCACCACGGCCCAGCCCAGACAGGGTCGGACAGGACCCAGGCCCAACCTGACCCAAAACACTTAAAGGGTCATTACAAGAAATCTGGGAATCTGTTTGATGAACCTTATATGGAAGTAGGACCCCTAGAGAAAGACGGTCCTTTTGGTAAACTTCACTTGAGTTTTGGGGATAGTTGGAGTACGGCCAGGTTGGATCGAACCAGAATCCAACCAGGCCCTCAGAACTAAAATGTTTATAACTCACAGACCAGGAATCCAATTGACATTTCATCTATCACATTGAAACCTTTATGACATATAGGTCATTTGGGTCACTCCTTTGTGGATATTTGTGGTGATCGATGTACGACCGATATCTCGAGGGGTAGATTCTAAGAAAATCAAGCGTACCAGGTGAGAGGGATCCTGTGGTAGACTATAACATGAATAAATAATATTGATCCTATGTTGGTCAGCATCCATCGATCTTGTGTGGGTCACCTTCTATCAAATCATGTGTGGGTCAGCTCTCAGTGATCATGTGTGAGTCAGTGCATACCGATCCTGTGTGGGTCAGCGGGGGTTAGTACATATCGATCCTGTGTGGGTCAGCTGTAGTGCTTCATAACAGAATAAGATGACCTAGCTTATGACTAATCATATGTACTTATCTACTTAAGTTATAACTGATTGTGAGTAGAGTCTTCTACCTTCGTAGTGTTATCTTCATGGTGTTACCTATGTGGTACTTCTATCTTCGTGGTGTTACATGTGTGGTACTTCTACTTTCGTGGTGTTATCTTCATGGTGTTACTAATGTGGTACTTCTATCTTTGTGGTGTTACTTGTGTGGTACATCTACCTTCATGGTGTTGTCATTGTGGTGTTATCTGTGTGGTACTTCTACCTTTTTGGTGTTACCTTTGTTGCATTCTTTTCTCATGTATGAGATGAGTATGTCTTGATAACATAGGTATATGTATGGTCATATACCTAAGTAGAGTAGATGTTTTTCTTTGTGGTTTTTCATTTGTGGAACTCTTGGAGACCTATAGGGGTCTCAAGGTCTCTACTGATTATCGTTATAATCACCCATGAACGATCTATTCCTTCACCTTGTTGTGTCTTGTGTAGACAACAAACATCGTTGATCAAGGCTGAGGGAGATAGGACCGAAAGATGCTCTGAGGTGGACTATTTGGGCTGACGTGGAGTGTTGTGGAGACGATCTGTACCTACCCTATAGGTAAGATCCTAGGTGAATGATTCAAGAGCTGTTTTGTACTTCTCAGTTGTACTTGTACCTTTTCATTTGGGCTTGTATTTAGGTGCCTTTTACTTTAGTACTCTTTTACTTCAGCACTCTTTTACTTTCAGCACACTTTTACTACAACAGTTTACTTGGTTGTTGTATATTGTTTCCTTCTAGTCTGTGTGTTTATATAGGTTAAAAGGTAATTCCTTATGGTTTTAGGGATATTCCTTTTTGGTGTTATTATCTAGCCCCTGGCCTATTGAAGTCGGGCGTGTGGTAGTCACAGCACGGGCCCCGATGGATGGGTCCTGACAAAGTGGTATCAAAGGATTCGGTCCTACCGAAGAACTTGGACTCTGATATTTCTATGTGGAAATAGTGTTAAGTGATATGAGTTTGGTTTTATGTTTGGGGACTCCAGTGTTGATGTGGTGGCTGACGTATCCATACACCAAGACCCTGAATTCTGATTTCCGACTCAGTACACGGAAACACTGATTTCATGTGTTTTGAAAAGTTTTCTTTTGATCTCTTGAGTCATCTCACCAGGTATAATTTATTGACCATGGAACACATATTTTTTGCAGGATTCCAAAACATAGATAGCTATCCAGGATTCCTAAGAGAGTACACAAGGACAGCCCATCAAGCGATCAGGCCTTGGTTCAGGGCCCTCTTACGGCATTAGCACCTTCAGGATGTGTACCAGCAACACCACTAACCATTGGGCAGCTGCTACCACTAGCTCCACCGGCATAGCTTGAATGTTGAATGAGCGTGTTACATGAGTTTCAATGGAATAGGACTTAGAGGTTCCAAGGAAAGATGGACCAACAGGCGGATGAGGACTGGCTGGAGGCTGTATTAAGAGTTTTCCACCTGGTTGGGACACCAGCTAACCATCTGGTGATCCTTGCAGCCATTATTTTTCAGGAAGCATCGGGGAGATTGTGGAGCTTGATGATCCAGATACACGATGAGGTGACCCTCATCTGGGTGTACTTAGAGATCCCTTTTAGGGTAGATCTCTTCTCAACAACTCTATGCTCAGTGCATATACAGGAGCGGTTGCACCTACACTTGGGCAACATGATTGTGGCCCAGTACTCATCGAGGTTCACTGATCTCTCCTGCTACTCCACAGACATGGTACATGACCCTTTCTTCAGGGACCATATCTTTCAGCAGAGTCTCCTATGGTAGATCAAAGCATCGATGATATGGCTCAGCATTCTAACACAGGTTGGGGTGCTAGAGCAAGAACTTTTGGTGGACAGCTTCCTAGCTGAGCAAGCACTGATAGTGAGAGCCACCACCAGAAGTTAGGTAGCAGAGTCATCTATAGAAAGCAGTAGGAAGATGATGTAGGGTCCCAAGCAGGCCATAAATTCTAATGTGTGAACTCAAGATACAGGTTCATTGGTGCGGGGCTCATGGGATAGAGAAGGATAACTAAGGATCATACAGTGCTACTCGTGTGGCGGGCAGGGTCACATGGCTCGTGACTGCCTGACCCATTACACGAATGAGCAGTAGATGGTTGACGGACCACTAAGGTAGAGGCATATATTTTTTTAGGGAGGTCCGCAGGCAGTAGGTAGATGTGTCATAGGAGCTGGTCGTGCAGCCGGAGTTGGGTGGCAATTCAAGGTTCTACCGCCACCACCTCAAGGTGGTCCACCCCGACCACAGGGAGCTTATGGATAGGGATGAGTTCAACTTTAGCCACCTGAGGCCTATGAACATAGTGCACCGTAGATGATTAGAGGTTTGATATGTGTCTACTCCACCTTAGCTACAACACTTATAGACACATGTGTCAGTCACTCTTTTATTTCCATGACCCTCGTTTGGTGATCAGAGATTCTAGTGGTGTTGTTGGCTCAATATTTATGGCTAGAGACTTCTATGGGATAGGATTCAATGATTACACACTAATTCTGGTAGTGTGATCTTTCTCTAGTAGGAAAGAGCTTCGGCTGATCTCTTCTAGTGGCAGCATCATGGCATTACGACGTCATCTTGGGTATGGACTGTTTATCCACAGTCCATTCCCTAATTGGTTATATTATGTGAAATTTGTAGTGTGTCCGTGAGGATGGGACTATTTTATCCTTCACCGGTGAGAAGTGAACCTTTACAGCAGAGGATGGACTTACCTAGAGAAGGTTGAAGCCGATCACACATTAGTTGTCCAACCTTACCCACGGGGAATTTGATATTGAGAGTCCGGGCTATCCTGTAGTGGTGGAACAGTATGCTGATGTCTTTCCTGATGATGTTATGGGACTACCTACACATAGAGAGGTAGAATTTTACATCGACTCATACCTTGGGATGACACCAATTTATATGTCATCATATTGGATGGCTCCTGCAGAGCTTCGTGAGTTGTGAGTACAGTCGGAGGACTTACAAAGGAAGGGGTTCATAAGGCCCAGTGTTTCTCTATGGGAAGCCCTGATTTTGTTTTATAAGAAGGCAGATGTGAGTTTGAGACTCTGTGTGAACTATCGGTGCTTGAACCAAGTGACTGTGAAGAACAATTATCCACTTCCGAGGATTGATGATCCTTTCGATCAGCTAAAGGGAGCTCGTTGGTTTTTGAAGATATAGCTCAGATCAGGCTATCATCAGCTCAGGGTATGAGATGAGGATGTGCAGAAGATGGACTTCATATGTCGGTATGGCCACTATGAGTTCTTGGTTATTCCATTTGGTGTGACCAATGCCCTAGTTGTGTTCATGTGACTCATGAATAGGATCTTTCATCCATACCTTCATCGATTTTTGGTGGTCTTCATTGATGGCGTCTTGATATACTCAGTGATGGAGGAGAAGAATGCCTATCATCTATAGATAGTTCTGGACACACTCTGAGAGCACCAGCTTTACGGTAAGCTCTCGAATAACTAGTTCCGGATACAAGAGGTCCACTTTCTAGGAAACGTTACCTCAGAGACTGGATTTTCAGTGGATCCAACAAAGATAGTGGTTTTACTTTCGTTGGAGCCACCCAGGAGTGTGATGGAGGTGCAATGTTTTCTGGGATTGGCTGGATACTACCGAAGATTCGTGCATGTCTTTTCCAAAGTTGTGGAACCCTTCTCAGTGTTGAAAAAGAAGGGAAAACCCTTTGTATGGGTGGAGAGATGCCAGTACAGTTTTCAACAGCTAAGGTAGATACTGAATAGTTCCCCCATCTTGAGGCTACTAGAAGAGGGAACTAGGTATGTGGTCTACTGCAACGCATCGGGGACCATACTTGGGTACATCCTGATGCAGTAGAGAGCAGTGATCACCTATGGTTCGTGATAACTAAGAAATCATGAGTATAACTATGCTACCCATGACCTGGGGTTAGCATTAGTGGTCTTTGCCTTGAAGATGTTGTGACATTACATGATGGGCGAGTGTTTTACAGTCTACTCAGATCATAAGAGTCTCAAGTATATCTTCTCTCAGAAGGATCTGAACTTGAGACAATGGTGATGGATATATTTCCTCCAGGAATATTAATTTAAGATATTCTATACTTCTGGGAAGGGGAATGTGGTAGCAGATGCATTCAGTAGGAGGTTTGGTCTACATTTGATGAGTGAGGCGACATTTTAGTTAGCCGCGTTGCAGATATCCTTTATGGATAGAGATGGAAAAGCATGCCACCAGTCTATGACAGTCACTCCCCCACTTCTTCAGTGAGTCAGGGAGTCTCAGATTTGGGACATTGACTACGAGGCTCAACGCGCTTAGATATCCTTAGGACAGGCGCCTGGTGGATTTTCTGAAGGTGGGGAGTTTGTCATTCTCTTCAGAGAATATACCATGGTAAAAATAGTGCTATTGGAGGAGGTGTTGAGGTAGTTCCCAATGTCCCCTCTAGAAGTATATCCTGGTGTGGTGACGATGTACCAGGACCTTTCGCATCAGCACTGGTGGCTATGGATGAAGAAATCAGTAGCTGATTTTTTTTTCTTGATGCCTTACTTGTCTGTAAGTGAAGGTTGAGCAATAGGTTTTATCATTCTTAGCACAACCACTAGATGTTCCAGAGTGGAATTGGGTTGGAATCTCCATGGACTTTGTGAAAGGGCTTCCACTTACTTCTAGGGGATATGATTCCATCTGGGTGATCGTTGACCAACTCACCAAGTCATCCCACTTCTTACCTATCTGAGAGTAGGGATCAGTAGAGGGCTTGGGACGCCTCGACATAAAAGAGATTGTGCGACTTTATGGGGTGCCATCAAAGATCGTCACTAAACATGGTTCATGTTTCACATCTCGGTTGTGGAAGGAATTATAAGAAGCATTTGGGACTCAGCTGTGTTTCAGCACTATGTTTCATCTACTGAGGGATGGTCAGATAGAGCGGACCATTCTGATAATGGAGGATATGCATTGTGCATGCATCCAAGATTTTGGTCATAGTTGGGAGGATCAAATTACCTTGGTGAAGTTCATATACAACAACAGTTATCACTCCACCATCAGTATGGAACCATTTAAGGCCCTTTACAGTCAACCTTGAAGAGCGCCTCTATGCTGGACAAACCCAGGGGAGTAAGTACTTATGGTTCCAGATGTCGTATGGGCTACCACTGAGAAGGTGCAGATCATCTAGGAGTAGATGAAGACTACACAGAGTAGACATAAGTATTATACTGATAGGAGGTGGAGACCGTTGGAGTTCTAGGTGAGAGACCATGTATTCCTACGTGTCTCACCTCAACGAGGTTTCTGGAGATTTCGCCAAGGCGGCATGTTATCACTGAGGTTTATTGGACCATTTCTGATACATCGGAGGATTGGAGAGGAGGCATACTACTTGCCACTTCCACCGTAGTTGGAGAGGTTTCACAACGTCTTCCACATATCCCAGCTAAGGAGAAATGTGCATGACCCATCACACATTATATACCATGGCGAGATGGACTTTGATGATGGGGTGATGTTTATAGAGGTTCCAGTGGAGAATGAGGATCGACAGGAGTGAGTCCTTTGTGGGTGGTTGATACCTCTGGTGCGCATTTTCTGGTAGCACAGGAACCTCCAAGAGAGCACACTGGAGTGGGAGGCTCAGATTCATGCTCAGTACCCCCATTTATTCCCTTATTCTATGTTGTGGCTTTTGGGTAAAAAAATCCCTAAGGTGGGAAGAATGTAAAGACTCATATTTTCATGTAATTTTATTTAATAATGTGTAATTATTGCGAGTCTACAAAAATTGATGTTGTGTGATTATGAGGCCCAGTGTGCCCAGAATTAATTTCTAAAATTTATAAGGTGTGTTCAGTAAATGCGCAAGGGGCATTTTCTAAATTTTGAACCAGTGCTCGAATTAAAAATATGAGGGTACTGTTGAATCTGCAGCGCCAGGATTCAATTAAGGGAGACATCACTTCGACCACAGTAGGTCTGGAGAAAAAGTTAATTTTTGGGAATTTTTAAAATAAATAAATAAAATAACTTTTTTATTTTACATTCATTTTTTCCCTCCAACAGACAAGCGGAAATGTGGGACCAGTGATGTGTCAAACCAATAAATGGCTTGACCCTACAATCCTAAGATTCAACGCCTTTGGTGAATTAGGAAGGTTCCTAATTCATGAGCCCCCATTAATTCATAATGTTGTAACATGCCCTCCCCGTCTACTATTTATTTGGAGCTTGGGGAGAGGTATTAGAGAGCTTCACCAAGCAGCTACATACTGACAATGTACTAAGGCACCAAACCCTTGGAGGATGGCGCCAGTTACAGCAAGCAGTGATGAGCGACACTAAAACCCTGAACCGAAGATTGACGATCGAGTGACGTCATTGGAGGCTAGTTTTGAGGGATGGTGAACACTGACCCACTACCTCAACCATAGGCATTTCTCCATCGTTCTGGAGGTAGGGTTTTGATTCTTGTTTAATTCATGTTTTTTTATTTAACCCTTTGATCCTCCCTACTGATTGAAAGCTAACACATAGAGTGTGGTCCTAACAAACCCAACCAAAACCCTCCACTACATTTCTTCCCTTGCGCCCTCCATGGAGGACCGTTGGTGTAGTGGAACCGACCGGTTAATAAGGAGATGGCGTTCTGACGCACGTCGTAAGACGAGATCACATAACTAAGTTACAGCGGTCATCGAAGTGGCCGGCACTGGCTGGCTGTGGAGGAGGAGTAGTGCGCCTTCATGCACCACTGGTGACCAAGGTGTCACAACTCATTAGTCGCGATAGTTTGAGTAGGTGGTTGGTACATCGGCCAGCCACGGAAAGAAAGGGTGGTGTGAGCAACGTGCCGCTGGTGGGAAAGAGGCCACATCAGAAGAGGAACCCATTGTGTGGGTTCCGAGACGACCGGGTAGCACCCACATGGAACCACCGTTTCGAGAGCCAAACAGCCTCTAGGCCATTTGGAATACAATAGTGTTTCACCCCCCCCCCATTTTGCCAACTTGGGCGGACAGCAGGTCGTCCCCCCCCCCCTGCGGGCCACGCCACATGTCGCTGGTCCACTGAACCTATAGGCCGCACACCCTTGTGGGCAGCGCCTCATGAAGTCGGGCCGCCTACCCAGTGGGCTGCGCGCCTGGCGAGCTGTGCCCCCCTTGTGGGTCGGACCAGCAGGCCGGGCCGCCCCCTTACAGGTCGCGCCTCACACGGCGAGGCCGCCCCCTTGTGGGTTGCACCTCACATAGAAGAGTCGCCCTTGCGGGTCTCCCTTTGTAGGTCAGGCCACCCTTTGTAGGTCGGGCAGCCCTTTATGGGCCGCCCCCTTGCGGGTTGGGTCAAACCGGACTCGGGACCCATAGAACCTAGAAACACTTAAAGGGCCATAACCTAAAATTCGGGTGTCCTTGTGACGAACCGTCTACGGTGATAGGATCCTTGGAGCGAGACGGTACTTTTGATATACCCCACTTGATTTTTTGGAGACAGTTGGAGTATGGCTGGGTTGGATCGAACCCGAATCCAACTGGGCCCTCATAACTAAAATGCTTATAACTCACAGACAGAGGATCCAATTGATGCACTGTCTATCACATTGGAACCATTACGACATGAAACTACATTGGGATACTCTTTTATGTAGCATAGTGGAGATTGAGGTAAGACTGATATCTTGAGTGGTAGATTCTACATAACTCAAGCGCACCAGGTGTGAGGAATCTTGAGGAAGGCTGTAACGTGAAGAAAGAATATTGATCCTATGTGGGTCATTATCCATCGATCTTGTGTAGGTCAGATTCTATCAGATCCTGTGTGGGTCAGTTCTCAGCAATCCTATGTGGCTCAGTTCTTACCAATCCAGTGTGGGTCAGATCCTGTGTTGGTCAGCGGGGGTTAGTACCTATCGATCACGTGTGGGTTAACAATAGTGCTTCGTAACAGAATAAGATTATCTAGCTTATAAATAATTTTTTGTACTTCTGTACTTAAGTTATACCTGATTATGAGCTGAGTCTTTTACCTTTATTGTGTTATCTTCGTGGTGTTACCTATGTGGTACTTCTATCTTCATGGTGTTACCTGTGTGGCATTTCTACCTTCGTGGTGTTATCTTCGTGTTGTTATCTATGTGGTACTTCTATCTTCATGATGATATCTGTGTGGTACATCTACCTTCTTGGTGTTCTCTTCGTGGTTTACCTATGTGGTATTTCTACCTTCGTGGTGTTACCTTTGTGGTATTCTTTCCTCATGTATGAGATGAGTGTGTATTGATAACTTAGGTATATGTATGGGCATATACCTAAGTAGAGTTGACGTCTTTCTTTGTGGTTTTTATTTTGTGGGACTCTAAGAGACCTACGAGGGTCTCTGGGTCCCTACTGAGTATCGTTATAATCACCCCTGCATGGGCTACACCTGCACCTTGTTGTGTATTGTGCAAACAATGTACATCATTGATCGAGGCTGAGGGAGCCAGGACTAGACAGTGCTCAGAGGTGGACTATTTAGTTGCATTTCCTGAATTTCAAAACAAATATGGAAGTAATTAGAAAAGTATAACTAATGTGTAATTGAAAAACAAAATAAATGAGAGGGAATAGGGTGATTCATGGATAATTTAATTATCTATTGTTTTAGGTGAGCTTGAATAGATATATAATGATTTCAATAAATCATACAAGTTGTAATTAAAAAATTTAATATTTTGTAGGATGGTTATTTACTAAGAAGACTAACCATCATGTTCATATGGGGTAAAGCACTTTTCAAAATTAAGGAAAATTTAATTTCTTCTTCCCAGGTAGATGATGTAGGTTTCTATACATGTTTTTCAGAAGAATAAAAACCATCATTTTCATTATCTAGTGAAATGTTAAAGGGAGTTATTAGAGTTATACTAATTTTATACATGGTCAATAAAGCATTGAAATTTTCACCAAGATAGAAATGTTGGTTTTATAGGTTTGAATGTAGTTAAATTCCAAATTATAAAATGCAATTCAAATAAAATTGCAACTAATAAATATTGAAAATTAACATAATGATCAAGTTGGATACATAATATTTCTAATCAATATTAAATAAATTTTAATATTACCATCCATAACAAACCAAGTTGAGCTAAACCAAAATAATTGAAAACATAGATGGATGGTTTTTTATATTTCCAACCACAACATCAGGTTCACAGTCAACTCTGATGATTATGCTATTATATTCATAAAAAGTAATTAATGGATTGTTTCTAATGGAAGTAGAGATGGTGTCAATTTCATCATCACCCTAATAAAAAATATGTATTGTAATTACTTCAACAATGACACAAATTCAGGTCAAAGATAGCCTTTGACATAGAAAACTTGTTTCACCATTGATGACAATACATATGGTTCATTGGTAGAAAGAGTGTGAGTCATATAAATTACTCGAAATCCAAAATCATCAATAAATGTCCCATGCCTCTTCATCGAATCAAACCACTGGCATTTCATCATCGTGACTCATCCATGAGAATAATAATCCATTATTATTATTTTCACAATGACTCTATAATAACGTAAATTTTCAAATCACAGAGTATTGTGTGATGCACTGCCACAACAGTCTATTGTGGAAATAACCATAACACCATTATGTTGTGTTCTCGTGTTTTTCTCTTGTCCAGTGATAATAAATCTGTACCTATTGATAAAAATTGATTTACAGTCACGAACCATGGTATTATGACCAAAATCCAAAGATCTTATTTCCTCAAAGACAGATTTAACATACAAACTCAATACCTGAAAAATAAATTAATATTAAACTAAATTAAATATTGATTTAATTATTTTAAATAGTAATATTTTTATCTTCAATTTTATCCAAGCAGAAAACTCTTTAATATGAAAAGTCTCCCTCCTTCTCAAAGATAAACAATGATTCTTTCTATTTATCATTTCTTTATGTTCCCTATAGATAAAAATAGGAATATTTTAATAGATATATATGTAGGATTTATGTATATTCAATTTACTTACCTGATGTAGTCATCAAAAAAATCAAAGTTGAACAAAACTATGTGATGTTCCAGGCTTAATGTCGTCAATGTATATGATCCAAGAATTCCTTTTATTTGCGAAAGTGATGGAACATTGTGATAAATTTTCTCATACTATTCTTTTAGGTTTCTCATTGGTCTTTTCATTCTTGTAGTAAAATCAGACAAATACATAGAACAGAAATCCATACATTCTTGAGCCAAGTAACTGTTAACAATAGAAGATTTTGGATGATTCCTATTTCGGACATAAGACATTAATGTGCACATATTTCTTTTAGTTGTATAAATCCAATGAAAATAAATAGGTCCTTTGAGTAGTATTTTAATTGGACTATGGATAATCAGATGCAGCATGCATGTGAAAAATGATGGAGGAAATATTTTCTCAAACTCACACAAAATTAATGGAGAATCTGTCAACATTTTTTACAAGAAATACTTGGAAAACTTCTTAGCACAAATATCTCTAAAAAATGGAACAACCAAATAAAAACCACCCTAAAATTATTGGACAAAGGATGAGGGATTTTTATTGGAATCAACTCATGAAGAAGGATGTGATAATCATGAGTCTTCAAAGATTTTAACTTCAACTCTCTTTTGTTGACCCATTTAGATATGTTGCTTAAATAGCAATCAAGAACTTTAATAGTCTCTAGTACTTCCAAAAATTGATTTTTTTTGTGTAGGTTTCATCACATAATAATCACATGAAACTTGGGATTTATTTTCACTGATACGCACAAGATGTAATTCTGGTCTGATGCCCCAATCTGGAAAGTCACGTCGAGACCGTAAATCATCTTTTGTTTTTTCCTTAACATTTTAAAGAATCAAAAGCAACATTTCACATATAGTTTTTTCAATGTGCATTACTTCTAAGCAATTATTTAACAAATTGGTTGACCAATAATACAAATCAAAGAATATACTGCTCTTCTTCCAATTGTAATAAGTTTCAATAGAAACATTTTTTATCTTTCCAGATTTCATTTGACCCTTCCAAAATGAAAAACTGAAATCATTAAATTCATTAAGCACATAAATTCCAAACATATGATAAGGTGGATCATCAGTCTCCATGGTAATGTCAAATATTAGAAGATTGCTTCTATATGTATGGTACATTGGAAATAATCATCGATGTCCCATAAAATTGAAAATACAGTGATGTTTCATTCTTTTGGATCATGTATTCTTCATCAAAACATGAAATGATATTTTTCCCGTCGTTCTCCATCCATCAATCATTACATAAGAAGGAAAATCATTGATCCTCCACATAATCACATCACACATCCGAAATATGTCTTTCAAACATGCATAGTATGTGTGCACACCCACATCCCAAAGAAGTTTCAACTATTTTATTAAAGGTTGCATGTATCCATCTATAGCATTGTCAGGATCAGAAGGTCCAGATATGAGTATAATCATGAAAGTGAAAGGTTTTTTCATACACAACCATGGGGAAAGGTTATAAATGTGTATAAAACCATCCATGTGTTGTGAGAAGTAAGCGTATGCCCAAACAGATTAAAACTGTAACATGAAAGACCCAACTTCACATTTCACACATCAACTGCAAAATCAGGATATCAAGTATTAAATATATGCCATGAAAATCTATATGTAGGGTAAACCGACTCAAAATTAGTCTTCTTTCTATCAGTATCATACAATCACATTTTTTTAGATATTTCATCATACATAAAAAGATTCTAGATATGGGGATCAATGGAAATTGGCACATTAATTTATGTGGCACACGGGACGGTGTTCTATCAGCTTTTGGATTCCAGTGAGATGTGCCAAATTTTATAAAATCATTTCATTCAGTAGTTTCCCCCCAGAATAAACTAAAATCTTTTGGGCAAGCATGAATTTTGTTTTGTGAAAATCTAAGTTCCTCAACTAACATCCATTCTGTATAGTGGTTTGAGGGAATATCTACATCATCTAGAAGTAAGTCCTTCAAGAAGGTAAGAATGTAATCGATGGTAGTATTAGAAATCTCATACATAGTTTTCCCATGAAACAATCGGATTAAAAATTACAGACTTTTCAATTTAGCGTGTTGTCGATATACTAGATTCGTGGCAGAATCGTTCAATTTTTTCACCCTGACAACATCATAATTTTCATTAGATGCATCATGTGTTCTCATATTGAAGTATTCATGGGTCAGAATCCTTTGTTTTTCATGATGACGAATAAATAGAAACTGGTCATATAAACAATTCTCCAATCCAGTCATCTCATTTGGATCATTAGAAATTTGAGATTTTATTTTCTCCCCATCGTGATACCACACATAGTAGTTTTCTTGAAAACCATATTTTTTTATGTGGTAGATAACTTCTTCAGAACTCAAACAAGGTATTCAAACATAATTATAACATGGGTAGTGTATGTGACCACTATCTGAAGCATTGTGAAATAAAAAATCTAAAAATATCTCAAAATTGTTTTGTAAATCACATGATATCTGATCTTTTTTACACATACAAATTCTATCCTTTTTAAAAAAAATCTTTATAAGTCATTTCGTCAAAATAAATTCAATAATATTGATGTTTTATCGAAAATATATTTAAATAAACGAGAATTGGTCACTTTTTATGAAATCATAACTAACTCACTACTCTATATGAGAATCATAATATAAAAGACAAAAAAAATACAATATTTAAAAAAATATATATATCTGAATAGTTATAAATGAGTATACAAGATAATGTACACATGTGGAGGAGAATTATTCGGGAGTTGAGTAAATTTTAGATTGAAGAAATTTTATATTTTAGTATATTATTTGATAGATCACATACACTACCCAAGGGGGTGGGGGTGTCCAAATGGTGGGGTGTCTAGGGTAGTGGACATCCCACCCCCCCCCCCCCCCTCCCCCCACCCCCACCTAGACACCCCCACCTAGACACCACCCACCTGGATAGCCCCCCACCCCACCTGGATAGCCCACCCCCACCTGGATAGCCCACCACCCCACACCGGGATATCCCATCCCCCCCCCACCAATCCCCCACCTGGATAACCCCCACCCCCTGGACAGCCCACACCCCCTCCCCCACCTTGATAGCCCAACCCCCACCACCCCTAGATAGCCCACACCCCACTCTCAGGACAACCCACCCCCTAGACATCCCACCCCATGGACAACCCACCCCTTGGATAGGCCACCCGGACCCCCCCCCCCCCCCCCCCTGACAGCCCACACCCCTCCTTGGACAGCCCACACCACCCTCCCCCACACCCCTACAGCCCCCCTACCCCCTTGTAGCCCCCCCCCCACCCCCAGGAAAACCCACCCCCACCTGGACAGCACTCCCCCCCCCCACCTGAACAGCCCCCCCCCCCCCCCTCCACCTGGACATCCCCCCTACCCCCTACATCCCCTCTTAGGGTAATTTTATTTAAACCCATTTTATTAAATATAAAAGTAAAACCATCATGTATTAGCCATTTCATTAAAAACATCCCATTAAATTTATCAAAACATGACAAATTCAATTTATAAGGCTCTATAGGCCACTTAGTAAATTTCATTTTGGGAAGAGGAAATCACCTACATGGTTAATTCCAATTTCAAACTGGGCCAAGCACATAGGAGGTGGGGTGGTGTCTGGGTGGGGGGGTTGTCCACAGGGGTGTAGGGAGTCTAGGGGGTGGGGTGTCTAGTGTGTGGGGGAGTCTATGTGGTGGGGATTTATAGGGGTGGGGGCTGCCCAAGGGGGGTGTCCAAGGGGGTGGTGGTTGTCCAGGGGGTGGGGTGTCCAGGGGGTGGGAGACGGGGGCTGTCCATGGGGGGTGAGGGGTGTCTAGGGGGTTGGGGTTTTTATGGGGTTGGGGTTGTCCAAGGGGGTGGGGGTGTCCAAGGGGTGGGGGCTATCCAAGGGGGTGGGGTGTATAGGGGTGTTGTCCAATGGGGGGTCCAAGTGGGGTGGGGGCTATCCAGGGGTGGGGGTTTCTAGGGAATGTGGGGTGTCTAGGGGGTGGGGGCCTATCCCTGGAGGGTGATGGGTATCTGAGGGGGATGTTCAATGGGGTGGGGTGTCTAGGGGGGTTGTCCAAGGGGGGTGGGGGTGTGCAGAGGGTGGGGTGTGCAGGGGGTGGGGGCTGTCCAATGGGGGTTGTTTGGGGGGTGGGGTTGGGTGTTCAGGGGAGGCAATACCCATGTAATACCTTGAATAAGACATGTACCCAATACATCCAATATCACAATTCCAATACATCACCCATCCAATAGCCAATTCACCCATAATATAACTACCCTTCCCATTATTACTTGAACAAAAACTAAAAATAAAAAATCCAAATCCAAATTTCAACTAAACTAACATCCATAGAAACTACCATATCACCCCACTAAAAAAATGGAAAACCACCTACACCACTACCCCAACCCTCCCCAATACCATCACATTGACCATCCTTATATCCATTACCATTTACCATTCTTGAGTGTGGATACATATCACCAGCTCCCATTAGTTCATATGGTTCATAAACTCAACATATAATGAGTGGGTATGAAGACTTAAAATAAAGGTTATTCACACAATCATGACACTTGAAGTGTATAACAAACATATAAAACCAATCAAAGAGTTCGGTATACCATGCCATAGAATGCACAAAACTCTAGTTTGGGCTAAATCATAAAAGAAAACAAAAAAAAATTGATGCATAACATTTAACTAAGTTATCACTTACTATTTTCAAGCGTAGAAATAAAAAAGTGCTTGGTTGAAGATGTATCTATCGGGTTAAAGGAGTTCTGCCCCCTAGGGTAAAGAGAGAGCTTTGGGAGAGGTTTGGGTTAGGGGATACAATCATGTGGATAGGGGAGTTGGGATACTGTGTAATTGGGGGAAACATCCCCCCTAGACAGCCACCCCTGACCTTACCCCCTGGTCACCCCACACCACCCCTGGACCCCCCCACCCCCTGGACACCCCACCCCCTTGGATAGTCCCCCACCCCCTGGACAACCCACCCTCTCCCCCTACCTGGAGAACCCACACCCCCTCCCAACCTGCACAACCCCCTCCCCACCTGCACTACTATGCCCCCCACACCACATAGATAGACCACACCACCCTCCCAACCTGCACACCCCCTCCCCACCTACACTACCCTACCCCCCACCCCACCTGGACAGCCCACACCCCCCCCTCCCAACCTGCAACCTGCACCCCCCCCCCCCTCCCCATCTGTATACCCCCCTCTACCCGACCTGCATAGCCTACCCCCTCCCAACTTGCAACCTTCACACCTCCCCCCCACCCCACCTAGACAGCCCACCCCCTCAATAAATAACAATTTACAATTAAATAACAAACATTTAACTCAAAATTAAATAATTTCATTGAAAACACACCTTAAATAGGTGTAAATTGACTTAAAACATCAAGGTTGAGCACCCAAAGTAAAAAAATTGAATTCATGTTTCACAGAAATAGAATTGAAAAAGACAAAATAAATGGCGTAAAAATATATAACTTAGTTACCACTTATGAATTTGATGTGAAATAGGTCTCTTTTTTATGATAAACATATCTTCTTCTAGAAGAAGGAGGTTGGGGCTAGGAAAAAATGAAAACAGAGGCTCACATCTAGGAAAAAATGCTGAAATAATGTGGACAGATCGTCGGGAAGTAGGAGGGACATGGGTATTTGGGGGTTTTTATATCCCAATGGTTTTTAAAACCTGTTGGGATAGATAACATTTACCAAAGGTTTTTAAAACTATTTGTATACCCTTCACAATTCCACCCCTGTACCAAGAGTTGTATTGCACTGCTGGTAAAACCATATACTAATAGACCTATACCAATAGTTTCATTTAACTGTTGGTATATAGAACATATCCCAATGGTTTTTTAAACTATTGGGATATTTTTGTTAGTATATGTGTGGTTTCCACTAGTGTTTCTAGGGGTGTACGATTTGATAATGGTTAGTAGAAAGTGTGAAACAAACCCAGGTAACTGTTCATAGTGAGGAAGAGGCAAAGGGGTGGGGTGCACTATTAAGGTGTATGGTTTCAAAACCATGAATGCAGCCCTGGTAAACTGTGCTACTTGAGATAGTGGTATTCTACATGGTTGGCTCACAGCTTGTCAAACCGTGCAAGGAAACCATGTCGGGAACCATTTGGGATAGTAGCTGTCGCACAGTTAGTGCACATTTTGTCTAAATGTGTGAGCTAACTATGATTTTATTTAAAAAGGGGATTTATAAATTTAGGGGGGCTAGAGATTAACCCTAAACACCCCATTTATACTCCCATATGATCCCAACTCGATATTTCTTTTTCTTCGGGGTTATGGAGGATCTCTCGCTCATTTTGGATGTGAATCAATGGGTTTTATTAGTGGTTTGAAGGTGGTTTCTCTTTGATAAGTCTCATATGTTATTTGTTTCTTTGTTTTCCTTGGATCTAGTTCTCTCTCTCTCTGTGTGTTTTCTAGATTTACATCTGTCACATGTATATATAGTGTTTTTTCTTGCCTAAAATGGTGATATTTGGGATTTTTGATGCCATTAAAAGAGATATAAGGTGATTTCATGGAATTTTCATCTAGATTTATGGTGCGGTTTTGTGTTGGTTGATTTCACTAAAACCCTAAGGTAGGTGGATTCTCTGTCGACTCCATTTTACTAGAATGAGATGTCTTAATTTCAAATTAAATGAGTTTTCTTAAAATTGAATGTGATTATGATGTTTGAATCTTTGTTAAAATCAATTTTTTGATGATATCTATATTTTTGGAAAATGGTTTATTGTTCTAAACTATAATTTTTTGTATTTTAAAATGGTGATTTTAAAATCGTTATCTTGGGTTATTTATGAAAAATAGTTTGTGAAAATCTTCATTCAATAATTTTTTTTTAAAGTATGGCTAGGAATTAAAAATATCTTAATGGGGTTTTCAATAAATGGGTGATTTAATGAAGTTGTTTGGCATGTTATGTTGGATTGGTCGGTAATAATTTGTTAATTTGGTTTTAGAAATTGTGTGTTGATATGGTTTAGGTAAATATTGATTTTTATAATTTTTTGATTTAGATGGTATGAGCATGATTTGGATGGTATGAATAGTGGGTGTGAAGAACCACCATCAAGGATTGGAATGTGGTCATGAAGTACTGCCATAAAAAGGGGATGAGGTTGGAGGTGAAGTTCCACCATTAATGGTAACACTAAGCTCGAGTCTGTGGAAAAAATGGTGATTATAGTTTGAATGTGTTTGTGACCATTCAAGGGGAATTGGGTTATGAAATTATGGAATGGGGATAATGGATAATGACTAGTTTGGTTATTTATTTAGAATTGTGTTGGTTTGGGTAAAAATATGTTTCGATAATGGTGAATTTGGATAGCTATAAGGTTTCAAATTATTTTATTGGTGGTATATAAATTTGGTTTATATAAATTTTTCTAACTTTTTCTAACCCAGTGGAATGAGTAAGTAAGTCATTGGGGAGAAACTATTGAGTATTGTACTCACCCCCTACTTTGGAACTTTGGTGCACTTACAGATGTTGTATTCTGAGACATGGGAAATGTTAAGTCATTTCATTTCATTAGTGGGGCATCATGATGCATGGGTGGTATGGTGGAGCTTGTAGAATAGAGCTAGGTGTGGAGTTGTGGAGTTACGTTACAACTTCTTTGGGTTTTGTTGTTTAGTCTTCTGCTTGGTAGTATTATTATGGATTATTGTGGTTTTGTTGTATTGGTCCTTTTGTATTAGTGAATTGTGAAATATTTTTGACATGCATCAAGTAATTGTTTTGGTATTGGAATGTTTGGTTTTGTGTTTTCATTCAAAATAGAAAATCATCCTCCACTTTTCATAAATCCATCGACCTTTATTGGTAGCCTTTAGCACCTTGGGGATATCTCCTAAGGTCTAGTATCTTTCTATAACCTTCTCAAGAAAATCAGGAGGGTAGGGATATTACAAGTGGTATTGGTTTATTTGATCCTTGACTTTCAAGTTTGTTCGGTTATTTAGAATTAATGGTCATTCATAGAGTTGACGTTAATTCTTGGTACATTACTTGAGTTGGGATAGTAGTGAGGAGTATAGTTTTTTGAACTTGAAATGTATAGCACAAAAAGATGTAGCTAACCCTTTTTTCTAAACTTCATGCTACTAGGGAGTTGGGTATATAAGTGTTTGGAGACACTTATAGGAGCATTATCTCACTATTGTGTGTGAAACCAATGAGTTTATCATGGAATCTATGGTAGAAATGACATCCCACTTGGATTTCAAATTTCATTTGACATAATGATTTATGTGCGGTATGAACTGTTAATTTGTGAAAAATTTGGAAATTGTTTTCAAATGTGTGGTTGTGAAAAGAGAATGGTTATTGGGTTTTAAAAATTCGTCTATTATCAAAACATAGTGGACTTGTCAAAATGGTTGAACATGATAAGATGAAATTTTTTTAAATCATGGTTGTGATAGCTAGAATGTGATATAGTTTGATATTTCAAGCTTTCAGTTACTCAGGAGTGATACTTTTGATGATTCAGGTGTTGATAGAAATGGAATAGCGCAGACATCGTAGAGACTAACAAGAGGAAGATGCTAGAAATGTGGTTCCACCTGAGCCCCACATGAACCAACAACTAGTTAAGTGCATAGTAAATTCATTCCAAAATGTGGAAAGTGGTAATACAAGCAATTATATGAGGCACATGGATCACTCGGTTCAGTTAAAAAAGAATAATTCACCCATTTTTTTGTGGTGATTATGAACTAACAATGGATGTGTCATGGATTAATGTGATGTATCGAATAGTTTATTTACTAAGCACTCCAGTATAGTTTAATATTAATTTAGCGACCTATATGTTAGAAGATATATAATTTTAGTGGTTGGAGTTAGTGGTCCAGGATAAAGGGAACCAATGCATGGCATGGTGGGAATTTGAGGTATTGTTTGACAAAAAATTATATCCTCACACGTTCAAAATTCAGCGCACAACTAATTTCATTATTTTGATGCATGAGAACCCTTCATTGATGCAATATGCTTCTAATTTCATGAAATTAGTTTGGTTTTTTCCTAAGGTTATGGCTAGTGTATCCTTGAATTCATGAATCCTTGAAGTGGCTTGAGGTAAGAAATTCATTCCAGAATTTGTTGATATGTATAAGTGATTTTACGGAAATATTGAATTGATAAATAGTTTCTTAGAGGGATATCTTAGGGGATACAGGCAGGGGAAGAATATTGGTACCCATAAAAAATAGTGGTAACTCTAACATTGGGATCAAGTAGGAGAGGGAGACTTATTTCCAAGGTGGGGGTATGGCTCAAAATCCAACAACAGGATCAGTTAATCTAACTCCAAAGCCTCGGAATAAAGACAAATGTTTTCAGTGTGGTTCTATGTGCCATAAGAAGTGGGATTGTATGGAACATCCTTGAGCATGTCATAACTGAAAGAAGATGGGGAACCTTTAGCATTATTGTTTTAATTCTCTAAGTTATGGTGTTTGTGACACTCCTTAAGAATTGTAAGCATCCTATGCCTCGACGGGATGGTGGTAGCATCACACCCTTTATCAATAGAGCTGAGTTAGTAATAGTGATTCTAGAAAAACCATGAATCCTCTGTATGGGATGTTTTAGCAGGGAAATAAAGAGCACAGTATAGAAAGAAAGAAGTTGTTCGGAGCTGAGTTGGTTATGGTGGATGATTAGTCGACACCATCCACAATGCGAGTGGTAAGGGCTCCTGCTTGGCATCCAAGAGACCCAGGTTCAAAACCGAGTGGAGGTGAATTTCTAGGTAATGTAACATTAATGAAGCAGTACAGTAGTAGTCACTATTTGGTACTATAGCAGTCACTATAGCAATTATTGTTCTATACTATAGCAGCCAGAACTATTCACCTGATTTGGTCCTTCGGGCCACTGGTTTGGGATTATGGGTATCAAGGGCCTTTGGGTCATCAAAGGCCTTCTGGCCATAGGGCCTTCGATCCACATGGACCATGGAGTAGCCCATATCACATAGAACAATCCCCATAAGACGATCAGAGCAACAAGAATAGAATCCACTAGAAGCAGAGCTAACCAGATTGGAAGAATTAGAGGGTATGGCAGCCGCCATCGGAACCAAGAACCGTGCAACATTATATGGGTAAATTCTAGCTAATCATCAATTAAATGTGGGAAGCTATGTGATCAATGACTCGGAATCTAGGGAGGGGTAATTCTAGTGGGTTAGGCATATGGGTCATGTGATGGGCATGGTATGCCTCTGGGCCTTTAGGTCATGTATTGCGGGTCAGTTGAGCCTTGTGCCTTAGGCCTATGGGTTATGTGCGGGTTCCCATTCAACCCTTAAAAGGGAGATTATCCATAAAAAAATCCATTCGGGTCATTCGGGGGGTGTCTCATTCTTTCATTGCTTCTTGTGTGGGGGATTTTTTTGGTTTATGTGTGGAAATGATGCCTTTTGATTTAAAATATCAAACTTCACTTGGTAAAAGAGAGTGTCTAGCATTATTGTGTAGAGCATGTTGTATAGTTGTGGATGGGGTTGAGATGATGTGGGGATTCTTAGTGCTTTAGATGGATGCATATGATATAATATTGGGTATAGATGGGCTGAAAATTTTTAATTCTCACATCAACTATTATGGGTAAATGGTAAGTTTCACGATGAAGGATGGAGTCAAGCATATATTTATAGGATAAAAGAGTGAACGGGTGCATGAAATAGATTTTTTGGTACAAATCTTTGGGATGATATCAGATCAATTGGCAGCTCTCTCATTGGCATCGATTGAAGTGGTTGAGAAAACCAGTTTTCGAGCAATGGTCAATCATGTTTTGGATGTCATTCCTGAAGAATTATCAGGGTTTCTACCCTTTATAGAAGTAGAGTTTATGGTTGATTTCTTTCTAAGGACTAGTCCTATATCACTTCTGTATTACTAGTTCTCACCAGTAGAATTAAGAGAATTGAAAGTGCAGTTGGAGGAGTTGGAAAACAAAGGGTTCATCCTGCCTAGAATGTCCCCATGGGAAACGTTAATTTTTTTCATCAAAAAGTTATAAGGAAATATTCAACTATGAATTGAATATCATAATAACAACCATTTTATGATAAAGAATCGATATTCACTCCCACTCATTGATTCTCTATTTGATCAATTGATGGGAGCTCAGTTGTTCTTTAAATTTGGTTTGCGAACAGTATGTCATCAATTGCGGGTGTAGAAGGTGGATATTCCAAAAACATCTTTCAAAATTTGATGTTTCTACTATTATTATTTTTTTATTACTTCTGGTCTAATTAATTTACCATTGGTCTTTATGGAATTGACAAATCATATATTTTAGAAATATCTTGATTCTTTATTGGTGGTATTTTTGGATGATATAATGGTGTATTTAAGGACAATTTTGTATCATGAGAAACACTTTCCAACAGTTTTATGAATCTTGAGAGATAATCGATTGTATTCCAAATTATCACAGTGTTATTTTTGGAAACAAGAGGTTTATTTCCTTAGACATGTTATTTTTGAGATAGGTGTTTCAGGGGATCTGTAGAAGACAGAGGTTGTTATCTTTTGGTAACCAAAAAAGAATTTTTTTAGATATGGATATTCCTTAGTGTAACTTGGTATTATCAATGCTTTTTTTGTGAATTCTCACAATTAGTTTCACTGATGAAAACTTTGAAAAGAATTAATGTTCTATTTCAGTGGAACAAGTAGTGCCAGAAGTCTTTCGACGAGCTGAAAGATCATCTTATATCTAAAATAAGCATAGTTTTTTCAAAACTAGGGAAAGGGTATGTGGTGTATTGTGATGCATCGGGATCAGGTTTTGTTTTTGTTCTCATACATGGGGATCATGTGGTTTTATAAGGGTCACGATATTTGAGGTTTTAGTTGAAGAACTACCAAACACATGATTTATATTTGGAGGTAGTCATTCATTATTTAAAAATGTGGTGTCATTATCTCTTCGGTGAGAAATTCACAGTGTATACTGATCAAAAGAGCTTGAAGTATATTTTATCACAAAGAGATTTGGATTTGTGGAAGAGGATATGAATAGAATATATGCAGGTGTTGGAATTTGGCAAGATTGACACACATGGTAAGGGTAATTCGATGGCGGATGCATTAAGTAGAAATTAATATTCTCAATGATGAAACATGAATCAGATTAGTGGTATTTGATGTTAGTTATAACTGAAATGATGTTTTACTATAATGATCAGGGTGATATATCCCTTTTAATTCTAGTCTCATTTTTTCCTAAATTGGTTGGTTTGGTTAAAGAGGAGAAGATGTTTGATTCAAATAGTGTGTCTATGAGGTCAAAACATAATAGTGGGGAGACCATTGAGGTTCAAAAATTGGATGTAAATTCAATGTTTTTCTTTTAGAATCATATGGTTGTACTGGTGTGTTTTTAAAAACAACTCCTTAGTTCTTACAATCATTCAAGATGATATGTTCATCTTGGAATTCAGTTTTTGTATAAGGCATTGAAGGACCAGTTTTGGTGGGTGGGGATAAAAAGAAAAGTGGATGAGTCTGTATTGTGATGCTTGACTTTCCAACAAGTCAAGGTAGAGAATCTGTGGCTCGTAGGTATGTTGTAGTCTTTACCTTTCCTAATGTTCTTAAGAGAGTATATGGTGATGGATTTTGTAACATTTATCCCATAAATAGCTAGGAAACATGATTCTCTAAAGGTGATTGTGGATCGGATCATAAAGTCAGAACATTTCATCTTTATTTGTGAATCTCATATGGTGAAAGATATGACAAAAATATATATATCAATATAGTGGTTAAAAGGTATTTTGTACTAGTTATGATTGAATCAGATAGAGATTAGATGTTCATATATCATTTTTGTAAATCCTTTCAGAGATCCTTTAGGACTCAGTTGATAATGAACACAACATATCATCCTCATACATATGGGAAATCAGAGAGGATGATACAAATTTTGAAAGACACGTTGTAGAGTTGAAGGATGGATTTTGGTGTCTCATGAGAGGAGCACTTGTCATTGGTAGATTTCCCATATAGTAACAGTTATCATGACACAATTCATATGTATCTATTTGAGGCATTGTATGGTCATCTATGTCATTCTCCACTTTATTGGGTGGAAACAAGTAAGAATTTGATGGTTGGGTTGAGCCATGTCCAAGAGACGATGAAGAAGATTAGTTTGATCAGGAAGACAATGGAGATGTCTTAGAGTCATCATAAATCATATGTAGACCATCTTTGATGGATGTTTTCATTTTAGGTGGGTGCTCATGTGTTCTTTTGGAAACTATCTTAGGTTGGGACATCATAATTTTTGGAAGAAGGGAATGTTATCTTCAAAGTATATTGTTCATTTTGAGAAAATTGAGTGGGTTGGAGATGTATCATTTTGATTTTGATTTTCCACCATAGTTTTATGTGGTTAACTATTTGTTTCATGTGTCGTAGTTGAAAAAGTATCATCCAGATCATGACCATGTGATTCGATGGGATCATGTTTAGCTAGAGTTGCATGCTTCTTTGGTGCGTATGCCAGTGCAAAATATGGATAAGGAAGATAAAGTATTACATGGTAAAATAATCAGTATAGTTCAGGTTTTGTGGCAACATGGTTATATTCTGGAGGAGACTTGGGATTGGGAGAAAGAGATGGTTAAGCAATGGCCCAATCTATTTCGAAAAAGCACTACTTCACTACATTCTGAGTACGGAAAGTCCAATGGTGGGGAGAATATAACACCCTAATTTTGTGGTATATAACCATTATTTATGTCTTTTTATGTGTTCAAGGTGATTGGGTAATGTTTGGAAGAGTTTGGAAGAGTTTTGGAAAGGTTTGGAGGCATTTATAGGGGTGAATGGTTTGAGCACAGTTATTGGTGACCGTGAAAAAAAACCCAGGTAATCGTGCACAATGAGGCAGAGGAAAAGGGGTGGGCATATGGTTAAGGAACACGGTTTCAAAACCATATAGTCAGCCAAGGTAAACTGTTCTACTTGAGATAGTGGGATTCTTCACGGTTGGTGAACAGTTTGTGTAACCATGCAAGGCAACCATGTGGAGCATCCATTGGGATAGTAGAAGTCGCATGGTTAGTGCATCATTTATCTAACCATGCACAACTTTAAAATAGGGTTTTAAAAAATGGGGGATTGGAATTAACCCTAACCACACCATTTATCCTCCCATATGAACCCAACATAGGATTTCTTCTTCTCAGTGGTCAGTGAGCATGTCCCACTCATTTTTATGTGAATTGTAGGGTTTTATTGGTGGTTTGCCGATGTTTTTTCCCTAATAAGTCTCCAATATTGGTTTTTATTAGTTTTCCTTATATATAGTTCTCTATCACTCTATTTTCTAGATCTACATAAGTTTCATATAGATCTAGGGTTTTTGTTGGATAAAATAGTGATATTTGGTCTTGTTGATGCTAGGAAAAGAGATCCAAGGTGATTTTTGGAATTTTCACCCAGATTTGTGGTGCAGTTGTTCTTTGGTTGACTTCCCCAGAAGCCTAAGGTATGTGGATTATATATTGTCTCCATTTTTCAAGAATAAGAATTATAAATTTCAAATGAAAAGGTTTTTCTTGAAATTGAATGTCATTGTGATGTGAGAAGATTGGTTGAAACCAATTTTGTGATGATTTTTGGATTTTAGGGAAGATGGGTAATTGTTGTGAAATGTGATTTTCAGTTGGATAATAAAATAATGATATTAAAATTGATGGATTGATGTGATTTATGGAAAATGGTTTTTGAAAATTGGGTTTCAATAAAAAATTTATTTTATTTATGTATGGTTTTACATGAATAATGGTGTAATGGTGTTTTCAATAAATGGGTGATTTATTGAAGTGGTTTGGCATGTTATGTTCGATTGATTGGTCATAATTGGTTAATTTGGATTTAGAAATTGTTTGTTCATACCATTTTGAAAAATATTGATTATTATGATTATTGGATTATGAATTATGAGCATGTGTTTGATGGGATGGATAGAGGGTGTGAGTGACCACCATCAAGGATTGGAATATGGGAATGAAGTACCACTATAAAAATGGGATGGGTTTGGACATGAAGTTACACCATCAATGGTAACATTGATCTCAGGTGTGTGGAAAAATGGTGATTATGGTTGAAATGTGCTTGCATCCATGCAAGGTGAATTGGGTTATGCCATTATAGAATGAGGAAATGGATAATGAAATTTTTGGTTGTATATTTTTAATTTTTTTAGATTAGGTAAAAATGATAAGGGTGTGTTTGGATTACTGGAAAGGGATTCATTATTTTATTGGTTTCATATAAATTTAAATTATATAAATTGTGCTAACAGATTATATCCAAGTGGTGTGAGTAGTGAAGTCATTAGGGAAAACCTATTGAGTATTGTACTCACCCCCTACTATAGAACTTTGGTTATATTTTAGATTTTGTTTTTGGAGTCATGAAAAAAGGCAAGGCATCTCATTTTTTTAGTGGTGCATTATGATTCTTGAGTGTTATGGTCGTGATTTTGATCATAGGGCTTTGTGTGGAGCAGCGGAGTTGTGTCATAGATTCTTTTGGTTTTGTTTTTTAGTCTTATTCTTGGTACTATGATTTTGTATTATTTTGGTTTGGTTGTCCTAGTCCTCCGGTATTACTAAATTGTGAAACATTTTTGACATTCATCATGTGGTTTTTTTGGTATTGGAATGTTTGGTTGGGTGTTTTCATTCAAAAGAAAAAAGTATCCCCCATCATTCATGAAGCCCTTGACAATTATTGCCAACATGTGGAACCTTGGTGATGTCTCCTAAGGTCATGTAGAATTTTATCACCTTATCAATCCAATGAGGAGGGTTAGGATGTTACAACATACTTTCTTATATTTCTTTATACTCGAAAATGATAATTTCATTCATGAATACATGTAGACTACCAATTTTATGAAGCGAGGTTATTATTCTTTCATCACAACATCACATGGATAAGATATATAAGTTTAATTAATGGAATTATGTCAGATGTATTATATTATTATAATTTTGTAATGATAAAAATATTCTTACCAGCATTCCATAATAACCATTAAAATGGAAAATGATAATCAAGCATATGTATGGCCTAATATCTTCATGATTGTAAAATAGTCCATTATTCATAGTCATCTTTCATGATTATTTTTAAAATAATAATTGACATATAAAATGATAATTATTACCTTATAATTAATCTATATATGGTTTAATATCTACCTCATTTACCATATCCCTCCTATCAAATTCATTTAGTACTTATGTACTGAATATCATCAAAATGTTATATTTTAACTTAATTGATTTATTAATTGTATATAACATGGAACTAGTTGAAATAAATTGAATAATAAACATGAAAAAGTGTATTATGAAAATAAATAATTCCTAAAATTCTATTATTCATGAATATAAAAAAACATAAAGGATGAGTCAGACTCAATGTAAGAGACATTTAATTAATAATATTATTATAATATTTCCCTTTAAAATCTATTTTTCAACCAAATTTATATTTGTAATGATATATAATGGATTAATTTTTTTTAAAATAAAATATTTTCAAAAGAAATTTTATCTATCTTTTTACATTCTTTTAAAGGCTTTAAAAAAATTTCACAATTTTTTTTTACTTTATATTCATGAATAAAAAAATAATGCTCTATTTTAACATATATGGTGAAGACAAAATTTCTAGTCTCCATAACCATTATTTCCTATTTGGATTCGATTAAAATATTCCATTTTCAATTCAATAAAAACCCATATTCACTTTATTGTTTTAATTTTAGTTTATAAAATTGTGTTTAATGAAATTCTATATATAAATTTCAAAACATTTATTTTTATGTTTGGAGTGAATATTTTTAAGGTGAATTTTTTTATGCGTTTTTATTATGTTATGGTTTTAAAGAATCCTTTATAATGACATGTGGTTCCATTATAAAACAAGGATAGGTGGTTTCATGATAAATAATGATTGGGTGAACCCGTTATAGCTCTCCAATTCATTTTTTAGAGGGATGGTGTTAACTGAATTGGTTTATCCTTAGAGAATATATGAATTTACTATAATGGTTATTCTAAATATATGAATGAGTTAACAAATTAAGTTTCTCCAAAAATATTTTTTCATTATAATGTGATGTATATTCCAAATATAGGATTGAGGTAACTGATTATGTTTGTCTTAAGATATTATGGGAATACACATTGATGGATATTCTGACTATAACAATGATGGTTATTTCATGTGTACATATGCATACTACTCCATGCAAAACTATAATGGTTACTAAATGTGTAATCATGGGGGTTACACCATTTTTAATACTGATAAGAAAATAATTACTCAAGTAAACTATATTTATATCAAATATTGACATTGATTTTTATGGGACTCTTGTGATTTCTCATGGTAAGATAATGATATTGTGTTCAAATGAAAGTATATGATACATTTCAAATATTGAAAAGTATAAATTTGGGAAAAATTTATTAAGAGTTTCTCATTATTTCAAAGAAACCTTATGTGTTTTATTTTTTCCTTTAATATTTCTTATGATATGTTTAATGAATATATTTTATATGGAAGGTGAATTCTTAGGTATGAAAATTTTTATTTTGGGGCCAAATTTTATTTTAAAAAATGATAATTTTTATAAGTAATTATAGGCTAACAATTTTTTATTTCTTATTATATCCCTTAAAGAGATTTTAGTTCTCAACTAATTTTTTTAAAATTTTATTCATGGGATGAGTGGGGTCATGGAAGAGGTCAAGATGAAAATATTAAAGATTTTTCCTGAAAATAAAACATTTTTATTTTTTAATGTTTTGTTTGTTGAAAGAAATGGATACTGAATAAAATTTTCAACTGTAATATATGGGTTTGTTATATAATAGTTATAAAATAACCATTAAAAGATCATATTAATAGTTATTTTTTAATGAAATAATGTTAATTATACTGTAAATTTAATAGAATATGTAATGTTAAGGTTGGATCCATAGAGTAGAAATGTGTCAAAAATGGTAAATATATCATGTATGGGGATGGAAAAACTACAGATAGGGTCTTGATTATGATAGAATGGATGGGACTTTTCTCATCTCATTATTTATTACGGTTGACTATTATTTCACCATGAGTGATATATGTTATATTTAATATTATCATTAATTTATGAGATTTAACTCTTGGCCTAGTACGACATGAGAAGTGGGTTTTCATGCATCATTTCAACAATATAATAATCACATGTCATTAGCATTCTCTTCTATATACCTTTTGTGTAAATATTTTCCATTATTATCATTATTTATCGCTTGCATGATTATTTTTCATAATTAATTTTATATAAAACTTTTTTGAATAACTATTTTATATATTTATACTCTATAATTATGTGATAAATTTTCATGTGATAATTATGATATAGGGATTGTTAAATAAAGTGTCTACATGAACCCAAATAGTGTTTTCAACATAGATGGATAATGAAATTCTATCTAAACAACCTATAATTAATTAAAGAAAATATTTTGAACTTGAATCATGATAATGGAAATAAATTTTTCATTATTTAATAAATTCATGTGTTTTTAAATGGATGTCATTTAAATGGGGAGTAAATTGAATCATATAAAGTCTTACCCCATTATAACATGGGAATGATGACCCATATAATGGAATTCTATTTTTCTTGACTCAACCATTTTAGGTGAGTTTTTTATTCCTATTCTTCTAAGATAACCATACCAAGGTTGTGTTAAAGTCATATAAATTTTATAATTAATGGGCTGAACAAAAATTGGATTCCAATTGTCATTTATAAGGCATAGACTCTATAAATTGGGAATGGATTCCCATGTAATTGAACTCAAGTTGGTATGATTATACCCTTCTAGGTCACCTTTATATTTATATACCTTGGAATATCACCCCATAGGGGTATGAATGGGATCAATATGGATGGTTATTTAAATGTTATACAACCACTTATATAGTGTCTGGTATAAATTAATGATGTAATCTTGCTTAACCAATCCACCTTAAATGAAAAAATCCATTTTATTTATTTATGTCCATACTAATATGATCCATTAGTTTATTAAAATTCTATTTACTACATAAATAGTCTTATAATATATAGATTTTGAGTGAAATTTCATTTATATAACACCAGTTTTGATAACTTATGGATAAGTGATAGGGTTTATAAGGAAATCATGTGATAATTTTCCTAAAACTCTATGAGACATCATCAAAATAAACTACCAATTACAGTTTTTAAAAAACATTCCTTTATAACAGGAACATGAATCTGCACAAATATGAGCCTCTTTAATTTTTGTAAATATATTTTTTTAAAATGTATTTAAAGGGATATAGTATTTTTAATAGCTTAGACTCTTATTTTAGGGTTGGTTCTAATGTAATGTATAGTGTTGCATTGGATGGGAACATAAAAATTTCCCATAGATCTATCTTGACTTATCTAGTTACGTTGTCCCTAAAAGATAGGTAGTAAATCATAGTGGCCTCTTATCTATGGCCTTGTATTATATCTATTTCATTATGTTAATGTGGATGATTATTATATTATGGTATATCCCTCATACATAAAAGTGTGTGTAAATTATTATGTTGGGTTTTCATGTGATAGGTTATATTTGGGTACAATTTTACTTGGGTATGATGCTTAGTTTATAATTTGACACCATGGGTAGATGGTTAGTTGTTCTGTAAGATGAACCTAATATTTAACTATCATATGTGGATTTATTCTCTCTTCTTTAATCATTAATCAGAGTATAATAATGGTAGAATGCAAGGAATCATCCATAAACATTACATATACTATTTTTATACTACAACCCACATTCGACGATCTTTCAAATTTAGAGTTTTAGATAATTAAGAAAAATATTCCAAATAAACCCATAAATTACAAATGGAAATTTATACTCAGTATCCATTTATCCACCAAAAGAAAACTATCAAAAATAAAACATGGTTTCTTTCTATAATATCAAATTTGTCATCATTTGCTCATTCTTGTCCCCACACATCCTTTAACCCTATTAAAAACATTTTAAAACTTGGGATGAGTACAAAATAGACAATAAGGTTCATTAAAAGGAATAAAACCATTAGTCTAGTGAGAAACATGAAAACCCATTAAATGTTCATAGAGAAAATGGAAGAAAAAATTTTCACAGGAATAAAAAACATATATTTTTCTCTTATAAAATCATTAAAACATATAAAAATAAATTAAATCTTTTTAGTTCACTTAGAGCATCATATACATAAAACTTTTTCAAATCCCATTTAATTAGAATAACCATATGGCCGACTTATAATATCATTTCACCCAATGAATTAGAGAACATTTATGGGAATAACCCAACATATAAGCTATATTAGGCTCACATGTGAGCTATAATTGGTCTCATCCCTTCATATAAGCTATATCATGCTCACTTGTGATCTATGATGAGGATCAACCCTTTGAATAAGTTATATCAGGCACACCTCTGAGCTATAATGGGTCTCAAACCTTCATCTATGCTATATCAGACTCACCCATTTCATATAATGATCATGTAACATATCATTAATAAAACACTTTAATCATAAAACTATTTTAAAAACTCTTTTAATCCCATATGAAAATTGTTCTGGATAAAAATACCATTTTCTTTCAATAACCAAATTTCAATACCAAAACATCCTTTTTATTGAAATCCCATTTTAAATACCAAAATACCTATATATATAAATATGGTTTCTTATTTAAAGAATAATTAAATATTTCAAGGAAATATGAAAATAAAATAATGGCCATTGTGGAGGAAAAGTCTTTGTTGCATTATACATTAAGAATGGAAGTCTTTTTTTCGTTTCTCAAAATATTCCATATAAAAAACATGTAAAAATATTCCTTTTTTAAAACATTTGAAAGAAAATAAAAATTTACATAACACTTATTTTATGTTGATTTTTTATCCATATAAATAAATATATAAAATAATATCCTGAATATTGACATGGATAAATTTTTTATAATTAAATCTTTAAACATTCAAAGTGTCTCATACAACTATGAACATTTAAATCATAATCTACATGAAAGAATACCTTTACCAAAAACATTATGTGACATTATTATAGATAAAATATTAATATGAAATGTCATCATAGTTTTATATACACCGTATAAAATAATAAAGGTGCATATCATCAATAAATGCATCAATGAAATGAGATTGAGATGAAATTCTTTACCTTGATTCTGATTCACCACATATGTTATTTATCTTCCTAGATAATAAACTTATGTTAATTATTTAATTTATTTAATTTATTTATATAAATTTAAATTTTAATAATTATCTTAATATCACTTAATGTCAGGTTATAATATTTAATTAATTATGAAAGGTCATATCAGTCATTTTGACAATATTCAATATTTTAGTCCAAAATGAAATTTGTATATACAATATGGTCAAAGAGGTCATTATTAAATCATATCTAGAATAATATTCAATAAATAATAATCATTATTATAAATAATTCATATTTTTAAATTCATTCATTCATTAAATAGGGATATGAAAGATGAACTATGTTACAGTTATGGAGACGGTAAGTTGTACGTACACATTAGTAATGTTTTCATTTTTCAAGGATCATTATGAAAATAAAGTAAGTATTATTTTATATTTACCTAATTAAAATAATTTTATTAATATAATATTAATCATTTAAATATACTTATACATATCATCCATGTTTTGTGGTGATGAAAAATGAATCACATCGCTTCATGGAGGTGATAGTTTACAAGTACGCACGAACGACATTATCATGTTCATATGAATAGAAAGTAAGAACATAATTGATATATAATTATCTTATAATGATAAATATTTCATTAATATCATACATAAACATTGAATATATCATTATAACTAGTATTGAGATATTGTAATGTAAAATGAATTATATCAGTTTGTAGAGGTGATAATTCACACGTATGCGCAAACGATTAATTAATTTATCATTTGATGGAAATAAGAGAAGGATATAGGTGGTGATATTATCATAATAAAATATTATTATATTCATAATATTTTATTTTTTTCTCAAAATGTTTGGAAAATATTTTCAAGAATTTGAAGAAGAAAAAAAACATAAACACTTAATTAAAAATGATACCTCTTCCTCAGAAGATCACCTTTGATTAACCCCATAACACCTCTATGGAATGTTTTATGACTAAAATAAGGCTTTTATAGTGTAGGGAGGGATTATAGAAATTAATTTTTTCAGATAATGGCCAAGAAAATTGTTTTTTATGTGAAGAAATGTTAATAAGTAGTTCCCATTTATAAGAGAGGGGAGTGACACTCTAGTGATTTTTTCAAAATATTAAATTAATATAAATTACATTTCTCTTCCAAATGGTCCCAGATTAATTTATCTAAAATATAGGATTCTTATGGGTAGGAATAAATTAATCCAACAAAATTTATACTTGTTTTGATTATTTTTAAACCCTTATCTTTTTGTTTTAACACTTATTTTACACATCTGCTTTTTACTATGATATCAATTATTTTAAACTTTATGGGTTAATATTATAACTATAAATTTAAAAAAGACAAATAAATGAGTTATAGATGAAATTTTAAGACAAATACTAATAATTTGGCCGAATTTGGTATTTTTAGGAATTTCAAATCATTTAATAAAATATTAGTTATTTTACAATATATATAGTGCCAATTTTGACACTATTCATTAAATGAATTTTAAAAAATATCATATCATTAAAATAAGTCCAAAACAAGTCATTTAAATTAACAATATAATGTAAAAATAATCTAAAAAAAATTATAACATTAATTCACTCAAATTATATTCATTTTAATATTTCTAATATCATTTATTTGATTCTTCCATTAATTAAATAATAATTGTATAATCATTATGTCCCCATTTAGTTTAATTATTTATTTCTTAAAAATTATAAACAAATTACCATAATGTAGGTAAACATTATATATTTATAAATATGACTTATACCCAAACATATCACTTATATAACCCCATATTAAAAATTTTACAGTTATGAGAAACGCAAGTATGACATCCTTGAATTTACTTTAAATAAAATATTATAAATGTCAGGCTCACGCAAAACTAGCCTCCAAAGAATATAACTTCCGACCAGGGATTATTTATGTCTGAAAACACTCATAAAATTAAATTATGAAAATTTTTAGGGTGATTTTATATTATTTATAATTTTATTTTTAACTAGAATTTCCTGATTTAAATTTAATTATGGTAACAATAATATTACTAAAGTTACTATTCATAATGGAAAAAAAATAAAAGATACCTATTTGCTAAATTTGTACCTTTGGATTCAAAATATGGAATTTATTTTTCATAATTAAAAACATATAAATATTATAAATTAATTAAAAATTAATATCATTGTCAGATCGAGAAAACAGTTTTTAAATTAAAAACATTCCAATGTTCACTACGTTTTTATGTCAAATTCCAATATAAAATTGATTACAATGACATAAATTGGATTAAATGATAACAAACTATTTAATTATACTTCAAAACCATTAAAAATATAATTTAATAATATAAATAAATTGGTTGAAAAATAAGTGTTGAACTATTATTTTTATTATTCACTATTCATTAAAATATGATTGTTCTTTGAAAAATACAAAAAATTAAAGAAAAATAAATTTTGATACTATGATTCTAAAGAATAATTTTAATTTTTTCAAATAGAATTTATAAAAGTGACAAAAACTATATCTAAAATGGGTTCTCCATCAAAAGGCAGTAAAAATGCAGTTTTTTTAAAATACTCCTTCTATGTATAAAATTTAATTTGTTTTTATATAATATATTGAAAATATATAAGATATATTTTAAATATTGGATTTGATATATATTATATATATTTCATTAATATAATTTAATTAGAGTAATTTTATTATTTATTGGTAACAAAACAAACTTGTGAACATTTAAATATTTTTTCAGAAAAACATTTACTTTAAATGGGTTTTATTTTAATTTATAAATAATTGTTCACCAAATAAATAATTTTATATACAACTATAAACAATATTTTTATAATTTATTTAATACTAATCATTCCAACAATTCTAAAGACTATTTTAAAAAGATAATATTTAAATATTATTTAGGTGTTCTCTTAAGATTGATGTGGCATATTATGTATTCTATCATACAAAGTGTTTCATTTTAAAAACATGGGATGTCACATTATCCCCCCTTTAATAAATTTTGTCATATTAATTTTAAATCTTAATTTAAAACTATTGGTTTTAATTTTAAAAATATTTTTATTCAAATCCCACATCGAAAAAAGGATAATTAAAACATCAACTTTAAAATAAAGAAAGGTAATTACAATGGTCACCTGAGAATACACATAGTAGGGTTTCATGTAGGAAAACATAGATATTGAAGAAAAAATAACTATCATGTTCTGATGGATAGTGATAGATAACATTATCATGAGAATGTTAGTAATCATAAAACCATAAATATATGATTGGTTAAAAGGTCATTGATGTCTTATTAATAAAATTAAATGGATAAATTTTTTTATGATCCTTTTTATAGAGTTGGGGAATTATTTTACTACCTAGACTATAAAAATAAGGAAATATACTTACTTTACTAGTAGTGTTTCATCCTTTTATTAATTTCCATCACAAACTCAACTTTTACTTCATATGATGTGTATTCAAAATGAATTCCTCATGATTGAATCCATGAAATTAGATTCTAAAGAATGAAATAATCTACAAAATATTAACTATCTATTTCTCATGTCCTTATACATTAACCGAAACCAAAATGGTCAAGGTATGATAAAACAATTCAATAAAAAAAATAAATTATATTATGATAAATAAGTGATTTTAATCTACAAAATTCAATAGTGATACCCAATATTTAACATAGACAATTTGAAAAAAAAAATTCCATAAAATTCGCCAAAATAATCCAATCTATTTTTGAAACCCAATATTCAAATGGATTTGATAAAATTATCTTTAAATATAAAATTTAAGAATCATCTCCAAATAACATAAATTACTTTTTAATTCTCATACCCAAAATTAATTACACTTGTGATCCTCATAATATGTTAACCATTTCCATAAATTATTTAAATCGCCATAATCCCACAATATAAACATAGTTTATTCCAAAATATATCTCAACCTTCACTACTCAAATAAATTACAATATTATTGTATTTACCTTAATCATATATGGTTCTCAAAATAGTGAACATATTCTAAAAAAATTCATTGCAAAATTCCCCAAATCATGTTTCTGATCTGATAAAAACAATGTCCTCAAAATCAACTTATTCTTACTCCATGAAATCATTTAACTTGAAATAAAAATTCATTCTAACCTGAGACATCACATAGGTAAATGGTAGGTGATTCACTATTGTCAGTCATCGTTTGTGGGTTCGATTCTCACATCCTTTCTGGACCCATTGGGTTTTCACTCATCCTGTGATTTTCTCTTTTTAAAAACTATATCATTCTCATCATATTCCAAAAACAATAAAAAAAACCCCAAAAATATCTATAGAATATTTTAATCTCAATTTTTATCTCACACCTTCTATTTTTCATCCCAAAAAGCAACAAACCATAATTACCTCAAAATGAATTTCTCCAAAAATATTGTTCGTCACCTTAAAATTTCATAAATTAATGCCTTAAAAGGTTTTATAATCCATTAAACATATGATCAACCTAAAAATTTTAAACTTTTGTTGATGTACCTAACTCTTAAAAAATATCCTAATCTCCAAATTTGTCTAAACCATCTTCTAAACAAACATTAAGGACCTGGCCTTAATCATTTCATGTTCTAGTGTTTTGAACTAGAATTCACATTGGAGGATCTATTTAGTTTAGAGATTTATAGAAATAAGAAAAACTCTAAAAAATTATCTCATACATTACAAATGGACACTTATACTCAGTATCCATTTTTCCCACCAAAACAAAAAATTCTAAAATAAAACATAGGTTCTTTCTGTAACATCATAATTCTTATCATGTCTTTATACTTGTCCTTACTCATCTTCTAACCTTATAAACAATTCTTTAAAACATGGGATGCGCAAAAAAAGCTCAGTAAGGGACATAAAAAAGAAGAAACCCATAAGTCTAATGAAAAACATGAAAACCCATTTAATGTTTTTTGGGATAATGGAACTAAACATTTTCACATGAATAAAACACATACATATTTCTAAAATAAAATCATTAAAACCAATAAAAATCAATTAATAATTTTTTAGGTGACTTAGAGAATCATATACATAAAACCCTTTCAAACCCATTTCAATTGGAATAATCTTACGGATGAATTACAATATTATTTTTACCCAATCTATTGGAGATATATAATGGTAATCACTCTTATTATAAGCCATATCAGGCTCACACATGAGCTATTATGGGTATCATCCCTTCGTATAAGGTATTTTGGGCTTACTCGTGAGCTATAATGGGGATCAACACTTCATATAAGTTGTATCGTGCACACCCATGAGCTATAATGGGGATTAACTCTTCATACAAGATGTATCAGGGTCACCCATTTCATATAATTCTCAAGTAGAATATCCTTAATAAAACACTTTCATCATAAAACCATCTAAAAAACAATTTTAATCCCATGTGAAAACACTTTTGGATAAAAATATCGTTTTCTTTTAAGAACCAATTTTTAATACCAAAACAAACTTTTCATTGAAAACCCATTTTTAATACCAAAATAAATAAAATATAAATATCGATTTTCATGTATAGTAACATCAAATATTTCAATGGAATATGACAATAAAATAATGGCAACAGTGGTGGAAAAGTCTATTTCACCATATACGTTAAGAATAGAACATTTTTTTACAGTTTATCAATATGTTTCATATAAAATACATGTAAAAAAGTTTCATTTTTTTAAAATATCTATAATTTTACTAAAAATAGAAATAATATTCATTTTATATTACTTTTATTTCCATATAAATAAATATGAAAAATAATATCATGAATGTTTACATGGATAAAAAGATTTGTTAATTAAATCTCTAAACATTCAAAGTGTCACATACCACCTTAAACATTTAAATCATAATATCCATGAAATAATACATTTACCAAAAAATTAAATAAAATTATTATGGATAAATATGGATATGAAATTTCATATTTTTTTTATATTCACCTTATAAAATAATAAAGGTTCATATCATCATGAAATTCCCCAATGAAAAGAGATTGAGACAAAATTTCTTACCTTGAGTCATATTCTTCATTTATGTTATTAATCTTTCTAAATAATAAAATTATGTTAAATATTTTCTTCTTGGGAAAAAAATTCATGTCTATTATTATTTTTATTTCACTTAATATCATATTATAACATTTACTTAATTATGAAAGTTCATACCAGACATTTTAATGATATTCTATATTTAAGTCCTAAATGAAATTGGTAGTAAAATATAGTCAAATAAGTAATTATTACATCATCTACATAATAATATTAACGGGATAATAATTATTATTATAAATCAATCATAGTTTTAAATCTATTCTTTCATTAAATATAGATATGAAAATTAACTATGTTAAAATGATAGAGAAGGTATGTCGTACGTATGTATACATATCATTTTCATTTATCAATGATAATTATAGAAAGAAACTAAGTAATAGTTCAAATTTAATGAAATATAATAATTTAATTAATTTCATATTAATTATTTAAATATAATTTTATACATCATACATGTAATTTGGTGATGAAAAATGAATCATATCGCTTCATGGAGGTGATAGTTCACACATTCGATGAACGACGTTATCATTATCATGTTCATAGAAAGTAAGAAAATAATAGATATATCATTCAATAATAATGATAAATATTTCATGAATATCATATATTGAAATTAATTCCATCATTATAACCATTCTTGAGTGACAGTAATGGAAAATGATTTATATTGGTTTATAGAGGTGATAATTCACACGTACGCACAAAAAAATAATTCATTTCTTATTTGATAGAAATTAGATATAGATTTAGGTGATGATATTAATATAATAACATATCATTATATTTATTATACTTTATTTACTATTTCTTAATTATTGGATATAAATTGAAGGATGTGAATGAATAAGTAAAACAGAAACACTTAATTAAAAATGATACCTCTTCTACAGATGATCACCTTTGATTAACACCTAAACACCAATAAGGAGAGTGTTTTGACTAAAATAATGCATCTAGAATGTGGGTTGGGAATATAAAAGTGTAATTTAGTATATATTTACTGAACCAAGTTAGTTGTTATGTGTGAAGAAATTTTAAGAATTAGTTCCCATTTATAAGAGAGGGGAGGGACACTCTTGGAATTCTTCAAAATATTAAATTAATATAAATTAATTTTCTTTTCCAAATGGTCCCAAACTGATTTATTTAAAATATAAGATGATTATAGGTCTAAATCCATTCATACATTACATTTTATACTTGTTTTTATTGTTTTTAAACCCTTATATTTTTTGTTTCAACCCTTATTTTACCTTTTTTATTTTTATCGTGATAGCATGTAATTTACACTTTGTGGGTTAATATTATTAGTATAAAATGACTAAAACCCAATTAATGAGTCATTGAATACATTTTAAGAATTATAATAATCATTTGGTATACTTTTTTATTTTTATTAATTTTATATCATTTAATAAAATATTATTTATTTTAAATCCACCATAAGGTAGTTTTGTGGATGTGACCTCTATTGATGTTTATAATTTTTAGAAATAGTAGGATTGGTGTGGTTTGAATTAAAATCATTAAAAATATTATGTGGTTAGTTAGGAACCTCATATAAGACATCATTGGATTAAAATGAGTTCAATAAATGGCAAATCTATGGATTTTTGAAGGAAAAAATGGTGAGACCATTATGTGCTGGGTTGATTTGGATTTCAATCATTTTGATAAATAAAGGACCGAGGGTAGTAGCCTAAAGTGTGAACTACTGTAATGAGATTATAATCATGTTGGGATCATGTCTAGACACTTATTATATATTTCAATATGTAATTTTTATGGTGGGAGTACCACAACACTGAATTTTCTATTTATAGATAGAACCAATGGTGGGGTGCACCATAGGATAGTGGATAAAATAGAGGACATTCTGATCCTATTTCAAGTTAAATGAGATTTAGTATGACCATTATTGATGTTTCATGATTATTTACATGTTTTCACATTAGTTTTAGTGGTTTATGTTTCACTTGTTCATTGTGATTCTAGGAGGCATGGTGGGTGTATGAAAACAGGTGGCTGGTGGACCATAATTTCATACCCAAGAAGGCTAGTTTACTCATTTTAAAAACCTCGAAGGATTCAGGGAGATGATTTTTCTATTGTGGTGAGGTTTAGGATCTAGTTTTTTGTAATGGGGTGAATTTATTTATATTGGTCATTGGTTTTCTCATTCAGTGGATGGTCCAAAAAATAAAACAAACTTCAGAATGTAATTCCCAAAGGAAAAACACAAAGAATAGTTTCTTTGGACAAGTATTATTGGTTGTGATGTGTATCAAAATCCCAAATGTTTTTTGGTAACTTCAGGATTCAAAAACATTGCTTTGGTAGAGAGAACACTACGTTCATTGTTAGTACCTACCATTTATCCAAATCGTTCGAATAGGTTTGTATAGGGTAACTCTTAGTTTTAACTATGTGTGGTGGCCCAAAAAATATTTTTATAAATGAAGAATTGTTTATAGAATATCATGTTTTGAACATATTTTTACTAATATTGTGATAATTTTAACACCCCATGCTTCCACGGTATGTTTCCCAATGAGTAATGCAGCAGAGTGTGTTGTACGCAAATTGGTGTTTTAACACACCACAACCAATGAAACTAACAGTTATGAATATTAATACCCACTTTTTAAATTTTTATAAATTTTATTTTTCAAAATACACTTCAATTTTGGATTCGGAATATCAAAATTACCTTAGAGTGAAATTTGGTATTCTTTTTGAAAACCTTCAATTTTTGATAATTAGTGAAAAACACTACGTTATTTTTAAAAAAAATATTTTTATTTAAATAATTAGTTGTTTTATTTTAATTTATTTTAGGTAAAAATAGATTCATAATACTAATATATTTTCAATGTAATTCATTACAGTCATTTTATAATAATTTTAGATATATAAAATTTTATTGAACTTTTTACCGCCTTTTAACTACCTTCTAGGAGCATTTGAAATTTTGCATTAAACATACTTTTACCACCTCTTTGAGTTAAATTTCAAAAATACAAGAGAAACTATTGATATCAGTAAGTAAAATGTGGTTCAATAAGATGAAACTAATTTTTCATGAATAGTAACTTTTGACTTTTATTTACCACAGTTAAAAGTAAATAGGCTAATTAAGGGTAAAAATGATATCAAAATTAATCTAACACATATCCTAATTCTATTGGATATGTATAATTCGGCCAAAATCAACCTTAAGAATAAAATATTATCCCCTTCAGTCCACTTGGATTATATTAGGACATTTATTTTATTTAAAGAAGAGTTAAAAGAGTTAAATTAAAAGTTTAATAACTAAACCATTTTTTAATATAGGGTTACATACAGTATAAATTAGAATAAAAATATTCATTATAAATATAAAAATATTTCCTACATAATGAAATTTTATTTATAATTTTTAGATATTAAATAATTTAATTTATATATGACCCAATGATGATGTAGTAATTACCTTATTAATGAAATATTAAATTAATTGATATTATAAATATCCAAATAAATGTAAATTGAGACTTATGATGAATTACAGTAATTTTATAGGCTAATATGCCATGTTATAGTTGATTATATAATTTTTTTTCGAAGTAATCATTCTATTATAATTTTCACAAAAACTAAATACTAAATAGTGTCAAAATTGACTTAATTGAATTTTTAAAACAAATACTATATTATTAATTGATATAATATTGCTAAAAATCTAATGTTCAGAAAAAGGACTTATATAAGGTAATATATATTAATAATTAACCACATGGGGTTCTTTTGGCCTATTATCGTAAGTTAATTAACCATATAATATAAAAATACAAAGAGACATGGCAAATGTCAAAATATTTAACTAAGAGTTAAATCTAAAAAATAGGGTTAGTATGGTGACCAAAACCTGTATAAAACCTATAGGTTGAGAGGTTTTCGACCAATCCTTACCTTATCCACAAAATAAATCATTTTGGATCCATTATAAATCGAAAATTATTTTATTATAAAATAATTTTTCAAGCATCTCCTAAAGTGGCCCTCACCTCTCTTATAAAAGGGTACTTCTCCTTCTATTAATTTCACACCTCTAAATCCATTTGGCTCGCCTAAAACCTACCCAAATATCCTGCCAACTTCCCTTAAATCAATTTATAGTCTTTACTTTGATCATAATTCCATCCTAAGGATCCCTTTTGATCAACTCAAAATAAAACACCTGAAGAAAGGTAATAATTTTACCACCCTCTTTCAAGTTCTTTTCTTCTTCCACATCCTCTATCTTTGTTTATTCCATACCAAAATAATAACTCCAGTACCTTCAACATATTGTGATATAATTATAAATATGTTACAACCATATTTGTTTTTCTACCCATCCTATAAATGACAAAGTCACCCTATGTGTGTATGTACGGCTTACCGTCTCCACGTCGTGGTGTAGTTTGGTATTAAAACGCTTCATTATTTTGGATGGATATAATAATAAGTATAACTGATGTAAATAATAAATATAAAATTTTAATTATTCTGTATATATGATATACCATCCAATTACATACGATTTCATCAACAATATAATTATATTTTCTCTTGTACGTACGTACGGATTACCGTCTCCACGAATGCGATAAGATTCATTCCCCATCGTAATAATTCAAGAATAATTTTCATTTTATGATTACAAATAATTTTTATGAACATAATATCATTCTGTATATGAATCAAATACATATTATCCATAATATATATGGTTTACGTAAACAAGCATATAAAAGAAAATTAATCAGTTAACACCTGAAACGACGAAACTACTGAAATATCATTAACAAAGCAATATTAGAGGATCATATATGATATCATACTTATGTATATATTTATTTTATAATTTAATAAAAATGTTTTAACTATTATACTGAAGGTTAAAACACCATCTACTAAGGAAAAGTACAAGGTAATGTTTGATTCTATAATCTCTTTACTTATCTGAGGTTGTTAATAAGTAAGTATCTACTGGGACCTCTTTATCATCCACATCCGTGTTTTCTTGAAAATGTAATTCAAAACATTCTTTCTATTTACTAGACTATGGGTCAAAGTCATTTATACCTTTATATGACCATATATGTTTTGAAAGGAATCATTTCTTCATTTTCTAAACAAGGTACTTTATGACCTTTTCGACAAAATTAAGGTAAGAATGTATTTTTTTAACTTATACGGTGGATGCATCTATTTTCCACCATTATAACATCATCAAATCTTCTCATACATGCTTATAAAAATATTTTTAAAATAAATGTTTTATTTTACAATTATATAACTTTTAAATTATTTTAAAATAGAAAGAGATATTTCTCTAAAAAAAGTTTATTTCATATATGTCAACATCCTTTGATGGATTTTAACCTTTTTTGAAGTTGATTTATTATGATACAAAACGTCCATATTTTATAGAAGGATTTGTGATATTTTTGATTGTGGATGTGTTATGTTTACACCATTCATGGTTTATAGATAAAGTATTGACATTTCGTATGCTAGTTTTAATACGAATGTTTATGTTATGTTTAAACCTTTTCATATGAGGAATGCATTGGACTTTGTAAGTGGCAGGTGGAGCCAGCTATAGCTCCTCAATGCATCGGTAGGTCTCATGAGGAAAACCAGTGTCTTGGCACAAGTCCTTGACAAAATCTTATTTGTAGTCTTGGAACAAGGCCTTGACTATGTGGTTATGATGTTTTGCATTATGCATTCCATCATTAGGAAATTGTCTATTGATATTGCAAGTGATTATTCAACTAGTAGAATATCCATGTGAATAAGTAACTGGAATTATTTGATTTATATTGGCCATATTATGCAGAATTTATGTTTAAAAGTCTTATGTTTTAGTCTTATACATTGCCTTAATTTTTTATGCTTATTTATGAAAGTTTCCACTATATTGTTATCCATACTGAGCATCTGAGATCACCCCTTTCTATGTTTTATTTTTTCCATGATGTGAAGAAATATTTTATGGTTGACCTATAGGGATAAGATGAGGATATAAGTGTGTTAAATGAGGAAAAAATGTTGTTGATGTTTTTATTTCATGATGTAAGGTAAAACTTATGAATGTATCTTGTACTTCCAAGGCTACTAAACTGGTTAGTCTTTCAAAATTTGATCCCCTGTGATCATGACAATTTTATGTAAAAATTATTGAATCTGGGTAACTGGGGTCGGGGTTTTATAGTTGGTATCAGAGGAAGTTTAGTAAAAACCATGGAAGCTAGATTTAGAAAAACTCTAATTAGATAACATTGCCCTAAGATAGACTTTGAGGATTAGTATACAAGAACTTCCTATAATTTTTGTAATGTATAAACTTTGTGAGTTTTCCAAGAAATAAATCCTTTTCTGGATACGAGGAGGTAGAGGAGGCTCTGGCACAGATGTACCTAGGGGTAAAACCTGAAAACACCACTTTGAGCTAAACTTTAATGGGAACTGGTGCATGACAACGAGTCTTGCTGCACTCTTGGTTATGAAACTCCCGGGGGATATTCTTAGGATAATTTAATTTTTTTTTACAGAACATTATAATAGATTTATGATTATATACCTCCTCAATGAAAACATTTTTATTATTATGGATTATATTCATAAACTGTTCAATTTATGTTAAGTGTTTTACAAGTTTGGAATTATATATTGTAATTCATAAACTAATATATTTTATTCCGTTGTTTTGAAATGGAACCTAGTGGAAAGAATAGAAACTATATCAACATATGTAATCCATGTTGATATTTCCCTCCTACTCAAGATAATTATTGTGGAGCTGGTGATAAAACTGGTGCTGATCAGATTATCACCATACTGGGACAACTCACTCAGGTTATGAATAATAAATTTTCCCATATGAAGCACCCTGATCCACAATGCGGGGGATCAATGTTAGACCACTTCATAAGGAAACAAACACAAACATTTAATTGGAGTAAAAATATAATAGTAGTTGAGAAATGGATAAATTCCTTAGAAAAAATATTTCATGCTTTAGGGAGTAGCAAAAGGGAAAAAGTTGTCATAGAAATTTATAACCTCACAGGAGATGGAGATAAATGGTGGTCATTAATCCAAAACACAAAGGAAGATGAAGAAGTATCAAACATGTATTAGATCGAGTTTAAAGATATTTTCTTATAAAAATAGTTTCTTTGTGACCATCGAGCGGATATGGAAAGGCAATTTCTGAGTCTGAGGAAAAAGGAGGATGAGAATGTCGTAAAGTATGAGGCTAACTTTACAAGGTTAGTAAGGCATGAAGCATATTATATACGTAACCCAAAGAGTAATATTGATCAATTCTTTGATGGGTTAAAACCATTTCTCCATCGAGCATTTGTCTCATAATCTTTCTCATCGTATGAAGATATAGTCTCATGTAATATCAAGACAGAAAAGGAATTCTCTAAGTCTTACGACTTTAAAGAAAATAAAGAGAAAAAGGGATGTGCTAAACACTCTGGAAATGGAAATAAGGGGAATAAGGGAAAAGTTAAATATCCATCATGTGGTAAATGTGGGAAGAAACACCACAGTACATGCTTGAAGGGAATGGGAGTCTATTATAAGTATGGTGAAAAAGTCCACCAAGCTCATGATTGCAAGGGGAAGAAAGAGGTTTTCAATGTTGAATGCTACAATTTTAGAGAAAATGAGCATTATGCACATGAATGTCCTAAGATCCAATGTAACTTACCTCAAAAAAGGCTAAGGGAGCAAGGCAAAGCTTATGCGATCACTGTTGCTGAGGTTGAAGCTCCGAAAGACATGGTGGTGGGTAATTTAATGGTTTACTCATGTTTAGTCAATGCTTTATTTGATTCTAGACCATCCCATTATTTCATATCTTCTCAGTTTTCTAAGAAAATTAGATATTTTCAATTCAACTTAACAAGGGAGTTGTTAGTCAAAACACCTAAGGGAAGTATCATCGTAACGAAGTTTTGTGAATTAGTTCCGATTGGGGAATATAAATGTTCTTTATCTGTTGATCTCATCATCATACCCATGCTTGAATTTCATATAATCCCCAGAATGGATTGGCTTTCAGACTATGATGAAAAAATTTATTGTAAGAAAAAGGAGGTTACAATATTCGATGATGATAAGGAGTACCTTATCTTTAGAGTAGAATTGTCACCACCTGATTATTATCTAGATCCACCCCCAGTAGCTCTAATAAATTCCATTATTAGGGAGGAAGAGAATGAAATAACTATGGGTGAGGAAATGAATGTTCAAATAGAGGATGTACCTATTGTTCAAGAATATGTTGATGTGTTTCCAAAAGATTTACTTGGACATCCTCCAGAACGAGAAATTGTGTTTTATATTGATTTAATTCCTAGTTCAAGGACCGTATCGAAGACCTCTTATAGAATGGTCATGGTAGAATTAGTGGAACTAAAGAAACAACTACAGTAATTGAGTAATAAGGGATTTATTCACCCTCGTGTTTCTCCATGGGGAGCCCCTATCCATTTTGTTGAGAAGAAAAATTAATCTATGAGTTTGTATATTGACTACAGGGAGATCAATGCTATAACAATAAAGAACAAGTATCTCATACCTTGCATTGATGATTTATTCGACCAACTTCCTAGAGCTCAATATTTTTCAAAGATTGATCTTTTATCTAGATATCATCATTTGTGCGTGAAGAAGGAAGACATTATGAAAACAGCATTTTGAACCAGGTACGAGCAATACGAGTTTACAATAATTCCTTCTGGATTGACTAATGCACCCTCTGTCTCCATGGATCTAATGAATAGTGTTTTCAGGGAATATCTTGATGAATTTTTAGTGGTATTTATTGATGATATCTTGGTATACTCAAAAAGATATGGAGATCATGGAAATCACGTGCGCACTATTCTGAAATCCCTCAGAAGAAATGAATTATATGGAAATTTTAGCAAGTGTGAATTTTGGCTTCAAGAGATTTATTTTCTTGGATATATTGTTTCTAAGGATGGAATCTCTATTGATCCTTCAAAGACCAAGGAAATCTAAGAATGGCCATCAACAATGAGTATAACTAAGGTATGAAGTTTTATTGGCATAGCAGGTTATTATTGATGTTTCGTCTAGAATTTTTCCCGGTTGGTTATTCCATTAACCAAACTCACACTTAAAGGGGTCAATTTTGTTTGGAAAAATAGTGTGAGGAATATTTTTAAGAACTGAAGATAATATTAGTCAATGATCCTATTTTGACTCTACCATCAAGAAATAATGGGTTTGTTATTTATATTAATGCTTCAAAGAAAGGATTTGGTTGTATCCTTATGTAGAATGATAGAGTTATTGCCTATGCATCACAACAGCTAAAAATTCATGATCAAAACTATCCTACTCATGATATTGAGTTAGAATCTATAATCTCTACTCTGAAAATATAGAGATTCTATCTCTATGGTGAAAAATTTGAGATTTATACTGATCACTGGAGTTTGAAGTATATTTTCTCATAGAAAGAACTCAACATGAGGCAAAGACGACATTTTTAACTACTCGAGGATTATGATTGAAAAATACACTACCACCTGAGGAAGGAAAATAAGGTGGAATGTGCTTTGAGTAGAAAGGATCATGGTGTTTTTAACAAGATGAGAGTTGAAAGGGATCCTATTTTCATGGATCTAGTAAAGATAAATATGGGAATAATAATGGAAGGTGAAATATTAATACTTTTTCAAATGGTTGCCAAACTATCTTTACTAGAAAGGATAAATAGTTCTCAGAATGATGATGAGGAGTTTCAAAAGAATATTAAAGCTGTGAATGATGGGAGATTGAGTGACTTCATATATGAAGATGTAATTTTGAAATTTGGGAAGAGACTTTATGTTCATAACATACCTGATCTAAAAAGGGAATTGTTGGATAATGCTAATATCTCTAATTTCTCTATACACCCTGGGAGCACAAAGATATATAAAGATGTGAAGGAAATTTTTTAGTGGGACAACATGAAGAGAGAGATTGATGATTATGTGTCAAGATGTATGGTTTCTCAACAAGTGAAAGCTGGAAGGAAACAGCCTGTAAAAGTCATGAAACATCTTCCCACACCTGAGAGGAAATGGGATAATATTACGATGGACTTTGTCATGGGGCTACCAAAGAATCCTATAAGGAATTATGTAATATGGGTCATTATTGATCATCTTACTAAGTCAGCACACTTTATTTCTATAGGAGAAGATTTACCACTAGAACTTCTGGAAAGACTATATATTAATGAAGTTGTAAGACTTTATGGAGTACCTCTATCGATTGTTTCTGATCATGATCCTCATTTTACATCAAGATTCTGGAAAAGTATTTAGAAGTCCCCGGATACAAAACTTCGTTAGAGCACTTCCTACCACCCTCACAGTGATGGACAATCAGAACAGACTATTCAAACCTTAGAAGAAATGTTGAGATCTTGCTCACTTGACTTTCAAGGTATGTGGGATCAATATTTACCTCTGGTAGAATTTTCCTATTACAATAGCTTCCATTCAAGTATTCATATGGCACCATATGAAGCAATATATGGAAAGATATGTCACACACCAACTTTTGGGGATGATTTTGGTGAAAGAAAACTCGTAGGCCCAGAACTTATTGAGGAAAGAATGTATAAAGTGAAGATTATCCAAACCCACATCAAAGAAGGCCAAAGTAAGAAAAAGAGCTATGTCGATAACTAAAGGAAGGATTTGGAATTTCAAGTAGGAGGCCATGTTTTCTTGAAGGTATCTCCAGAGAAGAGTGTCATATGTTTTGTTAAGAAGGGTAAATTGAGTCCCAGGTACATCGGACCTTTCGAAATTCTAAAACGAATTGGAGATGTAGCTTATCATTTGGAAATGCCTCCAAGTCTCTCCAAAGTTCCTGATGTGTTCCACGTATCACTGTTGAGAAAATACATTCTTGACCCAATGCATGTACTCACCTATGTGGAAATTGAACTGGAACCTGATCTTTCTTATTGTGAATATCCTATCAAACTTCTTGATACACGAGAACAAGTGATGAGAAACCGTACGAATCCTCTGGTAAAATTTCTATGGAGAAACCATAAGATGGAAGAGGCAAAGTGGGAACCCGAGGAACTTGTGATGAAGAACCACCAAAATCTTTTTATGCAGTAATATTCTAGAAATTTCGAGGGTAAAATTATTTTAATGAGAGGATAATGTAACACCCCAAGCTTCCATGATGTGTTTCCCTTTAAATAATGCAGTATCTTGTGTTGTACGCAACGTGGAGTTTTAACACACCACGACCAATGAAACTAGCCGTTATGAATAGTAATACCCACTTTTTTAAATTTTATAAATTTTATTTTTCAAAATGGACTTCATTTTTGGATTTGGAATATCAAAATTAGCTTAGGGAGAATTTTTGGTATTTTTCTGAAAACATTCAATATTTGATGAATAGTGAAAAACACTCATTATTGTTTAAAACCAACTTTTTATTTAAATAATTGGTTGTTTTATTTTAATTTATTTTAGGTCAAAATTTATACATAATAACTATATATTTTCAATGTAATTCATTAGAGTCATTTTATATTAAGTTTAGATATATAAAATTTTATTGAACTTTTTACCGTCTTTTACCCACCTTCTAGGAACATTTAAAAATTTGCATAAAACATAATTTTACCGCTTTCGTGAGTTGAATTTCAAAAATCTGAGAGACATGGTTGATATCAGTAAGTAAAATGTGGTTCAATAAGATGAAAATAATTTTTGGTGAATAGTAACTTTTAATTTTTATTTACCACGGTTAAAAATAAATAGGGCAATTAAGGGTTAAATTGATTTTATAATTACCCTAAAACATGTCCTAATTTTATTTTATAAGTGTAATTCGACGAAGAACAACCTTTGGAATAAAATATGATCCTCTTTGGTCCACTTGGATTAGATTAGTACATTTAAAATTATTTATATAAATAAGAGTTAAAAGAGTTAAATTCAAAGTTTAATAACTAAACCATTTTTAATATAGGGTTAGGCACAATATAAATTAAACTATACATATTTATTATAAAGATAAAAAATTTATTACATAATGGTATTTTATTTATAATTTTTAGACAATAAATAATTTAATTTATTTATGACCCAAAAATGATGCAGTAAATACCTTATTAATAAAATATTAAAATAATTGGTATTATAACTATCCAAATAAATGTAAATTGAGACTTATAATAAATTAAACTAATTTTATAGGTTGATATGACAAGTTATATTTGATTAAATAATTTTTTTTGAAGTAATCATGTTGTTATACTTTTCACAAAAACCAAATACTAAATAGTGTCAAAATTTACATAATTGAGTTTTTAAAACAAATACTATATTATTAATTGAAATAATATTCCAAAAAATCTAAGGTTCGGAAAAAGGACTTAAATAATGTTATATATATTAATAATGAACCACTTGGGGTTCACTGGTCTTGTTATAGAATGTTTATTAACCATATAATATAAAATTACAAAGAGACATGGTAAATGTCAAACTATTTAACTAAGAGTTAAATATAAAATTTATGGTTAATATGGTGAACTAAACCCTTATAAAACGTATTGGTTGGGATATTTTCGACCCATACCCACCTTATCCTCTAAATAAATCATTTTAGAGCCATTAGAAACCAAAAATTATTTTATTATAAAATAATATTTCAAACTTTTCCTAAAGTGACCATCACCTCTCTTATAAAAGGGTACTTCACCTTCTATTAATTTCACACTTCCAAAGCCATTTGGATCGGCCAAACCCTACCCAAATATACTCCCAAATTCCTTTAAATCAACCTATAGTCCTTAATTTGATCATAAATTCAACCTAAGGATCCCTTTTGATCAACTCAAAATGAAACACTTGAAGAAGAGGTAATAATATCACCACCCTCTTTCAAGTTCTTTTCTTCTTCCACTTCTTCTTTCTTCGTTGATTCCCTACCAAAATAATAACTCTAGAACCTTGTACATAATATAAAATTATTATAAATATGGTACAAACATATTTGTTATTCTACCCATCCAATAAATGACAAAGTCACCATACGTGCGTACGTACGGCATACCGTCTCCACGTCATGGTGTAGTTTGTTATTAAGACACTTCATTATTTTGGATGGGTATAAAAATGAGTATAACTGATGTAAATAATAAATATAACATTTTAATGATTCTATACATATGATATACCATCCAATTACATACTATTTCACCATCAATATAAGGATATTGTTGCTCATGCGTACGTACGGATTACCATCTCCACAAATGCGATGAGATTCATTCCCCATCGTAATCATTCAAGAATAATTTTCATTTTATGATTAAAAATAATGTTTATAAACATAATATAATTACGTATATAAATTAAATACATACTAAACATAACAAACATGGCTTATATAACCAATCATATAAAGGAAAATGAATTAGTTAACAACCGAAATGATGAAACAACTGAAATATCATTAAGAAAGCAATATTAAAGGATCATATATGATATAATATTTATGTATATAATTATTATATAATTTGATAACAATTTTTTAACTATTATACAAGATGTTAACATACCATCTACTAAGGAAAAGTACAAGGTAAGGGTTAATTCTACAATCTCTTTACTTATATGAGGTTGTTGATACGTAAGTATCTATTAGGACCTCTTTATCATCCAAATTCATGTTTTCTTAAAAATTTAATTAAAAACATTCTTACTATTTACTAGAATATGGTTAAAAGTCATTTATACACTTATATAACCAGATATATTTTGAATGGAATCTTTCTGTCATTTTCCAAACAAGGTACTTTATGTCCTTTTCGAAAAAATTATGGAAAAAGGTATTTTTTTAACTTGAATGGCGGGTGAAGCTATTTTTTGTATTTATAAAATCATCGATGCTTCCCATAAATGATTATAAGAATATTTTAAAAATAAATGTTTTCTTTTATAAATATATAACTTTTAAATGATTTAAAAATATAAAGATATTTTTCTCTAAAAAAGTTTTGATTTCATCTATGTAAGCATCCTTTGATGGATTTTAATCATGTTTGAAGTTGATTTATTATGAAATAAAAAATCCATATTGTATTAAAGTATTTGTGATAATTTTGACTATAGATGTGTTATTTTTACACCATTCATGGTTTATGGATAATGTATTTAAATTTTGTATGCTAGTTTTAATATGAATGTTTGTGTTATCATTAAACATTTTCATATGAGGAATGCATTGAACTTAGTAAGTGACCGATGGAGCCCGCTATAACTCGTCAATGCATCGGTAGGTCTCATGTGACAAACTAGTGTCTTGGAACAAGACCTTGACAAAATCTTATTTCCAGTCTTGGAAAAAGGCCTTAACTATGTGGTTATGAAGTCCAGCGTTATGCATTCCATCATTATGAAATTGAATATTGATATTTCATGTGATTATTCGACTAGTAGAACAGTAATTTGAATAAGTAAATGGAGTTATTTGATTTATATTGGACATATTATGCATAAGTTCATGTTTAAGAGGCTTATGTTTTAGACTTATACATTACCTTAATTGTTTATGCTTATTTATTAAAGTTTCTGCTATATTGTTATCCTTACTGAGCATCTGAGATCACCCGTTTATATGTTTTATTTTTCCCAGGATGTGAAGAAATATTTTATGGTTGACCTGTAGGGATATTCTAAGGATATAATTGTGGTCAATGGGGAGAAATTTTTTTTGATGCTTTTATGTCATGATGTAATGTAAAACTTATGAATGTATCTAGTAATTCTAAGGCTACTAAACTGATTGGTCTTTCAGGATTTGATCCCTTGTGATTATGCCAATGTTATGTAATAATGCACTAACTCTGTGTAACTGGGGGAGGGGCATTACACTAATACCCTGAATGTTTTGGGTGTTGGGATAGTGTTGAGTGCACAGTTTGCCCAAATTTTTTTAACTGTCGATAGAAATTTTCAAGTACTTGTAACTCGATTTCTGGCCCACTAGGTTTTACCATAGTTCTCCAAGATAAACTTTATAAACATGAATCTCATTAAAGTCACTCAAAAATAAAAAATTCCACTCATGTACTTTTAACCTTCAAACTTCTTTATATATTTCCCACATTGCACAACATCAGATAGTGGGATCTCCATTCTCCTCCTCTTATTAGGTGTTGAAGGTTCTCCCTTCACTGAGATCTAATTAAAGATTAGTTCATCATGTTGGATACCTCTCAGTTATTATATCAATCATCATTCTTCTTTTCTTAATTTCATTCTTTATTTTGTATATAATTTCGATATGAGATAATATACCCTATTTTCAATGTGTTTGTTTGTTTTTCTATTTTTTCTTGATCTAACCAATATTGGATGATTTAAGCATCCATGTTATTATATATATGGTCTATTATTTTGACCTAAAAGCCTTTTTTACAAATATTTATGTCATTATAACTCAAGATGAACTTCATGCATGTTGTTACTAAAATATGATGTGCTACAAATCAAATAAATAGATTGAAACTATGATGTCCCTTAGACCCATTACATTTCAAGGGGGTTGTGACCTCAACAAGGATCACTCATTTGGGTGTGTACTATTAATTTCCCTCATTTTACATGGCACTTAATTTTAATAAAGATTCATTTATGTGTTTCTTGACTCACTTTTAGAAATAGGAATAAAAATTTAGATTAAATGAGTTAGTAAGTGGTGTATACCTTTTTTCCTCATTTGAATTCAGTGAATATAGGAATCAACGGTGTTAAATTAATATAAAGGAATTATTTAAATGGATTAGTGTATTTTTTGATGACATGGATACTTGTGTCCCCAAATTAATTCATAATATTATGTTTTTATTATATAGAAAAAATACATTCTAATTTGTGTTGACTATCCGTTATAATTTCAATGGAAATTGATTTTAATTGAAGTGTTAATAAAAATACCATTTGAATCAGTCCTTATATGAATATTAAGTATGATTATGGATATCATTTATGAGTATGGAAATGTGAATAATTATTATATCATGCATGAATATGGTTACAGACCTGAAATTCCTTTAATGGTTTGTCATTACCTTTGTGATTAATAGACTCCCATCGTGCTTTACCTTATATGAATTTATGGGATTCCAACTAATTCATTGATTCACCTTCAATGTGATGAGCCAAAATTGTATTTAGTATTTCTCTTAGATATTGAATGCCAATATTTTACATTAAGGTTTATTTATATTTATGAAAATTGAATTTTATGCTGTGGATGATTCACTGTGAATTTAGCATGATGTTATGGAACACAATGAATCATTCCTTAGGGTCATTTCAAGTCTCAAAGCAAGGATACCAAATGAACTATTCTTTGGGCACAGGAAAAATTCCCCATTGAGGTGAAATTTTAAGGATACAGCTTTTTGGATTAGACAATGTATATAAAACATAACTTATATTGAATTTATAAGATCATTTATGTTCATAATTATTTATTGGTACATTGGTTTCACTATGGGTCCTATATTAATATGGTTATGCATGGAAACCTAGTCTCGTAAGCATAGGTCACTTTTTTCTATGAAACTATTTTTATATTCAATGAAAATTATCTAAGGTGAAGTTTGTATGGTCATCCAAGTATCCACTGAGGATCCTAAGAAAAATATGGATTAATTTTCTATTATTTCCTTATTCCTCAAAATTTAATATTCATTCACATTTTTGCAATTTAATTTTAGATACTTAATAGTAGTATATAGGGATAATAGTGTCCAAATAAGTTTTACTGGCACATTATACATGCTTTTATTTCATACTGAAATAGATTATTTGAATACAGGTATGGATCATGGAAAGCAGCTAGATTTAGATGATTGATTTCTATTAGAGTGTGAAATTAAAACAAGATGACTAAGGGAGTTCTTACGGTAGAAATTAGATATTTTTGGGTCATAAAATTTAGTAATAGATGTATCATAGGACTAATTTCATCGATGTAATCCTATTACATTTATATGTAGTCATGACAACATTTTTTATATGATATTGGTTATTGTTCATATCATATAATTATCATCAAGATGTTTTAGTTCAAAAAACATTCTTATTGATACTTCCACTAATTTATCTCTCTTTGAATGATGTGATCCAATCTAATTATAAGGTTATAATCTCCCCACCATACCACTATAAACCCTTTATTGTATTCAGCTACCTCTTTCATATGTGGATGTTTATTTGAGGCCATGTGGCTAACCGAGTTTGGTTACTTATGATTTGATTGGGTCTGAGATGTCCTGGTAAGGTTCATCATTATAAGGTAAATTAAAATTGTTTGGTTGGTGAATGAACTTTATAATGTTAATTTTATTGTGAAAATATTAACTTTATAATTATAAAACCCCAGGATTTTTGTTCATTACATTGAAATAAATTTGAATTAATTGATGGATTTCAATACCTGAAAGTCCGAGCATAAATGAACTATGATAAATATTATTCCATTTATAACCATTAAATTAGATAAATGATATTTAATAATATTGTCCACATTATAAAATAATTTTATAAATATTTTCTTTCATTTTAATGTATTTATGTATTCCTATGAAGTAATCATTAAATTTTCTTTAAATCATTTCATTATTAAATGGCCTATTTTTATAAAGAAAATTTTATTTATAGGGGTTGCGAATTATTATATAAAAATTATAGTGATCCCTATTTATTTTTTCTGAATGAAATATATGAAAATTTATTAATAATAATTCATTAATTAGTTATATATGTGTAAGGAATCAATAGAGAACTATTTGAAGAAAAAAAGTGTTAATTTTTAGAAAACTCTTTTTATGTGTGCAATTTTATTTTAATATAATAAATTAAATTAACTATTTTTAATTAATTATATCAATGGATTTTTTATATTATTTATTCAATAGAAATTTTTAACTTAATTAATGTTTCATTAATTAAAGTTAGCATATTTTTTTAAAAAAAGTCAATTTTTTAAAAAAGATTTGTTGTTGAGTTTGTTTATCCTAAAAAATATTTCTGCAGCATATAGAATTTCATAGTGTAAAATTTAATCCATATTTTAAGAAATAATAATTTATATAATATAATATAATTGATTTAATTTTTTTTCATTATGAATAGTAAAAACTGTAAAATTTTACTTCTGCGGTAATGGTTAAAATGAGTTTACCCCAAGTGAACTAAGAGATAATATAAAAACATAAAAATAAACATGTCCAAATCTTATTTTTTTAAATATATTTCGATCTTATATTATCTTACCTTCAATGTATTGGATATTTTTCTAATTTAAAATCTAAGTGTTCTTATATTATTTAAATATTTTAAGTAAATTTGTGTATGTCCCTCATGTCACATATAAAAGAGGACCTTATCTCATATTTTATTCCGTAAATATGATCCCTATATAACATCTAATAGATACAAAAAAATATTCATATATTACTCCCATTAAGTTTTCATATATTTATTTTTCTCTGTAACCATCCAAGGAGGACTTATTATGTATGCTAAAGGAGCTCTCTCAAAGAAGGGGTAATCATCTAACCATTCCCTTTCAAAGAATATTTATACTTCTTCTCCATATTAATATATTTTATCATTCATAGAATAATGGATATATTATCATAAATATTATGTGATGTTATTATTATTAGGGTACATCAATTTTTTCACTTATTTTTAATAAAGTGATAAATGAATTTGTCGCTACTGTATATGTGTGGAGTACCAAATCCACATAGAGATATGATTAATTTTCCATGTAAATTTACTTAATTAGTTATTATGATGGATTTAATATTTAAATATGATATTTATGACATATTAATTCATCTATAATTGTATAATCTTATTTTTCTTATTACATAAACATTTGATCAAAAATGAAAACCAAACTCATGTGTACTTGAGGACTACCACATCCACAAAGTGATCTGATTTGTTCTTAAAAACTAAAACAGATAAATGATAATAAAATTTTATATAATGTTTATGAAAATTATAAAAATAATATTATTATAGATATTATGGAAACATTATTAAATTATAAAAACCATATTTGTTTTAACCGATATTTTTTATAAAAAATTGAAGTAGTTAACATATGAAACAATGATGATAATAAAAAATTGTCAATGGACGTGTGATAATATATTATAATTAAAACATTTATAGTATACAAATTATGAATATTGTTAAATTATATAAATATAATAATTATAAATTTAATATATAATTGGTTAAAATTACTTACAAAGAATTCCATACCAATTATAAGGGTTTCTCATATCACTATTATTTTTGTGAGACATATTCTATATTCACCACAAGATTATTTTGTGTGATGTATTTTCTTGAAATTTTATTTTTTATTTCATGAGTATATTTATAATTTGTGTCATTTTATTTTTTCCTTTATGTTATTTATTACATTGGAGTTATGATTCAAAGGTTACCACATCGGTATCCATTTTATATACAATCTCACATTTTATTATGATCATTTATTCAAAAACATAAAATGATAAAATTTTATGATATATCTTTCATAAATCCCTAAAAAATTATCCACTATTTATTTAATTATTTTCTATGTTTTACCTCCATTTTCCTATCACTATGAACATATATGACTGAAAGAATTATCTTAAGGAAAACCAAATTTATTTATCACTTTAATCTAAAATTATTTTCTACCATGTCCATATTTCAATTTAAATAATTTTAAGAAGTTTTTAAATATTATAAAATTATTTATTAAAGACTTCATTACAAAAAATTTCTTTCTGTAAAAAGTTTTAAAAAAAATTGTTTTTTCAGAATAAGGTACTTTTTACCAAAGATGTAAACACAATTTTATTTTAATATATACTACATGAATGTAATTTTATTCCATCATGAGTAAAAATATTCATTAAGGAATCAATTATAATATTATTTGGTTTTTTTTCAATGACATTTTTTCTTATTATTTTAGAAGTTTTTAGTTTTAGATTAGTGATTTCCAAATATTAAGGGTATTTTCCACATGAACTGTACCAAGGATATTTTAATACTATATTCATCTATAAAAACATAAATTGATATTAATATTACTTCACTAGGAATATGATCTAATGTTTTGATCTTTATTCTTTCTTTGAATAGTATGGATTTTTTAAAATGTTAATGAAACCCGTTTTATTTTCTATTGGTTAAACTATATTTAAATTATAGTTTTTTTTTGTAATATTATAGCATAAAAATTATTATAGTATTATTATATGATTGGTGAGTAAATTAAAACCCACCAAAACATTGTGTAAGGTTTCAAGTTTATGAGCTCAAATGATACACAAGATAATATCCCAAGCATTAAAATCTGTTTAATGTTGGTTATCTCATTCCCAAAAGTGGATATATTAGAGTTTTTTCTAATACCAAAGAGGATACGTTGTTGGTTATCCCTAGTAAAACATGTGATTAATTTCATAGTATATATTATTGTAATATTATTTTTAGGATTATTATTATTCCACCCAATATGTCGCACTATTATTAAATGTTCTTATACTAAATGTAATATTCCCATGGCACTTGATCTTTTATTCTCTTATGATTCATGTATTATGAACTACTAAATATTTATCTAATTATGTATGTTTATGACCTAGTAATTTATGGGTCTTATTTTATAATGTTATTATTATGCTTAAATGCCCATATAATTATCTTATGCACACTTATTATCATTTAATGATATCTCCCATGTTTACACTTACTGATAATATGAACATACCATATACCATTCTTAATTTCTATAGGACATGAATAATGATTCTAGGTAGGTTATGTAAATAGATACACATTCTAAAAATACACATTTATATCATTACTATACATAAAAATTCATTCCATATAAAAAATAGTCTCACATACTATATAATTGAAGGTTTTCTATCTTTGAGGACTAACTAAATAAGAAATGAATTTGAACATTTCTCTTTAATAGAAGAACATGAGACAACCTTATAGATTTCTCATAAATTATACTCATATTCGTAACAAGGTAATCAATATATATGAAATTGGTGTTTTCTTACACTTAGTAAGGGAAAACATATAAACATGTTATCAAGGGTCAGATCATAATCATATGAGGAAACATGAGACATGGAGAAAATATCTTATTAATTGGGAATGTACTAATAATAATTTTCAATAAGTCATCATTTATGGAAATTAAATATCAAATAAACAAACATATACCACATAAATATTGTGTGGAATCATGTGATATTAAACATGAGTTAATGGGCATAATCATATTCCCTTGATTATGACATAAGAGTGTGGTATAAATATAATTATATTAATAATTTTTCAATTGTACCCACCAATAAATTCATCTCATAGTAGTCTTGGGATAATCACATGTGTACCTTTTTTTATAGGTAAAATCCTCATGTGAATCCATGTTCATGGGACAAAACCTCATGTGTGCCCCAATGGAATTGGATAAATCCTCCCATGTATCATTTGGATAAGGAAAAATAATCAACTGTATCATTTAGTTTCAGATAAATACTCACATTTACCCTCTATATTGAGTTAAATGGTCATCTGTAGCCATGGAAAGGGATTAGTCCTCTTGTATACCCTTTACCTTGGGATGACCCCTCCTGTGTAACATTTATCTTGTGATAAATTCCCTATTGTACCTATAGAATTGGGATAAATCCTAAAACATAACCTTTATAGATAATGATTTATAAACAATTATAATTCATTTTATATCAACATAAGATTACGCAATTAAATAATCTATACACATTTAGTGAATTGAAATAAATTCACGAAATATGCCATAAATAACTCATGAAAAAGAAATATGTGTTTCATAAAATCTCCATATGTTATGACCAAAATTGACAACATGAATGTGAAAAATTGATACCCAAAATTCAATAACCCCAAAGTGTAATTAATAAGAAAATTTAGTTCATATATCATGAAAAACATTACAGTGAAGTAAAACATTTATATATAAATATGAAAATGTAAGTGGCACTATTAATGATTTTTTATAAAAAGTTGTAATAATTATCTTAAAATATGAAGTTAAAAAATAAAATTAAAAAGTAATTTTTGAAAGGAAGAATTGAATTTTTTTGATAATATATTTTCTTTAAATAGAATATTAAATATTGGAACCATTAAAATGGAATAATTATTTAAAAACAATGATGTGAAAACATTTTTAGATAAGTTTCTCTATATAAATAATCTATAAAACCATTGAGATCGGAAAAAGGTTTCAAAAATGGTGTTGTGAAAAAATTGAAGAAATTTAATTTTTAAGGTGAAATATCAAAAATAGTTCATTTAAATGGGATAAATGTTTTAAAACAGAATATGGAGTGGAGGATAAAACATTTTATTTTTAAGGGAATAAAAAACTTTTTTATATTTTGATATACCTTATTTGTAAACAAAATATAAAAAAAATATTTAATAAAATATAATTTCAACAAATAGAGAATGGAAATATGGTGCTCACATTTTATAACACATAATAAAGTGTCTAGTTTTAAAGAATAGCTTTTATGATAAGGGAAAACATGGATATGAAGGAAAACCCACTGTTAAAGAGGAAAAAAATTCTTCTTAATGGTGATATACTAATAGAAAAAAAAATATTTCAAGTTAAAAATAAATTATTTAAAATACATATTCATGTATAATATAAGATAAATTATTATTACTTGTATTCTTATTTGGTAATAAGTCAATTTTTATGAAATTTTTTTAAGAAGAATCATTTTATCGAAATGAAGATGGTTGAGTTAAATATAAACCTTATATGCTTAGTATCATTTTAATCGAAATCCATTTAAATAAATAAATTAATATTGTTATTATAACACCATGAAATAAATTAATATGTTAAAATAAATTTATTTTTCATTAATCACATAAAATCAAAGATGTCGTGTTTTATAATAAAATATATTTCATAATTAATTAAATTTTCCACAAAAAAACATTAAATGGAATTCCATCATTTTTATCACACTATTACATACAATATAAAAAATTTACCAATGTAATAACCTATTTCTTATAATTTTTCATTTATTTAACCTTTTATAACTTCATTTATAATTATTTCCTACATGTATATTAATATGTTATTATTTATTTTCAATATCGGGTGCCAGTATTCTCGATCGTTTCAAACTAGTTTCATAATAATAGTGTTGTTATTCATTTTTATCCCAATGATTATCAATACAAAATTAAATGAGGTATTTTAATTTATTTTTTTATAATTTTTCATAATTATTTATAATTTTTTATTTTCATTATTTGGTAGTTTTGGTAATGATCATTAAATATGAATTTAGCGATGAGTAAGTTTTGATAATTCTTAGCGATCGAAGGGTATTTTCCAAAAGTATTGAGTTAAATATTAATATTTAGAATATAAAAAAATAATTATTTAATTATTTAAATAAAATATTAATATAAATTAAATTCTCATATTTATATATTTGTTTAAGTATGTGGTTAAATTACCCTACACATGGACACACCATATTTTAATGATGATTATCAAATAATTAAGTTATCATGTCATTATAATAGAATAATTATTGTATTATTAAGTATTTATTAGTCAAATATAGCATAATATTAAAGGATTAGAATTAGATGAAAACTTAAATTATATTATTACATAATATGAATAAATATTTTTTTCTCTTAAAATTACCTTTTCGATTGTGGATTTTACTAAGTACTTTTATTAGTCATGTTATCAATATGATATAAAATATTTTTACAAAACCTTATTAATTCCATAAAAAATATATTTATATATTAAATACATTCTCAAGTTTATCCATGAAAGGTGGTGATGAAAATAAATAATAATAATTTCCCATAGAGGTGATAGTCTACATGTATGCATTGATGATGATTTCAATTTCCTTAGAATGTAGAAGAGCTATAGTAGGATTTATCATTTTAGAATTTGAAATATATAATAAATATCATTATTATATATTAAATTCACTTTTAATACTATCCTTATATGTATGTAAATTAAAATGAATCACGTTATTTCTTGAAGGTGGTAGTTCTCCCAAGGAACGATAACGGTTTTTATTTTATTAAAAAAATGAGAAATATGGTTAATTCATCTACAATAATTATAATAAAATTGTATAAAAATATTGATACTGATTTTATAATCTTAGGTTTTTCTAATTAAATTTTATTATGAATAAATACTAGTATATAAATATATATGAGAAAGGAGTTGTTATAAATTTATACCTCACTTCTAGGATTTTTTCCATTACAAAGGGGGTTAGGCCACTGAGTGAAGGTAATTCAATAATACCAGAACCACTTCAATATGTATAGTAATTGTTTTTAGAGGTTTTATTTGAGATTGGGATTTACTAATTGGGTCATGGTATGATGGGAACTGAGGATAGATGTTTTACTATTATAAGAGAAATGATATGGAAATTTTGTAAATACCCAAAACATGTTAACTATGGAAAGTCACTGTAATAAATTTTGATCAAAAATTGAAAAATAATAGTTTTATTAAGTGGTAAAAAAATTTATATTTCCCAAAAAAAACTAATCCCACTAATGTTTTAAAAATATTCTTGATCTTTCCCTCTTGGTTAATGTTGTTTTACCCCATTTTTATTTTTACTGAGGTAATTAGTTTTACAAAAGTATTTTATCCTTTATGAATAAAACATTAGCTATTATTACATAATTTAGTCATAATAATTCCAATTTTTAAATTAATTTTATTATATAATTTTTCTAAAATGATTATATTTAATTGCACTAAATTTATATGGTATAAAAAATTTAAAAAAAATATATCTTCTCTTATAAAAGGAAAAACATTTGTCTATTAATTTAAGGAAAATTTTTTAATATTATAAATTATAATATAAAATAATCATTTAGTTTTAGAAATTGGTTCCAAGAATTTTCAATTTATACTTATATACTAATAATAAAAAAGTAATTTTATGTATAAAAATGATATTTTTCACTATTAACATTAGAATAAACCATCCAATAAAATTTCTAAAAATTACTGTTAAAAAAATATAGGACTTAAAAATGAATTCCATTATGTAAGGAATAAAAACTAAAAATTAAAAAATTTATTTTATAAATGAATTTAAAAATAAAATTACTTTTATTGAAAATAACTATTTCGAACATTAAGTGTTCTTAGTGATATATAATACTAAATAATAGAAAAATAATTCTATTATATCCATTAATATAATGAAATATTATATATAATCATAATATACGTTTAAATGTAACTAATTTTAAATATCAATGACTAGGGTATGATGAGAAATACAATGAAAATGATACACTACCAACAAAAATGGACTCAGAGATACTATATCCTAAGACCTCACCAAGACCCCTTAGGGCTGATTCTAATGAGGTACACCTTGATGAACTAATTTATTTTAATTTATTAAAACATTAAAAAGATATTTGATATTGTAAAATCATTATATATATATATATTAAATAATATTAATTATATATCATCAAAATGAAATCATTTTTAGTTGGAAAATATATTTTCCCTTACTATATGTTTTATTAATCTTAATTTTTCTTAAAAATAAATATATCATGGGTTTTTTAGTTTAGTCTTTCTTGTGGATAATTTTATTGAACAGTGTAATTAGTATAAAAAATATTCTAAATTCATGTATATTTAAATTCACTATCCTTAAATAAATTACATCCTCACAATTTTAATTATCAATTTCTAATGAATGCTACAAGGGGTGAATAAGTGATAGATCTAAGTTAAGATATAATTTCTACAGTTTTATTAATAAACATAGAAAATATATCATTTTTTCAAAGAATAAATAAATCTTCATATTGAGTTTATCTATAATAATTTGTGGTAAACATACCATATGATATATCAAAACCACTAAAATTAAATTAGATTTCAAAGATAGATCATTTTTATCCTTGTATAGATACATGATGATAGGTTATTTTAAAATATGAAATTTGATTTTTCTATTTTATTAATTGCTATTGATTTTATATGGATATAGCCATTAAATTTCCAAAATCACATTCTATTCATCTAGAATATGGATAATAAGACATTCATGAATGATATTTTATAATACTAAACTCCATATATTATAATAATAAAATATACTATCAAATAAATGGGGTGTCGATTTGATACTCTTTAAAAGAATCCTAGTCCTAGTAGGGTGGCTTGATCTAGATTCCCATTTGACATCCACCCATCTTGAGTGTAGAGTGAGTAAAAATTATAACATTTTTCAATGGAATACATTCAATTATAGGAATAATATATGCTTTATCTAATTGCATTGGTTTATAAGGATGATGATTTTTATTATCCTCTACGCTCTAAGAATTTATAGAACAAAATTACACTATAATATATGGATAAATAATTAATATTATAGGATTATTATTGTAAAAATATTACATTAAAATTTATTTGACCGCAAAATATACAAATCATTGAAATTAGTACATTATATTTCAGTTCATCCTAAATCACTCTTAGTCTAATCTAGAATTCTTAATCTTGGGTTCTCTCATATTCCATAACATAATTCCTTGATATAAAAAATCATTCATAGAAAATCTTAATAATATTTTGACAAATCAAAGGATAACCTCCATGATAGAATTTCTAGGTCTGAATATTTATTCCTACTCATCATGCACTATATTGAAGACTGAGTCAACAATTAACTATTCTTTATTCATGGTTATTTCCCATCAGAGTTTTTATTCCATAGGTGTATCCACTTTCTAGTATCTAGACTGTGATAATATTTGAAGGAGAATAGATAAATATATACTTTACCAAAACATTGGGAAATAGTCTTATATATAAAATATTTTGTTAGATATATCCCTAGGGTTTTGAATAATTTTATCTTATCCTATTACACAAAATAAGTGCACAAATCTTAAAAATAACTAAATAATACCCTATTACCACCTATACTTGTCCACGCTAAACATAAAAATTTATTTCATTATTTTACATGAATATTCTGTCTACCTCATAAATAGAAATAGATTTACAAGAACTGAAGTTCTAGTGTTATTGAAGAGTATCTATATAAGTAACACATGTGAACATTTTCCCATAATCAAACAACACTAGAATCACTTTTGTATATTTAAAATTTTACAATCAACTTCATACCCTATGGAAGGGGATCATAATAATGGTGGGAGAAAATACTCTTATTAAGGTAAAATATATCATCATTCAATCAAATTTTATTTCATATATATATAGGGAAACAGGAGTGTAGTAAAAATAACTTATTAAAAGAGCATATAATAATAATCATTTTCTATAAGTTATTATAGAGTAACATAAAATCTCATATGAACAATCATATAAAATTTAAAATGTGTATGGAACCATGATATATTAAACATGAGTCATGGATAATAATTGTAAGAACAATATTATGATATAAGGGTATGTAATAAATATAATCATATAAATAAAATTTTAAGGCTATCCATAAATTCATCACATAGTATGATTTGGATAATCTCTTTTTAACTTAATTATTCTTGGATAATTCAACCATATACTGATGGGCTTGGGATAAAACCTCATTTATACCTCTATGTATTGGGTACATAAGTGTTTTGAGACACTTATTGGAGAATGCTTTCATTATCGTGGTTGTAAACAATGAGATGATCATGGAATCCATGGTAGAAATGACTTCCAATTTAGATTTCATATTTCATTTGGCATAATTATTTATGTGTGTTATGAATTGTTAATTTTTGAAAAATAAAGAAGTTTTTTTCTAATGTGTTCTTATCAAAAGGGAATGGTTGTTGTATTTTTAATATAGGTCTTTTTTCAAAACATAGTGGACATTTCAACATTATTGAACATGAAAAAAATAGAAATTTTGTAAAGCATGGTTGTGATATAAAGAATGTGATATAATTTGAAATTTTAAGCCTTCATTTTCAAGGTAGTTATACTTATGGTGATTCTTGTGTTGATAGAAATGAAAGTAGGTATACATCGTAGAGACCAACTGAAGGAAGGTACTGAAAATGTGGTTGCACCTGAGGCCCAAGTGAACTAGTATCTAGTTTAGAGCATAGAAAAATCATTCCAAGACCTAGAAATTGGGAATATGAGAAATTATCCATGGCATGGGGATCCATCTGTTCAAATTAAAAATAATAATCTGCCCATTTTTTGGATTTATTTGGAATAAGAAAGGGAGGATGCATGGCTTAACATGATGAATCAAATCATTGATTTTCTAGTAATTCTAGTATATTTGAATGGGAAGTTAGAGACATACATGTTGGAATATATGGAATGTTAGTGGTGGGAGATAGTGGTCCCGGATAAAGGGAGCCAATGTATGGTATGGGATGATTTTGAGGAATTTTTTAACAAATAATTCTATCCTCACACATTCAAAATTCAGATAATTATATATTTATTTTGATGAAGTTAGGTAACCTTTAGGTAGAAAAATATGCTACTAAGTTCATGAACTTATTCTTATTTTCTCTTGAGGTTTCTACTAGTGCATCCTTGATGGTGTAGATATTTTAATTGGGATTGAGGATAGAAATTTGTTCCAAAATTTCAGTGCTACATATAAGTTATTATATTTAAATGGTGAATAGATAAATAGTTTATGAAAGGGATATCTTGGGGGCTATATGTGGGGGAAGTATATTAGTACTTGTGGGAAATAGTGGGAACTCTGACGTAGGGATCAAGAGGAAGAGGGGGACTTATTTCCATGGTGGAAGTATAGATCTAAATCCAAAGGATAGATCTGTGAACCTTCCTATGATGCCTTAGAATAATACATGATATTTTCTATATGGTTCTACCGACCATATGAAGTCAGATTGTATGACACAGCCTCGAGCTTGTCATAACTACAAGAACATTGTCCACCATCAACGTTATTGTCATAATTCTCTGAGGTTGGGTGTTCGGGACACACCTCAATGGTCACAATCTTTATATCCCTCTATGGGTTGGGGGAATCATCATAACCCTCATCAGTAGAGCTAAGTTAGTCATGGTGATTCTAGGAATACCATGACTCTTCAGCAGGGGAAGTTTTATTATGAAAATAAAAAGTAGAGTGTGGCAAGCATACAGTTGTGCGGAGTTAAGAATTTTGTGGTGGATGATAAGTTATTACCATCCATGGTGCGTGGTATGATTATTTTGAATTATACCTTTATGAATGTGTGGTTTGATTCAATTTTGTCTTAGTCATTCATTTATTCTAATGTGATTGATTTTCTAGGTTTAAGTGTGGAAATAATGCCTTTTGTTTTAAGACATCAAACTCATATAGGTCAAAGAGTGTGTTGATCCTTCTTTTGTAGAGCAATTTGTATAGTTTTGGATGGGGTTGGGATGATTTGAGACTTCTCGATTCTTGATATGGATGCATATGATATAATCATAGCTATGTATTGGTTGATAATGTTTATTTCCCACATTGACTATTATGGGAGAACAATGAGTTTCATGATGGAGGATGGTGTCAAGAATCTGTTTATAGGAGAAAAGAGTGAAAGTGTGTGTGAAATGAATTTGTTGGCACCAACGGTTAGGATGATCTCATGTCAATTGGTGGATTCTTCATTGGAATCTGTTGAATAGGTTTTCAAAAAATATTTGTTTGGAAATGGTCGAATAGTTTCTGGATGTCTTTCCAGAATAATTATATGGTTTTCACCCATGATATAAGTGTAGTTTATGATCGATCTCTTTCCAAGGACCAGAGCTATATCACATATGTATTACTAGATGGAACCAGCATAATTAAGAGAATTGAAAGTGTAGTTGGAGGAGTTGGAAAAGAAAGGGTTCATCTAGCCTAGCATGTCCCCCTGGGAAGCATTAGTTTTTTCATAAAAAAAGGAATATGTAACTATTTGGTTGTGTGTTGACTGTAATAATCTTAACCATGTTATGATAAAGAATCAATATCCACTCACATGAATTAATGATATTTATTATCAATTTTAGGGATCATAGTGTTTAATAAAAATTGATTTGTGATTAGTACATCATCAATTGAGGGTGTGAAGGAGGATATTTCAAAAAAAAACATTCATAAGTAGATATGACCATTATGAGTATCTAGTTATGCCCTTTGGTCTAACGAATTCAACAGCGGTCTTTGTGGAATTGATGAATCAGATATTTTAGAAATATATAGATTTATTCATGGTGGTATTAGTGGATGATATACTGGTGTATTTAATAAAAAGGGTGGAACATGACCAATAATTATTAGTATTGTTATGAATCTTGAGAGATCATCAATTTTATTCCAAATTATCAAAGTGTGATTTCTAGATACAAGAGGTATGTTCCCTTGGCCATGTTATTTTTAAGACAGGTATTTTAGAGGACATATAGAAGATAGAGGTTGTTATCTCTTGGAAACCTTAAAAGATTTTTTTAGATACAGAACTTCCTTGGTCTAGCTGGGTATTATTGATTCTTTGTTTTTGACTTATCACGATTAGCATTGCTGATGATAGCTTTAACAAGAAATAATGTCCCATTTCAATGGAACAAGCAGTACCATAAATATTTCGATGAGCATAAGGATCATCTTACGTTAGGACCAATCTTGGTTTTTCCAAAACCAGGGAAAGGGTATGTAGTGTATTGTGATGCATCGAGATCTAGGTTGAGGTGTTTTATCATTAAAGGGGATCGTGTGGTTGCGTATAGGTCATGAAAGTTGATTTTTCATGAGAATAACTATCCAACACATGATTTGGAGTTGGATTCAGTGGTTCATGATTTAAAAATGTTGAGTTATTTTCTCTTCGGTGAAAAAATCAAGGTGTATAATGATCACAAGAGCTTAAATTATAATTTCTCACAAGGATATATGAATTTGAGGCAGAGGAGATGGATGGTGTATCTCTAGATGATTGACTTTGAATTGATGTAAACATTGGGTAAGGGAAACTAGGTGATGGATTCATTAAGTTGATATTCATATCATCATGTGGTGAAATAGGCATCAGATCAGTGGTAGTTGATGTCAGTTATAGCTAACATGAATTTAGAATGTGAAGATCGGGGTGATGTAGATACTTTCTTTCCAGCCTCATTATTTCTGGACTTGGTTGGTTCGATTAAAGAGGAGAATATGTATGATTCATAGTGTGTGGTTATGAGCTCTAAGATCAATGGTGGGGAGACCATTGTGGGATAGAAACTGGATGAAAATTCAAGGTTCTGCTTTCATAATTAGTTGGTTGTACAAGTGACGTTTCAGGAACAAACCTTTAGTGCTTACAATCATTTGAGATGGTTTATTCATCCTAGATTTCAGAAAATGTATAATGTTTTAAAAGAACAATTTTGGTGGATAGGGTTAAAAAGAAAAGTGGTTGAGTTTTTATCAAGATGCTTGACTTGTTAACAAGTCAAGGTATAAAATCAGTGGCCAATAGATATGTTTAAGCCTTTACCTATCCTAGTGTGGAAAAGGGATTAGATAGCAATGGATTCTATTATAGTTCTCTCCATAAATGCTAGGAAACATGATGACATATTGTTGATTGTGGATTAGCTCACAATGTTGGCCCATTTCATCCCTATTCATGAATCTCAAAAAGTGAAGGATCTGTCCAAAATATATATCTAGGAGGTGGTAAATATATATGGTATACAGATTTTGATTGTATTAGATAGATATTCAAGGTTCACATATCATTTTTATAAATACTTGTAGTGATCCCTTTGGACTCTATTGACGATGAGCACAGAATATCATCCTCAAGTGGATGGGAAATCTGATACAATGATACAAACATTGGAATATAGGTTTCAGGCATGTGTGATGGATTTTGGTGGATTGTGGTAGGAGAAATTATCATTGGTAGAGTTATTCTATAATAACAAATATCAGGCCTTCATATATATGGATTTTTTTGAAGCATTGTATGGTCATATGTATCGTTATCTTCTATTTTGGGAGGAAACATGTGATATTTGTATCATTGGGATGAGCCTTTTCCAAGAGATGATAGTGATGATTAAGTTGATTAGGAAGATAATGGAGATGGATCAGAGATGTCATAAATCATATGTGGACTATCATAAATGGTTGTTTTCATTCAAGGTGGGTGATCATGTGTTCTTGAGAATCTCTCTAAGGTTGGGGTATCCTCATTTTGGGAAGTAGGGAAAGTTATCTATGAGGTATATTGGGATTTTTAAGATACCTTAGTGGGTTGGAGAGGTGGAATATCACTCAGATTTTCCACTAAGGTATAGTGAAAAGCACAATGAGTTTCATGTGTCACAGTTGGAAAATTATTAGCTAGATCAAGACCATGCAATTTTTTGGCATCATTTTCAGCTAGAGTTGGATGCTTCCTTAGTGCACATGCTAGTGTGGATTTTTGTTAAGAGAGATGATTTCTTGTATGATAAAAACATTAGTCTATTTTGGGTTTTTTGAAAACATGGTCAGATTCATGAAGATACTTAGGAGTATGAGAAAGAGATGGATGAGAAATGGCCCGATCTCTTTTAGAAAAGTGATGGTTCTCTACTTTCTAAGGATGAAATGTCTATTGGTGGGTAGAATTTACCACCACCATTTTGAGGTATGTAACCTTTTTTTCTTCCTTTGTATGTGTTTTAAGTGGTTAGGTAATGTTTGGGAGGGGTTGGAAGGGTTTTGGAAAGGTTCGGAGGCTTTTCTAGGGGTGCATGTTTTGAGCACGGTTAGTGGAAACCATGCAATAAAACTAGGTAATTGCGCACAGTGAGTCATAGGCAAAGGGTTGGATGCACGATCAAGGTTCATAGTTTCAAAAATGTGTGTCTAGTCCAGGTAAACCGTGCTACTTGATATGGTGGGTTTCTGCATGGTTGGTGCATAGTTTTTTTAACCATGCGGGGCACCCTTTGGGATAGTAGCAGTCACACGGTTAGTGCACAGTTTGTATAACCATGTCATCTAATTGTTTGAGGATTTAAAATCGTTTTTAAAAAACATGGTGGCATGGTATTAAACCTAAACATCCCATTTCTCCTCCCATATAAACCCAACATGATATTTCTTCTTCTCATGGGTTAGAAAGGCTCTCCCACTTGTTTTGGATGCAATTCAAATGGATTTTGTGGTGGTTTGAAGGTTTTTATTCCTTAGTAAGTATCCTTTATTGGATGTTTTTTGTTTTTCTTTAGATATAGTTCTCTATATCTTTTGGTTTTCTAGATCTACATTTTTCGCATGCAGATCTAGTGTTTTTGTCACCTAAAATGGTGATATTTGGGCTTGTTGATGCTAGGAAAGGAGATTTATGGTGATTTTGTGGATGTTTCACTCAAATTTCTAATGAATTTTTATATCAGTTGATTTAACTGAAACCTTAATGTATGTGGATTCTCTCTCAACTCCTTTTTTCGAGAACGAGAAGGATTAATTTCAAAATAAATAGTTTTTCTTAAAATTGACTATGATTGTGACCTATGAAGCTTGGATGAAACCTGTTTTGTGATGGTTTTCAATTTTGGGGAAGATGGGTTACTGTTGTTAAGTGTGATTTTTTGTTGGATTTCAAAATAATGATTTTAAAATTGGTGTATTGGGTGATTTATGGAAAATGGTTAGTGAAAATTGGGTTTCAATAAAAATGTGGTCTTATTGAAGTATGGTAGGTCATTAATAATGTAGTAATGGTGTTTCCAATAAGTGGGTGATTTATTGAATTGATTTTTCATGTTATGTTGGATTGGTTGGTCATAATTGGTTAATTTGGTTTTATAAATTATTTTTTGATATGGTTTTGGTAAATATTGAATATTATGATTATTGGATTATGTGGTATGAGAATCAGTTGGATAGGGTTGATAGAGGGAATGAAGGATTGCCATCAAGAATTAGAATGTGGGCATGAAGTACCACTATAAAAAGGGGACGGGGTTGGACATGAAGTTCCACCATCAATGGTAACACAGATCTTAGGTGTGCGGAAAAATAGTGATTATGGTTGAAATGATTGTGCAGCCACACAAGGTGAATTAGGTAATGCCATTATGGAATGGCGATAATAGCTAATGAATTTATTGGTTCTTTCATTATAATTGTGTTGGTTTCAGTAAAAAATTAAATAAGGGTGTGTTTTTATTGTAAGAAAGGGTTGCATTATTTTGTTAGTTTTATATAAATTTGAGTTATATAAATTATGTTTACTTATTCTATCCAAGTGGTGTGAGTCGGAAAGTCATCGAGGAAAACCTACTGAGTGTTCTACTCATCCCCGACTTTGGTACTTTTGAGATCATGCTGGTGTTGTATTTTGATACATGGGAAAACATAAATAATATTAATTATTTAGTGGTACATCGTGATGCTTGGGCGGTATGGTGGTGGTTAGAGCACAGAGGTTGATGTGGAGCTGTGGAGTTGTGTCATAGCTTATTTTGGTATTATTGTTTAGTCTTCAACTTAGTACTATGATTTTAGATTATTGTGGTTTGGTTGTACCGGTACTTTGGTATTACTGAATTGTGAAACATTGTTGACATGAATCATGCAGTTTTTTTATATTGGCATGTTTTGTTAGGTGTTTTCATTCAAAAGTGAAAATCCTACCCCACTATTCATGTATCCATCAACATTTATTTCCATCCTTTGTAAACTTAGGGATGATTCCTAAGGTCGGTTAGTGTTCCATCACCTTCTCAAGAAAATTAGGAGGGGTGGGATGTTACAATATACTTTCTTATATTTCCATATATTGTAAAATGATAAGTTTTTTCATGCATACATGTGGACTACCACTTCTATAAGGCAAGGTCATTAATATTTCATCAAATCACCACATGGATAATATATATAAGTACAATTAGATAAATTATATAGAATTTATTATATTATTATAATTATGGAATGATAAAAATATACTTACCTGTATTCCATAATGACCATTAAAAAATGGAAACTGATAATCAAGTGTATGTATGGATTATCCTCTTCATGATTGAAACATAGTTCATTTTTCATAGTCATATTTCATGATTGTTTTTAAAATAATAATTTATGTATAAAAATGATAATTAGTCTCTCATAATTATTCTATTTATGGTGGGATAATTACCTCCTTGATCATGGTCATCCCACTACATTCATTTTGTACTTACGTACCAAATATCATCAAAATTTCATATGTTAAATTAAAAGATTTATTAATTGAATATAATGTGGGAATAAGTGACATAAATTAAATAATAAAAATTAAAAATGGTATTATGGAAATAAATAATTCACATGAGTATATTATTCATGAAGATAAAAAACTTATGTGGTGATTCAGACACAAGGTAAGAGACATTATATTAAAAAAAATATTATAATTTTTTCTGTTAAACTCTATTTTTCAACCAAATCACTATTTTTAATTGTACAAATGGATTATATTTTATGTAAATAAAATATTTATAAAGGATATTGTAAATATACTTTTACATTGTTTCAAAGGATTTTAAAAAAATTATAGAATTTTTTTACTTTATTTACAAAAAGACAAAAAAAATGTTCTTTTTTAACATATATGGTTAATAAAGCTTTTCCATATTCCATTAACAATATTTTATATTTTTATTATATTAAAATAGATCATTTTTTCATCAATGTAAACTCACATTCACTTTATTCTTTTAATTTTAGTTTATAGAAGTATTTTTAATGAAAATCTATATTTAAATATTAAAACATTCATTCTTATAGTTGCAAGTAATGTTTCTACAGTGAAATGTTTTATTTATTATGATAATTTTATGGTTTTTTGGAATTATGTATGATTATTGGTGGTTCCATAATAAGACAATGATGGGTGGTTTTATGATAAATGATGTTTGGGTGAGCCTTTTTTAGATCTCTAATGCATTTGTTAGAGGGATTTTGTTAACAAAATGGGTTTATCCTAAGAGAAAATATGAATTTACTATGATGGTAATTATAAATATCTAATTGAGTTAACCATTTAGGTTTATAAAAAGATATTATGTCCATATATTGTGATTTATATTCCAAATATGTGATAGAGGTAATCGATTAGGTTTCTATTAAGAGATTATGGGAATATACAACGATGGATATTCAGAGTATAACCTTGGTGGTTATATGAATTTTACACATGAAGACTACTCTATTTATAACCATGATTTTTATTAAATGTGTAATCATGAGGGTTACACTATTTCGTAAACTGATATGAAAATTATTCCTCAAGTAACCTATATTTTTATCAATGATTGATATTGATTTTTATGGGAATCTTATGATTTCCCATGGTAAGATAATGTTATTATGTTAAAATTAATATATATGATACTTTTAAAATGTTGAAAAGTATAAATTTGTGAAAATATTATTATGAGTTTTTCATTATTTCAAATAAGCCTTATGTGTTTTATTTTTTACTTTAAGATTTAATATAGAATGTTTAATGTAAATATTTTTTAGAGAAGGTTAATTCATGCTTATGAAATTTTTTATTTTGAGGCCAAAGTTTATTTTTAAAAGCGATAAATTTTATATGTATTCAATGACTAAATTTTTTTTATTTCATATTATATCTCTTATAATGATTTTTGTTCTCATCAAATGTTTTTAAAATGTTATTCATGTGATGAGTTGGGTCATGGAAGAGGCCAATATGAAAATTTTAAATATGTATCATAAAAAAGAAAACATGTTTATTTTTTAATGTTTTGTTTGGTGAAGGAAAAAGATACTGATTAAAAGTGGTCACTTTGTAATATATGGGTTTATTATATAATATTTATAACCAAGTTGTCTAAAATGTTAATCTTAATAGTTCATTTGGAATGAAATAATGGTAATTTTTGTGTAAAGTTACTAGAATATGTCATGTTTATGGATGGATTCATAGACTATAAATGTTTCAGAAATTGGTAAATGGTTCATTTATGGGGATGGACAACCCAAACACAAGGAATAATTAATATATTAGGGATGAGACTTTTATTCATCTCATTATTTGTTATGGTTGACTATTATTTCACTTAGAGTTTTGTATTTTGTATTTTCTCGTATTATTGATTTATGGTACTTACCTCCTAGACTAGTATGTCATGAGAAGAGGTTTATCCAAGCATAATTTTAGAAATATAAAATTCACATGTCATTAGCATTCTCTTCTGTATACCTTTTATGTAATTATTTTCTGTGCGTATCATTATTGTATGCTTTCATGATTACTTTTATACACTACTTCTTTGACTACTTTAATTATATATTTACACTATATAATTTTTTGATAAATTGTCATGTGAAAGTTATGATATGGGATTTTTTCAATAAAATGTATACATCAACCTAAACGGTGTTTTTGATATAGATTGATGATGAAATTATATGTAAACATCTTGTGATTAATTAATGAAATTCTGTTGAAATTTAATCTTGATAATGGAAATGAATTTTTTAGTTTTTAGTAAATTCAAGTGTTTTCATATGTATTTCATTTAAATGGGGTTTCAATTGCAACTTATAAATTCTTGTACCTTCATAACACTGGAATGATGACATGTATAACTGAATTATATTTTTCTTCACTCAACCATTTTACATGAGTTATAGATTCATATTATTCTAAGATAACCATACCACAGTTATGTTAAAAGAAATGATAAATTTTACCATTAATGGGATGAACTAAATTTGGATTCCAATTATCATTTATAAATCATAGACTTCATAAATTGGGAAAGGATTCCCAAGTAATTGGATTCAAGTTGGTATGATGGGCCACTTGTAGGCCACCTTTATCTTTATATACCATGGAACATAACACCATTGGGGTATGAATGGGATAAATAGGGATGTTTATTTAAAGGTTATATAGCCACTTAAATGTCGTTTTCTATAAATTGATGGTGGAATATTACTTTACTAATCCCACTTAAATGAAAAAATAAATTTTATTTATTTTTGGGCTTACTAATATGAGTCATTAGTTTATTTAAATTACATTCACAAAATAAATAGTCTTATCCTCTATAGATTTTGAGTGAAATTTCTTTTATCTAATCCCATTTCTCATAACTTATGGATAAGTGATATGGTTTAAAATGAAATTATGTGATAATTTTTTTGACTTCATTAAAATAAACTACAAATTACAGTGTGCAAAAAACATTCCTTTAGAACTAGAACATGGATTTTCACAAATCTTTCCCTCTTTAAATTTTATAAATGTGAATTTATAAAATGGATTAAAAAAATATAGTGGTTCTACTATCTTATACCTTTTTTAGGGTTATTTATAATGTTACGTAGAGTGTTACCTAGGATGGGAATATAAAAAATTATCATGTATCTCTCTTGACTTTTATAGTTATTTTTTCCCTAAAGGATAGGTATCATATCCTAGTGACCTCTTATCCATGTCCTACTATTATAGTTATTTCATTATGTTTGTGTGGATGGTTATTATATTTTGGTAGATCCCTCAGATAAAAAAGTGTGTGTAAATTATTATGTTGAGTTTTCATGTGATAGGTGATATTAAGGTACCATTTTAATTGGGTAATACTCTTAGTTTATATTTAGACACCTTAGTTAGATGGGTAGTTATTTAGTAAGATGAACCTGATCTTTCACACTTATAAGAATTTTAATTATCTCTCCTTTCAGGATAAATCATATTATAAACATGTTACAATGAAAGGGATCATCCTTAAACAATACATATTATAGTTTTTTTGTTCTAAAATTCACATTCAATGATATTTTCAGTTTATATTTTTTGAGAATTAGGAAAAACTCTTAAAAATAAACCTATAAATTACAAATGGACACTTGTACTAAGTATCCATTTCTCTACCAAAATAAAAAATTATTAAATAAAACATGGTTTATTTATATAACATCACAATTCTCATATTTCCCTCATCTTTATACCTATACATCCTTTAATCCTGTGAAAACATTTAAAACTTGGGATGAAAAAAAATTAAATTTATGGGACATAAAATGGAATAAAACCATTACTCTAATAAAAAACATGAAAACACGTTTATTGGTATTTGATTAAATGGAAGAAGACATTTTAAAATGAATAAAAAACATATATTTTACTCATAAAAATCCTTAAAACCTATACAAATCAATTAAAAATTATTTAGTTGACAGAGATCATCACATACATAAAACTGTTTCAAAACTCATTCAATTGGAATAACCAAATGGCTGACATCCAATATTACTTTTACCCAATGAATTGTAGAACATTAATTGTGATTTCACATAAAATAAGATATATCATTCTCACCTATGAGCTATAATGGGGCTAATCTCTTTGTATAATCTATATTGGGCTCATTCGTGAGTTATAAATGGGATCGGCCCTTTGAATAAGCTATATCGGGCTCACCTGTGAGCTATAATGGGGATAAATCATTCATCTAATATGTATCAGGATAAAACATTTAATATAATGATCATGTAACATATCATTAATAAAATACTATCATCATAAAACCATTTGAAAAATTCTTTTAATCCCATATAAAAACATTTTTGGATAAAATACCATTTTCTTTCAAGAACCCAATTTCAATATGAAAACACCCTTTTCATTAAAAACACATTTTCAATAACAAAATAACAAAATATATAAATATATTTTTTCATTTAAGGAAAAATTAAATGATTAAATGTAATATGAAAATAAAATAATGGACATGGTGGCAGAATAGTCTTTGTTTCCATATACGTTAAGAATATAACATTCTTTTTATCCTTTGTCAAAATTTTCCATATAAAAAACACGTAAAAATATTACTTTTTGAAAGATTTGAATGAAACTAAAAATTTACATAAAATTTGTTCTATATTAATTTTATATTCATAGAAATAAATATGTTAAATAATATTAATAATATTTACATATAGAAAATTTTTGATAATTAAATCTTTAAACATTCAATGTGTCTCATACCACTTTTAAAATTTAAATCAAAATATACATGAAAGAATAAATTTACAAAAATATTAAATAACCTAATTATAGATAAAATATTGATATTTTATGTAATATTATCTGTATATACACCTTATAAAATAATAAAGGTGTGTACCATGAAGAAATTCTTCAATCAAAGGATATTGAGATAAAATCCTTTACCTTGAGTCCAATTCACCACATATGTTCTTTATCATCCTAGATAACAAAATTTTGTAAATTATTTACTTTATTTTGAACCTTTTTCATTTTTATTATTCCTTTTATGTCACTTAATGTCATTAATAACATTTAATTCATTAGGAATGTTCATGTCAAACGTTTTGATGATATTCGATATTTTAATCCAAAATGAAATTGGTAAGTAAAATACTATCAAAGAGGTCATTAGTCCTTCCTATCCAGAATAATATTCATGGCTAAAATACCATTATTATAAATATTTCATTCTTTTAAATTAATTCATTCATTAAATATGTATATGAAAAATGAACTATGATACAATCAAGAAGATGGTAAGTTGTACATACGCGTGAGTAATGATTTAATTTTTCAAGGAACATTATGGAAAGAAATTAAGTATTATTTTATCTTTTTATAATGACCATAATATAATTAATATCATATTTATCATTTAAATATACTTATATATATCATCCTTGTGATGTGGTGATGAAAAATGAATAGCATCGCTTCGTTGAGGTGATAGTTCACATGTACATATAAACGACATTATTATTTTCATGTTCATGGAAAGTAAGAAATTGTTGATATATAATTATATTATAATGACAAATACTTCATTATATCATATATAAACAATAATTACATCATTATAACCAATATTTAGATACAGAAATCAAAAATGAATTATATCAGTTCGCGGAGGTGATAGTTCACACGTACGCACAAACGATTAATTCATTTCCCATTTGATGAAAATCAGAGAAGTATTTAAGAGATAATATTAACATAATATAATATCATTATATTTAAGATTTTTTATTTTTTATTTCATCATGTTTGGAGATTATTTGAAGTATGTGGAATAAGAAATAAAACGAAAACACTTAATTAAAAACGATGTCTCTTCTTCGGATGATCACCTATGATGAACAAATTAACACATATATAGAAAAATTAATGCCTAAAATAAGGCTTATAAAATGTAGGTATGGATTATAGGGAGGTATTTTGGTATATTATGGACAAACCAAATTGGTTTTTAAGTGTAAATAAATGTTAAGAAGTAGTGCCCTTTTATAAGAGAGGAGAGTGGCACTTTTGGAATTCTTAAAAATATTAAATTAATATAAATTAATTTTCTCCTCCAAGTGATCCAAAAATAATTTATTTCAAATATAGGATGATTATGGGTAAAAATAAATTAATAAAATAAAAATTATTCTTGTTTTTATTATTTTTAAACCCTTATCATTTTGTTTTAACCCTTATTTTACCCTTTTAGTTTTTACCTCGATATCATGTGATTTACACTATATGGGTTAATATTATTACTATAAAAATAAAAAATATCAATTACTAAGACATTTATCATAGTTTAATATGTATACAAATACTTTTGTGTGATTTTGTATTTTTATTAACTTTATATCATTTATCAAAATATTATTTATATTATAACATCAATAGTGTCAATTTTGACAATATTCATTTGTTGACTTTTTTAAAATAACATAATAGTAAGATAAGTTTGAAAAAAAATCATTGAATTTATCACTAACATGTAAAATTAATCCAAAAAGTTAGTGGATAACTTTAATTCACTCAAATTATATACATATATATATTAATATTTGTAATATCACTTATTTGATTCTCTCATTAATTAAACAATTATGGAATCCTCATTATGTCACCATTTAATTTAATTATTTCTATCCTAAAAGTTATAAATAAATTACCATGATGTAGTTAAATATTATATATCTATAAATAATATTTATAGTCATACATATAACTTATATAACCCCATATAAAAATTTTTATATTTATAAGAAACATGAGTATGACATCCTTGACTTTACTTTAAATAAAATATTATAAATGTCATACTCACACCAAAGTGGCCACCAAAGGATATAAATTCATCCCAAAGATGATTTTTTTTAAAACACACATTAAATTAAATTATAACAAGTGTTAGTGTAATGGAATAGACCTCTCTGGTCCATTATTTTGTGAAAATATGATGGTTGAAATGACTTATTTCAACACTTTGAAAAATTTACAGTTTTTCCGGATTTCCACTGGTAGGTCACTGATGGTAGGATTCTGGTAGTGAGTTTAAATGGTGATTCATGGTGGTGACTCATGGCAGTGAGTCATCATGGTGATTCGCAATGGTGTGTCACGATGGTGAGTCGTGCCGGTGACCCGCGATGGTGACTCGCGATGGTAGCTTACCGAACGATAGCTCACCCAATAGCAGATCATCCAACAATAACTTTTAAAATGGTGAATCATCCAATGGTATCTCATTTAGTGGTGATTCATCCAATGGTATCTTTTCAAGTGGTGAGTTGTCTAACGGTGACTCGTCCAATAGTAGGTCAATCCGATAGCGAGTCGTGAACAGTGTTTTGAGCTTCCTAAAGTTTCTCCCCTTCAATGTTTTCTTTGATGTAAAAAGAGTTTAATACCATATTTAGTGGTTTTTGTAGACATTTTAATCATATATATCTTATAAAAACTTAAATCTTCCTTTGCCTTCCAAATATCACGGTCTTGGTCTAGATCCACCTTTAATGGATTTTAAAAACTTTTTCTCCCATTAATTATGGATCTGGCCTTTCTAAAGATGAGATCTTATCATCCTTGTGTGCTTCCCATTATCTTAGTGCAATATTCCCCAAACCTTTATCCCCACCCCCCAAGGAGTTGTATTTTTTCATTGTAGCCTTTAGACCATGTTTTCCCTGGATGTTCATCCTACTGCATGTGTGTATGTGCTTTGGTGAAACAGGGAAGTGTTGATCATCTCTTCTTACAAGTAGGTTTCCATTCATCCCTCTCTTGTTTGTGCCTCATGTGGGGTGGATTTATGAATTATTCCTTTTATAAGATAGTTGTATTTGGTTTAATAAAGATAATTAAACCGTGTAAGATCAATCTATGGGGCTTGGGGAAAGTGATGTATGATCATTCTATTTTATTGATATTTTGATCAAAATTGTGAAATATATAGGCTAACTACCCATTGAAATTCATGGTTGATGGGTGTCATTGATTTTTCATGTAATATTTTGTGGGTTACATGTTTTTTTCATCCTATTTAACCATTTTCATAAAAAATATATTAACCACATTTATTCAGCAAAAATAAATGGATTCTACAAGATAAAACCATTTCTGTGAAAACCCCTAAATTAATAAGAGGATATTGATTGATGATTGATGAATGAATTGTTAAATCAGATTATACCATGAAATTATTCATGTTGTGGTGTGATGTTTGTGGGATTCTTCTTATTTGTGTTGTATTATGGTTTTGGGAATGGTTGTGTGATTTAGGGTGGTTCGTGTGGTATAATGGAATCCCAGGTTGAGATATTTATTTATTTTGGAATGGATGGGAAGTGTTTAATAGAAAGGGGGTGATCGGATTTTTCAGTTATGTGTTTCTAGGTGTGGCTACGAGTTGGGGGTTTTCTTTATTAAGAAGATGGATTGGGTAGGATGACTTTGAAGAATGATGATGTAAGTGGTTTCTATGGGTGTTAAATATAGAGGAATGTGAAGTGGGTTAATTTAGCATGGTTCTTTTTCCTCTGTGTGACTTTTTCTGTGTGGATTATTGTGTGTTGTGATGAATAAATGAATTTTTAATAAAGAATTATAATTTTTTAAATGAATTGTATGGGGGTATGAATTGAGTTTGTGTATTTTCATGTGGTGGTTCATTTATAGGTATAATCAAAGGCGATATTGTGAGCTGGTTGTTGGATGATAACCCATAGGTTGGGCTTGAGTGTTTGGTATCATATATGTATTAATTATATTTTTCTTGTGATTTCTATATACACCCCACCCTAGTTGAGAACTTTGTGCCTAACACCCCCATCATCACAGGAGAGGGTTTCTTTCCCAAACATCCTAGTTGGAGGATGGATGGATCGTCACCCACTCTTTACTACTCCTTCAAGGTGGTGGTTTCCCAAGATTATTTGGTCGGACTATGTTTTTTTAGGACCAAGTGTTTTTGGGTGATTTGTGATTTCCTACTTGTCTTTTGGATAAGATGAGTAATGATTTCCCAAGTGTCTTCAAGATGAGATGTGTTGTGCATTCTGAGGTGTTTTCAGGATATGATTTGGTTTGTGGACCAAGTGTCAATGGGTGGAATGTGGTGTGGTTTGTGAGGGCCCAGGTGTGTGTGTGTGTGAAGGATGTGATGCGGTTGTGGCCAAAGTTTCTTCTGGTGGGATATGATGTGGCTCAAGGCCTAGGTGATGGGATGAGATGTAGTTTGTGGTGCCTAGGTTTGTATAGGTAGGTTGTGACATGGTTCTTTCAAAATATGTTAGAGCATGAGGATGTTTTCTATTATGAAAGAGAGGATAAACTAGTGGGAAGTGGAGTGGGGTACCCAAATCCTTGATGTGATTAACATATTACATTACTTAACTTTCATTACATAGTGAGTTTTCCCTGGTAAAGTTGGTATGGCTAGTATACCTTGTGAGACGCTGTTGTGTTATATTGTTTTCTCACATAAGTATCAGTATGCTTCCCTCACTTGTGCATGAGATACTTTAGGTTTTTTCTACTGAGTATGCTTGGGTTCTCACCATGCATATATAAAATTATTTTCAGGTTTCCAGGAGGATTACATGGACTGTGATGGACCTTACTAGCTCGGACATTGGGATAGTTTTTTTGTGGCTACTTGTTCATAAATTTTTTATTTACATTGAAGTTTCATTATATTGATAACAGTTGTATTTTAAACATGCATGTGGGATGGATTTTAGATTTCTTTTATATATGTAGTACTTGGGTTTGTTTTGGGATAGAAAATCTTATCTCCTGATATTATTTTCTTTTAAAAAAGGGAAATTCCTTCCATTTTATGAGATTGTATACCCTTGCAGTTGGTCGCCACCTCTGAGCCTACTAGAGGTGGCACTACTAAAAATTTGGGCCATATCTACGGTTCCAAATTGTGGGTAGAATCCCAATTGTTTATAGTCACAGTTTAAAGAACTCTGGCTAGTATTGGACTTGCTATAGAGAAAAACCTATATCCATGGTTCCAAAGCATGGATAAATACCTACAGTCATGGTTCAAACCATAGATATAGACATATATCCATGGTTCAAACCATGGATAAATCTTTATATCCATGGTTTGAAATCATGGTATAAGCTTAATCCACATAGGGGTTATAACCATGGTTTCAAACCATGGCTATAAATATTTATCCACGGTTTGAACTTTGGATATTGGTCTATAGTCATGGTTTTAAACAGTGGCTATATCCCTTACCATTTCATAAAAAACACCCCCCCCCCCGGACAGACCCCCACCCCCTCCTTGGACAGACCCCCTACACCTCCCCCCCCCCACCCACCCCACTTATAGACCCCCCCCCCCCTCCCCTATATAGACCCCTACCCCTACACCCCCCACCTCCTTCCTAGAAATCCCCCCCCCATCCCAACCTGGAAACCCCCCCCCCCTCCTCCTCCCTGGACAGACCCCCATTCCCCTCCCCCTACACAACCCCCTCCCCCCGGCAAACCCCACTTGCACACACCCCCCTGGACAGCCCCCCATCAATCCTGGACACCCCCCCCCCCCTCCTGGACAGCCCCCCATCAGTCCTGGACACCCCCCCCCCTCCTGGACAACCCCCCGCCCTCCTAAAAACCTCCTAAAGGAAAACCCTATAAAATAAAAGGAGACACCTAAAATACATATTCCAATTATATAAAATATCTCCACTGGTCAAATTAAATACATCATCAACTGGTTAAACATAATACATGATGTTGATTTTAAAAACATGTATCTAAAGTGATATTCAGTACAAGTAGAAGAAACTAATAACTATGATAGAATAAAATGAACTACTATTCCAAAATATGCTATAGATTCTGTGTTCCATGATGTTGTATTTCTCTGGAATCTTATAATGGAAAACCCTATAACCTAGTATGTAGAATCAAAACCCTACATTTTATCTAAGTTAAAAGAAGCTTACAAGTCAAGAAATTTACTCTAGAGTTTAACGAAAATACATTAATACTCAAAATGACATACATTTATAAAATGTGTTTCAGTGTGAAAATAAAGGAAGTAGATGTGTCAATGTTATTTAATTATTTGAAACTTCAAATTTCAAAACAAATTTTAATATTGTTCTAAAGACACACACAAGAGGGAGACATGTCATAAAGTTTAGGTAGTTCATTGTCAATGCATAAAAATCCAACCTGGATCGTACCTCATTTTATTAGGCAAGACTTTCTTGAATTTTGATCTTGTTTACATCATATGTCATAAAAATTACCATGAATGTATTTTGTTCACATGGTCGATGTTGGTTGCATACATTGAAATCTAAAATATCAATATTCATGAGAAGTATTTTATGTTTGAATACATTCATCTTAGGGGAAAAAATCATCATTTCCGTATAATGAATATATAATGGTTTTTAATCATCATAAAATGAATTTGAATTATATAAAGAAAAATAATGATGATTTATCACTGACCAATATCTACAATTGGTATCAACAACAATATACAATGTAGTTTTCATAATTTATGAAGTATAAAATGTATTTTTAATGTTTTTATGAGAGTTTTAGTTATGGAAATACACTAAATTCACACCCCATACCCCTTCACACCTTCTTGCAACCCCTCCCCTTGTAGACCCCCCCTTCTCCCCTCCTTCTTGGACAGACCCCCTCCCCTTTCTTGATAGACCCCCCCCCCCCACCCTAGACAGACTCCCACCCTGTCTTGGGACAGACCCCCTACCCCTCCCCCCAACACACCCCCTCCCCCCTAAAGACCCCCTTGCACACCCCCTCTCCCCTACAGACCCTCTTTTCACCCCCCCCCCACCCCACCCCACCCCCCTGTACCCCCAACAGACCCCCCCCCCCAGATATCCCCCCTCCTAGACACCCCCCCCCCTCCTGGACATCCCCCCTCCTAGACACACACACCCCCCACCCCACCCCACCCCCTACACCCCATACAGACCACCCCTAGACATCCCCCTCCAAAACACCCCCTCCCCCTCCTGTACGTCCCCCTCCTAGACACCCCCCTCCTAGACAGCCCCCCTCTTGGACACCCCTCCCTCTTCCTCTCTACCAAACACCCCCTCCCTCCTCCTCCCTCTCGAACACCCCCTATACAGAAAATAAATGTTGTTTATCATACGTAACCATTTCCATAGAGTATTTCAAAGATCTGATATTTTTGAAGTGTCTTCTATATTTTGGTTTATCAAGGAGAAAATTCACATGGTAAAACATCATGAAAGAAAGTAAGAGAATATGTAGTTGGATAGATCAACGTTTTTTAAACTTCCAACATACATGCAGACATCAATTAATAATATCACAAGGGATCTGTCAGACCACTCACTGGTCATAGTGAAACTGAAAAAGGATTAAATAAGGTGTATTCAATTTTTTTACTCTAGAAATTGGATGAGTATGTAGGTATTTCTTCATCTTTTACAAGTTGGTATATTCTTGGGTGGTTTTAAAACATCTCCTACAATATTTAAAGAAATAAAATCTAAGATAGATGAAAGGTATAACAAGTTAGTAAAATAGCTTGGAGGGTATCAAAAAAGACATAGAAAGTCTGAAGGAGAGGCTTCATGATAGCTAGTATGATGAGATGTTTTCAAATATGGTGTAAAAAAACTACTCTAGCTAAAAGAATCCTAGAAATGGAAATATCTTGGAGGGAAAAATAAAGGAACCTCTAGCTTAAAGAGGGTGACTGGAACACATCCTTCTTCTAGGCCTAAGTGAAGGAGAGGAAGGTAGATGATAAAATCAAAATAATATTGGATTAAATATCTTATATGACAGAAGTGGGGGTGGATGGGAAATTGAAAATTGAGTATTTCATAGATCTACTTATAGGAGACACCAAGACCAATGGTGGAGGCTTAAGCAGGGAGGACAAGGAGGAGTATTTTTTAAATAGCATCCTAAGTCTGGTGGAAATAAAAAAATTAATGATATGTTGGTAGAGGTTCCCATTGAGGGTGAGATAATGGAGGTAGTGTGTAGCTTGAATTAGGAGAGTGTGTTAGGCTCAGAAAAATGTCTCGGATGCTTTTTGTGGTTTTATAGGAGATTATCAAGGATAATATGGGAGAATAATTTTGGTATTTCATCAAAGTTTGATGCCTCAATAGGGTTATATGTTCTTCCAAGGTGGTGCTCATTCAAAATATTAAATATCCTAATATTATCAATCACTACAGTCCAATCTGACTCTATAACATCACATACAAAATCATTTCCTCCCATATCAATAGGAGACTCAACATTTTCAATCTTAGGCTAGTCTTGGTGGTGAAGCATAGCTCTGTGCAAGGGCGGAGTTTTCAAGGGGAGATAAAAATAGCCAAATTGGTGGTGGAAAACATAAAAAGAAAAGTGTTTTTCTTGGACATAATAATTAAAGTGGAAATGGAAAAGGAGTAAGATCAGATTGAATAGAGTTTTATTATCAAAGATATGAGGATGTTTGGTTTTATGGAATGGTCTTTTCAATTTTCAGTTGTATTCTATTATGTGGTGTTATAATATTTTCATTATCGATAAGGTTGTTGTAGGGATAGAGAGTTCAGACATTCATGTATGAATGATCCAAACTATTACCCTTACCTAGAACAAAAAGACATTATTAATACATCAACAACCTTATAATACAAAAAACATAAATCTAGAAATAAATTGAAGTTATTGTATAATAAAAGAAATTAGAAACATTAAATGTTGAAACATACCATAATTTGTGACACACTTTTCCTGATTAATATGCTCTCTTGGAAGTTGTTCCTATATTGAAAACATGACATTGTGTTATTTTTTGTAAAATAAGAATAACAAAAGTGGTTTGTCAGTTTTACCTCCCCCACTACCCCCCTTTCACCCCCTACCCCACCCCTTGCACCCCACCTACACCCTCCCCCCTCCCCCTACCCTACAGAACCCCCTGAAGACTCCCCCCTACACCCTCCTCCCCACCAGTTCCCCGCCCCCCCACTGCCCCCCTTGCACCCCCTACCCTACTCTACTTGCCACCTTCCCCTACCCTGCAGACCCCCCCCCCACCCATGCACCCTCCCCTACTAGTTTTCCTCCCCCCACTACCCCCCTTGCACCCCCTACCCCACTGCCCCCCCCCCCCTATCCCCCTTACATCCCACCTGCACCCTCCCCCTCCCCCTACTCTGTAGACACCCCCCCTGCCCCCTCTCCTTGCACCCTCCCTCCACCCCATGCCATTTAATTTCATAAATTGGTTAAACAAAGCTAATAACCCTATTTATTTCTTTATTAGAGTACATTCCATGGAAAATTGAGAGTTAATAATCAAGAAAATTATCTAAAATAATGATGAGTGGAAAGGCTATTGTATCAATATACATAATATGAAAATAATAAATAGTTACCTTTATGAATGTATGAGTCCAAACTACCCCTGTAGACCCCCCCCCCCCCCACACACACACACACTCTACCTATTTCACCCCACTTGCACCATGACATACACAATGATTATAAAGATAAATGTAATCAAATGGGAACAAAAAACATATATATTTATGAAAATCCAAGATAATACCATCAAAGGTGCACTAGAATGAGTTCACTTATATAATAAATTTAAAATATAAGACAAACAATGGGTATAAACTAAATAGTAGAAAGAAAAAATAATGAGAAAAAAATGGAAAAGTGGACTACATATCATCAGAGGTGCGCCGAAAGACGTAGAGGGGCCATTTAGGAGCAGTGTCGGAGAGGAATTATGATGGTCGCATCGAAGAAGTATACAATTAAATATAATAATAATAAAACTTAAATATTACATAAACAAACATACATCATAATACAGTAATTCAATATATGTAGAAATAGATAGAAACGCCACAATACAATTCAATATTACAATAATCAAACTTCACTATATAATTAAATTCCACAATATTAACATTCCAAAAATACAATTTAGATCAATAGTGAGTCTCAATATCATTATCATAAAAATCATGATAACCTTAATTTAAACCTCCTACAGAAACACCATCACCACCTCTCACACCACCAACACCATTATCTGCATCAGCATCGGTACTAGCACCAGCACTAGGTGGGGCTCCGGCTCAGGCTCCGACTCCGACAGAAGAATTAAAATAAGTAGAATGCATCGAAATCAAACACGCATCTTCCATTGCATATTCTTCTAGTTAAAGTGTAGAATAAATGGAAGACATAATTTTCATCAAATTTTTAGTTATCTCATTTTTTGATTTTTGAGTTTCTTCATTTATTACGGCATTCATTTGTTTCACTGTGACCAAACCAAAATCGGTACTTAAATAAACTTTGTCACAAGACCTGTATCGAGATGGTACAATCTTCTTTCCAACTCAACAACGCACTCTGCCCCGATGTTCATCTTCTAATAGCTGATTTAGATAATCGTTCGGGCCCAAATTTCCAGGTTCTTTTTCTGTCAATACCTCCAAATCATTCAGTTGATTGATATATAACATAAATTAAAATGATAAAATAATATAAGGAATTAAATTTAGTCAAAATAAAATAAATTTAAATATACATACAAATTCCTTCTTAGTGTCGGTATTTTTTATTGTAACATGTTTCTTTTTTCTACTTGTACAAAACAAAGTAGGTGAAGGAATACGACCCTTGATATTCAATTCCTTTTTCTAGAAAGAAAAGAAATAAATTAAAATTAGAATTCAAAAAATTACACTAAACCAAGCTAAATATTTTAAATGTTAAATTACCTATGTTTTCTGATGATCTAGGTGTGAAGTGTGTCCATGGGTATAAACATGTTTCATTCCACTCTTATTTCCTTTATTTCTACCTAATTTCTCCTATAAAAAATAATTATATAATTTCATTAACATAAATAAAACAAGTAATTTATACTTTAAAAATAACTTTTAAATAAATAAATGAATATATAAATATATATATTATTTTACCAAATAACATGAACTCTGGACTCTTCCAATAGCCAATCATCTCTTTGTATTGTGATATTGGGAAATCATGAATCACTGGTACTTTTTCAAAATATATACCAACTCTATTTTTTAACCAAGATATATGTAATAATTTTACGCTTTCCACATTTCACATAAATACATTAACCTTGCTGCCTTGTAATTTTTTCCATTAGGAAAATTATATCAAAGATGTAGGGGAAAAATATTTGTTAAGAAAATATTATAAATTAATATATATAAAAGGTGATTAACATTAATTACCCAGATCTCTACCTAGGTGTTGTTATCTATTTATTCTCCAACATCCCTCCAACTTATAGGTTTAACTATAATGATATTGTTATGTTTAGTAATTGTTCCCATGAATATTTTAACATTTCGTACCATTTTTTTTTTAATTATATCGCTGTACTCATTGAATTCAACCATGATTTTCATGTCTCGACTCTAAACCTCTCATATTTTTGTGCGGCCTCAACGTCTATTAGAGTCTGAAGATAATCATAAAAAGAAAAAGAAAAATAATATATATGAATTTATCATTAATCACTAACAGTAATGTTTAAAAACATACCAGTATTTGGGGGATCTGCTGACCCCTAAAGTGTTGCATCTAGAGGGGGAGTAACCTCTATGATAGGTGGGATATCTAGAGTAGGAGTTCTATATATAGTAGAAGATAATAAGATTAATGATGGAGGGAGAAAACCTAATGGATACCCTATATAGATAAGGGTGGATATGGCTATAAATATGGTGGTGGGATATATGGGGGCACAGTGCCCTGTCTAGTAGATAGTGGGAATGGAAAATAAGAAGTTATTGGAGTCTGATAACTACCATACCATGTGGGTGCGGGTAGAATGGGATATGAAAAATATGGGTATGGATAATATGGAGGTGTCATAATTGGAGGATGACCTCTTAGTGATTCAAGCGGCATATTAGTAGGATAAACTGTAGAATCAGTACCCCCGCCATACTATTAGCCTTAATAGCATAATCCAATTGTCTCCTAGATGATGTACCCTAAAATAACATATATGGCAAAATAAAATGAATTTTAACAACATAAATAATTTGAAATACCATAATATTAAAACATAAATTTTACTTACAATGTTACCCCGAGGAGACCTACATTTTTCATTTCTCTGTATTGTTCTATTTCTTCTAATATCATCAAATTCAGACATTTTGACCTATAAATCTAAAATAATGTTCTTAAATAAATATGAATAATGAAAAATGTTAAATAATAAAATTGTGTCATAAAATTATGAGATACATTTTCATGTGTGCTATTTATATTGATAAAATATCTAGACTTTTCTATGTTCAAGAATTACTAGAGATGTGATCAAACATAAATTGGCCAGACTATTAATAATTTTATATTCGATAATGGTATAAAATATACTAGTTGATTTGATATCATGTATGAAGGTTTAAAAAACACAAAAAATATAATGAAAATATCAGGTAAATAATTAAAAATGTGTCAATGCTATGTGTTCTCTATAAAAATTTCTGGTTCACAATCTTTTCTAACAACTGAATTATATGTTTCATCAAATGAAACATTTTAATAAATACCAACAAATTCATCCACAAAATTATTGTCATCCATTTCTTCATCAAAAATATTTCTAGGAATGACATCAACAATAACCCCAAATTGTTATTATAACAGGTCAGTTACATAAAACACTTGTCTAGATTGTGATGCAAGAATATAAGGTTCATTGGTATGAAGATGGTAGTTTATATCAATCACTCTAAATCCACAGTTATAAATATTCATTCCTTTTCATTTCATTGAATCAAACCACTTTTATTTCATCATTACGACATGACCATGTGAATAGTAATATAATAAAATGATTCATTCAATGACACCATAATATGATATATTTTCTGATTGAGGTTTTATGTATGATGCACTCACTTAAAAATCTGTTGTGGTGTTTATCAGGACACCATCATGTTGTATTTCCATTTTTTCAGAGCTATTTATAACAAATTTAAATAAATTGACAACCATTGCCTTAAAATCACATGCCACATCGTTTGGACCAAAGGAAAACACTCTTACTTCATATGATACTTCATTCAATGGTAGATTTAAAAAATAAATGATACTGACATTGAATATTAAATAGAGACTTATGATTATGTTATGAGAAAGAAAAAAAGAAATCACTTACCTTTGACTTCAACCAAGAAGAAAATTCTTTGTTGTGTAACATTTCCTTCCTCTTAATAGATAGAGAGTGGTGTATCTTTTTTATAATCTCTAGATGTTCTCTACATATATGAAAGCATTAAAATATTAGAAGATATAAAAAAATCATAAAACAAAAAAATTCATATTTACTAGTTTATGTACTTGATATAATTATCAAGAACACCATAGTTGAATAATACTTTACAATGATCCATTTCCCACTCTTCCCTACTTAAATTACACAACAAGTATGATTCAGACATCCCCTCTATTTGGGGTAGTGAAGGAAATGCAGGATCAATGGGATCATATTTATTATCTTCAGTTCTCATTAGTTTATTAGACCTCATAGTGACATTATCCAAGTACAATGAACAGAAATACATGAATTCTTGTGCTAAATAGAATTTCACAATAGAGCCTTTTGGGTGATATTTATTTCCCAAATAAGATTTCATTGTCAATATCATTCTTTCTATAGGATACATCCACTGACTCGAAATAGGACCACCAAAAAGAACTTATATGGAAAGATGCACAGTCAAATGTAACATACATGTGAAAAATGACGGTGAAAATTTTTTCTCCAAGTCGTAAAGAATAATCGTTGCATCTCTCTTCAATTTCTAAACAATAGTTTTTCTCAGTCTTTTGGCACAAAGGTCTCAATAAAAATGGTATAACTTAATCATAGAAACTCCAACATTATGTGAAAGTAAATGTCAAATGTCAATAGAAATAAATTCATGTAACAAGACATGGTAATCATGGGTTTTAAGATATTTTAGTTTCATATCATCTGTATTCACCCTTTTCAAAATATTACTTGAATAACCATCTATAACCTTAAAACTTTCTAAGGCCTAAAGAAATTGTTTCTTCTCCAAATTTATCATCGAATAATAGGAAAAATAAAATTTCCACTTATTTTGACCAATTAACTTAGGATGAAGTCTTGCTCATATACCCCAATCCCTCAAATCATAACAACACCGCAAATTGTATTTTGTTTTTCATTTCACATTTAAAATAGTAGCAAGTAACATCTCAGAAATTTTTTTCTAGATATGCATTACATCCAAATAATGATATAATAAATTTGATGACCAATATGGAAACTCAAAGAGTATGCATTTCTTTCCCCAATTTCTATTGGAATTCAAATTAATATTCTTTACCTTTCTAATATTTGATTTACTTTTTCCAAGAACATAAGTCAAATCATCATTTTATTTAACAATATCATTCCCTGACATTCGTTGAGGTGTCTCATCTATCTCAATGGCATTATCAAATTGCCTCCAGTTTTTCATGTATGGATGATCCATCGCTATAAATCATTGATTCCCGATGTAGTTGAAAGTTATTCGTAACTTTAATCTTTGGGAACTTGTATTTTTCAGAAAAATAGGGTAGGATAATTTCCCTTTAGTAATCCAACCATACATTATTCCATAGGTAAGGAAATCATTTATCGTCCATAATAAAGCTGCATGAAACATAAATTACTCATTCTTGAATGCATCATATGCTTGCCCACCAACAATCCAAATCTCTTTTAACTCATCTATTAATGGCGGAATGTATATATCAATATCATTTTCAAGATCACTGGGTCCAGATATCAATATACTCATGATAGTAAATGGTTTCTTCATACATGTCCATGAAGGAAAGATATAAATGTTAATGAAAATAGGACAAGTACTGTGTGCAGTATGCATTCGGTGAAATGGGTTGAAACCATCATAGGATAATCCCAATCTAACATTTTGTGGGTAAGCTACAAAATCAGGATGTAACCTATCAAATTTTTCAAAGCCAACTCATCTATTGGATGCATTATTTTATCATTATCCTTATTTCTTTCATCTTTATGCCATCTCATATTTCTTTCCATTTGTTCTAACATAAAAGGTTTTTGAATCCTAAGAATTAAAGGGAAGTGTCACATCACTTTCTCTAGTATGTGATATTCAGTTCCGTCTTTATTAGTCTTCCACCTTAATGTGCCACACTATTTTCACTCACTAAACTCTTCATTTTCCTTCCAGAATAGACAACAATATTTGGAGAAAGAATGAATCTTAATATATGAAAATCCAATTTTTTTCAATCAAATTTGATGTAATGTAATCATTTTTCTGGAATACATACATTATTATGTAGTAAATCCTTATTAAATGTAAGTAGATAGTCAGCCGTATTATTAGTAAATCCATACATTGTTTTCCTATGATATAATTGCATTAAAAACTCAAGTTTGTTCATTTTTTCACATGCCTGATATACTAGGGTATTTGCATCTTCCATAAACTTTCTAACACTTTCAATGTCATCATCCTGATCAATAGGCAAAAATTGTGTTCCAATATTCATTTCCTCTTATATTGGTTTACATGAGGAGTTTGTTCAAAAACAAAAGGAAACCGATCAGAAATCATATTTTTCATACCAATACTTTTTGCTTAATCAATGTCATTTACCACTTGATATTTTTCTTCAGTGTGATACCAAACATGATTATTTTTTGGAAATCATGTTTAGTGATATGGTAACTCACTTCATCACCAGTTAACCATGGTCTTATAACACAATCAAAACAAGGACATCAAATCAATCCACCATCTGAATCATTAGTGAATGAAAAGTCCAAAAAATTATTGTAAATCTTTCTGAGATTCATTAGTGATCTAATCAACTTTGTACATCTAGTATGTATATATTCTGAAGAATATAAATTTACATTAAATAAATAATATAAGAAATGATTTAACATTATATGTATTTTTTCATAAGATAATAATTAACCATCAATAACATGTTAATTAAATAATCATAACAAATATATTAAAATTATGGTTTAGGGAATTCATAAATGTTTTAAATTATAAAAAATCATGAATAGTCACACATAATTTCCAAGAATGAGGATTTATTTTAGTAAAAATATTTTATATGAAATATAAGAGATAATAATAATCAATTCCTAAAAGTGTTTGTATGGATTCACAATGAGTTGTGATGTTTTCAATTAATTCTAAAAATATTTATTAAAATTTAGATAAATTTTTGAAATATAAACCATATCATATACCATAGTTTTTATAAGGATTCCAATATACCATATTGTATTGAAGGAAGCCATTCCATTGTTCATTTTTAATCATGGAGTATAACACTACATCATGGTGAAAATGGGAATGATATTGGATACCATTTGATCAATTTTTATAATCTGATTGTCTTCTATTCTTTAATTTTCAACACATAAATTTATGATGTGTTAAAATAAAAATCTAAAAAAAATTAGAGTTTGGTTTAATCAAATAAGTGTTATCCAAAATATGAATTTTATGTATGTGTTCTATAAATGGTTTGGTCCATGATCTCAATAATCTATAACATCTTCCATAAAGATTTTATCACATAATTTAGTTATAGAATTGTGTAATGGTGTTAGTGAATAGAAAATACCTATGATTAAATATCCATTAGAATCTCCTATTAATGGTCATTATTACATAATAGCCTAAAATTCAAGGTCATTTCTTCTTATGTTTGTGTCAATTAGAATTTATCATAAACATTAATTTATAATAATCTTAACAGTCACTGTATAATGGCTATATTATCAATGTTTATGACTTTTATTATTATTTTTAATATAATTAGATATAACCAATAACCATAAAATATAAACATAATAATTCAATGTATTTTTATAACATCATTAGATAACTAGTAATTTATTCTTTTTAAAAGATAATTTCATTTATAAAACAAGTGGCCCAGTATAGTGTCCCTAAAAAATACCAATATAAATTGGTTCATGTATAATGTTATATGAGTTTATGTAAAATAACAGGAAATGGAAATAATTAGATAGTGTATATGGAACATGGGGATAAGATATTGTAATGGAACAAATTTAGGTATGGTCATACATAATGGTTTTCTAGGTATCAAATTGGCATTCAACTAGTTCATGAAACATATCGAATATTTTGATTGTTGGGTTAAATGATTATGATATAGTGATAATATTTATTCACATTAATTGTTTTACTCATGAATAAACATTAATATTTTAGTGTATCTTACAGGTGAATAGTGATACCCTAAAAATTTATACATTCACACCTTACACAAGAACTTTAGTGTGAATGTAGATGTTCTGTTACATTTGAGGTTTATTTGGGGATGTGCAATGGATAGGGGTTGTTTGGGTCGATGTGGTTTGGGAGAATGGGATGGGATGATCCAAGACCATGGCTTTAAATATAATTCTGTATTTTTATTCCAATTTAAATTTGAAATATGTGATTATTCCTTCATGTGATTAGTTTTTTTGTTTGGTTTAATGTTGTATCCCATTTTATATGGAATATTTACAGATTTATTATAAATATAATGATATTACTGATTTTTTGGATGCATTTATTTATTTATTATGTGGTTTTACATAGATAATACTGAATATTCTTCCCAATGAATGTTTTAGGACCTCAATTCTAGTTGAAATATGTTTTAAATAAGTGGAGGTGTGCCTGAGGTCAAGAATATCTAAATCAAAATATAAAATCCTGACATTTAGGAATTGCACCTAAGTAGTTACCTTCTAAACTATACAGATTTATATGAAAAAAAATCTATAATAAAACTTATTGATAAATCATAAAGAAATATTTTAATCATTGAATAATAGATCACTTGAAATATCATAGGTGGAACAAATGGTGAGAAATAACTAAGGAACTCAACCTCTAGTCCTTCATGGTGTAATAGACACAGCTCATTCTCTAAACTAAAGAATGGAAATATAATTATGAAAAATTCTTAAATAATACATAAATTCATCCATTAATATGTAATGTTTTTCAATTTTCCAAAATCTTTTAATGAACACTAATACCACAACCAAACAACCATTTCATTACTAGACTCACAACTCAAAACAGTGCAACATTGAACTGTCATATACTACACACTTAGAAATCATCAATAAATATTCTAATCATTGAATATTATATTACTAGAAATTTCATATATAGAACCAAATCCCCAAAATGAAAACTCCCACTATTTATTGTATCGACACTTAGGTATAAATTCTCATAATAATTCATCAAATTGAGTCAAAAAATGGATATATTCACTCAGTTATAGTAATAATTTAACATGAAATGAATAAATGTAATGGAATCACTAGGAGGGGGTATCTGCATCAGAGGCACATCAGAGATGGAGGTGGGGAGTCCACCTAAGATTAGTGTCGGCAAGGGAAGGTGAGGTTTCCCACGTTCGGTGGTAGTGTCCGGGGAGGAGGGTCAGAGATGACAGATCGTGGTGGGGTTACCTCGTTCGGTGGAATCAATGGGTAGTGTCACGATGGGCACCGCCGGGAAGGGCACATTCAGGGGAAGAGTATCTAAGAAAAGAGAGGAAGGGAAGGGCAATGTTGTGGGAGGAGAATTGGGGAGAGGAGATGTTGGGAAGGGTGTCGTTGGGGGAGAAGAGTTGTGTGGGTATCGTGAGAGGGGTCTTCAGTTATTTGAGGAAACCTAATTAATTAAACCTACTGTTGTGGGTTTCAATTTAAGTGTAGCTAAAAATTAACATATATCAATGGACCACTATAACTGTGGTCATAGGTCTATGTCTATAAGTCAATTTTCTAGTAGTGTGGGACTCAAGGGTCATTATCTTCCTTTCTTCATTGTCATCCTAGGAGGGGAATATTTGGAGGGAGGGGTCATGAGAGAATGGTATCAAAGATAATGGTTGAGAGATATGATGGAGTTTGGACTTAGGAATGTTGAGAATTGTATGGGTTGGAAGGTAAACAGTGTCAGGTATTCTTGGAGCATAACATAGGATAGGGAAGAACATATAAGAAACAAGATTTTAGGGGGCCCGTGATCTAATTAAAGGACTCTAGGTCTACCAAACAACTGAGTGAGGCTACACCTTTTTTAGTTTAGAGACCCTTGGAAAGGTACATGCATCATAATGAATTATGTTCTTGTATGAATTTGGTTGTTCTAGGGAAAATTAAAGAGATAAATAAATGAGGTAAATGAGTTAAAATGAATATTAAATAAAATTCCATACTATCCAGGATTAGGAATTTCTTGTTTACCTTTTCAGCTATGGAACTCAGTCATTATCTTCATGTGTCTTGGGCGGTTGATCCTCAGTAAGTTAATCTGGTAGATCTGAGGAGGGTTGATCTAGTGGGAGAGGATGACCAACAACAGATAATGATACTTGATTTCTAGTGGTAGGCCTTAGGAAAGTGTGAGTGTAGTGCTTCAGACATGGATATGGAGAGATTGCTTGAGGAGCTTGAGATCTCCTTCAGTTTGATTGAGGATATAACAGAGTACTAGGTTCCGTTGGCAATGAGCTAGTTGTGGGTAGTTTCATGTCAGTGGTGGACACTGTACCTAGGGAAGAGGAAGGAGGATGAAGTTCTGTGGGTCGATTTCGAGAAGGAGTTCCAACCAAAATTCCTTTCATCCACCATGAAGGATGAGAGTAGGTAGGAGTTACTCTCCCTCTAGCTGGGGAGTATGTCAGTACAGAAGTTAGGGATTAAGTTCAAGGATCTCATTCATTTTTTCTCAGATCTCTTTCCAAATGAGGATTATCATGTGAGACACCTAGAGGAGGCACTTATTCCTTCTATCTAGTACTCAGTTACTCCCTTTACATTGACATCATACTTAGAGGTCCAAAAGAAGGTGTATGTGATTGATCAGATGCAATCATAGTGAGTTCTACCATGAGAGGTGAATCAGTAGTGTTCTTCAAAGGGAAAGGTTACTAGTCGTAGGTCTCAAGTTCTAGGGCCTTGGAGGTTTTGACTGTTACGGATTTGACCACAATAGTTTATATTTCAACCATCTTGTCCTCATTAATTTCCTATGAAAATGGTACTAAGGTGTTTCAACTTTGGAGTTTGTGGACATATTCAAGACTAGTTCCTAGTGGTCGTTCGATATCAATATAGTGGAGGTGGAAAAGTTTATTGAATGCCTTAGCAACAGTTACCAGCTGGTCTATTTCAGCAGCAGGGACAGCAGGCTCATACTCCATTGAGGGGAGATGGATCATGTATGGGATGACCTTATGGTGTTCTTAGTGGACCTCAACCAAGGTGTGGTCGTGGATGTGGTTGTCAGCAAAGGGAAAGAGGAGTTGGGTATGGTCAGTTTCACGTCACAGATGCAGAAGTTATGGTGGGACAATAGATCATTAGAGATATGATTAGTTTGTTTAGTACCCTTTCTTGAACTTTTTTTGATTCGGGAGCTTCACACTTCTTTGTTTCACCCGCACTCCCATGCCCTAGGACTAGACATAGAGAGGCTTTCCCATGCCCCAAGTGTTTAATACACCATTCAAAGGCCATACCAGCTTGTTTGATGTGTTTCAGTGATTTAGACTGATGATGGGACTCACTTAGTCCTATAGGGATCTCTTCTTACTATATATGAAACCATACAATGTCATTCTCAGCATTGATTGGTTGTATTCCATGCATGATATTATCAACTTCTTCTGGGGAAGAGTCTTGTTTTCAGACGTGGGTGGTTAGCGTGTGGTTTTCATTTTTGAGTGGAGCTATCAGGTGGGCAGTCAGTATATGGAGACTCTTTATTCCCCGTTGGCTAAGACATCAGTGGAATCATTAGACAATAGGATGGGGGAGGTTCCTAGAGTTTTTTGGGATTTCTAGGATGTTTTCCCCAAACAGTTTGTAATGTTAACCCCTCAATGTGATGTTGAGGTTGGGATATCCTATAGCCCGGTTCTTCTCTAATTTATATGTATCCTTATAAAATGATACCTTCTGAGGTTGTGCATAGACTACAGAAGGTTAAATTAGGTGACAGGCAGGAACCGTTACCCCCTTATGAGGAGTGAAGATCTTTTCAAACAGCTAAGAGGGGTGAGTTGGTTTTCTAAGATCAATCTCTGGTGTGGATCTCACCTATTGAGGGTGAAGGAGGGAGATATCCTGAGGACTACTTTTAGATGCAGGTATGGGTACATAGATTTTATAGTCATGTCGTTCGGTGTTATGAATGCACCATCAGTGTTCATGGGTCCAATGAACACTGTCATAATGTGTTCCTAGACCCATTCATCACCATATTCATCGATTATATCCCGATATAATCGATGTTAGAGTAAGAGAATTATGAGCATATCAGAACCATCCTCTAGGTTCTTTGACACCACCAGATATACATATTGTTGTCCAAGTGAAAGTTCTGGACACAATAGGTGCATTTCCTTAGGCACGTGTTGAATAAACTGGGTGTGGAAGTAGACTCATTTAAGGTTGAAGTAGTTTTTTCTTAGGTAGAACCCAAATATTCGGTAGAGGTTTGCAATTTTCTCAGTCTGGTGGGATATTACTGGAGGTTTGTACCTGATTTCTCATGATTTTTAGCTCTATTGATAGGTATGACCATAAAATACCAAGATTTGTGTATAGATATCCATTCTATGAAACTTTTAACTATTTGAGGTTTAAGTTGGTCAATTATCTAGTGCTCTGGTTTCCAGAGGAAGGGGTGAGGTTCTAGGTGTTTTGTGATGCTTCCCATTTGGTCTTAGGATTCATCTTGATTCTGCAATGTGAAGTGATCTCTTATGGGTCTAGGAATTTGTGTACCCATTAATGTAACTATACCACCCATGATATGGTGCTAGCATCGACCGTGTTTGCACTGATGTTGTGGAGGCTTTAACATATTTGGGAGTCCTTTGTGGTGTTCACAAATCATAAGAGTTTAAGGTAAATATTTTCTTAGTGAGATATGAACTTATGAAAGGAGAGGTGGATAGAGTTTATTTAGTAATATGATTTTGATATCTCTTACACCTTAGAAAATAGGAACGCAATGTTCAATAATTTTAGTAGGAAGTCACAGAAGGAGTTTGTTTGGGAATATACATATTCTTTGAAGGTAATGGAGGATTTGGTAGCCTTGTACTTGGATGGAAGAGTGGGAAATGGTAGAGGTTATTTTATCAGATGATGGTGCATTATTCTCTGATACAGAAGGTCAAAAAGTCTCAATGGGGAGACTCAAACGCATAGGTGATGTGTGGTTGCATTGACCATGGTGATGTTATGGAGGGACGATTAGAGGATGGTCAGAATCAGATGTTGTTCTGTGGAAGGTTGTTTGTTCTAGGGGAGATGTGTGAGGGAGGCCTATATGAATTTCATAACTCACCCATATTGCTACACCTAGGAGTTTCCAAGATGTAATGTGTCTTGATGATGTAGTTTTGGTGGCTCGGGATGAAAATGTAAGTGGAAGAGTTTTTTCCAAAATTATTAGTGTGCCAGTAGTTTAAGGTTGAGCATTGTGTTCCTGGAGGTTTCTTGCAGTAATTAGATGTCCCCAAGTGGATGTAGGATAACATCACAATTGATTTCATCATAGGGTTACCCATAGATCAAGGAGGCTATAATGTTATCTGAGTAGTAGTGGATTGTCTGATGAAATCATCTCACTTCTTAGAGATCAAGGAGTCATCCATAGTGGATGCCTTGGCCAAGAGGTGTGTGGATGATGTGGTGTGGATTCATGGAGTTCTTAGATCCATTATTACATATTAGGATACACATTTAACCTCGTGCGTATGTAGGGGATTACATCATTATTTTTCCACTCAGTTACTCTTCAGCACTAGCTTCCACCCTCAGATAGATGGGAAGACAGAATGGACTATCCAAACATTATAGGACGTGTTGCGACCATGCATCTTGGAATTTGGTAGATCTTGGGTGTGATTCTTACCCTTGGTAGAGTTTTCTTATAATAATAGCTACCAATATTCTATTGGTGTGGCTCCAATCTAATCCTTGTACAAAAGTTTGTATCATCCACCTTTGTGATGGAAAGAGGTTGGAGAGATAGTTATTCTTTGTATCGAGGTAGTGTAGAGCACAATAGAGAAGGATCATTTTGTTCATGAGAGGATTAAAGTATCATAGGACTAACAGAAGTTGTATTCCAATCATAGGAGAATTCCCTTACAATTTGAGGTTTGGGACCACATGTTCTTGAATGTTTCCATTGATATGGGTAGTAGAGGTTTGGTAGAGGGAGTAATCTTTATCCCAGGTTCATCATAACCTTTGATGTTTTTGGTTAATTTGGAAAGGTGGCATACCAATTGGTATTTTAAAAATAGTTGTATAGTATCTATGAATTATTTCACATCTTTAAACCATTTTAGTATCTTCATGATAACTCATATGTCATTGAAAGGACAGAGTGGAATATCAAAGATTATGTAACAATGGTAGAGCAACTAGTAGAGATCCAATATCATTGGGAATAGGTGTTTCATGGGTGGAAAATTCTATAGGCTCATTTTTTGTGGAGGCATGGTGGCCTCTGGGAGAGTAATTGGGAATGAGAAATGTAGATTCGTGCCCAATACCCAGAGTTGTTTTGATTTTTTCCTTGTTCTATCTTTCCTTATGATGTAATGATTGAACTTTGTTTTATAAAATAAGTTTTTTTCCCTTGGGTTGACTTGTGTGTTGTGAAAATTTTGATGATGTCTTGATAGGTAAAAAGGGAAGGAAAATATTCCTAATCGAGATTCATTAATTGTGATGTGATTAAACTCGTGTTGGTGAGTCAGTGCCACCCAGAGCAGATAGTATCTTGACTTGGAAAAATAACTTTATTGATTTGTGTATTGGGATGGGATGGTTGTTGTTCTTGTGTGGTATGTCTTCTGGTCAGTTGAGTTAGAAGATTTTTTAATAGGTGTCCATGGATTTTGAGGCTTTACTCCAAATTTAGAACAAAACAGGGTAGTTTATTATTGAACTTTGATGTTGGTAGTAGTGTTTCAAGCACAGAGAGATCCTTAAGAGGTATCTCATAGAGTGGTTGTTCAAACCCCACTTTTCCTTATAGGTTTGGTTTTAAATTCTCAGGGGTGATAATATTTTCATAGTTATCTGATGTAATGGTATGGACCTCTCTGGTACATTACTTTGTAAGAATCTGGTGGTTGAAGTGACTTATATCAACACCTTGGAAAATTTCTAGTTTTTCAGGTTCTATAATGATATGTCACTGATGGTAGGTCATTGGAAGTGAGTCGCAATGGTGAGTCTAGATGGTGACTCACAATGGTGAGTCACCACGGTGAGTCTCAAAGGTGAGTTGTGATGGTGACCTATGATGGTAGCTCACTGAATGGTAGCTCAACTAATGGTTGCTCATTGAATAGTAGCTCTTCCAATGATGAGTCTTCCAACAGTAGCTCATCCAGTGGTGATTCATCCAACTGTAGATCATCCAATGGTGATTCATCCAACTATATATCATCTAGTGGTGAATCATCCAACGGTTGGTCATTTCAATGGTGAGTTATAAATAGTGTTTCTAGCTTCTTATAGTTTCACCCCTTTAATATTTTATTTACTTAAAATTTGTTTAAAACTATATTTAATGGTTTTTGGAGCTATTTAAAATCACATCTATATTATAAAAACCTAAATCTTCCTTTGACTTCTAAATAGTGTGGCATCGGTCAGGATCCACATTTAGTGGATTTTAAGAAACGTTTCTCTCGTTGATTTTTGATCTGGGATTTATAAAGCCGAGATATTTTCTTCATTGTGAACTTACCTTTCTCTCGGTGTGAGATTCCCTAATCCTTTCTGACCCCCCCCCCATGGAGTCCTGCATTTTTCTGTAGTCGTTGGACCTTTTTTCCTTAGAGGATCTTCCTCCTACATGTATTCCCCCTACTATGGTGAATCCAAGAAGTGATGATCATATCTTCTTCCAAGTAGGTTTCCCTTCATCCTTCTCTTGTTTGAACATCATGTGGGGTGGTAGTATGAATGTTTCCTTTAAGAATATAGTTGGATTTAGTTTAACCAAGATAATTAAACTGGCTAAGATTAGTCTACGGGTCCTAGGGAAAGTGACATATGATCGTACAATTTTATTGATATTTTGATCGAAATTTTGAATTGTATGGGCTAACTACCAACTGAAAATCATGGCCATTGGGGGTATTTTTTTTTGCACAAAATAGATTGTGGGTTACATTTTTTTGTTTTCTATTGAACCACTTTTATGAAAAATCTATAAACCATGTCTTTTTGGATAAAATAAATGGATTTCCATGGATCAAACTGTTTCAAGGATCACTTCTAAATTAACAATTGGAAATTGAGTGAGGAGTAACTTTTTTAATCCGAATATGCCTTGCCTGGATTCGTGCGGTGGTGTGATGTGTGTGGGATTTTTTTGACTTGTTCTATTGTAGGGTTTTGGGAATGGATTTATGATGTGGGGTGGTTCTAGTGGTATAATGGAATCTCAGGTTAAGAGATTTCTTGATTGTAGAGTTGATGGGAAGTGTTGTATAACAGGGCTATGGTCGGGTTGTGTGGTTATGTGTTGCTAGGTGAGGATGTGATTTGGACGTTTTCATTATTGAAAGGATGGACTGGGTGGGATGAATTTGAAGAATGATGATGGCAGTGGTTGGCGTGGTTGTTAAAAGGAGAGGAATGTGAAGTGGGTTAATTTACCGTAGTTCTTCTTCTTCTGTGTGACTATTACTCTGTGGCTTGATGTCAGCTATACCTAATAGTTTCCCAGGTAGGGATGGGATTAATAAATTAACTATTAATAAAAAATTATAATTAGTTACTTGAATGGGATAGGGGTATAATTGAGTTTGTGGCTTATTGTGTGGTGGTGCATTTAGAGGTAGCAGCAAAAGTGGTATTGTGAGTTGGTTGTTAGTTGAAAACCCATAGGTTGGGATTGAGTGTTTGGTATCATATATATATTAACTATATTTTCCTTTTTATTTCTATACGTACCCCCACCCTAGTTGGACATTATGTGTCAAACGCCCCCATCGTTACAGGGTAAGGTGTCTTTTCCAAACATCCCAGGTGGAAGATGGATAGTTGGCCACCCACTTATAGTGACTCGTTCATTACATACCTTGATATCACTTCAGAATTGAAGTATATTTATTATAACATATAAAAAAACCATAAAAGGACTGTATAGGTATAGCATCTTTAGAAACTGGGAAACAAAAACAACAGGTTCATAAAACATCTACACAGTCTCTCATTTATTTCAACATAACTAGACTTCTTTTTGGAATATCATACTTAATACCCTTTTTCATGCCCTAGGGAAAAACATATAAAAGGGTTATCTCAAATGCTCTATAAGGGTAAAAAATGAAATAACAACCATATAATATTTATAATAACATAACATTTAAAAATGTTATCCTTCACATAAAATATCACAATATCATGTCATGGGATAAATCATAAATGTGAAATGTAATCCCAATATTCATGACATAAGACATGAAATTTTGTATCATACACACATAATCATAGAAAATTATTTCACATTAGTCAAGGCTCATTGCCAAGACCATCATAGCGGATGAAGTCCATTACTGAACTGACTTCTCTACTTGTTCAAGCCTTGTATCACTGAATCAGATTAACTTTTCCTTCCAGCCATGTCTATATCATGATATACAAATCTTTACCCAATGCATTGGAGGGAGATATTGGTCTCACCCATCTCATAATTAAACCACTCTTACGTGTGGCATAACAAAAAAATCTTTCATCATAGCATAACCCATGTAATAAAATGGGATTCTTAAACATCATGACATCATAACATAATCCAAATAAGATAAATAGACTTCATAAAAATAATTCGATAATAAACATAATCAAATAAAATTAATAATAGGGATTGAATCATAACCCTATGAAATCTTAGATGGAAAATAATTTTGATAAAATACTTGAACTTAATTCCAGAGGAAAATATCATTTCTAATTCAAAAACATTTTCTTTTCTCAAAATGTCGTTCAATTTTAAAAGAAAGTAATTTATTTTAAAATAAACTTGAAAAAATGTAGAGTAAGATTCATGGAAATAATGTGTTATGAAGATGTAAAAACTCTTACATGTCGTATAAGTTAAAAAAACATTATCCTCGTACTTTTGTCGGAAAAGTCAAAAGTACCTTGAATGGTAAACAAAAGAAATATTCCTTCCATACCACATAGTAAAAGTCAAAAAGGGGTAAAAATGACTTTAAATATACATATAATAATATTAAACAATTTGTGAAAACATTTTTATAAAACATGGACATGGATGACAAATATATCCCCAGTAAATACTTACGAATAAACAATCTCGGATAAAAATGAGATTGGAAAAGTTATCCCTTTCCTTAGGTCTGATATCCTTTTTATGTATCTGAATCTATTATATGATGATATAAATAGTTTTACATATTGATTCCAGAATCATAATCATTTTTATGATAACATTTATGATCATATTTTCATCCATTTGTTAGTAACATTTCATTATTACTCATTATTTAGGAATTAACTGATTTATAATCTTATGTATATTTTGTTGGATAAGTTATTATTACTATTTTTAGGTTATATTTATATCATTTACAACATGGTATCATATTTATTTATTCAATTAATTTATATAATCATGGTTTAAGGAATATTATGTAGAACGAATCACATCGCATTGAGGAGACGGTAAGTCGTACGTACCCACGAGCGATGATATTGTTCCCATAATTGTGGAATGGTATAGAAGTGGATGGTCTATAGTATCACAGAAATAGTATAATGTTATAATAATCATATATAGTTATTATTTCCACCATTATACCCATCCATGTAATGTGGTGGTGAATAACAGATTACACCACGGCGTGAAGACGGTAAATCGTGCATACGCACGCGTAGTGATTTCATTTTTCATAAGATGGATAGATGGTGAAATAGGGTTGTTTCATATTTATAATGACATATCAATGTATTAGTGATATTGATGTTATTACTTTATCATGGAAAAACTAAAGAAGAGGAAGTATAAGAAGAAATAAATTTGAGAGAATCGGTAGAAGAGATTACCTCTTCCTCGACGTGCCTCCTTTAAATTTCCTCTTAGGGCACTATATTTGGTCTTTTGAGAAGACCAACACCTCTAGAATATAACTAGGGAAGTATAGAAGGTAAATGTGAAGGTTTTTTCCGAGATTGAAGGCTCAAATAGAGTGAAGAGGAGAGGGATGAGGTTCCCTTTTATAAGAGAGGAGAGGGTCACTTTAGGATACTCTCAAAATATTAATTTATTATAAATTAAATTTCATATAAAAATGGTAAAAAAACTTATTTAATTTAAATATAAGATTATTTTGGTTCGAATACCCATCATCCATTAATTTTTAAAGAAGTTTAGAATATTTTTTATCCTTGTCTTTTTAGTTTAACCATTGTTTTACCCTTTTTAATCTTACTGTGATGTCAAGTTACTTATATATTGTGGGTTAATGTAATTACCATATCATGTCAAAAGACCCAAAATAGTTATTTATAACATATTTGGACTTATATTTACCATTTATCTGAATCTTGTATTTTTTTTGAAATTAATATCATTTAATAAACTATATTATGTTTTAAGTTATGAATTGTGTCAATTTTAGACACTATTCATAATTGATTTTTTTAAAAAAAATCATAACAACCTAATTCCTTCAAAACTAAGGAATTAAATAACATTTAATATGTCAATATCATCCATAAAATTTGTGTATGACATCAAAATAACCAAATTAAAGTTGTTTTAATATTTATAAATTCATTTATTTGAACCTTTCATCAATGAGGTAATCACTACATCATAATTGTGTCATAAATAAATATATTTATATAATGTATAAAAATTATAAATAAAATTCCATGATTTAGGAAATATTTTTATATTTCTAATGAATATTTATAGACATGGTTATCTTTTATATAACCCTATATTAAAATTGATTTATGAAAAGATGTCTGTTTAGGTTATAATTATCTTTACTTTAAATTAATTATTTTAAAATGTCATTCTCACATCCAAGTGAATCCATGGGTCCCAAAATCAACACAAGGATGCCCTTGGTCAGAAATATCTCATCAAATAGGATTAAGAAACATTTTATGGTAGTTTTATATTATTAAATTATTTTTTTTCACCCTTATTTACTAGATTTACCCTTTAACCATTGTAAATAAAATAATTACTGAAGTTACTATTCATAATGTCCAAAAATAAAAGTTACATATTCACACAATTTCGACCTTCTGATTCCAAATATGTAATCCATTTTTCTAAATTCAAAACACATAAGTTGTAGTAATTAATTTAAAATCAATCCCATTGTTGAAATGAGAAAATGAGTTTTAAAATTTAAAACATTGCAAAAGATTAAAATGTTTTTACCTATGAATTCAATGTAAAATTAATTTTAATGGCATAAATTATATTAAATTGAAAAAATTTATTCTATTTATAATTTAAAACAATTCAATATTATAATTTAACCATATAAATTATCTCGATGATAAAAGTTTTTTTAATTAAAATTTAGAGTATTTTTACTATTCATCAAAACATGAAAGTTATCAGAAAAATATTATAAATTTATCCAAAGTAAATTTTTATATCCCACTTCAAAATAACATTTTTTTTAATTTATAAATTATTAATTTTTCAAAATCATAATTTAAATTTGTTTTTTCATTCAGATATATAAAATTAACCTTTTAAAAAAATAGGTTCTTATAAATAAAATAGGGTTTTATTCATACTCTATGACTAAAATATCTATTGGATAAATATAAAAATATTTTATTAAGTATATAACACATATATATCATTAATTTAATTATTAAATTTAATTCACTCAAAAATAAAAAAATATAATGGATTTATATTTTTCATAAATAATTAATAGCCAATGAATTCATAATGCATTTTCAAAAGTTAGTAATAATTATTCCCGCTAAACTAATGGATAGTATATAACAGTAATTTAATATTAATGGAATCGTGTAGTTCATTTAAACTTGCAATAGCATTCAAAAAAAGCTACTAAAGAATAAAAATAATTTAAAGAAAATATTTCATAAAAACATTCAGGTATTACATTCTACCCACCTTTAACTAAATTTCTCCCTCAAAATTTGTCACTTGGAAATAAACAGATGATGATACCTCTCCCTCATCATATCCTCAATTTCCCATGTAGCTTCTTCAAATTTTTGGTTCCTCCGTAAAACATTAACCAATAAAGTGGTCTTGTTTCGTAGAACATTTTTGATATGATCTAGAATCTCTATTGGTTGTTCTTCATAAGAAAGATCTTGCTCCAACTGTACAACTTCTAAGATTAGTACATGTGAAGGATCGAGTATGTTCTTTCTCAGTAGAAATACATGGAACACATCTTGAACATGAGAGATATTCGTTGGAAGCACCAATTAGTAATATACTTTCCCAACACGATCCAATATTTCAAAAGGACTAATATACCTAGGGCTCAGCTTTCCCTTCTTTCCAAATCTCATTACTCTCTTCTAGGAAGATATTCATAAGAACACCTTATCACCCACTACAAACTCTAGGTAATTCCTTCAGTTTTCATCATAACTTTTTTGTTGATTCTGAGCTACTCATATGTGTTGTTGAATAGATCTGACATTTTCTATCATTTCATCAACAAGATTAGTTCCTAATATATTTCTTTCCCCAACTTCATCCCAAAAAGTTGGAGTTCTTCACTTCTTTCCATAGATGGCTTCATAAAGCACCATCTGAATATTGGATTGAAAGCTATTATTGTAAGAAAATTCAACCAATGGTAGGTGTTGATCCAAACCACCTTTGAAATCGATAGAATAATATGTCAACATGTCTTCCAAAGTTTGAATTGTTCTCTCAGACTGACCATCTATTTGTGGATGATAAGTAGTGCTAAAACATAACTTTGTATATAGAGCATGCTAAAGACTTCATTAAAACTTTGATTTAAACCTTAAGTCTCAATCAGATATAATGGAATGTGGTACTCCATGAAATATTACCAATTAATTTACATATATCCTGAAAATATGATCAAGAGAGAAATCCTCTCTAATAGCAATGAAGTGTGGTGACTTCATAAGATGATCAACTATAACCCAGATAACATTATTATCTTTGAATGTTTTGGGAAGTATGATGACAAAGTCCATAATGATGTTTTCCCATTTCTATTATGGTATGGTTAATGGTTGTTACAACCCCTTATACTTTTGTCTCTCTACCTTAACTTTCTGACAAACCAAGCATCGAGAGACATATTCAGTAAATCTATTTTCATGACATTCCTCCAGAAGTACGCTTTCAGGTCCTTGTACATTTTTTTGCTTCCAGGGTGAATATATAATTAAGAACTATGAGCCTCATCCAATAGACCCTTCTTTAATTCTGGTATGGGAGGAACACAAACCCGGTTCTTGAACCTTATTATTTCATCACAATCAAGGTTGAATTCAAGAGTGTTTCTCACCTTCTTTGGTAACTCTACATCTTCCTTATGTGCCTCTTTAATCTTCACATGTATAGATGGTTGAACATTCATTTTATAAAGAAATATTTCTCCCCTTCCATTAAAATTTTAATATCTATCCTTTTCAAATCCATAAATATTGGATCTTTTGTGATCCTCTTCATGGATAATCTAGCATGGTCTTTTCAACTCAAAGCATATGCCACCTTGTTCGCTTTCCCAGGGTGGTAATGTATTAAAGATACATAATCTTTAATCAACTCCAACCATATTATTTCATGCATATTAATATCTTTTTGTGTGAAAAATATATTTTAAAATTTTATGATCATTATAAATATCACACCTTTCACTATAAAGATAATGCCTCCATATTTTTAATGCGAAGAGTACCGCAACTAACACCAAATCATGAGTTTGATAATTTTGATGATAGATTTTCAACGGTCGTGAGACATAAGCTATCACCATATCATTTTTCATGATAAAACACCTCATCCCCTTCTTGGATGCCTCACTATAGATCACAAAACTTTCTCCACTACAAAGCAGTGTGAGCACAAGTGCACTGACTAACCTTCTTTTTAGCTCTTTGAAATTCTCTTCACATTCCTCCATCCAAATGAACTTTACTCATTTCCAAGACAACTTGGTGAGTGGATTAGATAATCATGAAAAATATTTCACAAAACATTGATAATATCAATCCAAACAAAGAAAACATCAAATGTCAATTACTGTTGTTGGCCTCAATCATCTTTCAATAACCTCTGTTTTTGCCGGATCCACAGATATCCCCTCTCTTGAGATTATGTGACCCATAAATGAAATTTTTTTAAGAAAAAATTCACACTTGGTAAATTTGTCATAAAGATTATCCTTTCATAGGGTCTTTAATACAATTATCAAGTGATCTTCATGTTCTTTCTTGCTCTTTTAATAGAAAATTATTTCATCTATAAATACTACCACAAACTGATTAAGATAGTCTCTAAATACTCTATTCATTATATCCATGAATATAGTACAAGAATTAGTAAGACCATAAGGCATCACTATAAATTCGTAGTGTCTATAACTTGTATGGAATGTTGTCTTTAGAATATAATCCTTTTTGAACCTTAATTGATGATATCCTGAAGGAAGATCAATCTTGGAAAAGTATTGAGCTTTGTATAGTTGGTAAAATAATTCATCAATGTGTGGGAGAGGATATTTTGTCTTCATAGTGATCTTGTTAAGTTCTCGATAATCAATGTAGAGCCTCATTGGTCCATATTTCATCTTAATAAACAACATAGGTGCTCGCTATGGTGACACACTAGGGCATATGAATCCATTATCAAGATTCTCTTAGAGTTTCTTTTTCAATTCCTACAACTCAATTGGGGATATTCTATAAGGTTTATTTGAAATAGGCATAGCACTCGGTATGAGTTCTATTGAAAACTCAACTTCACGGTTTGGTAGAAGACATGGAAATTCATCTGGAAAGACATCATCAAACTCTCGTACAATGGGTGTATTCTTAATCATGAGTTTCTCCCAAATCATTTAAGATAAATAACCTTCATTTATTGCAATCAAGACCCATAAGATGGAATAAATTTCTACTGGAAAGTTATATTCATCCTTGCATTGATAGATGATCACGAATTGGTCTGGAATATGAAATGTGACTTCATTTCATTGGAAATTGATATGATATCCACATAAAGAAATCCAATCCTTGCCAAGAATAAGATATAATTCCACTATAGGAAGGATATCAAGATTTATAGTAAGCACTTTCCCTAAAACTTCAATTGGAGAATAATTTTAAACTTTTGATGTGACTGTTGTGACATTTGCAGTTGTCATAGCTAACTCAACATCTAATTATTGAGGTAATATGGCGATACCCTTATAAAAATATTTAGAAATAAAATATTGGGTGGATCCAAAATCAAATAAAACATTATCAACTTTAGAGTAGATGGTAAGTGTACCTTTCATAACTTTATTATTATACTCCACATTACCGATAGTAATTTCATGTGACTTTCCTTTTTATTTGGCCTTAAGAGTTTTTTGATTTTTATCATCAACAATAAGCCTTGTATTAAGGAATTGATTGGAATAATTCTCTATTTCTATGCACTTGTAACATTGAAGTGTAAGAGGTGAATTATGTGTATCATTTTCTTCATTCGCATCATTAGACATATTTTTCCCATCACTTCGGTATTCAATTATTTGATGGCCTTATTTTCCAAACTTAAAACATTTACTAGTCCCTTTAAGACAATTCCCACCATGTTTCTTTTCACACATTGAGCATAAGGTAAAACTCATCTTCTTTACAATGTGGTCTTTAGGTTTTCCTTTGAATTCAATTTTTCTCTTCTTATCAAACCCATATGACTGATGGGTTACTCCAATCTCCATCTCAACCATGAGAGCACATCGAACAATTTCCTCATAGCTATTGAAGTCCCATATGGCTAACGCCCTTCATAGAATTGGTTTTAAGCCACTTAATAATCAATCAATCTTACTCATATGTTGGATAATAATTCCATAAGCATACCTTTCAAGTCTTGTAAAATTTTCTTCATTGGTACCAACAGATTCATCATCCTTTTTCTTAAGTTCAAGGAACTCCTTCTCTATTTTTTTTCTATGAATATGAGGAAAGTACATATTGAAAAATAAGTTCTTGAACTCGTCCCATTCTGGGACTCAATTTAATCTCTTTTCCTTGTATTCTTGATAAGATTCCACCATTGATCAGCTTCACCTTCCAAATGATATACTTATAAGATGAATTTATCTTGTTCAGAACATTGTAGAATTGAAAATACCATTTCAATGGTAATGATCCATTGTTCATCCACTAATGGATCATAAGACCCGCGGAATGAAGGTGGACAATGCCTCATGAATGATTCAACAGAATTTTGCTCCCTCCTTTGTTCGTTTGGAAGTACAGCATTATTCATATCTTGATAAAGTTGTGTGAGAACGGATAAAATATTTTTCATTCTATCTCCCATAACATTTGGTTGCCCAGGGGGACAATCATTTCATTGCCCGTCACATTCAGCAATAACACGGTTCCTTCAGGTTCTATCCATTAACTAAAACAAAGAAGCATAGTGTGAGAAACACTAATCATAATATGAAAACAATATAATCAAGAATACAATATCAATTTAGGACACCTTAGGTGTTATCCTAGGTTATTCATGGTAATTTCTAAAACACTAGGATTGTATCCTATACTTATACATATCCTTAAGGATTTCCCATTCTAGTTTCCAAAGGTTAACTATACCTTTACTCTGATACCAACTATAGATTCCCATTCATTACATACATTGATATCACTTCAGAATTGATGTATTTTTATTAAAACATATAAAAAAACTACGATAGGACTCTATAGGAATAGTGTCTTTAGAAAATGGGAAACATAAACAACTAGTTCATAAAACATTTACATTGTCTCCCATTTATTTCATCATAACTAGAATCATTTTTTAAATATAATACATAATACCCTTCATCGCATTCTATGGAAAATACATATAAAAGGGTGAGATTAAATGCTCAATATGGTTAAAAAAATGAAATAACAATAATATCATATTTATAAGAACATATAATTTAAAAATATTATCCTTCATATAAAAGATCACAATATCATGTCATGGGATAAATCATAAAAGTGAAATGTAATCCTAATAGTCATAACATAAGACATGAAATTATTTTTCATACACACGTAATCATAGAAAATAATTTCATATTATTCAAGGCTCATTTCCAAGACCATCATACCAGACAAAGTCCATTACTGAACTGAGTTCTCTCCTCCTTCCATCCCTGTATCACTAAACCAAATTAACTTTTCATTCCAAACATGTCTATCTCATGAGATATAAATATTTACCCAATTAATTGGAGGGAGATATAGTTCTCACCAATATCATAATGAAAACATTCTTACGTGTGCCACAAAAAAATAAATATTTCATCATAGCATAACCCATGTAACAAAATGGGATTCTTAAACATTATTCCATCATAACATAATTGATATATAATAAATATAATTTATAAAAATAATTCCATAATAAACATAATCAAATAAAATTAATAATATGGATAGGATCATAACCCTATTTTATCTTAGATGTATTTTTTTTTTGATAAAACACTTGAACTTAATTCATGAGGAAAATATCTTTTCTTCTTTAAAAATGATTTCTTTTCTGAAAATGTAATTAAATTTTAAAAGAAAAGAATTTAGTTTAAAATACACTTGTAAAAGTTTAAAGGAATATTCTTGAAAATAATTCATTATTAAGATGTAAAAACTTGTTCATTCCATATAAGTTAAAAAACATTCTCCTTGAACTTTTATCGGAAAAGTCAAAAAGTACCTCGTATGGTAAACAAAAGAAATATTCCTTCCATACCATGTTGTAAAATTAAAAAAAGGGTTAAAAATGACTTTAAATATAAATATAATAATATTAAACAATTTATGAAAACATTTTTATAAAACATAGACATAGATGTTAAATATATCCCCAGTAAATAATTACGAAAAAATAATCTCGGATAAAAATGAGATTGTCAAAGTTATCCCATACCTTAGGTCTGATATCCTTAATATGTATCGGAACCTCCTGTATGAAGATTTAAATAATGTTACTTATTTATTCCATAATCATAATCATTTTTATTATAACATTTATGATCATATTTTCACCCATTTGTTAGTAACATTTCATTGTTACTCATTATTCGGGTATTAACTACTTTATGTTATTATGTTTGTTTTGTCAGATAAGTTTTTTTCCTATTTTTATATTATGGTTATATGATTTATAGCATATTATCATATTTATATATTAACATAATTTATAAATTAATAGTTTAAAAAATATTATGTAGAACGAACCACATCGCACCGTAGAGCTGGTAAGTCGTACGTACGCACGATCGACGATATCTCTCTCATAATTGATGAATGGTGTTAAAGTGGATAGTTTATAGTTTCTCATAATTAGTATCATGTTATAATGATAATATATATTTATTATTTCTACAATTATACCCATCTATGTAAGGTGGTGGTGCAAAATAGATTACACCACGGTGTGGTGACGATAAGTCGTACATACGCACGTGTGGTGATTTTGTTTTTTGTAGTATGGATAAGAGGTGAAATAGGGTTGTTTAATTTCTATAGTAACATATAAGTATATTATTGATACTTATTTTATTACTTTATAATGAAACAAATAAATAAGAGGAAGTAGAAGAAGAAATAAATTTCAAAGAAATTGTAGAAGAGATTACCACTTCCACAACGTGCCTCCTTTAAATTTCCTCTTAGGGCACTAGAGTTGGTCTTTTGAGAAGACCAACACCTCTAGAATGTAACTAGGGAAGTTGAGAAGAGAAATGGGAAGGGTTTTGCCGAGATTGAAGGCTGAAAATGGAGTTAAGAGGAGAGGGAGGAGGTTCCATTTTATAAGAGAGGAGAGGGGCACTTTAGGAAACTCTAAAAATATTAATTTATTATAAATTCAATTTCGACTAAAAATGGTCCAAAACTTATTTAATTAAAATATAAGATGATTATGGTTCTAATAAACATCATCCAATAATTCTTATCCATGTTTAGACTATTTTTTTATTCTTTTCTTTTTTGTTTAACCCTTATTTTACCCTCTTTAATCTTACTGTGATATCATGTTATTTAGACATTATGGGTTAATATAATTACAATATCATGTCAAACGACCAAAAAAAATTATTTATGACATATTTGAAATTATATTAACCATTTGAACAAATCTTAGATTTTTTTTAATTTAATATCATTTAATAAATTATTTTATGTTTTAAGTTTTGAATTGTGTCAATTTTAGACACTATTCATAATTGACTTATTTAAAAAATCATAACAACCTGATTCCTTCAAAATTAAGGCATTAAATCAAAGATAATATTTCAATATCATCCAAAAAAAATTATTGTGTCAAATTAACCAAATTACATTTTTTTAATATTTATAAATTCATTTATTTGAATCTTTCATTAATGAGCTAATCACTACATCATGATTGTCTCATAAATAAATATATTTATCTAATGTCTAAAAATTATAGATGAAATACCATGATGTAGGAAATATTTTTAGATTTTTAATTACTATTGATTGACATAAATATCAGTTATATAACCCTATATTAAAATTGATTTAGTAAAAGATGTGTGTTTAGGTTATAATTATCTTTGCTTTAAATTAATTATTATAAAATATCATTTTCCCATCCAAGTGAATCCATGGGGTCCCAAAAACGACCCAAAGATTCCCATGGTTGGAAATATCTCATCCAATAGGATTATGATGCATTTTACGTTAGTTTTATATTATTAAATTATTATTATTTTACCGTTATTTACCATATTTACCCTTTAACCATTGTAAATAAAATAATTACGAAAGTTACTATTCATAATGTTCAAAAATAAAATTTACCTATTCACACAATTTGGACCTTCTGATTCAAAATATGGAATCCATTTTTCCAAATTCAAAACATAAAATTTGCAGTAATTAATTTAAAATTAATCTCGTTGTTGAAATGAGAAGACATGTTTTAAAAGTTAAAACATTGAAAAATATTGTAATGTTTTACCTATGAATTCAATGTAAAATTAATGCTAATGGAATACATTATACTAATTGGTAAAAATATATTCTATTTACACTTTTATACCATTAAATATTATAATTATTTATATAAATTATCTCAATGAAAAAAATTGTTTTAAATTAAAATTTAGCGTATTTTTACTATTCATCAAATCATGAAAGTTATTAGAAAAATATGAAAAAATTATCCAAAGTAAATTTTTATATCCCTCTTCAAAATAACATGTCTTTGTTGTCATATATACATTATTAATTTGTCTACATCTTAATTTAAAATGGGTTTCCATTCACAGGTGTAAAATTATCCTTTTAAAAAATAGGTTTTTATACATAAAATAGGGTTTTATTCATACCCTATGACTAATATATCCATTGGATGAATATAAAAAATATTTTATTAAGTATATAACGCATATATCTTATTAAAATAATTACCAAGTGTAATTCACTCAGAAATACAAATATCTAATTGATTTTTATTTTTCATAAATAATTAATAGCAAATGAATTCATAATGTATTTTCATAAGTTAGTTATAATTTTTCCCACTAACCTAATGGCTAGGATATAATGGTAATTTTATATTATGGGAATATTGCAGTTCATTAAAACCCATGATTTTATACAAATCAATCTACTAAAGAATAAAAGTTATTTAAAGAAGATATTTCATAAAAACATCTGGGTGTTACACACTCTTCCCTACTCCTTCTTCTAGGCGGTGGTAGCCCAAGATTCTTTGGGCGGATTGTGGTTTGTGTGCCCTAGTTGTGTGCAGCCGAGTTGTTCTTTCCTAGGTTTCTTCAGGATGAGATGATTTGTGCTTTCCTATGTGTCTTCAGGATGAGATGTGATGTGCTTTCCCAGGTGTTTTTGGGATATGATGTAGTTTGTGGCCCATGTGTCAGTGGCTGTAAAGTGGTGTGGTTTGTGAGGGCCTAGGTGTGTGTGGGTAAGATGTCATTAGGTTATGGCCAAGGTTTTTGTGGGTGGGTTGTGACATGTATCAGGGTCCAAATTATGGGATGATATGTGGTTTATAGGGCCTAAGTGTGAGTGGGCAGGTTGGGATGTTGTTCTTTTAGAAGAGGTGGGAGTGCGAGGATGTTTTCCATTAGGAAATAGAAGCTAAACCATTGGAAAGTGGTATAAGGTAACCAAATCATCAATTTTCTTAATATATTAATTTACTTGACTTTTGTTACATGGTGATTCTACCTTTGTGTTGTTTGGATGGCTAGTATACCTAGTTAGGTGTTATTGGGTTTTGTTGTTTTCTCATAGGATAAATAGTATGCTTCCCTCACTTGTGTATGAGAGAATTTGGGTTTTCCTACTAAGTATACTTGTGTGCTCACCTTACAAATATAATACTATTTCCAGGTTTTGAGGAGGATTATATAGATCATTCTAGCCCTTACTAGCTTAGGCATGGGGACAGTTTTTGTGTCACTGTTTAGCCACTATTTTGGTATTTACATTGGAGTTTTATTATATTCATAAAAGATTTATTTTAAACATTCATATGGGATTGATTTTGGATTATTTTATAAATATAGTAATTCGAGTTGTTTTGGGAGGGACTATTTTATCTCTCACTCTTGTTTTCTTTAAAAAACTGCAATGCCTCTAATTTTGTGAGATTGTATACCCTTGGTGTTGGTCACCACCCCGGGGCCTACTGGAGCAGCGACTTAGGGGGCATTATCTGCATTTCTTCATCTCCATCCCTAGAGGTGAATCTTTATTGAGAGGGTTTCATGAAATTTTTGGTTATTTTATATTAGTTAAAATTTTATTTTTACCTAGAATTACTCTATTTACCATTAATTGTGGTAATAAAAATGTTAATAAAGTTACTATTCATAATTTCCAAAAAATAAATGGTGCCTATTTTCTAAATTTGGACCTTTAGATTACAAATATGGAATCCATTTTTCAAAATTCAAAACACATAATTAGAAAAAAAAAATTAATTAAAAATTAATATTCTTGACATATCAAGTAAACAATTTTTTAAAGTACAAATGTATAAAAGTTCACCATGTTTTTAAAATGTATTTCAATGTAAAATCGATTCCATTGACCTAAATTTCATTAATTGATAAAAAATGATTTAATTATACTTTTAAACCATTAAAAATTTAATTTAACACTATAAATAAATTTGATGAAAAAGGAGCTTCGAACTAATATTTTTATTATTCATTATTCATCAAAATATGAATGTTCTCTGAAAAATAGAAAAAAAACAAGAAATGTAAATTTTGATACTCCAATTTGAAAGAAGAAGTTTATTTTTTTGAATATAATTTATAAAAGTGATAAATACTATATTTAAAATGGGTTCTTGGTCAAAAGGTGGTAAAAATGCCTTTTTTTTAAAAAAAAATACTTCTTTTAGGCATAAAATTGAATTTTTTGTTATATCATGTGTAGAAAACACATAAGTTTAATTTTAAACAATAAATTTGATATTATATATATATTTCATTAATATAATCCAATAAGAGTGATTTTATTTTTTATTTGCAATAAAACATACTTGTTAACATTTAAATAGTTTTTCAAAAAAAACTTTTCCTTAAAATTGGTTTTATTTTCATTTATAATTAATTGGTCACCAAAAAACAAATAATATATATAATTGTAAACAATATTTTCATAATTCAATTAGTAATACCCATTAATGTGATTCTGATAACTATGTTATAATGATAAGATTTAAATAATATTTAGTTGTTTGCTTAAGCATGATGTGGTGTATCATGTACACTATCCAGCATAGTGTTTCTTTTTAAAGAAAATTGATATGTTATATTATCCCCCATTTAATAAATTTTTCCCTTACAGTTTGAAATTACGATTGAAAACTAGTGGTTTGACTTTTCCAAATATTATAATTCAAATTTCACATCGAAAAAAGGATAAATGAAACTCACACTTTAAAATAAATAATGTGGATTATAATGATCACTTGAGATAGCACATTAGAGGGTTCCATGTAGAAAAACATGGATATGGAAGAAAAAATAACTATCATGTTCTATTTAATATTGATAGATAATATGGACATGAGAAATTTTAGAATCATAAAACCATAAATCAATGATAGGTTAAATGGTCACTTATTTCCTATTGAAAAAATTCAACATATAACCTTTTTTGTGAACCTTTTCATAGAGTTGAGGAATTATTTTACTACTTTGACTAAGAACGTAAAGAAATATACTTACTTGATAAGTAAAGTTTCATCTTTTAATCAATTTCTACCACAAAACTCATCTTTTACTTATATTAGGTTCACTAGGATAGATACCCTAATTAGGGGTGAATCAGCGTATGAGAGATTAAAAAGACGGCCCCTTTGATCTTGATTAATTGTTAGACAAAACTCTCTTCTCTATCATTCCTATTGTAGATTATTAAAAAATATTAAAGAATGAGCAGGAAAAAGCAGTTTTACTTGGTTCACCCTCACTGGGCTACGTCCAAGGAGAACACACCGACAATGTGTTGATGTACCAAATCCACTAAAAGTGGACTGTTGTTTACATGTTTGAAGTGGACTCATTGTCCCTCCTAGATTACAACCCTTAACAATTTGATAACTCACTGCTCTCTCATATGAAGTGAACTCACTACTTCATCAGAAAATCTACTCATAGTTTATAAACCTATAGGTATCTTCATTATCACTATTGAATACATACTTGGTTATACATAGATGATCTATTGAAGTTCCACATTCATCCACTGATGAATAACACTTTTCCTCTGAACACTAGGAAGTACCTTTAGAAACTATTTCCCTAAGCACATTTCCTTCACAAAGCTCCCACTTTTGCAATGCCCAAAAAAGCCTTTTTAATGCTCCAACCTCTTCACAAAGCTCATAGGTTTGTAGAGCTCATAGGTTTACAAAGATCACTAGATCACAGAGCTCTCTAGATCACAGATCTCTCTATATTGTAGAGCTCATTGTTGGCCTTTGTAATTTCACAAAGATAAACAAGCCTTTGAAAAGAACACATCCTCCGCAAAGCCAAACTGGGCTTTACGGCATGCCTTCCTTTCCCATAGATCAATTGCCTTTATGAATTCCCTTTTTTTTAGAAGTTCCCTGATCTATGAATCTCATTAGAAATTCTAGAGCTTATGGTTTTTTGTTTGATCTCTCTACTTTTCTCAAGGGGGTAGAGGACTATTTATAGGCAATCCCATCAACTCGAGAACCTTTCATGCAAAGTCAGCACCATGTCAGCTCAAATCGTAAAGCTCTAAAATTTCTTCCAAAATTAACTCTAAATCACGAAGCACCATTACAATTTTTAGATCACAGAGCTCGTCGTAATTTCAGAGTGTTCCATAAATTCCTTTTCACCACCACCTCAATGCTCCCTCACAATGATCTTCACCTCTATTGCTCATGAAGTTCTTCATAATCATAGAGCTCACCATAAACATTCTTCATGTCTTTGTTAAATACCATTCATGAATCCCATCTTTGTGAAATTTATGCCTTTTCCATATTTTGATAATATCTTCAAGGAAAACCACTTTCCACAATGCTCACCAAATCCCAAATTTTGGACCTAAAAATTTGGAAAATAATGGAAAATAGAGCCACATTGTATCTGTTATTTTGTACCACCTCCAGATATTATGTTCCTTTTTCATGGTTCTTTGTCAGCATGGATTGTCAAAAACTTCTATAGAACTAGACAATTCACCATGAAAACCTTATTTGTCAACAAACACAACCTACCCAAAAATGCTACAATGTTACCTTGAGGGTTTTTTCCCAAAAATACCTCCCTATGGGTTTATTAAAAACTCTTCTCATAACAATTCTCTGCACTTTGATACCTCACTGAGCTCCTTCCGTCATCTACCATCATTAGCCTCTTGGGATTCAGATAGTGACCAAATATTAACTCACCACATACTCTTAGCCCTCAAGAGAAATTCTCAGCATAAGAAACAAGAGTAGTATGAAAATCTCATCAATGAATCACTTCATTTCTAACAAAAAAATTTGATACCATTCCGACACCACTCTTTCTCTTGCATCACAAACCTCGGTTGTTATGATATCTAATCTTTTATTGATCACTTCAAGCATCATCGTATTTATTACTCCAACTCCCCATATATTATTTCTCCCCCTATCTCAATGCTCCACCTGTCAGCTTCTCATGTCTTTCCAAAGATATTTTCTCTCATTGAATAGTCTCACATTATTCTCCCCCTTCATCGATGAACCCAAAGGTCACTCATTTGTGGTATGAAACATTGGAAAGAACACATATTAAAACATTAGGGAAAAATAAACCATACCTTGGGGAGAGGGGGTCCCACATCCACATTTTTTCAAGTGTAGGGAGTCGACTAGACTCCCAGAGATAGTCGATGTCTCTCAAAAGCTTCCATACTTAAGGCCTTTGTCATAATGCCTGCAACCTGTAACTCTGTAAACACATGCTCTGACTTTATTAGCCCTTACTCCACCTTCTCCTTGATGAAATGATATTGTATTTAAATTTTCTTTTTCATTGAGTGATGGATTGTATTTTTGATAAGATTGATAGAACATGTATTATCACACTGGATTCTGATTGGAGACATCACTTCAATGCCCATATCATCAAGTTGCTGCTTCATCCACAATAACTATGTGAATTCTTGAGTGGTGGAAATATAATCAGATTCTATAATGCTCAATGAAATGAAATATTTATTCTTAATTTTCCAATAAATACACATACCAACAAGATAAAAAGAACCTCCCAATGTATATTTCTTGTCATTTGTTGATTCAGCTGAATCTGCATCTGTATATCCCAAAATCTTTGGATGTGATTTTTCAGTATACTTCAAACTGAAATCCAAAGTTCCTTTGATATACTGAATAATTATTTTCACTACAAGGATGTGACATTCCTTATAATTTCTTTGATATCTCACTTCATGGCATGTGGTGAAAACAATATCAGGTATTTTCACTATCAGGTACAGTAAATTTCAAATAATCTGCTAGTATTTTGTTACATTAACTGCCTTTCCATCATCATCTTTTGATAATGTCATCTGATTAGCCATCAGAGTCTTCATCTCCTTGGAATTTTCCATTCCAAATCTTCTCATAACCACCTTGGAATATTTGTATTGAGAAATTAATGTGTCATTACTTCTTTGTGTTACCTATAAACCAAGGAAAAACATCAACTCAACTATCATAGACATTTCAAACTCACTTTTCATGAATTCAGAAAACTATCTGCACTGGGCTTCATCTGATTCACCAAATATTATTTCATCTATATAAACCAACACCATCATCCTTTTATTATTTTTTTGTTGAAATATAGATTGTAATCAACACCACCGCATTATAAACCAAGCTTCTTCAAATACTGATCAAGCCTTGAGTACCATGCTCTTGGTGCTTGTTTCAACCCATATAGCACTTTCTTCAACTAACAAACTTTTTTCTCATCTTTTTTAATGATAACACCATCTAGCTTCTCAATATAAAATTCCTCCTCCAAAACCCTATTAAAAAATGCATATTTGGTATCCATCTGGAACACTTTGAATATCTGTTGCACTACAATGGCTAGGAATAATCTGATTTTCTTCATCCTTGAAACTGGTGAAAATATCTCATCAACATCTATACCCTCTATCTAGGAGTATCCTTTTCACACTAGTTGTTATTTATTTCGAATCATTGTGTCATCCTAATTCATATTTTTGCGAAAGACCCATTTAGTCCCAATTAAATTCTTATCTACTAGCCTCAAAACAATATCCCACATCTGATTCTTCTCAATTTGATATAGATCTTCATTAATAGCTTAAACACAATTGTCATCTTCAACTACATCATCAAAGCATTTAGGCTCAATATGAGATTGGAAAGATTTCTACTATAGTTATTTCATTCTTCTTGTCTGAATTGGAGCTGACTAATCACCAATGATATTCTACCTATCAATTTTAGCTCGACTTCTTGACTTCTTTGCAGATATAGACTTGACTTCCTATTTTTTATCATCTGTATCATCTTCTGAATCAGCATCTACCACTTCTGTTCCCCCTGCATTTCTTTCATCTACTTCAATTTCATTATAAAATTGTTCAATGTGATGTTGAATATTCTCTTCCTTTTCTACAATAGTGACATCATTTCTCTCAACTAAATTTCCCATCCTTTTATTAAATTACTTATATACTTTTCTTTTTCTGGAGTATCCAAGGAATATCCCCTCATCTACATGTGACTCAAATTTCTTGTGTTTTTCTTTTTTGGGTATAAATAACTTACTTCCAATGATTCAAAAGTACTTCACTATTGGATTATTTCTCTACCACATCTCATGTGGAGTATTCCCTTCCTTATGACATAATAGAGCCCTGTTAGAAATGTACACTGATGTCAATACTACTTCCTTACAAAATTTCTATGGTAGGTATATTTCAATAAGAATTCTTCTGGCCATATTACTGATGATATAATTTCTCCTTTAAAACACTCCATTATGATTAGGTGTTCTTATAAAAGAAACTTGATACATTATCCCGTATTTATCGAGATATTCTTTCACCTAACTATTTGTTAATTTCGTACCATTATCAGTACAAAACTTCATAATTTTCTACCCAAGCATTCTTTCAGATTCCCTTCGATATTGTTTTAGGAAACTGAACACATTAGACTTATGGGAAATTAAAAATACCCAAGCCATTTTGCTATATTCATTAATTAAAAGAACATAATAACTCTTTATGTCAATGTCTTTTGGTGTGATAATTCCAAAAACATCAGCATGTATCAATTCAAGAACTCTTATTGATTTATTTTCCTTTTCCTTGTACATTTTTAAATGATCTTCTCCTTTTGACATGAATCACACTTATGTGTATGACCAAGTGATATCTTAGGGAGGTCTCTTACTACATCACAATTTACCTGATCTTCTAGGGATAGTTTGAATATATGACCAAGTCTTTTAAGCCACAACTTGTTTTCTTCCTCTCTAGATAGAAAACACATATCTTCTTCTCCACTTACTAGGTAGAGATTTCCCTTTGTTATTTTTTCCTAAATAACCACTACACCATCTCTTCATTTGATGACACACATTTTCTTAGTAAACCTTATAAAATTCCCTTAGTCAAAAAGTTGACTCACACTAAGAAAATTGTGACTGAGAGCTTCTACTACTAAGAAATCAGCACGTCTCATTTCGTTTCCCACAAACTTGTCATTTCCTGAGCCAATAATCTTTAGGCCTTCATCGTTTCCAAACATGAAAACTCCTTCTTTATCATATTTTATGTCTGTGAAAAGATCCTTATATCTTATTATGTGGGATGTGTAGCTGATGTCAACGATCCATACACCAGAATAGTATGATTCTTTAAGGGAAATTTCAGCAACCACTTCCTTCTCAGCTCTTTTCTTCTTGATCCATATTTTTGTCTTCACACTCAGCATAGATTGAGAATCTTGATCTTTCTCGAAGTATGATGGACCGGGTTCATCTTAAAGGACTACAAATCTGTCATGAATTTTCAACTTCACTACTGGTTTATTGATATTCTTCTTGTGAAAAGTTTGATTCTACTTTGGAACATTCCTCTACATGAATGATGTATAGTATCTATCCATATGTCCAAATCCTCCATTACAAAAACAATATCCCTTGAAAGATATTTTAGAGTGTTGATATCCATTTTGCTTCCACTATTTATCTTGGGATCTTCTATACCTTTCATCTATGGAACACAAATTAAGTGAGTGTCCCATATTACCATAGTAATAGAACATTATATAGGTTTCATTCCTTCACATCACTTCTAAACCATGGGGTCTCCCTTATGTTATCTAAATCTTCATATTCCCCTTCATGCCCAAATCCACCTTTAATCTCAGAATGGGTGCTTGTGTTCTGACTTAAATTTTCAAAACTTTTTGTTTTCAGTCAAGACCCACATCAACCTTAGCATCTGAACATAATTTATACTTCCTTTCTATGGAACCACTATGCTCCACTTTTAGCTTCTCAGTTTTTTGAGTGATATGCTTTCATAATGTCATAGTAGGAGTCAAGAGTTTTTCTTTATCCTTAACCATTTTCTGTAGACTGACAAATTCTCCTTCCAGTTATTTGATATGCTTGATGTGATCTTTCATTATGTTATTCAAGCCATTGATCTCCCTTTTCTATTCTTAAACATTGATTTTATACTCATTAATTATTCTAAGTCATCTGGTGTTGATGACTTGAGTTTCTCAATTCCTTCTATCAACTCAGACTTTTCTTCTTCTTGATGATACATATAGAGTTTGGCGTCATAAACTACATTATTGTCTTTCTTTGTTTGGGATCTTCAAACATATATCTCTTTAAGATCATCCTCTAACTCAGCTTGCATATCAACTCTTCCTTCAATATATTCTTCTTTATCAATGTTGGTTTCTTCCTTTTTATGAGTACTACCAACAACTGTCACCATATCATTTTCTCCATGATCCGTGTAGTTCTCTATCTCTTCAACCTCATCAACCTCAGACTCATCGGAACTATCATATTCATTTGAAATAAGATTATTCTTCTTAAATAAATTTCTCTTGAACTATTTCTTGCCTTTCATATAAGCTGAAGACTTCTTCATGGGAATTTTGGCTTCATCGACATCATCAATTTCTTGGAACATCTTGGGGAACCTTTCCACAAGATGACTAACCATTCTACATCTAAAGCAGGAAAGTGGAATTTTCCCTTTAAACTTTCCTTTTCCTCTTTGAATATTTGAGAAAGGAATGATTTCACCTCATCTGTCTCTTCTTCTTCCTAATAATCTTCAATAGTTACCTTCTTCATGGCTTTGAATTCCACCTATTTGGATTTCCCCTTTTCCATAGAATCATTATCATAATTTCACATTTCATATGCTAAAGGTAATATGTAAGTTATCTAGTGTTATCTCTTTTAGATCCTTGTCTTCCAGTACTTAAACCTTTGTATTTAAGAGAGGTGAAAGTTTCCTTGGTATGTGATTCGCAACCTTTGTGTTTTCAATGACTTCACCAAGACCTTTCATGCCTTCCATTACAACATTTACCTTGTCAAATAATGTATCAACAGACTCGTTTGGATTCATTCTATGATCTTCATACTTGTTCTGCAACACTTATAGATTTTATTCACTGACCTTTAAATCTCATTCATACATGCTCAAAAGTTTTTCCCACATGGTATGTGATGATTTTCATGACATCCTCTTTGTATATATAGTATTGGATTGAGGTCCTCCTAAATCATTGATTCCCTTAGCACCAACATCCAAATATCTTTACTCGGCTTCTGATAATGCACCACAATTAATTTTGGATGTTATACCATGCATTGCTATTATAAACACATTAATTCTCAAAGATCAGAAGTAGTGTTGCGTCTGATTCTTCCATAGATGAAAATTATTCCCATCAAAGATTGGAATCCCTTTATGATTACTGACCTCCATTTGAGAGAGAAACACTAATATCAACCTTTCCCTCTAATATCAATTGTTAGGTCCACTAGGTTAGATACCATAAGTGGGGGGTGAACCAGGGTGTGACCGATTAAAATAATAGCCACTTTGATCTTGTTTCATTGTTAGACAAAACTCTCTTCTATCTCCTTCCTGTTGTAGAGTATGAACAAATCATAACGCATGCACAGGACAGAACAATTTTACTTAGTTCACCCCCACTAGGCTACGTCCAAGGAGCATACATCAGTAATGTACTGATGTACCAAATCCAATAAAAATGCACTGTTGTTTACATGTTTAAAGTGGACTCACTGTCCCTCCTAGTTTACAACCCTTCACAATTTGAGAACTCATTGCTCTCGCAACTAAAGTGAGATCACTGCTTCTTAAAAATATCCACTCATATTTTATAGACATGTAGGTATCTTAATTATCACTAATGTATACATACTTGGTTATAGATAGATGCTTTATTGAAGTTCCACATTTATCCACTAATGAATAAAACTTTTCCCTTGAACACTAGGCAGTCCCTTTTGAAATTCTTCCACTAAGCACAATGCCTTCACAAAGCTCCCCTTTTTCAAAGCTCAAACAAGTCTTTAAAATGCTCCAACGTCTTTGGGAGTCTCAGAGGTTTACAGAGCTCATAGTTTTGTAAAGATCACTAGATCGTAGAGATCTCTAGATCCCAAAGCTCACTGCTGGTATTTGATATTTCACAAAGCTAAACAAGCCTTCACAAAGTGAATATCCTCTGCAAATCCAAACTAGCCTTCATGGCGTGACTTTCTTTAGTAGATCTCAACTGCCTTTACAAATTTCCTTTTCATTCATAAATCTCCCCTCTCTGCAAATCTCTTTCACAATTTGAGAGATTAGGGTTTTTTTTTGATCTCTCTACTTTTCTCAAGGGGGTTGAGGACTATTTATAAGTGATCCCAACGACATGACAACCTTCCACGCAAAGTCAAATCCATGTCATCTCAAATCGTAAAGCTTAGAAATTTCTGCCGAAATTCTCTCTAAATCACGAAACACCAAAACAATTTTCAGATTGCAGAGCTTGTCATAATTGTAGATCAGTTCGTCTTCGCATCATTGTTGCAATGCTCCCTCTTAATTTTTTTCACCTCTATTGTTCATGAATATCATCGTAATTGCAGAGTTCACCATCAACATTCTTCATGTCTTTCCAAAATACCATTCATGAATCTCATATTTTCAAAACTCATTCCTTTTCAATATTTTGATGATATATTCAAGGAAATACAATTTTTGTGATGCTCACCAAATCCCAGATTTTGGACCCCCAAAATTTGGCAAACACTAGAAAACAATGCCACCTTGCATCTATACTTTTTTACTACCTCCAGATCTTTCATTCCTTTTTCGTGGTTCTTTGTCAATATGGATTGTAAAAAATATCTTTGGAACTCAACAATTAACCATGAAAACCTTATTTTGCAACAAACACAACCAACCCAAAAATGATACAATGTTTCGTTGAGGGATTTTTGGCCAACAAGTTCATTTTATGAGTATTAAAGATGAATTTTTCACACCTAAATCCCAAAAATTAGCTTCTAGATAATAAAATAATGCAAAAAAAAATTAACTATATATTTCTCATGTCTTTATACATTAACCAAAAAAAATTTAGGGTAATATAAAACAATTCTCCAAAATGAATAAACCATTGAATGATTAAAAAAGCTTTTAATATCCAAAATTCAACAGTAATACCCAATGTTTTGTTGGGACCAAGTTGGATGAAGAATGTATTAAGAAGAGTTTTTTTTAAGAGTGTTGTATTTTTTCATAAAGGATAAATTAATTCACTTTGTAAAAGAATTGAAAAATATAATGATAATTTTCTGATATGTATTTCACAAATATCATATGTTTTTTGGAGAAATTTTGATGCAACTTTATAAATGAAAGGATAAGAAAAGTTGATATCAATTATACTCAGGTTTTATTGTAAAGAAGTTGATGCCAATTTTATTAAGGTTTTATTGTGAAGGATAAAATTTGTGGAATGGAGGTGGTGATCTATTTGTGGATGGAATCGGCCACTGTGAAAGAAGAAAATTGGTATGTGGACTGCGATGGGAAAAATGGTTTGTGAAAGGAGTATAGTACACGATAGAGACTGTACCACATTGAATATTTGTGAAAATAATATTATAGAATTTTTCATAGTTATTTTCTATATAAGGACCTCTTATCCCATCATTAATAAGATTTATTTTCATTCGAAAACATCTTCATTCTGAGGAAAAATTTGGATAAGTTAGAAGTAGTTCGCCATAGAGATTTCTGTGAAGGGAAGTAGTTCACGGAGGATAGTTTCTGAGAAGGAAGAAGAAGTTCATGGGATATATTTTATATTATTGAGAGGGTTCATAGGGACAGTACATTGAATATGTTTTTGACGCACTGTAGCCCACAAAGTAAAGGAGACTACATAGGAGATGCAGTCCACAGAGGAACCAGTTGTTCATGAAGTAGAATTGGTCCATTGAAGAATCTGGCATCTGAAAATTGTGGGTGGTTTGTAGAAGAAGAAGGTTTTCTATGAATCACTAACACCATGTGGTTAAAATCAATACATAGAGGATATAGGCAGTTCTCAGAGGAAAAAGTATTGTTCGTAGATTACTAAAGGAAGTTCCATCCAAATTTTGGGTAGGAAAGAGAAGAATTGTTTCGAAAGATAAAATTTTTAAAGTTGACCAATAAGCACCAAACATTTTTTACCCTATTTTGTTAAAAGGGAGAACCAGCACAATTTTATTGATTTCAAAGTTCTAAACGAGTGTAAGGGCACGTCATACTCATTTTATTACACATTAAAGGATTCTTTTTAGTGGATTCTGTGTTATTGTATTGTTTCCAAACCATAACAAGGACGTAGCAACTCTTTTTGTGTAGTTAACCTTTTAAATTACTATTTTCCTATAGATTTTTGTTTGAATTTTTCTCAACAAGGAAAGAAATATTTAACAGGAGGTGAAGGTTGTTTCAAAATTAAGGAAATGTAAAATAAAAATATATCATTAATCCACCACCTCCCACTCTCAGTGATACTTGAATCCTGATTGGGTAACTTTATGTTTAACATAGACCATTAAAAAACAAAATTCCAAAAATTCCACAAAATAATATAAACTATGGTTGAAACCTGAATGTAACACCCCAAGATTTTATGAAAAATATTCTTTTAATTTCATTAATTTCTTGTGTTGTATGCTACACCAAGATTACCTTTCTCTATAAGCAACACCGTATTAGCTTGCAGTATACGCAACACTATTCTTGGATCGCGTTACACACAATTTTGATAATAGTTATTCTACGCAAAATTGAGTATATATATATATATATTCAATGTTTAAATGAAATATGGTTGGATTATTTTATACGAAACAAAGAAGGATTCTTGCACAACATGCAACCCTGACTTGGCTTGCATTACACGCAATCGCGACCTTCCTCGATAGCGTGTGTTGTACGCAATACTGGGTTTTACTAAACAACAATATATTATTATAATATAGCCTTTATGAATAGTGTTAACTAAATTTTGAATTTTATAACATTATTATTCATCTTACACATTTTCTAGAACATGGTATAAGAACAAAATAATTTTTCAGGTAAAATAAGTATTTTTCAAAAAATGCAGTTTTGCCGCCTTTTAATGGAGCACCCACTTTAAATCTAGTTTTTGACATGTTTATAAGTAAAATTTGACAAAATAAAATTTTTCTTTGGAATCAAGAAATAAAAATTTACTTTGGATAAATTTTTCATATTATTCTGGTAACTTTCATATTTTGATGAATAGTAAAAAACACGCTATATTTTAATTAAAAACAACTTTTTTCATCACAATAATTTATCTGGTTAAATTATAATATTGAATGGTTTTAAAGTATAAATAGAATATATTTTTACCATTTAATATAATGTATGCCATTAGCATTGATTTTACATTAAATTCGTATGTTAAATCAATTCGATCTTTTGCAATGTTCTAAAGAAAAACTCGTTTTCTTTCGACAACGAGATTAATTTTAATTTAATTTCTGCAACTTTTATGTATTGAATTTTCAAAAATGGATTCCATATTTGGAATCAGTGGGTCCAAATTATGTTAATAATCTACTTTTTATTTTTGGGAATTATGAATAGTAACTACGGTAAATTTTATTTACCATAGTTAAAGGTAAATCGGGTAATTAAGGGTAAATATAATATTATAAAATTGCCCTAACACATGTCAAAATTATATTGGATGGATAAAAGTATACCCATATCACCTAAGGGTCGTATTAGATCATTTAATGAACTTTTTCCCATGAAAATAACTTAATTATTATTAAAACCAAAGAAAGTGACAACATGTCACTCTCTTAAATCTTATAAGTATATTAATTTTAATTTAGTGATAAACATCATGAAACATAGAACATGATTAGTTTACAGAAATATAATAAAATTATCTACATCATATGAATTTATTTATAAATTTTAGGGATTAAATAATTATCATTAATTATGACACAATAGTGACGCAGAAATTGTTTATCTAGTGCAAAATCAAGAATGCAGTCTTTATTAAACTAATAGAGACCATAAAATGCATAAAAACCTGACCAAAACTTATTTTTCATGTAAATGTAAACCATAATAATCCAATGGTATAATATTGGACCATTTGGAACCTTATAAAAGTGATTATGACACTTATAATATTTTATCTTAAATGATGCCAAAGTTGTCACCTTTATAATTTAATAAATATAACAATTTAAATATTTTGATTTTAAGATGATAAATTCGAGTAAAAGTATTTTTGTGAAAGGTATTAGATTTATCTTCATCATAGGATTTTATTTTTAATTTTTATGCAGCAAATAAGTATATTAAATAATTATACAAAAATGTTGTAGTATTTATTTTATTAAGAGATAAACCAAATAAATGGTTTTAAAAATAATAAAATAAATATTATATGAACTATTTAATGTTCTACACAAATTTTCTATATACATATGACATTTTATGAATCTGTTAAAGATTTTATTTCGAACATATCTTCTGTATATATTTTATTTAAATTCAAATAAATGAATAGTGTTAAAATTGACAATATTGTTATTTTATAAAAATAACATATTATAAAATTGTTTAAAAATCACAAAAAAATTAAAAAAAATTATAAATTTAAATTTATATGGTCTATAATGTTATAAAGTAATCAATTATGGAAAATTCACAACAAATAAGTAATTATTTATTATAATTTAAAATTTAGAATTTTATTACCACAAATAAACTTAAATAGATTAAATAAAGATAAATCAAAATGATAAAGTTTAAAATAAGACCCAAACATGTCTAAATTTGATATTTTTATGATATTACAACCCTATATCATCTAATATTTGAATATGAGTCATTTTTGGAGGTTTTTAAGTGGGGTTAGATTTATTATAAATTAATATTTTTAAGAATTCCAAAGGTGCCCCTCTCCTCCCTTATAAAAGGTCACCTCCTACCTCTCTTCCTCACACCACTTTGAGCCTTCAAGCTCGGCCAAACCCTGCCCATTTCACTTCCCCACTTCCCTATAAACATCCTAGAGGTCTTGGTCTTCTTCAAAGACCAATTTTAGTGCCCTAAGAGGAGGTCTCAAAGAGGCGCTTTAAAGAAGAGGTAATTTCTGTTACCGATTCTTTCACCTTTATTTCTTCTTCCACTTATTCTTATTAGGTTGTTTCATTATGAAGTAATAACATCAGTATCACTCATATACTGATATGTTATTATAAGTATTAAAAAACCCTATTTCACCATCTATCCATCCTACGGAAAACGAAATCACCGCGCGTGCGTACGTACGGAATACCGTCTCCACGCCGTGGTGTAATCTATTTTCCACCACCACCTTAATTGGATGGGTATAATGGTGTAAATAATAACTATATATGATTATTGTAAAGTGATAATGATTCTATAATAGTATACATACACACCAATAAAATTCCACGATCATGGGAATGATATCATCGCTCGTGCGTACGTACGGAATACCGTCTCCACGACGTGATGAGATTCATTCTCAATGATTAACCATTCATAAATGATTATAAAGTATATATAATAAGTAATCATGAAATATATGACATAATAATTATACTGGGTTTATATATATATATATATATATATATATATATGTATGTCATCCAATTAATTCCCTTCAATTCAATGAGGAAACGAAAACAACGTTCATGCGTACGTACGGCCTACCGTCTCCATGAACAGTGTATTTCTTTCCATTTATAGATCTATTATATATATGTATATTCTGAATATATATTATATATAAATCATTTTTTACATTCTGGATGTATGTAATCATGATCTAAGTAACCATATGAATAATTACAAGTCAAAACACGGATGACAAATGAAACGATTTTACCCAAAATGCTCTTTAACATGGAATTTACAAAAGAACGGGTAATATAAAGTCATAAGTGAACAATATATGATATCATAACAATGAATATGATTCTATAATAAGTCAATGACATTATTTAACTCATTATACAGGAGGTTCGGATATGTACGAAGCATATCAGACCTAAGGTAAGGGATAATGTTGCAAATCTCATTTTTATCCGAGATTGCTTATTCGTAAGTATTTACTGGGGTTATTTATATCATCCATGTCCATGTTTTATAAACGTTTTTTCATGTATGTTTAAAGTCCTTTTTACCCATTCTTTACTTTTACTATATGGTATGTAAGGAATCTTTCTTTTGTTTACGCTACGAGGTACTTTTTGACTTTTCCGGCAAAAGTACGAGAAGAATGTTTTTTTAACTTATACGGCACGAATGGATTTTTACGGTTTTATAAAGATTTATTTTCATGAAGCTTCCTAAAAAATATTTCATGACTATTTTCAAGAAAAATCCTATTCTTTTAAAAATTCATGACATTTGGTGAAAATAAAATGATTTTAAAGAAGAAAGGATATTTTCCTCAAGAATTCATTTCAAGTGTTTTATCAAAACCATTTTCCATATAAAATGAAATTATTTAATTTGTGTATGTTTTAAGTATAATGTCTTTATGATTTACATGGTTTCACTTTTCTTATTATGAAATGATATCCATTTCTTTTATATGGATTATGTTATGATGGGATAATGTTTATGAAACCCATTTTATTCGTTGGGTTATTATGAATGATGTATGTTTATTTTGTGGCACAAGTAAGAATTATTTCATTATGAGATGGGTGGGACCTGTATCTCCCTCCAATGCATTGGGTAAAGATTTTATATCTCATGAGATAGACATGGCTGGAACGGTAAGTTAATCTGGTTCAGTGTTACAGGACTGAAACGAGGAGTGAACTCGATTCAGAATGGGACTTTGTCCACTAAGATGGTCTTGGCAGCAATGCCTTGGCTACTATAAAAATCATTACATGTGCTTAATGGATGCCACAGTTACATGTTTTATTCCCATGCTATTTTATCATGTTTTATGTTCCATTATGATCTATTCCTTATGTACTTCCATGTTTTATGTCGTTGCTCAAGATTTTGATGTTTAAACATTATGTTCAGGTTTTTAAGTTCAAATGTATATGGTATGATTTGTTTTATCCATGCTTACCCTTACTGAGCATTTGAGCTCACCCTTTTTATGTTTTCTTTTCCCCAGGATATAAAGAAAGGTTTTAGGTAAGAAAAAAAAAGGGAAGATCTTTATGGGAGATGTTGAAGATCTTTCACCACGATTAGAAGATTACGTTCCAAGTTTCCAAAGACACTAAACTATTACGGTCCTTGTGTGTATATTTTTGTTATGTATTAAGTATTCTGCTAAAGTAATGTAATGTCCATGTACATCAAGCTTTGGGTCTCTACAGTTGGTATCAGAGGAAAGTTTTAGTCAACCTTTGGAAACTAGGATGAGAAAACGTTAGTGAGATCCCTAGTGATATTTCTAAGGTATGTATAGGGATGTCCCTAAGGATAAGTATACGTATAGGATATAGTCCTATAACTACGGTAACGATCTTAGAATTTAACCTAAGATGTTAGATATTGAGGGTACTCCCCCTTTACTATGTTGTTTTCCCTAGCATGATTTTTTCCTCTCACACTATTCTTTTTGGGTTTTAGAAAATGGCTGGAAACAGGAAGATTGACGATAATGGAGGATATGATGGAAAATGGAATGATATTCTTCATGAGCAACCAAATGAAATGGGATTTGTAAGTCCAAAAATCATTATTATTCCAAATCAGCAATCTCATAATATGATCAATAAACTCAAATTTGGTAAGTTTCCTGACTCGGCTAATAAGAGAAAGATGGAGTTTCATGATGATCATAGAGGAAAGAAAGTTCAATTTCCCCTATGTAAATCATGTGGGAAGAGGCGTCAAAGAGAATGTTTCAAAGGAACTGGAATATTATTTGGGTGTGGAAAAGAAGGACATAAAGCCAGTAAATGCAAAGGAAAAGTTTCAGTTAACACCATGGATGAGGATAATGGTATTTCTACGACATCAACAATGGTTAAATGTTTTAAATGTGGAATGTATGGGCATTATGCAAACCAATGCCCTAAGGGAACGTCTCATAAAGAGAATCAGTATGGTCGTATGGGTAATATTTATGTGGATGATGATGAAGAGACTACAAATGATATGTGAGATGAAAGAATTGTTGAAGCTCAGTCAATGGTTTAAGAAGGTAGTGGAATGATTACATGTTTATCAAGTGTAATGTTGTATAAGTAATCTCATGGTACTATGGAATAAAGATACATCTAAGGATTGTTACGCTGTTGTCTTTCCTAAGTTTTGAAAGTGTATGATTAATGGTACCAGTAACCATGGAAGGTTATTGAGATATTTTTGTAAAGTAGATGATATGCACATAATGAAGGAATAAGAAGATAATGAGATGTTTGATTGTATTCATGAGCTCATGATTGATATAAGGACTAAGTTATATCATGGTTTGAGTATATAGAATTTTGAGGATTTTGGTATGTGGAAAGTGTTAACTTTTAACTGCATTCATGTTTTCACTAAGGTTCAATGGGTATTCATTTTTCTTGAGAATACATGATTAAGGCCTTTGAATGTTTGGAATGTGACCAACAAGACATATCTTATGATATATGGGGATCAATGATGGTATTAAATTTCTGGTAATCGTTTTCACTATATTGTGAGAGTGGACTGCAGTATTATGGATAAGCCTAAATATTGGAATGGATTATGTTGGACATAAGTTAGTATTGTTTAAGGATAGAAGTTTTTTCGATATTATTGATGGGATGTTATAGTAATATAGTTTTAGAAAAAGGATAACCTGCAGGATGGGTGATAGCCCATCGCATCGGACAAGGCTGTGGGAATCGAACCCACAACCGAAGTGTGACTGGCCATTATCTCCTACCACTGGCCTACAGGAAGTCCCTGGTTAGTAGAAACTAGTTTTATTTTATTAAGCAGTATGATATATGAAGTATGAGTTCATTTTTGGAAACATATAAGATTAATCTAAACATAAGATGGACTTATAACTTTTGCTAACATTTTGTTTGAAAGAGATGGAATGACCCATCATTCTATCACATGATCTGCTAATACATCACGAATAACAAATTCAACTTCATTTCATTAAGGGATGAAGTGGAAATTGTTCAATTCACTAACAATAGTGATATTGTACCAAAATCATGCAAGTATTTCTTTTAATTCATCAAATTTAGGGAAATGATCTTGAAAACCAAAAATGTTGTCCTAGTTCCCTTATATCCGATTAATCAGATGGTACCATAGATCATCACAAATCAATAGCTTTGTGATTTTTGGCTTTTTCATAGCCATGTTCTCTACCACTCTCCATCAGAACTTGATGGTTAGATTTTTCTTCCATATCCATATTTTAACCTATGTTCTCCTACGTGGAAACCCAGTGATGAGTTAATTTGGGTAACCATTACATTTCATACTTTAGTTTTTAAAGCCATGTTTTGGTATTCCTTTTTACGATGTGGGTTTCTATTAAACAAACATTCGAGTAGTAAACCATTTATAACCCTGACGAATTTCGAGGGAAAAATTCATTTTAAGGGGGGTAGAATGTAACACCCCGAGATTTTATGAAAAATATTCTTTTAATTTCATTAATGTCTTGTGTTGTATGTTACACCAAGATTACCTTGCACTATACGCAACACCATATTAGCTTGCAGTTTACGCAACACTATTCTTGGATCGTGTTACACACAATTTTGATAATAGTTATTCTACGCAACATTGAGTATATATATATATATATATATTCAATGTATAAATGAAATTTGGTTTTATTATTTTATACGAAACAACGAAGGATTCTTGCACAACACGCAACCCTGACTTGGCTTGCATTACACGCAATCGCGACCTTCCTCGATAGCATGTGTTGTACGCAATACCGGGTTTTACTAAACAACGATATATTATTATAATATAGCCGTTATGAATAGTATTAACTAAATTTTGAATTTTATAACATTATTATTCATCTTACATATTTTCTAGAACATGGTATAAGAACAAAATAAATTTTTCGAGTAAAATAAGTATTTTTCAAAAAATGCAGTTTTGCCGCCTTTTGATGGTGCACCCACTTTAAATCTAGTTTTTGACATGTTTATAAGTAAAATTTGACAAAATAAAATTATTCTTTGGAATCAAGAAATAAAAATTTACTTTGGATAAATTTTTCGTATTATTCTGGTAACTTTCGTATTTTGATTAATAGTAAAAACACGCTATATTTTAATTAAAAACAACTTTTTTCATCATAATAATTTATATGGATAAATTATAATATTTAATGGTTTTAAAGTATAAATAGAATATATTTTTACCATTTAATATAATTTTTGTCATTAGCATTGATTTTACATTAAATTTGTAGGTTAAATCAATTCAATCTTTTGCAATGTTTTAAAGAAAAACCCGTTTTCTTTCGACAATAGGATTAATTTTAATTTAATTTCTGCAACTTTTGTGTATTGAATTTGGAAAAATGGATTCCATATTTGGAATAAGTGGGTCCAAATTATGTTAATAAGATACTTTTTATTTTTGGGAATTATGAATAGTAACTATGGTAAATTTTATTTACCATAGTTAAAGGTAAATCGGGTAATTAAGGGTAAATATAATATTATAAAATTACCCTAACACATGTAAAAATTCTATTGGATGGCTAAAAGTATACCCATATCACCTAAGGGTCGTATTAGATTCATTTAATTGACTTTTTCCCATGAAAATAACTTAATTATTATTAAAACCAAAGAAAGTGACAACATGTCACTCTCTTAAATCTTATAAGTATATTAATTTTAATTTAGTGATAAACTTCCTGAAACATCAAACGTGAGTAGTCTTCAGAAATATAATAAAATTATCTACATCATATGAATTTATTTATAATTTTTAGGGATTAAATAATTATCATTAATTATGACACAATAGTGATGCAGAAATTTTTTATCTAGTGAAAAATCAAGAATACAGTCTTTATTAAACTAATAGTGACCATAAAATGCATAAAACCCTGACCAAAACTTATTTTTCATGTAAATTTAAACCATAATAATCCAATGGTCTAATATTTGACCATTTGGAGCCTTATAAAAGTGATTATGACACTTATATTATTTTATCTTAAATGATGCCAAAGTTGTCACCTTCATAATTTAATAAATATAACAATTTAAATATTTTGATTTTAAGATTATAAATTCGAGTAAAAGTATTATTGTGAAAGTTATTAGATTTATATTAATCATAGGATTTTATTTTTAATTTTTATGCAACAAATAAGTATATTAAATAATTATACAAAAATGATGTAGTATTTATTTTATTAAGGGATAAACCAAATAAATGGTTTAAAAATAATAAAATAAATATTATATGAACTATTTAATGTGATACACAAATTTTCTATATACATATGACATTTTATGAATCTATTAAAGATTTTAGTTCGAACATATCTTCTGTATATATTTTATTTAAATTCAAATAAATGAATAGTGTCAAAATTGACACTATTGTTATTTTATAAAAATAACATATTATAAAATTGTTTAAAAATCAAAAAAATATTAAAAAAATTATAAATTTAAATTTATATGGTCTATAATGTTATAAAGTAAACAATTATGGAAAATTAACAACAAATAAGTAATTATTTGTTATAATTTAAAATTTAGAATTTTATTACCACAAATAAACTTAAATAGATAAAATAAGGATAAATCAAAATGATAAAGTTTAAAATAGGATCCAAACATGTCTAAATTTGATTTGTTGATGATATTACAACCATATATCATCTAATATTCGAATATGAGTCATTTTGGGTGGTTTTTAAGTGGGGTTAGTTTTATTATAAATTAATATTTTTAAGAATTCCAAAGGTGCCCCTCTCCTCCCTTATAAAAGGGCACCTCCTACCTCTCTTCCTCACACCACTTTGAGCCTTCAAGCTCGGAAAAAACCTGCCCATTTCACTTCCACACTTCCCTATAAACATCCTAGAGGTCCTGGTCTTCTTCAAAGACCAATTTTAGTGCCCTAAGAGGAGGTCTCAAAGAGGCGCTTCAAAGAAGAGGTAATTTCTGTTACCGATTCTTTCACCCTTATTTCTTCTTCCACTTCTTCTTATTAGGTGGTTTCATTATGAAGTAATAACATCAGTATCACTCATATACTGATATTTTATTATAAGTATGAAACAACCATATTTCACCATCTATTCATCCTACGGAAAATGAAATCACCGCGCGTGCGTACGTACGGAATACCGTCTCCACGCCGTGGTGTAATCTATTTTCCACCACCACCTTACTTGGATGGGTATAATGGTGTTAATAAAAACTATATATGATTATTGTAAAGTGATAATGATTCTGTAATAGTATATATACACTCCAATAAAATTCCACGATCATGGGAACGATATCATCACTCGTGCGTACGTACGAAATACAGTCTCCACGACGCGATGAGATTCATTCTCAATGATTAACCATTCATAAATGATTATAAAGTATATATAATAAGTAATCATGAAATATATGACATAATAATGATACTGTATTTATGTATATATATATGTATGTCATCCAATTAATTCCCTTCAATTCAATGAGGAAACGAAAACAACGTTCATGCGTACGTATGGCCTACCGTCTCCATGAACGGTGTATTTCTTTCCATTTATTTATCTATTATATATATGTATATTCTGAATATATATTATATTTAAATCATGTTTTACATTCTGGATGTAAGTAATCATGATCTAAGTAATCATATGAATAATTACAAGTCAAAACACGGACGACAAATGAAACGATTTTACCCAAAAGGCTCTTTAACATGGAATTTACAAAAGAACGGGTAATATAAAGTCATAAGTGAACCATATATGATATCATAATAATTAATATGATTCTGTAATAATTCAATGACATTATTTAAATAATTATACAGGAGTTTTGGATACGTATGAAGCATATCGGACCTAAGGTAAGGGATAATGTTGCAAATCTCATTTTTATCTGAGATTGCTTATTCGTAAGTATTTACTGGGGTTATTTCCATCATCCATGTCCATGTTTTATAAAAGTGTTTTAATGTATGTTTAAAGTTTTTTTTACCCATTCTTTACTTTTACTACATGGTATGTAAGGAATCTTTCTTTTGTTTACGCTACGAGGTACTTTTTGACTTTTCCGGAAAAAGTATGGGAAGGATGTTTTTTTAACTTATACGGCACGAACGGATTTTTACGGTTTTATAAAGCTTTATTTTCATGAAGCTTCCTAAAAAATATTTCAAGACTATTTTCAAGAAAAATCCTATTCTTTTAAAAATTAATGACATTTTGTGAAAAGAAAATGATTTTAAAGAAGAAAGGATATTTTCCTCAAGAATTCATTTCAAGTGTTTTATCAAAACCATTTTCCATATAAAATTAAATTATTTAATATGTGTATGTTTTAAGTATAATGTATATATGATTTACATGGTTTCACTTTTCTTATTATGAAATGATATCAATTTCTTTTATACGGATTATGTTATGATGGGATAATGTTTCTGAAACCCATTTTATTCGTTGGGTTATTATGAATGATGTATGTTTATTTTGTGGCACAAGTAAGAATGATTTCATTATGAGATGGGTGAGACCTATATCTCCCTCCAATTCATTGGGTAAAGATTTTATATCTCATGAGATAGACATGGCTGGAACGGTAAGTTAATCTGGTTCAGTGTTACAGGACTGAAACGAGGAGTGAACTCGATTCAGAATGGGAATTTGTCCACTAAGATAGTCTTGGCAGCAATGCCTTGGCTACTATGGAAATCATTACATGTTCTTAATGGATGCCATAGTTACATGTTTTATTCCCATGCTATTTTATCATGATATATGTTCCATTATGATCTATGCCTTATGTACTTCCATGTTTTATGCCGTTGCTCAAGATTTTGATGTTTAAACATTATGTTCATGTTTTTAAGTTCAAATGTATATGGTATGATTTATTTTATCCATGATTACCCTTACTGAGCATTTGATCTCACCCTTTTTATGTTTTCTTTTCCCCAGGATATAAATAAAGGTTTTAGGTAAGAAAAAAAAGGAAGATCTTTATGGGAGATGTTGAAGATCTTTCACCACGATTAGAAGATTACGTTCCAAGTTTCCAAAGACACTAAACTATTACGGTCCTTGTGTGTCTGTTTTTTTTATGTATTAAGTATTCCGCTAAAGTAATGTAATGTCCATGTACGTCAAGCTTTGGGTCTCTACACTGAAATTCATAGTAATTAGATAATATTATCTTTAAAGATAAAATTTAATAATTATAACTAAATAAAATAAATTACTCTTGAAGTCTCATTCCAAAAAAGAAATTAACCTTGTGATCCTCAAGATATGCTAACCATTTCCATAATTAACCTAAATTACCATAATCCTTCAATATAAACATATATTATTCGAAAATATATCTCAACCTTTATTCCTCATATAAAATACCATGTTTTTATATTTACCATGATCATATATAGTTCTATAAATATTGAACATCTTCTGAAACAATATCCATCACTAAATCCCTCAAATCATGTTTTATATATGATAAAAACATTGTTCCAAAAATCAACTTATTATTATTCCATAAAATAGTTTAACTAAAAAGAAAAAATTATACTAACTTGGGACTTCACATAGTCCATTGGTAGGTGATTCACCCTTATCACCCTTAAGTTGTGGGTTGGTTTCTCACAGCCTTTCTGAATGAGATGGCCTGTCACCCATCATGTGTGTTTTCCTTTTTCTAAAACTATATTATTATTTTAATAGTCCCAAAATATTAAAAATATCCTAAAAAATATCCATATCATGTTTTAAATTCAAATTATATCTCACACCTTTTATTTTGCATCCCAAAAAATAATAACACATAATTACCTGAAATAAATGTATAAAAAAAATTAACCACCTTAAAATTTCATAAATGAAGGCCTCAAAAGTTTTTATAAGATATTAAAGTTATGATAAACCTAAAAATTATAAACTTGTGATGATATTTCTAACACTTAAGAAAACATCCTAATATCCAAGGTTGTAAATCCCATCAATTGATACCTACTGTAAGGACCCTACCTTATACAGTATATATTCTAGTGTTTTTTAACTATAATTAACATTAAATTAACTTTTTAGTTTAAATTTTTAGATAAATTGTACAAACTCTTATAACGTAACCCATAAATTACAAATGGACACTTATAATCAGTATCCATTTTCCCCCAAAAGAAAAAATTATAAAATAAAATAGGTTTTCCTTCTATAACATCACAACTCTCATCTATTCATCATCCTTCTCCTTACTCATCCTCTAACCATGTGGAATAGATTTTAAAACTTTGAATGAGGATAAAAAACTCAATAAGGTATGTAAAGAAGAAGAAAACCATAAGTCTAATGAAAAACATGAAAACCCATTTAATGTTAATTAAGTGAATAAAACAAAAAAATCACACAAATAACACACATATGTTTTAACAAAATAAAATCATTAAAACCAATAAAAATAAATTAAAACTGATTTTGGTGACATAGAGAATCATTTAATTAAACCCATTCAAAACCCTTTCAATTAGAATAACCATACGGCTAACTTCCAATATTATTTTTAGCTAATAAGTTGGAGATCTATAATGTGTATCACCCTTCTTATAAGTTATATCAGGCTCAACTATGATCCATTATGGGTATCATACCTTTATATAATCTATATCGGGATTACCAGTGAGCTATAATGGGGCTCAACCCTTCGTATAAGCTATATCAGGCACACCCATGAGCTATAGTGGGGATCAACCCTTCATATAGGCTATATCAGGCTCACCCATTTCATATAATTCTCAATTACCATATCATTAATAAAACACTTTCATCATAAAACCTTTTGAAAAACTCTTTTAATCCAATGTGAAAACACATCAGGATAAAAATATCATTTTCTTTCAAGAACCCATTTTTTATACCAAAAAAACCTTTTCATTGAAAACCATTTTAAATACCAAAATATCTATAAATATATAATGGTATTTTTGTCTATAGAAACATGAAATATTTCCAAGGAATGTGATAATAATATAATGGGAATGGTGGAAGAAAAGTCTTTGTCACTATATACATTAAGAATAGAACATTCCTTTTACCATTTGTCAAAACGTTCCGTAAAAAATACACATAAAATGATTCCTTTATGAAAACCTTTGAATGAAACTAAAAATAGAAATAATATTTATTTAATATTACTTTTATATCCATATAAATAAATATTATAAATAATATAAATAATATTTACTTGGAGAAAAATATTTGTTAATTAAGTCATTAAACATTCAAAGTGTCTCATACCACTTTGAACATTTAAATCATAATATCCATGAAATAATGAATTTACCAAAACATTAAATAACATTATTATAGATAAAATATGGATATAAAATGTCATAGTAGTTTTACATTAACCTTATTAAAGAATAAAGGTGCATATCATCATGAAATGCCCTAGTAAAAGGAGATTGAGACTAAATCCCTTACATTGAGTCTTATTTGTCACGTATGTTCTTTATCATCCTGGATAATAAACATATGTTAAATATTTTATTTATTGAGAACCTTTTTAAAATTTATTATTCATTCTATTTAACATTATATCATGTTATAATATTTAATTAATTAGCAATGTTTAAGTCATACATTTTGATGAAATACAATTTTTGAGTCCAAAATGAAATTGGTAAGTCCAATATGGTCAAAGTGGTAATTATTAAATAAACACAAAAATAATATTAATGAAATAATAATTATTATTATAAATCAATCATACTTTTAAATCCATTAACTAATTAAATATTGATATGAAAAACAAACTATGTTAAAATCATGGAGATAGTAAGTCGTACATACGCATGAGTAGCATTTTCATTTTTTAATGATAATTATAATAAGAAATTAAGTATTATTTTAAATATTAAGAATGATAATAATATAACTAATATAATATTATTCATTTAAATATACTTATATATATCATCTATGTAATGTGGTGATGAAAAAGGTATCACATCACTTCTTGGAGGTGATAGTTAACATGTACGCACGAACAATGTAATCTTTTTCATGTGCATGAAAATTAAGAATTTAATTGGTATATTATTAATTTATATTGATAAATATTTCATGAATATAATATATAAAAATTAATTCCATAAATATAAGAAATGTTGAGATAGGGTAATGTAAAACAGATTATATTGGTTTATAGAGGTGATAGTTCACAAGTACACACAAATGATTAATTCATATCAGATTTGTTAGGAATTAGAGATAGATATAGATGATGATATTAACATAATAACATATTGATATATTTATGATATTTTATCTCATCATGGTTAGAGAATATTTTAAGTATGTAGAAGAATAAATAAAACTAAAACACTTAATTTAAAATGATACCTCTTATACGGATGATCACCTTTGATTAAGAGCTTAACACCTATAAATAGAGTGTTATGACTAAAATAAGTCATATATACTATGGGGATGGAATTTTTAAAGGTATTTTGGTAGATATTTACTAAACCAATCTTGTATTTATGTTTTAATAAATGTTAAGAAGTAGTTCCCTTTTATAAGAGAGGGGAGAGACACTCTTGGAATTCTTCAGAATGTTAAATTAATATAAATTAATTTTCTATTCCAAATGGTCCCAAAATAATTTGTTTCAAATATAAGATGATTATGGGTATAAATAAATTCATACATTAAAAATTATACTTTTTTACTATTTTTAAACCCTTATACTTTTGTTTCAACCATTATTTTTCCTTTTAAATTTTTCCATGATATCATATAATTTACACTTTGTGGGTTAATATTATTAGTATAAAATGCCTAAAGACCAATTATTGAGAAATTTAAGACATTTTAAGACTTATCCCAATTATTTGGAAGAATAATTTATATTTATTAATTTTATATCATTTAATAAAATATTAATTATTTTCAACCCATCTAAATCTAGTTTTGTTGATGTGTCGTCTATTGAAGATGAGAATTTTTAGAAATAATAGTATTTGTGTGGTTTGAATTAACGTCATTAAATATTATTATTTGGTTAGTGAGTAACCTCATATATCACATTGTTGTATTAAAATGAGTCTATTAAATAGATTATCTATGGATTTTTTAAGGAAAAAATTGCGATACCATTATGTGTTGGATTGATTTGGATTTCAACCATTTTGATCAATCCAGGAAATAGGGTAGTAACATAAAGTGTGGATAAATTTAATGAGGTTAGAATCATTATGGGATCATATCTAATCTTCTTATGAAGTATTTAAATGTGTAATTTTGATGGTGGGATTACTGCAACATTGAATTTTCTAATTATGGATAGAACCAATGGTGGGGCACACCATAGGCTAGTGGATGAAAAAAAAGAATGTGTGATCCTATTGATGGTTCAATAGTATTTGGTAAGAAAATTATTGATTTTTTATGATTAGTTATAAGTTTGTATTTTTGTTTTAGTTGTTTAAGTTTCATATGCTTATTGTGATTCTAGGAGGCATGGTGGGAGTCTAAAAACACGTGACAGGTTAACCAAGATTTCATACCCATAAAGGCCAGTTTAATAATTTTGAAAACCCCCATGGATTATTGGATATGGTTTTTATATGGTGGTGAGGTTTAGGATCCATTTTTTGGTATGGGATGAATTTATTTTCACTGGTTATTTGTGTTCTTATTTGGTGGATGGTCAAGATCATAAAATAAACTTTGGAATGTAATTCCAATAGGAAAAACACAAAATAGTTTCATTGGACAAGTATTATTTTTTGAGATGCGTGTTAGAATCTAAAATGAGTTTTTGGAACTTTAGGATCCAAAACATTATTTTTTTAAAGAAAACCCCATGTTCATGGTTAGTAATTACCATTTATCCAAATCGTTCACCAATGTTTGTATAGGGGTACTTCTAGTTTTAACTATGTGTGGTGGCCCAAAAAATATTCTTCTCTGTGAAAAAGAGTTTATAGAATCTCATGGTTGGAACAAGGTTTTACTAATTGTGTGCTACAACCATGTATATTTTGGGGGTTGGGATAGTGTTGAGTATCGAGTGTGCACAAAAATTTTCTTACTATATAGATAGAATGTTTTAAGGACTTATACCTATATTGTGTAGCCTATAATATTATACCATGGTTTTCCAAGATATACATTATAAACATTAATCTCCTTAAAGTCACTAAAAATTAGTAATTTTCTCTCATGTATGTATAACCCTCAAACCCCTTCATATATTCCTCACATTACACAACATCAAATAGTGGGAGCTCCCTTTTCCCTCTCCCATTAGGTGTTGAAGGTTCTCACTTTCCAGAGCTCTGATTTAAGATCTGTTCATTGTATTGGATACCCATTAGTTAGTCTATCAATAATCATTCTTAATTTTTTAGTTTTATTATTTGTTTTTATATGATTTTCATATGAGCTAATATACCCTATTTTAAAGGAGTTTTTCTTTATTTCTAATTTTTATTGATCCAACCTATATTGGGTGAGTTAAGTATCATTTTTATTATATATATGGTATATGATTTTGTTTCCAAAAAATGTTTTATTTATAAAAAATGATATCATTATACGGTAAGATGATTTCCATGCACATTTCTACTAAAATATGATGTGATACAAATTAAATACATAGATTTCTCCTATGATGTCCCTTACAACCATGGAGATTACTATAGGGTTGTGACCTCAACCCAGGTCACTCATTTGGGTGGGTTCTATTAATTTTACTCATTTTAAATGGCATGTAAATTTAACAATGATTCGTTTATGTGTTTTTGGAATGACTTTTAGAAATAGAAAAAAAAAATGGATTAAATGAGTTGCTAAGTGTTGTAGAACATTTTTTCCTAATTTTAATTTGGTAAATATAAGAACCAATGGTGTTTAATTAGTATAATGGAATAATTTAAATGTATTAATTTTTTTATGACATGGATAAATTTTTCATTAAATTAATTCATAATAGTATTTTTTATTATACATAAAAATTACATTCTAATGTGTGTTGACATTCCATTATATTTTCAATAAAAATTGATTTTAATTGAAGAATTAATTTTCATACCACGTAACTCAATCCATATTTGAATATTAATTATGATCATGGATATCATTTATAAGTATGGAAACATGAATAATTATTATACCATGAAAGACTATGGTAACAAAAATGAAATTCATTTATTGTTGTGTCATAACCTTTATGATACATAGACTCCTAATGCACTTTTCTTAGAAAAATATATGGGATGGAAACTGATTCATTGATGAATCTTCTTTTTGATGAACCACACATGGATTTAGTCTTTGACTTAGATAGTGAATTCCCTTATTTTACACCAAGGGTTATTTATATTTACCAAAACTGAATTTTATGCCCTGGATGATTCTCCACGAATTCATTATGTTGTTATGGAACAACATGTATCATTACTTTATATCATTTCAAGTCTCACACAAAGGATGCTAAATGAATTGTTCTTTGGGCACAGTTAAAATTCCCCCATTGACATGAAATTTAAATGGTACACTCCTTTGGATTCCACCAAGTTTATAAAACATAAATTCTGTGGAATTTATAAAAGATTTTGTGTTAATCATTATTTATTAATACATTTATTTCACCATGGGTCCTACATGAATATAGTATGCATGGAAACTGGTCTCATAGGAAAGGGTGACAGTTTTCTATGCAACTATTATTATATTCAAATATATTTGTCTAAGGTATATAAGGTATAGTCATCCAATTATCCTCTAAGGATCCTATTCTCAATACGGATTATTTTTATATTATTTCCTCATTCCCAAATATTAAATATTCCTTCACATTCTTACAAATAAAATTTAGATACCAAATCGTAATATACATGGATAGTAGTAGCCTAATAAGTTTTATAGGCACATTTTCCATGATTTCTTTTGGAACCGAAATATATTATTTGATGCATCTACAGATTGGGGTAAGAAAAAATATTTGGATGATTTATTTAAATTAGAGTGGGAAATTAAAAGATGATGGAAAAGGTATTTATTAGGATTCCCATTGGAAAGTTTTGGGTCATGTTATTTAGTAATAAAAGAATCATATGTCTAATTTCCTACACGTACACCTACTATATCTATATATATACATGGAAAAATTATATGTTACTGGTTTTTTTCATATCTTATTATTATCATCTATATGATTCACTAAAAAAAATTATTGTTGCTACTTCGACTAATTTATCTCTATTTGAATGATATGATCCAGTCTAATTATAAGGATATAGTCTCCCAACCATACCACCATATACCCTTACTGGCAGTCATGTACCTCTTTCATATGGGGAGGGGTGTTTGAGGGTTTTTTTAATGTGTTTTTAATTTTTTTTATAAAAGGTATAGGATTCCTAGTATTTCTAAAAATGGGACCTGAGATGCGTAAACTGCATTCATGCATCTTCCCTCACCAGGAAGCGTGAATGGCGTTCACAATTCCTCTTGAATTTTTAATTAAAAAACATCAATATCAATAAATATAAATATAAATTAATTAAAAAATCACCAATATGTATAAAATTTCAATAAATATAAATAAATAATAATATATTTTAATTAAAAAATCATCAATATGAATAAAATATCAATAAATATAAATAAATAATAATATATATTAATTAAAAATTCATCAATATGTTTAAGATATAAATAAATATATATAAATAATAATACATAGTAATTAAATAATAAAAAATATTTATAATATTTTTCGTGGTGATTTTAATCATCTCGTCCGATTCTTGGTGCACTGTTTGATTTTTAATAGTGTTTATTCATTAATTTTTGTAGCAGAGTTATACAATCAAATTTATTTCCAACTAAATTTTTTAATATGTTAATGTATCCAATTTACATTGACAAACATTTATTCCACTTCATATCTCATATATTAACAATAAGTAAAACGTTCAAGGTAAAAGGGTATCATTTTGTACTTAAGAAATGTGCCATCCATTATTTCACTCTAAATATACGTGAGCCATACTCAGTTTAGAAATAAATAGGATTTAATTTGGGAAATAATGTTTTCCAATACCAACGGATCCAAATACCACATTAAATTAAGACTCATGTACTTATCATCAAGGTTAATCCAATTTTATTTTAGGATGAAGATATTAAATGAGATTTGAAACTTTAATTGAAACGATCAACCTAAAACTCATGAACCCACTTTAACAAATAGATTAAAATTTTTAAGTGAAATAAGAAGGATAATCGGCCTTTGATTGCATCTGTACTTCAACTTTTCTTATATCGGTGATTAATTCAATTAAAACCTCATTCTATTCAGTTTATTTTTTTAAGGAAGAGAAATTTTAAAAAATATACCTCTTACAATAAGATGATATTCCTATACATTCTATAGTAATTATATTTGATTATAATTGATATACTAATTGTGGAAGTAATTTCACATTTCTTCATTTACCAAACCCTTAAGGGAAACACTCGTAAACATATTTATAAAGGTGGATCTCTCCAATAATGGTTTACATGATGTTCCAATATAGAGAATACACTATAATTCATCTTCAACTTAGGACTTTTGATATTGGAAAACTTATATAACTTCACTAAGAATGATCTTATTTTCAATACTTATTCTTTAGGATACCAAAAATATGATCAAACAATGATGATATATTCTTTAAACTTATTTTTGGATATGATAATACATTTAAAATTCATCAATGATGACCGTCTTTTTTTTGTATTTGAAAACAAATTGAAGAATCATTCAAGGATGATAACTTATTTATATTTGTGATCAAGAATTGATAGCACTCACTGCTTCTCAAGCTCTCCCCCTAAGAACTTGGTTTATCATCAATTCCTTATATAATTAGAATAGATGAGGATTATTTCTTTTTCTAGAATAATATCAAATCAATATTTTTCATAATTTCTATAATTTTAACCCCTGAGGGTGATATTTTAACCTTAATATCCTCCAGTGAAGATTGTGAACCAGTAGAAACCGATTCCTTCTATAAAGTCAGAATATGTATCTTCTCAAAATTCTCTAATTGAACTTCTAATTTCATATATATCATATTGTGGTTTTTTATTCTTCAATCATAATCACCTAATATTACAAAATATCCATTATTCATTCAATTTATTCATCATACAACATTTTTTTAACAAAGATTAATGTTCCATGATGTTTTAGGACTTTACATCAAATTTCAAATCATTGAGATCAATAATATTTTTCAAGATTTCTTCAAGTTCATAGATCTTTTTATCTAGAGTGTTTTTGAATTCAAAATAATTAATATTATTAATTTTTAATAATTAATTTAATAATATTATTTATTATACATATATAGATAATAGTACTAAGAATTATTATGAATATAAAATAGTAATTATTTATTTTGGTAGAAGATATGATAATAGTAAGGCACTTATTAAAAAATAGAACTCTATAAATCAAAATAGTAGGGCAAGTAAAACATATATCATAAATATAATATCAACCTAATATATTCTTCTGTTGTGGATGATCCTTTGGCCCATAGCCAAGCATATACCGGATGCTTCCATGATGTGTCTGTTTATGTCTCCACTCTAGTGTACATTTCCCTTGTATATCATCATCAAAAGCCACCTCCACAGCCTCCTATGTGATAAAAAATCTGATTTTTGAGGGACATCAATTCCATAAGTTGTGGAAACATTAGATAAGATATATCCCAATCACTGTACACTTTTACAATTTCCTTATGTTTTTCATTCTAATATCTATTGTATGATATCTTATAGTTAAACAACTGTTAAATTCTTTCATGAACAAGGGGAACAAGAACATCCTGACATGTTCGTGTCATCTCAACAATAACAATAGATATAAACTTTTCATCAAGTGAACAGTGATCATGTGACAATCTTGGATGCACACAAGTGTGTGGGCCTTCTAATTTGGAAATCTTAAAACATGAAAAAAATTTATCATATATTTTCCTTAATTAGAATTTAAATTCTAGCCTATATTTTTTACATCGAATGAGATATTTTTCTTATTCAACACATCAACCACAAATTCCAAATTCCACTCTATATGGTATTGCTTTATCACATTTTTCATGGAAAGTTTACTTTCAAACTCCTGGCTAATATAGATGGAATTATCATTTGATGTAGATATATTCACTATAATTCCTGGTAATTCAGAAGCCAGTGTAATAACATCCCAATCAAACTAAAGTTTATGTGACATTCCTTCAACTAAGGAACTCAATAATGAAGAATGATTACCACAAAAAAGTGGATTTTGTGGATGTCTATCTCTCATAGAAAACTTAGAAGGTTCATTTACCACATCACAGTATCGTGGATGTATGTCTCTCAAAGGAACCTCAGAAGGTTCATTCCCCACATCACCTTCACCCACACTATCTCTGGATGCCTCAACAAATTCTTATTCCTTATATAACATTTAACTCACTATATCACCTGTACACAAATGGATTTCATCTACATTTCCTTCCAAATTACAATCATCTTCTTTATAATTTGGTTCTATCACAGGATTCATATGATGAGGAGGCAATGAATAAGACTGTTGTGAAGTAATGACTTCTACAAAGTTCACGACACATTATTCTATAGTAATTAGTTGCACCACATCAATATTACAAGTCACCACATACAATTCCATCAAACCATTAGTACATCATTGCCTGAATAACCAAGATACATCCATCCAATCCTTATCATCAACCAGAGGGTACTCGATGTGCTATAAACATTCAGGATATTGTAGATGTTGATATGTTATTGATGTAATTGATTTATCATCCCTTAGTTGTAACAGACTATGAATATTATTGATAACTTCATCCAATGTCAGTTAACCATGAATATTTTTCACTCTTTCAGGTGGAAAATTATAACTAAAACCTTTCTCAGTATAAATTACCTCACCATTTCAATATATTTTTATAGTCATGATTACCTAGACAAAAATAATTAATAAAATATTATATACTGGGTAAAAATTTTAAATTATTCAAATTGGTTATGATTGAACAATTGACTTGATCTTGAGACTTTTTATATGTATTGGTTTATTACTATTGAGGTACAGTGATCATGATATTAGTACAAAATAAAATGTAATATAATGTTATATATTTTTATGCCACTTATCAAATGTTTTGAAAATTTTAATTACTTATGAATAAATAACCATGAATTGATCTTGAGACATATTATGGATTAGTTTATCATTATATGATAACCTAAACAAAACCTATGGGTGGACTCCTAAAGACTATATTATCAAAAAAATTAGAAACTTCCAATCTCCTTTTAAATAGCAATTCCTCTTATTGAACACCTCTTGTGGAATGCCTTTTCTTGAATGCCTCTTTGAGGACGCCTCATCAGGGACACCTCTTGTCGATCACCTTTTAATTAAAAAATTACTCACATGCATGTGAGAGGGTATAGGGGTATGAAATACATAAATTTTTTAAGTGGATATGCAGGTCCTTACATACTTAGTGAGAGATGTCTCGCAGGCCATCAATGATGAAACAAAAATGAAATTATTACTAATTATATAACCACATACACAAAAAAAGACACGTAATATCAATTATGCATTGGTTGGTCATCTCAAGATCAGTCATCACACAATACTCTTAATGTGTTTTTTTGATAAACTTATTATGTTCTATATATTATATAACATCACCTATTACTGGATGAAATATATATTAAATGTAAGAACCTAGTTTTTGACTCATGTATAGATACTTTAAATTTAAATCTAAATATCTAATTTGGACCTAATATGGATGCCTAATGATTTAGAAAGGGTCTCAGTGGTGTCAGGGGAAATTTTTGATCCCAAAACCCATCTTTTTTGGGAAAACTAGCCATGTCGCACGGTTGGCGCATGATTTGGCTAACTGTACAGATGGAAATTTCTGGATAGAACCAAATCACAAGGTTTGATCATGGTCGTGTAGACTAACCACAAAATTTCCCCTTATTTCTAGTTTACCATACATTGTATGCGCATGGTTTGTCAAACTGTGGTGACAAACCATGCTCATTCTATTTTCTGGGTAAATTTTCCTTTTTTCCCTTAATGATCTAATTAAGCCACTTCTTCTTCCCTAATATGACTTCCAGTAGGATTTCCCTCCATGGATCTCATTTGGGAGCATTTTGAAGTCCAAATATAGGGATTGAAATATGTCATTCATCTGGGATCTGATCGAGCTTCTGTTCGTCGTGTTAGATGTGCAACGGTATGTACTCAAGTCCTTTTTATCTGTTCTTCTCCTATATTTCTCTCGACCTAATTATCATGACATGATCACTTTACTCTTTTCTTATATATAATCTTATCTGAGCCAAATCAAGGGCCAATACCATAATATAATGATCGTACAACCCTATGGTGGGTGGTCTATAACTCATCCCTCAAGTTTGATGCTTTTTGGAATTGTTATGTGGGGCCCACTGATTTCATCAGGTCTCGTTTATTGAATAAATATGTCATAATTATAATAATTATAACCATATTATTATTATCTTTGCATATATGTGATTAGTTGTTGGTGGTTACACCCACAACTCCATCCATCCCATGTATGATGAAATTCCATAATTGTGCTTTTAGTGTTTTGACACTTTTGATCCATTATTTGGATGTGCTCGATCTTGACCACACTAATGGTATGCCTTCTTATCATAAATTCTAGTTGTATTATGTAATGGTTAATGAAAATTACAACATCACTACCACTTGACCCGCCAAAGGAAAGTGCATTAAATTGATAATTAAATGTGAACAGGAAATTGGAAAGTATACTAAGTATATGAATTTACCATATTAAATGTGAATGAAATATAGATTTCATGTCCATATCACCCCTTACCACATTAATGTAATTTAGCAGAATGAACATTAATTATTGAATATTCCTTAAATGGGATTAATAAAAGTTTCATTCTGTTTGGCCTTATCACACTAATGAAAGGCAAGGTTTGAACAAAATAGACTTATTGATTAATTATGACTTGATTATAAGGTTTAATGATACTTGACCATATCATCGTAATGAAATTCAAGGCCTGAAACAAATTAAATACTACATGAATTCACAATTAAACAGGAATGGCCTCACTTGATCTTTCCTTGGATTCTTCTCAGAGAATGTCATGAGCACTTTAGAACCTCATTCCGATTCAAGGATATTTCTTTCTTAGGTTGAAACCCACCTAGATCCTAATACATTTATATTATTTGGATGCCTGGTATGAAACCATATGATACCTTCAATATCATTACAGGATGCCTTGGATACACTCCTTGGATCCAATATTGATATGTATGTGCCATGGTTAAATCCCATCGAACTCAGTCTTTGCTTAGACCCATTTTACCATAGATGAACTCCTTGGACTCTGTAGGTATCTCATTATGGAATGCTTGGACTCTTCTCCTTGGATTATAATCTTACCCTTTTCCATACTATATTTATTACTGATTTGGTGACCCTTTTGATCTACGTTTCCTTGGTTATTACCTTGGAACTTCATTTTTAAGTGTCGTTACAGGTTGCCTTATCATAAAATGGAACCTTCCCTATTATTAACATGTGACTTATTTATAAACTAGTAATAATAAATTAATGGACTGGTTATATTTATATTCCAGCTGAGGGTTGAAGTAGGTACTTGGGTTTTTAGATACATTATGCTTCTTTACTTTTTATATGCATTCTTGCACACAGTTACATTCCATTACATAGGCTAGATGTTATAGACACCATTGGTGGTGGACCACTGACATTTATCTCACAACATCTCCAAGAGTTTTTTGGTACCTGGAGTAGATTACATGAATACGGGTGTTGAAAAAGGGAATAATACAACTTCCAACAATGGATTTCTTATTGTTTAGTATGGATCTTGATAGTAGAGGACCGAGTTGGAACTCGAGATGCTTGGGATAGTCTTTTGATTCCTTTATGGTTTTGTGGAACATGTTATGCCTTCTATCTTATGTCTATATTTTCTATTTTTCTAGATACATGACATATCATCATTAGTTGTATGCTTGTATGTTATTCTAGATATTTCAGTTATTATTACTATTGTATCTATTTTCTATCGTTCCTTCCATTTATTTGTATTTCTTCCACTATTTATATCTATTTATATTCATCCTCTATGATAAACTTGGGTAATGAGGGAATAGTCACCCCATGGTCCCACCATAGGTCCACACTGCTAGTTGGTAGCCTCTGACATTTGGGGAGATGCTCTTGAGTCCATGTGGCCCACCGGGCTTGGGGCACCTATTAAGTTGCATTTGGGTCCAGGATGTCACAAAGTGGTATCAAATGAATTTATTTTCCTGGTTTACTATTTGGAGACAATAGATTGGATATTAAGAACATTGGAAACTTGATCATAAGTCATACTTGGGCGTCACGAACCCATGTTCAGGGTAAAATCTGAGTTTCATAATTTATAATTTTTGTTCTTTTTTTCCTATTATAGTTGAAATTATTTCACTGTTGGGTAATGCACTTGTCGTTTGGTGTTGTTGACTATTAATCTATTTGAGGATCTTCTTTTATCCTTAGCCTGATGATATGATGTAAAGGAGAATTGTTACATGAATCGTTATTAGCACCTAGAATTCGCATTTCACGTATATTTTCATGCCATATAGGTTCATTTCACTATTTTTCATTACTTGATATGATTGTTATTGTTGAGTGTTGTTGTGATAGTTATCTTATGATTCTAATAATCTTGCTTGTGATTAAGTGATTTTATGTCTCAATTCATGAGTTGTATGGGCCCTCATGGATTGGGATGAGTAATTTACTGATTCGGTCTATTCTGTTATAAATAAATGGGACTCATTTACAGTGATAAGGTGTATGGGCACTGATTCACCATAAATGGATATCAATTATAAAGTGAATCATGAAATTTAAAATGAATTTATTATACATAATTATCCTAACTTTCCATTTTTATGAAAGCTAAAGGATTGAACCTAGTAATTAAATGTAAAACAAAATGAAACTTGTATTTGAGCACTTATCGATACCTGGTCATATAAGTAGGTAGTTGGGGTCGTATGCCTTGGGTAGTGAGTTTTATTAAATTTAGATTTCTCTATTTAAGAAGTCCTTCTGGTTAAACTTGTTCTGAGGTATTTTCCTTGAATTTCTAAACCAGTGTTGCCATGATGTCCTCGTATCGTATGCCAGAAGGGTGGTGATGACCAAGCTTTAAATGTGGTGGGCCCTGATCCACCAGTCTTACCTCTATGAGTGACACTTGAGGTACCACATTCTATACTTAATTTGGGCATGGAATCCCAATTCTGTGATAGTTTCCTACGTTTGATGTAGCCCACACATGGTGTTCCACAAGTTTCACTTATGATGGCTGATTTAACATGTGATTTTCAGCAGCAGTATCATCCTACTTTCACAAGGTATGGCATTCTAAATGCTACAAAATATTTGCTATAATCCATAATATCTATCTTTGATAATCTGTATATGCCTCTAGAGAATAGGTTCAAGCTTTCCACAAACATGCTTCAATTTTCGGCCAAGCGCTGGTGGGATGTTATTACCCAGGTTGGTCGTCATTTGGGAATGTTATGGGCTGATTTTTGGACTGTTGTTTATGATCAGTTCTTTCCTTAGACACTGATATCTAAGATATCTAGAGATTTCATGCATCTTTAAAAGGATTCTATGTTAGTTATGGAGTATTCAGTGTGTTTCATGGAGTTTCAGTGCTTTTCACCACTTCTAGTCGGTGATGAGATTTCACGTGATGGATTTTTTGAGGATGGGCTCCAATATGCCATCCATATGCAGTTGAATTTATTTTTCCTACCTACTTTACCTACAATATACAATTAGGATATTATCATTGAGTTTAACCTAAGGGATGTAAATAATAACAGGCATAGAGGACCGGTGCCACATCAAGCTAGTAGTTCTTCCAGTGGAAAGAAGTGTTCTCTAGAGGTTTCTCATCAAGGTAGTGACAACCAAAGTAACCATTTAGATATCTCTTTAGGGTTTCATCAGTTTGGATGACATCATGGTGTATTCTCACACTCATAGTGACCATTTTAATCATCTTGAGATCGTTCTGAGTACACTAAGAGAACATTAGCTTTATGCTAAGCTTACTAAGTGCCACTTATGGATCAACAGAGTTCACTTATTAGGTCATATAATATCTAAAAAATGCATATATGTTGACCCAGAAAAGTTTATCACTATAGTTTCCTGGGATCATCTTAATAACATGTTTGATATATGGAGTTTCTTGGGGATAACTGTGTAACACCCAAATGTTTTTATGAAATATTATCTCTACTTAATTTTAATTAATTAATATCTTATGTTGCACACAATTATGAGTTTAGAAAAACCACAAGATTCCCTTCGTATAAAATGACATTTTTAACATAGTTATTAGATTAGTGGGAATAAATATAACTAACATATGAAAATTTATGGTGAAGTCATTTGCTACCATTTATTTATGAACAATATAAATCAATTATATTTTTATATTTTTTTATTAATAAACTGAGTGAATTGATATTAGTAAATGAAATTAATAAAATATATATGTTATATACTTAATAAAATATTTTTTATATTCATCTAATAGATATTTTCTTCATAGTGTATGAATAAACCTTATTTATTTTATAAAAACCTATATTTTTAAAAAGGGTAATTTTACCTCCTTTTAATTGTGATCCCTTTCTAAATTAAGATTTTGACACATTAATAATTTTTATATAACAACATAAACATGTTATTTGCAAGAGGGATATAAAAATTTACTTTGGATGAATTTTTATTATTTTTTTAATAACATTCAAATTTTGATGAATAGTAAAAATACACTAAATTTTAATTGAAAACAACTTTTTTCATAAAAATAATGCATATTGTTAAATTATAATATTGAATGGTTTTAAATTATAAATATAATATATTTTTATTATTAAATATAATTTATTCCATTATCATTAATTTTACATTGAATTCATATGTAAAAACATTTCAATCTTTTGCAATGTTTTAACTTTTAAAACTAGTTCTCTAATTCCGATAATGGGAATAATTTTAAATTAATTACTGTAACTTCAATATTTTGAATTGTGAAAAATGGATTCCATATTTGGAATCAGTAGGTACAAATTATGTAAAAATCATTATTTTATTTTTGGGCATTATGAATAGTAACTTCGGTAAATTTTCTTAATACAGTAAAAGGGTAAATTAGGTTAATAAGGGTAAGAATACTATTATAAAATCACCCAAACACTTTTATGAATATCATGGGATTAGTTTTTTTAGACCTAAATCATCCTTGGGTCAAAATGGTGTCCTTTGGAAGCCACTTGGATGATATTAGGGCATTTAATTTATTTTATTTAAAGAAAATTTTAAATATGGCTTACTCAAGTTTTTATAACTATATCATTTTTATATAAGGTTATACAAAAGATAAATTTTATTATAAATACTCATTTTTTATATAAATTTTTTTATTTATCGTGTTAATTTATTTTTAATTTTTAGGAAATAAATAATTACCTTAAAGGTTTATACTTTCATGATATAAAAATTAAATAATTGATGAGAAATCAATAAACCAATTTTTATGAAAATTATAATAACCATAAAAAGAATCAAACACTTGACCAAATCTTATTGTTCGGGTATATTGTGACCATAACCATCCCAAGGTCGATTTAGTGACCATTTGAAACCCTATAGAAGAGATTGTGATACTTATATTATATTATTTAAAGTAATGTTAAACTTTTCACATTCATAATTTAATAGGTATATAGTTTTAAATGTTGTATTTTCAAGAATATAAATTAAACTAATTATATTATTTAAAAATATATTAGATTTCTATTTATCATAATATTTTGTTTTAAATTTTTATTCAACGAATAAGTATATTAAATAATTTCACAAACTTGATGTACTAATTATTTTATTAATAGAGAAACCAAAAAAAATGTTATTAAAAATACTTATTAAAAATACTAAAATAAATATAATTGGGGATAATTAATATATATAATGAATTTTTTAGATTACCTTTACCTATTATGAATATAATAAAATATTTGATTCAAATTTAACTTGTTATGTTAATATTTTTTAAAATTAATGAATTGAATAGTGTCAAAATTGACACTATTGATTATTTATCAAAATAATGTATTATAAAATTATATGAAAATAATAAAATATTTTTAAAAATATATAATAATTTTTATATGGTATAGAAATTTCTAATTTATTTATTTATGGTCTAATTTTCATCAAATAAGTAAATATTTCACCCTTATAATATTGAATTATTTGTTACCCTAATTAAAAAGTAAAATGAATAACTAAGTGTTAATTAAAATTATAAGGTTTAAATTGATAGAAATACTTGTCAAAAATATATTTTTTATGATATTGAAACCTTTTCTAATATCATATTTTAATTTGGTCCATTTTTGAGGTTTTTGGATGGGGTTTTATTTTATTATAAACTAATATTTTTTGTAGAACCTAAAAGTGCCCATCACCTCAATTATAAAAGGGAACATCCTCCCTCACCTCTTCACTTCACTTCGAGCCTTCAATATCTTTCATACCCTATCATTTCGCCTTATAAACTCCATAGTAACATTTTATAGGTTATTTTCTTCTCCAATGACCAAATATAGTTCTCTAATAGGATATTTTTAGGAAGCACGTTGAAGAAGAGGTAATCTCCTCTACCAATTCTTTCAACTTATTCTACTTCTACATAATCTTCATGAGTTGTTTCATTATAAAGTAATAACTCAAGTATAAATTATATACTAATATGTTATTATAATTATAAAATAACCATATTCCACATTATATCCATCCCATGAAAAATGAAATCACCACGCATGTGTACGTACGGCTTACCGTCTCCACGCCATGGTGTAATTTTTTTTTACCACCACCTTACTTGGATGGGTATAATGATGGAAATAATAAATATATATTATTATTATAACATGATTTTAATTCTGAAATATTATATACCATCCAATTCAATACCATTCAATAAATATGAGAATGATATCATCGCTTGTGTGTACGTACGACCAACCATCTCCACGATTCGATATGATTCATTCTACATGATATTCATTAAATAATGATTATATAAATGTTAATAATGAATACATATGGTATATATTATGTTAATATAAATTTTTAATGATATAAATATGACCTATGAAGGAGAACCAGAACTTATTCTTCAAAACATGTATAAGAAAATGAAGTAGTTAATACCCAAATAAAAATTAATAATGAAATGTTATTAACAAAAAGATGATAATAATATCACATATGATATCATAAAAATTAATATGATTCTGAAATAAGTCAATTAAATTATTTAAATCATTATACAAGAGGATCGGATACATACAAAGGAAATCATACCTAAGGTAAGGGTTAATTTCCCAATCTCATTTTTATCTGATATTGTTTATACATAAGTATTTGCTGGGGTATATTTATCATCCACATCCATGTTTCCAAAATATTTAATATTATTTATATTCTTCTACAATCTTTTAAATTCAATTTTACCTATTGGTAAATTTTTATTAAACGGTATGAAATGAATCCTTTATCGTTATTCAATACAAGGTACTTTTTTACTTTTCCAACAAAAGTATGAGAAGAATGTTTTTTTAACTTATACAACATAAAAGTATTTTTTAAATTTTCATAGAACCTTATTTCCATGAATATTAATTTAAAATATTTAAATTTTATCATCAAACAAATTATTTTAGTTTAAAATGGTGTGGTGTTTTGAGAAAATAAAATGATTTTGAAGAATAAAAGATATTTTCCTCAAGAATTTATTTTAAGTGTTATATAAAAATTATTTTCCATATAATATGGAATTATTTAATAGAGTTATATTTCATGTATAATATCCTTATTTTTTCTATGATTTTATTTTGTTTATTATGAATGTTATTTATGAATTCTATTTTTCTACATGGATTATGTTATGATGGAATGATATTTAAGAAACCCATTTTATTCCTTGGGTTATGATGAATGATGTATCTTATTGTGGATCACATAAGAATGGTTTCATTCTGAGATTTATGGGACCTATATCTCTCTCCAATGCATTGTGTAATTATTTATATATCATTATAGATATGGATAGAATGGAAAATGGTCTCAAATCAGTATTATAGGGTTGGAACAAGGAGTGAACTCGATTTAATAATGAAATTTGCCTAATATGATGGTCTTGGAAATGATCATTGACTAATATGAAATGATTTTCTATTCTTATTTTTATGTCAATAAAATTCATTTCTTATGTTATGACTTTTTGGATTATGTTCACTGATTCTTACGAACTTTCATGATTTATCCCATGGAATGATATCATCATCCGTCATATGTAGGATTGTATTTTTAAATTTTATGTTCTTCTGTCTTATTAATATGATATGATTTATATTTCCCTTGTTTATCCTTACTGAGCATCTGATATCACCCTTTCATATGTTTATTTTACCTATTTCATGAAGAAGTGTATTAAGTAAGATATGTCAAAAGGGGGTCTAGTTATGATGAAATAAGTGGGAGATAAGGAAGATATCCTATGAACCAGCTGTTTATGTTTCCCAGTTTCTAAATACACTAAACCAATAAAGTCCCCTTGTGGATTTTCTATATTTTTTTGAAGAATATCCTTCAACTTTGAAGTAATATCAATGTATGTAAATTATGGGCCATTGTAGTTCATATAGGACGAAATTTTATAGCTAACCTTTGGAAACTAGGATGAGAAAACATTAGTAAGAACCCAAAGAATATGTAAAAGTGTATCTTACAATCTTAGTGTCTTAGAAATGATTATGAATAACCTATGATAATACCTAAAGTTTCCTAAATTGAAATTTTATTCTTGATTATGTGGGTTTCCAATTATGATTAATGTTTCTCACACTATGCTTCTTGGTTTTAATCAATGGATGGAACCCGAAGGAACTGTGTTAATAATGAATGTGATGGGAAGTGAAGTGATTTTCCTCCTGAGCAACCAAATTTTATGGGAGATGGAATGAAAAATCTGGTATTTTTGATCGCACAACTTTCTCAAGCAATGAATAATGAAGGAATTACAAACAATCAAATAAGGGAACAAAATTCTATTGAGTCCTTCATGATGCAATGTCCACCTTATTTAAACAAGTCTTATAATCCATTAGTGGCTGAATAATGGATCAGTACCACTGAAAAGATATTTTCAATTATTTAATGTTCAAAACATGATAAATTCATCTTATAAATCTACATTTGTAAGGTGAAACTAATCAATTGTGGAACCTTATCAAGAATTTGAGGCAAAGAGATGAAATTTAATCCATGGAATGGGATGAGTTCAAGATCTTGTTTTTCTATATGTACTTTCCTCATATTCTTCAAGCAAAGATAGAGAATGAGGTTCTTAAACTTAAGCAAAAGGATGATGAATATATTGGTACCTGCGAAGAAAATTTTAAAAGACTTGTAAGTTATTCTTATAAAATTATTATCCAACATGAGAGTAAAATTGATCAATTCTTTAGTGGCTTAAAACAAAGTCTCTAAAGGGAATTAGCCATAAAGGAATTAAATAGCAATGAGGAAATCGTTTGATGTGATCTCAAGGTTGATATAGATATTGGAGTAACACATCAGTTCTATGGGTTTAATAAGTAGATAAAAATATAATTCAATGGAAAATCTAAATACCAAACTAAAAATAAGATGAGTTTTATCTTATGCTCAATGTGTAGAAAGAAACATGGTGGAAATTGTCTTAAAGGGACTAGTAAATATTTTAAGTGTGTAAAAGAAGTTTATCAGGCAATTGAATACCAAAGTGATGGGAAAAAGACGTCCAATCGTATGAATATGGACAAGGCTACACAGAATGAACCTCCTATGTTTAAATGTTATAAGTGTAAGGAAATGGAGAAGTATTCCAATAAATTCACTAATCTGGGTTTTATTGATGATGATAGACATCAAAAAACTCTAAGGCTAAAGATAAAGTCAAGTCACATGTTATCACTATCAACGATGTGGGGTATGATAATGAAGTGGTGGAAGTCACACTTACCATCCACTCTAAAGTAGAAAATGTTTTAATTGATTTTGGATCCACCCACCCTTTTATTTTTGAATAATTTTCTAAATTTATCATTGCATTACCTTAATAATTAGATGTTTTGTTAGTTTTGATAGCTCCAAATGGCACAACTATTGCATCAAAAGTTTATAATTCTTATGCTATTGAAGTTTTTGGTAAAATGCTTCCTGAAAATATTTTGATCCTTCCTATAGTGTAATTTGATGGGATTCATGACATGGATTAGGTTTATCTATGTAGATCTCATACCAATTTCTAAGGAAGGAAATACAAATTTCATATTCCAGATTAATCTATGATCATCTATCAATGCATGTATGGGTATGACCTTCCAGTGAAAATTTCTTCCATATTATGGGTCTTGATCACTATAAATGAAGTTTTTATATCTCAAATGGTTGGGGATAAACTCTAAATTAAGAATACACCCATTGTATATGACTTTGATGATGTATTTCAAGAATAATTATCAGGTCTTCCAATAAATTGTGAATTTTAGTTTTCAATATAACTCATACCAGGTGATATTATTATTTCAAATACACCTTATATAATGGCCCCAATTGAGTTTCAGGAATTGAAGAAGCAACTCCATGAGAATCTTGATAGGGGATTCAAACTCCCTAGTGCATCACCTTGGGGTGGACCTTTTCTTTTTGTTAAAAAGAAAGATGGATCAATGATACTCTGCATTGATTATCGATAACTTAACAAGATCACTATAAAGAACAAATATCATCTTCCCCATATTGATGACTTATTCGACCAACTACACAAATCTCAATACTTCCCTATGATTGATCTTCATTCAAGATATCATCAATTTAGGGTCAATAAGGAGGATATACCAAAGATGGGATTCTGTACAAGGTATGGACACTATGAATTTATAGTGATGTATTTTGGTATTACTAATTCCCCCACTATATTCATGGATATAATGGATAGACTCTTTAGAGACTATCTTGATAAGTTTTTGGGGTTATTTATATATGATATTCTTATATATTCAAAGATCAATTAAGAACATTAAGATCACTTGAGAATTGTACTGAAGGCCCTGAGAATGGATAAGATTTATGAAAAATTTACCAAAAGTTAATTTTGGCTTCAGAAACTTTTATTTTTGGGTCACATAATATCAAAAGAGGGGATATATGTGGATCCAACAAAAATAGAAGTTATTTAAAGTTGGACAAGACCAAAAAAGGTAACTGAGATCCAAATTTTCCTTGGTTTTTCTTGATATTATCAATGTTTTGTAAAATAATTTTCATGATTATCTAATCCACTCGCTAGTTTGACTCAAAAAGGATTTAAGTTCTTGTGGATAGAGGAATGTTAAGAGATTTTCAAAGAGCTCAAAAGAGGATTATCCAGTGCACCTATTCTTACATTGCCTTGTAGTGGAGAAAGGTTTGTGATCTATAGTGATTCATCCAAAAAGGGGATAGGATGTGTTCTCATGCAAAATGATATGGTGATATTTTATTCCTCATGAAAATTAAAAATACATTATCAAAATTACCCAACACATGATTTGGAGTTATTTTTGGTAATCATTGTAGTAAAGATATGAATGCATTATCATTATAGTGAAAGGTTTGATAAATATAATTATCATAAGAGTTTAAAGTATATTTTCACACAAAAGGAGCTAAATATGCATCAAATAAGATTGTTGGAGTTGATTAAAGATTACGACTACTCAATACATTTCCACCCTGGGAAAGTGAATAAGTTGGTAGATGCTTTGAGTCTAAAGGACCATATTGGCCTATCCATGATGAGGAGCACAAAAGATCCAATATTTATGGATTTGAAAAGTATGGACCTTGAAATTTTCAATGAAGGGAATAAAATTTATTCTTCTCAAATGAATTTGCAACCATCTATACATGTTAATAATAAGGAGTTGTATAAGGAAGATGTAGAGCTTCAAAAGTAGGTGAGAAATGTTCCTGAATTTAACCTTGATTGTGACAGAATAATAAGGTTCAATAATCGAGTTTGTATTCCTCCCATACTAGAATTAAAGAATAAGATATTGGATGAGGCTCATTGTTCTTCATTATCTATTCACCCTAGAAGCACAAATATGTATAGGGACATAAAAGAGTATTTACGGTGGGATGACATGAAAAGAGATTTTTCGGAATATGTCTCTCGATTCTTGGTTTTTCATCAAGTTATGGTTGAGAGATAGAAGTCTAAGGGTATGTTACAACCATTACCCATACCATAGTGGAAATGGAAAAAAAATATGGACATTGTCATTGGAATTCCCAAAACACCTAAAGTCCATAATGCTATATTGGTTTTATTTGATCTTCTTACGAAGTCAGAACACTTCATTTTTATTGGAGAGGATTTCTCTATAGATCAGTTTGTCAAGATATATTTAAAAGAAGTGGTAAGATTTCATGGAGTACCACTTTCTATTATATCTGATCAAGATCTGAGGTTTACCTTGAAGTTTTGGAAAAGACTTTAGTAGGATCTGGATACATTGTTAAGTTTTACCACTATTTATCATCCTCAGACAAATCTTATATCTGGGAGGAAAATTGAAAATATAGAAAACATGTTGAGAGCTTGCTCTATGGATTTCAAAGTTTATGGGGATCAACACCTATCTTTGGTGGAATTTTATTATAATAATAGATTTCACTCCAGTATTAAAATGGATCTTTATAGATCCCTCTATGGAAAGAAGTGCATAAATCCAACTTTTTGGGATGATGTTTGAGAAATAAAGCTATTGGGACCTGATCGTGTTGATAAAATGGCAGAAAATATTAGATCTATTCAACAACACATAATATAATCACAAAGTCAACAAAAAAATTATACTAACAACCAAAGAAAATACCTATTGTTTTAAGTTGGTGAAAAGGTGTTTAAATGAATATATCCCTATAAGAGAGTAATGATATTTGGAAAGAATGGAAAGTTGAGCCCTATATATATCAGTCCTTTTGAAATTCTAGATCGTGTTAGGAAGGTAGCATACTGATTGGTGCTTCCAACGAATCTCTCTCAAGTTTATGATGTGGTTCAAATATCTCTCCTAATGAAGTACATACCTAATCATTCACATGTACCAAACTCATAAATCATACCATTGGAGAAATATCATTCTTATGAAGAACGACCGATAGAGATTCTGGATTTTAGTGAAAAAATTTCTACGAAACAAGACCACTCACTTGGTTAAAGTTTTGTGGTGGAACCACCAATTTGAGGAAGCTTCATGGGAACTTTAGGATATGATGAGGGAGATATATCCTCATTTTTTTGAATCCATGTGACGAATTGTGAGGGTGAAATTTAGTTTAAGGGGTGTATCATGTAACACCCGGATGTTTTTATGAAATATTTTCTCTAAATAATTTTAATTATTCAATAGCTCACATTGCACACAATCGTGAATTTAGACAAATACCCTATTTACCTTAGTATAAAATTACCATTTTTACTTATACGTTAGGTTATTGGGAATAAATATAACTAACTTATGAAAATGTATGGTGAATTCATTCGCTGCCATTTATTTATGAAAAATATAAATCAATTATATTTTTTGTATTTTTGTATTAATAAATTGAGTTAATTACTATGATAAAATGAAATTAATGAAATATATATGTTATATACTTAATAAAATATTTTTTATATTCATACAATATATTTTTTTTCATACATTATGAATAAACCCTATTTGATGTATAAAAACCTATATTTTTTAAAAGGGAAATTTTACCATATTTTAATGAAAAACCCTTATTAAATTAATATTTTGACATGTTATTAATTTTTAAATGAAAATATAAACATTTTATTTGAAATTAGTATATAAAAATTTCCTTTGGATTTATTTTTAATATTTTTCTAATAAATTTCAAATTTTGATGAATACAAAAAATACACCAAATTTTAACTGAAAACCATTTTTGTCATCAAAATAATTTATATAGTTAAATTATACTATTTAATTGTTTTAAAGTATAAATATAATATATTTTTATCATTAGATATAATTTATGTCATTATCATTAATTTTACATTGAATTCAGATGTAAAAACTTTTCAATCATTTGCAATGTTTTAACTTTTAAAACTTGTTCTCTCTTTCTGATAGTGAGAATAATTTTAAATTAATTACTACAACTTCTATGTTTTTAATTTTGAAAAATTGATTCCATATTTTTAATCATTATGTTCAAATTATGTAAATAGATTTTTTTTTACATTATGAAAAGTAAATTCATTAAATTTTATTAATATGGTAAAAGGGTAAATTGGGTGAATAAGGGTAAGAATGCTATTATAAATTTACCCTAAAACTTGTATTAATATCACTGAATGAGTGTATTTATATATAAAATATCCTTGGTTATAAATGGTGTACTTTGGAATCCACTTGGATGAGAATGGGACATTTGATTTATTTTCTTTAAATAAAAATTTAAATATGCCTTACTCAAATTTTAGTAACTATATCATTTTATATAAGGTTATAAAGAATATAAATTAGATTATAAACACTCATTTGAAAACTAAAATATTTTTCTTTGTCATGGAATTTTATTTTTAATTTTTAGGAAATAAACAATTACTTTAAACTCTTATACTTTGATGATGTAAGAATTAATTAATTGATGATAAATCAATAAAAAAACTTATTAAAATGATAATAACCATAAAAAAGACCATAAAACTTGACCAAATATTATTATTCAAGTATATCTCGACCATAACCATTCCTAGGTCGAGTTAGTGACCATTTTTTTCCTTCTAGAAGAGATTGTGACACTTATTTTATTTAATTTATAGTTATGTGAAAGTTGTCACATTCATAGTTTAATAAGTATATTATTTTAAATGTTGGATTTTCTAGAAGAGAAATTAGACTAAAAAAATAATTATAAAATCTAGTAGATTTATCTTCATCATAGTATTTTTTTTAATTTTTATTCGAAAATAATTATATTAAATAATTACAAAAAAATTGATGTATTAATTATTTTATTAATAGAGATAAAAAATATATGATATTAAAAATATTAAAATAAAACAAATTGTGCTAATTAATATTTATAATAAATTTTAAAGATTAAATTTAACTATTAGTAATATAATAAAAAAGTTTTTTTGAAGTTAACTTGTTATCTTAATATTTTTTAAAATCAATGAATTGAATAGTGTCAAAATTGACACTATTGATTGTTTATCAAAATAATGTTTTATTAAATTATTTAAAAATCATAAAACTTTTTTAAAAATATATAATAATTATGATATAGTATAAAAAGTTCTATATTATTTAATTTTGGTTTAATTTTCATTAAATAAGTTAATATTTCACCCTTTTAATATTGAATTATTTATTACCCTCGTTAAAAAGTAAAATGAACAACTAAGTGTTAATTAAAATGATAAATTTTAAATTGACATAAATACATGTCAAATTTTTATTTGTTTATGATAATGAAACCTTATATACTCTCATGTTATAATTTGGTTCATTTTGGAGGTTTTATGATGGGGTTATTTTATTATAAATTAATATTTTTTGGAGATCCCAAAAGTACACCTCACCTAAATTATATAAGGGAACCTCATCCCTTGCCTCCTCACTTCACTTTGAGCCTTAAAGATTGTAAATTAATTTCCCTTTTACATTATCAACTTCCCTAGTCACATTCTATACATTCCGGTCTTCTTCAAATACAAAATCTAGTGCTCTAATAGAAGATTTAGAGGAAGCATGTCGAAGAAGAGGTAATCTCCTCTACCAATTCTTTAAACTTCTTCTTCTATTAATTCCTGTTAATGATATGTTTCATTATAAATTAATAACTATAGTATCACTTATGTACTGAGTTGTTATTATAATTATTAAACAACCTTACTCCACCTTCTATTCATCCTATGAAAAATGAAATCACCACTTGTACGTTCGTACAACTTACCGTATCCACATTGTGGTGTAATCTGTTTTTCACCACCACCTTACTTGGATGGTTATAATGATGGAAATAATAACTATATATGATTATTATTACATGATATTATTTCTGAAATATTATACACCATCCAATTCAACATTATTTAACAAATATGGGAATGATATCATCGCTCATGTGTACATATTGTCTGCCATCTCCACAATGCAATGCAATTCATTATACATGTAATTCATTAAAGAATGATTATATAAATGTAAATAATGAATAAATATGGTATATGTTATGTTAATATAATTTTTTAATGATATAAATATGACCTATTAAAGATAACTAGAACTTAATCTACAAAACATGCATAAGCAAATGAAGCAGTTAATACCTGAATAACAAGTAATAATGAATTGTAATTAAAAAAAGTATGATAATATGATCACATGTGATATCATAAAAATGAATATGATTCTGAAATAATTAAATTAAATTATTTAAATTTTTATATAGGAGGTTCAGAAACATACAAAGGAAATCAGACCGAAGTTAAGAGTTTATTTCGCAATCTCATTATTATCTGAGATTGTGTATACATAAGTATTTTCTGGGGTATATTTATCATCCACATCGATGTTTCCTAAATATTTAATATTATTTTTATTAATATCCAATTTTTTGAAATCAGTTATACCCATTTCTGAATTTTTATTGAATGGTATGAAATGAATCGTTTGTCGTTATTCACTATGAGGCACTTTTTTGGTTTTTCTAATAAAAGTACAAGAAGAATGTTTTTTTTAACTTATACCATATGAATTAATTTTTACATTTTAATAGAACCTTATTTCCATGAATATTCCTATATAAAATTTCAATTTTATTTTGAAATAAATTTTTTTCTTTTAAAATTGTACTGTATTTTGAGAAAAAAAATGTTTTTAAGAAGAAAGGATATTTTCCTCAAAAATTAATTTCAAGTGTTGTATCAAAATTATTTTTTATCTAAGATGGAATTTTTTAATAGGGTTATGTTTCAAGTATAATATACTTATTGTTCCTATAATTTTATTGTGTTTATGATTAATGTTATTTATGAATTCAATTTGTTTTACATGGATTATGTTATGATGGAATGATGTTTAAGAAACTCATTTTGTTCCATGGGTTATGATAAATGATTTATGTTATTGTGTCACACATAATAGTGGTTTCATTATAAGATTGGTGGGACCTATATCTCCCTCTAATTCATTAGGTAAAGATTTATATCTCAATATATAGAAATGGTTGGAATGAGAAATGATCTTGATTCAGTATTACAAGGCTGGAATGAGGAGTAAACTTGGTTCAGTAATGGAATTTTTCCACTATGATGGTCCTGGTAATGAGCCTTGACTAATATGAAATAATTTTATATGATTATGTGTATGCCAAAAAACTTCATGTCTTATGTTATGACTTTTTTGGATTATGTTCATTGATTATTATTAACTTTCATGATTTATCCCATCGCATGATATCATGATCTTTCATATATAGGATAAGATTTTCAAATGTTATGTTATTTTGTCTTATTAATATGATATGATTTATATCTCCCTTTTTTATCCTTAAAGATCATATGAGATCTCCCTTTCATGTGTTTCTTTTCCCCAGGTCATGAATAAGAGTATTAAGAAAGATGTGTCAAAAAGGGGTCTAGTTATGATGAAATCAGTGGGAGACAAAGGAGATGTCTTATGAAATATTTGTTTATGTTTCCTAGTTTCTAAGGAAACTATACCTATATGGTCCTATCATGGATTTATTATATTTTGTAATTAATATTCTTTAACTTTGAGGTAATATCAATATATGTAAAGTATGGGTTCTTATAGGATGGATATTACAGGATTTTTATACAAGACTTCTCATGTCTTGCTTCACCTCTTACTAGCCTTACAAGGAAGGGTATCAAGTTCCTTTGGTCTGAAGCATGTGAGAAAGCCTTTCAGGAGCTGAAATATAGGCTTGTCTCAATACCTATTCTAATTCTTCCCAAAATAGGTGTATGTTATTCTGTCTTCTATGATGCATCAGGAATCATCCTAGGAGTAGTGCTGATGCAAGAAGACCTAGTTGTTGCATATGGATCTCAGTTGTTATGGAATCATGATATAAATTAACCGACACATGACCTTTAGCTAGCAGTAGTTGTCCATGCATTACATTTCTAGAGACACTAGTATTTGAGTGATTACTTTGTGGTGTACACAGACCACAAGATCCTCAAATATATCTTTACTCAGCGTTACTTGAACCTAAGAAATAGAAGATGGGCCTAATATCTACAATCCTTTGATTTTGATCTTGACTATAAACCAATTAAGGGAAATATGGTTACTGTTAGTTCCACTAGGTTAAATACCCTAAGATGTGGGTGAATCAGGGTATGACAGAATAAAACAACTACCACTATTGATCTTATTTCTTTGTTAGACAAAACTCTTTTCTCTCTCATTCCCATTGCATATTATGAAAAAATTGTAAAGTAATAACATGACATAGAAATTTTATTTGGTTCACCCTCACTGGGATACTTCCAAGGAGAATATACTGGAAATGTTCTGATATACCAAATCTACTAAAAATTTCACTTTTGTTTACAATGCTCGATGCGGACTCACTATCCTTCCTGTTTTACAACCACTCACAATATGAAAGCTCGCTACTCTCTCAACTAAAGTGTGATCACTGCTTCTTCAGAAGATCCACTCACTATTTAAATACTTGTATATCCCTTGACTATCACAAATGAATGCATATTTCCTTGTATGTAGATGGTCTATTAACATCCAACTTTCATCAGTAGATGATTCTCACTTTGCACCGAAGGTAACAGGCAATTCTCTAACTTTCGTGCATCCCTAGAGTGATTGGCGGGCTTCTCTATGATTGGTGTGCTTCTCTAATGCCCAATGTGCTTCTCAAATATTGTCACACAAGTGTCACCTAACCATTTGTGAATCACTCCCTTATTCAACAAAAAACTTGGGAAACTTACTCCCTTTTACACCCAACCCAATATTAGCATGCAACTATTAACTGGCGCACAACTTCTGAATATCTTTATACTTGCGCGACCAAACCACCACTTGCACGCTCAAACCACCTGCGTGATTGGAGCTCTAATTTTCTATAAGTGTTGAGATACACTCAAAATGATGAGGGGTATTCCTCTATTTATAAGAATTTTGGACACCCTAAGAACTGTCTTGCAAGTCTCCTCTCGGCGCGCAAGTCCAGCTGCCCTAGTCTATGTCACCCTAGTCGCCTTGCGCGCCCAAGACAAAACATGGACATCCCCATTTCCTTTACCATTTATTGATGTTATGATATGGAAAAAAATATGGTGTTCAAGTTTTCAAGCCTCCAAGACACTGGCGCGCAAGTCCCTTTTCCAAAAACACTTTTCTTCATTTGTCGATTTTGAGGCCGAAACATTTGGAAAACATTAGAAAACATCACCACCTGGTATCTGATATTTTTGTATCGCCTCCAGATCGTTCATTCCTTTTTTGAGGTTCTTCTTCCATTAAATTATTTTCATCAACATCTATTGAACTCAAAAACTCACCATGTAAACCCCTTTTGTCAACAAATTTGATCATCGTTGTCTGCTTTGTCAACAAACACAACATAGAGGTCCACTTTGTCAACAAAAACAATCAACTCAAAAATACATCAATGATACCTTAAGGTATTTTTTCCCAACAATCTCCCCCTTTGGGTTTGTTGAAAACTCTTCTCATAAATTGATACCTCGTTAATGCTTTATCCACCATTCACCTCTTGTGATTCTGATAGAAATCAAGGATTCACTCATCACATACTCTAATATCACATGAGAAATGCTCGGTGTAAGAAACAGGAGTAAATGAAAAGTTCATCAATGAATCACTTCATTTCTGACACTAATTATTGATACCAAACTGATACCAATTTTTGATCCCTGAAAACCTTTTGACTCCATTCCAACACCACTCTTCTGCTTCTATCATGATCCTCAGCTGTTGCGATATCTATTCTTTGATCAATCACTTCTAGAATCATCAGATTTAAAACTCTCCATATTCAGTTCTTGGAACACCACATACACTCAACTTTTTGATCCCCCTATCAGCTTCTTCACTTCTCTTGATTAACCCCCCCAATCTCACTACACCACCTGTCAACTTCTCCATGTGTCATTGAAAAAGACATTGTCTCTATTCTTTAGCCACGGTATCTCCCCATTTAGGATTCACTCTTTCTCCCCCTTTTTCAACAAACCCAAAGGTCACTTCTTTGTGGTATGCAACAGAGTAGAGAACACATATTAGTATAGTAAGGAAAACACACCATACCTCAGGGAGAGGGGGACCCACATCCACACTTATTCAAGTGTGGAGAGTCGACTGAACTCCCATAGCCAGTCGATGTCTCTCAATATCTTCATTTGGTAAGGCCTTTATCAGAATGTCTGCAACCTATAGTTCTATAGGCACAAATTCCAAATTCACTAGCCCTTAGTCCACCTTCTCCTTGATAAAATGATATTTTATCTCAATGTGCATTGTCCTTGAGTGGTAAACCAAATTTTTTTTAAGATTGATAGCACTTGAGTTATCACACTAGATTCTGATCAGAGACTTCACTTCAACTCCCATATCATCAATTTGCTTCTTCATCCACAATAATTGTGTACATTCTTGAGTGGATGCAAAATACTTAGCTTTTATAGTGCTTAATGAAATTAAATCTTTCTTATTTATTAGCCAAGCAATACACAAGCCACCAAGATAGAATTCACCTCCTAACATTGATTTCATGTCATCCACTGAATCGGCCCAATCTGCATCAGTATATCCCAATAACTCTAACTGAGATTTTTCATTATATAGAAATCCTAAATCCATTGTGCCCTTGATATACCGAAGTATTATTTTCACTACAAGCATGTGGATTTCATTGGTATTTCTTTGATATTTCACTGCTTGGCATGTGGAAAAATCAATATCAGGTCTTGTTGTTGTTTGGTACAATAAACACCCAATAATCTACCTATATTTTGTGATATTAACTTCCATTACATCATTATCTTTCAATAATTTCATCCGGGTATCAATTAGAGTCTTCATATCCTTGGAATTTTCCATTCTAAATATTCTCATAACCTCCTTGGAATATTTGGATTGAGAAATAAATATTTTATTTTTTCTTTATGTTACCTGTAAACTAAGGAAAAATTTCAGGTCACCAATCATAGACATTTCGAACTCATGTTTCATGAATTCAGAAAACACTATGCATTGTGCTTCATCTGATCCTCCAAAAAATATTTCATCGACATAAACCAGCACTATCATCCTTTGATTACTATTGTTATTGAAATACAGATTATAATCAACTCCACCACATTGGAAACCAATATTTTTCAAATATTGATCAAGCCTTGAGTACCATGCTCTTGGTTCTTGTTTTAGTCCATATAATTCCTTCTTCAGTCGACAAACCTTTTTATCATCCTCATGAATGAGAAAATCATTTGGCTACTCGATATACACTTCTTCCTCCAGAACTCCATTCAAGAATGTAGATTTGACATCCATTTGGAACACTTTGAACTTTCATTACACTATAATGAATTTGAATAATATGATTTTCTACAGGCTTGCAACCAGTGAAAATGTATCATTAACATCTATTCCCTCTATCTGGGAGTATAATTTTCACACTAGTTATTCTTTATTTTGAATGACTAATCAATATTCATTCATCTTGTTTTGCTAGACCCATTTAGTCTTGGTTACATTCTTATAAGTTGGCCTTCAAATTATCTCCCACATCTGATTCTTCTCAATCTAATCTAGCTCTTCATTCATAGCCTAAATCCAGTTTTCATCTTCACCTGCATTAGTAAAGAATTTTGGCTCTACCTGAGATAGAAAAGATGTATGCTGAAGAGATTTTATTCTTCTTGTCTGAATTGGAGCTGACTGATCACTAATGATATTCTTCCTATCAATTTCAGCTCAACTTCTTGGCTGTTGTGTAGATACAAATTTTACTTCCTCATGCTCATCATCGGTATCTTCTTCTGAATCAGCATTGGTCACTTATTCTCCTCCTATTTTACTTTCCACTTCATCACTTTCATCAATATAGTGTTCATTGTGCTGTTGAATTCTCTCTTTATTCTTCGCTATAGTAACATCATTGTTCTCAACTACTTTTCCTAGCCTTTTGTTAAAGAATTTGTATGCTTTTATTTTTCCTGAGTATCTAAGGAATATCCCCTCATCTCTATATGACTCAAATTTTCTATGTTTTTACCTGTTGATAATGAAGCACTTACTCCCAAAGATTCAAATGTATATTACCATTGGCTTCTTTACATACCACATCTCATATGAAGTCTTTCCTTCATTTAGTCACAATAGAGATCTGTTAGAAATGTAGACCGATGTCAACACTGCTTCCTTCCAAAACCTCTCTGGTAGGTCTTTTTCTATAAGAATTGTTCTATACATGTTGTTGATGATCCAATTTCTATTTTCAACCACTCCATTCTTTTGGGGAGTTCTCACAAAGGAAACTTGATGCCTTATCCAATGTTTCTTGAGATATTCTTCCACTTGACTGTTTGTGAATTCCATACACTATTGGAAACCAAGGTTTTCCCAATGGTTTAAAATTGTTGGGAAAGGCTTCCAAATCATTGGTATATGTTATACCAATAGTTTGGAAAACCGTTGGGTGATAAGGCATGGGGATAGACTTGTTCTAATGGTTTCCTTGAAACCGTTGGGTTAGACCTATAAAAAATTCAGCTTCCCTATGTTTTTGGCCAACTATTTCAATACAGAAGTACCAACGGTTACAAACCATTGGTAAATGTAAATCTATAATCTATACCAATGGTTTAAAACCATTGGTATATTGGTTTAACAACAGTTTTCCCCCAACCGTTGGTATATATTATAAGTAGAACCTATATCCCAATGGTTCAAGAACCGTTGATATAGTGTTTTACCAATAGTTTTATGTGAACCGTTGGTATAGAATGTTTATTCAGATTTATACCAATGGTTTATAAACCGTTGTTATATAGAACTCCAGGATTATAGCATAAGCCTAGCAGCATTCCATATTGCCTGTACAGAAGCCTTCTCTCTTGCCTCCCTTGTACATCCTCTACCGAATTACACAACAACCTATATCCCCTCTTGCCTCCCCTCTACAATATATAAAATTAAACATGTGAAGATAAAACAAATAGGATATACAATAATTATCCAACACCTGAAAATACAGAATTTAGAAAAACACTCATGCCCATGATACAATGTATAGAATTCAAAAAAACACTCATAGGGTATATTCAGGGGGTGGGTGTGTCTAGGGGGTGGGGTTTGTCCATGGGCTCGGGGTGTCTAGGGGTGGGGGTGTCCAGGGGGTGGGGGTGTCCAGGGGGTGGGGGTGTCTAGGGGTTCGGGTGTCCATGTGGGGTGGGAGGGCTATCCACAGGGGTGGGTGTTGTCCATGGGGGTGGGGGAGTCCAAGGGGTGGGGGTGTCTAGGGGTAGACGGTTGTCTAGGGGGTTGGGGGTTGTCCAAGGGGGTGGGGGATGTTCGGGGGGTGGGGGGCTATCCAGGGAGTTGGGGGGTTGTCCAAGGGGGTGGGGGGTGTCCAGGGGGTGGGGGGTATCTAAGGGGTGGGAGCTGTCTAGGGGGTGGGGTGTCTAAGGGGTGCGGTGGTGTCCAGGGGGTAGGGTGGTGTACAGGGGGTGGGGGCTGTCTAGGGGATTGGGGGTTGTCTAAGTGGGGAGGTGTGTCTGGGGGGTGGGGGGATATCCAGGGTTGTGGGGAGATATCCATGGGGGTGGAGGGTCCCAGGGGTGGGGCTGTATAAGGGATAGTGGTGTCCAAGGGGTGGGAGGGGGTCTATCCGGGGGGTGTCCAAGGGTTGGGGGCTGTCTGAGGGGGAAGGGGGTGTCCAATGGGTGGGGGTGTCCAGGGGGGCGAGGGGTTGTCTAGGGGGCTGGGTAAAATCCAAGGGGGTGGGGGTTCCTGGGGGTGGGGGGATATCCAAGGGGGTGGGGGCTGTCCATTGGGGTGGGGGTGTCAAGGGGGTAGGGGTGTCTAGGGGTGGGGTGGTGCCCAGGGGGTGGAGGGGATATCCAGGGGTTAGAGTAATTTTAAGGGGTAGGGGGTGTCCGAGGGGAGTGGAGGGGGCTGTCTAGGGGGTAGGGGTGTCCAGGGGGTGGGTGGGTCTAGGGGGTGGGGGATTATAGGGGGTGGGGTGGTGTCCAGGGGGTGGGGGCTATGCAGGGGGGTTGAGGAGCTATCCAGGTGGTTCGGGTGTGTCCAGGGGGTGGGGTGTCCAGGTGGGGTGGGCGAGATGTCTAGGGGGTGTGGGGTTTTCAAAGTGGGTAGGAGGTGTCCAGGGGGCTTTCCATGGGGGTGGGGGTTGTCCATGGGGATGGGGGTGTCTAGTGGGTGGGGTGTCCAGGGGGTAGGGGATGTCCAAGGGGGTTGAGGGCCTATCCAAGGGGGTAGGGCGGTCTAGGGGGTGGTGTGTGTACAGAGGGTTGGGGCTATCCAAGGGGGTAGGGGGTGTTCAGGGGGTGGGGTTGTCTAGGGGGTGGGGGCTATCTAGGGGGAGGGGTGTCCAAGGGGTGGGGTGGTGTCCAGGGGGTGGGGTGGTGTCCCGGGGGTGGGGGCTTTCCAAGGGGGAAGGGGTGTCCGGGGGGTGGGGGTTGTCCAGGGTGGTGGGGGTTGTCCATGGGGGTGGTGGTTTCCAAGGGTGGGGGTGTCCAGTGGGTGGGGTGGTGTCCAAGGGTGGGGGTGTCTGGATGGTGGGGTGTCTAGGGTTTGTCTAAGGGGGTTGGGGGATATCCAAGGGGGCAGGGATGTCTAGGGGGTGGGGGTGTTCAGGGGTTCAGGGGTTCGGGGGTTGTCCAGGGGGTTGTGGAGGCAGTCCAAGGGGGTGGGGGTGTCCAAGAGGGGTGGAAGGTGTCGAGGGTGGGGGTGTCCAGGGTAGGGGTGAATTAGTCACATAAAATCATCAAGTCAAGTTTTATTATTTATAGATAAATAAATAATGATAATTTGACCTACCTAATCACACATACATTCATGCACAACAATCATCAAATGCCAAATGTCAGTAATATCAGTCACAAATATAATGGATCAATATGTCCCTCATCACCATAAATATCATCACTTTCATCATCAGCCTCACCCCTATCATCATCACCATCCTCATCATCATCCCCACCCTCCTAATTGGCCTCCTCCTCGCCCTCATACTCCTCCTTGGCCTCCTCCTCTTCTTCCTCCCCTCCTCGCCCTCCTCCTCTGCCTCGGCCTCCTCATCGCCCTCTTCCTCCTCTGCCTCGCCCTCATCCTCACCATCATCTCAACCACCACTATAACTTCCACCTAGTGCACCATATTTAGAACGCATCGGAGACATATATTCATCACAAGATGTGTTGGCCTTTGGTGGAAGGGTTGGACGTAAAACTTCCATCAGTTTCATAAATAAAGTGTTTCCTCTAACAGACTGTCCTGCCATCTCTGTGACCCTTTTTTAGCCTGTTGCACCTTTGCCTTAACCTATTGAAACTCAATGGCACTAAAACTTGTACCTTAGGAGGTAAAATAGCTCGTTGGTACTATACTCTTCCCAATTAGGCAGCGTACTCTACCAGAGTGCTCATCTCCCAACACCTGATGTAACTGATCATTTGGCTCAAAATTGTCAGATTCCTGGGCATCAAGGGCCTCTAAAGAATTATGTTACAAATATAAATATATTATTAAATTAAAAAAAAAATATTAAAATTGTAAATCAACAAATTAAAACTTACAATCTGCTACTGAGTCGGTTCATTAACAGCACTTCTATATTTATTTTTTCTACTCAAGAAAAATAGTTTTTCTCGAGGCATGCATCCTTAAATATTCAATGTTTAACTCTACAATGACATTGAATGTAGGAAACCATAATTAAAAATAGATTACAAATAATTAATTTCATAACTAAAATTATATAAAGGACTATCATACCATCTTTCTCTCATGATTTGGCATCGTAGTACGTCCCAATGTGTGGAGGTATTTTTTAGCATCAATGTTTTTTTTATTTCTTCTGGATGATTCCTAAATAAAATTAAATAATAGAAAAGATATTATTAATTCAAAACATGAAAATTTTCATTTTAATACCTCAAATGTGATTAATACCTTAAACTGGGAAGTTGTCTAATGATTAAAAATTTGTCAATACTTTTCTAACAGACAATCATCAACAACAGGGACCACCACTAACTCTGTGCTAACTCTAGCACACCAACCAACATACAAATCATGCTTATAGTCTCTCCAAATGTCACCTAAATCATTTAGATGTGTTGTTCATGCACCCTCACCATTGGGTAAATTAAACCGAAGTTGAAACCAAAATATTATTTCATATAAATAAAAAACAAATATTGCATTAAATACAACAGATTTTTTTACCCATATCTCTGCCCAAGAATTATCCTTGACTTCATTTGGAAACTGTCACCATGAGAGCGGGCTTACAAGAATGATGTCGTAGTATTTGGAAAGCGTCACCAAAAAACACTGACATTACTGCACTATTTTTTCAATCATTTTACTATCTTCATTGTAGTCCACCATCAACTGTGTTCGGTGGTTCCACATCGCGCACATGTGTGTTCGCACCTGCCCCTTCCTCTTATCAGTAGATGTATTTTTTATGAAAGAAAAAAAATATTTTATTAATACATGTTATAATGAAAATAAATAATGGTATAAACATTTGTTAGGGTTGTATAAATTTACATGCGGTAGTCTGATCGATGGGTGTCGTTGGATCCACAGAAACTGAAGGAACCCCCTGTACAGGTGGAGTGGGTCCCAATGTATGCTCTGTAGGGACATAATCTGGTAGAGAAGGAGTAGAAGAAGATGGAATATAAAATCTCAGAGATAAGGAATCAAAAGTAAAAGAAGCTAATATAGATGGCTAGTCGAATGTTGGATGGGGAGTGGGAATCATCATCAGATATGGAAAATATGGGTGAGGAGTATCAGATATAAAAGGTGGTGAAAACATGGGAGGCCTAAATATGACATGTTTCCCTAATGACACACCAATATCAAAATGTGGTATAGATGGTATGTCAGTGGGAGGGGAAATTTCTAATTAGGGACGCTGACCAGATTGGCTAGCTCTCTTACCCCCCTCCCCCCTCGTATGAACACCCTCAGTATTGGGACCACTACTTGGATGTTCATCAAATAATTGTCTCCTAAGAGGTGGATCCTGCAAAAAAATTTAAAAAAAATTAATCACATGACATTATATATTATTTAAATATATATATTTGAAATAAAATACTCAGTACAGGCACTAGTGGTGGAATTCCCATCTCATCCATGCGATGATTGTTGTCCATCATCTTTTTCCATCGCCTTTCTTTAATTGATTGCATTTCCTATATTTAAAAACAAATATAGAAGTAATTTGAAGGATAACAAATGTGTAACCCAAAAAACAAAATATATGAGGGGGAATTGGGGGTTTCATGGATAATTAACTGTCCATTGTCTTAGTGAGACTGAATGGATATATAATGAATTCAATAAATCATACAAGATGTAATAAAAAAAATTAATTTTGAGTAGGATGGTTATTTACTAATTTTCATCAGCCTATATATTATGAATAATTAAACTATTAAGATAGTTAGAAATGATGATATAAATATATTAACAAGGATAAGATATCTACTAGATTCATAAGGGGTAAAACACTTTTCAAAATTAACGAAAAAATTAATTTCTTTAGCCCAGGTAGATGATGTAGGTTTCTATACATGTTTTGCAGAAGAAGACAAACCATCATGTTCATTATCTGGTGAAATATTAAAGGAGGGTCTTAGAGTTATACTAATTTTATACATGGTAAATAAAGCATTGAAATGTTCACCAAGTTAGAAATGTTGGTTTTGAAGTGTTGAATATAGTTCAATTCCAAAATAAAAATAATGCAATTCAAATAAAATTACAACCAATAAAAATTGAAAAATCACATAACGGTCAGTTTGGATATGACATATTTGTAATTAATATTAAATCAATTTGAATAGTACCAACCTTAATAACCCAAGTCGAGTGAAACCAAAAGAATTGAGAGCATGGATGGATGATTCTATATATTTTCATCCACAACTTCAGGTTCACAGTCAACTCTAACAATTAAGCTATTTGAGTCATTAAAAGTAATAAATGGGTCATTTCCAATGGTAGTAGGGATGGTGTCAATTCCATCATCACCATCATCAAAAATATGTCTTGGAATTACTTTAATAATGACCCCAAATTCAGGTTGAAGATGGTCTTTGACATAAAAAACTTTTTTTTTCATTAATGTAAATATATATGGTTCATCGGTAGCAAGAGTGCAAGTCATAACAATTACTTGAAATCCACAATCATTAATAAATATTCCATGCCTCATCATCGAATCAAACCAATGGAATTTCATCATCATGACTCGTCTATGAGAGTAATAATCCAATATTATTATTATTTTAACGACCCTATAATAACCTACATTTTCAAATCATGGTCTACTATCTGATGCACTAGCATAACAGTCTATTGTGGCAGTAACCGTAACACCATCATGTTGTGTTCTCATGTTATTTTCTCATTTATTGATAATAAATTTTTACCCATTGATAACAATTGATTTACAGTCATGAACCACGGTATTAGGACCAAAAGCCAAAGCTCTTATTTCCTGAGAGAAAAAGTCTGCAGGAAAACTCAATACCTAAAATATAGATAAATATTAAACTTAATTAAATATTGTTTTAATTATTTTAAATAATAATATTATTACCTTCAATTTTAACCAAGAATAAAACTCTTTGCTATGAAAAGTCTCCCTCCTTCTCAAAGATAAAGAATAATGATTTCTATTTATCATCGCTTTATGTTACTTGTAGATAAAAATTGGAATAGTTTAACACATATATATATATAAGATATACATATTAAATTTACTTAAAATATGTATTTATCAAACAAATCACAGTTGTACAAAACTGTGTGATGTGCCATCTCCCGCTCTTCAATTCTTAATGTCGTCAATGTATATGATCCAGGAAATACTCCTATTTGAAGAAGTGATGGAAAACTAGGTTCAATTTTCTCATACTATTCTTATTTGTTTCTCATTGGTCTGTTCATTCTTTTAGTATGATCATACAAATACATAGAGCAGAAATCCATACATTCTTGATCCAAGTAACTGTTCACGATAGAACCTTCAGGATGATTTCTGTTTCGGACATAAGACTTTAATGTGTACATATTTCTTTTAGTTGGAAAAATCCAATGAAAATAAATAGGTCCTCTAAGAATTATTTTAGTTGGAATATGGATAGTCAAAAGCAGCATGCATGTGAAAAATGATGGAGGAAATATTTTCTCTAACTTACACAAAATTAATGGGGCATCTTATAACGTTTTTTGCAAGAAATACTTGGATAACTTCTTATAACGAAGATCTCTAAACAAATGGCATAACTGAATAACAACCACCCTTACATTATTGGAAAAAGATGATGTATTTCTATTGGAATCAACTCATACAGAAGGATGTGATGATCACGAGTCTTCAAAGATTTTTGCTTCAACTCTCTTATGTTGACCTGTTTAGATACTTTGCTTTAATAGCCATTAGGAACTCTAATAGTCTCTAGTACATCCAGAAAATTCTTTTTTCTATAGGTTTCATCACATAAGAATCTCTTGGAATTTTCCATTTATTTTCACTGATACGCAAAGGATGTAATTTTGGTCTGATTCCCCAATCCACCAAGTCACGCTGAGACTGTGAATCATATTTTTTCTTTACCTTAACAATTATAGGAATTGAAAGAAACATTTCACGCATATTTTTTTCAATGTGAATTACATCTAAGAAATGATGTAACAAATTGGTTGACCAATAAGGAAAATCAAAGAAGATACTTCTCTTATTCCAATTGTAATAGGTTTCAGTGGAAACATGATTTCTCTTTCTAGATTTCATTTGACCCTTCCCGAATGAAAAACTGAAATCTTTCAATTCATTAAGAACATCAGTTCCAGACATATTATGAGGTGGATCATCGGTCTCCATAGTATTTTAAAATATTTAAGGATTATTTCTATATGTATAGTCCATTGGCAAGAATCATCGATGTCCCATAAAACTGAAACTACATCGATGTTTTAGTATTCTGGATCGTGTATTCTTCATACAAACTGAACATGATAGTTTTCCCTTCATGCTCCATCTAGATATAATTTCATAAGAAGTAAAATCATTGATCATCCACATAATCACATTATGCATTTAAAATATGTCTATTCATTATATGTACACACACCCACATCCGAAATAAGTTTCTACTCTTTTATTAAAGGTTGTTTGTATATTTCTATAACATTTTCAGGATTAGAAGGGCCAGATATGAGTATACTCATGAAATTGAAAGGTTTTTTCATACACAACCATGGGGAAAGGTTATAAATGTGTATAAAAACCATCCATGTGTTATGCGAAGTAAGCATTTTCCCAAATGGATTAAAATGTCACATGAAAGACTTATCCTCAGATTATGCACATCTGCTGCAAAATAAGGATATTGAGCATAAAATATCTTCCATGCAAATCCATCTACTGGGTGAACTAAATAATCATTAGTCTTCTTTATCTTAGTATCATTCCATCACATTTTTATTGATATTTCATCATAGATAAGAGTATTCTGGAGTCTGGGGATCAATAGAAAGTAAAACATTACTTTATATGGCACCCATGATGGTGTTCCATCATATTTTAGCTTCTAGAGGGATGTGCCACATTTTATACAATAATTTCATTTAGTTGTTTCATCCAAGAATAAACTGCAATCTTTCGGGCAAGCATGAATTTTGTTTCTTGAAAATCCAAGTTCCTCAACTAACTTTAATTCTATATAATGGTTTGAGGGAATATCTACATCATCTAGAATTAAGTCCTTCAAAAAGGTAATAATGCAATCGATGGAAATATTAAAAATCCCATATATAGTTTTTCCATGAAACAATCGGTTTAAAAATTCTAGCTTTTTCATTTTACCGCATTGTTGATATACTGAAATTGTGGTAGCATCATTCAATTTTTTCACCCTCACAACATCATCATTTTCATTATTTGTATCATTTGTGCTCATATTGAAGTCTTCTTGGTTTGGAATCCTTTCTTTTTCATGATTAAGAATAAAAAAACTAGTCATATAACATATTCTCTGATCCAATCCTCTCATTTGGATCATCATCAATTTGAGATTTCATTTTCTCCCAATTATGATACCACACAGAGTAGTTTTCTTGAAAACCATATTTGGTTTTGTATTAGCTGAATTCTCCATGACTCAACCAAGGTCTTCCAACACAATTGTAATAGGGGCAGTGTATGTGACCACTATCTGAGGCATTGTGAAATGAAAAATCTAAAAATCTCTCTAAATTGTTTTGAAAATCACTTGAGATCTGATCGGTTTCATACATCAAACTTATATCCATTCTATAAAAAAATTTATAAGTCATTTCATTAAAACCAAATCAATAAGATTGAAGTTCCATCAAAAATATATTTAAGTAAATGGTAATTTTTCACTTTATATAAAACCATAATTGACATAATAATCTATATGAGAATCACAATATAAAAGAAAAAAATACTATATTTATAACAAAATATCTTTGAAGAACTATACATGAGTATAGAAGATCATGTACACTTGTGGAGGAGAATTATTTAAGAGTTGAGTAAATTTTAGTTTGAAGAAATTTTATATTTTAGTAGATTATTTGAGTGATCACATAGACTTCCCAAGGGAGTGGGGTGTCTAGGGGGGCTTCAGGGGGTGGGGTATATCTTGGGGGTGGGGGTGTCTAGGGGGTGGGGTGGTGTCTAGGGGGTATCAAGGGGGTGGGGATGTCCAGGGGGTGGGGGCAGCCCAGTGGGGCTGGGGGTGTCCATGGGGGTGTCCAGGGGGTGGGGTGGTGTCGAGGGGGGTTGTCCAAGGGGATGGGTGGGGGTGTCCAGGGGAGGTGGGGGCTGTCCAGGGGGATGGGGGGATGTCATTGGGGGTGGAAGGGTGTCCAGGGTTGGGGGTGTTTAGGGGGATGGAAGACTATCCTTGTGGGTGGTGGGGTGTCCAGGGGGTAGGAGTGTCCAGTGGTGGGGGTTCCAGGGTGTGGGGGCTATCCAAGGGGGTGGCGGTGTCCACCCCCAAACTAGGGTCTTAGAATCCAATCTCTATAACATTG